>CM030360.1:35475750-36805750 GCA_017893485.1 Hemerocallis citrina
AACTACACAAATTGATATTTTATCTAAACAATTAGGTAATGAATGTTAATTCTATTCAAACTACTATGATTTGTGATCTTTGTGCAAGAAATCACTCAAGTGCAGATTGCGAAGTGGGAAATCCATTTGCTCAACCAATTTCCTATCAATAAAATTACGTGTCCAATTCCCAACATCAAGACAATCCTTATTTAAACGCGTATAATCTTGGATGGAGAAACCACCCTAATTGTTTATGGAACAACAATCAAGGAGGATCTAGACCACAACAGAATTTTCAACAATAAGAAAAGAAGCTTACACTAGAAGAGATGTTCATGCAACACATGCAGAAGATAGAGCAATACATGCAAAAGACAGATTTGGAAATCCAAAATGTTTCAACTTCAACTTCAGCTTCAATTCACAATCTTGAGGTTCAAATTGGTCAAATTTCAAATATTCTTACAGAGAGAACAGCAGGAAACTTACTCAGCATCACCGTGACCAACCTTACGAAGCATGTCAAAGCAATAACACTAAGAAGCGGGAGGACAACTGAGCAACCACGAGAAGAAAATGACGAACAAAATGTGGTTGAAAAGAAAGAAGAGTACGAACTAATTGTGGAGGAACAAATGCAGCATGATCAAGTAAGTTTTGATGTCTTTAAATCTATGAAGTTTCCTACCGGAGAACAGTCATCTTTTCAAGTAAGTGAAACTGATTTAATTGTGGGCGAGAAACATAAGGTTGAAGTTGAAAAGTTACCAATCGATGTATGTTCAACAAATTCAGCAAGTCTTAAATCTAAAGAAGAAAATATTTTTGAATATGTTATGTATCTGGATGCTGCACCATCTATTCATCCATTTTCTCAGCTAAAATTCAAAAAGGCGGGGATATCAAAGACTCCATCTTCAAGAAAGAAACGTCTGAAATTCGAGCCGCTACCATCAAGCTTGACGGATGCACAAAAAAAATCTAATCCACATATGAAGAGAATTATTGGAAAAGAGGCTCGTATGTTGTTGGTTGTTGGCATCACATAACCATCGCAGATATCAAGTCTGGCTGAAGACTTAAAACTTAACGCTTCTTGGGAGGCAACCCATGTTTTCTTTTACTGCATTTAGATTTGATTTTTCTTTTAGTTTATTTTAATTTTAGTTTCTAATTTTATTTTGTAGAATTGCATAAGTTTGGAAGTAGCCGGGCGGAGCTGTTTTCTACACCTGAATAGATGGCTGTTTTTTAGCAGGACGGAGTCTGAATCTGTAAAAGTGTATAAAATACCGATTGTAGGCAATTGTCTTAGCTTTCCATAACAAAACGAATCAGGCCATTTGGACATCTACAGCTCCAGATATCGCTGAAACAATGAACGTTGCGCGTGCAGAATTTTAACACGATTCAGGGAAGAAATTCTGAACTTTTTGCATTTTTTGTTTTTATTTTTCCTTTCCCATTGAGGACAATGTGATATTCAAGTTTGGGGGAAGGGGTACAATTTTTTTTATTTATTTTACATATATTTGAAAGAAAAACTAAACAAAAAGGAATTTCAATTAGGCTTGCCAGTACACTTTTGAGATCTTTATTGTGCTAAGGCATTGAATTTTTTTATTTTTAGGATAGACAATTTCTTATAAAGCAAGATTATGCATACTTATTTACTTTAGAATTATTGAATTTCGAAATTTCTTACAAAATTGTAAGAGTCATGTGATTATACATAAAAGAAAAATGTGATGCTTTTTCTTGTGATAATCCCCTTTGATCTAGTCCTAAACAGAGTTTAAGTAAATAGAGTGATAATGATAAAATAATTGAATAAATAAAGTCTATCTACTCTAATGTTTTGAGTTGCTTAGTTACTAGGGGTATTCATCACCAATGTTTACTTTTACATCAAACGACAAATTGAAATATGGATATGCAAAGCACTCTAAGTTTGTGATTTGTTGAGTAACCGGGTGAATTTATCACAAATGTTTGCATTCGCGTCAAAAGGCAAGTGACAACTTAGAGAAGATACCAAAAAAATTAAATTAAAAAAAAACTCTAGTTTGGTACTCGGTTTGTAGTAGTGAGAAGGGGTAATCACAGATGGAGTTGTTACATACTATAATTAAATTAATTGCATGACAATTATGATTGGGTTCAAAATTATGTATGAATAATTGCACTGGAAAAAGTGGGTATGCTTGATTTTACTTTATTTGCTATTGTTTATATTTTAAATTGAAATTTTGATGCTTGCATGGTGTGATGAGTTGAGCCTATTATTGATTATTATTCATTCATTCATGGTTTTACTTTTTGCTCGAGGACAAGCAAAATCTTAAGTTTGGGGGTATTTGATGTGTCTAATTTTTATATGAATATTCGTACTCATTTACACATAAAAATTTCTTGTATTCGTCTATCTTGTTAATAATTTATCTTATTTCCATAGATTTCAGTTAATTAATTATTTTTGAAGGAATAAAATTTTTTTGATACAAAATGTGAAGATTTTTAGTTAAAAAATAACAAACAAAACATGCAGAATGATTTGTTAATTTTTATATTTTAAATTGAAAATTTGATTCTTGCATGATGAGATCTCTTGGTGTGATAAGTTGAGCCTATTATTGATTATTATTCCTTTATTCATGGTTTTACTTTTTGCTCGAGGACAAGCAAAATCTTAAGTTTGGGGGTATTTGATGTATCTAATTTTTATATGAATATGTGTACTCATTTACCCACAAAAATTAATTGCATTCGTCAATCTTGTTAATAATTTATCTTATTCCCATAGATTTCAGTTAATTAATTATTTTTGAAGGATTAAGATTTTTTGATACAAAAGGTGAAGTTTTTTAGTAAAAAGTTAACAAACAAAACAAGCAGAATTATTTATTAATTTTTATTGATTTATTGAATTTTAAATTTTACAATTTGGCTATGTGAAGAGCAAAATATAAATTTTTAATTGCCAATTGAGGTAAAAGTGCAATAAAAAAATTTAAAAGGGTTCAATTGAGCTAATGTGCTTCTTAGTTGGTTTAATTAATTTAAACTAATTTATTTTATTTTATTTTTAAATCCTAAATTTTAATTTTATTTTGTGTGTGCATCACGTGCTTCAAGAAACAGAAAAAGAAGAAAAAGAAGAAAGAAAAGAGCAAATCAAATAAGGAAAGTAATATATGAAGATGTGGGATTTTCCGCAAAAATAAACCCTAATACCCATGTTCGGATCCCTATAAATAGAAGAGCCAAAAGCAATAGGGGACGCTTAACAATGAGAAAGAGCGACGACTGATCTTTAATAAACAAAATTATAAATGAGGAGCAACAACGAAACGAAGCACCGACGAGGACGTGCTGACGTGTTCGTACTGGTTTTAGGCGACTCGATTTTTGAGATGCCACCTCAGCGAAGCAGAGAAGCAGCAGAGGGTAGTTGGCGCGGGACCCAACACGAAGGCAGAGGGGGCATGAATAGGTTGACGTGCGGTTTGGGGTGCAAACTCCAAGTCGGAAGAGAGAACGACTGGAAAAAGACAAATGGTTTTGGGCACTCGGGTTTCAAGGCAAGACAGAGGGGGCACAGCGCTGACGTCAGCATGACGTCAGTAGGTGCGCAATTCGAGACAGAAATGAGACAGAGAAGGAGAGAGGAAGAGAAGGCTGTGTTTGCTGGCCTCGGTTTACAATTTTTTTTACAAAAACAATTCTTTCTGTCGTTCTTTTCTTTCTCTAATTTTTTATTATGCAATCCAAGACAATATCTGTTAGTTGCAATTTTATTATGAACTAAATTTTATTTTTTCTAGGGTTTCGATGTAGCCTAGTTTTGAGAACACAATTTTAATTCCATATTATTTTTCTATTTTTCCTTAGTTGTGTGTTTAATTTTTATTTTTAATGCTTACAATTGGTTGACCAACTTTTCGTACGATCTATTAAATCATGGAGAGACCGAATTGGTAATTTTTGATTTCGAATTTACAAAATTAAACACCATTACAAGAGCGAACTGTTGTTAATGTGACCGTTAAAAAATCCACAGATCTTAATGAATTTTCAATTAGTGATTTGTGCATGAACTATGACAAATAATTAGTTGAGAATATTTTTGATATTGCTTGAGAGAGAATATTGAATAATTTTGGGATTTTGGTTTACAACTTGGAAAAATAATATTTTTATTCACACGGAGTTATAAATTGTGTGGGATTAACTAGGTGAAACCAAAAGCTCTAGAATTAATTTCGCCATTAACAAATCACAAAAATTTCAAATTCTGCACCTTTTAATTAATTTAGTTAAGTTCTTTAGGTTAATTTATTTTAGTTGTTTTCTTTATTGAATTTCGATTTTCCAAAAATTAGTTAATCTAGTAAATTTTGGTACTCAGTAAAATAATTAGTCCTTGTGGGTTCGACACTCTTTTCACTTATCTATAATACTTGTTGCGATTTTGTACACTTGTAAATATTCACATCAAAGACTCTAGCTAGTTTCGAACCATGTTAAGCTCAACAATATGCACACCACATTGATCACATAAACATGTAATAACCATCTTGAGTCTGGATACTTGCCTTATTCTCTTTTTTCTGCTCAATTCTTCGATTGACATCACTTGATCTTCTATGACATGTCAGCGGCGTGGAACATCACCATGAGATGAAGTGTTTTCGTTTGCTCTAAGGTGTGCAGGCAACTCCAGATGATAATGAACGCTGGTGACGGAGTCTTCCCAATCAGAGTGGCGCAGCAGAAGCGTGGTGGGCCCATAACCCACAGGTCCCAAGGTTCTCATGTTGCTTCCCATTCCTTGCATTGTTTGCTTCCTTCAATTTCTTACTGATATGGCTAAAAATAGGGTTAAATTGGAACCATCCAAATCGGGCGCGGATCTTAAAGATCAGGGATAAAATGGTAATTTTACCTACAAACGGGTCTAAAGTAGGTACTGGGTCTTTTTTCCAAAAACCCAATAACCCACGAACGGATCCACCTCAACTGGGTGCGGGTTTCAACCCGCAAGAAACCCGGTCCAGCTAGGTAGAATTAGGGTTTATGATTATACCCAATCAACGGCCCTGATTCACTTTTATCCATTCACTGGGAAGTAGGGATTTGATCTTATCTCGAAACTGGTCTCTAAGGCGGCTATAAATACCCTCCATCCCCCATTGTTAACAGGTAATCAATATTTTTCCAGTAAAAGCTCATACATAATCTTTCTAATTACTGACTTGACTCTTGAGCGTCGGAGGGTGCGTCGCCGGGATCAACCCCGATTTTTCGCACTTTTTGCAGGTTAACGGCGGGAGATAACGGTCAAACTTCGGCGGAACGGTTTCAGGTTTGACTATTCGACATCTCAAAAAATCCACAAATTCTATCTGTTTGCCCCCACACCAGATTTAGCGGCAACAGATTGGCACCGTCTGTGGGAACCCACGAATAGCAATCCTTCCTCTTCCCTTGGTTAAGATCACCTCCAGCCATGCCTCCCCAAAAACTGAGATCCAAAGGGTCCAACCGTGGACCCACTCCTCCTCAACCACAACAGGAGGTCCCCCTCCAAACCGTCCAGCAGCAGGGGCAACTCCCTCCTCAGTCTGATCAGCCCCTGCAGTAGGAGCAACCTCCTTTTTAGAAACTTCAATCCCAAAGGGCTCCGCACGGGTCCCAGAATGCCGGCGCAGGGGCCTCTCATCCCAACCCTCAGAAGCAACCTCCTCATCGAGACCGCATCTCCATACACAACCCTTCTACCGATTCAATGGCATCTCATAACCCCCGGCCTTCCGAAGACCTCCGCAATACCCTCCTCAACCAGCAGAAAGAAGAGGACCTTCGCCACCGTTTGGATGAAAGACAAGCCCGTGAGGGAGCCTCCCGCCCGGAACGTCCAAATGAGCGATCTCCTCGTCGCCGCAACCACAGAAGGTCCCCTCCTCGCAGGAGGCGGAGAGAGTCTCCTGAGTACCATCAAAGAAGAAATCGTTCTCCCACAGGTCGGCAGCCCCCGAGGGACAATAACAGACCTATCACCCGAGCCAAATTCCAAGAGTTCCAGGCTACAATCCTGCAGGCCCTCAACCTCCAGCCGAACAACAATAATGCTCAGGGGGTCCCCACTCCTCCTCCGGTCCAAAGTCCTCGCCATCAGTCCCTAACCCCTCTTCAAGCTCCGAGTCACCGCCATCACAGTCCTCGCCATTCCCTTAACTACCATCGCCGAACTCCGCGCTCCCCTTCTTACGAAGACAAGTCCAGAGGCTCGCTTGGCAACTGTTGCCACTAAATTTGGTGTGGGGGCAAGCAGATAGTATTTGTGGATTCTTAGGAAAACTGAATAGCAAACCTGTATACCTGTTCCGTCGGAGTTTGACGCTGACTCGTGCCGTATACCTGCAAAAAGTGCGAGACACCGGGATTGTTCCCGGCGACGCACCCTCCGACGCTCAAGTCAGTAATCAGGGATGATTAAGAAAGAGCGTAAAAACTGGAGAAAGATTGATTACCTCTTAATGGAGATGGATAGAGGGTATTTATAGGCGCCGTTGGGATCAGATTAGGAATGTAATCCCCCTGTGGTTAGATAAGGAATGTAATCCCTAATCCCCAGTGAAGGGATAGATATGAATCAGGGCCGTTGATTAGGATTTGATCAGAAACCCTAATTCTATTCCTTCTGGACCGGGTTTGCTGCGGGTTGAAACCCGCACCCAGTTGAGGTAGATCCGTTTGCGGGTAAGTGGGTCTTCGGGGAAGATAACCAGTACCCGCTTCAGACCCGTTGGTAGGTAAAATTACCGTTTTATCCCTGAGCTTCAAGATTCGTGCCCAATTTGGACGGTTTCGATTTAACCCCATTTTTAGCCATATCACGAGCCCCCCACTCCTAAAGACTGAGTTTGATCAGCCTTTGAGGAGTAGTTTAGCTGTTTTAATGGCTAGTGGAGTTGTATCGGAGCCCAAATGGAGGGTTTTGAATCTCGAAGGGGGTAGTGAGGTGATTTTTCAAGCTGTAAGCTGTTCTTAAGCTTCTCTGGATATCCGGCGGTTTTTATCTATTTTTTCGGATTATTTATTTAATTTTGCGATGTGTTAACCAGTCGTTCAGGGGCCTTACCAACACATTCTAGGCAATAATTGTTCGTTCAGGGGTTCAAAAATATTCCCCCGAATTTATAATTATCTTCTAAAATTTTTAGTTAATTTCCCGAATTTTTAGTAATTTTTTTGCAGTTTTTAAATAAATAAAACGATTAAAATAAATAAAAACTAATTTTTAATACCGATTTATGGCGTGGCGCAATCTGGGCCCTTGATCAGCACCGAGCGTGATTTTCTGGGCGATCAGACGATCCGCGCTCCTCGGCAGATAGTTTCTTCATATACGAGGGTTGGTTCCTCGTCCCCTCGGCTCGGCTGCTCAGCGCCTAGCTCGGAATCAGCCGAACTACGTGGCGTGATCCTGAGCGTCCATCTCAGCGCGGATCCCCAAAAAATGCTATCTTGTCGTTTAGTGGATGTCACGCCCCGCTTCCCAAAAATATGGAATGCGAGCACGTAACAAAAGCCCAGCGAATGATTATTATCATCCTTAAGCTGTTTCAAGAAATCCTTACAACATGTCACAGTAAAATCAGAGTCGGAAGCCAGAAAAAGATCAACCACATGCACATATGAACCAAACACCAATAAGAATACTTGAAATAAAATGCATTAATCTCAAATAGCCATGATCTGAATAACACAAATAATCTTGGGTCACATTGCCCAAATACAAGAATAAGTACAAGTCTCAAAATACAATATTGTCCGAAGTAAGCAACAAGAATAGTAATAGCAAATTTCAGCCTCTAGCCCATCATCTTGCCAATACTTTTAGGGACCTGTCCTCCAAAATCTGCAATTCATAGAATGTAGGAAAAAGGAAAAGAAGAAAACACAGTACCCGTCAATGGCAAGTCCGGGTCACAAAATAGAGTAGGATACAAGCACATGGAAACTAACTAACCACAGGATATACTAATAGGTAAGGGTAACATATGTCAAATGTAAAGTCAACAGGTAAACAGGTAGCATGTATAATTATCAGGTAATCAGGTAGTCAAGTAAATATGTATCAAGTATCAGGAAAACAGGTAACAGGAATATCAGGTAATCATGTAACAGGTAATCATGTAACAGGTAAACAGGTATCAGGATAATCAGGATAATCAGGAATATCAGGATAACCAGGTAACAGGTATGCAGGTAATAGGTAATCATATATTAATATCCTGTATTATTACTATCTAGGTAACACTTCATGTGCCATACTTTTATCACATGGTTGTTACAGTCAATGCAGTTTCGCTTTAGATTTCGTAGTGGACCATAGCAGGGCAGTATACTCAGGTACAGAAACAGTAATCCAAATCATATACCAAATTCCAAATAATCCAAATTATATACCAAATTCCAAATAATCCAAATCATATACCAAATTCCAAATAGTCCAAATCATATACCAAATTCCAAATATGGGAAACACGGGCCCCCTTCCGAGTACACATTTCTGAATTATCCACTACTAGATCATTCCCTTAAACGCCAGCTTGATTACTTTTATTATTAAGGTCATCAACAGGCATGAAAGTGTACTAAATAATGTCAAACTAACAGGTTATAATCAGGTTTAGACTCAGGAAATTAGATCAGCAAGTATAGGTACCAAACATTCACAAATACGAGCAACTTAGCGTATGTTTATAAACAGGACAGCAAGACCAGTATGTACATAAACAGTGATCCAAAGATCTACAAGAATGCAAATCATAATCCGTCAAAGGATCTGGAAACTAGACATCCACACGCTTCTAACGGGTATAATAAATCTATATACTAGTTCACGACATCTCGACTTAAACCACATTCCATCACAGTTTTCAAGTACAGCCAGAAAACAGGGGAATAACTTAAACCACATGAAAACAGCAGGTAAATTCATCAATTAAATTCACGAAAATTCTGGGGTAATCCCCTATATATGTATAGTCTCAAAATATAAATTTTCATATTTTTCCAGAAAGTATAGATATGTTTTCAAAAATAGAAGGTAACACATAACACAGTTTTGATGGATCTGGAATTCTTTAACACTGCTGTACAAAATCATGCATATCTTGCACACAGCGCATCAAAATCCACTTCCGCCAAATCGGGAAGAAATGCATATCTTGCACACAGCGCATCTTTGTTGTGAAACTGAAACGTCGCAACTCTCTGCTTTGGCGCTTTGGCTTCTTAGTAGGCTTTTAAGTTCCCTAGGAGGCCCAAACGTCGCACTGGGGTTATAAGTTCTAACTCCCCCACCCCCAAGCTCATTTCTCACTTTTTACTCCAAGATTTCACTTTTACTCTCTGTGCTCTCTGCTATCGGCGATTTTTGCTCCAAGGCGATTACGTTAGCTGTCGCTTGGGCCAGGCGATTTCCGGCGAGTTTATTCCGACTGTGAACGTCACTTCAAGGTCAGTCTTCTTGCCTTAGTTTTTTTCTAGAGATGTCAAGGGTGAACTCGTGGAGTGAGGCCTCGTCCTCGGGCGACAGTGGTGCCGAGGAGAGGAGGGAGATGGAGATCCGAAGGAAGGGGAAGCAAGTAGCCGAGCCGTCTGGGGCCGAGGCGAGGAAGGAGAAGGAGAAGAGGAGGGTAGTGGCCCAATCTCCTGTGGTCGAGGTGATTGTGGAGAATCCGAGGCAAGCCCCTGAGACGGGCCGGTACCCTTGTGTACTGTCCGGACACACTGGGGTTAGGCAGTACGAGGGCGACCTCTTGAAGAAGGCGGTCATCGGTCAATCGGAAGTATACGAAGAGAACAACCCGGTTCTGACCACCGAGGCGGACGAAATTGGATCGGTGCTATCCGAGAGGGACCTGCTCTGGATCAGAAAAGGGTTCGCCATCCCTCCGGAGTACAAGTTAATTCTCCCCGGCCCCGGGATGCGTGCGAACTCTAACCTGTCATCGTCGGATATGTGCATGTTCGACTATGACTCTCTGAACGCCGGACTGCGCTTTCCCCTGCACCCCTTCATTCGTCTGGTCCTCGGGTGGTACTGCCTTGCGCCGACCCAATTCATGCCGAACACATGGCGTCATGTGAACGCCTTCCTGCTGCAGTACCGCAATGCCGAGGTCGAGCCGAATCTGACGGTCTTCCGAAGCATGTATCGGATAAACCGGATGTACAAGACCGAACATCGATACTACCTGGCACTGAGGAAGGGTGTTCGGATTATAGAAAACCCGGATTCGATCAAAGGCTGGAAGGAAAAGTTCTTCATATTGAGGGAGCCATCGATGCTGCAAGTTCCGAGCTGATGGAAAGTAGAGGTGCCAAAGTTTGCGAGGGCCGACCCAGAACTGACTGCAGCCGAGGAGGAAGTGGCGAGGAAGATTGTGGCCCTCCCTATGTTGAGTTGGAGGGAGATGACCGAGGAGGTGCTATACGGGTCAGGCCTTAGTCCGATCGACCCGAGTACGCTCCTGACATCTCGCATTTTTTTTCTAAGTCTTTAGCTCGTTTTACTGACTCTCAATTTGTTTGTTGTTTGGTACAGAAGCGCCGAAGATGGACTTTACGGCCATGATGAACGAGAGGGGTAAGATGGCCGACGGAAGGAAGAGGAAGAGGCGGAGCATGAGCGCCTCGTCAGGTCGGCCTCTCAAAGTTGCTTCGGCGGTCATTCCACCTCCCCCCGTTGCTGAGGCCCCCTCGCCGACGGTGGCTGTTGTCGAAGAGCCCTCGGCTCCTGTTGCTTCTGCCCCGGTCGGTGGGGCCTTCGACGTCTCGGCGGCGTTGTCGCTTGAGGCTCTGCCGTTGATTGCTCAGGCCGAGGTGATCTTGACCGAGCAGCACAAGCAGCTGTTCGTTCCGAACTGGCGAGTCAAGAATCATGATGGATTCCTCGGGAACTCACAGATGTCGATGCAGGCCGTCAAACACTTGGCGACCCCAAAAGATCGAGCCGCGCTGAAGGTGGGGACGGTCGGCGACGACACCTATGAGGTTGTCCGGTCGCTCGTATCGTTAAGTTTCTCTTGAGAATTTCTTTAAGTCTGTCATTCGGCCCTTATCTTATGCTCACTATTGTTTCGTTTTGGCAGGCCACTTGTCATTTCAACCATCTCCTTGAAGCGTTCGCCGAACAGGAGAAGGAGTTGAAGGCCGCCAGTGATAAAGACAGGGCAGACAAGGTGAAGGCGGTTCGGCAGTTCGAAGCAGAGCAGAGGCGAGCCGAGGGCTTGGAGGTCCAGGTTGCCAATCTTGTAGCCGACCTGGAGTGAGTAAAGGGGCGGCTTACTGAGGAGTCTGCCAAAGCCGCCAAGGCTGCCGAGGAGCTGGCGACGACAGCCAAGGCCCTGGCCGAGGTGAAGGCAGAGAAGGAGGCCTTGGCCACGAAGATCAAGGCCGAGGCGAAGAAGCACATGGCCTCGAACATGGAGAAGTCCTACCAGAGGGCGCTCGACCACGTTCAGGACCGCGTCCCTGGCTTCGAGCGGGTCGGCTACAGGCTATGTCCCGGGTCCGCATCAGACGGCGAGGAGGGGGAAGGCGAGGCAGAGGAAGGTGACGAGGTAGAGGGCGATGACGACGAGGAGGTCGTCGTTGATGTTTTGGTGACAGACTCCCAGGTCGGGGCGAGAAACGAGGGACCGTCTGGCGAAGCGCCTGTGGTCGAACCGACGCCGCAGGTGGATAGAAGATATGATCGGGTGACAAACAACTTATAATAGTTAGGACAACGAGACTTTCAATTCTGGACAGCAAGACATTGCTGCACCAAATCTGAGATTCCCGTTGCCACAAGAATGCAAATCTAAATCCTTCAGAAAATATAGAAACTAGACTCCCAGTCGAATACAGCGCATATACAAAAGTTATATTATAACTACAGAAACAGGGCTCAAACAGCGTTTTATACAGAATTCATGTTCAGCCAGAAATCGCAAAGTTTTATTTATAAGCATGAAAATGGTATAAAAACACACTTATTAAATCTAGAAAAAAATCTGGAAGGTTCCTTAGCATTTCTAGTATCAGCATATAAAATTTCATAAAATTCCATTACAGATAGCATAGTCAATTTAATTTGGAAAACAGAATGATGCAGCAAATTTATGAATCTGAAATTTTAGACACAACAATACTAAAATAGTGATAAATCACAAAATACAACTCAAAATTCAAATCCGTCAAAAGGGTTGTAAAGTATACATACTAGGCTATATTTCATTTTGAAAATTTTTTAATCAAAAGTGACTGAAATCAGGTTGAAAACAGAGTTCTTTATTGAACAACATGCAGTTTGACAAATATATGCTTAGTTTCACAAGCATGAAATAAGTTATAAAAATCATTAAACAATTCCACCAAAAATTAGGGGTTGATCCCAGTCATGTCTAGTCATACCTAGAAAAATACTAAGTCCAAATTTTACTTTTAACATCAGTTTTAAAATAATAGATCGTGTAACGATCTTATAATTCAGAATCTGAAAATTACGACACAGCTGCAGTAAAACAGCGATAACTCAAACATCAAAAATCGAAATTGAGATCTGTAGAATGTTTTGAAAAATAGACACCGAGGCCTACGAATTATGTTTACAAAATAATTTATTTTACCGACTTAAACAGGGTTTAAATTGTTGTACCAAATCAGGGAAACAGCAAAAACGAAATTTCTTTCATGCATTTAATCAAACAACTCATCTACGATTGATTCAAATTAGAATGTAATGCGAAACAGGATATATTGGACATTCAAATCAACATGGCATGGGTATTAATAAGTCCACAACGAGATAACACATCTAGCACATCAATCATGTAACAAAAATTCACAACATACAATAGATCACAAACAAGTATATATACATCAAGAAATCTATCTAGATCTAATTTATTTTCATGTAGTGTGTATGTGACAACTTCTTGTGATTGATCATGACTACGAATGGATCAAACGAATGAGATCAAGATTTATCAAGGAATAATCATGAGGGTGAACACAAAAGTGAAACCTAGACCACATGCGGTATTTGAACTTGTATAAAGAACAAAAATAATATACAAGCTACTTGCTTCAATGAAGATGACGAATCCGATAGAAAAGAATAAAGGGAATGGATCCCGGGCGACGAACACAACCACAACAACCGCGAACAACGGAAAGCTTGCAGAATTGAAGATCGACGGCGGCTCGAACAGCGGCAGGCAGGATGGTGGACGGCGATGGGAGAACGGCGACAACGGGAGGACGGGACGGACGGCAAGGAAGTGGAGGTCTACGGTTGAAGGGAGGAAGGGGTTACGGGATATGATGAAGGCCGAGGAGGGGGGTCGATGTGGGCAGCCGAACGGTTGACGGGACGTCGGGGCGGCACGGGAAGCTCGCGACGGTGAGGTGCGACGGTGGTTGGCCGCCGGCGGGGGAGTTGGTCGACGGGCATAGTGAGGGGAGAGAGAAGGTGAGTTGGAGAGAGAGAGAGAGAGAGAGAGAGAGAGAGAGAGAGAGAGAGAGTTGTTGTTTAGGAGATAATGACTGTAGAGATAAAGAGATAACAATTTTGGTTAGGATTTAATGAGAATTTTGTAAGTTAGGATTTTAGGAATCAATGGGGAGACAATGGGGAGTGATCTGCTTGTTAGGAAGATAGAGGTGAACGTGAGGAGAGATTTGAGAGAGACTGGGTGAAAGAGGGTATTGAGTAGCGGGTTTAGGATCCAATAGGGCGGATTATAGGGTTTGAAGTCGGATCCAACAGGTGGAAATCAATTAATAGACAATTAGGCCATGAACATATAATTTAGACTTAAGCAAAAACATCCAGAGATTAAATATTGACAGAAGAATTTAAATCAAAAGATTGAAATCCCATAATTTAATTGATGGGAAAAAGAAAGAAAAATAGTTTATTAAGAACGAAGAAAGATTACACGGTTCGAGAAGAACATAAGGATACAATAAAAAAAAATACCCAGGAAAAAAATAAATACATACAAAAATACATTAAAAAAAAGGAACATGGGGGTTACAAACGAACCCACAAACAATACGTGCAAACTACGTGCATAAGAAATCAAAGCAACAACAACCAAGAGACAACAACACTAAAGGGCGACAACATCAGCGTGCCTGACGTCGGCAATCGGCGTCAAGCAGTGGCGCGTCAGGAGGGGCGTCGACTGGCGAGACTGAGGGAGGACAGCAGCGGCGACTGGTCTGCTGTCGTCGGCGGGAAAGGGAGCAGCAGTGGGTGGTCGGGTTGGGGGTAGTTGTCGTTGAGGGAAAGCAGAAGAGCAGCAGGGGAAGTGGGTGATGGGTCTGGGTAATGGCGTCGACGGGATGGGCGGCGCTGGAGATAAGGTCGGGGAAGGTGAACAGGGTTTAGGCGGGAAACGGGGTAGACGATGGCTGACGGGGAGAGAGAGAGAGGAGAGAGAGAGAGAGTGATGGCTAGGTTTAGGGTTTGTATTTTGTGTTTTAGGATTTGTAATAGGATTGTATTTATAGAGTGCAATTAGGTTGTTGGGTTAATTGGTTAGGATCCAATAATAATGGGTTTGGGTCTAGAAACAATTCCAATTGGGTTTTGGGTTCAATAAGAGATGGATTTGAGGACAATATGGTTCAAATAAAATGCTCACAATAAAATAGAAATAGGAACGACAAGAAAATAGCTCAACAAGAAGAACAAGAGCAAATCATGAACAAAATCGATTAAGATGATCAAGAAAAATAGAGTATTTCAATGCAAATAAAATATTTCAATAAAAAGGAAAAATGAAAAGAACGAAAAACGGTAGTTACACAAAGAAATGCCCTCCTTTGAACGATTTCATGAAAACAAAATTCTTTATCTTCTCTTTCAAAAGGAGTGTAGACAAAGGCAATGGACCACTCAATTCTGGTTGCTCATTCTTTGAATGATGCAGAAATTCAGAAGATGTCGATGGCGGAGAAAGTTCATTCTAACACAACATCATTCTACCCAATCAAGACAACACCACAAGTGTCTAAAGCATCAAGAATGACCCATTTGTTGATAACAGAACCCCCAATTGAAGATAACTTTCTAGGAATGCGAGACTCAAATTTATACTCTTGAAGGCAACAATTGTTAAACCAACATTTCTAATACCATCTTTGATCAAGGCACATTTATTAGGGCATCCCAACCCTCTAACATTCCAACTATCTATCTTCATTGTAACATATTAAAACATTTAACACATCGAAACAAAATTTTTAAGCTTAGACTACTCTGAGAGTTGGTTACATTGGTCATTGTGGCCAACAGAACCTTCCTTCGAGTTTCTCCACACCCAAAGACTTAGACATTTCAGATATTTGCTAATCATTAAGCAAATTAAAAGGATTCTAAATAGGCTTTGAAGCAGTTGAGCTAAAGGATTTACCTCCACTTTTGGACCTGGAAGACTTTCTCTTGGAGTTAGCCAGATGCCTCGCAAATGTGCGAGCAATCTTGAACTTGGTGAGAGTAATCTTTTGAGTGGAGCCAGCCTTCCTTTTGAGTTTTGCTTGATCCTCGAAACCAAAGGGAATTGGCTGAGAGTCAGTCACATAGTCTGAGTTGGAAGGCAAAGTGCGAGTCCTGGAGTTAGAGCTTGAAGAATCATTTTTGAATTTGTGGGCTTCACTTGGGCCTGTGAGCTAATTCAGGGATGGAGCAATTTTGGCCCGGAGTCATTTTTGGAGATTTACAGCCTTTTCTTCCCATTCAATCTCCATAGAATTAGAACATAATTTGGAAGGAAACATATAACTAGATTTGGGTTGATCCTTATTCCTTATCTTAATTGTTTGATGAATATAAGGGATGACAGGATCAGGAATTTGGATGAAATTGTATAGCCCAACCTCCACAAATTGCTCGTTTTTTAATTCAAACATGAGAGCTTTTTCTGCTTTAATTTAACATCGAAGCTCCCCCCATGTTTTTGGTTGTCGACATTGCCTATAGTGCCTGAGCAGAGGGCATGCCATTTGAATATGAGCTACTTCCCTCTCTTTCTTCCTCTAAAAGGACTGGAAGCCTGGCTGCTTTGGGGCATGAGGACTTGAAATGGTTGTGAATAATTGGACTATCCCCTCTTCCACATCAACCACAACCATTGTATCTCCAGTCAAAAGAATGAGAACATCATTAATCTCTTTGGCATTATTCCATGGAGTGATGTACCCATTTCAAGGCTCATGGGGATATCCGCAATACTTTGGACCTCTATCAGAACCATCACATTCTTCACCTTCTTACAATTTTCCATATCATAACTCAGAGTGATTACCTTAGAAAATGGCTTGAACAACTCATCGATAGAGGCTTTGTTCCACAAGTGAAATGGAAGCATCGGGATATTTATCCAAGTATAACATGGTTTAGACCTCAACTTGGCACCATACTTCGAAGTCCATGGGGTCAGTATTGTTATGGCTCCAGTGATCTTGAAAATTCCTTCAATTTCTGCATCCTTTAGTGTGTTTTTGTTTGGGAACTTGGTGAAGAAGATATCTTCTCCAATCGAATCCAGTCCAAACCAGTACCCTTCTATTGCCAACACCAGTTCAGCGCCGATACCATCTCATCCACCTTGGGCTTGCCAGATATGACAGAAAGAAGTCACAATTGGTTAGCTCCATCTTTGCCTTAGAGATCTTCGAGTTGTGCACCACGTCTACTTTGAGGGTCTTAGGGCAGCTAAAGAACGGTAGTCTCTAACATGATGACCGAATTTTTTGTAGTTGAAGCAAAAGAATCCTTGTCGACTGCACTTCGCCGTGTGGTGGTCACCTTCAACACATATCATGCCTCTCCTCTCCATCTTCCACATATGGTTAGGTTGGGCTTGGGAAATATTTTAGATATGGAATTAGGGTTTTGTCTGAAGTGGGTGGGTTGGACGAATAGTTTGGGTTTGGGGAGGAAATGATGGTTTTGAGAATAATGCGGGATGTAGAGGGGCTTTTGGGGCGGCATGCGAGGGGACTAGGGTAGTTGAAAGACTCCACGTAGGATGCATGGCAGTGCTTTTCCCAAGACGCCCAACATTTCCTCTCTCTCTCTCTCTCTCTCTCTCTCTCTATATATATATATATATCTCCCTCTCTCATAAATGGGAATTATTTTTCATAACTTGATGTAAGCATATTTTGAATTAGAAGTTTTGTCTTGTAACATCCTAGAAATTTAAATAATATTTTGGAATTTATAAATGAATGAAAATGATTTTTTATGATTTAATAAATATTTTTCTGAAATTTATCCTTTTGCACGTGCAGATATTTTCTTGGAAAACACAAAGTCAGAAAATCTATTTGGAAAATCTAATATTTATTAGTGGGTATTAATTATAAATTTTCTGTATTTTTTTGAATAATTTATGACATATTTGCAAATACTCAAAAATAAAGGACTTTTATGCAAAATTGCCACTTGGAGTAAAAACTCTAGATTTTGGTTTTTTGGGCTGTGCATATTGGTTGGCCAAGTCAGGAGATTGAGGGGATTTAATTTTATTTTATTTTAAATTGATTTGGTTAACTAATAATTGGAAGGATCCATATATGTAAATAAATAATTTTCTTAAGGAGTATTCTTGTAAACTTTGTGAAACCCTAGAGGATCAAATCCCGGTCTATATTAGGAACAGCAGCCGCTATTCCCCTATTGTGAACCAAAAATCTATTTTCTCATTATTTCTTGGAGTTTAAATCTTGGATCTTGCACTTCGCAAGGAGGAGGAATGGGCTTTTCTTTACTACTATTATTGTTTTCCAATTAAGTCTTCTTTGAGGTGGGTGATGCTTCCTTTTCTATTTGTTTTGTTGAATTATTTATATGAAGATTAATTAAGTGGAATGCATGTTAGAACTTGCATAATTGTGAAATTGACATAGATTCATTATAAGTGCAAATCTTAATGAACGAATCAAGTTTTGATGATTGATTTTTATGCATGTTAGATCAAAAGATTGTCGGAGAATAAATATTGCACATGACTATTGCTTTCCTCATGTTTTGCTTGAATAATCATATATGCTATAATAAGATAATAGAAGATGTATGAGATTGTATGCATTGTTGATTCTTGATTTTGATGATTACAACACAATGCAAAGTTGTTGTTCTACTTCTTACATATTACAGGATATACAAAGGCGAATGTTCTAACAAGCTTCTTAAAGCAAGTTGATCAAGCACAGCTACAAACAAAGTTCTTATAGCTAATTGATCAAGAAATCTACAAGGTTGCCAGCTTACAAGAAAAAAATGAAGGCTAAAAGCTATCTCAAGACTCAAGACTCAAGAACAAGACATATGCTTCAATTTATTATATTAAGTGTCTTGTAACAATTGTAACCTTTTTATTTTCTTTGAGTCTTAGAAATTCTGTAAAAACCTTGTCACACACACTCACACATTATCTTTAAAATAATTGAGTATTTTTCAAACTTAAAAAGATCGAAACAAAGATTGAAAAAGCTCAGCTGTTAAGTACCAGTCGACCGCCATAAGGCACCAGTCGACTGTCTTAGTACGAAACTGACTGAACTTATTCAGAGAGTCGACTCATAACGGCAACCCAGTCGACTGTTCAAGTCGTTTCGATAGTTTGTTGATTTCAAATTTTGACTTTTCGATTTCAAAAGTTTATTTCCATTGGTTGACAGATGGTACAACTGCCTCTCAACGTCCAGTGATTCTAACTCTATAAATATATAATAGAAATCACTTGGAAAAGGTTAATAACTTATTTTTCCAAGCTTTTGTTTCCCAAGTTCTCAAGCTTTTTGTTTTAACAAGTAAAAGCATTCAAAAGCATTCACTTTCTAAGTCTTGGTTCTCTGAAATCAGTCTAGCATAACAGTGATTTCGTTTTAGACTGATTTTGGAAGTTGACCTAATAGCCACGCATAAAATCACATCCACAACAAGGCTATAGGTTGTTTGTAAACTTTTTGTTGTTGTTCTTCACTCTCGGGTTGTGAGAGTGGTTTCCTCTCGGTTGGAGAGTAGGGCTCTAGGGTGTAGAGTCAGGTTTTCACTCTTGGTGGAAGAGTGAGTTGCTTTCTCTAGTTGTGAGAAAGGACTACGGTTGGACAAGGTTGTTGTCTAACGCTGTAGGGTGTTCTTATAATTATTTCAAGAATAGTGGAAAATCTCAAGTGGGTTGCTTGGGGACTGGATTTAGGTCGGGAGGACCGAACCAGGATACATCGTGTGTACTCTGTGGTTGTATCTCTTTGAACTTGCATTTCACTTTCTTGGTTTTTAAGTTCTCTGTAAAACTTGTCTGGACAGTCGACTGTGTCTATTTTTAAGTCGAATGGTCAAACTTGTACTACTTTCTCTATAAACTTGCGTGATATGTCGACTTGCTCTTCTATAAGTCGGCTGATCAGACTCGCTTTAAAATACTCTTCTATACTGTCGCTCCAGTCGACTGATTTATCTCTTTAAGTCAATTAGTCAGAAGAAAAGTTTAATTCCGCATTTATTTTTTATAAAACACTATTCACCCCTTCCCCCCTCTAGTGTTTCTTGCCTTGCCTACAGGATCCAACACTTGGTATCAAAGCCTGGTTGATTGTAATGGCAACTACTTCGAATGCAAATCAGTACCATGAAGGTCAATCAACTCAAAGGCCACCCCTCTTCGATGGAACCAATTACAACTATTGGAAGTGTAGAATGAAGATCTACCTTCAGTCCATCAACTATGAAATATGGAACATGACGGAAACCGAGTACACCGCTCCTACCATTCTATATGCACAATGGAACGACGACATGAAGAACCAAACAATGAACAATGCAAAGGCGATAAACGCGCTATTTTGTGCCCTTGCAAAGGAGGAGTTCAACCGTGTGTCTATTGCAATAACTGCACATCAAATTTGGCACACACTTGAGGTAATTCATGAAGGAACAAACAAAGTGAAAGAATCTAAAAAATCTATTCTTATTCACAGGTTTGAAATGTTCCGCATGAAGGAGAATGAGAATGTGTTCGAGATGATTACAAGGTTCACAGACATTACTGTTACCGCTGATTTCGGTGTGGGGGTAAACAGATAGAATTTGTGAGTTCGGGAAACACCTGAACGATTGACTCGGCCTTCTTGCTCCTGGCACAACCTGCAAGGAAGTGCAAAACACCGGGGTTGATTCCGGCGACGCACCCTCCGACGCTCTTGTCAGTAATCAGGAAAAGATTAAGAAAGAGCTTAGGTGGTGAAAGAGTGATTAACCTGGTCTCGGTGGTAGAGGGGTTGTATTTATAGTCGCCTTTGGAACCATTTGGGGCCTAATTTCCTGCCTAACAAATAGGAGAAAAATCCTCCTATTCTGTTTTAGGAAGTTAGGCCTTGATTCCCTGGTGAGATCTAATCAGGCTTGTTGATTTGACCAAATCAGTGGCCTGATTCTCTTCTTGGCGGATTGGGCTTGTATCGGGTCGGGACCCGTACCCAATTGAAGTGGATCTATTCGCGGGTGGTTGGTTCTGTGAGAAGGAGGCCCAATACCCGTTTTGGATCCATCTGTATGTGAAATTACCTTTTTACCCCCGTGCTTCATGATTCGTGCTCGATCTGGACGGTCCCGATTTAACCCCAATTTTAGCCATATCACGAGCCCCCCACTCCTAAAGACTGAGTGTGATCAGACTTTGAGGAGTAGTTTAGCTGTTTTAGTGGCTGATGGAGTTGTATTGGAGTCCAGACGTGGGATTTTGAATCTAGAAAGGGGGTAGTGAGGCAACTCTCGATGCCGCTGGCAGTTCTCTGGCCACATCGGGTATTCAAGAGTTTTTATCTATTTTTTCGAACTACTTGTTTAATTTTGCGACACGTTTGCTAATCATTCGGGGGCCTTAACCGTACATTCTGGGCGACAATTGTTCGTTCAGGGGTTCGAAAATGTGCCCCCTAAATCTCAATTATTATCCAGAATTTTTGGCTAATTTTCCCGAATTTTTAACAATTTTCTCGCAATTTTTAAACAAATAAAACAATTTAAATAGATAAAAAATGATTTAAATACCATTTTATGGCGTGGCTCGATCTGGGCCGCTGATCGCAGATGGGCGCAAATTTCGGAAAGATCTGACGGCTGCTGCTGCTCGGCAGCGCTTTTCTCCGTTTACCAGTTCGGGAAGGCCTTTGCTCGGTAGCCGACCGGAGGTATGGGGGTTCGGCAGCCGACCGAAGGCTTGAGTGACGTGGCGTTATCTGGACCGTTGGATGTTGGCACGCATCTCGAGACGGGAATGGTTCCCAAGAAAACGCTATCTTGTCTTTTAGCGCACGTGGCGCAATCTGAGCCGTTCGCCATTGGGAGCGTGAAATTCTGAGAGATCCAACGGCTGAGATAGCTCGGTGCCTTTTTTTTCTCCATTTACCAGTTCGGGAAGGCCTCTGCTCGGCAGCCGACCGAAGGCAGGGTTCGGCTGCGTCACGGCGCTATCTGTTCGGAGGCGATCTCGCTTCCAAGGGTATTAATGACGCTCGGGGTTCGTGCGGCATTCCCCTTTCCCAGGTCATTAAGAATTATTCCTTTAATTAATGCGTGGCGCTTCAACTTCCGAGGATCAGTAATTCCCCCAATTAAAATGCGGCGCTTTAGTTTCCGAGGGTAGTAATGGCTGGTTCTTGGGGGCAGGCTATAAGTACTCCACTCTCTTTGTCGCTTTCGTCACAACCAAATCGAGTTCTAGACCTCGGAGGCGTCTGCCTTGGGTAGCTTCTTTCTTGAGGTCCGGAGAGGTGGTCGCTCTTCTGCCTGGTTTTCCCTTCGTTCCTGACGGCCCCAAAGCGGATGTTAGGAGCGAAGGGGGACGAGGTAGTAGTGGCGGCGACCGTGGTCCGGATCCGAGGGACAAGTTACTTCGGAAGGACGGGCGGTCGCCTTGTTGTCTTGTTGTTTCCCCATTCCTCTCTGCTCCGAAAAGGTGGTGTCAGGAGTGGGGAGCAATAAGACAGTAGGGTCGACGGCAATAGTCCTGTCCCGGGGTGTGGACTTCTTCGGAAGGACGGGTGGTCATTCTCTCACCAAGATCTTCGGCTTTCTTTGGTGGCTCCGAAGCGAGCGTCGGAGAGAGCGGAGGTCTTGGTGAGAGAATGGCGATCCATGTCCGATGCCGATCTCTTGGTCCACTTCATCATGAGTAGCAGCTCGGACTTTTGGACCGTCCGAGCCTGTTGTTTGCAACTGTGAAGGCGCTGCGGTTAGAGCCCTTTGGCAAGCCGCGCCTTCCAGATGCAAACAACTGGCTCGGGATGGTGCGTTCTTCCCGATTCCTGAGTGTGGATGGGTCTCCTCGCATCTCTGTCTTCCTTCCGGGCTGATGGCTTTTGATGGATATCAGCCCGGGGGAGTTAGAGACGGGGGGAGTGCCGATCTGTTCCCGCCCGGAGCCCGTAGTTGGCTGAATGCCGATTGGTGCACGGGACCTGGGGGGCGCTCGCCGAAGGCGGCGCCTCAAAACTAAATCAAAAATTTTTCCGGGTTCTTTTTAGACGTAGGTGGGGGCGTTCGAGGGTCCGATCGTCCGAGCGATGTGGCGCTATCTGAGCCGCCAGACGCTGACGCGCATCTCGAGATGGGCGCATTCTCCAAGAAAACACTATCTTGTCGTTTAGTGCTTTCGGCGAGATCTGGACCGTCTGACGAAGATCAGGCGTGAAAGTTGAGGGAGAAGGGAGTTTTCCCCATTTACCAGCTCGGGAAGGCACTTGCACGGATTCTGACCGGACTCTATTGTAGCCACGTTCGGTTTGCACGCAGCTCGGATTCAGATCCCCTCTTGCCGAGCTGGTTGGCTTTGTGGTGGGCCTTCGAGATGCTTCGAGAGTAGCCCAAAAGTCGCTTTGGAAGTCCAAGAGACGCCTCATTTTTACTATAAATCTTTACCCCCCCCCCCCCTTGACCAAGTCTTCACTTTTCACTTTTACTCTCTCTCTTCCGTATTTACTCTGCTTCGAAGTCTTCAGCTCCCTGGTGGTGTCGCTAGCTGTCGCGATAGCGTTCCTAGTTCCGGCGAAGTTTTTCCGACTGTAGCTGTCACTTCAAGGTCAGTCTCTTTCCCTTCTCTCTTTAGGAAAATATGGTTAAGATTTCGGCTGAGACCCCCGCCTCGGAGCAAGCCGTTGGCCGAGGGGAGAAAGAGAAAGGAGTAATGGAGCCGAGCGAGCAGGACGTTGTTCGTCCAGATGCGGAGGGCGGAGTGGCCGAGGTGCCCCAAGAGGTCGCGGCGGAGTCTCGAAAGGGCAAAGCCGTAATTACTATAGTGGAGACGCCGAGGAGAGCGGGGGAGTTCGGTCGGCAGCCCATCGCCGTGTCGAGCGTGGGAGGAGTCCGGGATTATACCGAGGATATCTTGGAGAAGGTTACCCAAGGTACGGCTAAACTGGTGGAGGAGAACGAGCCTAGGGAGCTGTCCGAGGTCGATCGCAAGATCTCGACTCTTACCGAAGCGGACCTTCATACGGTCCGAGAGGGCTTCCAGATCCCTCTCGAGTACGCGTTGCTCCTCCCAGGGCTGGGGTTCCGAGCCAACACTAGGTCCTCTCCGGACATATGCGTCTTTCCGGTCGACTCCCTCATTGCCGGTCTTCGCTTTCCCCTCCACCCGTTCGTGGTTGAAGTCCTGGTTTGGTATGGTTTGAGTCCCGCTCAACTGATGCCGAACACATGGAGGCAAGTTGTGGCGTTCCTCCTCCGATGCCAAGAGATCGGCGCCAAGCCGACCATGTACCTCTTTCGAAGTCTCTTCCGACCCGTCCGGCCGAGAAAAGACGAGCAGAGGTTTTATCTTTCGCCCCGGCCGGGCGTGAAACTGATCGAGAATCCGGACTCGATCAAACACTGGAAGGACAAATACTTCCTCGTTCGGAATCTGACGCCATGGGTGATACCGACAGTTTGGGCGGACGGACTACCCAAGCGCACAAAGAAGGACGTTCCGCTGAACGCTGTAGAGACCGAGGTCCAGAAGAAGATCCCTGCTCTGCCGACGCTTAGCTGGAAGGATATCACCGAAGAGCATCTGTTCCGTGGGGGTCTCAGTCCGATCGACCCTCGTACGCTTCTGGTATTTATACTTCTCTCCGTAAAGTTTGCATTCAATTTTCTAAGTTTTTTCATTCGACTCTTGCAGAGACCATGAAGCTCGATTACAAGGCTCTGGTGGCGAAGGGCAGGTCCGAGCAGGAGAAGAAGAAGAGGCCGTCGACAGCGCCTCAGGACAGCCGAGCTTCGAAGAAGGCCTCGGTCGTGAAGGCGGCCGACCAACCGAAGGTTGCTGTCCTGAAGGAGGGGGAGATTGAGGTCCTTGTCCCTCCGGCGAAGGTCGCGGTCATCGAGCAGGGGGGGTCGTGGACCTCGATCCCTCGGCCTCGGCTGCTCCAGCTCCTACCCCGGAGGCGGACGCTCCTGGTCCGTCGAGCGGTGGGTTCGGAGTGGCTGATGCGCTGTCCCTCCCGGTTCCGCCCCTCACCTCCGACGCGGAGAAGATCTTGACCGAGCGTCACAAACAGATCTTCGTCCCTGATTGGCAGGTGATGAACGTCGACGGCTTCTTGGGCGACGGGAACATCTGCATGGAGGCAGTGAGGCACCTGCCGACCCCGAAGGACCGAGCGACCCTGAGGGCCGGGATGGCAGGGGACAACGTGATGCAGATGGCCCGGAGCACTATGTCGGTAAGTGTGTCGAGCCCTTCTTCATTCATATTTTTTCCTTGGAATTTTTTCTAAGTTATTGGGCTCGGATTTTAACGTGTTGTTCTCTTCCAGACCCTCTGCCACTTCAGTTGGCTGGTCGAGGAGATGGCGAGGAAGGATCAGGAGAAGGAGAAGGAGAGGACGGAGCGCGTTCGGGTTGCGAAGCGGCTTGAGTCCGAGCTGCTTCTTTCGACGAAGAGAGTTGCCGAAGTGGAGGACCTGGAGAAGAAGCTGGCCGACGCCATCCAATCGTCGAAGGATACGGCGGCCAAGCTTGAGAAGGAGGTGGCCGAGCTGAAGGAGGAGCTGGCCAGCGCTCGGTCGGGAGCAGAGAAGGAGGTTACCGAGCTGAAGGATGAGCTGGCCAAGGCTCGGTCGGAAGGGGAGACTGCTCGGAAGAGAGCCGAGAGGATCAAGGCCAACCACCTGAGGAAGGTGAAGAAGGTGAAGAAGGCCGTGCAAGAGGAGGCCGCGCAGCACATGATCCAGAATATGCTGGACGCCTACGGCCGTGCCCTGACCCACGTTGTCGCGAAGAACCCGGGCTTCGACTCGTCCTCTTATGACTTTTACGAGCCCGTGGAGGGGGAAGAAGGGATCACCGAGGGTCTGCTCGGTCCCGACGGAGAGACGGAACCCGCCGAAGGCGATGGGGAGACCGAAGCCGAGGGCGAGGAGGAGAAACTCTCCGAGGAGGAGAGCTGGAGCGAAGGCGAGGGCGATGGCGAGGGCAAGGCCGAGGGGTCGACGAATCCGAGCGGCAAAAAGGTCGACCCCTGACTCGGTTGTCTTCCTACTTTCAGTCTTTTTGGTTTTGTTTTCTTTTTGTAAGCCTTATTGCGGACTGGCCACCGCCTCTGTTTTGAATGAAAAGTATTTTGTTTGGCCAAAAATTTGTCCAAGTGTTGAGCCTCGGACTTAGTGTGCATTTTGGGCGTTTTGGGCGTAAATTTCTCCAACTGTTGGGCCTCGGATTTATTTCTGTTTTTCAGGTGGTGTTTGGTCCGGTCACGGAGCTGGTCTCCCTTCGGAAGGAATTGGCCAATTTGAAGCGTGAACTTTCGGACAGCCGGCAGAGGCGGTTTCTCCTGCTCGGCCAGGCGGAGGAGGTCAGGGCAGTCCTGAGGAGGAACTGTCGCGAGCTGCATCAACTCCGGAAGCGCTCCCAGGGTCCTGGTTCCGAAGGGGAAATTGAGCGGCTTCGTGGGGAGCTTAAAGCCACCGAGCAGAAGAACGACGATCTTTTGGCCGAGGTACAATACTTGGAGCTATCGGAGAGAGAGCGTTCGGCGGAAAGGGAGAAGATGGCCTCCGAGCTGGAGGGGGCTTTGGCCGAGCGTAAGAGACTATTGGCCGAAGTCGACATGCTCAGGAGGATCACAATAGATAGGGGGATTGAGGTCACCCACTATCGGCGGCTTGCAACTGATAGTCCCAATGCCTCGGGGTCGTTGAAGGCCCCTCGATCGAAGAAATTGGCGAAGGACGTCGTCTTGAGGGATCGGATTATTGAACTGGAGGAGGAGATCGCGTCGCTTAAACCTGCGCCGGAGAGGGCTAATGTTCGCAGCACGTCGTGCACCCGCGAGGAAAGTGAGAGGGGGATTACGTTTTATGAACTCGCGACGCGCCCGCTAATGAC
Organism: Hemerocallis citrina; assembly: GCA_017893485.1. Classification (NCBI taxonomy): domain Eukaryota; kingdom Viridiplantae; phylum Streptophyta; class Magnoliopsida; order Asparagales; family Asphodelaceae; genus Hemerocallis; species Hemerocallis citrina. Next base: position 35,502,188 of record CM030360.1, read on the forward strand.
CAGGCGGAGTCCGACTGACGCTCAGAGCAGCGCGGCTGTCTCGTCGAGCGGGGCATCGGTCGGCGCGGCTGTTAGGACTAGCAGTGAAGGGGGGTCGCGCTTCGTTGGTTTAGGGTCGAGCTCAGAGGGTCGGCCTCGTCGTCCTCGCGTCTCCCTAAACCGAAGCATTCCCCTTCCGAAGAGGACTTGATTATGCCACTTTTCATCTCTGTTGGCCATTGTAATAACCTAGTTGTAGGGTTGGTCGACCGTCTGTAACACTATTATGTCTGAATGCATAAGAATTCTGAAAAACTTTCAAGTGTTTGTCTTCGGCATTGTATTGAAACTGCGTTGTTCGTTTTTCCTATTTTTCAGCTTGTCGCGGCGATCCATGGATCGGACTCCGGGCGTCCGAATGATGACTCCGCATCCGAGGCGACCTCTGGGACGGTGGTTCTGAGCCCCAGGAGTGTCGATCTGAAGCTACGCCGAGCCGAGGGCGAGTGGAGTCACCTTTCGTTGGTCCTCAGTCTCCGGGAGGCCGAAACACAACGCTTAGAGAACAAGATCGTCGAGCTGAGCCCCGTAGGGGAGGACGAGGACTCGCAGACCGCATTCAGCAATGCTCTTCGGGTCAAAAGTATTCGGCACATTCAGTCGAAACTTATTGCCGAACGGGACGACTTGCTCTCGGAGATGGGACACCTGCGGGCGGAAATGGTGAAGCTTCGAGGAGAGGTGGAGGAACCGTCCGCCGAGGAGGGCGAACAAGATGGAGAGGATGTATTTTTATGAAAGACAAGTGTAGTTGGTCGGGGGTTGTATGTTTTGTTTGCCGACACTTTTGTAATGGTCTATCTTGTACTGTACGCCGATATTTAATAAAATTCCCTTTCGGTGTTTTGTACGTCTGTCTTTGTTTATAACTGTGTTGACCGTGCCGAACTATTTGAACTGAGTGTGTCTATTTAGCCGAATGGATCCCCAGGGGTACGGCGATTTGTCGCTTATTGGGTCTGACACGGCGATGTTCTCGAGAGTGCTATTTTGACGTGGCGAGATCTGAGCCGTTGAATGTAGGCGCGGATCTCGAGGCGGCTCGTTTTCCAAGAAAACGTTATCTTGTCGTTTTGCGCGAGTGGCACGATCTGAGCCGTCTGATCGAGATCACGCACGAAAGTTGAGGGGGAAGTGTGTTTTCCCCGTTTACCAGCTCGGGAAGGCACTTGTTCGGATGCCGACCGGATGTGTTTGCCTTCGGGATACGTGTTCCGGACCTTAGGCATAGTCCAACGGCTGCGGGAGCAATTCCGAACGGCGATCTACCCCTGGTTCGTCCGGAGACGAACCGAGGAGGTAAAGTCGAGCCGAGTGTTGGACTCCGAACCATCGGTATAGTTCAACGGCTGTGGGAGCAATTCCGAACGGCGATCTACCCCTGGTTCGTCCGGAGGCGAGCCGAGGAGGTAGAGTCGAGCCGAGTGTTGGACTCCGAACCATCGGTGTAGTTCAACGGCTGTGGGAGCAATTCCGAACGGCGATCTACCCCTGGTTCGTCCGGAGACGAACCGAGGAGGTAAAGTCGAGCCGAGTGTTGGACTCCGAACCATCGGTGTAGTTCAACGGCTGTGGGAGCAATTCCGAACGGCGATCTACCCCTGGTTCGTCCGGAGACGAACCGAGGAGGTAAAGTCGAGCCGAGTGTTGGACTCCGAACCATCGGTATGGTTCAACGGCTGTGGGAGCAATTCCGAACGGCGATCTACCCCTGGTTCGTTCGGAGACGAACCGAGGAGGTTAAGTCGAGTCGAGTGTTGGACTCCGAACCATCGGTATAGTTCAACGGCTGTGGGAGCAATTCCGAACGGCGATCTACCCCTGGTTCGTCCGGAGACGAACCGAGGAGGTAAAGTCGAGCCGAGTGTTGGACTCCGAGCTATTGGTATAGTAAGAGGGGAGGAAAAAACAGGCAAATTCAAAAACAAAATGGAGCTTTCTTTATTTGATATTTGACGGCGAACCGTTTTACATAGTAGAATTCATAGAACAGGTTACAAGTTAAAGGAGAGGAATGGCGCGACACCTCGGATTACTTAGAGAGGCGCCGGGGCGCTCTCTTGGTATTTCAGGAGGTGATCGGCATTCCAGGTCCTCGGGAGCTCTCTACCATCCATGTCCTCAAGTCGATATGCCCCAGGCCGAACAACTTTTGTGACCCGGTACGGCCCTTCCCAATTCGGAGCTAGCTTGCCCTTCTGACTGGGGAGGGATATGGTTAGCTTTCTCAACACCAGATCTCCTTGCTCGAGGTTGGCGGGTCGGACTTTCTTGTTGTAGGCTAGCTCGACTCTCCTTCTGTAATTTTGCTGCCGAATCGATGCCCTTTCCCTCAGTTCATCTATCAGGTCCAAGTTTCCTCTGAGTTCCCTGGCGTTCTGCACTTCGTCATAGGCGATGAGCCGAGGGGAAGGAATTCCGACCTCGAGGGGTATTACGGCCTCGGCCCCATAAGTAAGGCTGAAAGGGGACTCTCCAGTGGGCGTCCGCTTGCTTGTGCGGTAGTTCCACAACACATTAGGGAGTTGGTCGACCCACTGTCCTTTGGAGCACTTGTCCAACCTCTTCTTGAGCCCCGCAAGGATCTGCTTATTAGCGTTCTCGGCTTGTCCGTTCGACTGGGGGTGCGAGACGGACGAGAAACGCTGTTGAATGACGAGGTCGTCGCACAGGGTTCGGAATGCTGAGCCAGTGAACTGGGTCCCATTATCTGTCACGAGGACGCGCGGGACGCCGAATCTGCATATAATGTTCTTCCAGAAGAACTGCACCACTTTGTTCTCGGTTATCGTGGCGAGGGGCTCGGCCTCGACCCACTTCGAGAAGTAGTCGATAGCCACGACTAAAAACTTGAGCTGACCAGGAGCTGGAGGGAAAGGCCCTATCAGGTCCATTCCCCACATCGCGAAGGGGATAGGGCTCGATAGGGAGGTGAGGTTGGCTTGAGGGAGGCGTCGGATGCTGGAGTGTTTCTGGTAGGAGCCGCACTGCCGAACGTGTCGCTCGGCGTCTTGGAGAAGCGTCGGCCAGAAGTACCCATAATTCAGAGCTTTTCGGGCCAGGGACCTAAATCCCGAGTGTGCCCCGCCGATCCCTTCATGAAGCTCCTGTAGGGCATATTCAGCCTGATCCGGAGAGAGGCATCGTAGATATGGTCGGCCGTCTATTTGGGAGAAGGAGCGCTTGTATAGGATGCCCTCGATTAAGACATAGCGCTCGGCTCGGGTTCTAACTCGGCGTGCTTCTTTGGGATCTTGAGGCAGAACTCCATCCCTTAAGAATTCCACCAGTGGTTTCATCCAATTGTCCTGCAGCGCGACCGGCAATGTCTCCATCGAGCTAGGCGTCTTGTCTTCGATGCTCGGTTTGGAGAGGACTTCGATCAGCACGGTCTGTTCAAGACCCTGCAGAGAAGACGAAGCCAATTTGGAGAGAGCATCGGCCTGTGAGTTCTCCTCCCGAGGGACACGCTGGATGATGGCTTCTTCGAACTGACCCATCAGACCCCGGACCTTGGCGAGGTACTTAGCCATTCGCTCATCCCGGGCCTCGTACTCGCCCAAGACCTGATTCACAACTAGTTGGGAGTCACTGTGAACCCGAAGGCGCTGCGCCCCAGCACTTCGTGCGAGTCCGAGGCCAGCTATGAGGGCCTCGTATTCCGCCTCGTTGTTCGAAGCCTTGAAGTTCAGGCGGATCGCATACTGCAAGACGAAGTTGTCAGGGCCGTTTAAGATAATCCCGGCGCCGCTTCCTTCACTGCAAGAGGACCCGTCCACGAAGACTGTCCAAATGGGGGGCCCATTTGGGACGTGGCCGACCTCAGGGATGGTGGTCTCGACAATGAAGTCGGCGAGAGCCTGAGCCTTAATTGCCGTCCGAGGCTGATAAGTGATGTCGTGCTGACTCAGCTCTACGGACCATTTCATTAGCCGACCCGAGGTCTCTGGCTTGTGGAGGATCTGCTTCAGCGGTTGATCGGTGAGGACGATGACTGAATGAGATTGGAAGTAGGGCCGGAGCTTCCTCGCTGCCATGACGAGGGCGTAGGCTATCTTTTCTATCCTCGGATAACGGAGCTCGGCATCCCGAAGTACCTTGCTCACGTAGTAAATAGGCCTCTGGGTCCGGTCCTCTTCTCTGACCAGGACAGCGCTCAGGGACTGCTCGGAGGCTGCCAAGTAGAGGAAGAGAGGCTCGCCTGGGACCGGCTTACTGAGCAGAGGGGGGTTCACCAGATAGGCTTTCAGCTGGTCGAACGATGCTTGCTGTGCCTCGCCCCATTCAAATCCCTTAGCGCCTCGGAGCGCTTTGAAGAAGGGAAGGCACTTTTCCCCTGACTTGGAGAGGAACCGACCAATGGCTGCGAGCCGGCCGGTGAGCTTCTGCACCTCTTTGACGTTCCGAGGCGGGGCCATGTCTAATATGGCTTTGATCTTTTCGGGGTTAGCTTCAATCCCCCGCTGGCTCGCCATGAAACCGAGGAACTTGCCCGAGGAGACTCCGAACGCACACTTGTTCGGGTTTAGCCGCATGTTGTACTTCCTCAACACGCCGAAAGCCTCTTGGAGGTCGGCTACATGGTCGGTGCCGCGGATGCTCTTGACGAGCATGTCATCAACGTACACCTCCATGTTTCGGCCGATCTGGTGCTGAAAGACCTTGTTGACGAGGCGCTGGTAGGTGGCGCCCGCGTTGAACGGCATTACTCGGTAGCAGTAGAGGCCTTGGTCGGTGACGAAGGAGGTCTTCGGGATGTCCGGAGGGAACATCCGGATTTGGTTGTAGCCCGAGAAGGCATCCATGAAGCTGAGGAGCTCATGGCCCGAGGTGGCGTCGATTAGGGTGTCAATGTTCGGGAGAGGGAAGGGATCCTTCGGACACGCTTTGTTGAGGTCGGTGAAGTCGATGCATATCCTCCACGAGCCGTTGGACTTCTTGACCATCACAACATTCGACAGCCACTCGGGATAATTCACCTCCTGGATGAACTTGGCCTTCAGCAGCTTATCCACTTCCTCCTTGATTGCCTGCTGTCGCTCGGGAGCGAACTTTCGCCTCTTCTGCTGAACCGGTTTGCACCCCGGCTCGACGCTTAGGCGGTGGACAAGCAAGTCTTCGGAGATGCCGGGCATATCCGCGGCCGACCAAGCAAATAGGTCGCGGTTACCCCGGATGCATCTCACCAGGTCGGAGAATAGCACGGTCGGCAAGGACTTGCTGACGAGGAATTTTTGGCTCGGATCCTCGTCGGAGAAGAGTACTTCTTCTAACTCATCCGCTGGCTCGGACGTTGGGCGAGCCTTCGGCTCGGGGATCTCGAGTGTCTCGAGCGAAAGCACTGGTCCCCCGGTGGAAGTCATGTAGCACTTCCGAGCTGTTTCCTGGCTTCCCCTGACTTCCCCTACCCCCGAACGAGTGGGGAACTTCATCTTCAAGTGGTATGCCGAGGGGACAGCCTCCAGAGCGGCTAGGCCGGGGCGGCCTAGGATGACATTATATGCTGTCGGGACGTCGACGACCATGAAGTCCATCGGCTCCGTCCGGGTAGTAGGGGTGCTTCCCGCAGTAACGTCTAGGGTTATCACCCCTTCGACGGTTACCGGGACCCCCGTGAACCCGTGTAGAGTGTATCCGGCTGGCTTGAGACGGTCTCGGGACAGCTGGAGGCCCTGGAAGGCCGAGAGGAATAGGATGTTGACCGAACTCCCGTTGTCAACCAAAATCCTCTGCACCTTGAAGTTGGCCATGCGGAGGTCGATGACGAGGGCATCACAGTGGGGGGTTCGAACTCCTTCGAGATCGGCGTCGGAGAAGGACACGGGCACACCGAAGCCCTTGGGAGGAGGAGCACTGTGGACCGAGTTCACCTCTCGGACGAAGGCTTTCCGAGACGTATTAGAGGAGCCGCCCATGGGGCCCCCGTGGATCATATGCAGAACCCTTTCTTCTTCGAACTCAGGTGTTACTTCGCGCCGCTCAGAGCGCTTGTTAGCCCCCCGAGGGGGAGGAGAGTTCCGATCTGTCCGATCGTTAGCCTTCACGAACTTCGCCAACTGCCCCCTTCGGATGAAGGCTTCGATCTCATCTCTCAAAGCCCGACAGTCATTTGTCTCGTGCCCGTGGTCTCGGTGATACCGACACCACTTGTCTTTGTCCCTCCTCTTCGCCGGTTTGTGCATCCTCGGGGCTGGAGGGAGGACCCCCTCCTTCTCTACCTCCATGAGGATAGTGGAGACATTAGTTGTGAGGGGCGTGAATTTCTCGAACCTGGGGGGAGGACGACGCTGGCCGCCTCCGTCCTTCATTGTCTTCTTGGCCCCCTCTTCCTCCGTTGCCTTCCTCTTCGAGCCGGAGGAGGGTCCTCCGAAGTTCGGGAGGGACTCGGCCTCCTCGGCTCGGATGTATTTCTCGCACCTCAGTAGGAGGTCGGCGAAGTTGGTAGGCGGCTTCTTTGCTAGGGACGAGCGGAGGTTGGAGTTGAGGACGTTCGACTGGAACGCCACTGTCGCCACGGATTGGTCTAAGGAGGCGATCGACCTGACTTCTGCAGTGAACCTCTTCACATAGTCCCGCAGCTTCTCTCCCCTTTCCTGCCGGAGGTTCAGAAGGGAGAGACTCGTCTTCTCGGCCCGTCGGCTGCTCACAAAGTGAGTTATGAACAGTCTCAAACTGCTCAAATGAAAAGATGGAGGCGGGGGCAAGCCTGGAATACCATTCCCGAGCCGAACCCCGAAGGGTGGCCGGGAAGGTCCTGCAGAGTATGGCGTCGGAGACTTGGTGGATCAGCATCAGAGTCTTAAAACTCTCGACGTGATCTACTGGGTCGGACTCGCCTGAGTACGTTTCAAACTGCGGAGGTTTGAAACCCCTCGGTATGCGAGCTTCCATGATTGTCCGAGAGAAGGGCGGTCTGTTCGGGCGAACAGTCCCTGCTCTGGACTCCTCTTCTCGGTCCATACGGACAATGCGCCTCTCCACCTCATGGAGGCGGCGGTCAAAGGCATCGTCCCCTCGCCGGTAACCGTATGACTCTTCGGACTCTTCCTCATAAGAGGGAGAGCGTGGACTCCGGCGCCGGTACCCCTCGGATCGGCGGGGACTGTACTGTTGCTGACGACTGGGAGCCTGGAGAGGACTTCGTGACCGGCGGTGAGGACTGGGAATCCGAGGGGGTGTTGGGATCCTCGGGGGTTTTGGTTGTTGGCACGGGCGTTCAGGGCCTGCAGTACGGTCTCCTGAAACTGGAGGAACTCGGCGCGGCTGATAGGTACCTCATGGTCCCTCGGACGATGCCGATCCTCGGGGGAACGCGGCCTCCTCCTTCGGTGTTCGGGAGATGCCGCTCGGCCTCTCCGGTACGGAGATCTCCGCCTGTCTCGGGGACGAGGTGACCGCTCACCCTGACGCTGTCGGGAGGCTCCCGCTCGGGCCCGCCTCTCGTCAAGGTGCGTGCGGAGGTCGTTCTCCTTCTGGCAGTTCTGGAGCATGAAGCCGAGGTCGGGGTTATGAGAGGCCATCGAGTCCGAGGACCCGTTACGGACCGAGACATGGTCCTGGATGGGCTGCTTCAGCTTCTGGCCGTTGGGACCGGCGGGACCATTGTTGGGTTGTTGCTGAGGATGAGGAGGCTGGACCGGTTGGGCCGGCGGAGGAAGCCCAGATTGGGGAATTGGATTGACGGGGGTATCCTCCGTAGGGTCGGCGGGGTTGGCCGCCCGGTTGGATCCTCTGGATCTGTTCTTCTTCGGAGGCATGGCGATGGAAGGCGAGGAAGGAGAAGCTGAGGTCGTTCGTGTGGTGGTTTCCCACAGACGGCGCCAATCTGTTACCGCTGATTTCGGTGTGGGGGTAAACAGATAGAATTTGTGAGTCCGGGAAACACCTGAACGATTGACTCGGCCTTCTTGCTCCTGGCACAACCTGCAAGGAAGTGCAAAACACCGGGGTTGATTCCGGCGACGCACCCTCCGACGCTCTTGTCAGTAATCAGGAAAAGATTAAGAAAGAGCTTAGGTGGTGAAAGAGTGATTAACCTGGTCTCGGTGGTAGAGGGGTTGTATTTATAGTCGCCTTTGGAACCATTTGGGGCCTAATTTCCTGCCTAACAAATAGGAGAAAAATCCTCCTATTCTGTTTTAGGAAGTTAGGCCTTGATTCCCTGGTGAGATCTAATCAGGCTTGTTGATTTGACCAAATCAGTGGCCTGATTCTCTTCTTGGCGGATTGGGCTTGTATCGGGTCGGGACCCGTACCCAATTGAAGTGGATCTATTCGCGGGTGGTTGGTTCTGTGAGAAGGAGGCCCAATACCCGTTTTGGATCCATCTGTATGTGAAATTACCTTTTTACCCCCGTGCTTCATGATTCGTGCTCGATCTGGACGGTCCCGATTTAACCCCAATTTTAGCCATATCAATTACAAATTCACTTGTGGCACTTGGAAAGACATACACTCAAGCCGAGATGGTGAGAAAAGTACTTCGTGCACTAACCCCCGAATTGGAGAAGAAGACCACCGCCATAGAAGAGGCCAATGATCTAACACAACTTTCTCTTGAGAATCTTGTGGAAAATCTTATGGCCTATGAGGTACAACTTGAAGAGCACAAGAAGGATGCCGAACCACAACAATCAAAGAAGAAGACATTAGCATTCAAAGCCATGTCGGACTCCGAGGATGAAGAAGAAGATGAAGAAGAGATTGCCATGTTCACGAGAAAATTCAAAAAGTTTCTAAGAAAAGGTAAGTTTAATTCAAAAACTAAGGAATCTAATGAACCTCCAACTTGTTTCAGGTGTAACAAGACAGGCCATATGAAGAAGGATTGCCCACTAGAGAACGCAAAATCTAAGGGAAAGACATCCAACTTCAAGAAGGATAAGTACACAAAGAACAAGTTCGTGAAAAACAAAAAGGCATACCAAGCAACTTGGGATGACAGCGATTCTTCGTCGGAAGAAGAAATTGATGAGACAAACGAGGTTGCAAACGTGTGTTTTATGGCGTCTCAAAATCAAGTAAGTAGTGAGTATGATTCTAATGATTTACTTGATGCTTTCAATAAAATTTTTCAAGAACTTAAAAAGAAAAATATTAGAGTTAAGAACTTAGAGGAAATTAATCAAACACTTTCTCAAGAGAATCTTAACATTGATAAAGAAGTAAAATCCTTAAATTCTCGTATTTCTAGTTTAGATATGGATCTTGAATCTCTAAAGAAAAATTATGAAGAGATATCCAAGAACGTATCTAAATTTAATAAATAAAAAGAGAATTTAAATGATGTTCTTCAAAATCAAGTAAAATCTAGTCAAAATTTTGGACTTGGTTTTAAAAAGTCATTTGAAAAATCTCATTCTTCTGAGAACACTAGTGTAAATAAACCTATATCTATTTCTAGTATTAAACATAAACTTTATGAGTTCTTTGAAAAGCCTAAAACTGTAAGTTTTCATGATAAAGGCAAATCTAAAATTCAGCCAAGTCAACTGCACCCATCCATCAGTCGCCTGTCCAGAGGTACTGAGTCGTATTCAACAAGACAAATACCTCAGATAAGTCGACCTATACTACCTCCCAGTCGACTGACTAATAGTAAAAGTCGACTGAAAGGTGTTGTAAAGTCGACTGGACAGAGCAAATATGTATGGGTTCTAGTCAACCTGAGTTCGAAAGATAGAATTGCTTATATTAATTCATATATGCTGAATGTATGTAATTCTGCTAATTTTATTTCTGCTTATGGTAGAAAATCAAACTCATTATGGGTTTGGTTTCTCACAAACTAATCTATTTTGGACCCAATGAAAAGGGTACCATATTCACATTGAATATTTTACAGGTACCTAAGAAAGATCCTTGGATACTTGACAGTGGATGCTCGAAGCACATGACTGGTCATGCCAACCTCCTATCTTCCATACAAAATATTGATGGAGGAACAGTTACATTTGGTGACAACAATAAAGGAAAGGTCATAGGAATTGGTATGGTCGGTAAGGACACTAACCCCTCTATAGAAGATGTCTTATTAGTTAGTGGACTTAAGCATAACCTATTAAGTATTAGTCAACTTTGTGATAAGGGTTATAAAATCATGTTTGAAAAAGATGCATGTTTAATTTATGATTCTACCATGCAAAATATTATTTTTCAAGGGTTTAGGAAAAATAACATTTATGAACTGTATTTGAAAGCATATGAGTTTTCGAATGATTTTTGCTTAGTAGCTTCTAATAACGATTCTTGGCTTTGGCATAGACGTTTTGGTCATGTGAATATGAAAAATCTCTCTAAATTGTCTAAGTATAACCTAGTTAAAGGGCTGCCAAGACTATCCTTTAAAAAGGATAAGTTATGTGATGCATGTCAACTAGGTAAACAAATTAAATCTACTTTTAAAACAAAAGAAGTAATTTCTACTAGTAGGCCGCTCGAATTAATTCACATGGATTTATTTGGCCCTACTAGAGTTGCTTCTTTAAATAAAAGTAGGTATGTATTTATTTTAGTAGATGATTTTTCACGATTCACTTGGACTTTCTTTTTAAAACATAAAAATGATGCTTTTGAAGAATTTGCAAATTTTTGTAAACGAATTCAAAATCAAAAGTCTCTAACCATAGTCACTATTAGAAGTGATCATGGTGGAGAATTTGAAAATGAAACGTTTGCAGAATATTGCAACAAGAATGGTATAACTCATTCATTTGCATTTCCTAGAGCTTCACCACAAAATGGAGTGGTTGAAAGGAAGAATAGAACTTTGCAAGAATGTGCACTTACCATGCGTGTTGAAAGCAATTTACCTAAGTATTTTTGGGCTGAAGCTGTTGCTACAGCTTGTTATATTTTAAATAGAATTTTAATTAGGCCTAAGCTAAAAAAAACATGTTATGAGCTATTTTTTGATAGAATTCCTAAGGTCTCTTACTTTAAAATATTTGGTTGTAAGTGTTTCATTCTGAACACTAGGATAATTTAGATAAATTTGATCCTAGATCTAATGAGGGTGTCTTTGTAGGATACTCAAATAGGAGTAAAGCATATAGAATCTTGAACAAGTCAACAATGACTATTGAAGAATCCACGCATGTTGCATTTGATGAATCTTTGTCTTCATTGACTTTAATTGAAGATGATGAAACTAATTCATCACCCTCAAATAAAGTAATCACATCTTTAGAACAAACTAGTCTTGCAGATAAGTCGACCAATAAGGAAGTCAAGTCAACTGATGCTAATCAGTCGACTGAGGGACTTGTCAAGTCGACTGATCCTGTTGTGATGTCTCCAACTTTATGAAAGTCTTTTGTTGAAGTTAGCGATCATCCTCATGACTTAATAATTGGTGACATTTCACATGGTATTCAGACGAGATCACATGTTAATATGATATCTCACACAGCTTTCTTGTCGGACTTTGAACCGAAGAATATACAAGAAGCGTGCGAGAATGAATTTTGGATGAATTCCATGCAAGATGAGTTAAACCAATTCATAAGGAATGATGTATGAGATTTAGTTCCACGACCTCCTGATCATACTATAATTGGTACTAAATGGGTATTCAAGAATAAGTTAGATGAATCAGGACAAGTTATTAGGAACAAAGCTAGACTAGTTGCTCAAGGGTATAATCAAGAAGAAGGCATAGATTTTGATGAAACATATGCTCCTGTTGCTAGATTAGAATCAATTCGTATCTTATTATTTTTTGCTTGTTTTATAAATTTTACACTTTTTCAAATGGATGTTAAAAGTGCATTCCTTAATGGGTTTATAAAAGAAGATGTTTATATTAAACAACCACCAGGTTTTGAACATGAACAATTCCCAAACCATGTTTTTAAATTGAAAAAGGCTTTGTACGGTCTTAAACAAGCACCTCGTGCTTGGTATGATCGATTGAAGACTTTTCTTTTAGAAACAAGTTTTGAAATAGGTAAAGTAGATACTACTCTGTTTATTATAAGAATTAAGAATGATATTTTAATCATACAAATATATGTTGATGACATAATTTTCGGTTCTACTGATAGTAATCTATGTCAAGAGTTTGCTATCACCATGGAAAACGAGTTTGAGATGAGTCACATGGGTGAACTCAATTATTTCCTTAGACTACAAATTAAGCAGTCACAAAATGGCATATTCATTAATCAAGGAAAATATGCCAAGGAATTACTCAAACGGTTTAACATGGATAGCACGAGTAGTAAGACCACACCTATGGCTACTACCACTACCCTTGACAGAGATGAATTAGGTAAGAGTGTCGATCAGAAACTCTATCGAGGTATGATTGGCTCACTCTTATATATAACTGCTAGTAGACCAGACATTATGTTTAGTGTATGTTTGTGTGCTAGATATCAGTCAAGTCCTAAAGAATCTCGCTTAAAAGCTGTGAAATGCATTTTAAGATATATTAAAGGCACGTCTGATTATGGTCTATTTTATCCACGCACCGGCAATTTTCAACTTTTGTCATATAGTGTGCGGATTTTGCTGGTAGTAAAACTGACCGCAAGAGCACAAGTGGGACATGTCACTATTTGGGACTTTCACTAGTCTCTTGGTGCAGTAAGAAGCAAAATTCGGTATTCCTATCTATTACAGAAGCTGAATATATCGCTGCAAGTTTGGATTGTGCCCAAATTTTGTGGATGAAACAAATCCTATTAGACTATGGTATTTCATTTGAAAAACCTTCAATAATGTGTGATAATATCAGTGCCATTAACTTATCTAAAAATCCGGTTCAACACTCAGGTACGAAACATATTGATATTCGATATAATTTTCTACGTGATCATGTTTTAAAGGGAGACATTTCTTTAGACTTTATTTCTACTGATCAACAAGTAGCTGACATTTTTACCAAACCCTTAAAGAAGACACCTTTATAACCTTAAGAAGAGAACTAGGAATTTGTAATTTTCATGATATTTCTTGAATTTTTTTTTTTTTGGTAAGTCGACTTACACACATTGTTCGGTCGACTGCCAAGTATTTTTTTAAATTTTGTCTGAGTTTTATGCTCTGGACAGTCGACTGTGCACAGCACCCAGTCGACTGACCAGTTGTATTAATATTATGTTCAATTTTTTTTACTCTCGACTAAGTCGACTGCCTACTAATACCAGTCGACTGTCACGAATCAGTTTTTCTTCAGATTCGAATTTTGGTACATCTTTTGAGGCGACTGTTTACCTTTTTACTCTTCTTTGACCATATCTAAGCCGTTGCTATCCCTCTCCTTTGATCTCAGCCATATATTTTTGTGTAAAAACCCTAAACCTACCCCCTTCCTTTCACTTTTACCTTCATTTATCTCCCAGATCTGAACAAGAGAAGTCGACTGCCGCTGTTGCTGCTGCTGTCAATTTTCAGCCTTGTGAAGATCCAACTCCCCTGATTTCTTGTAGATTTTAAGTCCACTTGAAGTTTTAGAGTCTCTTTGTTGGTATACTTCCTTTCCTTTTTTTTCTTTCTTATTATAGGTCCTAAGAGATCTAAAACATCTCATGTAGAGGAAGGTTCATCTTCTAGGGACTACATTCAATATCTTAGAAGTCCCGACCTTGTTGAAAAATGGTACATCATATGTTCCATTATAATTTTTCTGGATCGGTTTGTCAATTTTTCCGATCTTGATAGGTTTAATCTCATTTCTTTGTTTCAACATTGTGGTCTCTATGAGTGTTTGTCTTTAGAAAATCAACCCTACTACTACCCTCAACTAATTTATTTGTTTTATACAAATATGAAGGTTGTTCAATCGAATGATGGTAGTGAGATTTTCATTTATACCTCTGTCAAAAATAAGGAGATGAAACTCACCTCCGAAAGAATCAACCTTATTTTGGGTTTAGATGATGAAGGGTATGACTTAGAAGAAATTGAGATGGATGATGCACCACTTTATCTAGAATTTATTTGCCTAATCATAGACCACCTATGACAAATAGGTCCATTACCCCAGTTGCAAAACTTGTTGCACGGATACTATCATACAATATCATTCTCAAAATCGGGAGTTATGATCAGTATTCCCTGGAATTACAATAAGCCCTTTATGCAATATTCAGCAAAATTAATCTAAATTGGGGTTGTATCATATTTTCTAGGCTTCATAAGGCTCATACTTCATTTCTTCCTTTTGGTGCCCTTCTTAATCGAGTCTTTTGTGCTTATGATGTTGATCTCGGTGCAGAGACCAATGTAGTAAAGCATTATGAGTCTTTTGATCGAGCAAGTTTAGCACGCATGAAGCTTCTTACTTCTCCACCTAGGTCTACCTCTAGAACTTCCCCTCCTATTTCTTTAGCTACTTCAGCTCGTCCGTCTTCTGCTTCTAGTTCCTCTCGTCCTCGCGCAGATTTTGATGATCCTCGCAGTCTTTATCATGCTGTCAATTATATCATGGATCGTCAAGATGTTCTTGGGTCGCATATTTCTCATCTTACCCACCTATTCACCACTCAATTTCCTCCTCCCTCTCATGATGACCAAGATGAAGAAGATAAAGATTGATGAGTTAATATTTTTATTATTTTCTATGTATTTTCCTACTTATTGTTGCATTTTCTATATATTATGTAATCGTTTGAACTAGGACTAAGTTTCTATGAATGCATTTCTGTCTGTATTGTTTGTTTGTGAGGAGTCTTTTTTTCCATTTTTATTGAGACAAAGGGGGAGAACATATAAGCTTTTAATTTTTATATTGCTTTGAATTTTTATATTGCTTTGTTTGGTGATACATATATTTGTACATGCTTTCACACCTATGCATGTTGTACATTTGATCGGGGGAGCATGTGAGCACTTGTAATATTTATTCTCTTTATTATAAGCTATTGTGTTGTCATCATCAAAAAGGGGGAGAATGTTAATTCTTAATTTTGATGATTACAATACAATGCAAAGTTGTTGTTCTACTTCTTACATATTACAGGATATACAAAGGCAAATGTTCTAACAAGCTTCTTAAAGCAAGTTGATCAAGTACAGCTATAAACAAAGTTCTTATAGCTAATTGATCAAAAAAGCTACAAGGTTGCTAGCTTACAAGAAAAAGACGAAGGCTAAAAGCTATCTCAAGACTCAAGACTCAAGAACAAGTCATATGCTTTAATTTATTGTATTAAGTGTCTTGTAACAATTGTAACCTTTTTATTTTCTTTGAGTCTTAGAAATTCTATAAAAGACTTGTCACACACACTGACACATTATCTTTAAAATAATTGAGTGTTTTTCAAACTTAAAAAGATCGAAAAAAAGATTGAAAAAGCTCAGCTATTAAGTACCAGTCGACCACCATAAGGCACCAGTCGACTGTCTTTGTACAAAACTGACTGAACTTATTCAAACTCTGACCAGTCGATTCATAACGGCAACCCAATCGACTGTTCAAGTCATTTCGATAGTTTGCTGATTTCAAATTTTGACTTTTCGAATTCAAAAGTTTATTTCCGTTGGTTGACAGTTGGTACAACTGCCTCTCAACGTCCAGTGATTCTAACTCTATAAATAGATAATAGAAATCACTTGGAAAAGGTTAATAACTTATTCTTCCAAGCTTTTGTTTCCCAAGTTATCAAGCTTTCTGTTTTAACAAGTAAAAGCATTCAAAAGCATTCACTTTCTAAGTCTTTAGTTCTCTGAAATCAGTCTAGCATAACAGTGATTTCGTTTTAGACTGATTTTGGAAGTTGACCTAATAGCCACGCATAAAATCACATCCATAACAAGGCTATAGGTTGTTTGTAAACTTTTTGTTGTTGTTCTTCACTCTCGAGTTGTGAGAGTGGTTTCCTCTCGGTTGGAGAGTAGGGCTCTAGGGTGTAGAGTCAGGTTTTCACTCTTGGTGGAAGAGTGGGTTGCTTTCTCTAGTTGTGAGAAAGGACTATGGGTTGGACAAGGATGTTGTCTAACGCGGTAGGGTGTTCTTGTAATTATTTTAAGAATAGTGGAAAATCTCAAGTGGGTTGCTTGGGGACTGGATGTAGGTCGGGAGGACCGAACCAGGATACATCGTGTGTACTCTGTGGTTGTATCTCTTTGAACTTGCATTTCACTTTCTTGCTTTTTAAGTTCTCTGTAAAACTTGTCTGGACAGTCGAATGTGTCTATTTGTAAGTCGACTGATCAAACTTGTACTACTTTCTCTCTAAACTTGCGTGATAAGTCGACTGGCTCTTCTATAAGTCGGCTGATTAGACTCGCTTTAAAATACTCTTCTTTAATGTCGCTCCAGTCGACTGATTTATTTCTTCAAGTCGACTGGTCAGATGAAAAGTTTAATTCCGCATTTATTTTTTATAAAACACTATTCACCCCCCCTCTAGTGTTTCTTGCCTTGCCTACAGGATCCAACATGCATTGCTATCTAAACTTGAAAATATCTAAACTTTACTTATGAAAGATGCTTGTTTGTTGCAAATACACCATGCGTGAACTTAGAATCAATGAGTAATGGAGGAATCAGAGTTTATTTGACATTAATAAATGAATGTGTTGTGTATGTGATTGCACAAAGTGGAGTTGGGTTCATAAGGAAAGACCTCTTGGATATTGTTGAGTTGTGAGATGAAAGATATGAATTGATGTATGACTATAGAGTGTTGGCTTTCAGTTTTGATGTATGTTGTGCCTATATCTCTACTACTATAATGGGAGAGCCCCTTAGTCAGTAACCCAAGTCAGTAACCCAACCCGTGCAACGCACGGGTTGGGTTACTTTGGTAAATATTTTCGAAAGTGGACCTGTTTGGTAAATATTTTCGAAAGTGGATCAGTGTGGAAATTATTTTCTTTTTCATTATGGACTAACTGTGGTAAATATTTTAGAAAGTGGACCTATTTTGTAAATATTTTCGAAAGTGGATCGGTTTGGAAATTATTTTCTTCTTACCCTTTTCATTATCCTTCAATTTTTTCCACGTGCACGTGTGCACGTGTCTGATACTAGTCACTGTATATGAAGAAATTCTGACTGCGTTATGGATGTTCAAATATTCATATGAGAAGTTCTTCAAAATCTTTATTTTTGCAACAATATGGTTTTTGGAAATTGGTTTCTTTTGTGAAATTTATAAAAGATTGATTGGTGTATGAACTGAGTTAATTTGGTCAAGATTGCACATGTTTTATTAAAGAATTTTCATCACATGAAACCAAGAATTTGTACATAATCATGTATCAGTTTAAGAAGTTTTCGAAAATTAGGTTGTCGCAGATTTCATGTCGGTCGACTGCAGCTTGACTGTCGGTCGACTGTAGTTCTTTTGAACTTGCAATTGCAGTCAACTGTCATGACTGGTTGGCGCCATTTCCCCTACTGGCGGTCGACTGAAGCAATTATAACTATGTCTACCAGTCGACTGCCAGGGCTTTCACTGTTGTTTATTTTGGATAATGCCGGTTGACGGCAGCATTTTATACTGCGTCTGCCAGTCGACCGTCACGTGAGTTTTTGCACATTATTTTGATTGCGTTTTCAATTCTTCGAACAATTGTTTCTTCGAATTTGCAAAGTTAATTTCTCTATTTTTTTGTATGTTTTCGAACTTAAAGAGTATTGTATTTCAAGTTTATTTATCCACTGTTTGTTTCAGTTTTAATCGAGTTAGTTTCAGTTTTCTAGACAATTATGTGGATATGGTTGTACGGGGAGGTACTTAGCTTTGACTATTGAATTTGAAGGAAATTCTCGTCATGTGTTATATGATTTTTGGATTTACGCATTACAAAGAAATGTTTGAGATGGAGTTCTTTTGAGTTTTGAGACTCTAGGGGTTGAGTGGGACCCTAACATGTCGGCAGTTGAGATTTTTGTGGATATTGGCCAATGGGGCTTTTGTTGTTGCTTTAGTTGAGTTAAGTCCGGTAGGGTACACCAACTAACTTACACCAACTAACTTTATCCATAACTGAAAACCTACAAAATCTGAATGAAATTTGGGCACGTCAGTTAAATGTAACTGACGTCAACTATAGTAATAGTGATACTCCCCAATCTCACAATCACAAATCACAATAATTGATACATGACGATAATAAAAGAACATGAGCAACATGGCAATAACAGATGGAACATGAAATAACAATAAATGAAGCTTAAAACATCAAGTGAAACTAGGCTAAGTTTCAAGTATATAAAAACAGAAATCGAGAAACAAGCATGCATAAAACAATTCAAGAAAACACAAATGCTCATGACGGTTACTAATGCATACTTGTCGGATTCTATGCATCTCATTCTACATAGGTCCGGTGCAAGCCCTTATCGTTCTCCACTTTATAAGGTTCAATCCTTCGTTATGCAACTAATCCGACTACGGTGATAGAAACAAGATCCAGATACTCCGTGAATAAGCCTACGTCCCGGTATCTACCTGCCAGACTAGCACCCTCAACGCGCAAGCATCATGTAAGCGTCGCCTTGAACATTCCATGCCAAAATTCCACGAATAGGTCTCAGTCTTCGGAATAAAACTGCCCAACTGTAAAAGACCCTCAACGTGCGAACTTGGGAGATGGCAATGATAATCGCAGCCTTCGAAATCAAACTGCCCAACTACGACTATAGTCCTGAACCTCGTCCATCCACTATACAAGGCCCTCCTACTTACGTTTCCCATGGTCTATCACATCACCATAAGTGTCTGTCCTTATGTTTATTATGTTTAATTAGTTAATTAAAACACAGTCTCTAGTTAATTAAAACACAGTCTCTCTAGAGCTTGGAGTTAACTGAAAATTGTAATTTATTATATTGTAAAGAGATTGTAATCAAGGTGTTTAAATTCCGTTGTGCTTTGTAAAAGAGTTGATGTAATAAAAGTTTTTAAATTTCCCTATATTTGGTTTCTGTGATTACGATTACAATTGAAGTTGATTCTGGAATTTGTGACACTTATTTCTAATTTATTTATTGGAAATTCGGGGCGCTACATTTCTACTGCTAGAAGTCTTTATCAATGTATTACAACAAACAGTTTCTATGTTTTACTACACTTGCTCTTAACAACTTGCTTAAACTTAACATAATTTTTGGGGGAAATGCAAAAAAAACCTTATATTTAGGGGTCATTGGAGAAAACCGCCTGGGATTTTGGTCAACGCAGAAAACTCTTCTGGGTTTCTGGTCAATGCAGAAAACCCTCATGGATATTGTTAAATCTACAACATAATTGATGAAAGGGTAAAAGTGTCCAAAAAAAGCACTGATAAAGCAAGTAACAGGTTTGAACAGAATAAAATTCAAAAAAAATTATGGGGGGTTTCTGCATTGACCAGAAACTTAAGGGGGTTTTCTGCATTAACTTGAAAACCTCACGAAGTTTTCTGCATTGATCCTTAAATATAGAGGGGGTTTATATATTGGCAAAATTTAAAAAAACGTCACAATAGTTTGGCGTTGTTTAAAAAAACGTCACAAAACTTTGACTTTTTAAAAAAACCGCACAATGTTTAACTTTCAACTCACGGAGTTATCCAACCGTTAACTGGGTTATACGTAATGTTTAAAAAAACATCACAAAACTATTGTTTTGTTTAAAAAAACAACACAGAACTATTATTCTGTTTAAAAAAACATCACAAAAGTTCCCATTTGTTTTAAAAAAACATCACATAACTATTATCCCAGTTAACGGGTGGATAACTCCGTGAGTTGAAAGTTAAACATTGTGCGGTTTTTTTAAAAAGTCAAAGTTTTGTGACGTTTTTGTAAACAGAGCCAAACTATTGTGACGTTTTTTTAAATTTAGCCTTATATATTTTACTCTAAGTTTTGCACTAAGAACCACTAGATGTTATCTTGACCTTTTTTAATATCAATTTTGATCAAACAAGTACTTCAAAAAGTGAGCGCCGCATGTATTTTTTAGGTCAAACCAACTCCCACCTGTCAAAAGGATGATGTAACAATCAAGAAAAGGATGAAAAAACACAATAATGGTCAAGTCAAAACTACTCATTCTAACCCGTTTCCAAAAAAATAAATAAATAAATAAATAAAATAAAATAAAATAAAATCTAAACCCTGAACAACCATCAGGTACGGAGGCCGCACATCACAAAGCACCATCACCGGTCCACGTACCTGTTCACAGGTCCATGGTGTGAACAAAATTCTTTTTCATTACCATCGAGCACTATTGTAAAACAACACTATATAATTAATTAAATATTAACTAGTGTTACAAATTGCATATGCTAAAATAATTTTGAGTGACTCATAAAATTATATGAAACTCTAAAAAAATGTGAGAGAATTGAGAGAAATTACATATTCTAGTGTATAATTTAGTAAAATTTATCCTAAACAATATGTGCACAGCCCGGCCTTTGTGTACATCCTAACTAGTAACACCCATGTCTGAACCCACCTCACCTTGACCCTCCCCTCCCTCCCCCCTCCAAAATCCATACCCTCTCTGACGCTGCCCTCTACTCCTCCTTCCTCTCCCGCGTCTCCGCCATCCTCGACCACCGCGATGTCTCCCTCTCCAACCCCCCCCCCTCCATCTCTCCATCAACCACACCATGCCCTCTGCCACCTCCCTCCTTACCAAATCTCATTCTTGGATCCGACACTGCAATCATCAACGTCTTCAACCCGTACTATTCCCCAAATCCAAATTCGGGATTTCAAAGACACAAATTAGAAATTGAAAATGAAATCAGGTAGTAAATTTGGGTTTCAGAAATTAATACATAGACTACACATAGATACAATTGATTTAGTTGAGCAAAATTTCTCAAAAGTAATTTCACAAACACCTTGCATACTACATAGGCATTTCATCGAACAATTGATGAGCAAAACACAATTCTAGAAATTAAGCACTAAATTTCTAGATTTTTTAGTGTTTCCTATTTAAATATGCATGACGCAATAGCAAAAAAAAGGAAAAGTAGAAGAAACCTGACAAATCCATTCTTGAATTGGACACTACAATCATCCTTGTCTCCAAACCATACTTTTTTCCCAATACGACCAGAAATGCTTCTTTGATAAACATGGTGGTTCGGAATTTGTGAATGAGGCGACGCGATGTGTAGGAGGCGGCAGCGTCAGAAGCGAGGTCGAGGTTTAGGGAGGGCCGTGCTGGAGGAGGCAGCATCGGAGGCAAGAAGGACACGTGGACTACGGTGCCAGCGTCGAAGGCGAGGAAGGCGCGCGGGATGCTGCGGTAGCCGGGGTGCGGGAGGCAGCTCGAAGAAGAGGAGGGCATCTATAATGGCTCGAATTCTATTTACATGTAATTCGTAGCACAACATGATCTTTACTTCAGATTCGTACAATTTTACAAGGAAATTAAAACTTTTCATTAAACAACATTGTTCTTTACATCAATGCAACGGAATTTAAAGAATACAACATGATATACAATAATGCTTTAATCTTGTACAAGCTCATCATAGTGACTTTAAGTCCATACCAAGTCCAGTCCTGTAACTAGAAAACAGTGGGCACGTCAGCTCATACAATTGACGGAATGCTATAAAACAGCGATTCTCTTACTTTAGCAAACACAAACTTGAATGCACAATAAAGTGTAAAAAAAGTGACTATCCTAAACATGTCAGTGCATGATATGACTTAAATGCCTAATGCAGATTTACACTACGATGCACTAATGCACACTTATTTGGATTCTATGCATCCCATGCTACAAAGGTCCGAGGGCAAGCCCTTAAGGTACTCCTCATTATAGGGTTTACATCCCACGTCATGCAATCTAACCCAATAAATATACTCCAACACGTAGTCACCGAAGAGTCGCACCCCCAGGATATTGGACCTTACCGGCCTACCCCTAGCCCACCTCAGTAGATTTACCGGGCGTATCCTCAGTCATGAACCCTAGTAAGTCAATCTCTCACAACTACAAACCAGGCATACCTCTAGCCCACCTCAGTGGATTTACCGAGTGTATCATGTTCGTCCCGAACATTCCTAGGAACTGCAGTCTCTTTACCGGCCTTTCCATTGATAGACGGACATACCCCTAACCCATATACATGGATTTACCAGGCGTATTCCTCAGTCTAGGACCCCTAGGAGCTGCACATTCTTTACCGGATATGTTCATCATTGTTTCTATCATATTTTCTTCTAGTGCCTATCATTAAGTTTAATTTTAATCATCACAACTTGGAGCTAGCTTACCCTGACAGACTTAATCAACAATATGAGAAACAATAGCCCACCCTGGCTACTTCTCAAATTTCTTTATTCATAAATTTTCGGTTACCAAGGGTATCGCCTAGTCTCTAGATTCCAACAACCATCTTACCATAGAGATCAATTAGGTTATAAAGAACCTCAACATCAACATTTTAATCACCATCATTGTTTCTCATTATCCGCTTTCTTCATATTTATAGATCAAGAAGTATTCAACTTCTATAACAACATTCACTGGCAATTTCTCAAATCAAATTCTTTTAAAAAAATCCTTGGTTAACGAACCAATTCATTCATTTTAATAATATTCTTAATGTTTCTCCAATTAATCACAAATTCTTAATACCAAAAATTCTTAGGATTAATCACTAGAAATTCATCATTTTAATCTCACACTCACACTGTGATTTTATTTTAACCAACCCTTAAAATCTTTAATCATATACATTTTCTTGAATTCAAATCTCATCTAATACATGAATATGATCTTTAAATTCTCAAAATATATCTTAGAATATTATGAAACCATTCCCAAGTGTTCTAATAATATTTTAGAATATTTCTATGAATTTTCACCACTTTTAAAACTTGAAAATCTGATAAATAAAATAAAAATCCAAAAGTGGTAACCCGGATTCGAACCCGAGACCACAAAACCCCCAACAGCCGCCCAACTAGTGAGCCACTCACGAAATATGATAAGGAAACCACTGAGTTGTTTTTATAACTCCAAACAGCTCTTTGATTTTATTTCCCAAAAAAATATAAAAAAAAGCAGAGCCAACCCAAGCTCGAACGTGCGACCAGAGACCCCCTCAAGCGACACGTGGCATCACCGAAACGCATGCACTAGCCATTAACCCAAATGCCAATTCTGATACTATAGGGGTTCAAATTCTTTTAACCCAAACCTCTGTTTAATCTCATTTTTAACTCTTTCAGCTATTTTTGATTTCTATTGTTTTCTCTCAAATTAATATTACTAAAATACATTTCTAAACTTCTAGAAATGTTTTCCCCTTAATTTTACCCACATTAGCATTAAGTCAAATTGATTCAAATAGTCACTTTTAGAAATCTAGTACTCATTTTTTTCAACTAGAAAAAGTTTGACTACTATCATGAATGTATATTCTTTAACAATTCTCACCTCCCATCGATTTTATAATTCACCCCTAATATTTACACAATTTTTTAAGCACAAATTAACAACTTTATGTATTCATATACACAATTCATATAATCTAATCATCACTTATTATTATGTGCTTAACAACACTACAATATGTTTTTAAATAGAATTTCAATTGACAATCTATCAATTCTATGATGAAACTTTCAATTAGCATACAATAATTCTCATTACTACTAACAATTCTAACAACACAATATACATCACAAAAGTAATTGAAGAACTCAGACTAATTAACAATTTCAAGCATAAATTTTCTACACATGCATACTACAATAATTTCAAAAGTAAAAGAGACACCCACCTTGTTTTGATAAAATGTAAATAGACTCCTAGAAAATCGCTTTAAGCTCCAACACAATGAGACCCTCTTCTCCTCCTAGCAAAACTGAAACTCTTCTAGCCAAAGAAACCTGAGCTCCCTCTCTTGCAAACCAAAACTCTCTTTTTATTCTCTCTTTTGTTTTCTTTGATTCTTGTGTTTGTTCATGTTGAAGGATGGGGTATTTATAGGGTGGTTATTGTGTGGTTGAGAAGACTCCCACTACTCAAATAACTACCCACTCTCACACATTCTCCCTCCACTCTCCCCTCTCTTTCAAAGGCCGGCCAAAGCTCCTTGTGCACACCACATGCACGTGCACCCAATATGCACACACTTCTCATTCTTTATATTAATTTTTATTAATTTAATTGTAGGTATTTGTTACATGACAAGTGTGTAAGATTTAAAGTGTTCATTTAAAAATGTAGAATTAAATATGGGCTTCTCTTTTTAATTAATTTTCTAGTAGGCTTTAAAATAGATTTTAGGCCTGTGGGTTTTAATTTAAAATAAAAAATACAAATGTGACAAATAAAAGGAGAAGAAAAATATGCATAACTCTAGAAAATTGTAGGAACTAAAATGCATAAAATTTTATTTGCAATGTACGTGCAAAAAATTTAAATTATTTTATTTTTCTGGGATGTTACAGCACCAAAGGCGGGTTAGAGATGAGTTCGAGGTGAAGAAGGTGCGTGGGAAGCAGATTGGAGGGGACAACGTGAGGCGGCTCAGAGGCGAGGAGAGCACGTGGGTGGCGAGTCGGAGGAGAGTAGGGTGCATAGCGTGTGAAGGGGCAACATGGGCGGCGAGGGTTAGGGAGGATTTTGAAATTGGGAGATGATGAGATCGTGGCTAAGGAGGGTTTGGAGTTTTTTTTAAATTTTTTATTCCTTTATTTTATGAAAATGTGCAGAATGTACGTGTTAGTTTAAATATGATTCCTACTTTTAATCTCCTTTCTCTATTTCAAAATAGATGAAGGTGAAAGGATAGCCACATTAGCTTAATATATAGTTATATTTATAATATAATTATTATTAGGATAAATTTTAGTTAACTATACTGAAGTTTACACATTTGGAAGTTAACCATACTGAATTTTTTTGGGCATTTAACCTACTGAAGTTATTTTTTTGTTAGCACACTGAACTGACTGACGTTGTTATATTTAATTTGATTGTCTAACATAACCCTCCGGTATAGTGAAAAGTAATTAAAGATTTAAAAAAAAACTATTCACACTTAAATCACTATGTGGACTGTTCCTTTCCCCTCTTCTACCAAAATCTAACATTTCCCCCCAATTTGAATCAAGAAAAAATTTGATTGCATCTTCGAAGGCCGTGGAAGGAGAAGTGGGCAGGACGTCAAACTAGAAGGTGGTTGACAGGCTTGCAAGATGACAGTGATCTGTTTAGAAAATGTGGTAAAATTGAAACCTTTACTGTATTTTTTGCTCAAATAAATTATTAGTTCCAATAAAATCGTCAAGAGTGTTCGATTTGTGGGATTTCCCTCAAGATTGAAGATCTTTGTTGTAAAATTAGCTGATTTTGTTAGTTTGTTAGGGTTAGAGTGTGTGGTTTTAATTGCTATGAATACAATTTAATCATCAAAGGTGTTCAGATTTTGAAAGTTTTCCACCCAATCCTTTTTAATTTTGGAAATTAGATGATTATGTTACTTTGTTAGAGTTAGAGTGTTCACTTTTATTTAATGTATTTTTAGGGTTTCGTTTATATGTTGATAATCGTGTTGATCAATTAACATATAGTTAAGATTTGGTAGAAGTGTTCAGATTTTGAAAGTTTTCCACCCAATCCTATTTAATTTTGGAAAAGTTAGATGATTATGTTACTTTGTTAGAGTTAGAGTGTGCACTTTTATTTACTGTATTTTTAGTGTTCCGTTTGAATGTTAATAATCTTGTTGGTCAATTAACATATAGTTAAGATTTGATAGACTGTAAAATTATCAAATTGGATGCATATATGTGCTAATAAACTAATCTCAGTATCAAATTACCATGTTCTTATGATGTATAGTGGATAAGTACTTACATACTTTTTTTTTGTAGTTACAAATGGGTGAGGTTAGGTATTTTTGTTGGAGATAAAGCATGGGGGTAAGTTAGTTGGGAGCATGCACAAGAATTATATGGGTGGGAAAGTTAGTTTTATGAACTATGTAGATGCAGATAAGCTTTTTCTAATTGACATAAGGGATTCAATGCAGATCTGTGGTTATGGTGGCACATACAGGGTATACATGAGATTGTTGACAGGGCGTCCTAAAGGATCGGTAAGAGCAATCACATCAGACCAATTGTTCTACAATTTGGTAGTTTCTCACAAAGATGTTTCAAAATAGAGCGTTACATAGAACATATGGGTGATATGCCAGAGTTGCCTGATATGGATGATCTCCATGAGGAAGAAATTGATAAAATCAGGAAGAAAAAAAGAGAAATTATAGACATTGAGGCATATTTGGAGATTACATATTGGGATGTTGAGCAGACATTTGATACAAGTGAATTAATTAATGAAGAGGATGTTGTTGTGAGTAGAAGTGGTGAATTCATCAACGACATAATCTCAGAAGTTCTTCCTGCTTCAAGTGTTGACAGAAATGCTAATGTGGTGAAGAATCCTACAATAAACACATCCATTGTGGAGCAGAGAAGGAATGATGCAGAGAAAATTGTTGATGTATTTGGTACAGCTAATGTGGATATTACTACAAGACTAAATGAATGTCACATTGATGCCGAAACAACAACTGTGGGTCATGCAGCAATGGGTGATACAGGTAAGTTCACAAATGTAAATATGATGTCATCATCATATAGTGAAGATGCAAACGAAGAAGAGGTTGAGCATATAATATTTGGTGATTCTAAATAAGACAACATATATAACAGTGAGCCAGATCCTGATTTTGAAGTTGGTTGGTTGGATGAAAATGTGATGAAGATACAGACATGAATCTAGAAGGTGAAGACAGTGTTGATGTCGATAAGGAGATGGAGAAAAAAGAGGGTGGAGGACATGTTCAAAGTGCTGGGATTGCTGATAATGAGATAGTAGATGAAGCTGAGATTGGAAATGTTGAGAGTGCACAAATTGATGCAGAAGTTGATGAATGGATCAAGGTCAATGAAGTAATTAGTAAAAGAAAAAAAAATAGATAGCAAACAGGTACAAGATGAACCAAAGGGCTGACATAAGGATGAGGAAAAGAATCAATGATGCTCAATGTCCACATTGGTGGTGTGGACTGGTGAGGCAGTTTCAGAGTATGAAGTGACACACTGAATTCCCCTGAATGTAGTGATGATGAATTCTTTGGTGTAAGAAGATATTGATCAACCCACAAGAATTTAGGAAAATGCTTCATCATTACTATAATAAAAATAGGATTGACATTAAAATGATGCATAATGACAACTCAAAGATATCAGCTTGATGCAAGAACAGAGTGAAAGACCCTGAGACAATGAGCTTTGTAGGATGTGATTGGATAATTAATGGTTCAACTAACAAGGAAAAACACACACTTCCAAATACACAGTTTCATCTCTGAATGTAACTGTTCAAAGGTGAATAAGCTACACTGTGCAAGCTCCACATGGTACGCTGAGAAATATCTTGAAGATATGAGAGATGATCCTTATTAGAATATGAATGCTATGCAAAAGAGGATATCTAGGTAGATGAATCTGTTGCTTTCAAAATGGCAGATGTATAGGGCTAGACTAAAAACAAACATGCTAATTGAAGGGGACGGATTGGAACAATTCACAAAGCTGTGGGATTATATTGATATTTGGATGAGAAGGAATGCATGATCTATAATCATAGTTTAGGTTTTCAAAGAACCACGGTTCAGGTTTCCAACTTTCAAGAGACTCTTTATAGGATTCAAGGGTTGTATGGATGGATTCATATCAGGATGTAAACCACTGATTGGTCTAAATGAGTGACATCTCAGAAATGGATTGTAACGCCCCGAATTCCATTTACATGTAATTAGTAGCACAACAGTATCTTCTACTTAAATTCGTACAATTTTACAAGGAAATTTTTTTTTTATTATACAACATGTTCTTTACATCTACACAGCGAAATTTAAATGAATACGACATGATATACAATAATGAAAATTTCTCATTCTTGTAATAGCTCATCATAGTGACTTTAAGTCCATGCCACGTCCAGTCCTGCAACTAGAAAGCTGTGGGCATGTCAGTTGCATACAACTGATGCAATGCTATAAAACAGCGATCTCATTGACTTAGCAACCACAAACTTGAATGCACAAAAAAAATGTTACTATTATAAACATGTCAGTGTATGTAATGACTTAATGCATAATGTAGATGTTTACACTACGATAATACTAATGCATACTTGTTCGAATTCTATGCATCCCATTCTAAGCAAGCACCTACGTACTCCAGATTATAGCGTTAAATCCCTCATCATACAACCTACTACTATGACTACTACAAGATTTAGACGCTATGCGAGTATTGGTTATCGCCCCGGAATACTGGAGATCAATCCCTCTCCGTGGATCATTTTGTGGCCTTTACATCCATCGTCCCGGAATACTGGGGATTGTCTCTCTCCGCGAGTCATTCTGGAACCCTCATCGCACAAATACCCCATGAGCGTCGCTCTCGTCCCGGAATACTGGAGATCATTCCCGCTCCGTGGATCATTTTGTGGCCTATTTCATTCATCGTCCCAGAATACAGGGGACTGTCTCTCTCCACATATCATTCTGGAGTCCATAACTCATGTTTGCTCTTATTTCATCATGTCACCAACTAGTGCCTGCCCTTAAGTTTAAATTATAGTTATTAAGACCTAGAGTTAAGCTTACCCACCGGGATTAAACAAAAACACTGAGACAGTCAGCCCACACTGGCCACTTCTCAAGAGAAAGTCAACCCACAATGGTCACTTCTCAAAATTCATATATTCTAACTACCAGTATTCTGGACCTCGCTCACTCTAGAACAACAACTGTCTCAACAGAGACCACATAGGTTACATCTAACCTCATCAAAGATAACTCAATTCTTTATTCATAACTTCTTTATATTCATTTTCTTTGTGTTCATAAAACATGAAGCAACAAACTTCAACTCTCATTATCGATTGAATTAATTATAGCCTTGTAGGAAAACTCAACTATTCCCTTAATCAAAAAGATTAATAACCATGACATTTAACCAAGATGAGTCTAATTGTATTCGACTTTTAATCTTCTTTAATCATGCCAAAAATCTTATTTTTAATTTGGATTCAACGATTCTTCCGACACATTATTTAATGTGAATGCCACTTCTAATTCTCACAAATATATCATAAATATTGTGGAAATATTTCATAAAGTCTTAATAATATTTTAAAATAATAATATATTTTAAAATAATAATATACGACCTAGAGTTAAGCTTACCCACCGGGATTAAACAAAAACACTGAGACAGTCAGCCCACACTGGCCACTTCTCAAGAGAAAGTCAACCCACAATGGTCACTTCTCAAAATTCATATATTCTAACTACCAGTATTCTGGACCTCGCTCACTCTAGAACAACAACTGTCTCAACAGAGACCACATAGGTTACATCTAACCTCATCAAAGATAACTCAATTCTTTATTCATAACTTCTTTATATTCATTTTCTTTGTGTTCATAAAACATGAAGCAACAAACTTCAACTCTCATTATCGATTGAATTAATTATAGCCTTGTAGGAAAACTCAACTATTCCCTTAATCAAAAAGATTAATAACCATGACATTTAACCAAGATGAGTCTAATTGTATTCTACTTTTAATCTTCTTTAATCATGCCAAAAATCTTATTTTTAATTTGGATTCAATGATTCTTCCAACACATTATTTAATGTGAATGCCACTTCTAATTCTCACAAATATATCATAAATATTGTGGAAATATTTCATAAAGTCTTAATAATATTTTAAAATAATAATATAATTTTCCCCCAAGGTTTATAACTCGAAAACAAAAAAAATAATTAAAACAACAAACTGTGTATGGCCAGCCTCAAACCCAAGACCCATTAGCCAACCCGCAAGCCCCCTAACCACTAGGCCACTCACAACCGTTGAAAAGAAAGCACTCGGTACTTTAAATACTGCTCCACTGCTTCTTCCATAAAAAAATTCAAATTTTATTAAAAAGAAAGAGCCTCTTAAGACTCGAACTCGCAATCGGAAACCACTGTGTACAACGCTCAGCAGCCACACCGCGACCTAGTAATCCCACAGTCGATCTCTGAACATATAGGAGTTAAATTCCCTTTGTTTCATATTTCAGTTTATAAATTCCTTTTTAAAAATTACCGATTTCTAAATTGCATGTATTGATAATTCAAATTACTTCCAGATTTCATTCTTCCCCAATATTCTGTGTATTAACATAAATAAAATTTATAAAACTTTTATTTTTACAATATAATGAAATTTCTCTCCAAAATAGTATTAATCTACTAATACTTCTAGAATTGAATTGTATAAATTCTTGTTCCTCCAATTTTATTTTGGGAAAACTTTACACCAACATAATGCAATTTAATATTAATGAGATTACTTTCATACAATTTCATCATAATAGAATTATTTAAAGTGTCATACACATAATACTTTATTTTGACATCTACATGAACAATTTAACATATATCAATTAGAATAATTAGAAGATTTCTATTCTTACATCCTACTACATGCTACTTCCATTTTCCTTCTAATTAACATGGATATTGCAATCAAATTGGAACACAACAAGCATCTGCACAAGTCATACAACAATCAAACTAAAAATGTGCAATCTAGAAAGTTTCTGCATTCAACATATTAATTAAATTTAGCAACTAATCATATAGAAATCAAGCATGCACAATTCTACTAAATTAGAAGGCAACAAGAACACCCACCTATAAGAATATCTTAATTTCTCCCTAGTAAATGAACTCCGAGAAGCCTCTAAGCCCATCCTCGAAATCCGCACCCAAAGGCAGAAGGAAACCCCCAGCAAAGCATCGGCAGCAAGCAACAAAAAGATGTATCTTTGATTTTTGTTTTGTTTTTCTAATTAGTAAGTGGGATGGGGTAATTTAAAAAGGCGATTAAATTAATGCGAAGTTGGATTAACTACCCATTAACCTAATACCTACCCACTAAAACACAATTCATTCAAGTTTTAATCTTTTCCCTCCTAATCAATTTTGGCCAGCCACTTCTTTGTGTGGGAAAACACATGCACATGCGTGCTACGTGTGCACACAATTTATTACTAGTTCTTATTTAAATAAATGCATTTGTTATACTAAGGTAGTATGTATTTAAATAAAACTAGTTTAATTTAATTATAATTAGATTTTTTATGCACCAATAAAAATAAACACACACACACTTCTTAAATTTATTTTGAAGGATGATACAACCAACACGTGCACTGCAAACACGTGCGTCACACGTAAAATAAATATTCAAATACGAAAATAGATTTGGTAAACGAGAAATGTTTATACATAATCGAAATACAACACATAAAAATACATTTTATTAATTTTATATATACAACAATATAATCAACACGCACATAGAAAATACGTGCACCGCACGTATAAAAATATTTTAATCAAAATAGGAGAAAAATAAATTTCAATTTATAAAACGAATTCGAACAAGTCATAAAATAAATAATTGAAACACATAGAAAATATTACACGTAACGGTAGAATATACGCAATGGACACGTGCATCGATAACACGTGCAATGCACGTAAAAATACAAAGATTGAAAATTAATATTTGAGTTGGCTCAAATAGGATAAGAATGAATTTTGAGAAGACAAAAACTGTTTAAATAGTCAAAAATACAAAATACGTATGATATTTATACTAAAATATGTTACGGATATTGCCCGTAACCGTACAAAATACACGTGGTAACACTCGTGGGCAAAATTGTCATAAATCAATTTTGCGGGGTGTTACATGGATTGAGTGTAATTCCCTTAAGTGTTATCTCCACGGATGGTAACAATCAAAAATACCTAATAGGATCTGAATTGGTTGAAGGGAAACAAGGAAGATTTGGAAATAGTTTTTGAAACTGTTGGTGGAAGCTCTGGGAGGGGATGGTAATAAGTATTCCTACATATTAGATAAACAGAAGACATTGCTTCAAATATATAACTTTCATGTTGATTCTTGATTTTGATGATCACAACACACTGCACATGTATCAATGCTAAATTTACAGGTGCTATACACAAAGGACCTACTATTATACAGCTGAACAAATGATCAAGCACAAAAGCTCCAGATAAAAGATAATGGCCAAAGCTTCACTCAAGACTCAAGACTCAAGACTCAAGCTCAAATGTGTCAAATTGTCATGTCTTGTAAACATTGTATTTTTACTTTTGTTGAGTCTTAGTATGATTGTAAAGCCTTGTCACACACACACATACACTCACTATTTCATAATGTGTGTTTTTCAAAGACAACAAAAAGAGTCAAAACAGTTTGAAATAATTTAACTGTTGAGTACCAGTCGACTGATACCTCTGGCAGTCGACTGACAGTACAAAACTGTTTAAATTTATTCAAACTCTGACCAGTCGACTCATTATGGCAATCCAGTCGACTGTTCGAGTGCTTTTGACCAGTCGACTCATTATGGAAACCCAGTCGACTGTTCGAGTGCTTTTGACCGTTTTCTATTTTCAAAATCGAATTTTCAAAATCAAAAGCTTTAAGATCCGTTGGTTGACAGTTGGAATAACTGTCTCCCAACGTCCAGGAGATCTAACTCTATAAATAGAGTTCAGATCTCACTGAAAAGATCTTACAACATATTTTTTAAGATTCCGAGCATTCTTTGAGAAATTCTAAGTGAAAAAGTGAGAAAAAGCTTTCAAGTTTAAATTCTCTGGTTCTCTACACTCAGTCCAGTATAACAACGATTTCGTTCTGGACTGGGTATAGAAGTCGACCTTGTTTTAGCCACGTGCAACAACACAATACACCAACAAGGCTATAGGTTGACTGTAAGATTTTTATTGTTTCTTTTTGCTCTCGGTTGAAGAGTTAGACTCTAGGGTGTAGAGTCGGTCGTTCACTCTTGGTAGTAGAGTGGGTCTTCTTTCTCTGGTTGAGAGAAAGGTCTACGGGTTAGACAAGGTTGTTGTCTTAACGCCGTAGGGTATTCTTGTAAACTTGTTTTTCAAGAATAGTGGAAATCTCAAGTGGGTTGCTTGGGGACTGGATGTAGGTCGGAAGGACCGAACCAGGATATATCTTGTGTACTCTGTGATTGGTTGTCTTGATCTTGCATTTACTCTTGTTTACTTAAGTTCTGTGAAACTTATCTGGACAGTCGACTCCTTGCACTATCAGTCGACTGGTCAGTCTCGTATAAGTTGTACATTTACTGTGCCTTCAGTCGCCTGTCTCATCTTTAAGTCGACTGCACAGAGTTGTTATATTTTCTTTTATTTGGTCATATCAGTCGACTGGTTCACAACTAAGTCGACTGCACCGAAGAAAATTTGTTTATTCCGCAGTATTTTTAATTAACACTATTCACCCCCCCCTCTAGTGTTTGTTGCTTCACCTACAGGATCCAACACTTGGTATCAGAGCAAGGTTTATAGGCTATGGCAACTACTTCAAATGCTAATCAATACAATGAAGGCCAATCTACACAACGGCTACCGCTATTCGACGGAACGAACTACAATTATTGAAAGTGCAGAATGAGAATCTACCTCCAATCAATCAACTACGAAATATGGCACATGACGGAGACGGAATTCACTGCCCCTACTATTCCATATGCACAATGGAATGATGATCAAAAGAACCAAACTATGAACAATGCCAAAGCAATGAATGCATTATTTTGTGCACTCACAAAGGAAGAATTCAACCGAGTATCAAATGCTACAACCGCACATCAAATCTGGCATACACTCGAGGTAAATCATGAAGGGACAAATAAAGTTAAGGAGTCTAAAATTTCTATTTTTGTTCACAGGTTTGAGATGTTCCGAATGAAGGACAATGAAACCGTATCCGAGATGATCACCAGATTTACTGATATCACAAACTCTCTTGTGGCACTTGGAAAGATTTACACTTAAGGAGAGATGGTTAGAAAAGTCCTACGTGCACTCAATCCAGAATGGAAAAAGAAGACCACGGCAATAGAAGAAGCAAATGATTTGTCACAACTTTCTCTTGAGAATCTTGTGGGAAATCTCATGGCATACGAGGTTCAACTTGAAGATCGAAAGAAGGATGCAAAATCACATCAAGCAAAGAAGAAATCATTGGCTTTTAAAGCCATGACAGACTCGGAAGATGAGGAAGAAGATGAAGAGGAGATAGCAATGTTCACTCGAAGATTCAAAAAATTCTTAAAGAAGGGTAAGTTTAATTCTAAAAATAGAGATTCTAATGACCCTTTTACTTGTTTCAGGTGCAATAAAACAGGTCACATGAAGAAGGATTGTCCCCTAGAAAATGCAAAGAACAAGGGAAAACCATCCAACTTCAAGAAGGACAAATACTCAAAGAATAAATTTGCCAAGAACAAGAAGGCCTATCAAGCTACATGGGATGATAGTGATTCATCTTCCGAAGAAGAAACGGATGAAAACAATGAAGTGGCAAACATGTGCTTTATGGGCTCACAAGATCATGTAAGTAATGACTCCGAATCAGAAGATTTACTTGATGCCTTTAATGAAATATTTTAAGAGTTAAAAAAAGAAAAGATTAGAGTTAAGAATCTAGAGAAAGTAAATCAAACACTTTCTCAAGAAAATCTTAACCTTGATAAGGAAGTGAAATCTTTTAATTCTCGCATTGCAAGTTTAGATACTGATCTTGAATCTCTCAAAAAGAATTATGAAGAGATATCAAAGAACGTATCTAAATTTAACAAAGGCAAAGAGAATTTAAATGATGTCCTTCATCATCAAGTAAAATCTAGTCAAAAATATGGTCTTGGTTTCAAAAATTCTTCTATAAAAGAATCTTCTGCTAAAAACACTAGTAAAAACAAATCAGCATCTATTTCTAGTGTTACACACAAATTATATATTTTTTTGAAAAGCCTAAAGTAGTAAATTCAAGTGATAAAAACAAGTCTGACATTCGGTTAAGTCGACTGAGCCCATCTATCAGTCGTCTGTCCAGAGGATTTGAATCTTATTCAACAAGATCAAAACCTCATATAAGTCGACCTAGTGTATCATCAAGTCGACTGACTCACACTATAAGTCGACTGAAGGACACTGTCAAGTCGACTGGACAGAACGAATTTGTATGGGTTCCAGTCAGCTTAAATCCGAATGATAGAATTGCGTATATTACTTCATATGTATTAAATGTGTGTAATTTTATTAATTATATTCCTGCTTATGGAGGAAAATCAAACTCTTCATGGGTTTGGTTTTCCCAAAACTAATATGTTTTGGACCCAATAAAAAGGGTACCATATTTACCTTGAATATTTTATAGGTACCCAAGAAAGATCGTTGGATACTAGACAGCGGGTGTTCAAAACATATGACAGGACATGCCAACCTGCTATCCACCATTCAAAGCATAGATGGAGGAACTGTCACCTTTGGTGATAACAACAAAGGCAAAGTCATAGGAATTGGCATGGTCGGTAAAATTTCTAACCCAACCATAGAAAATGTATTATTAGTTAGTGGTTTAAAGCATAATCTATTAAGTATTAGTCAATTATGTGATAAAGGGTATAAAATAGTATTTGAAAAAGATGCATGTTTGATTTATGACTCTACTATGCAAAATATTATTTTTCAAGGTTTTCGTAAAAATAATATTTATGAATTGTGTTTGAATGCAATTGAATGTTCAAATGATTTTTGTTTAATAGCCTCTAACAATGAATCTTGGCTATGGCATAGAAGATTTGGACATGTGAACATGAAGAATCTCTCAAAATTATCTAAGTATAACCTAGTTAAAGGACTGCCAAAACTATCATTTAAAAAGGATAAGTTATGTGATGCATGTCAACTAGAAAAACAAATCAAATCCACTTTTAAAACAAAAGAAGTAATTTCTACTAGTAGGCCGCTCGAATTAATTCATATGGATTTATTTGGCCCTGCTAGAGTTGCTTCTTTAAATAAAAGTAGATATGTATTTGTTTTAGTAAATGATTTTTCAAGATTCACTTGGACATTCTTTTTAAAACATAAAAATGATGTTTTTGTTGAATTTGCACATTTTTGTAAACGTATTCAAAATCAAAGATCTCTAACCATAGTCACTATTAGAAGTGATCATGGTGGAGAATTTGAGAATGAAACATTTACAGAATATTGCAACAAGAATGGTATAACACATTCATTTGCATTTCCTAGAGCTTCACCACAAAATGGAGTGGTTGAAAGGAAGAATAGGACTTTGCAAGAATGCGCACGTACCATGCTTGTTGAAAGCAATTTACCAAAGCATTTTTGGGTTGAAGCTGTTGCTACAGCTTGTTATGTTTTAAATAGAATTCTTATAAGACCTAAGCTAAAGAAAACTTGTTATGAGTTGTTTTATAACAAAATTCCTAAAGTCTCTTATTTTAAGACATTTGGTTGTAAGTGTTTTATTCTGAACACAAAAGATAATTTAGACAAATTTGATCCTAGATCTAATGAGGGTATCTTTTTAGGATACTCAAATAGGAGTAAAGCATATAGAATTTTCAATAAGTCTACAATGACTATTGAAGAGTCAATGCATGTTACATTTGATGAATCTCTGCCTTCATCAAATTTAAATAAAGATGATGAAACTAATTCATCACCTTTAAATAATGTGATTAAATCTTTAGAACAAACTAGTCTGGCTGATAAGTCGACTGATAAGGACTTCCAGTCAACTGATGTAAAGCAGTCAACTGAAGAACCTGTCAAGTCGACTGATCCTATTGTGATATCTTCAACTTTACCAAAATCTTTTGTTGAAGTTAAAGATCATCCTCATGACTTAATAATTGGAGACATCTCCCATGGTATTCAGACATGTTCACATGTTAATATGATTTCTCATACAGCATTCTTGTCGGATTTTGAACCGAAAAATATACAAGAAGCTTGTGAGAATGAATTTTGGATGAATGCCATGCAAGATGAATTAAACCAATTTATAAGGAATGATGTATGAGATTTAGTTCCACGACCTCCTGATCAGACTATTATTGGTACCAAATGGGTATTTAAAAATAAGTTAGATGAATCAGGACAAGTTGTAAGGAATAAGGCTAGATTAGTTGCTCAAGGGTATAATCAAGAAGAAGGTATAGATTTTGAAGAAACATATGCTCCTGTTGCTAGACTAGAATCAATTCGAATTTTATTATCTTTTGCTTGTTTCATGAATTTTATACTTTATCAAATGGATGTTAAAAGTGCTTTCCTTAATGGGTTTATTAAAGAAAATGTTTATGTTAAACAACCACCAGGTTTTGAACATGAACAATTTCCAGATCATATTTATAAATTGAAAAGGGCTTTATACGGTCTTAAACAAGCACCTCGTGCTTGGTATGATCGTCTGAAAACATTTCTTTTAGAAACAGGATTTGAAATAGGTAAAGTAGACACTACTTTGTTTATTAAGAGAGTTAAGAATGATATCTTAATCATACAAATATATGTTGATGATATAATTTTTGGTTCTACTTATAATAATCTATGTCAAGAGTTTGCTAATACCATGAAAAACGAGTTTGAGATGAGTCACGTGGGTGAACTCAATTATTTCCTTGGACTTCAAATTAAGCAGTCCTCAAATGGCATATTTATCAATCAAGGAAAATATGCAAAGGAATTACTCAAACGTTTTAACATGGATAGTACTAGTAGTAAAGCCACACCTATGGCTACTACTACTACCCTTGACAAAGATATATTAGGTAAGAGTGTTGACCAAAAACTCTATCGAGGTATGATTAGTTCACTTTTATATATTACCGCAAGTAGACCAGATATTATATTCAGCGTATGTTTATGTGCTAGATATCAGTCTATTCCTAAAGAGTCTCATTTAAAAGCAGTGAAACGAATTTTAAGATACATTAAAGGCACGTCTGAATATGGTTTATTTTATCCACGCACCGATAATTTTCAACTTTTGTCATATAGCGATGCTGATTTTGCTGGAAGTAAAACTGATCGCAAGAGTACGAGTGGGACATGTCACTTTTTGGGACACTCACTAGTCACTTGGTGCAGTAAAAAGCAAAATTCCATATCTCTATCAACTACAGAAGCTGAATATATCGCTGCAAGTTTGACATGTGCACAAATCTTGTGGATGAAACAAACTTTATTAGATTATGGTATTTCATTTGAAAAACCTTCAATTATGTGTGACAATACCAGTGCAATTAATTTATCTAAAAATCCAATTCAACATTCACGTACGAAACATATTGATATTCGACATTATTTTCTACGTGATCATGTTTTAAAAGGAGATATATCTTTAGACTTTATCTCTACTGATAAACAAGTAGCAGACATCTTTACCAAACCCCTTAAAGAAGATACTTTTATTAACTTAAGAAGAGAACTAGGAATATGTGATTTTATTGATATTTGTTGAAAATTTTATCTGTTAAGTCGACTGTGTTTTGAGTAAGTCGACTGTACTGTATTTTACTATATACTTATTTTGTTCTCTGACCAGTCGCCTGATCCTTATTCCAGTCGACTGATCAGCAGATATAACAATTTAGTCTCTTCTCGACTAAGTCGACTGATATACCCTACCAGTCGACTGTCGCGAGTTCAACTGTCTTCAGCGACGATTCATCGCAGCTTTTGAGATAAAAATCTCATCTTTTTTCACCCGTGACTACTCATCTTAGCCGTCAATTTCTATTCTCTCAATCTCAGCCTTTCATCTTCAGTTAAAAACCCCTTTCACAGCCCCTTTCTTCACTTTTACCGTTCTCAGTTTTTCCCCAAATCTCAAAACCCTAATCTGAGAAGAAGGAATAGTCGACTCCACCTGCTGCTGTTGCTCGAATCAGTGCTGTTCTCTCTCCTTTTCTTTGGTAAAATTCCTCCTATTTCTTTTTGTTATGGCTCCTAAACGATCTAAGAGATCTCATGAGGCTAGCTCATCTCAAGATTACTCACAGTTTTTGTTAAGTCCGGATCTTCTAGAACGTTGGTTCTTAATGTGTAGCATTACTATATTTCCGGGTCGTTTTGTTAACTTTAATGATTTGGATAGGTTTAATCTTGTTCCCCTCTTCCAAAATTGTAGCCTCTATGAATATCTTTCTCTTGTTAATCAACCCGACTATTACCCACAACTAATCTATCTCTTTTATACAAACATGAGAGTTGTCCAATTAAGAGATGGAGATGTTGTGATTCGTTCTTCTGTCAAAAATACCAAGATAACCCTCACACCTAAGAGGATCAATCAAGTAATGGGTATTGATGACGAAGGACTTGATTTAGGTGACATAGTCCTTGATGATTTTTCTATCTTATCTAAAATGTTCTTACCAAATCAAGGACCCCCAACGACTAGCAAAAACATAACACCTGTTGCAAAATTAGTTGCTAGAATACTTGCTTATAACATTCTTTCCAAAAGAGGAAGTTATGATCAGTATTCAATGGAATTGCAACAAGCTGTTTATGCCATTTTTGGTAAAATAGCTATTAATTGGGGTCGTGTCATTTTCTCTAAGCTTCAATAGCATCATGTTCATTTTCTACCCTTTGGAGGTCTCCTCACCAGGATCTTTACAGCTTATGATATTGATCTCGACTCCGAGACCAATGTCGTTAAGCAATATGAATGCTTCGATCGTGCTAGTTTAGCACGTATGAAGCTTCTTGATCCTCCTCCTAGAACAACCCCTAGGTCTCCTCCTCCTTCTCAAGTTCCTTTGGCTTCTAGTGCTAGACCTTCAGCTTCCTCTAGCTCGTCTCTTCCCCATGCTAATTATGAAGATCCATCTACTCTCTATGAATGTGTCAATTATCTTTTGAAACATTCAGTCAATGTTGATTCTCAGCTTCAATCCCTTGACTCAAAAATTGATCACCTAACCGGTCTCTTCACTTCTCAAATTCACCCTCCTTCTCAAGCTGCTGATGAAGACTCCGAAGAAGACGATTGAAGCTTATTTTTTATTATTTTGTAATTTTCTATTTTCTATATATTGATGAACTTATTTATGTAAGAGACATTTCTATTTATGAAGACAGGTTATTTTTTGTTTTTGTTGATGACAAAGGGGGAGAAATATCCTCTTTTTATTGTGTGTTTTCTGTGTTTTGCTATATTTCTGTGTTTTCTCTGGTAAGTCGACTAGCTACAAGCATATCAGTCGACTGATGTTCTGATGTTACTGTATCTGTGATCCTACTATGTATATTTATTTTTTTGTCTGATCAGTCGCCTCCTCTATTGTTAAGTCGACTGATACACTTACTTTATGATACATCTTGATGAATGCATGTTATGTTTTTTATAGGGGGAGCATATCATTACTATGCTTGTATATTTTCTGTTATTATCAGCTATTGTGTTGTCATCATCAAAAAGGGAGAGAATGTTGATTCTTGATTTTGATGATCACAACACACTGCACATGTATCAATGCTAAATTTACAGGTGCTATACACAAAGGACCTACTATTATACAGCTGAACAAATGATCAAGCACAAAAGCTCCAGATAAAAGACAATGGCCAAAGCTTCACTCAAGACTCAAGACTCAAGACTCAAGACTCAAGACTCAAGACTCAAGACTCAAGCTCAAATGTGTCAAATTGTCATGTCTTGTAAACATTGTATTTTTACTTTTGTTGAGTCTTAGTATGATTGTAAAGCCTTGTCACACACACATACACTCACTATTTCATAATGTGTGTTTTTCAAAGACAACAAAAAGAGTCAAAACAGTTTGAAATAATTTAACTATTGAGTACCAGTCGACTGATACCTCTGGCAGTCGACTGACAGTACAAAACTGTTTAAATTTATTCAAACTCTGACCAGTCGACTCATTACGGCAACCCAGTCGACTGTTCGAGTGCTTTTGACCGTTTTTTATTTTCAAAATCGAATTTTCAAAATCAAAAGCTTTAAGATCCGTTGGTTGACAGTTGGAATAAGTGTCTCCCAACATCCAGGAGATCTAACTCTATAAATAGAGTTCAGATCTCACTGAAAAGATCTTACAACATATTTTTTAAGATTCCGAGCATTCTTTGAGAAATTCTAAGTGAAAAAGTGAGAAAAAGCTTTCAAGTTTAAATTCTCTGGTTCTCTACACTCAGTCCAGTATAACAACGATTTCGTTCTGGACTGGGTATAGAAGTCGACCTTGTTTTAGCCACGTGCAACAACACAATACACCAACAAGGCTATAGGTTGACTGTAAGATTTTTATTGTTTCTTTTTGCTCTCGGTTGGAGAGTTAGACTCTAGGGTGTAGAGTCGGTCGTTCACTCTTGGTAGTAGAGTGGGTCTGCTCTCTCTGGTTGAGAGAAAGGTCTACGGGTTAGACAAGGTTGTTGTCTTAACGCCGTAGGATATTCTTGTAAACTTGTTTTTCAAGAATAGTGGAAATCTCAAGTGGGTTGCTTGGGGACTGGATGTAGGTCGGAAGGACCGAACCAGGATATATCTTGTGTACTCTGTGATTGGTTGTCTTGATCTTGCATTTACTCTTGTTTACTTAAGTTCTGTGAAACTTGTCTGGACAGTCGACTCCTTGCACTATCGGTCGACTGGTCAGTCTCGTATAAGTTGTACATTTACTGTGCCTTCAATCGCCTGTCTCATCTTTAAGTCGACTGCACAGAGTTGTTATATCTTCTTTTATTTGGTCATATCAGTTGACTGGTTCACAACTAAGTCGACTACACCGAAGAAAATTTGTTTATTCCGCAGTATTTTTAATTAACACTATTCACCCCCCCCCCCCCTCTAGTGTTTGTTGCTTCGCCTACAGGATCCAACATTTCAAAGTTTTTGTATTGTCAATATAAATTGCTTGGAGCTAATTACACAAGCTTGGTGCAGGGATTAATACAAGCATGCGAAGAAGTGGTCCCAAGGGCAGAGCACATGTTTAGTGCGAGGTATTCAAGTAACTTAGAAAACTAGAGCACGGGTTTTGATGATAGTAACATATAACTTTGATAGTTCAATTGACACACTAATTTCTAATGCAATGCATTGATATATCAATTGTCTGCTCATTTTATTGTGTCATATTGATATATTAGGTGAGTTGTCTTCAAAATTGTAGTGAAGCAGTTGAGTTTTGTGTATGTATTAGTTTTGCTTATGTTTATGTTTATGTTTCAAAGCAATGAAGTAGTCCAGGATGGCCCAGCTGCTCCAGGATGGCCCAGCTGCGCCAGGAAAAAGAATAGACGAAGCATCTGACTCTTTCATGCATACCCGGCTTGGCCGGGGGGGGGGATATAGCTCAGCTGGTAGAGCTCCGCTCTTGCAATTGGGTCGTTGCGATTACAGGTTGGATGTCTAATTGTCCAGGCAGT
The DNA here is from genome assembly GCA_017893485.1 of Hemerocallis citrina. Taxonomy (NCBI): domain Eukaryota; kingdom Viridiplantae; phylum Streptophyta; class Magnoliopsida; order Asparagales; family Asphodelaceae; genus Hemerocallis; species Hemerocallis citrina. The sequence continues at coordinate 35,544,593 of CM030360.1, forward strand.
AATGATATTATCTTGTACCTGAATCGGTGGCTCACTTTTTCTAAGCAATGAGGAAGAGGACCGAAATATGCCACTGAAAGACTCTACTGAGACAAAAGGATGGGATGTCAAGTGTAGCACCCCGAATTTCGAATATAATATCTTAGAAATACGTAGCACAATTCCAAGTATCAACTTCAATTGCAATAGTAAACATAGCCAAAAACACAAATAATTTTTATTTATTTCAACTTATATTACATCAATTGTTTACAAAATACAGCGGAATACAAAATACCTTGAATTACAATCTTTCTTTACAACACATTCTTTTACAATTTACATAAGCCATAACATCAATACTCTTACGCTGCCAATCCAATGGCCCTCATACTCAATGTTTTTCTCTTACTTTCATCACATCTCCACTATGCATCTAATCCTTAGTTTAATTGAATCATGAATAAAATCAACTCTTAGAGTGTAGCACTTCCACTATACCGGTCTTATTCATTTAATTCACATGACCCAAACATTGGTCTTCTCATTTCAAAATATCATTTTCTCATTTCTTTCATTGCCGGTATAAGGCTTGGCTATACCCTAATTCTCAATTTCAACCCATAATTACAATGTCATACTCATAAGATCTTTTCATGATTAATCACAATTCAAATTCCAATAGCATAGTATTCATGTATTCACATCTTTCATAATTCATCACGATCAATAATTCAATTTTGCGTGCAATCCATGTGCAAGAATAAATTTCACTTAATAGCCACCAACAATTTCATATATTCCACAAATCTATTATTCACAAATTCACACTTTTACTACAACACATATTTTTTATAATTCCATTTAATCACGCTAGTCACAATCTTCAAAAATTCATCTTTTATAACTCAGAATTTTCATTTTCATTTTTCTTTCGTTTAAAAGAATAATTTAATTTCAAAGTGAGTCCTTTCTTGCAAAAACCCAAATTTCTTATTCACACTTCATCAAAAGCTGTATAAATATTTCCCATAAAGTTCTAGTAATTTTTTCAGTAATTAAAACACATTTTCCCAATTTTTATTCTATTTAAACATTCAATTTAATCCAAAAAATCTCAAAAAAAAATATTTTTTCTAAACTCAAACCCCACCAAGATTCAAACCCACAACCAACGGTGAAACAGACAGCGCACAGACCAACGCGCCAAAGCCGTCCATCGATTTAACTAGGGGTTAAAATCCCTATATGTTCAGTTTTCGGTGATTCAGATTTTCTAAAAAAACAACAAAATAAAACACAGCCTCGGGGTATCAAACTCAAGACCTCCGACTACTGTAGCGAACCCAAGTCTCTTCCGACCAGTTGGTCTAAGTGGACATATTGATTGGAAGGTATTTAAAATAGATTTTGATCTTAATTATCTGTTCAAAGCTATACTTCAAAATTTCTCTAAACGAAATTGTCTCTTTTTTTCCTCTTTTGAAAATGAAAATGTCCAGAATAAAACTATATTTAATTTAACATTAACCAGTATTTTTAAAAGTATTTTCTAACTCTTTAAAACATGTATTTAGCCTCAATTTGTATTTTATGAACACTATTTCGACATTCGCGAACTAATACATATTTCTCCAAAATTAAAGATAGTTTTTCACACAAAATCACTACAATGATGTTTTCTTACTCATTGACAATTATGATATTTTTAGAACACAAAATCATCTTTATAAGTAACCTCTATTTTTATCAATTAGTCTACACATGAAGCATTCGATTATTTGTTTGCCAAAAATACATTCTTTCCATTTATTCTAATTTTCACATGGCATATATAGCAATGGGGAATTTCATTACATCTATTAGCAAGCATTTCTTAGTAAATTATTCTCTCAATTCATCTTTAACACATCATTCTACTTTAGCACTTTAATTAATAAACATAATTCTAACTTATTACTAGTGAATTTCACATAATTGCAATTAAAGCATAATTAGCATGCATTCTAAACTTATAAACAATGAGAACATACACTTTCACTTATATTAAATGAATCTAACCATCACAATAACACACATTTACTAGTTTATCAATTTCTACTCTAAATAAGAAACATGTATTTCATCTCAACTAATTACTTTTTAATAACAAATTCAATTTATTCCTAACATGATTTCTACTTTAGAAGTCATGAGAAACACCCACCTTTTTGAAGAAAACCAATAAGAAATCTCCTAAAGCCTCCTAGAATGCGAGAGAGTGCATTCTCCTCCTAGATTGCGATGCAACGAACCTCCTCCTTGCTTCCTTGCCAAAAACCGAGAGCTCCAAGGGTGTATGATGGCCGGCCTCCAATGGGTACACACATACACTCACACACACTATATATCTCCTATATAATGTCTTCTTTCAATATTTGCTTTAGTGTAGAATACAAGTATGAAGGGGGGTATTTATACTAATTTTAGAATGGATTGGAGGGCTAGGATTTATTGGATAGTTATAGGTTGAATGGCTAGGATATGAGGGGAAGTTGTAGCAACCACCCATTCACAAAGTAACCACCCATGCACACACACACACACTCCCACCTTCTCCATGCATACCCGGCCCCAAACTAGTGTGCATTGCACACTACGTGCATGCACGGGCCTCCTAGTACCCCCTATTTGAAGTTTGTACAATTTTAATTAATCAATTGTTCACAAATTGTGTCTACATGACAAGTGTGACAATTTAAATGATTAATTAAATATGTGGGCTTCACAAATAGTGGGCTTAGACTTGTGGGCCAAAATAATAAAATAATAAAGAATTATTAAAGTGGACTTAACAAATAAAATAGTGTTTTAGGCTTTAGAAATAGGCGTTTAGAAAAATAAAGGAAAGAAAAAAATAATTGTTCATACTACCAAAAGAAATTTTGTATATAAAAATAGATAAATAATATACACACGAAATTTGCACGTGCACAACACGTGAAAATCTATATCTTATTAGAATGAAAGTTTAGGGTATTACAAGAACAAATGAAATAAGAAATAACAATAAGTAAAGCATAAAAACATCAGTGAATATAAGATAGTAAATAGTAAGACATGAAAATAACAAGTGAAACTAGACTAAGTGTCAAGTGTAGGAAAAACAGAAAAACAACATGCATAAAACTAAGTCAAGAAAACATCAATGCTATATGCTGACTTTTTAATGCATACTTGTCGGATTCTATGCATTCCATGCTACATAGGTCCGGTGCAAGCCCTTATCGTTCTCCACTTTATAGGGTTAGATCCCTCGTTATGCAACTAATCCTACTACGGTGATGGAAAACAAGATCCAGAATACTCTGCGAATAGGCACCACAGTCCTCAACGCGCAAACATCATGTAAGAATAGCTCAACAACCGGAGAATCACCTCCCTGCCGTGTACCCCACGAATAGGCTTGCAAGGCCCTCGACGTGCAAATACACCAGGTACATTCCATGAATAGGCCTGCCGACCCTGGACACGTGAATGCACCCTGCATGCTCCATAACTAGGCCTGCAGACCCTTGACACGCGAACATACAAATGTCCTCTCGAGACAGAACAACAAATAGTCCTGTAACGCATCCGTTGGACTAACAAAACCAATAGCATATACTTACATTTCTCAAGTTCCATCACATCTCCACTAGTGCCTGTCCTTAAGTTGATTATTATTAAAACACAAAAATTTCCCTCTCTAGAGTTAGTGTATCCTGCCGGACTTAATTCCACAAAACTACCCCCAATGACCTCAACGGGTCAAAGTCCGCAAAATCTCACCTGTCGGTTCACAGGACTCCCACTCAACTCCTAGAGACTCACAACTCAACCATCAATACAAAAATAAATCTTTTATTTTAATCTCTTCATTTATTTCATTGTTAACCTACTCACAGTGAGGAAAAAGATTCATTTGTTTGTATTGTTTGTGTGTGTGTGTGTGTGTATATATATATATATATAGAAGATCCCTTTATGAAAAGAAGTGTGCGCAATGTGCACATAATGACCTTTACTGAAATGCAGTTTGTGTATATATATGAGACATAGAAAACCCCCCTTTCATTAAATTGAAACATGTGTATATATATTACTGATATATAGTAAAAATACCTTTTGTTGAAGTAGCCTATGCAGGTTATATGGAAATGAAACATATGCAGGTTATATGTAGATGAAAGCATACACAGCTTATGTAGGTGTAGAAAGTAAAAACATGTGCAGGTGTGGAAAGTAACTGTGTAGGTTATAGTAGTCGTGGACTATGCACACTACAACACAGAAGCGATTCGCCGATGTTTTTTTAGACATTCACCGGTGGTTTTTTACGCCGGTGTAACATTCACCGGCGTTTATAAAAATGCCGGTGCAAATGCCGCCGAATTGAGCATCGCGGAAAGATAGGCGTATTCACTGGCGTTTCTACTGGACGCTGGTATATCTTCAAAATACATCGGCGGCCAGACAAACGCCGGTATATAGCAATTTCTCGATGCCGTTCTTTCCCCAATATACATTCACCGGCGGTCACATACCGCCGATATATAGCTTTTCACCGGCGATTGTACAAACGCCGGTGAATTGTGTAATATTTACCGGCGGTCAAGGAACGTCGGTATATGCTTGTTTCTGAGCGCCCTTCTTTCCCTATTTACAAGCACCGGCGTGTCGTAAAACACCGCTATAGAGATATTCACCGGCATTTTATAAAATGCCGGTGTTTCTTAGGGCTGTTGCAACTTACAGGTACACCGGCGTATGTGGAAATGCCTCTCTAACGAAATTTTCAACTAAACAATTAGATACACCGGCGTTTGATGAAACGCCGGTGTATGCCCGTTTGTTTTTCCTGCTCTAGTTTTCCATTCGATTTCAATTCACAATTTCATACGCCAGTGTATGCCCGTTTGTTTTTCCTGCTTCAGTTTTCCATTCGATTTCAATTCACAATTTCATTTTAAAAACCTGTAAACTAATTCACAACTGATTCAACCAATTTCAGGCATATTAATGCGCAAATCACAACCAAACACAAGAATTAAAGATAATACAGTTTCACACGTGTTATATCATTGTCCAAATCCACCGCAAAATTAACACAGTGTCATAATTAACAAAAACAAATACAATAACGAACATCCCAAATATCCCAACGAAAACTTAAAACAACAATACAAGACATAACAACAGCAAGGAGGACATAACAACAGCAAGGATAGGCTGACCACAGATTCATACCCCTCGAGTAGCTTCAGTTCTGATCATCGAAATTTTCTTCATCTCGGAAACCGCTTTATGAAAAAAAAACAATAATTTAGTTCAACAGTAGACCACAATACAGAATAAACATATTTTTTAAGCTTGCAAAAAGATCTACCCAATTCATAAATTCTAAGATCAAAGTGCCAATTGCAATTGGAATTGTTAATGATATATAGAGAGGTAAAATAATTATATTGCAGTGCTAAAAAGATAGTACTTAATTTTGTTTTTGAATATATCTAAAACAGCAAAACAAATGAAAATTAAGTATCTAACTTAAAACCTTTATATTCTCCTCTGATTGGGAATATCCAGTATCTAAAACAGTAAAACAACTGAAAATCCAGTATCTAACCATGTCTTTCGTGGATTGTTCAGACAATCCATGAATCTGTCATCGTGGAAGGAAATCAAATATAAGAAAAATAAGAAAAATAAGAAGAGGCTCATATCAAGTGTAGTTTTAAAGAACTGTCATCGTGGAAGGAAACCAAATATAGAAGCCAGAAATGGAAACAGAAAATGGTAGAGAATGAGGATACACCAGGCTAACATAGCGGCATTTTCCTCATCTCTCTCATCCCTTCTTTCCCTTCAGCACATGCACACAAAGAGACATCAGCAACAATAGCAAGAGCGACAAGAACAATAATAATAATAAATTATTATAAACGATATGTCTCTATATGGGTTTCCAGATCTCCACTCGAGCCCTCTCTTTCTAATCACAGCCCAATTAAGAACATAGACGACAGCCACTAAACAATCCAATCACAGTCCAATGAAAATTTCCAGTATATAAGCATATATGTTTCTCTATTAATTCTTCATCCCAACTAAACCATTGATGTTTGTGGCTACAAAAGAAACCTGCACAAGGTTTGTTCTCACCCAATTCTTGTACAGATTAATTTGGAGGATTTTGGTATACATACAACATCCTTAGTTGACAGTGAACCCATTTTGGTAAAAAAATCATGCTAAGATGACAATCAGATTCATGAATTCAGCATCTTTGACAGTGAAAGAAAATGAAAATTTCCAGTATATAAGCATATGTGTTTCTCTATTAATTCTTCATCCCAACTAAATTATGATGTTTGTGGCTACAAAAGAAACCTGCACAATGTTTGTTCTCACCCAATTCTTGTACAGATTTGGAGGATTTTGGTATACATACAACATCCTTAGTTGACAGTAAATCCATTTTGGTAAAAAAATCATGCTAAGATGGCAATCAGATGCATGAATTCAGCATCTTTGATAGTGAAAGAAAATGAAAATTTCCAGTATATAAGCATATGTGTTTCTCTATTAATTCTTCATCCCAACTAAATCATGATGTTTGTGGCTACAAAAGAAACCTGCAAAAGGTTTGTTCTCACCCAATTCTTGTACAGATTTGGAGGATTTCGGTATACATACAGCATCCTTAGTTGACAGTCAACCCATTTTGGTAAAAAATCATGCTAAGATGGCAATCAGATGCATGAATTCAGCATCTTTGATAGTGAAAGAAAATGAAAATTTCCAGTATATAAGCATATGTATTTCTCTATTAATTCTTCATCCCAACTAAATCATGATGTTTGTGGCTACAAAAGAAACCTGCACAAGGTTTGTTCTCACCCAATTCTTGTACAGATTTGGAGGATTTTGGTATACATACAGCATCCTTAGTTGACAGTTAACCCATTTTGGTAAAAAAATCATGCTAAGATGGCAATCAGATGCATGAATTCAGCTTCTTTAACAGTAAAAGAAAATAAAAATTTCCGGTATCTAAGCATATATGTTTCTCTATTAATTCTTCATCCCAACTAAATCATTCATGTTTGTGGCTACAAAAGAAACCTGCACAAGGTTTTTTCTCACCCAATTCTTGTACAGCTTAATTTGGAGGATTTTGGTATACATACAGCATCCTTAGTTGACAGTGAACCTATTTTGGTAAAAAAATCATGTTAAGATGACAATCAGATTCATGAATTCAGCATCTTTGACAGTGAAAGAAAATGAAAATTTCCAGTATATAAGCATATGTGTTTCTCTATTAATTCTTCATCCCAACTAAATCATGATGTTTGTGGCTACAAAAGAAACCTGCACAAGGTTTGTTCTCACCCAATTCTTGTACAGATTTGGAGGATTTTGGTATACATATAGCATCCTTAGTTGACAGTCAACCCATTTTGGTAAAAAAATCATGCTAAGATGGCAATCAGATGCATGAATTCAGCTTCTTTCACAGTAAAACAAAATGAAAATTTCCAGTATCTAAGCATATATGTTTCTCTATTAATTCTTCATCCCAACTAAACCATTGATGTTTGTGGCTCAAAGAAGATTTTAGATCCAGGATGACAAATTTTGATTGGGCTTTGAATGGAGATTCTAGTCATAGATCGATTCTTTGGAGCCCGACTTTCTAAAGAAAATGCCATTTGGAAGTATGCGGGTACATGTTTGTTGGATAACCAAAACTCCCATTTTTATTGAAGAAAAATAAGAAAATGGCTCATATCAAGTGTAGTTTTAAGGAACTGTCATCGTGGAAGGAAACCGGCGTTTATAGAAGCCAGAAAGAGGAATGGTAGAGAATGAGGATACACCAGGCTAACATAGCGGCATTTTCCTCAACTCTCACTCATCCCTACTTTCTCTTCAGCAAACGCACATAAAGAGACATCAGCAACAACAGCAAGAGCGACAAGAACTGCAATAATAATAAATTATTATGAACGAGATGTCTCTATATGGGTTTCCAAATCTCCACTCCAACTCATCTCTTTCTAATCACAGGCCAATTAAGAACACTTGTTGACAGTCACTAAACAATCCAATCACAGCCCAATCAAAATTTGTGATCCTGGATCTAAAAACTTCAAAATTCCCAAAATCTGTACAGGAATTGGTCAGAACAAACCTTGTGCAGGTTTCTTTTGTAGCCACAAACATCAATGATTTAGTTGGGATGAAGAATTAATAGAGAAACATATATGCTTATATACTGGAAATTTTCATTTTCTTTCACTATCAAAGATGCTGAATTCATGCATCTGATTGTCATCTTAGCATGCTTTTTTACCAAAATGGGTTAACTTTCAACTAAGGATGCTAGCTGTATACCAAAATCCTCCAAATCTATAAAAGAATTGGGTGAGAACAAACCTTGTGCAGGTTTCTTAGAATGTCATCTAAGCATGCTATATGCCAAAGTGGGGTTGGTCATAGAATGCATGAACGACACGTATTAGTGTTTGTGAGTATGCAGTGGGGTGCAGCTATGATCACTAGTTGGATCACCAAAACTCCCAATTTTATTGAAGAACAATAAGAATAGGGCTCATATCAAGTGTAGTTTTACGGAACTGTCATCGTGGAAGGAAACCAATTTAATATAGAAGCCATAAATGGAGCCAGAAAGAGGAATGGTAGAGAATGAGGATACACCAGGCTAACATAGCGGCATTTTCCTCAACTCTCTCTCATCCCTTCTTTCTCTTCAACACACGCACACAAAGAGACATCAGCAACAACAGCAAGAGGGGGTTGGTCCAACAATAATAATAGATTATAATAAACGAGATGTCTCTATATGGGTTTTCAGATCTCCACTCGAGCCCTTTCTTTCTAATCACAGCCCAATTAAGAAACATAGACGACAGCCATTAGACGACAGCCACAATGCAGACTCATAAACACTAATACGTATCTTTCATGTATTCAAAATTATAATCTCTTCAAAATTACCAATTTAAAGACTTACCGGTGGTAGGACTTGAGATTGCTGTCCTATTAACTGGGCCATTTGTTCTTGGAGGAGTGCCACTTGTGCCTTTAATGAAGTCATCTCCTCGTCCCGAGACCCACTTGAAGTAGATTCACTCCGCCCGAATAACCGCGAGGGGGTTGGGCCTAGCCCTATACCACGGACAAGTCCATGCCTCTCCTTTCCCCTAACTGCGGTCAAGGCAAGTCGCTGGCGGATACGGAAATCTGTGGATGCCGTCGTGGGGTCAGAATCTGAAGCGGAAGAGATTTCACCAAACTTTTTCCGAGCGTTAGTCTGTAAAAGGACATAACAATCAGAGTTAAAAGCAGATGAGATTTCGACAAATTATTAGCCATTTACAAAAACAGCAAGAGATCATCAAAAAGTAAACGCAACTGAAGATATATATAAACAATAACATTGCTATAGCCTATATATAGTAGTAAATTTCTAATTACCACAATCCGTTCAACCTCAGGACTCGCATACGTCCCATCCTTCGACTTGTGGGTGGCATCGAAAAAATCTATGTCGCCAAACTCCGTAGGACCCCCCAAATATTCTTCCTATATATTAGTAAGATGAAATGCTTATAAACAAATAACTGTAAGTCAAAAATGTTCAATTTGATTGCGCTTACCAATTCTTTCCGAACCAGAGCAAAGCTCTGTGTACCAGCAGTGTGTAACACTAGCTGCTTTGACCTACTGGCAACACCCACCTCCGTCCTTTTCTGTACATGCCATAATGAAGTTAACAGCATCTTTAATTAGAGTAGCCATACAACCACAAAGTCATTAAATTTTGGTTAGTAATGTAAATACCTGACCAACCGCCGAACACCAGTAATGTACAAGGAATCGCCAATCTGAAGGCTCCACATTCGGTGGCACAGCCCCTGCATTATCCGCCTCTGTGAGGTCTTTATCAAAAAACCTAGCCTTCAAGTCACTCTTGTAGTCCCTCCACTTTTTGGAGAGTGACTTTTCAACCCAAGGCGTAAGGGAGTCCGAGAACTGGAAGTATTGCTGCAAAATTTATGAAGTTTAACAAATGATAACTGAATTGCATAAACCGAATACCCATCACCAAAAATACATATTTTAATAATATATTTGAGCCTACCAATTATTTATTTTAGATGGGAAATACCTTGATTGTTGTAATTGCAGTTGCCTTTGTCGTGGTTGACACCTTCGGCCAACTCTCGTACGACAAAGGAATTATCCATGGGTTCCTTGCTATTACCCCAATAAAGGATGAGAATTTGTTTGTATTATCACCAACCGGTTGTCCGACACTGTTTTCCTCCACCACAATCCTTTCGTCATTATTAAGTTTCCATATACCCGACATCTTAGTTCGCCCTCGATGTTTTTTGATAGTGGGCGGCGTGCTACCCTCCCCCTCCTCTATTTGACTGCCACTATTATATAGTGGCTGCTCATCCCCATGGCTTTCGTTGCCAACATTTATGTTTATCCGTTTTCCACGCCTAGGCATCTTGTACCTATCAAAGATTCAATAAATTCATTAGAGGAGCAAAATTAATCAACCCATTTTGGTAAAAAAATCATGCTTAGATGACAATCAGATGCATGAGTTCAGCATCTTTGACAGTGAAAGAAAATGAAAATTTCCAGTATATAAGCATATATGTTTCTCTATTAATTCTTCATCCCAACTAAATCATGATGTTTGTGGCTACAAAAGAAACCTGCACAAGGTTTGTTCTCACCCAATTCTTGTACAGATTTGGAGGATTTTGGTATACATACAGCATCCTTAGTTGACAGTTAACCCATTTTGGTAAAAAAATCATGCTAAGATGGCAATCAGATGCATGAATTCAGCTTCTTTAACAATAAAAGGAAAATGAAAAATTCCGGTATCTAAGCATATATGTTTCCATATTAATTCTTCATCCCAACTAAGTCATTCATGTTTGTGGCTCCAAAAGAAACCTGTACAAGATTTGTTCAGCCCAATTCTTGCACAGATTTGGAGGATTTTGGTATACAGCTAGCATCCTTAGTTGACAGTGAACCCATTTTGGTAAAAAAAATCATGCTAACATGGCAATCAGATGCATGAATTCAGCTTCTTTAACAGCAAAAGAAAATGAAAATTTCCAGTATCTAAGCATATATGTTTCTCTATTAATTCTTCATCCCAACTAAACCATTGATGTTTGTGGCTACAAAAGAAACCTGCACAATATTTGTTCTCACCCAATTCTTGTACAAATTTGGAGGATTTTGGTATACATACAGCATCCTTAGTTGACAGTGAACCCATTTTGGTAAAAAAATCATGCTAAGATGACAATCAGATTCATGAATTCAGCATCTTTGACAGTGAAAAGGAGAGAAATCAAGAGAAATTACCAAAGAGAGAGAGGGGGGCGACGAGCGGGGGCGTAGGAGATAGAGAGAGAGCGGGGCAACGAGCGGTGGTTTTCGATTGCAAATTCACCTCGAAATAGAGAGAGGGAGGAGGGAAATCGATTTGGGCTGTCGAAGATGACGAAGGGACGGAGGCGAAGCGCGCGAAATAGAGAAAGGGAGGAGGGAAAACGAAGGTGGCCAAATTGGGTTAGGGAAATTAGCGAGCGAAATGTTAAGGTAGGCGGGGATTTATCTTAGTTAATTCACCGGCGTTTGAAATTACAAACGCCGGTGAATGTATCTATATATTCCCCGGCGTATGGTATGAAAACGCCGATGAATAATACCATTCACCGGCGTTTCTAAAGAAAACGCCGTTTCTAAAGAAAACGCCGGTGAATATCATGATTCCCCAGCGTTTTATAGAGGCCGCCGGTGTATAACCATCCAATCTGGTGCCCCATTCCTGGTCACTCCCTACCCCGACGCGAATGGTAAAACATCGGGGAATATACGCCGGTAAATCGCAGATTTGTTGTAGTGGTAGGTTATAGGAAGGAACTCTTTTTACTGAGTAAAGTAGGTATATGTATATATATATGATATATATATAGAATCCCCTTTTTAAATACATAGTAGTGTATATAAATGTATCTGATGTGTAGGAAAAGTGAAATATAAGCTGAAGTATAGTAGAAGTCCTCTTATTGCAATGAAGCATATGCAGATAATATAGAAAACCCCTCTTCTCTGATTGAATTGTATGAGCATGGATAATATAGAAATACCCTCCCCCCCTGCTGATAAGGAGTATCTGCATAATGCAGGAATACCCTTAACTGCATACACAAGGAGATTACCCAAACACACACTCATAGTTACTACTTAATCAAATACAGGTAGTGTTAATGGAGATGAACTCTTGTTCATATGTGCACCTGCACAAAGGTGCAGCAACTACAGCAGTAATCTGCAGCTGATACTCAACCCCCAACTTAAGCAATTTTTACTTAATGTAAACTAGTTCCTTAATGGTTGATAAGTGAATTTGGTCTTTCAATGCATCAATGGCTTCAAGGGTTCATTGAATAGGTGTAGTATTGAATTCAAATCACCTAAAGACTACTTAACTCATATCAGATCAAGGTTCACCAAAGTACTACCCAAGTTGGGTTTTTGTGCATGCCTTCAACTGATATACACTTAGGCTTTACAAAAACAAAGTCTAACTCCCTGGGGGTGATCACTCATCTTTAGTATAACTTGTGGGGGGTGTTTAAAATGCATTACAACTGTAACCCCTCGTTTTCGTAAATATGTATTTTCCGTTTTCTGTATTTAAAATTTTTGTAAATTGTTTTTCTGTTTTCAAAGTATTTTTGTTAAAATGTATTATTGGATCTTCTGTTAAAGCCTATTCTAATCGATGGTTCTATTTGTGACTATTTTCCAATGTTTTTAAATTATAACACAAATCTTATTATTATTATTACTGATATTTTTATTTTTTTATTACTATTGTGATTGTTGTTATTATTGTTTTATTGTTATTATTTTTTTATATATATATTTTTCTTTTTATTATCCTCGTTTGTTAATTTAAAAATCTATTTCTATGTATTAATTACATTTGTACTTATTTCAAATAAATTATATATTTTAATGCAAATTATATTTTGTTATAAACCTTATTTCCTCTTATTGGATTTATAAAAAAAACCAATTACCCATTATCCTATTAAATTAACTATACCCTGTTTTGAAAACCTATTATCTGCATATATGCATACCACCAAAAGCCCTATTAAATTACCCATTCCATTAACCATACCCAAATACCCACCTAAACCCATTACCCGTTCAAATCCCTTCAGCCCAAAACCTTATCCTACCCGATAAGTTAATCCCCTACCCGTTACACCCCAAACCCGGCTCGCTACCCCCTCTCTTTTTACTGTGCCGCTCCCCCTCACCTCTAAACCCTAAAACTTTCACCCCATATATAAACCCATTAGCCCCCTCCCCTCCCCCCCCCCCTGCTCAGCCTGTTCACCTTCTCAGCCCTAGCCGCCCCCTACCTCTGCACCTCAACCTCCTGTGCTCCGCCAGCACTTTGGTGTCACTCCCCGACTTCATCATCCCCTACCTCCCGAACCTACTGCCCTACAACCCCCCGACTGCCACTCCATCACACCGAAACCATACTTCCCCAACCCACTGCACCCTCATCTCCATCCTCCCGAACTCTACATCCCGATCACCTTGCAACCTGAGCACTCCCCTGTCTTCCTCTCCGTCCTCGCTGTCTCGCTCTCCCGCTCTGCCTTCATAGCTCGACCAGCACTGACGCCGCCAGCGATCCCCTTGGTGGTTCCTCGTCCGACAGCAACAGCAACAGCAACTGCATTGTGCCCGTTCGCTGTCGCCCTTGTGGTGCTCTCCCGATCTCTCTTTCTCTTGAGGTTGCACGTGCACGGGTCTCGCACGTGTTACTCGGGTCGTTATCTTAGTTCTTGGTTCGTGGGATCCGTTCGTCGTTCGCTCATGTTCGTGTCTCGAGAATCCGTTCCCGATATTCTTGCTTGGAGTCGTTTTCGTCGTCGGTTAAGGCAAGTAACTTGTACTCAATTCTTTTGTATGATACAAGTCATAAATTTCGCTTGTAGTGTAGTTGGGTTCTAGAGACAACTCGTGTGTGATGTATTTTTCATGAGTATTGTATCTATAGTGCTATTGACCATAGTTGCTTCACGACACAAATTTGACATGAAACAACTTAGGTTTTGACAGTTCTTGATGTGATTATATTTGTGAGATAATTATGAGAATTTGTGCGTTGTTTGGATCCATATGATATACTTGTTGTAGACATATCATATATCCTATTTCATATTGTTTGGACACTTAGTAGACTCTATACCAAGCTTGATTGTGATTGGAACAAGTTTCGTATGTTGTATGTTGATTTGTTGATAAGAGAAAATTTTGTATTTTGTTGATGACCAGTTTTGATTGGTATTTTAGACCATATTAAGGTGAGTATCTTGACTTCAATATTTAACATGATTTTTAGAGAAATTCATCTTCTTTCCAAACTCTCTGACCTTGATCGATTTCGTTTTCGTATGTGTGAGATATGATTGTTTTACTACATAGGTGTATTATATTTCCATATTTCATTTCTTGATGATTTCAATGACTAAACTATTTTGATACTAGTGCTAAGCATATTATTTTTATCTGAAATTTTGCACAATATTTCTATATCTATTTATGGATTACCCAGAATTTTGGTGGATTTTATTGATGAGTTTTATATGCCGTTTCATGCTTGTTTATAAAAACTATACTTGCTGGATTTTGCTCGCTGTTCTGTAAAGATTTGTATTTTCACCCTAATTCCTTTTCCTTTATGAAAAATATTATGAAATATGAAAGTTAGACTATTTTGTCTATTTTCATCTTCCTTTGGCAGATTTGGATTTCGTTTCACGGTTTGCGAGATATTACAGTTTTCGTACAGCAGTGTTGGGAATTCCAGATTTGCCAAACTATCGTTTCTTGATATTTTCTAAATTTTTTTGGCTAAACTAATCTTACTGAAAAATTATGAAACTTTATATTCTAATACTAGACATATATGGAAATACCCCAGATTTTTTCTGGATTTATTTGAGATGTTTTGATGTTTTTTTTCTGACTTTGAATTTGATTTACTGATTTCTGGCTGAACATGTTTTCTGGATTCAAATCAGTTTTGAATTCAGCTTTTACCAAATACTATATGACTTATTTATATTCGTTGGATTCGGCCGGGAGTCTATTTTCTAGACCTTTTGACGGATTCAGGTTTATATATTTGTAACAATGGATATCTCAGTTTTACTACAGTATGGTCTTGCTGTCCTGAACTAGAAATTTGGTTATTTTGCCCTTTTATGTGTTACCTTGCACCCGTACATGTTTATCTTGCAACTTGAACTTGTTATATGATCATACCATGATATTCTTGCTATGTTTGGTTCTTGCACATGCTTGTTTGAGACTAATAATAACAAATAATCAAGCCGGGATTAGGAGAAAGACCTTAGTAGTAAACAATATAGGTATGTGTACTCAGAAGGGGGTCTGTGATTCCATTACTTGTTGCCATGTTTCATACTTGCATGATTCATGCCTGTTATTATTATATTATGTCATGAACTCACGATTACATGATTCATGCCTGTTATTACTACTTGTTGCCATATTTCATAATTACCCGATTCATGCCTGTTATTACCTGTTGCCATGTTTCATGACACATGATTCATACCTGTTTCTGTTGCCACGATTTCACTACGTGATTCATGCCTGTTTACCTGTTACTTGTTACTTGACTTGACGCCTGAGTACACGGCCCTATAGAAACCCATGACTATGCCTAAACGTAACTTGTTTGAATGTAGCAACCATGTAGTAAAAATCGAGATGCATGAAGTGCTACCTAGATAGTAATAAATACAAGACTTGAACATGATCACTTGATACTTGATTACTTTTACATGATACACGATACCTGATACTTGTGCACTTGATACTTGCTACTTGATACTTGTACTTGACTGACACTTGTTACTTAATACTGGATTTCGTGATACTTGACACTTGATGCTTGTTGCTTGTTTACACGATACTTGTTACTTGACACTTGATACATGCCACTTGTATTTGTTCATCTTGCCATGCTAGTATTCTATTTTGTTATCATACATATTCCATGTTATTAGTTAGTTTTTTCCATGTACTTGTATCATGCACTATAAACGGCTCGTAACTTGCATTGACAGGAGTTTGTTTTCTTTTTTCTATTCCTGCAATTGTTAAATTACAGATTTTGGAGATCAGCTGCCAAATGGAATAGGTAAGATGAGATACTAGTTGCTGAAGATTTTTGCTATATCTATTTATTATTTCTTGTTGCTTATCTTGAACAATTGTACTTGGTTACTTGGATTTATTTGTATTTGGGCAATGTGACCCAGGATATTTGACTTATTCAGATCTGAATTATTTAAGATTAATATATTTTGGTTTCAAGTATTCTTGTTGGTATTTTGATTCGATTATGCATGCTTGGTTGATTCTTTTGCTTCCGACTCTGATTATTCTAGTGAAATGTTGTAAAGATTCTTGAACAGCATATGGATGATAAAAATCATTCGCTGGGCTTAGTCACATATTCGTGTTCTGTATTTTCTTTTGGGAAGCGGGGCGTAACAACAACCTATCAGGATCTCAAAATGGAGAATTCTACAAAATTCTTCAAAAGGCAGCAAGCAATATATATGAATATGCATAGGTCAAATAAGCATCAGTGTTTGTTCTTAGTATGGCAGTTCTATAAGTATATATATTTATGTACTAGATCAATAATGCAATGGACAATTCACCCTCAGTTCTTAAATTGCCCAAATTTCACAAAACATGTACACAACAGATCCGAAGTGTAAAACTCTCTCTTTCACTTCACAGCTTGTTTCTTCAAAACTTATTATATGCATACCCAAATTATCTACAACAATGTATCCATGATTATAAACAATTATAATGATATTTCAATAAATTTTAGGCATCAACAGTGAGTACAACTACCCATCAACAGTAACAGACTCCACTTTTGGTCCAAATTTGTGCATCATACACATATACAATTGTCCGACCCACAAATCAGCAAGCATATAGATGAAAGCAACCTACTCATAACTTCTATTAGGTTCTTTAACAATCACAAGTCATCAATTTAGGGTTTTGGTCATCGATAGTTAGTTTTAAGAAAAGATTCAACTTCAATTCATCTATATATCAAAATTCACTATACATTTACATCATCATCTAATATGCTTACTAATAAATAGATCAACACATATAACATGCTTAGAACAATAAGAAAACAAAACTAAGTCACTCACCTTATTGAAGAATCAACCGAAGAAAATAAAGAAACAAGAAAAATCCCTCCTTCGCAAGAAATCCAAGATCTTCTTTTTAAAACTCCAAAAAATAATAATAATAAAATCCTTTGTGTTGTGCAGCAAAAGACGACTGCACTCCACCTTTTAAATAGGCCGAAAATAATAGGTTTAGGGTTTTGTAAAAAGATTTGCAAAATACCTCTTTTAAATATATCTTTCTATATATAAATCTTTATACTTGGAAACCAAATAAAACCAACTTAATTGAGTTTAAAAAAAAAACAACCATATGAATACCAGCCGGCACTGTTTGAAAAACCCGGAAAAACAAATTTGCATTTTTACCCTTCTAAATGGCAAATTTGCAAAAAGATCATTTTTCATCAAAACTTGTAAAATAAACCAAATTTATTAAAAAAAAATTAAAATCTTTACCCCTGAGTTGACTAGGCATCATATCCAGCCCAAAAATTTGAAAATCTGGAGTTTTCACTCCAAGTGGTAATTTTGCACAAAAATCCTTCTTTTTTGTAATATTTGTAAATAGGTCCAATAATTATCAAAAAAACCCAAAAAATTCACAAATAATATTTAATAATAAATAATGAGTTTCCCCAAAATATTTTTTGATTTTGAACTTTCCAAGAAAATATTTGCACGTGTTTTGCACGTGTAAAAAGGTAATTTTTGGAAAAATATTTATTAAATCACAAAAAAATCATTTTAATTTATGTATAAATCTTAAGAACATTATTTAAAAATCTGAGGTACTACATCAAGAACGTAGAGGAGGTAAGATGGGTAGTTGGTCAGATCTAGTATGGATCGTACATGGACGATAGTTGGAGTTGGTGGCTCTCCTAAGGTTCCATCATCTAGGATCCCTGAGGAAGGGATCAAGTTAGCCCTTGCGAATAGCTTGATGCACTATCTCCCTTCAACCATTTTCTTTTGAGAGAAATGTGGCAAAAGGAAGGAACATGGATTGGCCCCATCATCTCCATCCCGTAGCTCAAATCTTTTGACTATTGTATGGATGACTATGAGTTTGGTGTCATATTGATATATCAGGTGAGATGTGTCCAAATATGTTCATGTATCAACATGAATGAAGTGTGTGAGAGTGTTCAGAATTTTCTAAGCATGTCTTTTTATGATATTGTTAATCACTCCAGATATCATAGAGTTTGCACAATATATATCACTCTCAATATACACAACATCTCTATCTCCCAAAACATATATCAACTTCCACATTATTTATCAGTTACCATGCAATAGAGGCAACTCACAAGTTTCAAAATATATAACATGTGCATTTCATCAACATTACAGAACATCTGCATTTCATCAACAAAATACTCACTGCCATCTGCATTTTATCAGCATAACCATCTGCATTTTATCAGCATTAACACAAACTACTCAAAATACCATTTACACGCTACTCTAGTTCTTCTTGAACATATACAACACAACAAACAGAAACACGCCCACAATCATGACAACAACAAACCCTTCTTTCCAACCCTTCCTCCTAAAATTGACAAAGTCCTCCCTCAGCTCCTGTCTTGCAATACTGAGCTCCTCAATTAGAAAATCAATATGATCATACAACATTTCATTACTTGATGAACTACCAAGATTGTGGTAATTGGCAGCCCACTTGAAAATTCTCTCATACTCTGAGTACCACAGAAAAACTGGTAACCCTTTGCAAATTTAGGGCATTTGATATAGGGTTTACCAAAATTAGTTACTGAGTTGGAGTGCTTCACTCGTGTGATGAGATTGCAGTTGCAAGGGGGGTGTGGGGAGGAACTGGTTAACTTCCCCCAAGTTTGTTGAGTGACTGCTGTAGGACAAAGATTTTTTCTGTTGTTTGTGCTTGAACTAGCCATCCTGCAACAAATCAAACAAATTACAACAAGGAGTGATATGTGATCTTTATGCTCAGGAAAAAGGAGTACCCCCATCTACATAATAAAAAGCCCTACATTTTCTTATGTTCTAACTAAAACATGTGTCTTTCAGCAAATCAAAACAATTTCGACACCAAATCTATGGATCTTAACTGAAAAAACCTAAACAAATTATCTCAAAATTTCGGAAACCATTTAGAGCATCCCCAATGGAACCCCATCCCCATCCCCATTTGGGGTTCCATTTTGACATATTCCTTGGAATATGCCATTTTGATTTGGGGTTTCAAATGAAGTGCTCCAATGGTACCCCATTTTGGGGTTTCAAATACTTTCTTTTGTAATTTTTTTTGCATAAAACAATTTTTTGAATGCAAAAATGTAATACAAATAATTAAAAAGTAATAATACAATTACCTAGAAATAGATAATACACATACCAAAAAAATAAATAATACAATTATTGATGGCCTCGTTAAAAAAATCCGTAGGAAAGAGTACCACTTTATTCGAATTACAAAAATATTAATAATCACCGTGTCGTTCCCACAAATGAGCAATAGTATTATTGATTTCTACACTTAAATCAATTCATGAAGATATTCAATATTGGTCTCA
Organism: Hemerocallis citrina; assembly: GCA_017893485.1. Classification (NCBI taxonomy): domain Eukaryota; kingdom Viridiplantae; phylum Streptophyta; class Magnoliopsida; order Asparagales; family Asphodelaceae; genus Hemerocallis; species Hemerocallis citrina. Next base: position 35,564,520 of record CM030360.1, read on the forward strand.
TATTAAAGTTCTCGTTGAAAAGTTAACAATAATATAATATTTCTTTATTATTGTCAATAAATAAAAAACTTAAAAGAAATTTAAACAAATAAATCAAACAAACAAATAAATAACCTAATTCAAATAGTACAATTCACAAATGAGGGGAGGGTTTTTTTTTGCAAAAAATCCATATTTTGTGGATTGAGAATGGAACTGCATAAATGCGGTTCCAACTCAATTCAGCATTTATTTTTCCGACTGGGGCCCACCTTTTAAGGATCGGTTGGGGAGGGGTTTCTGAAAAAATGCCGATGGGGAGGGTTTTTAAGGGTCGATTGGGAATGCTCTTAGAGTGATAAACTACACTAACTCATTAGATCTACAGCTACAATCTTCAACAACTCATAAGCCGATAGACCACGAGGTAAACAAAGAAAATCACATTGACATTCAACTTGTTCCACATGACCTTCTTCATTCAAATTTTTTGCCTAATCTCCCAAATTTCCCACCTAATCTATTTAGGGTTTCAACTGAATGTCTTATAAGCCCATATATGGAGGTTATTCTAAGGGTATTTTGGCCTTTGAAAAATGAAAACAACAGCATGTGATAAAAAAAATACCCCAAAATAGATGGAGTATGCCATAATGCTTAACAGAATAAACTTCAGTAAGGTTATTTGCCAACAAAAAAATGACTTAAGTATGGTTGGAGCATCTGTAGTTGTTGGCTATTTAGCCAAATTTTGCAAATTTTGGCTAAATACGTGTTGCAGCCATTGGCTATTTTGTCAAATTTTCCATTCTGGTGAACAGTTCCCAACCATATTTGGCTGACGATTTGACTAAATGGAAAAAATAGCCCGACAAAACATTATATTTCGTTTGAAGATTGGACGATGTATAATTTACCCTCTGATTCATTTTTAGAAATAAAAAAAATGAACGGACCGTAAATTATACACCGTCGCACAACATTTTCTAAAAAAAATTGTACGGGACGTGACATTATACACCGTCCGAGAAAATTTCAAATTTTTTTTTTTAATCAAAAAAAAAATCACAGCCGAGGTATCATTTACCGTCCTAGGTTTCTGGGTGATTTTTTGTAATTTTTTATTTTCTGTTTTTTTTATATAAAAATGTCACTATCATAATTAGGATTTTTTAAAAAAACGTAAGACAGGAGATAATTTACCGTCCGGCTAAATTTTGGCTAACAACGACTACGACGAAAGCTATTTTTGCTATTAGCTATAAGCCAAATAGCCAAAATTTGACTTTAACGACTACAAATGCTCTTAAGAGCATCCACAGTCATTGAGGGTCAAAATATGCATAAATGGATAAATGAATATAGCAAAGTTACGTTTTGCTGCAGTTATTGAATGCTATTTTGTACCTTTTAAAATTAAAATAATAACAGACGGTACTTCATGTACCGTCGGAGAGGAAAAAAATTAAAAACACATTTTAGAATGGTGGGACGGCATATCATGTTCCGTCGGAGGAAAAAAAAATTATAAAAAAAGGTGTGACGACACTTCCAGCGCCGTCTGAGGAAAAAATTCGTCCTCAAAGTGCAAATAAAAAATTACAAAAAAATTATAAAAAAATTACAAAAAATTTACAGAAATTACAAAAAAATTACAAAAAATTACAAAAAAATTACAAAAAATTACAAATTACTAACTACAGGGTGGGACGGCCGACGGCACTTCAAGTGCCGTCCAAGGGAGAGGTGAGTTTTTTTGCTTTTTCTATTAGGAATTTTTTTTTTTTTTGGGAGGGACGGCACTTGATGGCACTTCAAGTGCCGTCTGACCATTAAAAAAAAAAAAAAAATTTGTGCGACGACACTTTAAGTGCCGTCTGATCATTAAAAAAATATATTTTTTTATGCGACGACACTTCAAGTTCCGTCTTTCATTTATCCATATTTCTCATATTCATTCTCATTTATAGGAATCTTCTGTAGCAAAATATGCATAATATGTATATTTGGCCAACGACTACAGCGCAATTTTTAACCAAATATGCATATCATGCATATCATGCATATTTAGCAAACTACTACAAATTCTAAGTGCCAAAAGGATATAAATTTGTGTAGGGTTAACTTAAATTTATCCCTATAATTGTAATTTCTTTTCGAGCAACTCAAAAATTCCACCAAATTTCAAACCTCCTCCATTTCGACTCTGCTTCTTCGTCGTCAAGATCCCGTCTTTTTCTCTCCAATCGATCGAAAACATCTACGACGACTAGGGAGCTACTCTCGCACATTGGTATGCCCCTAATTCCGTGATTTTTCGCGATTTTATTCAGCCATCTGTGCGATCTAGGGTTTATTCTAAAGGCATTGTTGGTAGTACTGATTAGCTGTAAAGTCGGTTTCTTTTGGCTGGGTCTGAGGTGATTCTGTCTGATTTTTTTGAAAAAAGATTGGATTTTGATTAGGGTTGGAATGTCTTCGACGCCGAAGAAGAGGGGGAGGAAGTGGAAGAAGGTTGTTTCGAGTGATTTTTTGGAGGGTTTGTCGGTGAGGAAGAGGGTTTTGAGGTCTGATGTTGCGAAGAAAAGGGCGCTGGAGGAGGCTGAGTCTGCGGCGAGGGGGACGGGGGAGTGTTTGGAAGAGAGTGATGTTGTGCTTGTGGTTAGAGAGGATGGGGGGTGGGAGACAATAGTTGCGGATGAGTTGTCTCGCGGAGATGGTCTTCCTGAGAATGACGGGGAGCAGTTAACTTGCGAGGAGGATAATGTGGGTGGAAAGGAGGATGGAATCGATGATAAGGTAGTTAAAGTAGAGGAGTTAGAAGAGGAGGTGAAAGAACAACCAAGTAAGAAGCTCAAGTCTAAAGTAAGAAAGAAAGTTAAGGTTACGATTGAGAATAGGAGGTTTACGAGGTCGAGTTTTGCAGAACTAAAGGAGTCAGGTTTGGAGAGGAGGAATCTGGTGCTAACAGTAAAAGAAAAAAAACGAAAGACAGATTCAACAAGTAGCTGCAGACAAGATCAAACTGTGGAAATTGAGGGAAAGAAGCTGAAAACCCCTTCTTTGAATTGTCTGGCTCCTGAATGCAAGCATATTGTACCTAACAGTAAACAAAGAAGGGTTCACAAAAAGGTCGCTGGATCTGGGAAAGTGCAGATGGGGAAAACTTTACCAGTCAAAGAAGAGATAAATAACGAGGACGGAACTGGGCCTAAACCTTTATTTCCATCAGGAGCATCAATATGGGCGGATATTGCTAATTCCTCCCATTTAACCAAACAAGAAAAAGAGACAAAATTTATGGAACTGAGAAATGCTAAAAAGAATGTCAGGGATCGGATTAAAGATATGATTCTGAGTGCTGGTTGGAAGATTGATTTAAGGCAGAGGAGTGGCAAAAAGTGTTTAGATGCTGTATACGTATCCCCTGAAGGTTGCACTCATTGGTCAATTGTGAAGGCATATCGTGCATTTGAAAAACAAGTTCTTTCTGAATATGATGATGAAACTAAGCATCTTTCTCGAAGTTTGTGCAAAAAATCACAAAAGGCTAGCCTTCCACCATTTTCCTCTATACCGGAGGAGGATCTCAGCCTCCTGAAGCATCCAATTAGCAGGAGGAGAACTTACAAGGAACTTGAAGAAGCTAATGTGAAGCATGAAAATGGAATCATAAGTAAGAAACATTTGCAGTTGAAAGGTGGTAAATGTAAAGGAAGAGTAAAAGCAACCGAAGATAAGAAACCACATCAGGGAAAAGTCAGGAAAACAAAAAAAAGATGTGGCCTGTTGGTTCGGAGCTCTAACCGAAGCGGCGATGTTTATGTTCCTTATACTTGGAAACGGACAATTCTCTCATGGGTGATAGATTTGGGAATAGTATCTGAAAATGCTACAGTGACATGCATAAACCCAAGACATGCAAAAGCATTGTTGAAGGGTCAGATGACAAGAGGTGGCATCAACTGCAGCTGCTGTTGTAAAATTTTTACATTAGCAGACTTTGAGACTCACGCTGGTAGCAAACAGTGTAAGCCATACCAAAACATTTTTGTTGAAGATTCAGGGGCTTCACTTTTGGATTGTCTGATAAAGGCATGGCAAAAGCAGGATGAATCTAAACGAATGGGTTTCCACTCAGTTGACATAAATGGCGATGATGTTAACGATGATACCTGTGGCATCTGCGGGGATGGTGGTGACTTAATCTGTTGTGATAGTTGTCCTTCAACTTTCCATCCAAGCTGCTTAGGCACTGAGGTACGCGAAAATCCACTGCTCGTTGTTAATCATAGATTTCTTATCATAATTGTCTTTCCTTGATCAATTTTTGTTGTTTTGTAATTTCATCATGAATCTTGAAGCAATTCATGGGCCATTGGCTAAAAGAGTATTAAACCCTCTTGCAAATATTTAATATAAAATTTATAGTCATATGTACATAAATATGTACACATACACATACACATACACATACGTAATACATGCAAAAGTAGTCGATACTTAAGTTTTTTCCATTGAAGATTTTTAGGGGACCGCACTTCTCTTCTCTTTTTCGATCATCTATCATAAATTTATTTTATACCTGGTGGCATCTATTTTTTTATTTTTATTTTTATATGCAGATGCTTCCTGAAGGCGATTGGTATTGCATGAATTGCTCGTGCAGATACTGTAGGATTGCTTCTGGTATTGTGACTGAAGAAAATGGTGACCTTGATTCTCCATTGCTCTCTTGTTCGCAATGTGAGGAAAAATGTAAGCTTGTTTCCCTTAGAACCTTGATTTTCCTTTTACTACTTTCAACTTCTCCCTCACTGATGATAATAATTAACGGATTGTAGATCACCAAGCTTGTGTACCTGAGGAAGTTGCTATTCCTGCCCGTTCAAGAAAGTCGTGTATTCCATTTTGTGGGCTGCATTGCCAAAAGGTACTATTATCAAATTTAAGTTTTACATTTCCACGCAACTATTATATAAGGTGCCGGGTTGGCTTCCAAGCACAACTTAAGATACAAATATTCTCTTATCATACCTGAATTCTTAATTTTATGGAGATTATTCTTACAATGCTCATCTCAGGAAACAAGTTTGTTTATGGAACTCAGTCCTTTCTGCTGTTGCTCATAATTTTTAAGGAGCTGTATGGGGACTCTAATTGTCATTTATATCATTGCAGGTCTCCGATAAATTACAGAAGCTTCTTGGTGTAAAGAATTTATTTGATGCAGGATTTTCATGGACTATTGTTCAACGAGTCGATGATGATTTGCCTGAATCAGTCAGCACACTTGAGCAAAGAGCTAAATGCAACTCCAAGATTGCTGTAGCACTTGCAGTTATGGATGAGTGTTTTTTTCCAATCATCGATCAGAGAAGTGGCATTGACCTAATTCACAGTGTTGTGTATAATTGTGGGTAGGAATCACCTACACATTTTCTTTCAATTATGTGTTTCATCTTTATTAGAGTATATGGACAGTCAGAGAGTATAAGGCACAATTTATATAGTAGAGCCCCCCTCATCTATGTTCTAATTTACCGAATAAGGGACCAAACTAAGTATTGTGCTAAACAGAACAGAGAAGAAACTCCTGGTTCCATACTCTAATAATCTGATTTGCAACATCCATTTCTACTTCATGCTCTCTATATATGGGTATGGTTAGAGTACTATAGTAAGCAAATCCTTGCATCAGGTCTAATTCTTTGTCATAAATTTCTCTCTAGGCAGTCTAGTATCTATACTCTGTCTCTGACGCTACTTTATAACTATGCTTGACATTTATCATTATCTCTATAATGCATGAGCTGTCTTCCCTCTCTACTTCTTGTTTGAAGAACACCATTATCCGATGACACCCTCATGTAGAATTTTCTCATCAATGTTTAATTACATACATGTTAGCAACTTTTAAATTCTGCGTCTGATACATAGAAGACATATTCAACGATAACATAGATAGTTAAAGGAAAATGTTTAATTCTAAAGGAAACATAGCAGAATCTATATTCGTTTGAAATCATTAGGGTGCTGTAACCAAAATGGTTAGCAGGAAGGATTTGCACATGCTGAACAGACATTAAGCGATATGTAAATTGAGGATGCTTTTGGTGAATCTTTATGTTAAAATTTAGGACTTTAGATTGAAATAGTTCAGCCGAAACTTTAGTTTTGTGTTGCTCTAGTAGATTGTATTTACTTTTATGCATACATATTTGATATTCCAACACACCAAGTTTACTCTTTGCGTGCTAGATAATTGAAATAAATGCAGAACAAATCATGTAAATTCATGTTCATTCCTCTCAAAGAATCTCCATAACCTAGATGGCTTATGGAACTTTTCAAATTGCAAATGCTCTAAATATAGAATTTGTAATTCAGGCTGCAGGGAGGGCCTTTCGATTTGGTAACAAAGATTTTAGAATGTATATAAGGTATGAACATCTAAATGCAACCAGTGAAAATTTTATTGAAGATTGGATTGACCTCGCACAAAAATTTCCATTGCTTGTATTAATCCTATTTTCTTTATCCTGATTTCGAACCTAAGATATGTATAAATATCTATATAATAAAACACAACGCATTTTGAAAAAAACTATCAAGTGCCTCACCTTCAATTGAAACCAAATCAACGCATTCACCACCCCAAAACACATTTTCCCCCCAATTTTTTCCCCCCAAACCAATTCTTTTCCCTCCAAAACCTATTCCCCCCCTCCCCAGTTAACTCAAATACACCCCCTTCTCTCTTCCCGAATCCCCCCCCCTCCCAAATTCGCCCCTCTCCCTTCCCGAAATCCTCTCTCCTCCCGATTCTCTCCTAAATCCCCTCTCTCGCACCTCTCTGCCACCACCACCTCACGCCAGCCCCAACTCCCCGCCGCCTGCAGCCACACCTGCTCTCCAAGCCTCCACTGCACCCATCCTCCTCCTGTGCTTTCCCGAAGCTCCACTGGTGCACACCCGAGCTCACTTCAGCACCCAACTCCCTCTCACTCTCTATCTTACTCTGTCTCTCTTCTCGAATTTGTCGGCGGTTGGTTGTCGGCGGCGATGTCAATAGATCGAGACGGAGGTTGGTTGTCGGCGATGATGTGAAGGTTTGGTATCGTCTTTTCTCCATTTTGGGTTAAAATTAGTGATTATTTTTGATTGGTTTGTTCACGAAAACGTACGGTAGGCACGTGTCCACGGGCAAACCTAGACACATTTATAGCGAAATCTTCAAGAGAGGTCGGAGTTCCCAAAAAGATGGGAGACCCGAAGACTCTCCTTAATTATGGAGACATCCTATGACCAATCTGAACCGTTCATTTTGTTAGAAATGCTTAAACTAGCCTAAGATTGCGGAATCAAGTCTTTTGAAATCCATTTGCCCATGCAACTAAAACAGTACGAAATTGTACATCTGAATATCTTTGTTTTTTATAGTGATATGAGGTTAGGGCAAACAAAGTTCAAATGACTTGATATTGCATAGTTAGACTATGTTAAGTATTTAGAACAAGAGGAACAGTTCAAATTGTTCATAGGATTACCCCACCGTGGTGAGCTCTCCCACCTTAGGGAGACCTTCGACTTCTCTCGAAGACTTCCATATTTTTAGGATTATGTCTTGTATACTCGTTCAATTAGAAGAAGAGACGACGAAGCACGGAGGTCGAAGCGTCGATTGGAGGCGAAGTCAGAAACAGAGCAACAACAGCCGACAAACTTGTGCAGTCGACTGTACATATGTACAGTCGACCGACATTGGCTCTGGAATTCCCAGAGGAGGGGGCAGGTGATCGGCCCTTTTGGGCAATCGACTGCATGCGGCGGCTGTATTGCTTTGGGCCTTTATCTTGGTGATATTCTCGGCTTAATCTTCAACTCCAAGCCAGATCGTACGACTCCTATTCAGTGCCTTCTACAAGATATATTGGATGACAGATATGAAAACTAACCTAGGGTTCTCTCTAATTTTCTTCTAATTATTGTAATGGCCTCCAATATGAGAGGTCAAGTACTTCATTGACATTATTCTCCATTACAAGTGAGTTTTGAGAGAGTTCTTGGTGAGTTTAATTTCTTGTATTGAGTTACTATGTAACTCCTTGTAATTCTCTCTAGTTGAATATTATTTCTCCCTATATTTTCTTCCGGAATAAATCCTCGTGTGTTTTGAGTTGGATTGGTGGATCTATTTGTTTGGTTGTTCGATTGATTCGTCTCATCTACCTTGCCATCTCCTTGCTCTAATCAGTTCTGTTGTTCCTTAGGTGTTTGACAAAATTTTCAAACCAAAGTTATGGTGAGATTTCTCTCTCTATCACAACACCCCAGCAAAGTGTTATGAGAGCTTCAGGTTGCCGAGTCCTTTGGTGAAAATGACAGGTCACTGTCTTTTGAAGATCAAGCAATTCGATAGAAAGATCAACTTCAATCTTTGGATGGTAGACACGTATGATGTCCTAGTTCAAGAACGTCTACAGTTTGTCGTGAAGAAGAAGGAAAAGCCATCTGATATGAAGGAGGATGTTTGTGATGATATTTGTGAAAGGGTCGTAAGTCTAATCTGACTATCATTGGCGGACGAGGTTAAGTGCAAATTTCTTAAAGAACTAGTGCGACGATTTATGGGAAAAACTCGTGGCTGACTACTTTGGTTCGTCGTTATTAGATCAGATGCATTGAAAAAGGAAGTTATTTCGTCTATCAATGAAGGAAGGTACCGATCTTCAAGATCATATCATAGAGTTCAACAAGGTATTATCTGAATTCAAGGCGATAAACGCGGATGCGAGTCAAGAAGATAAAGCTTTCAACTTGATATATTCACTGTCGGATTCGTACGAGCATTTGATCACTACCATGCTGCACGGTAAATCTGCCAAGGAGAGTATTACGGTAGATGGTGTAATCAAAGCCTTGAAGAAAAATTAACTTAGGAAAAAGACTTAGAAATCATCGTCTACTCCCATATGTTGTTTAGCAGTGGAAGGTCCTTCAATTGGAAGTCAAAGTGCATTGCAAAAGGAATCGATTCGTTGCCGATATTGCAAGAGGACAGGACATATCAAGAAAGACTGTTGGAAATTGCAGAAGCAAAAGAGCGCCAAGAATGATAATTCTACTACAAATGTGGTTTACCCTTCTGAATCAGGTGATTTGTGTCTTCTTATTTCAAATTCTTTAGAAATGGATTCTGGTTGGTTTCGTAACCCAGGGAATTCTACTCAAATTTGTTCCAAGAAGGAGTTGTTTTTTATTTATAAGTCTACTATAGGGCGTTGTGTGAGAACAAAAATTGGTGAGATTTGTAAAGTAGTGGGTGAGGGGACAGCTGAGTTGAATGGCAGGTGGTAACATGTACACTGTAAGGGAAGTCTTGTAGATTCCTTTGCCGAAACAAAATCTGATTTTCTTGGAAACTCTTGAAGCACACAGTTGTAGGTACACAACTCGAGGTGGAGTTCTGTCTGTTTTTCATGGTCGTCGTAAGATGATTAGAGGTATGAGAGTTGTTTGGCCAAGTCAACGCAATCTCTACACGCTTTGGGGGATTCGAAATACCTGCTAAGGTGTTGCTTCTTTTCCCGATATTCCTATAAGCTCATTAGTTTGCCGCACCTAGCATCATCAAAGCGAGATCATGACGTTTGAATATCGTGGAGAGGTGGAGAGTGTCTCAGGGTAGGTGGAGTTCGTGCGGTTGACAACTCCGTGTTAACGCCTACTGAGGTGTGCCCTTGAGGGGGTATACTGATCTCTGAGATTGGATAGAAGATTTGTTCAACTAGCTGAAGAAATTAGCGTTCCAAGTATATTCGCAAGTGTTTAGTAGAGTTCAGAGATGATGAATCACATCGTGTTGATAGTACTCGTACGTAATCTAAGGTGGAGGTTGTTAGGAGTATGTCTTGTATACTCGTTCAATTAGAAGAAGAGACGATGAAGTACGGAGGTCGAAGCATCGAGTGGAGGCGAAGGCAGAAAACAGAGCAATAGCAGCCAGCAGACTTGTGCAATCGACTGTACATATGTATAGTCGATCGACATTAGCTCTGGAATTTCCAGAGGAGGGGGCAAACAACTGCACGCGGTGGTTGTATTGTTTTGGGCCTTTAACTTGGTGATATTTTTGGCCTAATCTTCAACTCCCAGCCAGTTCGCACGACTCCTATTCAGTACCTTCTTCTACAGGATATATCGGACGACTGAGATGTCAAGACTAACCTAGGGTTTTCTCTATTCTTTTTCTAATTATTGTAATGGCCCACCAATATGAGATGTCAAGTACCTCATTGACATTATTCTCTATTGCAAGTGAAGCTTGAAAGATAGTTCTTATCAAGTGAGTTTAATTCCTTGTATTGAGTGAATCTGTAGCTTCTTGTAATTCTCTCTAGTTGAATATTATATCTCCCTAGATTTTTTTCCGGATTAAGCAAAAGCTAACCGGGATAAATCCTCGTGTGTTTTGAGTTGGATTGGTGGATCTATTTGTTTGGTTGTTCGATTGATTCGTTTCATCAATCTCGCCATCCTCATTGCTCTAATCAGTTCCGCTGCACCACAGGTGTTCGACGAAATTCCCCAACGTGAGTTGTGGTGAGATTGCTCTCCCGATCACAACACCCCAATACATATATATAGTAAGGCCATCTTCCCCAACAATTATCTCGACTGAACTTATATGGTGCTCAATTAATATATAATTCCCTACTGAATACTATAGTTGCCACGATGCTGTGTAGTTTAGATTTATAATTTCACAATACTTATAAGTAGTTCAAATTATACAGAATACCGCAACTTTTTTTTGGGTGAGTTTTTAAGTAAATTTTAATACTTAGAAGTCAATACTCATACCAAAAAACTTTGATATAGTGAGTTGGCACATCTAATATTTTAGAGAAGCCAAGATTAATTACAAAATTAGCAGGCCGATACTGAACCCAATACTGAGTTTTCAAACCATGGAAAACAAGAATGAGTTGAAAATAGTATATGGGTTAATTTAGTCTCTCAGTTGCTCTCAGTTGCTCTAATCTAGATACTTAATGCATATCCTTGCAAGTAGCTTCTTCATTTCTATATTTCAGGTCGCATCTTTTAAGATTACTTCCTTTCTTATTGACTTACTGTACCAAATTTTTAGTCTCCTATTTCTGATTTCAATCTACAACAAAATTTTCAACATGATCATTAAATTTCCAAGTCTGTTCTTCATATGTTCAAATACGTTGATCACAATCACTCATGTCATTAACGGATTTGAAGTTTGGTAGTGGATGGCTTCCATGTCAGTTGTACTAACTTTAGCCTTTCCGGCCATGAACCACTTTATTTTTGGCTAAAGCTCCAGTTTCAAATGCTTTTCTGCATTTTTTAAAGAAAAAAAGAGCACAGTAATGAGTCAAATTGGGTCCTTTGGTGGGTTATAGAGGTAAGGTGAGTTGGAAGATTTATAAGGTTTTACTTGTTTTTATTATAATCCGAGTTGATCCAAAGATGATCTAGTATAGTTAGATTTTACTTGCTCTAATGTATGTTGTGGATATAAATCACCAAAATTCATACCTTCTTAATGACTCTTTTCCTAATTTTCCTAATTTTCATTATTTTTACTATATTTTTCAATTTTTTTAAATTTGAAAAGTACAATTGTTTTTTTTTTTTGCAGCTTTATTGGACCACATTTATCTTGGTTCAACATCAGAATTCAAATAGATGCATTCTAAGAATGTATTGACTACATATATACACATAACTATACGCCTCCTTTTTGGTAGAATCATATAAATATGTAAATATCAGCATTCTGGATGGGATGTTTTAAGCATAGATATACAACTCGGTATTATGATTTAATAGAAGACATCCAAAATCTCAATAAAATATGATTCATGCAGCTCGATATTGGCCAATATTCGAACCATATTCTCAATCAATTTCTTATCTGTATCTATGATTTTTAATAGCATTCACTTTGTTTATGTTAACTAGAGAAATTATTACGATGTGACTGCACTTTTATAGCCATTAGAAACTTATTGTAGAGTATGATTATGCATCTTTACAAGTCCAAAATTCATCATTACCATAAATATTTTTGTAGCCAACTAAACGAAAATTTTCATTGCAGATCAAATTTCAATCGGCTTAACTATAGGGGCTTTTATTCTTTTATATTGGAGCGGGATGATGAAGTTATTTCTGTGGCATCTGTTAGGTAAATTCTGTTATTTGTCTATGATTGAACTATGCAATTATTTTCTCTGCTTTTTCTTTTGTGTTATTATGTATGCAATATCCATGTCTGTCTATGAACTTGCGAGATATTTACAGACTACTATTTAATGTCTGCAATTATACTCTTCTAAATTAGCAATCACTTAAGATGTTCATAAATTTGTGATCAGGATTGTGTATTCATGTGTTTTCAGTTCTATAAAACCATGCCCATGCATGTTATGTGCAGACCCATGATCATATCTTTTACATTGACATAAATCAAATCCATCTTATTTTATTGATATAAAACAAAACGTCTATGAAACAGGCTTAAAATTCTGAGACCAATGATTCTTAAATTGGTATATTAAATTTTGGCATGTTTTAACATTTTTCATGTAGACGAAGTTATATTGGATATTATGGATCTGTTATCTTTTCAAAGGTTCAAGGAGATTCTTTTAAGATTCCATTTTGTGCATTCTAGAGAAAATGTACGCATGACTAACTTATTAATAGAAATTTTATACGATATGACTGTATCGGTTCAATTAACTTATGGTGGTGATTTATTACATTGCAAATGTGATGTCCACATTATGTCTAGAAGATTAATTCATCTCAACTTGGATCAACAGAATTCACGGAACTAGAGTGGCAGAGATGCCTTTTATTGGGACACGGACGATGTATAGACACCAAGGGATGTGTCGTCGGCTTCTAAACAAAATTGAATTGGTATGTAAACCTCATCTTTTCTTTAGTTTCACTGCATGTTTTTAGGGAAGTAGTTAGGCACCTGAAGCTGAAAAATTAGCTTGGTAAAAGTTCACTTGTTCATGTTGTATATCTTAAAGAAGTGACCATGAGCAATATTTTGAGGTTTTTAAATAGTGGACTTGGCTTGTCATGAGGCTCAGGTGTATGTCTCAATGAGTTTTTTTTTTTCCTTCTTGTAATAATATGTGACTTGCATTTTATTAATTTTTGTTGAATCATGTCTCTCGGGGGATAGGGTATAGTATTAAACCGTATTTATCTTTTATTTTTAGGGTGTATATAAATACACAGACACTCAATGGGTAAACATGATATACGTGTGTAGTTCTAGTAAGGTATGTTATATGCTGGATATTATTAATATCCATATTTGTTAAAAATACTGATGGATACTAATCATATAAAATGCTTATTGAAATTATAGCCACACAAACTACACTGCGGACATGTTGACTGTTGACAGAAAGGTAAATGATCCAATAAAACTTTGATAATCTCAAAAGGTAATAATATGCAAATGATAAATAAAAATTCTACAATGTCACTATTGCTTTTACTTATCTATATAATAAAACACAAAGAAAGCTATCAAGTGGCTCTCCTTCAATCCCCCCAAAATCAAAGGTCTAGATCTAACCTCACAAAACACATCCCACCCCCCCCCCCCCCCCCCCCCCCCCCCCCCCCAAAAAAAAGTTTCATCCCAAAACTCAAATTCAAATCCCTCCAAAACAACTCCTTTATTTATTTAATTATCTCTCTCTCTCTCTCTCTCTCTCTCTCTCTCTCTCTCTCTCTCTCTCTCTCTCTCTGTATGTATATATATATATATATATATATATATATATATATATATATATATATATATATATATATATATATGGAAACATGAACTTTTATACCCAAATTTATAATTATTTTTCAACATATACTAATGAAAACATGGGCTTTATTTACAACTAATTATTGTCATACTATTCAAACTTCAGCTATATAATTATTGATTTACTGTTTACAAGGCTTTCCGTATGCTGTATCGCTTTCCGTATGCTGTATCGTTCTGAAGACGTGCCGTAGGCACGTGCCCACGGGCAAATCTAGTATTTTAATAAGTTACTGCTGCGTATAAGTTGATTTATTTGTATGCAGTAATGTAATCCTCAAAAAGATCCATAAATGATGATTTTTTTATCAGGAAAAAAATTAAAATTATGGAAAATCAAACTCCAGTGAGATGCAAAAATATCATCAGTTCGACAGTCAATGATTCTTAAAATTATTAATGTCATTGGTCTCCATTTCATGTGCCCAAACCATCTCAATTATTTCAACTTAATTTAACCTTTGATTGCAGCTAGATACGTTCCTCTGTCATCTTTACTGTTTTTTATTCCTCTCTCAATTTAGTGTTTTGCCACTCACCTGCCTCAACATGCTAGTACTTTTACCTAAGCTATTTTCTCGACTGTTTATTAATTAGCAACATGCTAGGCCGTAAAGCATGGTTAGTCATACATATATGCATATTATGGTGTTTGAATATGATCCTATTAAGAGGATTTGAGCTGCAATCCTCCAGAGAAAGTATATGTTTTAGCATTGAAATAAAAAATCCAATCATATAGGTGTAAATTATGTCTGAATACCTTAAATCCAAAAGTTCAAATATTACAAAACTTATTTTTTGTGCATCTACTGGAATAATAATGGACAGTTTTTAAGAGTGAGTTGTTTAGACTTTACACAGAAACTACTAATATTAGCGCGTAAAGGTTTCAAGTATCTGGATCAAGAACAACAGTTCAGATTCACTTTTAAGGTTCAAACCAGAGTTCAAAATCTCAGCTGATCCGATTAGGAACAGCTAGATTGGTTCAGATCAGAAAGTGGACAACACGGCCTGAGGTACCTGAAAGATCATCTCGACGATTTAAATCAGGTCTCGGCCGATGGGGCCAGTAGTGGCCAAACTCGGCCGATATTACCTGATTCTAGCGAGACATTAAAAAGAAATAGAGCTCCAGAGGAGAAACTGAAAGGGGGAAAGATGGATTTTAGAGAACTACATGGTTAAGAAATAACCAACCTTTTTGTCGACTGCTCTAGTTTTTCTGGCTGTCGCTGCCTCCGCATCCTCGTCAATCGTATACTCAGTGATCCCCAGCCACCTCAAATTCAGTCTACGATTGAACCCTAGCGACTCAATCTATAGTTTGGACTATTTTTTTTTAAAATGGAGTATGTTCGGGTCTTATTACATTGCAGGTTGTAACCAATGATTTTAGTAGGTATATGGGTTTAATTGGTATTTGCACCAACCCAAAATTAAACATATTTAACTTTTATTAGCATTTTATTCAGCACCTGACATCTAATAATATAATAATTGATAATAACTTTTACATAGAACATTATAAAATCAAACTATTTTTATTATTTTAAAACATTACTGGAAATTATACGTTTAGACATTATGCAACCATAAAGTGGAAATTAATTTTGAAAAAGAATGTTCAAATTGACCAATACGAAATCTGACACTGACACGTATTTGGTGTCATATACAACTGGACAATGTTTGAGAATGATAACGTAATTAAACATTAGTTCAAATTAGCAGACAGGATACTTTTGCTACAATGTCTCCCGACGCACCCTCCTTAGAAATCCGAGTTACCCTCCTTAAAAGAATTTTCCTTAGTCCTGTTTGTCTTATTGTTCAGGCACTCCGCTCCCTCAATATTGAAAAACTCGTCATCCCTGCAATATCTGAGCTTATGGACACTTGGATCAATGTGTTTGGCTTCCAGCTTCTTGAAGCTTCACAGAAAGAAGAAATAAAGTCCATGAATCTGTTGGTTTTCCCTGACACTGGTCTGTTAGTGAAACCATTACTGGAAAAAGGTTCAGGTGGACATTGTAAAACTTCTGGTAAAGGAGTAACAGAAATTTCTGCTCAGGAGGACTTACCATTGCAGCCAGAGGCAATTTCACTTGATGAACCGTGATGGAAAATACAATTTCATAAGGAATCTTCAGTTGAATATGAAGCTGATTGACAGCTAAGAT
This sequence comes from Hemerocallis citrina, assembly GCA_017893485.1. Taxonomy (NCBI): domain Eukaryota; kingdom Viridiplantae; phylum Streptophyta; class Magnoliopsida; order Asparagales; family Asphodelaceae; genus Hemerocallis; species Hemerocallis citrina. The sequence continues at coordinate 35,580,579 of CM030360.1, forward strand.
TACTGTGATTAATGATAGCGATCATGCAGTTGGTGCAGAAGCTGAAGTCGCTATTGTCCATTCTATACCTCTTTCTCGTGAGATATGCCTTGATGAATCAATTAAAGTGTCATGCATGCTAATGCATGAAATGAAGGTTATGATTGTGATGAAATAACTGATTCTGGAAATGATTTTTTTTTCTTCTTTTTTCGTCTTTTTTTTGGTGGATGGGGAGTGTAAGTATTCAGAAGCATATAAACAAACAGTGGAGGAAGCAAAATTCCATGTCTTTTTGTAGCGAATATTAGTTGGATCTGTGCTGTGACTTAGTGGTGGTGTCTGCTAATTTTTCCATGCAGATTATGTTCTAATGGAAAAACCCTTGGTTCATTTATATACTGTATTAAAAGCCATGTGCTGTTTCTGTGTTTAAGACCATATTTTCATTTGCTAGAGAATTCACGTATGTTATGTAACTTATTGCAGTTCTTAGGATTGTAGTGCTTCATTTTCTCACATTTTATAAGCAACTGCAGGTTATTGTATATTATTCCATTTCTGAAGAAGGGGCTATTATTTTTTATGGTACTTTTTGTGTGTGAAACGAAGCTCTGTTGAAATTCAAATAGGGGTTTCTGACAAGTCTCATTTACTGTGGATTCTGAAGAATTGTGTAATTGACTGCATCATGAGCCTTTATAGTTTTCCTTATATGTTGTAGTAACTAATCGTAATAACATTTAAATAAGAGAAATGCTTGACTTACATGAGATTCTATATCAAATTTATATGGGGCTTGTCTTTTAATGATTGTTGGATCTTACCCATTTGTTTTTTAGTGATTAATGGGCACACTAATTATAAAAGACAAGCTTCATGTATGTTTGCGGTAGAATTTTATGTATGTCTAGTATTTCTCTTTAAATAACCCCTCAAAGAGTGGACTGGATTTTTTACTTCTTTTTAATTAAGATTACTTGTCATTTACTAATCTCATTAAGCATCCACCAACTTGGGAAGTATTATTTCTTTTGAAAAAAACACTCAAATTTTCTATTTCTCCCCCTTTGTCCCTCTCTCCCCATCAGCCGCCTCCCTCCCCCACCCGTCCCTCCCTCCCTGTCAGCCCTCAACACCTGGCAGTCCCACCCTTCCTTCCCTCCTGTGATGCAGTTCCACCGGAAGGTCGCTCAGTTGCAGGCGGAGGTAATGGTGGTTCTCTTCCAGAACGGGTGATCGCCATTAGCAGGGGATACCTAAGGAGAAGGAGAGAACAAGGAGGAGAAGAGAGAAAGACAGAGAGAGAGAGTAAAGGAAGCATAAATTTACTTTAATTCATCATACCCAATTCCATACATCTGCACCTACATATAAAGGCAAAAGCAAAAGGAAAGGAGGACGAAGAGCACAGTAGGTCCCCCATTCGCTAAGTGACGTGTGGCACGTGCACTCGGCGTGATTACAAAAGAAAGAAAAAGAAAAGCTTAATCGTTAACTGTCGTCACTGTAGATGGGCCCCATCCCCATTACACCCTCTATTTGTTCCCACCACGTGGCTCACAGGGTAAGGGACCAAGGGGAAAAATGAAAAAAAGTGATGCCCTTATTCAAATAAACCCACTGAAGAAAGAAATTCAGTGGAGGACTGAAATGCGAAGGAAAAGGACTGATACGCAAAGGCTGTAGACGAAGCACAGGTTACGGGACTGTATCATTCCTCCTGGCTTGAAAAGGAGCTGCCATATCATCTCGAAAATTGGGGAAGCGACGGTGTATGTTCCAAAACTCCTCCCAAGTTGCATCCTCTTTGGATTTTCTCTACCACTGAACCAAAATTTCTGTTACCACAACCCCTCTTTTCCCGACCATTCTCTTATCCAGGATTTGCACAGGTTGAGGCTCAGTCTCATGGAAATAGGCGAGGTGTGTTGTAGTGAGTGCGTTTTTACTCCCCAAATGGCCTCGTAGCTGAGAAACATGGAAGATATTGTGGATTTTGGCTTGCGGGGGTAGTAAGAGCTTGTAAGCCACTTCTCCAATCCTTTCTAGAATCTGGTATGGTCCATAATACAGGTGGGATAGTTTATGGATCCGCTTCCCTCCAACGGAAATCTGCCTATAGGGTCGTAGCTTAAGATAGACAAGATCACCCACCTCATAGGTCTTCTCCGTTCGTTTTCTATCAGAGTAAACCTTCATCCTCTCCTGAGCTTTCTTCAGGTTGTCTTGGAGCAACCACAGGGTGGCGTCCCTGTCCAGCAAGCATTCCTCAACCTCAGAAGAACTAGCAGTTTTGGGAATGTATGTGAGAAGAGTCGGTGGTGTTTTCCCATACAAAACTTGGTACGGGGACAACTTAGTGGCGTTGTGCACACTGGTATTATACCAGTACTCTGCCCAGGGTAAAACGTTAGTCCAACTAGAAGGTTTATAGGCACAGAAACAGCGTAGATAGGTTTCCAAAGTTCTGTTTACGACCTCTGATTGGCCATCAGTTTGGGGATGAAAAGAGGTTCTCAAGCAAAGTTGGGTTCCCTGAGCGACGAAGATACCCTTCCAAAAGGCGTTTGTGAATATAGAGTCTCGATCACTAACGATGGTGGAGGGGACACCACAGAGTTTGATGATGTTCTGTATGAAGACGTCGGCTATTTGCTTCGCTATGTACGGGTGTGCGATGGGGATAAAGTGTGCATACTTAGAGAATATGTCTACAACCACCAAAATGGTAGATTTTCCCCAACTAATTGGTAGCACTTCGATGAAGTCCATGCTAACATCCTTCCCCACCTTCGTAGGAACTGGCAGAAGTTGTAACAAGCCTGAGGGGACTTGATTGCTATACTTACAACGCTGGCATGTATCGCACTCCCTGATGTAGGCCTTCAACATCCCCTTCATACCTGGCCAATGAGCAACCTGTTTCAACCGCAGCCACGTCTTCTCATAGCCAAAGTGCCCCCCTTGGAGAGAGTTGTGATAGGTTTGCAGCAATTGAGGAACAAAAGGAGACGCAGGGTTGAGAGCAACCCTCCCTTCATAATAGTAAGCACCATGTTGAAGGCTGTGCTTTGGAACTTTTCCCTTAGATATTTTGCTATAGATTTCTGCATAATAGGGATCCTCCAATACTTCCTTCTTCAAGGAGATCAGCCATGTAGGTTGCACCACAGAGATGGCTTGCACTTGAGCATCTTCGAAGACCCTAGAGAGATCATCAGCTCCCTTATTTTCTTTGCATTTCTTGTATTCTACTGAGAACTGATAACCATGGAGCTTCCAAAGCTAGGTGTGTTGTGCCTCCGTGTCTGATCTCTGCTCTAATAGGTGCTTAAGTGGCTTGTGATTGGTCTTGATTAAAAATTCTCCCGTGAGTAGGTAATGTCTCCCTTTTTTTACGGCAAGAAGAATGGCTAGCATTTCTTTTTCGTAGGTCGATAGGTGTCTGTTTCTCCTCTTCAACTCTTTGTTGAGGAAAGCAATTTGGTGCTTGTGCTACATTAGTATAGCCCCCACCTCTGTTCCTACTGCGTCGCACACCAAAGTGAACTTCTCTGCAAAGTTGGGCAAAGCCAAGACTAGAGGAGATGTCAAAGCCAACTTCAAGGCTTCGAATGAGTCTTGGGCCTCCTTAGACCAATGGAATGCTCCCTTCTTGGTGAAAGCCACTAGTGGTGCATCTATTGAGGCATACTTGTTTATAAATTTGCGATAGTACCCTGCCAACCCAAGGAATCCCCTAATAGCCCTTAAAGTTTTGGGTATAGGCCACTGATTAATGGCTTCCACCTTTTTAGTATCAACTGAGACCCCCGTATCAAATATAATATGCCCCAAATTGGACACTGACTTCACCCCGAATACACATTTACTCCTCTTAGCACATAGGGCATTTGCTTGCAGTGCTTGCAACACATTTGTAAGTGGTGAACATGCTCCTTGACAGATTTGCTATACACTAAGATGTCGTCGAAGAAAACAAGCACAAACTTTCTCAAATAAGGCTTGAATACTTCATTCATCAGTGATTGGAAAGTGGAAGGTGCATTGGTGAGACCAAAAGGCATCACAATGTATTCATAGTGCCCCTCGTGAGTTTTGAATTCGGTTTTGTGAATATCTTCTGGCTTCATCCTTATCTGGTGGTATCCGCTGTGCAAATCCAATTTACTAAACACCTTAGATCCATGCAACTCATCCAATAATTCATCTATGATAGGGATAAGGTACTTATCTTTGATTGTGATTTTGTTCAAGACTCTGTAGTCGACGCAGAGACGCCACGATCCCATCTGGCTTCTTCACCATCACCACGGGGAGAGGCATAAGAGCTGCAACTGGGTCTGATCACCTCTGCTTGTAACATTTCAAGTACCAACTTCTCTATCTCATTCTTCTGGCTCCAAGGATGTTTGTAGGGGCGTAGGTTAATTGGTTAGGAGTTTGGCAGGAGGGGGATGCTATGATCCTGAGGTCTTGCAGGGGGAAGGGTGGTGTGTTCTTGAAACACTACTTCAAACTGGCTTAATAGGTCAGACACCTCAGGGGTACAAGGTGAGTGTGTACCTGCTTCACTATCTGAGGTAGGGACTGCAGCAATTTGAAGAAGGATACCCCTCTTTACATGAGTGAGGGTTCTCTGCAGAGACTTGGACTCTGCTAATTCTATAGGTATGCTATTAACTCCTCTCAATATTTTCACTTCTCCCTCTTGCTCAAAATGCACCGTATTGCTTTTGAAGCTGAGCCATATACCTTCCATAGTTCTCATCCACTGAGCCCCAAGAATCATTGGGCTAGTTCTCAGTGGTAGGACAGAATGTGGCTTGAATTAAGACTCCTTGGCAAAGAAACTCCAACCCTTCACAAACGCCTTCACATTGTAATTTTCTCCCTCCTGCGATGGTAACAGAAAGTTGAGCACTCTGGTTAACAGACAACCTGACCATCTTTACCAACTGTGAGTCCACAAAGTTGTAGGTCAACCCAGTGTCAAAGAGAGCATAAACCTCTTGGCCACTCACTATTGCCTTTAGCCTCAGCGTTTGTGGTTCCTCCACTCCTATAACTGCTCCTAAAGAGATGGTTGGGGGAGCGGTGGCTGGTAACACAGCCTGCAGGCAGTTAAGATGTCCCTCAGTAGGTTCTTTAGAAATGGCGGATTCTCCCTGAGCTATAGAATCCTCCTCAATACCTGGGTCTATACAGGTCTCCATAACATCTAACTCCCCTTCAATTTGCATGATAGATCGACCCCTACACCTGTGACCCTTGCTCCATTTCTCATCACAGCGAAAGCACAAGTTCTAGGCTCTTTTCTCCGCAAGCATCCTATCGAACTGAGTTTGTTTTGGGCCCTCAACGGTGATCTTCCTCTGCTCAGGAGGGTTATTGGCTGCTTGTGAACTCCTGGGGAAGCTGGGGGTGGATGCAATCCCAGGCTTGGGGTACAGGTTGAAGTGCCGAGCAGCCTTTCGTTGGCACATAACAATGGTTTCCCTGGCTACCGCCTCCCTGTACGCTACCGTTATCGACTGAGGGTGCTTCAACATGACCTCTTGCTGAATCTCCTCTTTCAACCCACACACAAAACAATCTACTAGCACTGCCATCCCCAAGGGTTTACTGAGATGGCTATATTTAAGGAATTCCTTATGGAACTTCTGGATATTACCCATTTGTCGCAGCTTAAAGAGGGTGGTCGTGGGGTTATGAAGCTCTACAGGGCCAAATTGGAGTAGCATCTCTGTCTTAAGCAATCCCCAAGTGATGTCGCCCTCATTCTGCCGTTTGAACCAGCGCCACCACATTAAGGCATCATCCCTTAGAAAGTAGACACTGAAATTCACATGGTGCTTCTCCTCTATCCTTTGCATGTCGAAGTGGTGCTCAAGATGGAAAAACCAATTAGTAATGTCTCCCGTGCCATCAAACAGGGGTATCTCTAGTTTGGTGTGTTTAGGGAATATGAACTGGCTCCTATCAGAGTCCTCTTCGCTCCTACGCCACTAGGAATTGAGATTCCAATCGGAACCAAATGTATTGGGGAACCCTCTTGGATTGGGAATCTGGGTATAGGAGGACTCTTCGTTCCACTGCCAAGAAGGAGGCATCGAAGGGTTGTGGGTCCACACAGGGCGTGGTAAGGGGGGGGGGGGGATTTCCATGGTGGGGATTCGGAGTGAAGGAAGGATCCTCTCTGCTTCGAGAGTCCCGATCGGCTATGCGGCACAACAAGATTCGGATGTTATCATTCTGCAGTTGCAACCCTGTGATTTGATGCTGCAAGTTGCCTACGATGATTTCAAAGCGCTCCATCCTCTGGTTCAACTTCCCTATGGGGGGGAACCTCGCACTGTCAAGCCTAGAGATCCGATTCCAGAGTTACCTCCGAAGTCAAGGATCGTGCGACACTCGCTCATCGTTCCAGGGTTCGTAAGAGCCGCAGGCTCTGATACCATTGATGCAGGTCCACATCGCTCAGTTGCAGGTGGAGGTAATGATGGTTCTCTTCCAGAACGGGTGATCGCCATTAGCAGGGGGTACCTAAGGAGAAGAAAAGAATGGGGAGGAGAAGAGAGAGAGAGATAGAGAGAGAAAAAGTAAAGGAAGCAGAAATTTACTTTAATTCATCATAGCCAATTCCATACATCTGCGCCTACATATAAAGGAAAAAGCAAAAGGAAAAGGAGGACGAAGAACACAGTAAGTTCCCCATTCTCTGAGCGACGTGTGGTACGTGCACTCGGCGTGATTACAAAAGAAAGAAAAAGAAAAGCTCAATCGTTAACTATCGTCACTGTAGATGGGCCCCATCCCCATTACACCCGCCTATCTGTTCCCACCACGTGGCTCACAGAGTAAGGGACCAAGGGGGAAAATGAAAAAAAAGTGATGCCCTTATTCAAATAAACCCACTGAAGAAAGAAATTCACTAGAAGGCTGAAATGCGAAGGAAAAGGACTGATACGCAAAGGCTGTAGACGAAGCACAAGTTACGGGACTGTATCATCCTGCCCCTCCTTCGTCCTCCCTCCCTCCCTCCCCGCTCGTCCCTCTCTCCCCATCAGTCATCTCCGTCCACCACCCGTCCCTCCCTCCCCATTAGCCCCCTTCAACACCCTGCGGTCCTGTCCTTCCCTCCCGCCCGTCAGATCTGAAACTCATATATGAAATTTCAGATCTGAACCCTTCTCCCACCCTCCTCTCTCCCCGGCCCTAACCCTTCCGCCTCTTTCTCTCCTCCCTCCTTCCTCATCGGAAAATCCTCCTTTCTCCTCCCTACCTCCTTCTCACCCCCCGTCCGACTAAGTTCTAATTTGGGCTCCGTGCTCTTCCCTTTTCCACCAAAATCTTCCCTAATATTCAAATGACAATTAACTTGCAATAATCAGGAAAAATAATCCTATTTGTTGTGGGGCGACGGTGGTCAAGCAAGTTCAAAGTTTGGGCTCAATTTGGACCTATTCAGGTCAAATTGAGTGTGCCTGAGGTTTCTTTCGTATCAGTGGGTTTGAAGGCGGCGTTCATGTTACCATTGGTGCGCTAACAAATTTCGATTGTGGGTAACAGTAGACGGTGGACAAGCTAGGTATTAAGATAAGGGCTCAATATTGACCTATTTAGGTAATATTGGAGAGATGCTTGTGGTTTCTCACGTATCTATAGGCTTGGAGGTGACGTTTGTGGTACTGTTGGAGGCAATGACAACTATCATTGCGGAGTGGCAATGACAGTCAACAGTGGTTAAGCTAGGGGATGAGAACAAGACCTCAATTTGGACATGTTTATGACAGAATGGTAGGTGTTGTCTCTCATTTTAAGGAGCTTGATGTTGGCGTTTGTATTAAGTTATACCATTTTCATAGTAATAAAATTCATTTGGTTCCAACATTATTCATTTGGTTTTATGTAAATTCTGATCTATACCATCAAATTTTTTATGAATATGCTTCATTATTTACTTCCATAATTTTACATGCAGCACCCTGGTGTGCTTTAGGAATCAGGAAGCAAAGTTTGTATTTTGGAATTCTAAGGCTTGTTCCATAGCTCTATTCAAGCTCTGCGAATGCACTACAACACAACAGATTTATGGCCCTATAATTTTCTCCACCTCTGCTACAACTTCCTGGTCCCCTCAAATCTGTCCTTTTCCATTGACCATCTCTACTCTTAACTTCAGTATTTCACACCTTAACATCAATGACTTCAATCTGTTCTTTCAAAAAAATATTTCGCCCCATAATTTCTCCCTTCTCCCAATCACCATATGTCCATCTTTCACAAGGTGAGAAAATCGAAGGGTCGAGGAGGCAGTAATGCCGAAGGCATAGGAAGAGAGAAGGATTATAGGAGAAACCAGAAGTTGAAAATTGTGATGGGGGAGGTGTGAAGGTGGGCAAATAGGGGTGGTGAAGAGATCTGTTAATCAAAAATCTTGTTCAAGCTTTAGCTCATGTTCGGCAAAAGATTGGCTTGTTCATAAGCTTGTACAAAGCTAGACAGTTAAAATCGGTTTTTGGAACTAATCAGTCTAGCAGCGATTAGTGATTAATCGGTTAATCGGAAAATAATCGGAGATTAAATCGGAAAAATCTTTATATATATATATATATATATATATATATATATATATATATGGGAAATGCTCAGTTGAAAACGGGTTTGTTTTCACGGGTTTGGAAAACAGCGATCTGAGCCATCGGATCGATCATGATCGTGATCAACAGCTCAGATCTGCCTCCCCATAACCCGTTTCAATTGTTGAGCGGAGGGTTATTTTGGGAATTTCGTCCCAAATAACTCTTCGCTGAACAGATTCTAAAAAAAGTAATATAACCAAGGCCGTTGTAGGGAACAACGGCCTAGGTTATAAAAAATTGAATCATAGGCCGTTGTTTGGAACAACGACCTTGTTTTCAATATTTATAACCTAGACCGTTGTTGGGAACAACGACCTAGGCTATAAAATTTCTATAAATTTTTATAGAAATTTTATAGCCTAGGCCGTTGTTCCCAACAACGGTCTAGGTTATAAATATTGAAAACAAGGTCGTTGTTCCAAACAACGGCCTATGATTCAATTTTTTATAACCTAGGCCGTTGTTCCCAACAACGGCCTAGGTTATATTATTTTTTCCAAAACGAATCAGGCGAAGAGTTATTTGGGACGAAATTCCCAAAATAACCCTCCGCCACTTAAGTCATATAGGGTGATGGGCGGGCTCGATCTGAGCCGCTGATCGCGATCATGATCGATCCGATGGCTCAGATTCGTGTTTTCCAACCCGTGAAAACAAACCTGTTTTCAACTGAGCATTTCCCTATATATATATATATATATATATATATATATATATATATATCCTCATTATGTGGCAACCCTAAATTCTAACATAAACCTTTATGAGATTATTAAATAGGAACATATAGTTATAGAGAAAAAGTAGAGAGTACTTGATTTGAGCTAAGTTTGAATTTTGGATGTGGGTAGGGTCAGGTTTACTGGTTGGTTCCATCAAATAAAAATAATCGGTGAGGTGGAGCAGCACGAGCAGCAAGATGAGAGGGAGGTGCTGCAGATGCGGGGCGAGTCAAGTATGCGACGGCGCAGGGGGAGCGACGGCGGGTCGGGTTTGGGTTTGCTTGAGGAAGAAGAAGAGAATCAGTTTGAGTTTGGATTTAAGCGAGGAAGAAGAAGATAGCGGCGACATATCCGGTTTGGGTTTGCACGAGGACCATAATGAGTTTGGATTTTGGATTTGGATTTGAGTTTGGGCCGAATTGAGCCCAAATAATGCAAACGAGCATGAAAATTCGAAGAGAATATTTAATCGATTAATCGACCACTTAAAATCAGATAATTAACCACTAATTAGCCGATTATATCCGATTAAATCGCTAACTATTGAAATATTATAAATCGCTAAAAAAAATAATCGCTTAACTTCCAATTAGCGATTAATCGGGCATAATCGGAAATTTTAACTGCTTAGGTTCGAAGCTAGCGAGCTTCTTTGTTTAAAGCTTGATTTAAGCTTTGTTTTTGAAGTTGTAAACAACAATCTCAAACAAACTCAAAATTAAGCTCCATTTAAGCTCATTTATAGCTTAATTGCAGCATCCGTGTAGATTATGGAATAATTGTTCTTCTAAATTTTTTGCTCGGGAAATAAGCTCAAGAATGACCAATACAAGAACTAAATTAGTAAATATATTTTTTTCTTTCAAGTATAATGTCATAGTAATTGATTACTTATTTTACAGAGTAATGGACACTGAAAATTAATTCCAATCGAGTCGAGCCAAGCTCGATAACAAGCCAAGTCTGAAAATGAGCCAACCTCAACTAAGGTTTGTCTGAAAATGAGCCAACCTCAGCTAAGGTTTGTTCATGTTCCTTGATTTATTTAAATGAACATAATTTTTTGTTTAAGCTTGCTCATTTATTAATCGAAAGAGTTACAACGAGCTTTTATCAAGTTGAACCCGAGCCAAACTTCGAGCTCCCGAGCTTTTCTTGCGGCCCTAGTGGTGAAGATTGCATTCATGGAAGAATCTGCAACTACACAGTCTAATATATGCCTCTGCTCGGAAAAGGATGGTTTCTTCCTTGATGGTTATCTATATAATAAAACACAAAGATAGCTATCAAGTGACTCTCATTCAACAGGGTTGAAATCAATGGTCCAGATCTAACCTCACAAAACATATTTCCGCCCAAAAGTTTTCCCCCAAAACTCAAATTCAAATTCCCAAAACAACTCCTTTATTTATTTATATATATATTTCTCTCTCTCTCTCATTTTCTCTCTATTTATTCAGAAATTTATATTTTCAGATTTCTGGTATGTAAATTTTTAAATTGTGTATTTTTTTATTGCTCATGTTACATTGAAAATAACAAATATCTCATCAACAGTTAAATTTCATTATTTTCCATACTCAAAAGTTATTTTACACCCCATTTATAATTATTTTTCAACATATACTAAATTACTAATGGAAACATGGACTTTTATTTAACTTGAGCTATATAATTGCTGTTTTACTGTTTACAAGACTTTCATATACTGTATGGTTCTGAAGACGTGCCATAGGCACGTGCCCACGAGCAAATCTAGTTCTTAAACAAATTCTAAGTAGAGATTCACGCAATCTTCAAGCCAACATCACATTTTTCATTAGCCCATTGCTACTGTCCAGACTTTGCAAAGTGTCCAAAATCTTCAACTAAGAGGTCAGCCACTTTTCGATGATTGCTAGCAAACTAATAAATCTCTAAAACCAATGAAATTAGATCAACCATAATCACAATATGCTATAACCAAACTTATTTCTTTTAAGAAAATATATTATTAGATTTTATAAAAATATAAATCTAAATATCATGTTCATCACCAATAATCCCCACATGAACACTGATAATCTCCAAAATGATGGAACCTATTATTGTCCCTCACAATGATCTCCCTCCCATAAATGCCCGATATGAACTTAATTGCACTGTGGCAGTCACCACACACTCTAAGGTTTTTTGTGATCCTAATTGGGATCCCATGGGGAATGCAGATGAGGCCAAAGGCAAGGGCGATCTTTTCACTGTGTTGGAGTACCTCAGATTCCTTCTCCTCTTCCTCGAGGTCATAGAGAGCGTACCTGGTATCTGGCATGTAACCGGCAGCGTGCATGTCTCTCCTAAATTTTGACAGCATTGCTTGGATCTCATCGTTCCTCTCGTGGGTGGTATCTTTGGCTTGGAAGACGTGGACGACATTTTTCCAACTGATCCAGCTGCAACCAGGGCCCTTCTTGATCCCTACATCCTTCATCTCATTTCTTACATCAATTGATTCTTCCCACCTGAACCAAAATGTTTGCTTTTAAGATTTTCACAAGCTTTAGTGCATAAAATGTACAATAATCAGATGCAAGTACTATAAAGATTGTTTTTTTTAAATGGACAGGAGCTTGATTTGTAATTTTATATAATGATTTTACAGTATAAAATGTCATAAATTCTCTACCAGAAATAGAAGCTTCAAAAATACATCCACTGAAAGTTCTTGAATCTGAGAACTATATTTATGGATAAAAACAACTGCCAGAAGGAATTGTGTACGCAAAGTTTCGGGACTGAATTTCAGTGACAAGGAAAAACAAAAATGAGTATGAAATACTTTTAACAATCATACAGTCAATTTGAGTTTTTAAAAGATTCCACAGGAATCAAATTTTTTTGACCGACCTTTTAACCTGGTGTCAAACAACGGAGGGCTTTTATTTTTCTAGTTTTGCTGAACCCACATCCCAGATAAGAATATCTTTGCCAAGGCACTGGGCTTACTCTGACTACACCATTAAGGCAGAACATGTATACATTAGCTGTGCTGTCAGTAAGAGATGACGGTGGGATATAGGCTTATCCAAAGAACCTAGAAAGTAAAGTGTGGAGTCTCGTATTATAGGTCAAGTTATAATGTATTTATAATCAGGGAACTACAGAACACAAAGTGTTACACGCCAGAAGTAAAGAAGCAGGGGCAGAGTCCCTGAAATCGACTGAGTAGGAGCAGAGCAGAGTCCCTGAGTCGACTTTGTCGTATGGTAGTAGAGCTGATACATATTATTAGTTAAGAGCAGGGTTCTGTTGTAAATAGTCAGTTTTTGTAAGGGTCTTTGTGTAAATAAGCATTCATTCTGTTAGGGTGGGTCCCATGTTGTAACCGTTTGTAAGTAGACTTGAGCACGTGCTTTTGACGTGCTTCATTGGTATAAAAACACCTTGATCAGCTCGAAGCTGATCATCTTTTGTTGTGAGTAAATTCTCTATTCTGCCTTCTTGATTCTTGGAGCTTGGGTCTTCTTCCCAAACCCTAGTTCTTGTTCTCTTCAACCTACCTCATAATTCCCTCAACCAATCCAAGAATGCCTAAGAAAGCTTTGAAAGGTCCATCAATGACGGCGGCGCAAATAGGGCCGCACTAATTGGTATCAAAGCCATACGACCCAACAGCCAACTTCATTGACGATGAAGAACCACATCAAGAAGTGGAAGGAATGAGTGAAATGGGGTGTTGGGTGCGGTTCCTGAAAGCGGCAATCATCTCCATCCTCAGTTCTTGGCTGATCGAATAGGAGGAGTTGAGAACCAAGTTAAGGACTCGGCTTCACAAAATACGGTGATTTTGGCTCAACTACAACACCTGGCTCAACAGATTGGGGGATTAGTTGCTGCAAACAAGCCAAATCAAGAATTTACAGGGGGAATTCCACCGTATACTGCATCAGGTAATCTTAACTCTAATGTTGATAGATTTTCCATGGATGCAAATTTAGGATCTTTCAATAAAATTGGAGAGAAAAGTGCTAATGGAAGAAACAGTGGACAATTGAATTCCTCGAGTCTGTTTTCTAAGCCACCTAAGCTAGATGTGAACCCCTTTTCGGGTAAAGGAGATGTTCTTAACTGGTTGTTCCAAATTGAACTTTGAAATATATCAAATTCAAGGAGGGGAGAAGGTTAGAGTAGCATATTTTTTTTCTGAGGGATGATGCAATATAGTGGTGTAGATGGTTCCTAAGAGCTAATGACAACATTGTTACTTGGAAACAATTTAAAGAAGGAATCTGTGATCGATTTGATCAGGGAATGTATGAGAATGCAGCAAGAACACTGTGTAGACTAGAACAGACACTGTGTTGGATTATCAAGAAAAATTTGAAAAGTTGCTTTGTTTAGTAGACAGAGTGGGAGTTTGGTTCAACAGTTTGTTAGTGGATTAAAGGAGGAAGTACAACATGATGTATTTCTAGCGGAACCACAAACTCTTGGTGAGGCATTTAAGTTGGCGTTTCGATATGAAAAGAAATTCAATGCACTTAAGCACACATATAAACCTCAGTATAAGCCCTTACGAATGTCGAGATTTGTGAGGGTATTGAACGGCTCGGATTGCTTGAGTTTTTTACCCATATCAGTGTGTTCGAAATGCAATCTTTCCAAATGACTTAGACCTTGTACCCTTATCTGATGCTACCCTGATCTCAGATCCAATTTGGGGAAAAAAGTGTGCACCCTGTAATTCATCAAACAACTCATCTGTAGTTGGTATTGGGAACTTATCTTTGATGGTGATTGCATTTAAAGCCCCGTAATTCACACAATCTCCATGTACCATCTTTCTTCTTTACTAACAACACTGGTGGGAAAAAAGGACTGATTCTTAGCTTGATTATACCATCAGACAACATCTTTGACACTTATTTCTCTATTTCCTCCTCCTAAAAATGAGGGTACTTATATGGCTTAACATTAGTTGGCTTAGCATCAGGCTGTAAATGCAAGGGATGATCAAATTCCCTGGATGGAGGTAATCTAGCTGGCTCAGCAATTACAAGAGCAAGTTGCTACAGAAATTCATGTAATGGAGCAGGTAATTCATCCAGATCTTTCTTTTCTTGCAAGACCAAACGAAAATACTGACTTATATTATCTTTAAGAACTTCTTTTATTAAAGAATTCAACTGGATTAGCATAGGTACCTGAGGGTCACCTCTCAAAGTTATCTTCTGTAATTTGAACTGAATGACATAGTGATGTCATTATAATCAGTGACTATTTTTCCAAACAATCTCAACCACTGCACTCCCAATACCACGTCATCACCATGGATATGTAAGACATAAAAATCTATAAAAAATGAATACTCGTGTATCATAATAAGAACTGATACACACCTCCCTTTAGGGATGGCAAACGGGCCGGGTCGACCCGTGAACCGTCCGCGACCCGCTCGTTTAACCCGGCCCGCGAAACCACGGTTCGGTTTCGGGTCGAACCCGTTAACGTTAACGGGTCGACCCGGGTTGCTAAAATAACGAATCCTACCCGCTCAACCCGGCCCGGTAACCCGCGAAAAAGGCCCAACCCGCTCGCCAACCTGCGGGTTGCGAACCGTTTGATCCGTACGGGTCAAACGTTCGACCCGCTCCGGGTCGACCGTTGAACCGCGGGCCCAACGGCTAGTTACTGTAGCACAGAGCCGTTGAACGGCTATTTTAGCCATTTTTGAGTTTTTTTGTGTTTTTTTGTGTTTTTTTTTTACCTTATAAATACCCCAAAACTCAAACAAAAAATTCACACCTTAATCTCTTACACTCTCTACTATTATTACTCAATTTATTTCAATTTGTGAACAATTGAACAAACAAGCTAGCTAGTTATATACACGATCAAATTCCGGTCGTATCGAAGTCAAAATTCAACGTCTTCAAGTCTTCAACTCTCCTCCAACTACATGTACTTTTGATTTACTACATGTTACCGAATATAAAGCATGTATAAATGATTTTTGTATCGCAAAAAATATGCCAAAATTTGAAATGACCCCCCCCCCGATTAGTTTTTTGCCGAATCTTTGTTGAAATTTTTAGAACATTTTAAAACCGCAACTTTAAAATTTTCAAAATCATATGAATCTATTTCTAGTAGCATTTTTATTTCAATAGTTACTATGATGCAAACTTTTAACGAAATGTTAGATGATGCTTTTGTTGGTGATATTGTAAAACCTGCATACAAAATTTTTTTGAAGTATTTAATCCTCCTCCTATGTTATTTTGTGTTGCTACCGTTGTGGATCCTCGTATCAAATTAGAAGGTACGAAGAGTTTGATTGAAATATTTTTCGCATTACTTGGGGAGGATGTAGAAAAAGAAATTGATTAAGCTTCTTTTTTAGTTAAATTTGAATCTACATTAAATAACTTGTATGATTATTATGATAGATCTTTTGCTTCTAGTAGTACAACTTCTGTAGTTAGTTCTTCTTCTGCTACTTCTAAAGGTAAGGGTAAGAGTAAATTTGATGATAAAACATTTAATTTACTTGCACAAATTTAATCCAAAAAACCTATGACTAATCAACCAAATGAATTAAATTGGTACAACCAACAAGATTCTGAGTCTTCTGTTTCTTCACTAGATATTTTACAATGGTGGAAAGACCATGAACACACTTATAGTATTCTTAAATATATGGCTAAATATCTACTAACTCCTCATGTTTCTACAGTTGCTTCTGAAAGTGCATTTTCTTCAAATGGCAATGTTCTAACTAATTACAGAAATCGCTTGAAGCCCGATTCGTTAGAGATGCTCGTTTGCACAGAAGACTGGCTGAAGGCTGAAAATAGGACACAAAGAAAAGCATTATCTACGTCCACAAACGGGAGCAACTCGCCGGAAGAACAACAATAACATCAATAGCAACCAAAATGAAGAATTCAAGACCAACAACAACAAGTCAATAACAACAAATTGAAGGCCATCAAATTGAAGACAATTGTAAATAGATAAAAAATTGTATTAAATCTTTGCTTGTTATTTTAAAATTCAAATTAGGAAAATTGAAGTAAATTGAAATTATATAAGAAATTTGTTAGTGTATAAAACAAATTTGTGAAATCTTTATTTCTTATTACAAATTGAGAAACTTGTATAACTTGAAATCATATGAATAATATATCATTTTTTTGGCAATTTCACTCTTTCAAACTTATTTTTATTATTACAATTTTTAATGTTTATTATTTATTTTTAATTTTTTTTAAGTTAAAAAACAAAAAAAATTAAGTTCTCTCTAACCGGGCCAACCCGCGACCCGACCCGAACCGACCCGGGTTGGACCCGAAAGGGTTCACGGGTTGGGCGGGTCTTGATTTCTTCTCTTCGACCCGGCCCGGCCCGGCCCGGTTAAGCCTCCGACCCGACCCGAACCCGCCCACGTCAACCTTCAACCCGGGCGGGTCCGACCCGACCCGGCCCGGTCGACCCGAATGCCAACCCTGTCTCCCTTCACATTTCAAAGATTCTCCATTTCCCACAATCACATTAAAATGATGAGTTGGCTGAACTAGCAAAATAAGATACTAAACCAATCTTTCTTGAATGAAATTATGAGTGCTACCTAAATCAATAAAAACCTGGCAACCTACACAACATGTCTCTTAATAGACCCTTGAACTCCAGAGTCCTCAGGGAAGCCTGACCAACCAAAGCTTGAAAAGAAATCGCAGGAACCTGAACACTGTTTTGCTCGTACACTTCCCTATCTCCGAATTTCCAACCAACTCATTTTCTCCTTAGTATCAACAATTAACATGAAAAACTACATCTCACATTTATGCCCAGACACATATTTTCATCACAATTAAATCATAACCCTTTTACCTTCCTCCTTGCCCACTCCTCGGGAGGAATCTTCTTAATAAATGGCCTTTTTGTTGGATGTTATTAGTTGTACATGCTTGAGGTACCTGAACAGGACTAGGCAGCAAAGGAGGTGAAGTACTAGAAAGAGGTTGCCAAGGCTGTTTATAATAGGTATCTTTTCCTTTCATTGCTTTTTCATCAACAAATTTCTCTTCCTGTAGTTTGGATAGACCAATAGCGTTAGCCAAACTCTTAGGTTCGTGGGCTAAAACCTCCCTCTTCATCTCATATTTCAACCCAGAGATATATAACAGCTCAACACATACTTATCAGCTAACCATTTTGTCTTGCTGACCAATACCTTAAATTGATCCAAGTACTCTGCCAAAGTTGATGTTTGGTTCAATTTGAACAACATTCCTGCATAATCCACATACACTAAAGGCCCAAATCAAATGTCCCATTTTGGCACAAAAGATTCCCAATTCAAAAATTCCCCATTATCAAATTTATAATGAAACCAAGCTAGTGCCTTTCCATCCATATGAAATGATGCTATAGTCAATTTCACGTCCTTGGGAGTCTAATGATATGTAACGAATTGGTTGGCTTTGGACAACCACCACATCGGATTTGTACCCTCAAATCTTGGAAAATCCAATCTAGGGTTTCGCACATGAGGATCAGATCTAAGAGTTTTGTGAATTCCTTATAATGATCGACAACTCATGAGATGCCAACGATGCTCGCCTGTTAATTTGTTGGTCGATTTTGCCATCAAGAACAGTGAGTTTATGTATCAATTCCAACATCAACCCTATCTGCTCCAACATCAACTCTTTCTACTCCGACATTGATTCCAACAGCGTCCTCCTGCTCACCATGTTGCTTCATCGTCTCTTCCAATCCAGCAATTGCATCGTCCATTGATCGCAATCTCGTGTCGTCCTCCATTATCGAGCTCAAATCGGTGAAAGCACTAACTGATAGGAGTAGTATCACTTCTACACTAATTCAACCAAGAATTGCAATTGAATCGAAGAAATTTGGTAGTTTATTGATTGAATTTGAGATACAAGAATTCTAAGGTTTGGAATTGGGGAAAAACATATTAGAATCAAGAAGAAGACAGGATAAGGAAGTGGTTACAAATTCTAACTCTCTCTTTCTCTGACTCCCCTACTTATACTAAAATTCCCAGCTTCCATATCTCCTTCGATCCCTGCTGCACACGTGTCTCTTCTTTTTCCCTCCTTCTGTCTTCTTTAAACTCCCAACAAAAAACATGTGCTTCTCATGTAGATACAAAATCCTTCAAGTAGCTGGACCGAACCACACTCCCCTTGGGCCTCTGCTCTTCTGTCAAACCCAGCCCACTTAACTTTGTATCAATAATAGTCTATGGCTCTTTGCATCATAGATAGAACATCTTCCCCCTACAAAACCATCAAAATCAACAATGTAGTCTGAACTCCGGGTTTCGGTTTCGGTTTATAGGAAACCCGCCAATCTAAGAGATACATAAAGATTCCAGGACTGAAACAAAAATGAATCTGAACTCCTTGTTTTGCAGAATCATCACTAATTATTCATTTTATTAGAGTTTTTGCATCCTCTCTTTATCAAGAAGAGAGCCTAGACTCTGTCTAATTGTACTATATCAGAGGCTATTGGACTCTTAATCATACACTGAAACATTGTCTTGCTCTCTGATTTCTCACGATAGGACTTACGCAGGTTCATCAATCATATCTGGATGCTTGAAACCTCATAAACAAAGGTTGATGTTTTACTCTTATTGTTCCTTCACATTTCAGGGTTTCTCTAATGTTCCATAGGTTGGTGTATGAGTTTATGCGTTGATCTACTAGTGGATATTACCTATACTGCCATGCTAACAAAGGCCGGTGTTTAAATGGACGAGTATGTTCACATTCATGAGTGCCTCTGATGTAAAACTAACCTTAAGATAGAGAATTTCCAAAATTCTTAATGGATTAATTTTACCAACACGTAGTGCGGATCAAAGTTAAATTTTTTAAACAGTTAATCGATTTGATCGATTTTCAAGAACTGAATCACGTTAACAATCCCAATTAATAATTCAATTCTACAATCAATAATTAAATCCCTAAGTGTTATTTTGGGGATTCCAACAATTTGTTTAATTCAATATTGATTCGTACTCTAATCAAGCAAGTGGAACACTCAATCTCAATTGTTTTTGTGGGCGACAGGCAAATCAGATAATATAATAGAGATGATAGTTGATAAAACAGTATAACATAAATATTTGAAAATTAGAAAGAGTATACCGAGGGTTCGAAGAACTCAGCGTAGATCTCGGAAGAGCACAGCAATCAAAGAGATAGCAATGGTAGCAACAACCTCAAGAACAATGGCAGTGGGTGGTCGACGGCGTCACTGGCTGACGTCGACAACGGCGGTGGGCGTGACGACGTGGCAACAGCGGCGGCGGCGCAACGGAACAGGGAAAGGCATCGGATTTGGTGGGTTTCGATTGGGCAGTGTAGTCGCGGGCTGAGGAAGAGGTCGGGGGTGGGGTTCTGGGCTTTGGAGGAAGAAGAAGAGGAGAAAGGGGATTAGGGTTTCGGTCGAAGGAGGGGATGGGTTCGGGGATGAAGTCGATGGCGAAGGGGGTGGTGGCAGAGGGCATCGACGGGAGAGGGAGGGGTTTGTTAGGCGAGGTCGCGACGTGGGGGAGGCAGGGGTAAGGTCGGGAGAGGGTTGAAGCCGGGCTTGGAAGAGAATGGGAGGGTGGATATTTCGGAGGTAGGGGATGACAGGGGATAGAAGATGAAGAATAGTGTTAGGATTAAAAATGACGACTGTATAGGCTTAGATTGATTTTGTAATTTGGGAACTTAGGGTTAAGAATTTTGTATTGGATTTTGAGATTTGGGGATAGTTTCAGAGTTTATCACAAACCCTAAAATTGTATTAGGATTTATCACAAACCCTAATAAGTAGGTTCTCAATTGTATCACACAAAGAGAGATGAATAGCAAAACTCACACAATAATTTTTTAATCAAGAATGACATATCTTTCTCATTAATCTCAAGGCCTATATATAGGCTCCAAACAAACCAAGATACAAATCTCAAAATATTCTCAAAATCTAAAAAATATAAAAAAGATTACATATAGCTATAATTGCCAAAAACAAATATGGTACTGAAATAAAATCCTAAACTAAATAAGCAGCTGTCTTAGACGATGTCTGCGCTGATAGAAACGGCCGAATCGTCTTGAACCGATGTCCTCATCATTCTCCCCGGGTGGGAGAGGGCTCGACCTCGAGTCAACACCAGTCCTCCTGTCATAGTGCTCCAAAAGGTCTGGATCCAAGCGCTGGAGCTCTCCACGATCTATCCACGTGTACTCCGACTCCGGCTTGTTTTTCCATCTTACGAAATACCTATGAATACCGCCTCTCTAGTAGAGATATCTGATCATCTAAAATATTATTCAATTCTTCTGTCGATGGGTAAGTAGTATCTGGTAGTGGGGATAATGGAAAAATCTCACCATTAGACTGCAGGATAGGCACATCTATAAGAGAATTTCTATGATTAAATTCTGGGCCTTCATAGGGTACTAGATCCTCAACATTGAAAGTTTTACTGGTGCCAAAACCTTCGGGAAGGTCAACGACATAGGCATTATCATTGATTTTTTGAAGAATTTTAAATGGGCCTGCAGCACGTGCATTCAACTTCTTAACAGATCTAGCTGGAAACCATTTCGGACAAATCTGAACCATCACTTCGTCACCCACATTAAAAGTTTTAAACTTCCTTCTAATATCAGTTCTTAACTTGTAGTTAAAATTATTCTCATTAATTTTCTTCGAAATTTCTCTATGCAAGTCATGAATGCGGGATGCAAATGCAGATGCAGACTCAGAGACTCGGTGATGTTCTAACATTAACATGGGGACAAGATCTATGGGCTGCCTAGGACGATAACCATGTACAACTTCGTGTGGACTCATGCCAGTGGTTCTACTCCTAGATGTGTTATAAGCAAATTCAGCAACTGTTAATTTTAAATCTCATGTTCCGAAGTTCTCTCCCACAAGAGTACGTAAGAGATTGCCAAGACTCCGATTGACAACCTCAGTCTGTCCATCTGTATGTGGGTGGAAAGCTGAAGAAAACTCCAATTTTGTACCCAACTTGTGCCATAGGATCTTTCAAAAATAACTCGTAAATTTCACATCCCTATCAGACACAATATTTTTTGGCAACCCATGCAGCTTTACAATGTTATCAAAAAAGATCTGAGCTACACGAGATGCATCTTCGAGCATGGAAGTGTGCCATTTTGGAGAAACGGTCCACAATGACAAGAATGGAATCGTGTTTCTTTTGTGTTTTCGGTAAGCCTAACACGAAATCCATACTCACGTCTTTCCAAAGGCGACTGGGAACAGGTAATGGAGTATACAGGCCTGTGTTCTGTTTTTGTTGCTTGGCAAGTTGACAGGTGTGACATTTGTTAACAAGTCTCACAACGTCGCTCTTTAGCTTCGGCCAGTAAAACCTATGTTCCACAGCATCAATGGTCTTGCTATGCCCAAAATGTCCAGCAAGGCCACCAGCATGCAATTCCCAAACAAGATACTCTTGCAATGATGTACTAGGAACGCACAGTTTTGAGCGATAGAAGAGATAATCATCTTTCAAGAAATAATCATCTATCACTCGAGTGATGCCATCCTTCAAAGAGGTATAGATCTCGTGAAAATCTGGGCAGGAGGCATAGTCATCTTTCAATCTCTCAAAACCAATAATTTCGGTACACAGTGTAGATAAGATCATGTGACAACGACTTAGCGCATCCGCGGCCATATTATCAATCCCTTTTGTGTGCCTAATGGTATATGAATATTCTTGTAGGAACTCAATCCATCTAGCATGTCTCGGATTCAACTTTTATTGAGAATTAAGGAATCTTACGGCTTCATGGTCTGAGAAGATAACAAATTCTTGCGGCAGGAGATAATGTCGCCAATAGCGAAGTGACTGGATGACCGGATAGAACTCCTTGTCATTAGTGGAGTATTTTTGTTTTGCTTCATTCAGCTTTTCACTGAAATAAGCAACAGAATGACTCTCTTGACTGAGGATTCCACCTATACCAATACTAGAAATATCGCACGTTACTTTAAAGACTTTAGTAAAATCAGGTAACCTCATGACAGGTGTTTGAGTCATTCTCTTCTTGATCTCTTTGAAGGCTTTCGTAGCTTCTTTCGACCAGACAAATTCACCTTTCTTCAAACAGTCAGTTATCGGAGCCATGATCGTGCTAAATCCTTGCACAAATCGATGATAAAAGGTGGCAAGGCCATGAAAACTCAGCACATCACGAATATTGCGGGACTCAGGCCACTCTGTAATAGCTCGTATCTTTTCTGGGTCCGCAGATACTCCTCTGGCAGAAATAATAAATTCCAGAAAGATTGTCTGATCGGAGAGGAAGATATATTTGGTAGGATTAGCGTAAAGTTGTTCCTTCCTCAAAACACCGCAGACCTGTCTCAAATGGTCAAGATGTTGCCCAACGAATTGGCTGTAAATGAGAATATCATCAAGATACACCACAAGGAACTTGCCCATAAAGGAACGGAGTACTTGCGTCATGATTCTCATAAACGTGCTCGGGGCATTTGTCATTCCAAATGGCATGACCATCCATTCGAACAGGCCATCCTTCGTCTTGAAGGCGGTCTTCCATTCATCATCAGGACGAACACGTATTTGGTGGTAGCCACTTTTAAGATCAATCTTGGAAAAGATTGTGGCACTAGACATCATGCCCAATATGTCATCCAAACGAGGAATGGGAAAACGGTATTTTACCGTGATTTTGTTTATGGCACGGCTGTCCACATACATACGCCAGGTTCCATCTTTCTTTGGCGTCAATAAAGCAGGGACAGCGCAAAGACTTAAGCTTTCTCTGATGAAGCTCTTTGCCAATAACTCATCAATTTGCCTTTTCAACTCAGCATGCTTTGTCGGATTCATCCGATAATGTGGCAAATTAGAAAGACTCGCTCCCGAACTAGGCAGTTAAAATCAGTGTTCGGAACTAATCGGTCTAGGAGCGATTAGTGAATAATCGGGTTATCGGGAAAAATCGGGGATAAAATCGGGAAAATCGTGTGTATATATATATATATGAAAAAAATTATATAAAGAGCTTAAATTTAAATTGTCGTGTATTTACTATTTAGTATCTATTTGTTAATTTTATTAACATGTACATTTTGTCTTAAATGCAGATAATTGAGAATATCTAGAATGAGAATATTTGCAGCGGTCACAAGACATGATCTTACATAATCATGCGCAAATTCATTTTCTTGACCCAAAGAAAAAGTGATGCAATGTGATTTTTGTAAAAATACAGTGTAATTTTTAAGTTATCACTTTTGTAAAACTATAATGTGTTACTTTTGTATTAATGTATACGAAATATGATATCTGAGTTAGAAATTAGCAAAATGTACCTTATCCAGTGAAGATGGTACTACTACTGTACTAGTATATTTTAAATGACTTGTCGAAGGTGCAAAAACTACTCAAGCAGCCTCAGAAGAGGAGTAACATGGAGTAATTCCCATCAAATACACATCTAATATTATCAACGATTTGTTGTGCCTAAAGAATGATAAGTTATTGTAAATAATGCACAAGTTATGAAACACATCTGTACAATACTCAAATACTCAATACTCAAGTAACAGTTATTTTGTACAATACTCAAGTAATAAAGATAAAGATAATAAATTATTACTCAGACTTGAGCAACCAAAGTAAAAAGTAAAAAAATAAAGAGCAAAATGGGTGGCTCTGTACAATACTGAAATGAGAACCAAATGGGATTCCGCAGACTTAAATGAGACATTTCAATGGCTCAACCTCCAGTCATACAACTTACCATCAATCCATCATACTCTAATAGGTTGAAATAGGTAAGTATGATGGTTGCAAAAACAAAATCAAACAAACAAACAAACAAATTTGCAAATACTTACTGTGATGAGCTATCAGCATGCCGCCGATGTAGCTGCCGCTACTACTGTTGAGGAAGTAAGCGCACTTGAAAGGGATGATGAGAGGGAGGAGCTGTCGATTATTACTCAGACTTGAGCAGTTGTCACTACTTTTGTTGAGAAGAGAAGGAGGTGTCGATGTCGCTGATGTTGAAAGAGAGGAGAGGGAGGAGAATTTGGAGATTGAGAGGCTGCTAGGGTTTGGAATTGCGTTTGATTTGGGAATAAATGGATAATAGGGGAGATAAAAGAAAGGAATTATTGAAGTGGAAGTGAGGGTAGGGTCGGGTTCTGAGTTGGAACGAGTAGGGTTGAGAGAAATAAAACCATTTTAAAACCAATCCGATTAATCGAATTTTCATGTAATCGCTATATCGGCCGATTAGTCAAAATATCGGCCGATAAACTCGATTTAATCGCTCAAAACCCAATTTTCAATAATCGGCTAAAATTTAATCGGGGTTTGGGCGATTAGCGATTAATCGGCGATTAATCGCTAATTTTAACTGCTTAGCTGTCCCGAAACCAGATCAATAGCGTGTTGGATGTCACGCAATGGGGGCAACTGGTTGGGGAGGTCAGCAGAAAATATATCTACAAATTCCTATAGGACAGGAGTAACTTGAGGCGGGATGAGTGATTTAGGATCTTTAGGGACTTCTCTCGCTGTGAGTAAAAGAATAGTAGCCCCTTTGTCAATTTCTTTCGTGAGTTCCTTTTCACCCATATATGTTACCTCTTTGCCCTTTCTCGAGGGAGCCGGTGTTGTTTCAGCTGGACTAGTTCGTGGTCTCACAGGTATGAGCTTTAGTTTTAGTCCATCGTGCTGGAACACACATTGGTTGGATAGACCATATATGGTCACATCGTGATTGTATAACCAAGGTCTCCCTAAAATGACTTGACCCACATCCATTTTGAGCACATCACACCAAATTTCCTCTTTGTAAGCTTTGAAGTCCACAGGGACCAAGCATCGATGTGTTACTTGGAGTGGGGTTGCATCAATCCAAGATACTTTGTATGGGCGTGGATGGGGTTCAGCCTTAAGTCAGTCTTAACTAAGACCGCAGAAGAGAGCGTTGACGCAACTCCCACTATCAACAATCACCTTACAGTTTTTGCCACCTATAGTCATGAAGGTGTGGAATATAGCAGTGCGCTTCCAATCATCTTCTTCTTTTGGTTGGGACAAAGCACATCTGACTACATTCAAGTGAGGTGATTGGATAGACCGAATACAGTGGAGATACTGGTCATCCTCTTCTTCATCGAAGTCATCGCCTTCAATAGGCTCATAGGAAAACTCTTTGTCAGAGTCGTCAGCAATGACAGCGGTACCCTCTACTATGTTGATCCTACGGGAGCTGGGACAGTTGCTAGCAACATGATCGTATCCCTTACAATTATAGCACTTCGTGAGAGGGTCAATCTTAGTGTAATCTCTTTCGGTGTTCTTACCCTTATGTTCATCTCTATGTGAATTGAAATTTGAATTAGGTTTGCTGGGGTAAGATTTGTTGGGGTGTTGAGAGGGAGGCTTAGATCTAGATGGATCAGTAGAGGTCATTCTAGAGGAATGATCTCTCGAGTCGCTGGACCTAGAATGAGAACTAGCTTTAAGGAAATCCATATCGAGGACTAGGACGTAGGCTGCAGCTAGTGAGACCACATTTCTATGAATTAGCTCGTTCCTAAGGTCAGCTCGTAGTCCAGCTCTGAATCTAGAGAGAGTTTGTTCTTCACTCTCTTTACCTAAAGCATTGCACCGAATAAGAAAGTCATCAAACTTATCAACATATTTTTATTTGGATTTACTTCCTTGATAAAATTGGTTCCACGAATCTAGCAATCGGGTGTGAAATGATAACGGTACATATCTCTCAGTAAGCTTCTCTTTCATGGCTTCCCAAGTGGCTATGGGTGCCAGGCATCGGCCTCTGCGGGCATGTTCAAGATTGGTCCAGTATTGTTAAGCTTTACGCGTCAATTTCATAATGACAAATTTAACCTTCAGGGCTTCGCTCATGTCAAACCACACAAAGTAGTGGTCCATGGCACGGATCCAATCGAGGTAAGCTTGGGGTTCCATGTGGCCTTTAAAATGGGGAATGTCAGCCTTAACGTTCTTCTTATATTGTTCGTCAGAGTCACGTTCATTGTCACGAATATTCCCTTGAGGGATCTGACGATTGGCATGAAGCTCAGGGACAACAGTTTGATTTAATTCCACTTTCTCAAGCCTCTGATTGATATTAACAAGAGTTGCTTGAATGACAGCTAGGATAGCGGAGATATCAGAGTTGTCCATTTCAAGTCGGAAAAGTCTAGGGTTCCTAATTAGGTGATTTGGAAGGGATAAAAAAGACTCTTCAGGATCTGTGATGGTGCTGCGAAGGCGCATTCACCAAAAGTGAAAACTAGAGGTCGTGTGTCCTAATTTTTTTTTAATTAAATTTGAAATGACCTAAAATAAAGAAAGAAAAATAAAAGACTACACAATCCTAAATGAATGCAAAATTGGTGCCTAAATGATGCAAGAACTGGGTTTTAAGAACCTTCGCTCCAATACCAAAATGATGTAAAACTAACCCTAAGATAGAGAATTTCCAAAATTCTTAATGGATTAATTTTACCAACACATAGTGCGGATCAAAGTTAGAATTTTTAAATAGTTAAACGGTTTAATAGATTTTCAAGAACTGAATCACGTTAACAATCCCAATTAATAATTCAATTCTACAATCAATACTTAAATCCCTAAGTGTTCTTAGCAAGTACAAGATTCAATATTGATTCGTACTCTAATCAAGCAAGTGGAACACTCAATCTCAATTGTTTTTGTGGGCGACAGGCAAATCAGATAATATAATAGAGATGATAATTGATAAAGCAGTATAACACAAATATTTAAAAATTGAAAAGAGTGTACCGAGGATTCGAAGAACTCAGCGTAGATCTCGGAAGAGCACAACAAACAAAGAGATAGCAATGGCAGCAACAACCTCAAGAACAATGGTAGAGGGTGGTCGACGGCGTCACTGGCTGACGTCGACGACGGCGGTGGCCGTGACGACGTGGCAACGCCGGTGTCGCGACGGAACAGGGAAAGGCGTCGGATTTGGTGGGTTTCGAGTGGGCAGTGTAGTCGCGGGCTGAGGAGGTCGGGGGTGGGGTTCTGGGCTTTGGAGGAAGAAGAAGAGGCGAAAGGGGATTAGGGTTTCAGTTGAAGGAGGGGATAGGTTCGGGGATGAAATCGATGGCAAAGGGGATGGTGGCCGAGGGCGTCGACGGGGGAGGGAGGGGTTTGTGAGGCGAGGTCGCAACGTGGGGAGGCAGGGGCAAGGTCGGGAGAGAGTTGAAGCCGGGCTTGGAAGAGAACGGGAGGGTGGATATTTCGGTGGTAGGGGATGACGGGATAGAAGATGATGAATAGTGTTAGGGTTAAAGATTCTGGCTGTATAGGCTTAGACTGATTTTGTAATTTGGGAACTTAGGATTAGGAATTTTGTATTGGATTTTGGGATTTGGAGATAATTTCAGAGTTTATCACAAACCCTAAAATTATATTAGGATTTATTACAAACTCTAATAAGTTGGTTCTCAATTGTATCACACAAAGAGAGAGATGAAAAACAAAACTCACACAATAATTTTTTAATCAAGAATGACATATCTTTCTCATTAATCTCAAAGCCTATATATAGGATCAAAACAAATCAAGATACAAATATCAAAATATTCTCAAAATCTAAAAAAAAATAAAAAATATTACATATGGCTATAATTGCCAAAAACAAATTTGACACTGAAATAAAATCCTAAACTAAATAAGCAGCTGTCCTAGACGATGCCTGCGCTGATAGAAACACCCGAATTGTCTTGAATCGATGTCCTCATCAGCCTTCCTTTACCAATATAGAATAACTATTACTAGCTGACTTTCTTTTCTTTTTGCAACCAGATTGAAACTCAAGTGCTTGGAAAGAAAGCCAAAACTATACCACTTTTTGAAATTAAATAAAAAATGGAATCTTTATGTAAAGAACAGGTAAAAGTCATTTCTTGAGTAGAGTTAAGAAAATACAAAATTCATCTGCAAAAAAATTAGCCCCCCAAAAAAATGACACTGCCCTAGATTTATAAGATTGATTGACTACATCTGACAGCACTTGGACATGATGGTTCTCGATGGATCCCAAGCCCAGCTTAGTTTATTCTCTATTATCATCTCAAAGTTCTAACCATTTCCACAACGATAATAGATATTGCTATACTCAAGCCAAACTCTGTATTTACTCAATTATATAACTTCTTCTGCTCTAGACTATCTAGGGCAGTTTGACCATTGCTTGTTGACAAATATCCTCCTATATTCCCCATAATAAAACTCAGTGAGTTATCATTTTAATTTTTTAATGTAAGGGACAAGCTTCATACTTATATGAAAACAAAATAGATATACCATGAAAAAAATTGTGTTCCAGTATGCATACAAATCAAAAGCATCAAAAAAGTTGCAACTGAAGAAAATACTAAGAGCTAGTTGAGCTAGAAAAACTGAGGTTATGTGAAGTCATCAAAGCGACCTGTAATAAATTCATTGTGAAACAAATAAAGTGAGCATACTAAGCAGCCAAATTAGTTAGAAAAAACATGTTTGACAAAAAAAAATGATCAACAGATTTAATCCTAGTAATCATATGAGGTTGCCTAAAAGATTAAAGCAATATCTCTTGAGAAGGGGAACCCCACCAATCAACTTCCTCAATTCCGGGTTTGACTGATGATACTACAAGGCTACATCTAGCAAGACTAGCATGATGAAGCCGTTAAATTTATGTTGTAACATAGCTCCATTACAAATGTTAGAAAAGTATTTGCACTTAATGGGTTGCAAAAAAGGAACATCTTGAATCGAGCATTGCAGGATTTGGCGCAATGTGTTTTATTTCCAAGATAATTTTTATTTTCGTATACAAAAGAGGACAAGGTAAATTTTACATCAGAAAATATCAATTCTTAAGAAAATGTGTATGTTCGGCAATCTTTTAATAGTGACCAAAAAGTTAGCATCTACCAAAAGATCAGTCATGTACACATATATCAGGTTTTCAATACCTCTTATATTCTGACTTTATTCTGAATTTTATGCTGAACATTTGATATAAACTGAATTTCAATTTAAAGATAACTACCAATGATCAGTTCATAAAAGTGTAACGTCTTGATTTAACAAATATTTGAAGAGCTTCTTTTCATATAATATCTGTGAGCAGTTGGCATATATCAACTAATCATCACAATCATTAAGCTCTGCTTTGTAAATCAATTTCTTAGAGAAATGTTGTAGACATATGATAGCTGTGTAGTGTGCACATAAGCAAAAAACTAATGATCACAATTACTTGCACAACCTGCTGCTTTTGGTAATACAAAATTTAGCTTTTTAACCCTTACCCCATAGATGGTTAATTATCTAGCATTTGGCATCTAATGCACTATAAAATATGAAACATGTAAGTACCATCTATATATCTATATAATAAAACACAAAGAAAGCTATCAAGTGGCTCTCCTTCAATCCCCCCAAAATTAAAGGCCCAGATCGACCTCACAAAACACATTCCGCCCCCCCCCCCCCCCCCCCCCAAGTTTCCCCCCAAAACTCAAATTCAAATCCCCCAAAACAACTCCTTTATTTATTTAATTATCTCTCTCTCTCTCTCTCTCTCTCTCTCTCTCTCTCTCTCTCTCTCTCTCTCTCTCTCTCTCTATATATATATATATATATATGGAAACATGGACTTTTATATCCCCAATTTATAATTATTTTTTAACATATACTAATGAAAACATGGATTTTTATTTATAACTAATTATTGTCATACTATTCAAACTTGAGCTATATAATTGTTGATTTACTGTTTACAAGGCTTTTCATATGCTATATCATTCTGAAGACGTGCCGTAGGCACGTGCCCATGGGCAAATCTAGTAAATTTATAAAATATACGAGTTTATAAAAATGACTACTGCAATAAGATTAATGACCCATTGAGAAGCAGCTCTTACCTTCCAGCTGAGGCTAGCATATTGGACAAGAGCACATGATTGCCAGAATCCGCTGGATCAAGCTCAAACAGCTTCTGTGCAGCAATCTTTCCGAGCTCCGTCCTTCCATGCATCTTACAAGCTCCAAGAAGAGCCCCCCACACTGAGATGCTCGGTCTCATTGGCATTCCTTCAATCACCTCCAATGCCTCCTCCTCCATCCCTGCCCTCCCTAACAAATCCACCACACAAGCATAGTGCTCAGTCCTCTTCTCAATTCCAAACCTCTCCGTCATAGTCTCAAACAATTCAAAACCCTCCTTTGGCCTCCCTCCTCTTGCACAAGCCGATATCACACTGACTAGGGTTACATAATTCGGCATTATCCCACTGCTTGTCATCTGGTTGAACAATTCCAGTGCAAGACTAGCATTCCCAAGGGAAGCATACGCTCCCATCATTGCATTCCATGTCACAAGATTCCTAACAGGTAATTCATCAAACATCTTCTCCGCATCCCAAACACTCCCGCATTTCCCGTACATATCAACAAGCGCACTCCCCACAAACACATTGTGATCGATACATGACCTCACTGCAACAGCATGAACCAACCTTCCAAGATCCACCCCAGACAGCCCCGCACAGGTGGTCAAAATGCTCGAAACCATAAAATCTGTTGGCACCAGGGCTTCCTCTTCCCTCCTCCCTCTCAAATACAACAGAAACGCTTCCACCTCCATCCCATTCTGCGCATACACCACAATCATTGAGCACCACGAGACCGCATTCCTCACCCTCATCTCATCAAATGCCAACCTCGCCTCCCCAACACACCGACACTTGCCGTAAAAATCAACCAACCCATTCCCAACCGAAACCACCTCACCAAACCCTGTCCTCACCAGCAACGAATGCAGCTGCCTCCCGACCCCCAAATACTCCCCCACGGCGCACGCATTCAAGAAAGCGCAGCACGACACCTCGTTCGGTGAAAGCCCGTCGACCGACCTCATAAGTCCAACAAATGCAACAATTGCATGGTCCGGCCGCTGGTCGGCCACCGCATTGGTCATAACGGCATTCCACGCAACGACATTTTTATGAGGCATTTCGTCAAACAGCTTACGTGCGTATCCGGGAAGGCCGCATTTGAAGTACATGTCTTCGGCCGCAGAGGCAACATAGACATCGTTAATGAGGCCGATTTTAAGGGAAAGGGTGTGTAAAAGAGAGCCAATAAGGGGGTCACGTAGGGAGGCGGAGGATTTGAAGACGGAGGGGAGGGTGAAGTCGTTGGGGCGGGAGGGAGTGCGGAGCATGGAGAGGAAGACGCGTAGGGAGAGGAGGGGGCGGGAGTTTTGGGAGAGGCCGGAGATGAGAGCAGTGAAGGATGGGACGGAGGGGGGGTGGGAGGAGGAGAGGAGGAGGAGGCGGAGGGCGGGGGAAGGGAGATCGAGCTTGGAGTAGAAGTTGATGAGGTGGGTGATGAGGAAGGGAGGGGGAAAAGGGGAGAGGGTTTTGAGGATGAGGGAGTGGACGGAGCGGCCGAGGAGAGGGGAGCGGGTGGCGATGGCGTGTTGGATGTAGGTGGCGAGGGTTTGGGGGCAAGGGAGGAGGTACAAGGACATGGAGGGAATAAAACAAGAACATGAGGGTGGGACAAATCAAATCAAATCAAACTAGACTGGAGCACAAATAAAACAAAATCCAGTAATTTATAAATTTTTTTAATAAATTAAAAATTAAAAAAATTAAAAAAAATTAAAAAAATTAAAAAAAATAAAAAAAATAAAAAATAAAAAAACCTCCAAAAACAGCCCTGGAGGCTAATAAGCATTAGATGAGAGTCGGCCCAAGCTCTATCTCATCATAGTCATACTCAATGTTGCTACTAATTTTTCTATGGGAACAAACAAATGATATGAGCTCTTTTAAACACAATAAAAAACTGATATTTTTTTTACTTTCACTGATATTGACCATTTCCAATTGATGCCCAAGCTCTATCTCATCATAGTCATACTCATTGTTGCTACTAATTTTCCTATGGGAGCAAACAGATGATATGAGTTATTTTTCTATTTCCATTGATATTGACGATTTCCAATTGATGTTTTTTACTTTCACTGATATTGACGGTTTCCAATTGATGTTGACTTCCGAATCTGACTCGTTTGCACCATTAAATCTGATCTTAATGGCGACGATCGCTCTGATTGACCTGCAAAAGTCTGAAACACCCGGGTTGAACCCGACGACAGATCATCCGACGCTCAAGTCAGAACTCAAGAAGAATATGAGAGAGCTTTTGTTGGAAAAAAAATACCGATTACCTGATTTCTGGGGAGGTAGAGGGTATTTATAGTCGCTTTGGGGGTCAGTTTCAAGATAATGATTTATCTTTACTATCCGGTGTTTTTTTATTGAATTGATTATCTCTTCTTTATGAAGGGATAAGAGTGGTTGGAGATTGAGTTAAAATTCTTTTCATGATAAGAAATATAGTTTTTAAACCGTCTCTTATGGATAATTATGAGTTTAAATCATATTTAAATAATATTGACTCATTTACATTGGGCTGTTATGACACCCAGTAAGACAAATCCGTTTTGGGTTATTGGACTTAAGATATGCCCAATTGCCCTTCATAGACTCGTTTCTAGTTAAATTTATTATTTAACCTCTTAGAGGTTTAAGATTCGTGCCCAATTTGAACGGTTCCGATTTGGTTCTATTTTACCCATATCACAAGCCCCCCCATTCCTGAAGACTGAATTTCACAGCTTCTGATTGTAGAAACTTATCAGAGTTTCCGATGACGTTTAAATCTTGCTTAAGGTGTAACGGTGTTATTCTGAGTTTGTAAAATGCCCAAAATTATTTTTAGAATTTTCTGGATTTTCTGTACATTTTCGGAATTTTTGAATTTTTTCCAAATTTTAATTAGTTTTTTTGAATTTTTTCATTCAATTTCCCGATTTTTAATAATTATTTTTTGAATTTTTAATTAAATATTATAAAATAATAATTATATTTTTGAAATTTAAAAAAAAAAACTTTTCCGAATTAATAACTATTTTAAGAATTTGTTAAATTAATTATTTCAAATTTTTAATTATTTTTGGAATTTTTTAAATAATTAATTCGAATTAATAAATTTAAAAAAAACAATTAATCAAATCCCCAATGACGTGGCAGAATCTGGACCGCTGATCACACGAACACGAATTGGGAGGAGATCTAAAGCGTTGATTCCCTCGTTCTGGTCAGTTGAGCTCCTACCCACCTTTTTTTGCCTCTTTTCTTTGAAACTTTTTTCAACTTTTTTTTATCATTTTATGATTTTTTAAATTCAATTTTTGAATTTCAATAATTAATTTTTGAAAATTTTAATTAACTATTCCAAATTAATAATTATTTTCGGAATATTAAAATATTTTTTTGAATTAATAATTATTTTTTAGAATTTTTAAATAATTATTCAATTTTTTTTATTATTTTTTGAATTTTTTAATAAATAATCTAATTTTATAATTAAATAAAAGAATTAATTAAAAAAGAAATTACCTAATTGAATCTCAGCCGTTGATCACACAAGTGTGGATCGAAATGAGATCTGGGTCGTTGTCCCTCGTTCTGGTTAGTTGAGCTCATGCTCAATTTTTTGCCGAGCAGACGTGTCCCCGACCCATCTGGCACTTCATGGTTGCGCCATGTGGTGTTCAACGTTGACCCGAGGCCCACCCTTTTTGGCCAGCACGTGTGGCACACGTGCAACTGTTCAACTGATTAAGTCTCAACCGTTGATCACACGAGCGCGGAACAAGAGGAAATCCTGCTAAGTTGAGCTCCTACTCAGTTTTTTGCTTCACAGAAGTGTCCCCGATCCATCGTAGCACTTCGTGGTGGTGCCATGTGGCGTTGACCATTGACCTGTTCAACATTGACCCATGGCCCACCCTTTTTTGGCCAGTACGTGTGGCACACATGCAATTGTTCAACTAATTAAATCTCGGCCTTTGATCACATAAGCGCGGACCAGGAGGAGATCAAGGCCATTGTTTCCTTCATTCTGATCGGGAGCGCTGTGACCCAGCAGAAGGGTCTCCGACCCGGCGTGGCGCTTTATGGTGGCGCCATGTGGCATTGACTAGGCAATTCTTTTTCTTCATTTTCTTCTTCTTCTTAGCACAATCATAGTAACAAAATTCACGAATAATTCACGAATTGGGTGAATTATTCGTGAAGAATTCATCTACCGAATCAATTCACGATTTAATCGCCAATTTTCGTTTAATTCACATACTTTATGAATTATTCGCGAAAAGCGCAAACTATTCACGAATAATTTACGATTAAACGAATTAATCACTAAGTTTGTTACTATTTTTCATATTTATTGATTTAAATATATATTTACTTAGGTGATGGATACTGAGATGCATTAAATATTGTATTTCTTTCATCCTGAATTTTTACCCTTTTTTCGAAATTACCTTTTTTGCTAAATTCCGAATATTAAATCTTACCGAATTATTCTCGAACCCCGAGTTTGTGACTATGAGCGCAGCTACATTGTAATTAACTTTCCTGGTGCTACAGAGGTCCGATCAGGGGTGTATGACTACTTGTTCCGAAGATGACTCGAAGATCTACAGTTCTTCTTCAGAATTCAGCTGGGGAATCATCTGTATTTAAGGTCAAAATAGGCAAGCAATATCTTTACCTCCGTGAAGTTGAGAAGTGCTTCGGTGTCGAGGATCTACGAAGAGGAGTTTCGCCTCCCGGGAGCTGCAAAGTGGAGCTTTGCTCCTAGTGGGCTAAGAAGAGGAGCTTCGCCATGGAGGGGCTATGAAGAAGAGCTTCATAGCATCATTGGGAAGAGCAGTTCAGTGGGCGAGTTTGGGGAGCATCGCTAGACGAGTTGGACTGCGAATGCACTGATAGTTAAGAAGGACACTCAGGAGGCGAGCGAGATGAAGAGCAGGGTCTCTATGTCACGCCCCACTTCCCAAAAAAAGAATACGAAATACGGATACACGACAAAAGCCCAGCGAATGATTTTCATCATCCATAAGATGTTCAAGAATCTTTACAACATTCATAAGAATCATCAGAGTCGGAAGCAAAAGTATCAACCAACATGCACATATGAACCAAAATACCAACAAGAATACCTGAACCAAATATATAAATTTCAAATAGTCATGATCTGAATAAGTCAAAATCCTAGGTCACATTGCCCAAATACAAGAATAAAACCAAGTGTCAAAATACAATATTGTTCAAGCAACTACAAGAAATAATAATAATAAAATGCAGCACTAATACTTCATGTTACCAATACCATCTGGAACTTGTTATTCAAAATCTACAATTCAACAATTGTAGGGAAGAGGAAAAGAGAAAACAAGTACCCGTCAATTGCAAGTTACGGGCCGCTTGTAATGCAGGATACAAGTACATAGGGAAAACTAACTAACAAATAACATGGTATAAGCATGATGTCAAGTATAACAACTAGCATGGTAAGGTGATTAAGTGTAAATGGCATGAATCAAATGTAAAGTAAACAAGTATCATGCAAACAAGCATCAAGTATCAAGTATCATGTAATCATGCATCAAGTGTCATGTATCAGGTCTCATGTATCATGTAGTCAAGTTTCAAGCAAGCATGTATCATTTTCAAGTATCATGTTCAAGTATCATGTATCCAATCTTGTAGTTATTACTATCTAGGTAGCACTTCATGCATCCTAGCTTTTACTACATGGTTGCTACAACAAACAGTTTCACTTTAGATTTCATAGTTGACCATAGAGGACAGTGTACTCAGGGATAAGTATCAAGTAATCGAGCTCCAAGCTCCAAGTATCATGTATCATGTATCATGTAATCACGTGTCAAGTTGTGCAAGGGGCAAGTATCATGTCTTGCGTGCAAGTGTCAAGTAATTACGTGTCAAGTATCATGTCTCAAGTCAACACGTAGCATCAATGGATTCCCTTCTGAGTACGCGTTTCTGAATTATCCACTATTAGATTTTTCCCTTAAACCCCGGCTTGATTATTTATTATTAATGTCAAACAAGCATGTAGGTGTGCAAAATATATCAAGAATAACATGGCATAATCGTGTAACAAGTTCAAGTTGCAAGATAAATATGTACGGGTGCAAGATAACTCATAAAAGAATAAAATAAATAAATCTCAAGTTCAGGACAGCAAGACCATACTATAGTAAAATACTGATTCCCAGTGTTACAAACATGCAAATCTAAATCCGTCGAAACGTCTAGAAAATAGAATCCTAACCGAATCCAGCGAATATAAATAAGTAATATAGTATTTCACAACAACTTAACTCAAAACTGATTTGAAACCAGAAAATAAGTTCAGCCAAAAATCAGGAAATCGAATTCAAGAGCAGGAAGACAGCATGAAAAAATAAATTCACGAAAAATCTGGGGTATTTTCCTATATGTTTAGTATCAGAATATAAAGTTTCATAATTTTCCGGTAAAATTAGATCATTCATTAAAAATCAGAAAACATCAATAAACGATAGTTTGGCAAATCTGGAATTCCCAACACTGCTGTATGAAAACTATAATATTTCGCAAACAGTGAAATGAAAACCAAATCGACCAAAGGGAGATGAAAATAGATAGAATAAACTAACTTTTATATTTCACAAACATTTTTCATACAGTAATAGGAATCATGGTGAAAATACAAATCTTTACAGAACAGCGAGCAAATTCTAGCAAGTATAGTCTTTATAAACAAGCATGAAACGGCATATAAAACTCATTAATAAAATCCACCAAAATTCTGGGTAATCCTTGATTAGATATAGAAACACTGACCAAAATTTTAGATCAAAATATTATGCGGAGCACTAGTATCAAAATAATTTAGTCATCAAAACCATCAAGAAATGAAATCTGGAAATGAAATACACCTCTGTAGTAAAACAATCATATCTCACACATACGAAAACAAAATCGAGCAAGGTTAAAGGGGTTAGAAAGAATACGAATTCCTCTACAAATCATGTTTTATACTGAAATTAATATTCTGACCTTAATATGGTCTAAATTACTGATCAAGACAGATTATCGGCAAAATACAGAATTTTCTTTAGGAACAAAACCAACATGAATCACACGAAACTTGATCGAAACATAACTAAACATGCATTAGAGTCTACTAGGTGTACAAACAACATGATATAGAGTATACAACATGTCCACAACAAGTATATCACATGGGTCTCATAAGCATACGAGTTCTCATAATTGATTCACATAAACATCATATCAAGAACGGGCAAAACTTAAGGTGTTTCATATCAAATTTTGTGTCGTGAGGCAACTATGGTCAAAACACTATAAAGACAATACTCATCAAGAATACACACACATGAGTTGTCTCTAGAACCCAACTACACTACAAGCGGTATTTATGACTTGTATCATACAAAGGAATTGAGTACAAGTTACTTGCCTTAACCGAAGAAGAAACCGACGAAAATCAAGAATAAAAATAACAGGAATGGATTCTCGAGGCACGAACACAACACCCGGATGGATCACAAACAAGAATCACGAACCAAACGGATCACACGAACCGAAGCGAGCACACGAACCCAACGAACCAACGAGAACACACACCACAATCACCCGAGATCCAACACACAATCCACGAATGAGTAACCACGCACGCACACTCAACCCCCAGAGCACGAGGAAGAGAGGGAGAGAGAATGGCGGATGGGAGAAGATGACGGCGAACAGCAGCCTAGGTTGCTGCCACTGTCGCTGTCAGCCGCGCGACGCACCAGGGAAGAGGTACGAGGGTCGAGTGCCGCGAGATTGAGGAGAGGGTGCCGGAGAATGAGAGCGGGATGGAGACGGAGGTGGGGGTGCAGTGGATCGGGGAGAGACAGAGGGTGGAAGTCGGGAGAACCAGGGAGAGGTTGAGAGCGGGGATCAGACGGGAAAGAGAGAGAGCACGGTGTTGATAGGTTGCGGTTGGAGACATAGGAGCATGCACAGGTGGGGGTATTTATATGGGGGAGTTTAGGGTTAGGCTATAGCACAGATCGGGTGGGCTTCAATGAGTGTAACCGTGTAGTTAGGAATAGGATTATTTAGTGGTTAGGCTAATGGGTGATTAGGAGGTCTGGATATATAATGGGCTCAGCAATGAGTTCAATTGGGTAATTTAGTGTATGGATTTAAACTGGGCATAGGTTGAATAATGAGGAAATGAGTAATAGGTAGTGGGTTGGGTGAAATTGGTCTGATAATGGGTAATTAATGGCTATGAGTAATAATTAGGTTGAAGTATAAATGGGTATAAGTATCAAATGAGTCTTGGGATTTAAGAGATCAAAAAAATGATAGGGCAACCAAGAATAATTAAAATAACCAAATGGAAATAATAATAATAAAAAATTAACAGTGAGAATAAAAAATAATGGCACGAGCAAAAATAGACGAATCGAAAGGAGACAACCGAATCAAGAATTCAAATAATGAGATGATAACAATAAAAATAAATATATTGAAACAAAAGGTCCAATATACGGTCCAGAAGAAATACAAGAGGAATACAAAGAGGGAAAATACATTAAAACGAAAAATACACTCAAAAATACCCAAAATGAAAAATAGGGGTTACGCTCTAGGAGAGAGATGTTCTATAGGCGAGTTTAGGGAGCACTGTTAGACGAGTTGGGCTGAGAACTCGCTGTTTGGTTAAGAATGTAACACCCCGCAAAATTGAGTTATGACATTTTTGCCCACGGGTGTTACGCATTTTGTACTGTTACGGGTAATATCTGTAGCGTATTTTAATGTAAATATCCTACGTATTTTTGTATTTCGATTAATTATATAGTTTTCGTCATCTCAAAATTTATTTTTATCTTATTTTTAGCCAACTCAAATATTTATTTTAATTTTTGTATTTTTTACGTGCATTGCACGTATTTTCAATACACGTGACGATTACATATATTCCATCATTACGTGTAATGTTTCTACGTATTTCAACTATTTATTTTTATAACTCGTTCGAATTCTTTTTATAAATTGAAGTTCATTTTTCTCATATTTTGACTCGAATATATTTTTATACGTGTTGTCTATATACGTGTTGATTACATTGTCGTGTATATAGAATTAATGAAATGTATTTCTTCATATGTTGTACTTCGATTATTTATAAACATTTTCCTGTCGATAAAATCTATTTTGTATTTGAATGTTTATTTTACGTGCAACGTACGTGTTTGCAGTGCACGTGTTGGTTGTATTCTCTTTCAAAATAAAATTTATGAAGTGTGTGTGTGTGTGTGTGTTTATTTTTGTGTGTGCATGAAAACTCTAATTATAATTAAATTAAACTAGTTTTATTAAATACATATTACATATTATAACATATGCATTTCATTTACATAAAAACTAATAATAAATTGTGTGCACACGTGGCACGCACGTGCACGTGCACGTGCTTTCTCCCCTTGGATTTGCTGATCGGAAATACTTGAGAGAGATGAGAGAGTGGGGTTATGTTAGTGGGTGGTTAATTGGGTGTGGGTAGTTAATTAAATCCCCATTTAATTAATTAATCCTCTTTAAAACCTCTCCCTCTGCTTGGGATTTCATGAGAAACGAAACAAAAACAAAATGGAAAAGAAGTGTTCATGCCTTGCTACCATTGCTTTACGTTGGAAAGTTTTCCTTGGGCACGGATTTTGGAGTGAGAGATTGGAGCTTCATGGAGTTCATTTACTAGGGAGTAATTAAATTCTTCCAATATGTGGGTGTTCTTATTACCTTCTAATTGTGTGAATTGTGTGTGCTTAATTTCACCATGAGTAGTTGCTAAATTTAGTTTGATGTGTTGAATATACAAGTAATCTAGAATGTAGATTGTGCATTTTAGTATAATTAATGTGTGATTGAGTAGATGTTTTTAAACTTCCAATATATTAACAAATGTTCATGTTAGTTAAAAGTTGTGAAAGTAGTAATTAGTGAGTTTTATGTGGAGAGGGATCCCTTAGAAATCTAATTAGTACATGCTAAATTAATCATGTAGTAGACAAATTGGATTAATGTATGTGTAGGAGTTTTAAAAAAAATTTTAGATGATGAAAATTTTATAAAAGGAACTCATTAGTATTAAATGCATTATAATAGTGTAACATTTCTTAAGAACCTAGTTGGATGAGGGGCAAAAATTTACACAATTCAAATTGTAGAAATAAGAGCAAATCATACAAAATGGAGTTAGATTTCATTATATTTAAAGAATAAATAATTATAAGATTTTATCTTTGTGCATATACACAGAAATTTGGGGGTATTCAATTCTGGAAGTGATTAAAGATAATAATGTATAGCAAATTAGGAACCAAAATTTTCTAAAAGTGATTTAGAAACAGAGAATTGGAAGAAAAGAATTTTAACACATATATAATCAGAAAGGGATTTGGACTTCGTGGTTAGTGTGCTGGGTGTGGGGCTTTCTTGGTCTTGGGTTCGAAACTTGGGAAGGCTCTGCCTCTTGCAAATTTTTTGGATTAAATGAATATCAGTAGGATAATTAGATAAGAACTGAAGGTGGTTTATTATCACCAACAGCGAGTTGGCTCACTGGTTGGGCTTGCGGTTGGCTGGCTGCTGACCTCGGGTTCGATACCGACCTTGCATAGAAATGTGCCTTTAAATTATATTTTTTTTGAGATTTCCAAGTTGTAAAATTGGGATATTTTATAGAAATATTTTAGAATGTTATTAGAACCCTTGGAAATAATTTCACACTATTCTAAGAAATATTTTGGGAATTAGAGATGATATTCACACTAAATAATGTATTAGAGGAACTTTGAATTCAAATTTAAAAGGGGATTGTGCATGATTAAAGAAGATTAAAAGTAGAATACAAATTTAAACTCATCCTTGCAAAATTACATGGATATTAATCCATTGAATTAAGCAAATGATTGAGATGGATTATAATGGAATAAAAATATAATTATGAGATTGGAATACAGAATTTCTAGTCGTTTTAATCTTAAGGAATTTTGCATTAAGAAATATATTTGGAATATAGAAATACACGACAAGGTTCTATTAACTAAAAAGGCATTGAATATTGTTAAAGTGGATAATTTGGTGTTGTCTACAAGGATTTTAATTGATTCAATCGTCATTGAACGTTGAAGTTGGTTACTTCATGGTTGATAAACCTAAGGAAAATGAATAAAGAATAAATTATGAATAATGAATGAGTTGTCTATAGTGATGTTAGATGTAACTTATATGGTCTCTTTTGAGATGGTTGTTTGTTCTAGAGTGAGCGGGACCCAGAATACCGGCAATTGTGATATATGAAATTTGAGAAGTAACTAGTGTAGGCTGACTTTCTCTTTAGGAGTAGCTAGTGTGGGCTAACACTCTCAGTGTTTTGTTTAAGCCCGGTGGGTAAGCAAACTCTAGGTCTTAATAACTATAATTTAAACTTAAGGACAGACACTAGTTGGAGATATGATGAAACAAGAGCAAACGTGAGTTATGGATTCCAGGATGATCCGCGGAGTGAGACAATCCCCAGTATTCTGGGACGATGGATGAAATAAGCCACGAATGATCCACGGAGTGGGATTGATGTCACGCCCCGCTTTCCACTATACAGAAATACAAGCACACAACTGAGGCCCAACGAATGATATACATCATCCATAAGCTGTACAATTATAATCTCAATTATAAACTCAACAAGATATTTATAACACATTCACGCAAGCAAATATAATAATCACATGAGCTGGAAATAGAATAACTATCATCTGGATAATACATCAATATCGGGTCAAGATGCCCGGGAATACAAGGTGCCAGAATTAAAATAGTATGATAAGCAGTTCGCTATAACAACTAGATAAAATAATGACTGAAAGAAAAACAACAT
Source organism: Hemerocallis citrina (assembly GCA_017893485.1). Lineage (NCBI taxonomy): Eukaryota > Viridiplantae > Streptophyta > Magnoliopsida > Asparagales > Asphodelaceae > Hemerocallis > Hemerocallis citrina. Next base: position 35,622,914 of record CM030360.1, read on the forward strand.
AAAGTAGTAATAATGCAGCAACGATCATCTAGAAGGTCTATTCGTCGGGTCCATCAGTACTTGTATAATTGTTAACTCAAAGAAAAATGGAAAAGTACCCGTTAGAGCAAGCTTCGGGCAGCAAGTAGCAATAAGAAAGGAAACAATAAAACATGATATAATAAGGAACAAGAAACAGAAACAAAGAACCATATGATCAAGTGCGATACAAGTAACAAATGTAAACTTGTAAACAAGAATCATGTAAACTTGTAACTTGTAAACGGAAATCATGTAACTTGTATACGTGAATCATGTAACTTGTAAATAGGAATCATGTAATCGAGAATTGGGAATCGTGTAATCACGAATTAAGAATCATGTAATCAAAAATCAAGGATCATGTAATCAAGAATCATGCATAGAGTCAATCTCGAGTTTATCGGTTTTATTAACTTATCTAATGCACACAATCCTATGTCCCATACCACAAGTTCGGGTACATATCAATCATGTGACGTTTAGACTCAAGTATTAAATTCTATAGGATTATGTACTCGGGTCTTCCAGTGATAGTATCAAGACATGTAATCAAGAATCATGTAATTGAGAATTGTGTAATCAAAAATTGTGTAATTAAGAATCAAGAATTAAGAATCACTATTATGAGAAATATAGGCCCCCTTCCGAGTATACTCTCTTGTATTGTCCATTACTAAGTCGTACCCTTATAACCCCGGCTTGTTATTATTTTATAATTAATTATGAACATGCAGTTGGTACGACTAGTAGAATGGTGAAATCGAGATAGTTAATTATGAATCAAAGAAGATATCAAGGGCAGTAATCATGGGTATGAGATGTGAAACGGGTACATATATCGAGAGTAGTTAACATGAAATTATCAAGTGGTATAAAATGCATTATATGAGACAATCTATCAATCTATTATCTCGATGCAAGATATTAATACAAGAATAACAATATATAAAAGTTCAGTTCATTAAATATAAAAAATAACGGGTTTTTATGCAAAAACGCCGAGATGGATTTCTAGACAGCATCACATATTTGCGTCCAAATTCACTTTCCCGTTGCTACAGAAAAGAAAATCCGATTCCGTCAGAGATTCACACGATACATTCTAGAGACAATAGCTACACATACAAATTCATTCTTTACTGTTTTCGATGTTTCGTGCACATTCTGAAAATTCAGAAGTCACAGTACTAAAACATCAATAACTTACAATATATATATTGGATTGAGAAACCGTAAGATGTTCTGGAATCTAGACTCAATGGGCTACGATTTTTATGTATAAAGTTCTAAATTTCAACATCAGGAACTGGGTCAAATTTGCAGTTCAAATTCGGGAAAACGATAGGGCAGAATTTCGATTATTTGATAAAACGAAACGAAGTGTGTTAACGATTCAATATTGAGTCGATATAGCATGGAACAAGTGACTAGAACAAATTTTGACAATAAAATGACGATAACAAGACTACTTGCCACAAGTTCAAGATAATGCTTGTGCGGAAACAAAAAGGGTGTACAGGATACTTGTCTTATAACGTGACGATTACGATCGTGGTTTTAACCACGGAAAAAAGAAGTGATGTCGGTAACGAACGACGGCATAACAACGGCAAGAATGGCAGCAAGACAGCAGCGAGCGAGCAACGGTAGCAACGGTGAGCGATGGCAGCAACTATGATGGTAGTGTCAAGTTGTATGGGATTGAGTTTGTGCAATAGCAGCGGCAAGAACAATAGTGAGTAATGGTGTCGAGGTTGAGCGCAACAAGGTGGCGAGGAGCTCGGGTTGGAGAACGAAGAAGAAGAAGAGAATGAGGTGGTGTGAGTTGAGTTGGAAAATGAGAGAGAGAGTTGGCTGATGTGTGATTATGAATGTATGCATGCATATAGTGATATAGGAAAGAGAGAGATAGTATGCATGTGTATATATTATATAATATATATAATATGTATAGAGAGGGGTAGAGGCAGTAGTGTAGGAGTAGGAGTAGTAGGAGGAGGTGGAGGCAGTAGAGTAGGAGGCGTTAAATGCCGTAAAAGAAGTTGGGGGTTGGCTATTGGATTAGGATTAATCAGGGTTTAAATTTGAAATTCAATGAAAAAATTTACAAAAAATTAGAATGGATCGGAAAAATATCTAAGTTCTACTAAGAATGAAATAATTCCCGATAAAAAGTCCAAAGAGAAGGAAAGAAATAAAAATTGATCTGAAAATTGAAATACAAAAATTCACGTAATAAAATACGTACAACTGAAATAGGAGGTTACAATTGATCTCCAGTATTCTGGGATGAGAGTGACGCTCATGGGGCATTTGTGCGATGAGGGTTCTAGGATGACTCGCAGAGCGAGACAACCCCAGTATTCCAGGACGATGGATGAAATAGGCCACAAAATGATCCACGGAGCAGGATTGATCTCTAGTATTCCAGGGCGAGAACCAATACTTGCAGAGTATCTAAATCTTGTAGTAGTCATAGTAGTAGGTTGCATGGCGAGGGATTTAACCTTATATTGTGGAGTACATAGGTGCTTGTCCTCAAACCTACTAGCATGGGATGCATAGAATCCGAACAAGTATGCATTAATGTCATCGTAGTGTAAAGTCTACATTAGGCAGTAAGTTCATTTCATATACTGGCATGTTTAAGATAGTCACATATTCTCTTTCTGCATTCAAGTTTGTAATTGTTAAGATAATGGGATCGCTGTGTTATAGCATTGCATCAGTTGTATGCAGCTGATGTGCCCATAGTTTTCTAGTTGCAGGATTGGACTTGGCATGGACTTAAAGTCACAATGATGAGATGTCACAAGATTGAAAAATTCTTATTATTGTAAATTGTATCGTATTCATTTTAATTCCACTGTGCTGTTATAAAGAACATGTTGTAATAAAAAAGTTTTAAATTCCTTGTAAATTTGTATGAATTGGAAGTAAAAGATCCTGTTTGTGCTAAGAATTACATGTGTTTGGAATTCGGGGGGTTATAAAGAAGGCCGCTCGGGAGGCAAGCGGGATGAAGAGCAAGGGCTCTAGAAGAGAGTTGTTCGATAGGCGAGTTTGGGGAGCAACTCTAGGGGTGAGTTGAGCTCTGAACTCATTGTGGAAGAATACCGCTTGAGAGGCGAGCGAGATGAAGAGCATCACCGGGCTGTAGGAGAGAGATGTTCGGGAGGCGAGTTGGAGGAGAAACTCTAGGGGTATGTTGAGCTCCAAACTAGTTGTGGAAGAAGGCTGCTCGGGAGGTGAGCGAGATGAAGAGCATCCCTGGGCTCTAGGAGAGTGTCGTTCGGGAGGCGAGTTTGGGGAGCAACTCTAGGGGTGAGTTGAACTCCAAACTCGTTGTGGAAGAAGGCCGCCTGGGAGGCGAGCAAGATGAAGATCATCTCTGGGCTCTAGGAGAGAGCCGTTCGGGAGGCGAGTTTGGGGAGAAACTCTATGGGTGAGTTGAGCTCCGAACTCGTTTTGGAAGAAGGCCACTTGGGAGGCGAGCGAGATGAAGTGAATCGTCAGGCTATAGGAGAGGGTCGTTCAGGAGGCGGGTTTGGGGAGCAACTCTAGGGGTAAGTTGAGCTCCGAACTCGTTGCAGAAGAAAGATGCTTGGGAAGTGAGCGAGATGAAGAGCATCGCTGAGCTCTAGGAGAGAGCCGTTCGGGAGGCGAGTTTGGGAGAAACTCTAGGGGTGAGTTGAGCTCCGAACTGCTTGGGAAGAAGGCCGCTCCGGAGGCGAGTGAGATGAAGAGCATCGCTGGGCTCTAGGAGAGAATCGTTTGGGAGGCAAGTTTGGGGAGCAACTCTATGGGTGAGTTGAGATCTGAACTCGTTGTGAAAGAATGCCACTCATGAGGCGAGCGAGATGAGGAGCATCGTCGGGCTCTGGGAGAGCCATTTGGGAGGCTAGTTTAAGGAGCAACTGTATGGGTGAGTTGAACTCGAACTTATTGTGGAGAAGGCCGCTCGGGAGGCAAGCAAGATAAGGAGCATCACCGGGCTCTGGGAGAGCCGTTCGGGAGGCGAGTTTAAGGAGCAACTCTATGGGTGACTGTAGCGCCCCGTTTTCCATATACTGGGAAATCGAGACACGAGCCAGGACCTTTTCATTTAATTAGTCACAATACACAGAAACAGGAAAATTTAAAACTTTTTATTAACATAATATTACAGGCCAAGTGTTTCCACTAATACAATAAGTTACATCAGAATGTACATGAATAAAAGATAAACATTGCTTTTTCACTTGTAGATCATGCCTCGACTAGAGTCCTTCTGGTTCGCGATCTTGCGTCCACAACCTATTGAAGTGGGGACGTCAGTATTCACTGACGCTTAAAGGCTGATCATATAGCAGCGGATCTCCAAAATAATATATACAAATAAGGTGAAGTATGTCGGTGTAGTTTAAGTGTTCGTGAGTGCAATGATTAGAATCTAACAAATGTCAATCAAACTGGAATACCAATGCACTGTCAACTAGGCTAGGATACTAATGCATTGTCAACTGAGCTAGAATACTAATGCACTGTCAACTAGGCTAGGATACTAATGCACTGTCAACTAGGCTAGGATACTAATGCACTGTCATCTAAGCTAGGATGCTCATATTCTAATGTCAGCAAGTCTCCGAAAGCAACATGCAGCCCATACTACATGCGACCCCATCTCAAGTCGTTTCTCCATATATAGGGATTTGAACCCGCGTCATGAACTTCTAATTGTACACAACCTGTTCCTGATACCTACACGTGACTCATGAGGTTGCAGATGTGGTTATGTGCCACTGATGCAGTACGCCCGTGGTGTCTATGTTCGCCACTGCTACCCGGACAACCGGACCTCACTCAAAACTAGACGAACCCAACGCATCGGGCATCATTTCAAAATCCAAATCATAGGGTCTCGCAAGCGCAGGGTAGCACGAAGCCTACCCTGTGGCACTCCTGGGGTCTCGCAAGCGCAGGACTGCCCAATGCATCCTGTGGCACCCCTAAGCCACTGTACTTCAGGAATTAACAGCGCGAGATACGCAATCCGTGCTCCCAACTCGTGAGACGGCACCGTACGTATCCCTTTGACAGGAAGGCGCAACCCAATAACACCACCTAAGATCGGCCCCAAAGAAAGGGTTGGTCGTACGGTGCACCCTACTACCAACTCCCCTTCTTTCGGGCAAAAAGGTTAAGTAATGATTGTATAAGTCACTACCCTAATGATGTTACTACTCCTATACAATCTTACATAATTTCCAACTTAGATTATCATGGTCCAACTCGTGGTCCCTCGATCCAAGACTCGAGTAACGAGATCACTCTCACTCGTCCCTACCCCTAACTCGGATTCTACCAACACTCTCGGCCCACGGTCAACCTACATTGGTTAAGACCGGTCGATGCCCGAGGTGAGATCTATCCATTTACTCTAAGGGGGTAGGGTATGGTCTTGATGGTCGATGACCCTTAGGGTAATTGAAAACCCTAAACTAGCTTTTAACTTTTAGAACTTCTCAACCCTTATTGCTATGAATGAAGGGTGCTCATATACTATGGTTCCATTTTAAGTTAGAACCTACTCGACTAGAGTCCATGGGTTCTCTTCCTAACCCACATAAATATTGGTACATTTCTTCATGCAACTAGGATGCGATACTATACCGTCCAAGCATGTATGGTTCCTTACTAACATCAACTACAACAAGGTAGTTACAACTACAATTTCAACATGGCTCTTTCTTATCACTTAACCTACGGCAATCCAATCATGGTATGCAATTGCAAGCATCAACCTACCACCACTAAAACATGGTATATATGACATAACTATCAACTTACAACATTCTTAATCATGAATGCGATTTAGCATGCACTTGTAACAATCTCAAGCATGGATATATAACTAGTATGAACATACAACATTCCAAGGCATGGTAGGCACTTTTTTTTTATTGAATCCTACAACATTCTAAGCATAAATATCCTCCCTAAAACATGATAAGAATTTTAGAATGAATCCTACAACATTCTAAGCATAAATATCCTTCCTAAAACATGAAAGGAATTTTAGAATGAATCCTACAACATTCTAAGCATAAATATCCTTTCTAAAACATGGTAGGAATTTTAGAATGAATCCTCCAACATTCTTAGCGTAATTAAATTAACCTAAACATGGTAGGAATTTTAGAATGAATCCTACAACATTCTAAGCATAATTAAATTAACCTAAACATGGTAGGAATTTTAGAATGAATCCTACAACATTCTAAGCATAAATAAATTAGTCTAAACATGGTAGAAATTTTAGAATGAATCCTACAACATTCTAAGCATAATTAAATTATCCTAAACATGGTAGGAATTTTAGAATGAATCCTACAACATTCTAAGCATAAATATCCTTTCTAAAACATGATAGGAATTTTAGAATGAATCCTACAACATTCTAAGCATAATTAAATTAACCTAAATATGGTAGGAATTTTAGAATGAATCCTACAACATTCTAAGCATAATTAAATAAACCTAAACATGGTAGGAATTTTAGAATGAATCCTACAACATTCTAAGCATAAATAAATTAGTCTAAACATGGTAGGAATTTTAGAATGAATCCTACAACATTCTAAGTATAAATAAATTAATCTAGACATGGTAGGAATTTTAGAATGAATCCTACAACATTCTAAGCATAATTAAATTAACCGAAACATGATAGGAATTTTAGAATGAATCCTACAACATTCTAAGCATAATTGAATTAATCTAAACATGGTATTTACCTTAATATAAACACAACATCCATTTAATAATCATCTACTAAGATTTCTCATAAATATCTACAACTATTTTATTTTAACATCTACTACTACTACTTTCTTGGAACATACATAACTACTACTACCATGAGTTTTCTACTAAAATATAACATAAATATCTACAACTAAATTACTTACTAAAAATCTTTATTAGCATATGCCTCTTATTATTACTAGTGGACATAAAAGAGATCTTTTTAATCCTTTTACAACTAGTGATTATGTAACACCCCGCAAAATTTAAATGACAATTTTGCCCTCGGGTGTTACGCACGTGCATTTTGTACTGTTATTGATTATATCCATAACGCATTTTTGATATGTATTTTGAATTCCAATTATTTATGCAATCCTGTATTTTTAAAATCGCATTTGAGACAACTCAATTGCTAAATTTCAATCTTGGAGTTTTTATGTGCTTTTTACATATTATCGATGCACGTGTCGGTTTCGGGTATTCCACCGTTACGTGCAAAGTTTTCAATAGATTTCAATTATTTATCTTTATAAACATGTTTGAATTTGTTTTGTAAATAAAAATTCAATTCTTGACTATCTTTATTAAAATAAATTTTTACGTGCAATACACGTGTTTTCTGTATGTTTGAGTATATCATAGAAAATGTATATTAAATATACTTTATGTTGCATTCCAATTGATTATAAATATTTTCGGTTGATAAAATCAATTTTTTGTATTTTTGAGATTTTTCGGGCGACGCACGTGTTTTGGTGCACGTGTTGTAAGCGCGTTCTTCCTTCAAAATAAATTTTCATGAAATGTTTCTTTCCATTTTAATTGTGCATGAAAAGTATAATTTTAAAGTTAATTTTTTTATATTTATTACATATTTAAATAAGTTGTTTTTAAAGAGATTAATTAAATAAATTGTTTTATACACAAAGCACGTGCACGTGCACACGTGCGATGTGCACACTTTTTGGGGACCGGGCTGTTGTGAGAGGAGGGAAAAACCTGAACATTTGATTTTGAAATGGGAGAGAAAACAAGTTACAAAATTTAAATATGGGGTTAGTGGAGTTCATGTGGGGTGGTTGCTATAACTACCTATTAGTTAATCTATAAAATACCCCCTTAATCTCTCATTTCTCTCATCTCTCTTCTCCTCCTTCTCTCCTGCCCATGCCGAAAGCAACCCCAACCAGCATAGACCTTGTCCATTCTCCACCTAATCACCATTCCACTTGCCTATATACATATGCTAATGTATATATATGTACATACATAGTATGTGTATATGGAAGGAGATGGGAGTTTGTCCTCGTTGTTGCCGAATGGAGTGGGGATGGAGATGCTCTTGATGAGGGATGCTTGCCGAAATGTGGAGCTTGGAGGATTGCCTCGGTGCACGGATTTCGAGGAGTTGCAATTGGAGCTTTCTTTAGGAGCTCCTAATTCTAGGAGTTCAATTGAGTACAAATCTTCAATTTAAGTGGGTGTTTCTTAAATGCTTTCTAATTTAGGAGTAGAAAATGAATGATAGTGGGTGAATTCTCCATATTTCTAAAGTAGAATTGCTTGTGGAAATGAATGAATGAATGTGGATTAATTTTCTAAGTAGGAATTATGCTAGTGTTATATTGAATGTTGATGCATGAATAATGGTTAATAAGGGTACACATTTAATTGGAAAATGACCTATTGATTGATTAACACATGAGTGTGCAATGACATTTTAAAGGGCTGAAAATGACCTGTACAGTCGCCTGTCAAGTGGACAAGTCGACTGGTACGAGGCGGATATTTTTCTCATGACCTCTAAATTAAAATCCTTTTGAGACTAAAGATTTAATTGTGTGTGTGTATGCAACTGAAGTGATAAAACGATTGCTAAATCAACATTCTCCATGTGGTATACAATCTAGAAAATATGAATGGATGAAAAAGAACTAGTGAAAATTAGAGAACTAGAAGTAACATGCACAGTCGACTGGAAATGTGAACAGTCGACTGGCCTATTGAAATATATTATGTACAGTTCAGAGTTCCATGAAATGATGTATTTTTAATAAGATGTTTTGGTGGGTTAAATTGAGATTAGTATTCATCTCTACAAGTAAACGATAAATGAAAGTGCATGCTTAGTAATTCCTTTGAGAAGAGAAACATTAGCTATGTGATATTTACGTTTAATTGAAATGATGTTATGATAAGAAATTACAAGTTATGTTGATACGAATATGATATAATGTGGGTATTGATGATCAGAAGGAAAGATGATTTCTTAAATTGAAATTTAACCTGTTCAGTCGACCGAATGCTTGTAGCAGTTGACTGTACTAAGTAGAAAATGTATAGTTGAATCACTCTGTACAGACGACTGATTTGAATGACAGTCGTCTGTTAATTGAATGACATTTAAATGTGGAAACTGCGGAACAGCCGACTGGCCGTGTGCAGCAGTCGGCTCTTCCGAGTGTTATTAATGAACTGTATTTGACTGGATAAGTCGACTGGTGGAGTTCCAAGTCGACTGTCCAGAGTGCTTTTTGATATATCTGAAATCTTATGATTTGTTTGTGGTAAAGATTGTGAATCTGGATATTGGTAAACTCTATTGTTCTTGCATGAATGTACATGAAGTGAATCATTTATTGTGAATCATGAGAATTAAATGAATATGAGAAAGCTATGAACATGGAAAAGAAAATCCACTATGATTATGAAAAATGAACCTATGAGCTAGTAACGCTCAATGTTGGAAATTATGAATTGGAATTGAAATGAAAGAGTAGCTAAGTCTCCCCCGGCAATTAGAAAGAAATTGAAATGAATTATTGAAAAAAAAGACCAAGGTTGGTCATGTTGAAATGAATGAATAAGTCCGGTTTGGTGGAGAGGCTAACTCTAGAGCTTTGATTTTGTTCATGATTCTAATAAAAACTAAGGATTAGTACATAGTGGAGACGTGATGAAAGTAGGAGAAAAGCACGAGTGAGAGCCATCGGATTTGCGGCGGAGAGTATTTCACAGGTTCTTCACGATGAGTCGTGACATGACGTGGATACGGCTCCAGGGTACCGTGGTGGCGGAGAGTATTTCACAGGTTCTTCACGATGCGTCGTGACATGACGTGGATACTGTTCCAGGGTACCGTCCCGGTGGTGACACTTGTGGGATGTTTGGTGACTGCATGAGGATCGTGTGCCATGAAGGAGGCTGAATTGTCCATAGGTTCTTCACGATGAGTCGTGACATGACGTGAGATTTCCCTCCAGTTTCTGTACACGTGCTTGCACTCATAGATCATCTAAGACACTACCGTAGTTACAGTAGTAGATTAAGTCATGGCGAGGGATTGAACCCTACAAAGATGAAGAACGACTAAGGGCTTGCCCTCGGACCTATGTAGTATGGGATGCATAAAATCCGAACAAGTGTGCATTAGTGTCATGTAACATAATTAAACTGCAATAAGGACTAAGTGCACAATCACAACACGACATCTATAGGATAGTCCCTTGTAGTTCTGTTTGTGATCAAGTTTGTGTTTGCTAAAGTATTTGAGAATCGTTATACTGTTTCCGGCATAGAGAGGATGGCCGTGTATAATATTTCGTCAGTTGTAAGCAACTGACGCGCCCACAGTTTTATATGCAGGATTTGGAGTTACATGAAGATATACAGATGATTGATGATGCTGTTGATTACTTAAATGTTAAAGTTGTAACAATTGTACATTCATTGTTGTTGTATTTTATTGTTTCCGCTGCTTATTGATGTAAAAGACTCTGATGTAACTATTGTTGAAATAAAAGTTTTAAATTCCTTGTAAAATTGTACGAAAGAAGTGAAAAGATCCTGTAGAACATCTCGAATTCAGTGTTTTTGGGATTCGGGGCGTTACAGATTAGAAAAGATCTTTTTATTAATTCTACAACTAGTGATTAGATAGTTTCTTATTAATAACTACAATGGTTTCTTTCTTACTTAAGTTTATAAAAGAACTAAACAATAATAAAAATAAGTAAGAGCCTTTCTATTTTGGGTTCAACCAACATATGCCTTCTTCTATTTTGTCCAAGTCAATGTGTCCTACAACCAAGATGGTTGTACACTTAGTCCATATGACTTATGTATTTGTTCACATTCAAGTCCTACAACCTTAAGTGGTTGTATGTAAAAGTTCATATGCATGTGTCATTTTAGTCCAAGTAGTTAGTTCTTTCATGAGTCAAACAACAACTACTAACAACATTCAAATAAGAAACTCCTACAACCATACTACTTCAAACAACCACACCAAAAAGAAAAATAAACAAGGAGGGTAAGAAGAAGAAGAACATCAAAACACCATTCAAATAAACAACAAACAAACAAACAAACAAGGAGAAACCCCCACCTTGTTTCTCTTGTAGGAAGAACTAGCTATGCTACTTCTCCTTCCTCCTAGCTTTTAGAACTCTTACTAAACCTACAAGAAAACTCTTAAGTTAGCATGGTGTGGTCTCTTTCTTTTCCTTTCTTTCTTTTGATCTTTCTAAAATGAGACAAAGGTGGAGGAAGGGGGTATTTATATGTGGAGAGAAGGGTGGAGAATGAAAATGTGCACACACAAAAATGCACATGGGCCCTCCCCTAATTTGGGGGCCGGCCTTATCTAGGGGAAGAAGGGTGAGGTGGGGGAGGTGTTATGTGAGGGAAGGGTTATGTGGAGGAGAATAGTTCTAGAAGAATTCTTAATCCCTTATATCTTGGTAACCCTAGGTTTAGCTACACAACAATTTCTAATTATTCATTAGATTGTCATGGCTAAAAGATAATACAATGGTGAAAGAAAAATAAAATAATCAAGTAGTCGAACACTAATAAAATAATATTATTAATAGTCGATCGGGATATTACAATACTCCCTCCTTAGAATAGTTCTGTCCTCAGAACTGTACTAAGTGGGGCGAGGAGAAACAACGATAGTCAAAACAACTCGGGAAAAGAGAGCTTCATCTGGCTTTCCGTCTCCCAACTGGCTTCTTCCACGAGTTGGTTCCTCCAAAGAACCTTGACCATCGGAATAGTCTTGTTTCTTAGTACTTTATCCCGACGATCGATGATTTTCACCGGCCGCTCTTTATATGTAAGGTCCACTTGTAGGTCTTCAGGGACATCTAGCAGCTGGTGACTTGGATCTGGAACATATTTCTTCAGCATTGAAACGTGGAACACATTATGTACCTGGGACAATTCGGCTGGTAGCTCTAGTTTGTATGCCGTCTTTCTGATCCTTTTCAAAATTTGGTAAGGTCCAATATATCTTGGTGCTAGTTTGCTGCCTTTTCCGAACCGGATCACTCCCCTCGTAGGTGAGACCTTCAGGAACACCGAATCACCTTCCTCGAATTCTACGTCTCGCCGGCGGTTGTCAGCATAGCTCTTCTGTCTGGTTTGTGCTGCTTGCATCCTTTTTCTGATTAGTTCAATCTTTTCGGACGTTTGTTGCACTATTTCAGGTCCGAACATTTGTCTTTCACCTACTTCAAACCAGCACACAGGGGTCCTGCACCTCCTTCCGTACAACACTTCGTATGGAGCCATCCCAATACTTGCTTGATAGCTGTTGTTATATGCAAACTCTACCAATGCTAAATATTGTTCCCAGCTCCCTCCGAAGTCCATTATGCACGCCCTCAGCATGTCCTCGAGAATTCTGTTAACTCTTTCTGTCTGCCCATCCGTTTGCGGGTGGAAAGCTGTGCTAAAATCTGGTCTCATTCCCAAGGCCTCTTGCAGACTCTGCCAAAATCGGGACGTAAACCTGGCATCCCGGTCGGAAACGATTGACACTGGCACCCCATGTAGCTTCACAATGCTTTCTATGTAGACTTCTGCTAGCTTTTCTACCGACCAAGTTGTCTTTACTGGGAGAAAATGTGCGGACTTTGTCAAGCGGTCCACTATTACCCAAATCGAGTCGTTCCCTTTTGAACTTCTGGGCAGTCCCGTGATGAAATCCATGCTGATGTTCTCCCATTTCCACTCCGGAATGGGTAGTGGTTGTAGTAGACCTCCTAGTCTCTGGTTCTCCGCTTTGACTTTCTGACATGTAAGGCATTTGGCCACAAATTCTGCCACATCTCGCTTCATTCCAGCCCACCAAAAATGGTGTTTTATATCCTTATACATCTTTGTGCTTCCTGGGTGGACTGTGAGTAAGGTGGAGTGTGCTTCCTTCATGATATCTCCCTGCAACTCGTCGATTTTTGGCACACACAACCTGCTCCCAAGACAAAGCGATCCTTCCTTTATACTGAACTCTGAGGCTTTTCCTTCGTTGACTAGCCGCTTTTGAGCTTCAATCTCTGCATCACCCCATTGAGCCTTCTTTACTTGGTCATTCAGACTCGGACATAGCTCTAGATTTGCCAAAATGGCGCTTAAATCTTCAACGACTAGTTCAATACCGGCTTGTCTGATCTCATCTTGTAGCGCTTGTCTCATCACAGTGAGCATGGCAATGATTCGTTTTCTGCTGAGCGCATCGGCCACGACATTGGCTTTTCCTGGGTGATATAAAATTTCTGGTCTTATGTCTTCCAGAACCTCCAACCATCGCCTTTGCCTGAGATTCAAGTCCCTTTGTTGGTAGATATACTTCAGGCTTTTATGGTCGGTAAACATTTCCACCTTCGATCCATAGACATAGTGTCGCCACAATTTCAGAGCAAAGATTATCGCAGCCAATTCCAAGTCATGTGTCGGGTAATTCTTCTCGTGTGGTCGAAGTTTCCTTGATCCGTATGCTATGACTCTTCCTTCTTGCATCAGAACACATCCGAACCCCAAAAGCGAAGCATCACTGAAGATTACGTATCCCTTGTCTGGTTGAGGCAGAACCAAAACTGGTGCAGTAATCAGTCTATTCTTCAGCTCTTGGAAACTATCTTCACACTTCTCAGTCCAATCAAAACTCACATTTTTCTTGGTCAGGGTAGTAAGTGGTACGGCAATTCTGGCATAGTTCTGGATGAACTTCCTGTAGTACCCTGTCATGCCTAAGAAGCTTCTGACATCCTTTACAGTTCTCGGCTGAGGCCAATCTTTTACTGCCTCTATCTTCTGCGGGTCCGTAGCCACTCCCTCCTTAGAAAGGACATGACCCAAGAATGCCACTTCTGACTTTCAAAATTCACATTTCGTCAGTTTGGCGTATAGCTGGTGCTCTCGTAGCTTGATCAATACTGCAGTTAGATGCTCAGCATGATCCTCTTCTGTTTTTGAATATACCAAGATGTCGTCTAGGAAGACAACTACGAAGGAATCGATGAATGGCCGCAAAATGCGGTTCATCATGTCCATGAAGATTGCTGGAGCGTTTGTCACCCCGAATGGCATTACTAAAAATTCGTAATGACCGTGCCGAGTCCGGAACACAGTCTTGGGTATATCTTCTTCTCTGACCCAAACTTGATGGTAGCCTGAACGCAGGTCAATCTTTGAGAATACAGCCGCTCCATGAAGCTGATCAAACAAGTCATCGATCCTGGGAATGGGGTACCGATTCCGAACAGTAACCTTGTTCAACTCCCGATAATCGATGCACATTCTTGAGGTTCCATCTTTCTTCTTGACTAGTAGCACGGGTGCTCCCCAGGGTGAAGCACTTGGCCTGATGAATCCTCTTTGCAGCAGTTCTTCAATTTGCTCTTTTACTTCCTTCTGCTCTACTGGTGCCATTCGATAGGGTGTTTTTGACACTGGTGCACTGCCTGGCTGGATAGTAATGCTGAACTCAACATCCCTACGTGGTGGGAGTCCAGGTAATTCTTCCAAAATACGCGGGGAAATTTTCGTACGATTGGTATCGCCTTGACTTCACTTGGCACTGGTACCTTAGTCGCAGCCGCGAGAATTTTCCCATTCTGTTTCTTCCTTCCTTGGAACACAAGCTCCGGTCCTCCGGATGGGATAATGGTTATCCTCTTCTCCTTGCAATCGATGCTAGCATTGTGCCTGGACATCCAGTCCATCCCGATAATCACGTCTGTCCCTACAAAGCCCAACTCTAGCAAGTCTATACTCAGGGTCTCCTTGTCGATCCGGAGATTGCATCCCTTGTAGCATGAATTTGCAGGGAGAGTTGCTGCGGACGGGGTACCTACTAGCAAAAATGATTCCGGAGTTGCCTCCTGGGTGCATTTCAACTTCTTAGAGAATGCTCCAGACACAAAGGAATGAGATGACCCACTATCAAATAAAACAGTTACCTGGATTTCATTTATATTAATCCAACCTATTTACAAAAGTGGTTACATCAATACTATCTTATGCCAAAATATTCAAAATACTACAAAAGCTTAGCCATACTTCTTCACCTACCAGTGATAACTCCCTCGTCTTCATTGGCGTCTTCCTCTGTGAGCGCAAATACTTTCCCTTGGCAGTTTATCCCCTTTCTGTTGGCCTTGGGAGCCGGCCCACCGTTGCCCCTGTGAAGTTGGGGACAGTTTGGCTGAATATGGCCAACCTTTCCGCAATTATAACAGGCGCGGGCATCTATTTGAGGGTTCCTATTCTTGGGGCATTGGTTCCTGAAATGCCCTGGCTCGCCACATGTAAAACAGCTCCCTGGCTTGATGTTGCTGGTGTTGCTAACCCTTTTCTGAAATTTTTGGTTTCCACCCTGGCTTCTGAATCCTGACGCTGGTGCATGCCTCTTTCCCTTGTTCCACCCTCCAGTGTTTCCTTGCAGTTCTGGCCCCTTATTCATGTCTAACTCCGTCGTAGCTGCTCGACGGACTAGCTTCTCGAATCTCCGGATGCAAAGCGGTATCATCTTGGTCCTAAGTGTGGGCCTAAGCCCCTGCTCAAACCTCTTGGTCTTTTTGACTTCATCTTGCACCATCTCCGGAGCATAGCGGGAAAGCTGGGTGAACTTGGTCTCGTATTCTCGAACCATCATGCTTCTCTGCTTTAGGTTGTGGAACTCCATGGCTTTCTCCTCTTGCACGTCTAGTGGGAAATAGTGCTGCCTGAATTCTGCCAGGAAATCCTCCCAGGTAATAGGCCCTTCGCCCATGCCTCTCTTTACTGATTGCCACCAGACTCCGGCATCTTTTTCTAGCAGAACGCCGGCTAACCTGACCTTGCTGTCCTCTGGTGTCAACATCACCTCAAACACTGTCTCGACTTGACGAATCCAGTCGTCAGCCGCTGTTGGGTCTGCCTTGCCTTCAAAAATAGGCGGCCTCATCCTTCGGAATGATTCGACCATTTTAATGGGGTCGGTAGCTGCTGCTCCCTGATTACCTCCGGGTGCTCCTGGTTGCTACACATTGTTTCGGCTTGCTTCTGCGAGGTCACCCAAGACCTGGTACATACGAGCGAATTCCGTCTCCAAATCAAGGCCTGTGCCATTGCCTCCACTGCCCTCACCTTCCAGATTGTCGGTCCTACCACTCCTGGTCCTGCGAGACATCTGGTAGAAGAGAGTAACGGAATACACAGGGCATCATATTTGTTACAAGAATAGTAATAATAGTAACATCCATCCAATTTATCATGCACATAAGATCTGTAGAAAACATAAAGCTAACTTCATTTTATCATAACCCCAGGTCTTACATAACATCATCTTCCTTACATTTATATCATACAGTAGGAAGCAAAATATACAAAATATAAGATATATAAACATTGTTACGCACGTGTATTTTGTATTATTACGAGTAATATTCGTAACATATTTTTATATAAATGTCATATATATCTTATATTTTGATAATTTATATGTTTTCCGTTTTCTCAAAACTCATTTCAATCCTATTTTTAGCCAACTCAAACAATCATTTTAATCTTTGTGTTTTACGTACATTGCACGTGTTTTCAATACATGTGTCGATTACATATATTTTTCATTACGTGAAATATCCGTAACAATATTACATAAACACGTTTTGTATTTTGACTGTTTTCATTCTCCCAAATTAATTTTAATATTTTTACGTGCATTGCACGTAAATTTTTCTGTGCATTTTATTTCTAAAATTTTCTAAGATGTCATGCACATTTCTTTCTCATTTTATTTCACATTTTGTTATTTTTATCTTATTAAGAACCCATACGCCTAAAGTTTATTTTAAAGCCCACTAAGTTAATTAAAAGAGAAGCCACTAATTAAAAGAAATGCCCATTAGTTAATCTACCTTTTATTTAATAAACACTTTTAATCCTACACTTGTCATGTAACAAGTATATACATCTAGGTTATAAATAAATAATTAAACAAATGAATGAGAAGTGTGCACATGTGGGAAATCCAAGGGTTGGCCAATTCATGAAGGAGATGAAGGGGTGGGGGTTTGTGGTTTCGGTTTTATAAGTGGATATTTATTCATGATAATGAGTATTTATTTTGGGTAGTGGGTGTCGCTTCATTCACATATTTAGTCCTATAAATACCACCTCCTGTTCATGAACAAATGCACACTAGAATAATATGAAAAGAAATAGAAGAAAAGAAAGAAAGAGAAAGAGAAAGAAAGAGAGAAAAGAAAGAGAGTGCTTGGATTTCTTCAAAGATGATGGCTTGAGCTTTGCTTTGCTACGAGGAGAAGGCTAGAATCTTGTTGGATCTAGGAGCAACATCCAAGGAGTTCTTCCACTTTTCTTTCTTCAAATAAGGTGGGTGACTTCTTGAACTTTCTAAAATTTAGTATCATGCATGTGTAGGAAAATTGATATTTAAAATTGTTTATACATATGAGTAGTGGTTAATTTGTAATGATGATATTTAATTGAAATGCATTCTAATTAAAAGATTGTCATGTAGATAAGTTGAAATGATGTTGTTTGGGTGCATGGTAATACATTATATGAATTTGATATGAATTTGTACACAAAGTTGCTAATTCATGCAAAGAAAAGTTACTGTTTCGAATTTTGTTTACACATCAGAAAATCGTATCTAATAAAATAGTTGGAATCATGAACTAAAACATTTTGGGAGCATCTTGTATGTGTCAGGAACATCCCTTTAAAATTTCATATTATTTGGAGGTCGTTTACTATTTTAATAAAATCTAAACTCAAAACTGGTTGCTGGAAATCTGTACACATTTCGATTTTGATCAATTCAGCATTGTAAATAAAATAATTTGAGAAAGTTCAGAACTAAGATATTGTAGTAGACTCGTTAACCTTTCTTAAGAGTCTAAGAAATCATTTTTTCACAAAGAATTGAATTTTATATGAATTTTACAAGATTGTACAATTGACAGTATTTTAGTATTTCGACCATACTATGTATTTCGAAAAATTCAGAGTTATAGATATAGTATTTTGAGGAAACTTATAGCTAAGAAGTTTTAGTAGACTTGTGTACCTTTGTTTTGATATAAAGAATGCAAAGTTTCGTGAAGTATATAATTTTCTATGATTTTCCAAATGGCATGAAATGCAGTTTCTGACTTTGAATTTACTATTTTGCAAATGATACTTAAACGAGGTAATTGAAAATATATTTTCGCTGTTTTAAGTTATATTTTGGGAAAATAAAGATCATATTCATGCTTAGATGAGATGTGAACTCAATAAAAATATATATATGGTTAATGATGTTAAGAATTGGTTCAAAATAAATCAAAGAAAAATGATGAGATGAATTTTCAATGAATTTTAAGAGATTATGTTTTAATCTTAATTAATTTGTATGAGAAGGTTTTGATGAATATGAAAAATATATTGTGAAAATGAATAGGTTGAGATTGTATTTATTGATGAATAAATAAGAATGAATGAAAGAATTTGAATGAATTATGAATACATGAACATGAGTTATAAGGGTATGAGTACCCCAAGTTGTTGAACATGGAAAGATGTTGATTCTAGAGGGTTAGTGATACCAAGGTACCGGCAAAAGTAATGGAAACGAATAATTGATTTTTGAGAAGTGGCCAATATGAGTTGTTGTTCTCGGTATTTTTGTGTAAGACCAGTAGGAGGGTAAACTAGATCTAGGTAGTATAATTTATTCATGTTCAAACGTAAGTATTATGCACTAAGTGAAGATGTAGTAAACTTGGGCAAACGTGAATGGCGGGCCTCTATATAGTCGGTCGGTGGATTCCGGGACTATAGACTCAGTCGGGCGGTGGATTCCGGGGCTATGGTTGCTTGCGATGGAGGCGGGCCTTAATTAAATCCGGGATTATGATTGATCAGGCGGTGGATTTCGGGATCATGATTAGTCGGGCAGATAGTAGGTCGTACTCCACTGTATATGCGTATATCGGGGCTAGAGGGACACTTACGGGATGTTCGCACGTTGAGGATTCTTTATAGTCGGGCGGTAGATCTCCGGGACTGGAATTCGTACTCGTGGAATGTCTAAGCTTTGTTTTATTACTGGGTAGTTATCAAGGCGAGGGATAAAACCCTTTAATGTGGAGTACGTAGGTGCTTGCCCTCGGACCTATGTAGTATGGGATGCATAGAATCCGAACAAGTATGCATTAGTGTCATTGTAATACAACATCTGCATTAGGCATTAAGTCATATCATACACTGACATGTTTAAGATAGTTACTCTTTACACTTTTATATGCATTGAAGTTTGTGATTGTTAAAGTAAGAGATTTCATTATAATACAGCATAGAGAGAATTGTTGTTTATAATATTGCGTTAGTTGTAAGCATCTGACGTGCCCACAAATTTTCAGTGCAGGGCTTGATTGGATTGGCAAGGACTTAAAGACAGTTGCTGATAAAGATTATATTTATGATTTAAGTTGCTGATATTAGAGTTGTACTTCTTGTTGTATTTTATTTCGCTGTGTAACTCTGTAATAAACATTGTTGTGTAATAAAAGAGAAGTTTTAAATTCCTTGTAAAATTATACGAATGGAAGTAAATGATCATGTTGTACTACGAATTACATGTAAATAGAATTCAGGATGTTACAATGTATGAGGGACAAATCCTTTCTAAGTCACTCACATCCTTCTGCATGATTTGTAGTATATCCAATAGTCGACTTTATAATCACCGTATTACATGCAATGTTTGACGAAATTAAAATATATAACTTCTCATGTAGGGAACCATAACGATTACAAGTTAAAGGACTACGTATGTAACACCCCGAATTTCAAATAAGGACAAACTCGGGATTTCACAGGATCTTTACTTCACTTCGTACAATTTTACAAGGAAAATTTAAAACTTTTCAATATTACATCAGAGTTCAATTACAACTTGGTTTTACACAACGGAAGAATGAAATTTACAATAAAACATTTACAACATCTTTAAAATAAAACAGCATCAGCATATCCACTTTATAGCTTTAGGAATGGTCCTTTACCTGCATGTTAATCTGTGGGCTTGCTACATGGGCTCATTTTATTCAACTAATTTAATTATCCTAGTGGGCTCTCTTTTTAATTAGTCTATTGGGCTAGAATTTAACTTTAAGTCCATGGATCAAAAGAAAGGCTAAATAAAACTAATGCATGCTAAAAATAGTAAAATGAGAGTAGCAAAATGAGAATAAAAATTTGCACGTGCACCATACGTGCAAAAATTGAAAAATGCATTTTAATCAAAACAAGGGGAAAATAAATTTTCGTTTTATAAAATAGATTTAAATACATAAGAATAAATAATTTAAACCTATAGAAAATATTATACATAGTGGTGGAAACACGTGCATCAAAACACGTAAAAAGCACGTAAATTCCAGGGATTGAAATATTATATTTTAGTTGACTGAAATCAATACGGAAAATGTATAAATAGTACGAATCCAAAATATGTAGTGAAATTCATTACAAAATATACGTGCGTAACACCCAGGGACAAAATTGTAATTTCCAATTTTGTGGGGTGTTACACTCTCCCCCCCTTAGAGTAGTTCCGTCCCCGGAACTCGCTAGGGTAAAGATTGTATTTTGTACACGCCAAAGAAAATATTATTCTTGTATTTAGGAAACTGCAAATTTAAGAAAAATAAAGGTAGTATACACAACAAGGAAAACAAGACAACTCTTTATAAGAAAACTATGAATATTAAGATGTTACAAGATGGAACAAGAAAATTAGGAAAATTGCATAAGAACTGAAATGTGACAAGAGAGAGAATAGTTTGAGATAAATTTTCGTACAAAAATAATATTAGGTAAGCTATTTGATAAAAGGGAGAGTCAATTAAGTCGTTAACTTCGAAACAGTTCGGAAAACAATGTGGCGAAGAAAACATAGCCACTCAATGTAATAAACTAACAATTTAAAATAAGACCATTGAATAAGAGTTTGGAAAAATAAATGGGAATGAGACTTAATTGGAAATATAGATAACATAAAATGACTTTGTATAAAAATTATAATTTGAAAATTTAAAATGGAAGACATACATTGAAATACTTTGTGAATATACAAAATTTTGTAGTGATGAAAATAATTTATAACATTAAGACAAAATAGTGTAAGGCACATACACGAGATGAAAACACAATTGAAAACAATAATTATATAGTATAGCAAATTAGGACAATAGACATAAACAAGTATATGCGAAAATATTAATGTAGTAATTAGATGAGGGTAAAATGATATGTATAATGGGAATATTGAAATATATGATATATATAGAAATCATTGGGAAAATATATGTAATAACTAAGAGTATAAATTTACATCAAAAAAACTAAAAGTATAAAGACAGTTAAAATTTGAGGAAAGATAATGTATAAATAGTGAGTATATACATTATATTAAAGATGTGTAAAACTATAAAAAGTAATGAGTAGCGATTAATAGTAAAAATCAAAACAAGTATGCAATAATAATAGTACCTAGTGTAGACAATAAAACAAATGTTAGGTCATATTTATATAGGTAGAAAAATTTCAATCTTGTTAAGAACATATAGAATAAGATACTATAGTACCATAGAAATCAAAATCATATAAAATGAGTGCTCATAAGAAAATTTCATAAGAAAAATCCAAAATACTAAATGAAGAAAATAATTGTTGAAGTATTAATTTAATAAACGGCAACTTGACAAAATACGTAAAGTAAGAGTAGATATAAACGGGTAAACATAAAAGACCAAATTTTAAGTTTGAAAAACAAGTTTAAAATATCCAGACTAAGGAAAATAGACAAATAATAAATATTCAAATGATTTAATACCATAAGAAAATATTTATTTGAAAAATATTGACTACGGAGAAAGTACCATGATAAAAATCTACAAAAATAATTTGAGAGGGAAGTGTCTAGGTATCATGAATGACGGTCCAAGCCAACCACGCTTCCACTGCGCCACTCTGATACCCAGGGAAAAATGTGCTCGCATACACTCTCATATCAATGTATACGAGAAAAACATCATGAATGAAAGTCGATAACTACTGCATTCACGACTCCAGCCATCCAAAAGAAAATATCAGTGCATAGAGCAACACAAATGTAAATCACTTACATTTAAATTTCTATAGACTGAAACTCACACTCTAGTGTCCGCAGGAATAATATTGTAACTACTCAATAAGGTGTCACGGGTTCTAGACTATAGTTAATGGTCTTACTACTTTTCCTAAACAAATCTTTAATCTATCAAGTTCTGATTTACTTGGGTTAGCTGTAGGAGTCGATTCCCAGCTAGCGGTGGTCCGAAGACGCTTAAATACCGTGTCGCTTAGGGCTGTTTACACCCGGTTGACAGAAGGACTCCTTTAGCTTGTTCCCAAATTTATCGTCACTTTTTATCGTTCCTTATAAATTTGTACTACTTGTGAAGCATGCTCTGATACCATCTGTAACACCCCGAATTTCAAATAAGGACAAACTCGGGATTTCACAGGATCTTTACTTCACTTCGTACAATTTTACAAGGAAAATTTAAAACTTTTCAATATTACATCAGAGTTCAATTACAACTTGGTTTTACACAACGGAAGAATGAAATTTACAATAAAACATTTACAACATCTTTAAAATAAAACAGCATCAGCATATCCACTTTATAGCTTTAGGAATGGTCCTTTACCTGCATGTTAATCTGTGGGCTTGCTACATGGGCTCATTTTATTCAACTAATTTAATTATCCTAGTGGGCTCTCTTTTTAATTAGTCTATTGGGCTAGAATTTAACCTTAAGTCCATGGATCAAAAGAAAGGCTAAATAAAACTAATGCATGCTAAAAATAGTAAAATGAGAGTAGCAAAATGAGAATAAAAATTTGCACGTGCACCATACGTGCAAAAATTGAAAAATGCATTTTAATCAAAACAAGGGGAAAATAAATTTTCGTTTTATAAAATAGATTTAAATACATAAGAATAAATAATTTAAACCTATAGAAAATATTATACATAGTGGTGGAAACACGTGCATCAAAACACGTAAAAAGCACGTAAATTCCAGGGATTGAAATATTATATTTTAGTTGACTGAAATCAATACGGAAAATGTATAAATAGTACGAATCCAAAATATGTAGTGAAATTCATTACAAAATATACGTGCGTAACACCCAGGGACAAAATTGTAATTTTCAATTTTGTGGGGTGTTACAACGTACACCATGGTCACTGTGAGAACCGCTTATGACACTCACGCAACGATCCATGCAACATTCTTATGGTGGATCAGTCCAGTACATTATTACTCTAATATGTACCCATGTGAAGATTTGATATCTCATATCCATTGTAATACCCTGATTTCTCATTCATGAAAATTATTATTTTTTATTTTTGTACGTCTTGTGCACGTGCAATTTTGCAGTATAAAATTTTATAATTATTTTCATTTCATAAACAAATGAGTGTATATATATATATATATATAGGTCTCCTCCATTTGTTTTTATTAAAGCCCATTTTTAACAAACATAAGTTTCTTTTATTTTGAGCTCAAATTAATTTATTTTTAAATGTAGGCTAATTTGGCCCATTAAATAAAGGCCCATGAGTTATTCTCTCTTTTTAAATACAACTTGTAATGTAGATTATTTTTATAAAAAATAAAATGTACAACTTTTAAATATGGGGGACTATTGAATGCACGTGCATTGCACGTACACGTGTAATGTGCACTCCACCTTAGCCGGTTTTGAATGGGAGGGAATGGAAAAGAGAAGTGGAGTTGTGGGAGGTAGTTTTGGGATCAAGGTTGGTTACTACAACTTCCCCTTAAATCCTAGCCTTTGGTCTTTAACTCCTAGATTAATCCTAGCCCTTTATTTGTCCCAAATTTTAGTATAAATACCCCCCCTAGCCTAGTTATTCTTGCACTCTTTATTCTCCAAACCTATAGTAAGAAAATACAATTATTAGTAGTGGGTTATTAGTAAGAAGTGAGAATAAAAGATTGAGAGTTTAGTGTTTGTGCTTGCATTCAAGGAGGCCGGCTACTAGGAAGGCTCGGGTTGCACTTGGGAAGCATCGGTTTGCACATCAAGGAGGGGGAGGAGCACTCCTTTGGCAAGCTCGAGAAGGACTCTTTCGTTTAGGAGGTGTTGTGAATTTTTCTCTCCAAATAAGGTGGGTTGTTTTTCTATATTTCTAACTAGATACCATGTTAAGGGTGATTGAAATGATAATGCATGAAAGAAACTAATAAGAATATGCTTAATTGGAAAAAGGACTTACTAGTTGATTAAATTAATGCTTGATAGATTCCATGTTATCTTTTCATGAATCTTAAGTTGTATGCGAATCGTTTTGTAGTGATGGAATATATGAATTAGAATTGTTGTTAATGTCAAAAACTAAGTACAAAATGCTAGTAGATGAAATTATTGCTTTATGTGCTTAGATGGACCTTCATGATATTGTTTGGAATGAATAAATTATAATATGTTTTTGGGTTTATGAAAGAGGGAAAAACAGGGAATTGATGTAGGAAATTTTAATACAAAGTTGTTTGAGGAATGTCAAAATGATTTATGAAAATAGTAGTATGCAATTTAAATTAATTATATGAGAAATGTGTGTTTAATTACTGAAAAAAATTATTTTAAAATACTGGAGTGTTAAATTATGTTAGAATAGACATTCTGGATATTTACAGAAAGTTTAGTGAAGGCAAAACTAAAATAAGAGCTTTTGAAACATCGAAATGTTCTAATAAACAGAGAGTTTAATTAAATGAAATTCGAGTTGTAATTGAGACAACTTGAGCCTATAGCTCAAGTGGTCGGTAAGCCCTTTGGTGCTACAGTAGTGCGGGTGTGTGTGTGTTGAGGTCGCTGGTTCGATACATGTGTCCACCATTCTTTTATGTGCGTTTTAAAAATAAACCAGATCTCGAACAGAAAGTATAAAACCCTCTGTCTCCTTCTATATCGCCGAGCACAGTCGGCCTAGTGGCTAGCACGTTCGGCTGTCTTCTCTGGGGTCGTGGGTTCGATTCTCGGTGCGGCCAGAATATTATTTTTGGTTTAAAAAAGTGATTTTTGGGTTTTCTTGAAGTTTAAAAAATTTCGAAAAAAAAACTATTATTATTCTAAAATCATGTGTGACTTATGGAAATTTATTGGGAGTTATTAGTATGAAATAAAGTGCATTTTTGAAAGTAAACGTGTAATTGGAACTATAGTTTTACACTCGTGTAATTTCATAAAAATGTGTTTTTATGAAGAAATTGAGATAAGTGTTAGAAAAGGAAAATTGAAAGGAAGAAAGTATAAATGTGAAGTTTTATATGAGTTATTCTTATTAAAGAATAATGTGACAATAGTGAGTTTGTGAATATTCACTTTGACTAGATATTTTGTAATATGATTTTAAATGTGAAAATAAATGTTGGTTATGAAATGCATGATGGATAATTGAACTCCATGTATGATTATTGACTCATGAAAAGATTGGAAAATCATGTGATTGAAAAAAAATGTTCTTGAGTTTGACAATTCAGATTGTGAATTTGTGAATTGAAATTGAAAATTAGGGTGTAGCCAAAACTCACACCGGCAAGTAAAAAGTGATGAGATATGATTATTGAAATTGAAAAGACCAAGTTTGGTTCATTGTGAAATGAAAGAAATAAGACCGGTAGTAGTGAGAGGGCTAACCCTAAGAGATTGATTTTGTTCATGATTTCATTAAAATTAAGGATTAGTACATAGTGAAGAGGTGATGAAAGTGAGAGAAAAACACAAGTATGAGGGCCTCGAATCTACGATGTGGGTGTGATTCACAGTTTGTCTTCACGATGCGTCGTGACATGACGTGGGCACTACTCTAGAATTATCGGGATCTTGGCGACGCTTGTGGGGTGTTTGGTGACTGAGGATCGTGTGCCATGGAGGAGGCTGAATTGTCCATAGATAGTTTTCAAGATGCGTCGTGACATGACGTGGGATTCCCCTCCAGTGTTTATGTACATGAGCTCGTACTCATAGGACATCTAGGATACTTACCGTAGTTACATTAGTAGATTAAGTCATGACGAGGGATTGAACCCTACAAGATGAAGAACGATTAAGAGGCTTGCCCGCGGACCTATGTAGTATGGGATGCATGGAATTCAAACAAGTGCGCATTAGTGTCATATAATATAAATAACTACATTAAGGACTAAGTGCACAATCACAACATGACATCAATAGGGTATTCCTCTTAGTTTGATATGTGAAAAAGTTTGTGTTTGTTAAATATGAAAAATCAATTATACTGTTTCCGGCATAGAGATGATGGCCGTGTATAATATTCGACGGTTGAATAAACTGACGTACCCACAGTTTTGTATGCAGGGTAAATGACATGATAAAGATTAAAGGAGAACTGATGCTTAGAGATTATTCAAATGTTGCTGTACTTTATATAAATATTGTAAATTTGCTTCTGCTGTAAAATGTAAAGTGTAAAGATTTCTTGTAACTCTGATGTAAAGTAAAAAGTTTTAAATTCCTTGTAAAATTGTACGTAAGAAGTGTAAAGATCCTGTGGAATCTCAAATTCAGTTGTATTTTGGAATTCGGGGTGTTACAGAGTGGTATCAGAGCCACGCTTCACACTAGTACAAGTTTATAAGGAACGACACCCTAGAAGTGGACATTAGAATGTGTGTTGAGTCTAGAGATTTAAATTTAAGTTACTTACATTTGTGTTACTCTATGACTTATGCTTCTTCCTCCCTTTTTTCTAAGATGGCTGATCACTTCGACCCTACTGGAGACGACAATTGGCATATCATAGAGGAGAATATTATCCTGGACAAGCAGATTCTGAGGAAGAGTACTACCCAGGGCAAGCCGACTCCGACAGAGAGGAATGGCCTGAGTCCCTAGAAATCACTCCATCTCCGGACTCATCTGATGACTCTTCTGACGAAGAGGAACCAGTTCCAAGTAGTCTTGTGATATCTCTTCAGAGGCAGGTAGAAACACTGCGGGAGAGAGTCGGACTATTGGAGGCTCAGTTGGCAAAGCGCAAGGATGATTTTGCAGTTCTCAGTCATCGTATATGGGAACTCGAGAAGAGGAAAAACATTACCGATGTACTGAAGGAAGAAGTTGAAGAACTACGGGGAGAGCTTCGTGAAGCCAGGAGGAACCATATGAGTTAGACCGTTGTATCATCTACTGCTTTCATTTTGATGTCAAAAATATTTTAAATTCGAATGTATAAAGTTTCAAATTCAATGAAATGGAAATATTGACTTAAAAGTTCATGTTTCACACTTCGAATTTAATGGATCTTTTGCATCAGAACATGGCTGGACGACGTGCAAGAAATGGTGAAGGTTTGGACTTGGAAACGAAACTAGCAAGAGTCTATCAGACACTCAATGTCGTGGCCATGAATCAGAATCAGGGAAGGGTGCTTGCAAATCCGGTGCCCGAAGCAATCAAAATCGTGGAATCATTTAAACGGATGAAACCACCGGTGTTTGAAGGGAAGTTAGACCATGACACGGGTGACAACTGGATCAGGCAAGTAGAGACTATTTTCGAAGTTTTGGAAACCCCTGAAGGCAGCAAGGTAAAGTTGGCGACTCTGCAATTCGAGAAGGATGCGGCTGTGTGGTGGCAGTCGATGAAGCGGACAATGGGAGGCTTGGTTCTTGGCTGGGAGGAATTTTTGGAGGAATTCCGTAGTCATTACTTTCCTTCAAACGTCCAGGAGAAGAAGGCCATGGAGTTTCTGTCGCTGCAACATGGTGGCATGTCAGTTAGGGAGTATGAGACCAAATTTACTCAGCTCTCAAGGTATGCTCCTGAATTGGTGATGGATGAGGTGAAGAAGGCTTGTAAGTTCGAGCATGGGTTGAGGCTGAGCCTGAGATCGTGGATGATACCCCTCGGTATCAGGAGGTTTGACAAGTTGGTCAAACGAGCGGTAGCCACGGAAGCAGACATGGAGCAGTTTCATGTTGTTCAGAATCGGAGGAACAACTGGCAGTCTGGTAAGAGGCCCGCAAATTCCGAAAATTTCAAGGGACAACCATCGGCATAAAGGTTCAAACCGACAGGGGCGAACACTATCAGTGTGGTTGGAGGACCCGGGAATAATTTTATGAGACCTCCTGCGGTAAATTGCTACAACTGTGGTGAGACGGGACATTACAAATCTCAATGCCCCAAACCGCAGAATGTTAATCGCGATGTACCAATGCAGCAGGCTGGGAAAAGACCGTACCAGCAAGGGCTAGTATTTGCCTTGACTGAAGCTGATGCCGATGAGGTGGATCATGTCATCACTGGTACGATGGCGGATGTTTAGAGGTTTATGTTGTTTCTTTTTTCCGTTTATTTAGTGAACTGTTACGTAATGAGTATGTATTATGTAACAGGAGAACTTTATTTGAATGGAATGAAAGTTGTTGTTTTGTTCGATACTGGATCCTCTCATACTTTTGTGTCTCCTAAATTTGCTAAAGTGTTGGGAGTTAAACGAAAGATTTTTCCAAGAAAGATCTTAGCAGTAGCTACTCCATCAGGAGAGACTTTAACCACTGATTGGTACTATGCTAATTGCGAGATTGTGATTGGGGACAGAATCTTCGAAATTGATCTAATCGAGCTGACTATCTTGGGAGTCGATGTTATCATTGGCATTGATTGGATGTCGGTGTACAGTGCAAGCATCGAGTGCAAGACCAAGACGGTAACAGTGAAGGCTCCAAGTAGACCTGAAGTTACTTTCTAAGGGAAAAAGAAGTGTTCCAAGCTGGTGGCAGCTATCCGCAAGGAAGAGATTCCTGTGGAAGTGCAAAGGATTCCTGTGGTTCGGGACTATCCGACTGTGTTTTTGGATGATTTGCCTGGGTTACCCCCGCAACGTGATGTAGAGTTCAGCATCACTATTCAACCGGAAAGTGCACCCATTTCTAAGGCACCGTATAGGATGGCTCCTGTGGAGCAGGATGAGGTGAAACGGCAGATTGAGGAACTGTTGGAGAAAGGCTTTATTCAACCTAGTGCGTCGCATTGGGGAGCACCAGTGCTTTTGGTAAAGAAGAAGGATGGATCGATGAGGATGTGTATCGATTACCGAGAGCTGAATAAGGTCACTGTTCAGAATAAGTATCCTATTCCCCGAATTGATGACTTGTTCGATCGTCTACAAGGAGCTGCTGTTTTCTCCAAAATAGATCTTCGATCAAGATATCACCAAGTTCGAGTGAAAGCTGAAGATGTGCACAAAACTGCATTTAGAACTCAACATGGGCATTATGAATTCTTAGTTATGCCATTTGGACCTACAATCTTCATGGATATGATGAATAGAGTTCTGAGGCCGTTCATTGATTCTTTCATCGTGGTATTTATCGACGATATTCTCGTGTACTCCAAGTTAGAAGAGGAGCACACTGAGCATCTGGCCGCAGTTTTGAGGAAGCTGGAAGAGCAGGAGTTGTATGCCAAGCTATCCAAGTGTGATTTCTGGAAATCTGAAGTGGCATTCTTAGGTCACATCCTTTCTAAGAAGGGAGTGGCAACTGATCCTCAGAAGATAGAGGCAGTGAGAGATTGGGCAAGGCCTATTACAGTGAAGGAAGTCAAGAGTTTTCTTGGATTGACTGGATACTACAGGAGATTCATTCAAGGTTATGTTCAGTTAGCCGTACCGCTCACTGGTTTGACCAAGAAGAATGTGGACTTCAAGTGGACTGAGCGATGTGAGGCAAGCTTTCAGGAGTTGAAAGAGAAGCTAACTACTGCACCTATTTTGGCTTTGCCTAGAGCAGGTGTTGAGTATGATCTCTACAGCGATGCTTCACATCGTGGGCTTGGTTGTGTCTTAATGCAAGAAGGAAGGGTGATCGCTTATGGGTCTAGGCAACTACGACCGCATGAAAAGAATTACCCGACTCATGATCTGGAGTTGGCTGCGATTATCTTTGCCTTGAAGCAATGGAGACACTACATGTACGGTGAGAAATTGAACATGTATACGGACCACACGAGTTTGAAGTACATATACCAGCAGAAGGATCTGAATCTGAGGCAGCGGAGATGGTTGGAAGTGCTTGAGGACATGCGACCTGAGATCAAGTATCATCTTGGAAAATCTAATGTTGTTGCTGATGTACTTAGTCGCAAGAGCAGTTTATCCAGTTTGATTACAACTCAGAAGCATCTGGTGGAAGAATTGGATTGAGCCGGTATTGAAGTTGTCTTGCAAGGATTGA
This sequence comes from Hemerocallis citrina, assembly GCA_017893485.1. Classification (NCBI taxonomy): domain Eukaryota; kingdom Viridiplantae; phylum Streptophyta; class Magnoliopsida; order Asparagales; family Asphodelaceae; genus Hemerocallis; species Hemerocallis citrina. Next base: position 35,653,354 of record CM030360.1, read on the forward strand.
GAGCATATTTAGCTCAGTTGAGGCTTCGGCCTACAATGAATGGAAGGATCATTGCAAGTCATGAGGTTGATGCTGATATCTTGGAGATGAAGGAGCAGGTTAGTGCTGGCAGGTTGCCCGGATTTCAAATCAAGGATGGAGTGCTATGGTTCGGAGATAGACTGTGTCTTCCAAATCAGGCGGACCTGAAAGAGAGTATTCTTCAGGAGGCGCATGCTATTCTTTTGTTGGTACATCCTGGGAGTACTAAGATGTACAGAGACATCAATCCGCATTTCTGGTGGTCAGGTTTGAAGCGGGATGTGGCTGAATTTGTGGCGAAGTGTGAGATTTGTTAGCAAGTCAAAGCCGAGAATCAGATACCCGGAGGTCTATTATAGCCGTTACCTATTCCGGAATGGAAGTGGGATAACATCAGTGTGGATTTCATCACGGGATTGCCCAAGAGTCCTAAAGGCAATGATGCAATTTGGGTTATGGTCGATCGACTAACCAAGTCCGCTCACTTTTTGGCGATGAAACTCACTGCTTCGATGGACAAGTTAGCTGAGTTGTATGTTGGCGAGATCGTCAAGCACTATGGTGTTCCGTCAACTATTGTGTCTGATCGAGATGCGCGGTTTACTTCGCATTTCTGGAGGAGTCTTCAGACAGCTTTGGGTACCAAGACGGATTTCAGCACTGCTTTTCATCCGCAAACCGATGGGCAGACCGAGAGAGTCAACCGTATTCTTGAGGATATGCTTCGGTGTTGTGTGCTAGACTTTGGAGGCAGTTGGGAAGGGCATTTACCTTTGGTAGAGTTTGCCTACAACAATAGTTTTCAGACTAGCATCGGGATGGCGCGGTACGAAGCTTTGTATGGCAGGAAGTGCAGAACGCCTGTTTGTTGGTTTGAAGTTGGGGAGCGTCAGTTATTTGGGCCTGAGCTTGGGCAGCAAACCTGTGAAAAGATTGATCTGATCAGGAAAAGGGTTGGTAGAGGCTCAGAACAGGCAGGCTATGCAGACAACCGGAGAAGGGACCTTGAGTTTGAGGAAGGTGACTTCGTCTTTCTGAAAGTATCGCCCAGTAAAGGTGTGATTCGATTTGGCAAAGGCAGGAAGTTAGCCCCGAGGTTTATAAGCCCGTATAAGATATTGAAAAGGATCGGGAAAACTGCTTACCGGCTTGAATTATCAGAAGAGTTATCTCAGGTGCACAATGTAACGCCCCGAATCCCAAAACACTGAATTCGAGATGTTCTACAGGATCTTTTCACTTTCTTTAGTACAATTTTACAAGGAAATTCAAACTTTTCACTTTACATCAGAGTTTACATCATATTACATTTACATTTGCACAGCGGAAGTAAAAATGTACAACATTTAAGTAAATATACAACAACATGGTAAAATCTTTATGCATCCATTCCTTTTTAACATGCAATTTCCTGCATACAAACTGTGGGTACGTCAGTTTATTCAACCGACGATAATTATACATGGCCATCCTCTCTATGCCAGAAACAGTATAACGAATCTCATTTCTTAACAAATCACAAACTTGTTCACATAACAATTAAAGAAAAGGGGAAAATCTTAATGATGTCGTGTCGTGATCGTGCACTTAATTCTTAATGCAATTTCTTAATTTACATGACACTAATGCGCACTTGTTCGGATTCTATGCATCCCATACTACATAGGTCCGAGGGCAAGCCTCTTAACCGTTCTTCATTTTTGTAGGGTTCGATCCCTCGCCATGACTTACTCTACTTCTGTAATTACAGTGAGTATCCTAGATGATCTATGAGTACAAGCACGTGTCCTGGACCCTGGAGGAGAACCCCACGCCATGTCTTGACTCATCAAGCATGCATTCTGCGGCAATTCAGCCTCCTCCCTGAACACGATCCTCTTGCAGTCACCAAAACATCCCACAAGCGTGGCTAAAGTCCGATCATTCTGAGTTGTGCCCGTGCCATGTCTTGACTCATCAAGCATGCATTCTGCGGCTCACACACCCGCACCGTAAACTCTAGTTCTCATACTTATGTTTTCTCTCACTTTCATCACATCTCCACTATGTATTAAATATTAGAATCATGAATACAAATCAAAGCTTTAGAGTTAGCATCTCCACCAAACCGGACTTATTCATTTCATTTACACATGACCAACCTTGGTCTTCTTTTCAATTTCATTTCATTTCCATTGCCGGGGGAGACTTAGCTACTCTTGATTTCAATTTACAATTCACAACTTCCAATTGAGCACCTTCAGCTCATAGTTCAATTTAGAGTCTCACAGACTTTCTTATAATGATCTTAGCCTTTTCATGTTCATTAAATTCTCAACTCATATCTATGATTCTTTTCATATAAATTCATACAGCCGTCAATCATAGAGTTCACAACTTTCAACAGTAATCAAAAATGAAATCTCTTACATATCAAAATCCACTCTGTACAGTCGACTTGGAAGAATACCAGTCGACTCGTACAGTCATTACAAGTTCATCATAAATACTCGGGAGAGTCGACTGCTGCACACGGCCAGTCGGCTGTCCTGCACTTTTCATTTTCAAAATGTTATCCACGTGACAGTCGACTGTTCATCCATCAGTCGTCTGTCCTGGGATTTTTAACAGTACATTATCAGGTTCAGCTCAGTCGACTTGCTACGCGCATTCAGTCGACTGGACAGATTCATAATTCAAATTAAGGGATTATCTTTCTTACAGTTCTTACATACACTTGCATCATGATGTTAAATCACAACATACATATATTCATGTTTCGAAAACATAAAACTCCTTACTGTTCAGTAACATCGCAACATGGAATTTCAGGTCACTAACATTATCTTTTCTTTGAGAAAATACTTTAAACATGCATTTACACTTATTCATAACTTTCGTACAGAGGTAAAACATGATTCTCAATTACACTAAGACAATCATAATGAAAACATATCTCATTTCAAGGAATTGCAGAATAATCATAATTAAATCAATGCACCAGTCGGCTGTTCACATCATCAGTCGACTGCACAGGCCGTTCTTAGTTTTATTAATCATCGCTAGCTCTTTTTATCCGTTCACCTTCCCTCCATCATATGTAACATGGGGAAATATGAACTTAGCAATCATACTATTACGTCCATTTGCATACATGTTTATTATCACATCATGAAAATAATTGTCTCGTACCAGTCGACTTGTTCATGTGATAGTCGACTTGATGGAACTGAGATGATTCCCAGGACTACGGATTGGTGTGCGTATCGATTGTTAAAAATTTTAACAGATTAAATATGTCATCTAACCCTATATAGCGGAATCTAGGGTTCACGAATTATACCTGCGATGAGAAGAAGACGACAGCGACCCCAAGATCTTCTGCACGTATTCCTTCCTCGGGTTGGACGTCGTGTGGGCGACGATCTCCCAACCTTTCTTCTCCTTGGCAGACCTCTCTTTCTCTCCTTACGTGAATCACGAGTTTTGAGAAAAAATCTTATATTTCAGAATGTCAATGACGGCCAGAGAAAAAGAGGATATATATAAGGCTACGTCAGGGACCATGAGGAGAAATTAGGGTTAGGTCTCCTAACGAATCTAGGTATCCCGTGTTCAGCCCGAACACACAACCCAGACCCATTAACAATAGCTCGGTCCACTAAGGAGCTATTGTTGCACTACCTTCCTAATTCCAAATTATATTTATAGACTCCTTTTATTATATGCTCATTGAGCTCCCCATGTTAAGATATCGAATGTCCGTCGATCAAATTAAGTTACTGACAACTATATTGATCAACATCTTTTATCCTTAAGTAGTACCACTCAACTTTATTTGTCATGTCGGATGTAATCCACCTGTAGGGTTTACATGGCAATCCTTATGAGCTCCTTAAGGGGACATCATCAACCCGACGTATCGGGACATGGATTCCTTTTACAATCAACAGCCCATCATACATACAATGCTATTACCCAATTCATAGAGGTTGTTGATCCATAATGAATCTCACTCTTTTATGAGTCAAAGTAATGCACACTGCATATACATGTCTGTTATTATATCTGGATTAAGAGCATAAGCATCCATAATAACAGAGGTGTTTGTTCTCTTTTATAGTCAGTACAAAGAGAACAACCTCAAGTGGTCCTGTTCAATACACACAAAGTGTACTAGTGTAAACCTATAGTCAAGATAGACTAATACCAGAATACACTACAACCTTTCCAATGGATTATCCAAGTCCGTCTAGGTTGTGAACTATTTATATATTCCATAGGGAACTGATAATATAATCTTCTGTGTGTCACCTCACACCATATTATCAACCTTATAGAATATCAGATACTTGCATTAATATTATAATAAACACAATATGCAAACATATGCCCATATGATTCTCATTCAAAAAAACATGGAAATAAAGTTAATACAAAAGTGATGCTTTCAGTATATAACCCTAACAGACTGTACCGACCTTTTTGTTCTTATTTACAAGTCGTTATTACACTATTTGTCCTTCATGATCATCAACATGCTCAGGCAATTTCTACTACGTTAAATTTACTTTTCATAAACATGGTAACAATTATAATCATCATGGTATAAATCCTACATTAGAAGTCCTGAGAAACACCCACCTTATTTGACGAGAAAATCGAAATCCAGCAAGCTCCTTAATGTAGTGGACGCCTTCTTGCCCCTTTGCTTCTCACCGAAACTCCAGAGATGTTGCTCGGCCTCCACCGAAAAAGCACACACAACTCTCTCACAATATTTCTCTTACAATAATGATTTTAGTGTAAAAGAGATAATGGAAGAGAGGGGGTATTTATACTAGAAAACAAGTAGAATGGAGGGCCAGGATTTAGTAGATGGTTAATGGATCAAGGGCTAGGATGCACAAGGGGGTTGAAATAACTACCCACACTCTACAAAACTACCCATGACTTGATCCCCACTTCTAACTCCAACCGGCCACCAAGAGTGCTCAATGCACGGGTATAGGGAATGCACGTGCAAGAACAAGCCACACTAATAAAACTTGTACACTCATAACAAGTCTTATAAAAAGAGGGTGTTACACAAAACAAGTTGCAAAAATAAAAGGATTAAACTATGGGCTTAAATTAATTTGGGCCAAAATAGATATTTTAGAAAGAAAATAAGCAAACTAACATTGGCTTTAGGAAAATGCTTTATAGAAAACAATACTCTTTGTTCATCATGTTGGGAAATAATAGTCAACATGCTACACATGCATACCATATGTAAAAATAAATAATCTTTCATATATTTGAAAAATCAGGGTATTACACACAATGTCTTTCATGTGTCTATGCTAAGAGGTTATATTCCAGATCCAAGTCATCATTTGCCTGAAGTGCCGGAAGGTTTGCAATTGGATCTCAATTACATCGAGTCTCCTGTCGAGATTGTTGATCGTCGAGAGAAAGTCTTGAGGAATAAGACGATACCGATGGTCAAGGTAGTCTGGAGAAACCATCTGGTTGAAGAGGCTACTTGGGAGTCTGAGGAGAGGATGATGAGGGATTATCCTGAGCTTTTTGCTTGATTTGTATTTTGTCTTTTTCTTTTGCTTGTTGTGAGTGTTTTATTTCTTGCTCTTGACTGTAGTTCCGGGGACGGAACTATTCTAAGGAGGGAGTGTTGTAATACCCTGATTTCTCATTTATGAAAATTATTATTTTTTATTTTTGTACGTATTGTGCACGTGCAATTTTGCAGTATAAAATTTTATAATTATTTTCATTTCATAAACAAATGAGTATATATATATATATATATATATATATATATATATATATATATAGGTCTCTTCCATTTGTTTTTATTAAAGCCCAATTTTAACAAACATAAGTTTCTTTTATTTTGAGCCCAAATTAATTTATTTTTAAATGTAGGCTAATTTGGCCCATTAAATAAAAGCCCATGAGTTATTCTCTCTTTTTAAATACAACTTGTAATGTAGATTATTTTTATAAAAAATAAAATGTACAACTTTTAAATACGGGGGACTATTGAATGCACGTGCATTGCACGTACACGTGTAGTGTGCACTCCACCTTGGCCGGTTTTGAATGGGAGGGAAAGGAAAAGAGAAGTGGAGTTGTGGGAGGTAGTTTTGGGATCATGGCTGGTTACTACAACTTCCCCTTAAATCCTAGCCTTTGGTCCTTAACTCCTAGATTAATCCTAGCCCTTTATTTGTCCCAAATTTTAGTATAAATACCCCCCCCCCTAGCCTAGTTATTCTTGCACTCTTTATTCTCCAAACCTATAGTAAGAAAATACAATTATTAATAGTGAGTTATTAGTAAGAAGTGAGAATAAAAGATTGAGAGTTGAGTGTTTGTGCTTGCATTCAAGGAGGCCGGCTACTAGGAAGGCTCGGGTTGCACTTGGAAAGCATCTGTTTGCACATCAAGGAGGGGGAGGAGCACTCGTTTGGAAAGCTCGAGAAGGACTCTTTCGTTTAGGAGGTGTTGTGAATTTTTCTCTCCAAATAAGGTGGGTTGTTTTTCTATATTTCTAACTAGATACCATGTTAGGGGTGATTGAAATGATAATGCATGAAAGAAACTAATAAGAATACGCTTAATTGGAAAAAGGATTTGCTAGTTGATTAAATTAATGCTTGATAGATTCCATGTTATCTTTTCATGAATCTTAAGTTGTATGCGAATCGTTTTGTAGTGATGGAATATATGAATTAGAATTGTTGTTAATGTCAAAAACTAAGTACAAAATGCTAGTAGATGAAATTGTTGCTTTATATGCTTAGATGGACCTTCGTGATATTGTTTGGAATGAATAAATTATAATATGTTTTTGGGTTTATGAAAGAGGGAAAAACAGGGAATTGATGTAGGAAATTTTAATACAAAGTTGTTTGAGGAATGTCAAAATGATTTATGAAAATAGTAGTATGCAATTTAAATTAATTGTATGAGAAATGTGTGTTTAATTACTAAAAAAAATTATTTTAAAATACTGGAGTGTTAAATTATGTTAGAATAGACATTCTGGAGATTTACAGAAAGTTTAGTGAAGGCAAAACTAAAATAAGAGCTTTTGAAACATCGAAATGTTCTAATGAACAGAGAGTTTAATTAAATGAAATTCGAGTTGTAATTGAGACAACTTGAGCCTATAGCTCAAGTGGACGGTGAGCCCTTTGGCGCTACAGTAGCGCGGGTGTGTGTGTGTTGAGGTCGCTGGTTCGATACCTGTATCCACCATTCTTTTATGTGCGTTTTTAAAATAAACCAGATCTCGAACAGAGAGTATAAAACCCTCTGTCTCCTTCTATATCGCTGAACACAGTCGGCCTAGTGGCTAGCGCGTGCGGCTGTCTTCTCTTGGGTCGTGGGTTCGATTCTTGGTGCGGCCAGAATATTATTTTTGGTTTAAAAAAGTGATTTTTGGGTTTTCTTGAAGTTTAAAAAATTCCAAAAAAATACTATTATTATTCTAAAATCATGTGTGAGTTATTAGTATGAAATAAAGTGCATTTTTGAAAGTAAAAGTGTAATTGGAACTATAGTTTTACACTCATGTAATTTCATAAAAATGTGTTTTTACGAAGAAATTGAGATAAGTGTTAGAAAAGGAAAATTGAAAGGAAGAAAGTATAAATGTGAAGTTTTATATGAGTTATTCTTATTAAAGAATAATGTGACAATAGTGAGTTTGTGAATATTCACTTTGACTAGATATTTTGTGATATGATTTTAAATGTGAAAATAAATGTTGGTTATGAAATGCATGATGGATAATTGAACTCCATGTATGATTATTGACTCATGAAAAGATTGTAAAATCATGTGATTGAAAAAGAAAAATGTTCTTGAGTTTGACAACTCAGATTGTGAATTTGTGAATTGAAATTGAAAATTAGGGTGTAACCAAAACTCACACCGGCAAGTGAAAAGTGATGAGATATGATTATTGAAATTGAAAAGACCAAGTTTGGTTCATTGTGAAATGAAAGAAATAAGACCAGTAGTAGTGAAAGGGCTAACCCTAAGAGATTGATTTTGTTCATGATTTCATTAAAATTAAGGATTAGTACATAGTGAAGAGGTGATGAAAGTGAGAGAAAAACACAAGTATGAGGGCCTCGAATCTACGATGTGGGTGTGATTCACAGTTTGTCTTCACGATGCGTCGTGACATGACGTGGGCACTACTCTAGAATTATCGGGATCTTGGCGACGCTTGTGGGGTGTTTGGTGACTGCGAGAGGATCGTGTGCCATGGAGGAGGCTGAATTGTCCATAGATAGTCTTCAAGATGCGTCGTGACATGACGTGGGATTCCCCTCCAGTGTTTATGTACATGAGCTCGTACTCATAGGACATCTAGGATACTTACCGTAGTTACAGTAGTAGATTAAGTCATGACGAGGGATTGAACCCTACAAGATGAAGAACGATTAAGAGGCTTGCCCGCGGACCTATGTAGTATGGGATGCATGGGATTCAAACAAGTGCGCATTAGTGTCATATAATATAAATAACTACATTAAGGACTAAGTGCACAATCACAACATGACATCAATAGGGTATTCCCCTTAGTTTGATATGTGAACAAGTTTGTGTTTGTTAAATATGAAAAATCAATTGTACTGTTTCCGGCATAGAGATGATGGCCGTGTATAATATTCGACGGTTGAATAAACTGACGTACCCACAGTTTTGTATGCAGGGTAAATGACATGATAAAGATTAAAGGAGAACTGATGCTTAGAGATTATTCAAATGTTGCTGTACTTTATATAAATATTGTAAATTTGCTTCTGCTGTAAAATGTAAAGTGTAAAGATTTCTTGTAACTCTGATGTAAAGTAAAAAGTTTTAAATTCCTTGTAAAATTGTACGAAAGAAGTGTAAAGATCCTGTGGAATCTCAAATTCAGTTGTATTTTGGAATTCGGGGTGTTACATCCATGACCCGTGAGAATGGTCATCAGTCTACGCACACACTTGTCTCTATGTATGATCATTGTCCTAAATCACAATAATACTTGACTAGGGACATTCAATTGGATCTCACAATCAAGTCATGCACTTGATATCCCATGGCATTGAACTTACTATTCTACGAACTTTATTATGTTCATTTAATTCACAATTAATAAAATAGCTCAATAGAAAATAAATGTCATGATGCAATATAAACTAGAAATGTCAATACACTACTGGCCTTTGGGGCATATACCAACAGCTCCGAGTGGTGGAGTTGGGGCTTACTTGCTCGTGGAAAAAGCTTTCCAATGCAGAAGTAGAGCTCGGCCACTTGAGGAAAGTGTGGACCCAGAGGGAAACTTAACCGAGGCGCTATGATGAAGGTCTGCGGGAGAAGCCTCCGATCAATGTGGGGGTTACTCTCGCGATAGTGGGGCTTCCCTTGCTGAGGCGATGATCGAGATCCTCGGAGGTTAAATCTCTTCGTCATTCTTTGCTTGCGGCTACCACCGAGAGGGATGAGTTGAAGACCGTAGTGCTTGAGAAGAGCTTAGAGGTAGCTCATTTGAGGAAAAATGTTCTTGAATATTTGAGGAGACCCGTCCGGATGGTTTCGCGTGTGCTAGTACTTTTTGTGGAAGATTAAAGTGGAGGACGCCCACCTTAAGAAGAGAATTGTTGAGAAAGATGAGGAGATTCATCAATTGAAGTGACTCATTGAGAGGGTTAAGACGAGAAGCACTGCTTGCTCCATTGATGAGATAAATCAAGGGAGGTCATTCCATGAGTTGGCTTTACGTCCGCATGGGGTCTTTGAGGAACCTGGGAGATGCCCAAAGCAGAGTGGCCAGTTCATCGAGTGTTGCCTCGGCTAGAGGGGCAGAACGTGTTGTAAGCCACACTGCTCAGACTCGATCTATGGGATTGGTTTTCCCTTTAGATGGTTCAAGGGATCTGGGTGGTAAGTGTTGAAGCATTGTTTCCTGTTATCTTTGAGTAGTGTCTCCATGTGCAAGAGTTACTAGGGAGAGTCTAGTAGAGGATCGAATCTCTTGTAATTTTGTTATGGCCAGTTGTGGGAGTGTTCAAATGGAGAGGTGTGCCCCGCACACTTACTCGGCGGCAAGTTGCAAGGGCGACTATATGAACCATGGATGGACTCCGTATTTGTCGATGTAACACCCCAAATTCCAAATAAGCCTGAATTCGAAGTTCCACGGGATCTTTAAACTTCACTTCGTACAATTTTACAAGGAATTTGAAACTTTTATTACAACAAAGTCTTTTTACATCACAACGCAGCAGAAGGTAAATGAAATACAACAATGATAAATGTACAATTGTAACAACTTTAGCATTTAAGTAATCACTAGCATCAAATTCATCTTTATATTTTCTTGTAAATTTCAAGTCCTGCATATGAAACTGTGGGCACATCAGTTGCTTACAACTGACGCAGTATTATACACGGCCATCCTCGCTATGCCGAAAATATAACGATTCTTTAATACTTTAACAAACACAAACTTGAATGCATCACAAACAAAGCTAAAGAGGGACTATCCTATTGATGTCGTGTGTGCTAGTGTACTTAGCCTTAATGCAGTTATTTACATTTCATGACACTAATGCACACTTGTTCGAACCTATGTATTCCATTCTACATAGATTCGAGGGCAAGCCCTTAATCATGCATCATCTTGTAGGGTTGAAACCATCGTTATGAGTTAAACTACTACGGTAACTATGGTAAGTATCTTAGATGTTTTATGAGTTACGAGCCCATTTCCAGATAGCCTGGAGGGGAATCCCACGTCATGACATGACGCATCATGTAGACAGCCTATGGATAATTCACCTCCGTCATTGGACGATAGCACTACGTAGTCACCAAGCACCCCACAAGCGTCGCCACGATCCCGATAATTCCGGAGATAGATTCACGTCATGACATGACGCATCATGTAGACAGTCTGTGAAAATTCTCACACAGTGAATCCGAGGCCCTCATACTTGTGTTTTTCTCTTACTTTCATCACATCTCCACTATAGTGCCTGTCCTGAAGTTTTTGGTTTGTTTTAGAAGAAATCATCACAACCTAGAGCTAGCTTGCCTTACCGGACTTAAACCAAACAAAGAAACAGTCAGCTCACACTGGCTACATCTCAAGAGATGCTCAACCCACACTGGTTAGCTCTCAAATTCATATTAATAACAACTGCCGGTTTCTAAGGGTCTCGCCTAGCCTCTAGATTCAAACAACTATCTCATTCTAGAGATCAACAATATGTTATATTCAATCCCAAAATAATATTTCAATTTCTTTATTCACAATCTCTTTCTCAAAGAGATAGATTTCTTTATAATCTCGTAACAAGAAGTAACTCACTTCAACTTCATTATTAATTCAATCATTCATAATCTTGTATGCAATTCAAATATTCTCTTAATCAAATGTTAATAACCAGAAAATCTCATCGAGAAGAAATCTAATTGCATTCCAAATTTTCATTTTTCTTTAGTTATACAAGAACCACATTTTAAGAAGAATTATCAAGTTCTTCATCTCATAGTTTTATTATGAAATCCACGTCTAATTCTCACAAAATATATCAAAATGTTGTAGAAATAATTTTTATAAAGTCTAAATAATTTTAGAAGAATAATAGATTTTTTCCTAATTTTTATGCTTTTAGAAACTCAGAATATCTCAAAAAACTCAAAAATATATTAAAAGTGGCGCCAGGGTTCGAACCCACGACCTGCCGCCAGCTACAGTGACCAACTTAAAGCGAACTCGAAGACCAATAAGCCCATTAGTGGCTAGCGATATAATTTCGCTCAAATACTTTATGTTTGTGATGTACTGTATTTCGGGAAAATCGAAATTCAAATAAAACAGAGTCTCTCAAGACTCGAACCCAAGACTACCCGTACTATTCACAACGCCCTAACCCACACCGATAACCAGTATGCCCAAACTCACTCTCTGTTATGAAGAGGGATTGAAATAACTTTATACGTACTGTCTGTTTGTAAATTTTCCTTTACAAAATTTCAACTTCTCAATTTGTTTGTATTGTTCAAATCAAATTCTCTTCCAGAATATTTTTTTTAAACATACAAAATAGCAGTATATAATTAAACCTTATAAAACTCTTATTTTTGACAATATAATAAAATTTTCTCCCAAATTATATTAAAGAACTCATTTTATCAATTTTTAATGTGTTGTCTCTCATCAAAACTTCTTTATACAAATTCCTTATACTCATAAAATATATAAACTAATGAGACTATTTCTCTACTATAATTGCATTATAAAACCTTTTTTCATACATGTTACATTATTTTGACTATTATAAGAATGTTCTACTATGTATCAATTTTCATTCCAATAATTTCCTACATGATACTCACTCTTTCTCTTTCTAATTTTAAAATAGTTCTAGTCATTCGTTTGATTCACAGTAGCATTTCAACATATTATAACACAATTAAATTAAGATCATGCCATCTATATTCATCCTACCAATCAAAATTTAACAATTAAATCATATATCAACTCAAATGCATCATACTCCTAAATTTAGAAAGGATTTAAGAAACACCCACCTTATTTGAAGGATACAAAATTAGAACTCCTAGAATGAAAGCTCCTAGTAGCAAAACTCCTTCAAAAGCTCCAAGAATCCAAAAATCCCCACAAAAATTCACCGAAAATTTCCACAGTAAGCACACCCGAAATGTTGCTTATTCACTGTTGGTTTTTTTTCAACTTTTGATTTGTGTAGAAAGTACACACACACACACACACACACACACACACACACACACACACACACATTTGTGTGGTGAGTGAATGGAAGAAACAAAAAGGAATTGGATGGATGGTTTCGGAAATGGACAGAGAAAGAAAGAAGGAAGGGGAAGGAGAGTGAATGGTGGGATTAGGGATAGTTATAGGTTTTAATTAAGTGGTTATTGTAACTAACCTCCACTACTTAACTCCACTAACCCCATTGTCATTTACCAAGTCAAATGGCCTCCCAAACGTCAGCCTACTCCTTGTGTGCACAATGCACGTGTGCACGTGCACGTGCTTGTGCACACCACTTCATTTTTAATTATTTTTATTTTTAAATTAAAACATAAATTTTATATATATATATATATATATATATATATATATATAATATGCATATAAAAACTAATTATATTTTTCATGCGTGAATCAAACAGACACACACACATACTTCATGATATTTTATTTTAAAAAATAATACAACTAATACGTGCATTGCAAACCCGTGCGTCGCACGTAAAAATATCAAAATACGAAAGAAATTTTATCGACAAGGAAACGTTTATAAATCATCGAAATACACATATGAAAAATATATTTCATGACACATATACCATAGTGAAATCAATACGTACATAGAAAACACGTGCACCGCACGTATAAAAATATTTTAATCAAAACTATGATAAAAATGAGTTTCTGTTTTATAAAACAAATTTGAACACATCATAAGATGGATAATTGAAACACATAAAAATATTATACGTAATAGTGGGAAAATACGTAATCGATACGTGCATCGATAACACGTATAAAGCACGCAAAAATACAGAGATTGAAATAACTATTTGAGTTTGCCTAAATAGGATAAAATAAATTTTGAGAAGATAGAAAATGCATAAATAATCGGAATCCAAAATACGTAGTGAACATGTTACTGATAGTACTCGTAACGGTATACAATACACATGCGTAACACACGAGGGTAAAATTGTTATTTCCAATTTTGCGGGGTGTTACAGCCCAGGATTATTATGGGAGCACTCGAATGGTGAGTCGTGCCTTGCACACTTGTTGTAACACCCCTGCCCCGAGCTCGGACAGTTTTTACAATTTAGAAGACAAATTAGATACTATGTAGTACAACTGCCCACCACAGGCTGCCTGTGAAAAGGTGGTTAACTGAATTGGTGACTCTTGATCATAGGCAATAGTATTTATTATTAATTAATTATTGTTCACTTTCCAATGTGGGACAGATCTCTCACAATTCTCTCATTCTCACAGCAGAAATCACATTGCCTCTGCCACGTCATCGGAGAGAGAAAGAGAGAACAGCGGCTCCTCTCTTCCGCTGTCACCCCACAGACGGGTGGGCCCCCTACCTAGCACCCTTGCCATGTCACCCGAAAGTGACAGCATGCACAAGAGAAACAGCATACCTGCTGTTCTCTTTTCACGTGGGGCCCCCCACTTCCGGATTTTTCTGAACAGACCCCCTATAGGATTTCTATAGGGCAAAGCTCCGAATCCCCTCTTTTTTATATATTATATATACATTACATATTACACTTAGAAATTACGGGGTGTTACACTTGTTCGGGTGCAAGTAGTTAAAGCTACCCTAGAACCATGAATGGACTCCGAATAGGGTGATGATGATTTTTCGGAGCACTTGAATGGTGAGCCGAGCCCCACACACTTGCTCGTGGGAAAGTGGCTAGAGTAGCCCTATGAACCATGAATGGATTCCACACTTGTCCGCGGTTGTTTTGGGAGCACTCGAATGGTGAGTCGTTCCCCGTACACTTGCATGGATGAATGTAGCTTGGGCGACTCTAGAACCATGAATGGACTCCGAACAGGGTGACGACGAGTTCTGGGAGCACTCGAATGGTGAGCCGTGTCCCGCATACTTGCTTGGAGGCAAGTGGCTAGAGCGGCCCTATGAACTATAAGTGTACTCCGCACTTGCCCGTGGTTTTTTTGGGAGCACTCGAATGGCGAGTCATTCCCCCGTACACTGGCTCAAGTTTAAGTAGCTAGAGCGACTCTAAGAACCATGAGTGGACTCCGAACAAGGTGACGACAAGTTTCGGGAGCAATCGAATGGTGAGTCGTGCCCCCGCACACTTGCTTAAGGGCAAGTGGCTATAGTGACTCTATGAACCATGAACGGACGCACTTGTTCAGGATTATTTTGGGAGCACTCGAATGGCGAGTCGTGCCCCACACACTTGCTCGGGGGCAAGTGGCTAGAGTGGCCCTATGAACCATGAATGAATTCCACACTTGTCTGGGGTTGTTTTGGGAGCACTTGAGTGGCGAGCAGAGCTCCACACACTTGCTCGGGGGCAAGAGACTAGAGTTGCCCTGTGAACCACGAGTGGACTCCGTACAAGGTGACAACAAATTTTGCAAGCACTCGAATGGCAAGTCGTGCTCCGCAAACTTGCTCGGGGGTAAATGTCTAGAGAGACCTTATGAACCATGAATGGACTCCGCACTTGTCCGGGGTTGTTTTGGGAGCATTCGAGTGGCGAGTCGAGCTTTGCACACTTGCTCGGGGGCAAGAGGCTAGAGTGGCCCTGTGAACCATGAGTAGACTCCGAATAAGGTGACGACGTGTTTTGGGAGCACTCGAATGGCAAGTCGTGCTCAGTATACTTGCTCGGGGGTAAGTGGCTAGAAAGACCCTATGAACCATCAATGGACTCCACACTTGTCGAGGATTGTTTTGGGAGCACTTGAGTGGCAAGCCGAGATCCGCACGCTTGCTCGAGGGTAAGAGGCTAGAGTGGCTCTGTGAACCATGAGTGGACTCCGAACAAGGTGATGACGAGTTTTGGAAGCACTCGAATAGCGAGTCGTGCTCCACATGCTTGCTCGGAGGCAAGTGGCTAGAGAGACCCTAGAAACCATGAATGGTCTCCACAATTGTCCATTGGGGTACTTAGGGGCGGACCATGTGTGTGTTTCTTTATTCGCATTCGGTAGAGTTATACAAGAATTTTGCACACAAAAAAAGACTAGATTTTATTAACTAATTAAACTAAGTGGCTGCTTGAGTGCAAGCCTTTATTACATGTTGTGACCGTTATAATTGTCGACCTTTATTACAAGTTTGAACTCGTTACTAAGGGAAATTATTAAGCTTGTACTTGATCAGGTGCTTGGCATTCCAAGTCCTCGATATCTCCCCTCCCCCCAAGTCTTTAAGTTAGTAATCTCCTGGACGAACCACTTATGAGATCTTGAATGGTCATTCTCAGTTAGGGGAAAGCTTTCCCTGCTTGCGTGAGTTGGATATTCGAGCTTTCAAAGGATGATATGCCCCTCTTTGAGGTTGGCCAAGCGGACCTTCTTATTATAAAACTTCTCTATCCTTTGCTGGTAGATGTTTCTTCACAGGATGGACTTCTCTCGGACTTCATCGATGAAATCTAGATTGGCGCGGAGGTTATTTTCATTCTGCTCTTTGTTGAAGGAGAGAAGGCGTGGGGAAGGTAATCCTACTTCCAGAGGGATGAGAGCTTCCATGCCGAATGTGAGATTGAATGGGGATTCTCCTGTGGGGATTCTCTTTGTAGTTCTATAGGACCAGAGCACGCTCGGGTGTTCTTCGATCCATTGTCCCTTCGGGGTTTCACCAAGTCTCTTCTTGAGACCATCCAAGATTTTTTAGTTGGCGTTCTCATCTTGGTCGTTGGCCTAGGGGTGAGAAATGGATGAGAAGCGTTGTTCAACTCCTAGGTTGGTGCAGCGGAACCCCTTGCCGGCAAATTGAGTTCCATTGTCAGTGACTAATGTGCGGGGGATCCCGAACCGCATATAATGTTCTTTGAAAAGAACTGTTGGAACTTGTGCTCTGTGATGGTTGTAAGTAGTTCCGCCTCGATCCACTTTGTGAAGTAGTCGATGGGGACCACCAGGAAGATCCGTTGGCTTGTGGCGGAAGGAAAAGGTCCAAGCAAGTCCTTTCTGGAATAGGGCTGGACATAGAGCTGAGGATGGCTTGTGGCACCCGCTTGATGGAGGAGTTCTTCTGGCAGGGACGCATCGGCGGATGTATGCTTGGGCATTACTGAGGAGAGTTGGCCAATAGTAATCATGGTTGAGAATTTTTCGTGCAAGAAACATCAAGCCTAGATGACTGCCCCTTATTCTTTCATGTACCTCTTTGAGGGCATACCTGACCTCTTCGGGAGAGAGGCATCATAGGTAGGGACATCCATCAACTTAAGTGTAGTAGCGCTTGTAGAGGATTCCTTTGACGAATGTATATCTCTCCGCCCTTACCTGAATCTTTATTGCTTCTTTGTGATATGTAGAGAGGACTCCCTTGTCGAGGAAGTCGACTAAGGGTTTCATCCAATAATCTTCGGGTGTCTAGGGGGTGATGGACATGAGCTCCAGTGCCTCTTCTTCAATGCTTGGCTTGAGTAGGACTTCACTCAACATAGTGTAGTCGAGCCCATTGAGTGATGAGGATGCAAGCTTAGAAAGGACATCGGCTTGCACATTTTCTTCACGTGGGATGCGGGTGACTGCAGCTTCCTTGAAAGTAGCCATAAGTTTCTTCGCATGGGCCAAGTACTTGATCATGCGATCGTCCTTGGCCTCATATTCGCCCTGAATTTGGTTCACTACCAATTGAGAGTCATTGAACACTCCGACTATTTGCGACGGTGCTTTCTTTGCTAGGAGGATCCCGGAAATGAGGACTTCATACTCGTCCCCGTTATTGGAAGTGGGGAAGTTGAGGCATAGCGAGTATTGGAGGGTAAAATTGTCAGGACCGAGCAGGATGACACCAGCTCCACTCCCTTCGAGGTAAGAGGACCCGTCCACATAAACACTCCAGAGTGGGGGGTTGTCTCCTTCCTCAGGAGGATCATGAATAGTGCTTTCAACAATGAATTCGGCTAAAGCTTAGGCCTTGATGGTAGTTCTTGGTCGATAAATAAAGTCATGTTGGCTTAACTCGATGGCCCACTTTGCAAGTCTTCTAGAGCTTTCTGACTTGTGAAGGGCTTGCTTGAGTGGTTGATGAGTGAGGACCCAGATGGAGTGTGCTTGGAAGTAGGGTCGGAGCTTTTGGGTGGCTATCACTAGATCATAATCCATCTTCTCCATCTTTGAGTACTGGAGCTCAACATCATGGAGTGCCATGCTCACATAGTATATTAGCTTTTGCACTTGGTATTCTTCTCTTACCAAGACAACGCTAAGGGTCTGATCCTATGTGGCCAAGTAGAGGTAGAGAACTTCTCCCGGTGTGGACATGCTAAGTAGTAGAGGATTGACATGATGAGCATTAAGGCTTTCAAAGGATGTTTGCTGCCCCCCCCCCCCCCCCCCCCCCGAATAAAGGAAGACCCTTCTCCCCAGACTTGAAGAGGAAGTGCCTGATGGCGGCAAGATAGCCAGTGAGCTGCTGAACTTCTTTGACTGTCAAGTATGGCTTTCATTTTCTCAGTTAGTTTTGATACCTCTCTGGCTTACCATGGACCCTAAGAACTTTCCTGAGGATACCTCGAAGGCACACTGAGGGGTTCAACCTTATGTTGTTTATCTGAAGCACATTGAAGGCTTCTTGGAGGTCGGCCACATGGTCTTCTTTCCTGAGGCTCTTGACGAGCATATCATCCACATGTACCTCCATGATTTAGCTAATTTGCTCCTTGAAGACTTGGTTCACCAAGCACTGATACGTGGCTTCGTCTTTCTTTAGCCCGAAGGGCATAACTTGGTGGTAATATAGTCCTTGATCGGTGATGAAGGACGTCTTCGGGATGTCTGGTTGTATCCCGAGAAGGCATCCATAAAGCTTAAGAACTCGTGGCCTGAGGTGGCATCGATCAAAGCATCATGCTATGTAGTTAGAAGAGGTCCTTCGGGCATGCTTTGTTAAGGTCGGTGAAGTCTATCCAGATTCTCCATTTGCCATTAGTTTTTTTTACCATGACCACATTTGCTAGCCACTTAGGGTAGCTAACTTCCTAAATGAAGCAGGCCGCTAGGAGCTTCATTACTTTTTTTATGATTGCTTGCTGCCACTTGGAGATAAATTTGCGGTGCTTCTGTTGCACAGGCTTGACTTCAAGATCCACACTTAAACGGTGCATGATTTGGTCTTTGGATATGGCCAGCATGTCTGTGGCTGTCCAAGCGAAAAGATCCTAGTTCTCCCTAATGCTGGTGATGAGCTGTTCTTTGACTTGATGGGGGAGTGTCTTGCTCACCTAAAAACACTTAGCTTGATCTTCTTGGGTTAAGGTGATTTTTGCTAGTTCATTTACAAGTTCCGAGCTAGCTTGTCTTCTCTCTAAGGGTAGTTCCAAGGCATCAAGGGGGAGAACCGAGCCCCCCATTGTAGTTTTGTAAAACGTTTAAGCTGCTTATTGGCTTCCCCAACTCCTGCTACGGTAGGGAACTTCATTTTCATGTGGTAGGTCGAGGCAACTGCGTGAAAGGCAGTTAACCCCAGGCGACTAAAGATTGCATTGTAGGCAGAGTTCATATCGACCACCAAGAAATCTAATGCTTCCATGCGAGTAGCTGGACCTTTACCTAAGGTCACATCAAGGGTGACTATTCCTTCGATCTGAACTGGAACTCCCGATAATCCATAGAGGGTGTACTCGGTAGGTATGAGATGATCTTGCTTAAGCATAAGGCCCTCGAATATATTCATGAAGAGAATTTTTACCAGGATTTCATTATCCACGAACACGGCGCACCTCATGCTTTGCCATACATATATGTTGATTACGAGCGCGTCGCAGTGAGTTGTTCAAACATCTTCAAGGCCTCGGTCTGAAAATGTGATCGGAACACTTGAGTTCTTGGGAGAGGGGATGTTATGCACCGAGTTCACTTCTCAGAGAAATGCTTTTATGGAGGAGTTCGATGATCCCCCCATAGGTCCTCAATGGATTGAGTGGAATATCTCCATTCGTCCCGAGCCTTCGGATTCGAAAGGTTTCTCTGGCCAATTGTTGGCTCCTCTCACGGGAGGAGGTTCGGTGTCATTTCCTTGAACGAATTTGGTGAGGTATCCACGTTAAGCACCCCTTTGAGCTCATCCTTGAGGGCCCGGCAGTCGTCTGTAAGGTGCTCATAATCTTTGTGGAAGGCACACCACTTAGATCCATCACTTCTTTTGCTTGGGGCGTTATCTTAGGAGGGGGTCGGAGAAGTCCTTCCTTGTCGATTTCCATAAGAATAGCTGAGATGCTGGCATTAAGTGGGGTGTACTTCTCGAAGCGTGGCATTGGGGGTTGGCGACGTTGGCATGTGGCATCCTTTTGGGTCTTCCTAGGTCTGTCTTCATCGGTGCTCTTCCGTTTGATTCCGCACGAGGGCACCTTCTGTTCTTGGGGTGGGATGGCATCTTCCACTCAGATGTACTTCTCGACCTGTTGAAGGAGGTCGGAGAAGTCCAGAGGAGGTGTTTTGATAAGAGAAGCTTTGAAGTTATCATGATTCACATTGAACCTGAAGGCGGCAGTGGCTACGCCTGAATCGAGTGAGGGGATTGAACAGGACTCAGCTGTGAAGCGCCGAACATAGTTCTTGAGGTACTTTCCATCTCTTTGCCTCATGTCAAGTAGGGAGGCACTTATCTTCTCTGTCTTGTGGCTAGTGTTGAAGTGTGTGAGGAAGAGCTCATCAAGTTGGTCGAAGGAGAAGATGGATCCTAGATAGAGACGAGAGAACCACTATTGTGCGTATCCCTCCAGAGTTGTTGGAAAAATCTTGCAGAGGAGGGAGTCAATTGCTTGGTGGATCATCATGAGGGTTTTAAAACTCTCAATGTGGTCTACCGGATCGGTCTCGCTGTTGTATGATTCGAAGGCTGGGATCTTGAAGTTAGCCGAAACAGGAGTCTCACTGATTTTTCTAGAGAAGGGGGTTCTAGAGGGACGATATGTTCCTTCATGTCTTCGTTATCCTTGCTTCAGCAATGCTAGGTGATCTTCCATCCTTTGGAGGTGTTGGAGGACGACATTGTCTTACTTTACACTTCACGTTGTGGAGGAGTGGAGCGGTGATAGCTAGTTAGTCAGGTCCTGCTTGGAACGATGTTGAGGGCCTTAAAGATTTCATCTTTGAATTTTCAGGACTCTGCCTGGGTGACAGGTAGTTCTTGCTATCTTCCTCTCCTTGGGGGCTGGTCGACTTGTTGGAGTAGTGTTCATTCCTCCTCAAAGGAGGAGTTCTTGTTTGTTTCCTTGGAGAGTGATGACTTCTTCTCCCTCTAGGAGAGGGGGTTCTTCTGCATCCCCGACTTCGAAGAGAGAATCCCTTGTGCCTTCTTGGTGTGATGGATAGGGGGGCACCGTTCCTTGCAGTGGTCGGCTTGAGTGCCCCCAATGTTCGGACTCCTGCTGATGCGAGTTTACGATATGGTGAAGGTTTTGTTGTGAGAGGTTAGCATTGGTATCGGGTCGGGTCGGGTCAAGTCCTTCACTACCCGGACCCGGATTCGGTCCCCTACGGATCCAAAAATTGGACGCGAACCTAGACCTGTGAGGACCGGGTCCGGGTCCGGGTCCTAGTAAAATATTCCTACCCGTTTGGGTAGGAGCGGAAGTCTAAGCGGCGAGCGGAGGTGGCAAATGAAGGATTTAGAATAGAAGAAGAAGAAAAATACATGAGTTTTGAGTTTGGAAGATGAATATTTAGAATTGAGGAGGAAGGATAGGAGGGATGAGGATAGGATATTTATTTTTATGTTGATTTTTTGGGTTTATTTTAATGGGTTCGAGTTCGGGTTGGGTCTCTTTTGAGTGGACCCGGATCTAGACCCAAAAGTACAACGAGTCCCATTTTAGGACCAGGACCTGGACCCGGATAGGTCGGGTTGGTTCCGGTCCAATGCCGGATCCAGGTCGGGTCCGGGTCGGATCTGGATTTCAGGTATTTATACCAATGCTAGCTGGGGTGTTAGGTTTCGAAGGCAATTACAGATTAAGTACACATCGGAAAAATTACAAAAATATCGAAACCTAGCCATGGATCCATGCGAAAACAATAAATCGTGTTTATGTGTTATACCTTAAAGATGGATATGCTGTCTCCACAGTATGCCGATCACAGCACTGCAACATTGCGGTGCCTTTACGGTATCCACACGAATGGAACGAAAAATGACTTTCCCTCAGACCGCGATTCTAGCCGCGAGAAGGGGTTGTTCCTTATGATCTCTCTCACTCACTTTCTGTGACGGCTAGAATTCTTTTTTCATGTGTCTTTTTCACATATACATATCATATATATAGGTGCAGAAAATCAAGCCTAAGAGAGTAATGAGGCTGTTGGGCTCACAATCTGACCTGGGTCAGATTCGTGTGTGGGTCTTGATCTTTAGTCAGCCCATTTAATCTAATTAAATATCCAACCATTGTCCGGAGTCCAAGTCTTACTTGGATCCTCAATTAAATTCATCTTATGAATTTAAATCCCAATTTCGATCTATTCAAAGTGTGTGGCCCTGTAGGTTCCCATTATATTGACAGTAATACTAAAATCATATTCTAGTATTACAACAGTAAGCTGTATCTAGCAATACATCATTGCTACTCAAGTAACGGGAATGTCAGTGATTTGACATAACCTATTCGTGACCAATGTTACCATAGTCTAGTCTCTTTGTCCAGATATCTTAATTGACCACACGGCATAGAGCGTGTCACCATTGTATGGTTCAATCTTTGGTTTCTTGATGTCCACGTAGACTTACTAAAACAAATGAGCTCAATAATTTATATTGACTCATTTGAGCACGACCATACATTTTGCAGTCTCATTCAATCAAGGGGTCCGTAGATATCGCACATGTTATGTAAGAGGAACAAATCCTATCTAAGTCACTCACATCCCTCCACATAATTTGTAGCATATCCAATAGTTGACTTTATAATCACCTTATTACATACATCGTTTGACTACATTAAAACATATAACTTCTTATGTAGGAAACCGTAGTGACTTCAAGTCAAATGACTGCATACATCAGGTCACTGTGAGAACCGCTTATGACACTCACGTAACGATCCATACAGCGTTCTCATGGTGGGTCAATCCATTACATTATTACTTTAATATGTACCCATGTGAAGACTTGATATCTTATATCCATGACCCGTGAGATTGGTCATTCATCTACGTACACACTAGTCTATATGTATTATCGTTGTCCTAATTCGCAATAATACTTGACTAGGGACATTTGAAAACAGTGTTCTGATTTCAGCCAATAGGATCTCACAATCAAGTCATGCACTTGATATCCCATGACATTGAACTTACTATTCTAAGAAATTTATTATGTTCATTTAATTCACAATAAATAACACAATAAATAAAATGCCTAAATATGAAATAAATGTCATGATACAATGTAAACTAGTAATATCAATACACAACTGGCCTCTAGGGCATACACCACCATGAGGTGCTTTGGGGGGCACCGTGGAGGGTGTGGTGGTGTAGGCCGACCCCCTGTTCTCTCCGACAGGTTATGCAGGGTGCTGACTTCTTCGAGAGTCCCCCAGTGGAACCTCTTTGGAGGGGGGGGTGAGTAGGCTATTCTGGATGAGGAGGTTGATCCAATTGAAGGATAGGAGGGACGTCCTCATGAGGAGGAGGTGGAGGAAGAGGGTTTCTCTCGTCGCCTTGAGGCCGCCGCCTTTACTTTTCCCTTTAGAGCCATGGCATAAAACTGTTTTTACAGGCGTAGTTTGGTTGGATTGCTTTTTATGTTCCCACAGAAGACTTCTATCTATTGCTGCTAATTTTTGTGTGGGAGCAAACAAATGATATGAGTTCTTTTAAAAATAATAAAAAGATGGCTTTTTTTACTTTCACCGATATTGACTATTTCCAATTGATGTTGACTTCCGAATGACTCGTTTGCACCATTGGATCTGAACTTGATGGTGACGATCATTCTGATTGACCTGCAAAAGTCTGAAACACCGGGGTTGATTCGGCCGACAGACCCTCCGACGCTGAAGTCAGAACTTAAGAAGAATATGAGAAAGCTTTTGTTGGAAAAATACTAATTACCTGATTTTTGTGGAGGCAGGGGGTATTTATAGTCACTTTGGGGGTCAGTTTCAAGATAATGATTTATCATTACTTCCCGGTGTTTTTTGTTTGAATTGATTATCTCATATTTATGAAGGGATTAGAGTGGTTGGAGAGATTGAGTTAAAATTCTTCTCATGATAAGAGATATGATTGTTAAACAGTCTCTTATGTTTAATTATGAGTTTAAATCATATTTAAATAATATTGACTCATTTATATTGGGCTTTTATGAAAACCCAGTAAAACAGATCCGTTTTGGGTTAATGGGCTTAAGACATGCCCAATTTTCCTTCATAGACCCCTTTCAAGTGAAATTTACCATTTTACCCTTGAGAGCTTTAATATTCGTGCCCAATTTAAACGGTCCCGATTGGGTTCTATTTTTACTTATATCACTCATCCACCTGAAAAATTCTAGCAATCCTCCCCCTATGTCTTGTTGCTGCAGTTGTGGCCCAAAATGAGAAAGATGCATTATTTGAGCTAGTCTTCCAGAATACTATTACAAGTCTCACAAAAGTAAAAGTTATTTCTATCTAGCCATAATACCCAGGTCGTTACAGCGATGAAAATAAACTATGTTCCTGCATTTCATGTCTTATTCTAGCAAATCTAGTGCCAATCTACAAATCCTCGTAGTTCACAGAGTAGTCGTTGGTTCCTAGGGCTCATAAGAACTATAACCAAACAATTTTGCTCCTATGGCAATCAATGAAAAGATAGTTTCTAGAGTTATCATCAGTGTTGTAAAAACCACAATTGGTCGCAATGTTGGGTTGTCTCTTGGTCAGGTTCTCCTAGGATGACATCGTTCAGCACAAGCCAGAGAAAAACCCTCACCTTAAGAGGTGCTTTGGCTTTCCAAATAATAGATGTTCAGGAGGTTCTACAACCCCTGAAATTGATACGGTTGAATGGTGACCATACCGAAATTGCCCATTCGATCCATTTCCCAAGATCTCTCATCAGGACCTTGAGTACACTTAACGCCTGATTAAGATATAAGCATTTGTAGCTCTTCTAGCCTTAGTTGAAGTGGCAGGCTGAGACGAGCCTTAAATGGAGGCCTCCATGATCCTCTCTTCCAGGTTTTGGCTATTGTGATGTGTGGTTGTGTCGAGAGCTCATAAAGGTTCGAGAATAATTCTTTAAGGGGATGTTCCTCGTAGCATCTATCCCACTAGAATTCTATCATGAGGACGTTACCAATCAAGGATGTAACACATTTCCTAAAAGTTTCATAGGCTTGAGATACACCCATCCAAAACCGCGAAACTCTCCGAAAACCATGAGCTTTCGTCCCTTTTCCTTGCAAGTATGACTGGATAAATTTCTACCACCCTTCCCCATTCTGATGGATTACCTTCCACCACAACTTCCCTAGGAGAGCCAGGTTCATATCTCTGAGGTCGATGATCCATAGACCCCCGTGACTTTTCCGCATGCATGTCTCCCACTTGATAATGTGGTATCCCTCCTTATTAGCATACATGCCTTTCTACAAATTTTTTTCTGAATTCGGTCGATCATTTGATTTACCCAACGCGGCATTTCAATGAAAGAGAGGTAATAAGTGGGGAGATTGGAGAGTATGAAATTATTTAACCCAACTCTCCCTCCCAGTGATAGGGGTTTACCTTTCCACCTAGACAACCTAGCTTCCATTCTATCGATGATCGAAAACCAATCTGCCTTTTTGAGCTTGTTTGGTCTAATCAGGAGGCCCAAGTATTTGATCAGAAAATTTTCCAATTGGCAATATAGTGTAGCGATGTGTTCCGCCGCATCCTCTTCAGTCATAGTGATTGGTATAGCAGAACTCTTAGAAAATTGACATGAAGTCCGAAACAAGCTTCAAAACAGTAGAGTTCTCCTTTAAACATGATTGTTTCCCCCAAATCTCTGTTTCAAAATAATATAGTATCATCAGTGTATTGTAAGATTGTACAACCCTAGCAATTTCTACCCCTGACCACTGGGGCTATCCATCCGGCATTTTCACAATTTTTCATCATAGATTTGAGGATTTCAGCTACAACTATGAATAATAAAGGAGCTAGTGAACCCCCTTGTCATGGCCCTCGTCTGCAGGAGAATGGTTTGGTAGCTGTTTTATTCAGCATAATTTCCTTTTGTTGGTTGTAAGCCAACTACGGATCCCCCTGATCCACCTTTCATCGGAACCCCTGCTTTTGAGTGCCTAAAAGGCAGTCTCATTCTACCGAATCACAGGTCTTCTCAAAATATAATTTCAACAGATAGCTCCTATCGTTCGAGATGTGACATTGATAAATGGTATCTTTTGTTGTAGCCACACAGTCTAGGATGCATCTCTTTAATAAAGCCCATCTGTCCTCTACTAATCAGCTGATCCATCATGCTTCGCAATCTGTTAGCTAGGATCTTGGTTATGATTTTAACTGAGAAGTTAAGGAGACTGATTAGGTGATAAGGTTCCTTTCTGCGAGAGTCTTCCTTTTTAAGGATAAGGACTACCTCAATGAAGTTCAATTTTCCTAGCTTTAGTCTGTGGTCATAGAATTCTAATAAGACTGGCATAAGGTCATCTTTGATTTCTTCCCAGAATGTCTGGTAAAATAGCATCAGAAATCCATCTAGTCCTAGCGCTTTCTCTCTACCCATATGGAAAACTACTTCTTTAACATATTCCTCTGTAAAAGGGTTTTCAATGGCCACGGGCGCATTATTAAGGTCCGCTGACTGCTCCAGCCAAAAGTCCTCCGCAATTAATGCTCTGAAGTCCCATTTGCATCCAAAGATATTTTGTAATAGGACCGAAATGCTTGTTGGACTGCTTCCTCCTCCTGAATCACCTCATTGTTAGTATGGATATTGGATTAGATTTGACCTCCGTCGGGCACTAGTGGAAGAACGTCGTATTTGTGTGTTCTTCCTTTAGCCATGAAATCCTAGACCATTGTTGCCACTCGATTTCCTCTAATTTATAAAGCTTAGTTATAACCTCCCTAAGTTCAAGCAAGCAATTTCATTCATCTTGTGTGAGGTCCTTAGTCTCCTTAATTCTTTGTAGTTCATCAATCCCTTCTAAAAGAGTTAATTTAGACCTTCTAATTGACGCGAATATCATGCGGTTCCATTTTCGCAACTTGGATATAAATCTGCGTATTTTCTCCCACCACACAGCCGTTGCTTTCTTTCCCCGAATCGGAAATGCCTAATTATCCTAGAAAATATGGTGGAAGCCTTGAATTTCTAACCATGCCTTCTCGAATCGAAATTTCGGTTATTTCTGAGCATTCGACTCCCCAGTAGATAAGACCATGGGTACATGATCTGACGTGGGTCCATGTAGGGATTTGGCGTTGACAGGTGGTAATTTGGCCTCCCAGTCTAAGGATATAAGGACTCTATCAAGTTTTGCAAGTATAAGGGAAGCTTGCATCTTCAACCAAGTGAAAAGCCTGTCCAAGATTGGTATGTAAACATATTCCAGGTCAGTGATTACTCTATTAAACTCCTCTCAACCAGCATTGCTAGACCCTCTACCACGATGCACAAATGCAAACCGCATATTTTGAAGTTCTCCCAAATAAGCCAAGGGAACGTCCATCTAGTTTTGGTTGAATGGAGTTTGGACCTGCCCTTCTGGATTCAGTCTGATTGGGGCCATAAGACAACCGAGACCATTTGGGTCCAGTTATCAGAAAAACATTTGAGCAACACTGATAATGAGAATTCCCCAAGGAATTCATCAATACAAGCTAACTGGTCTGAGTTAAAACCAATGGTCATACCTCTAGAATCCCCATTTGAAGGAATGACTATCCATTCCTTGATTCTATTCCCACCAATTCTAGTGGATCTGGTGGCATGAGTGGGTTTGGCTTCTTGAAGACCCACAATATCCACCTTGGACGTGTTTATAACATCCCTAACCATATCCCTCTTACCCTGACCACCCAATACTTAACATTCCATAGCAGGAGACCCATTAATGACAGATTAAAGGTTACAGTCACGGTTGGGATCGATGTTATCCCCTAGACACTCTTTCGAGTTCTCAACCTCTTATTTAATTAAGAAGCATTATGCTTTTTACTGATGATTTCAATACCAAAGATTTTGGCTAGTTTAAATACATCAAAATTATAAATGAAGTTGAAAATAGATGCTAGAAAGTTATGCATACATCCACTGACAGGTTTACTATCCTAGTAGCGGCAGCGACCTCCAAATAATCTCCCGATGAGCCCTCATGCGGCCGCTTAATCACCATCTTCACCTATTGGTCTCTGGTTCCATCGGGGATAGGGGGAGTATAGGGGGAGGATAGGGGGAAGGTAAAGGGTACAATCTCGTGTTGGTGTGAGATCCAAAGATTTGTCCCTATCATTCCTCTTATGTGTATCCTTTACCATCTCCTCCTCAGAATCTGAATCCTCCTCTGCATAAGGATCATTTTCCTCCAAGTTAAGGCAAGCACCCTCCTCTTCTCCTTTTATCGAAATCTCTTTGTTGTTGTTCGGGAAGGAACTTGGGCTGCTCAATATGGTCGAAGGGGCTGGCAAGTTGGGATCTGTAAATAAATAAACCAGAGAATCATGGTGAGAGACAACAGACCACCTCTTGGGCCCATTTGAATTTTCCTTCGATCCGTTCGAAAATAATTCAATTCTTGACCCTATCGCAAGCCCAGTAAAACAACCAGCATCCTTATTTTTTATGGCTGGCCCATTAATAAAATCTGGGAGAAATGTTCGGCCTATTAACAAAATCCACTTTCCCGAACCCCTTCATAGGCCCAGTAATGACACCAAGTCCATTATTAATTACCGACCCATTAATAAAATCAGTGGAATTATTTATTGGGTCACGTGACATGCCCATCCATTTTTGTTTTTTGAGTGAATGGGCACGATTTCAACCCATTTCAAAATTGGTACGACTGTTGTTGTGGTGGCACACTCCTCCTGCGATAAAGCGGTGTATCTGTCAGCTATCACCTCCTTATTAGCCATGACTATTTGGGAGTATTTTCGTCTTTCTTCACCTCCGAAAAGCTATACTCTGTAATGCCTTGAATTCCAAACACAGGTAATTCGTAGCAAAGACAGAATCTTTTACTTCAACTTCGTACAAATTTACAATGAATTTAAAACTTTTTCATTTACAACATTGTTCTTTACAATAACAAAGCTAAAATGAATAAGTACAATACAACATATGTTAATGGAAATTCTTCATTCTTATGTCAACCCATCACAGTAACTTCAAGTCCATGCCAATCCAATCCTGCACTTGAAAACTATGGGCGCTTCAGTTGCATACAACTGACGTAATGCTATAATACAGTGATTTCACCATCTTAACAATCACAAACTTGAATGCAGAAAACATAGAAGTGACTATGCTAATTATGTCAATGTATGATATGACCTAATGCCTAATGCAGACATTCACACTACAATGACACTAATGCATACTTGTTCGGATTCTATGCATCTCATACTACATAGATCCGAAGGCAAGACCTTACCGTACTCCTCTTTATAGGGTTCAATCCCTCGGCATGCAACCTACCACCATGACTACTACGAGATTTATACACTCTGCAAGTATTGGTTCTCGCCCCAGAATACTGGAGATCAATCCCACTTCGCGGATCATTATGGGGCCTATTTCATCCCTCGTCCCGGAATACTGGGGATTGTCTCACTCCGCGAGTCATCCTAGAACCCTCATTGCACAAATTTTCCATGAGCGTCGTTCTCGTCCCGGAATACTGGAGATCAATCCCACTCTGCGGATCATTCTGTGGCCTATTTCATCCATCGTCCGAGAATACTGGGGATTGTCTCACTCCGCGGATCATCCTGGAGTCCATAACTCATGTTTGCTCTTGTTTCATCATATATCTAACTAGTGTCCGTCCTTAAGTTTAAATTGTAGTTATTAAGACCTAGAGCTACCTTACCCACCGGGCTTAAACCAAAACACTGAGAATGTTAGTCCACACTGACTACTTCTCAAAGAGAAGGTTAACCCACACTGACTACTTCTCAAATTTCATATATCATAACTTACCGGTATTCTGGGTCCGCTCACTCTAGAACAAACAACCATCTCAATAAAGAGATTACATAGGTTACATCTAACCTCATCATAAACATCTCATTCATTATTCATCATTTCTTCTTTATCTATTCTCTTTATGTTTATCATCTCAATGTAAATGAACACTTATAACAGTGCGATTGATCAATTTCTTGTAGGCAAACACTCAGTTAACATTTCTGATTTATCACTTAATAATAACCAACAACTTTTAATTGATAAACCTTTTGCAAAACATTGCATGATTAATATTTCAAATTCTTTGCTCTTATTATCTCGTAATCTTTCATGTAGCACCCCCTTGCATGAGTTTCTAAATTTGTATTCCATTCCTAAAATTTTAGATCATTCTAACATAAGCAAATACTCTCAAATTTAGTCTAGAAACTAGATTCATCTAGTACACTGTCTAATACAACTTTTAAATTTCCAAAATATTTCTTAAAATAGTATAGAATTATTTCCACAGGCTATAATAATATTCTAAAATATTTCTACAATTTTCCCCAATTTTTGAACCATGAAAACCTTTAAAATAAAATAAAAAACGAAACTGTGCACAACCGGGATCGAACCCAAGTGCACAGCAAGCCCAAATTGCAAACCAAGTGCGCCTACCAATAAGTCCATGCAATGTTGGTGTAAAATTCTAAACCCAATTTTCTTATATGTTTTCACTCACTGTTTGATAGGTTTTCAGATTTTTCAAAAAGAAAAACCCCCACTGGAGCTCAAACCCGTGACCCCTAGCCACTGTACACGGCGCTAAAAAACACACCCGCAAACCAGGCTCTCAAGGCTCTTAATCTGATTAATTTACTATCCTAACTCTTTTAATGCCTCTCTGTTACATGATTTCATTAAAAATTTCGAATTTCTACGCTTTAACTTTTACAATTCCAGAAAATAATTTTCCCTTCAACATTAGTGTATTAGCCTGACATACATCCTATAGCAATCTATTCCCAAAGATTAAGGAGATTATTGCCCAATTTGCATGAATTGTTCATAGTTCTACAACTTGAACCATATAAACTATTGTTCCCTATACAACTATATTTTTCAGAATTTTCACATCATTGCATATAGAAAAATTTAATTCCATGGGTTTATTTTTATAAATTCTCTACTAGAAGGCATTCAATAAAATTCTTATTAATTCAGTTATCTACTACATGATTGTAATTTAGCATGTCCTAGTAAATTTGCTAGAGATGTTACTCTACGCACAAAGCCAGTTCCATCATCCATCTACGTATTTCTAACATGCACAATTACTAACATTTTAGAAAACAATGAAAATCCCACACATTCACATACTAACTATGACTAAGGGTGTACAATTAAAATTCTAGAAAACTTCTACACTTATACACACCAATTAAATTAACATCTACACATGTCATGGCTAGAAACACAATCTACTAAAATTTAAAAGACAATGAGAACACTCGCCTTAAAAAGCTCCTGGTAGTTGAATCCTTAGCAAAATGCTCCTAAACTCCACCAAAAGCAAAACCGCAAGCCCTTCTCTTGCCAATTCCCAAAAGCAAAACACCCTTGGACTCTCTCTCTCTTCTTTCTCTTTTTTTTATTTGATTTGTGTTCAATTGGGGTTAGAACAGGGGGGTATTTATAGGGTGAAATAGTGAGTAGTTATAATAACTCCCCACCTCCTAAAAGAGCTCACCACTAACACACTCACTCCCCCACTCTCCCACATGGCCGGCCAAACTAGGAAAGAAAGACACGTGCACGTGCATCTAATGTGTGTGCACACTTCTTCATACAATTTCATTATTAGTTTTTAATTAAATTAGGTGTGTATATTACACATTGTAATGTATACTAGTTTATCTAAATTTTAAATGCGAACTCATGCACGTTGAATGCACACCGAAAAAATAAGGGCTTTAATTTATAATAGTTTTTAATGTGCTACAAAATATAGATTAGTTGAAAAAATAAGCCACGCATTTGTGGCTTGTAAAGTGAGAGGAAAATTTTCATGACTCAAGAAATTCAATAATCGACACGTGCACAAAATTACGTGCAAAGTACGTACGAAAAAATATTATAAGTAAATATTTTCGAGGATGTTACAGCACTCCCTTCTTAGAATAGTTTTGTCATCAGAACTACGCTTAAAAAGTAGAGGGTAAAAGAAAGAAAGAAAAGAATACATGGTTTTAAGCGAAAAATTCGAGATATTCACTCATCATCCGCTCTTCCGATTCCCAAGTTGCCTCCTCAACTAGCTGATTCCTCCACATTACTTTGACCATGGGTATAGGTTTGTTTCTCAAAACCTTTTCACGTTCATCAACGATCTCCACTGGACGCTCCTTGTAGCTCAAGCTTATCTGTAGACCTTCTGGTACTTCTGGTAAGTGATGACTTGGATCTGGAATGTAGCCTCGCAACATGGACACATGAAAGACATTGTGCATTTGGGCTAGCTCTTCCGGTAATTCTAACCGATAAGCTATCTTCCCAATCCTCTTCAGTATCTTATATGGTCCTATGTACCTTGGAGCTAACTTTCCTGCTTTCCCAAATCGGATCACTCCCGTCGTCGGAGACACCTTCAAGAAGATAAAGTCACCTTCTTCGAATTCCAAATCCCTTCTCCAATTTTTTGCATAGCTCTTTTGTCTGCTTTGTGCCTCGGCCAGTCTCTTCCAGATCAATTCTATTTTCTCCGAAGTTTGTTGTACTATCTCCGGTCCGTACACCTGCCTTTCCCCTACTTCATACCAACACACCAGTGTTCTCCACTTTCTCCTGTACAAAGCCTCATGTGGTGCCATGTCAATGCTAGTCTGAAAACTGTTATTGAAGGCAAACTCTACCAGAGCTAAATGCCTCTCCCAGCTTCCTCTGAAATCCATCACGCAACACCTCAACATGTCCTCTAACACACGATTGACCCTCTCGGTCTGCCAATCTGTTTGAGGATGGAAAGCAGTACTGAAGTCAGTCCTAGTTCCCAAAGTTGTTTGAAGGCACCTCCAAAAGTGTGATGTGAACCATGTATCTCGGTCCGAAACAATTGACACAAGAATTCCATGTAGTCTCACGATCTCCACGATGTACAATTATGCCAACTTCTCCATCGACCAGGTGACCTTCATCGCCAAGAAATGAGCAGACTTGGTTAGACGATCTACTATTACCCAAATTGCATCATTCCCTTTGGGACTTATAGGTAGCCCCATGATGAAATCCGTTTCTCCCACTTCCACTCCGGAATGGGTAATGGCTGTAGTAAATCTTCAGGTCTTTGATTCTCTGCCTTGATGTGCTGACAAGTTGCACATCTTTCCACGAAGTCTGCTCCATCCCTCTTCAATCCCGACCACCAGAAATATTTCTTAATATCTTTGTATATCTTGGCACTCCATGGATGTACCGATAATAGAGTAGTGTGTGCCTCCTGTAGAATGCTCTCTTTCAATTTTGCTTGACCTGGTACACACAATCTTTCTCTGAATCACAGCATATCGTCTTTTACTTGGAATTCTGACAATTTACCTGTGCCAACTTGTTCTTTCATCTTCTGAATTTCTGGGTCAAATCTCTGACTGTCGATGATCATCTCTCTCAGCGTAGGCTGAAGTCTCAACTGTGCTAAGGACGCCCCCCGTCCTTGCAATACTACTTCAATTTCAACTCGATAGAATTCTTCTGCAAGTTTCTCCTGGGTTGTAATCAAACAAGATAAACTGCTTTTTCGACTGAGCGCATCAGCCACTACATTTGCCTTCCCCGGATGATACTTTATCTCTGGATGAATATCCTCCAACACTTCCAACCACCTTCTCTGCTTCAAATTTAGATATCTCTATTGATAAATGTACTTCAAACTCTTGTGGTCTGTGTACATATTGTCTTACTCCTCATACATGTAACACCCCGAAAAATTGGAAATGACAATTTTGCCCTCGTATGTTACGCACGTGTATTTTGTACCGTTACGAGTAATATCTGTAACGTGTTCACTACGTATTTTGGATTCCAACTATTTATGCATTTTCCGTCTTCTCAAAATTTATTTTATCCTATTTGAGTCAACTCAAAAATAATTCCAATCTCTGTATTTTTACGTGCTTTATACGTGTTATCGATGCACGTATCGATTACGTATTTTTCCACCGTTACGTGTGATATTTTCTATGTATTTCAACTATTTATTTAATGATGTGTTCGAATTCATTTTATAAATAGAAATTCATTTTTCTCTTATTTTAATTAAAATATTTTTATACGTGCGGTGCACGTGTTTTCTATGTACATAGTGATTACGTTGTGGAATAAATAAAAATTAATAAATATATTTTTCTTATGTTGTATTTCAATTATCTTAAAATATTTTTCCGTTGATAAAGTCGATTTCTTATTTTAATATTTTTACGTGCGATGCACGTGTTAGCAATGCACGTATTAGTTGCATTATCTTTTAAAATAAAATTTCATGAAGTATGTGTGTGTGTCTGTTTTATTCATGCATGAAAACTATAATTTTTAATTAAACTAATTTTATATGCACATTAAATATATATATATATATATATATATATATATATATATATATATATATATATATGCTAGTATAATGCACGTGCGATGCACGTCTATAAAAAGCTAATGCACGTGCGATGCACGTTTATAAAAAGCAAGCCTCTGCACGTCTATATATATATATATATATATATATACTAGTATAATGCACGTGCGATGCACGTCTATAAAAAGCCTCTGCAAACAAAACCATTCACCGATCATTTGGGTAAGTTTTACGCAAGTATTGTTCAAGATATTCCATTGTGAAATCAAATCATCACAAAAATCTTTCAATCCAGAATCAGAATCAACAACTTTATGGTCCAACTTCATCCAATACTATGAAAAAATTATTCGTACTAACTTTTGTATAATTCACACCTATACTAATTCATTGTTGCACATATCTAAAAAAATTGGTCGGTAAGACTATACGCCAGCCAATACTCTAGTGCATTGGCCAATATCTTGAAGAATGTTACAGTGTCATCTACAGACAACAAAAGGCTCCACCTCCACCACAAATTGCACACTCGGTAAAAACAATGTTAATATCAATCAAAGCAAAAAAAAATTATAAACTTCAGGCAAGTTTATGACCAACATTTCTACCATCTATACATGAAGGCAGATATAAAAAATTTTGCATCATCATTTAGATGCATATTAATCAAGAACAACTACAAAATCAAGAATCCATACAGTGAGTACCAACAAAAACAGAAAATTGGTCGGAAAAAAAAACATACCTGGCAATTCAGTGACCTCAAATGATTTTGCCATGGTCTGGAGACATAAACTTTGCAGTATCGAAAAGATCCAACATAAGAAAATAAAAAAAATGAAAAAAAGAGTGCCTGAGAACCTTAATTCATCTTAAAAGACAATCACCCCAAAACCCATACATGATCCATGGTTCAAAGTCTGATTCGGCACCATCATCTGCATCAGCAGCATCATGCTCATCGTCCTGTGAAAGTGGAAACACTAATTTTATATAAGATTCAAAGTTAAGTGAAAAGTAGTGATAATTTCGAAGGTTTACTTGAATGTTATCAAGTTACATCATTTCTTGTGAAGGGTTTAATGTTTACTTTAGAGCTTGCTTTCTCCTAAATCCTTATAATCTCAAATCGTGGAAATCTCAAATCAAACACCAATCTCATTGCAATCTTGATAATCGGCAAAACGCAAAAAAAAAGCTCTACCATTAAGCTAATTCCCAAGATTTATTGAGTTCTTTTTTTAAGTATTATATATATCATGTATTTTATGTAATATCATATTTACTTATAAATATATTTAAAAATATAAACAAAACCGTCTAGCGCCTAGCTACTTGGGCCCCGCTTGCAAGGCCTGGACGCTAGGCCTCCATCAACCTCCCGACTATTGCCTACGACTTTTACAACAATGTCGGAATAATCACCGATTAATCGGTGATTAATTGGTAATCGGACCTAAACCGATTAGTTTCGAAAATAAATTTTAATTACTTAGGAGATAACTACAAATTGCGATAAGTGTGGTTATCTTACCTCCACTGGCACCAAATTTATCTAAACTATGACGAACCTCGCTAATTTTCTCTCAAGTGATGGAGTAAACTTTAGTTGGCTTTCAAAATAAGACTTCCTCTCTCTCTCTCTCTCTCTCTCTCTCTCTCTCTCTCTCTCTCTCTCTCTTTCCTCTCTTTCTCTGATATTTAGAATTCCTTCATGTTGTTGTCCCTTCAGGGTCCCCTCTCAATTTTGATGTGCTGGAAGAGGTTAGTTTGTTACATGCATTAGTATGTTCTTTTTTCACATGGTAACAGAAAGTTGTTTCTTTTAAGCATATATAGCTTGTGTTGTTGAAAAAGACACGTACAATATTATTTGATAGTTTCTGCAGGTTGCATTTATATATAGACACCCATCTGTGATCACAACTTATGATGCACGGATATGGAAACTACATTACATGAATTCGACATTACAGAGACATGACTTTTCTCATTAATAGGATGCAAGGACACAATTATATTTGTATGATTTACTTTTTATTTATAATTAAGATTCAAATTACAAAAGTTGTTACCCATATCCATTACTGAAGAGTGTGTTTATAAACAACGTTAGGTTTACTAAAGTCCTATTTTTAATATGAAAACCCATGAAACAAACCAAGAAGCAAAACACTTACCTTGGTGAGCAATGAAATTGAAAGCTTCTCAAATCAAATTTGCAACTTAATTTTTCTTCCAATAATCTGATTTCCCCTAATCTGAAAACCCATGAAACAAAAATAAGGAAAATTGTCAACTGTTCTGGCTTTTTTAAAAGAACACAAAAGCAAAGTATTAAAAATTATCAAAAGCAAAGAAACGGTCGAGTTTCGACAGGTACCTTGGTTCTACGGCGAAACGACGACGCCCTTCAGGATTCTACGAATCGACGACAGATTTGCGGTGTAGCTCTCGAATTTCGACAGAGAAACTACATTACATGAATTCGACATTACAGAGACATGACTTTTCTCATTAATAGGATGCAAGGACACAATTATATTTGTATGATTTACTTTTTATTTATAATTAAGATTCAAATTACAAAAGTTGTTACCCATATCCATTACTGAAGAGTGTGTTTATAAACAACGTTAGGTTTACTAAAGTCCTATTTTTAATATGAAAACCCATGAAACAAACCAAGAAGCAAAACACTTACCATAGTGATCATTGAAATTGAAAGCTTCTCAAATCAAATTTGCAACTTAATTTTTCTTCCAATAATCTGATCTCTACTATTTTAATGGGAGAGTTGGGGTTTGTAACAAACAAACCCTAACTTTGTAACTATATAAACACGTATAACACACATCCAAACTATATCCAACAAATATAAATGTGCACCGCACGTGTAGCCCAAATCAAAACATTCAGATATAAACTTTTTTTTTATTATTCGATATAAATTCATTTAATTTGATGACTTTACCTTTTGAAGAATGCCTCATGGGAAATCTGACAATCTTACATCATAAATTTGAACTAGCAAGGCTGGTGCCAAATTCCAACCAAAGAAAAAGAAGAATTTTTATTTAGGAAAGGGAACTTGCAAGATTTAGATATATATGGTGTATATATACAACAATTAAATCAATTAAAAGTCTCATTTTTAATCATTACTATGATTTCCATGAGATAAAATTTAACAGATGTTGGACTTCGTATTAATCTCTACATAAATCCCAAAATTCAAACAAAATTTGCTGACGAAGATGAAAGAAGAATTCCTACAAAACCCATATACTTAAACTAAATCAAAGTGTTCATTTTTCAGAGCTACATGCAGTACTTAGCAGTGATCATTTTAAGTTAGACTATAGCATCTGTAGAACATCTAAGAGTCTGAGACTGAGCATATAAATCAGAAAAGGGAGCAGCTGAATAGAAAGAAAATAGTCTTCTTGCTAAACTTACAGTTCCTTCAAGATTTCAATTACGTTTTTGCAATTCCTTAACCAAGCGGCGAACCTCGAACAAGATAGCTTGGTCTGGGATTTTTCTCAATTCGGCCTTCTTTGCTTGTTTGCCCGAGTTGTGTCGACAACAAATATAAATGTGCGGGTACGCGACGACGACGGTGAACTGCGGCGACGACAGCGAACTGTGGCGACACGACTGTGCGCTGGCGATGGGAGTGCGAGGGATAGGGCAGAGAGGAGTTGAATAGGGAGAAGATGAGTTGAGGTTTTGGATTTAGGTTTTTTTTTGGTAACAGAGAAAAGAAGATGAGAGGTTTTTTGATTTGACGTGCATGACACGGGGATGTTTAGTGGTTGTAGTTTGGCCGTATATTGCACGGGTTTGCTCAGTTACAAAATTAGGATTTGTTTGTTTACAACCCCAACTCTCTCATTAAAATAGTAGATATATATATATATATATATATATATATATATATATATATATATATATATATATATAATTTGCCTGTGGACACGTGCCTACGGCACGTCTTCGGAACGATACAACACACGAAAAGCCCTGTAAACAGTAAAACAACAATTATGTAGTTCAAGTTTGAATAGTATGACAATAATTAGTTGTAAATAAAAGTCCATGTTTCTATTAGTATATGTTGAAAAATAATTATAAATGAGGGTGTAAAATCCAACTTCTTAGAATTTTAAGGATGGAAATGATGAAATTTAACTGTTGAAGAGATATTTCCTATTTTCAATATAACATGTGCAATAAAAAAACATAAAAAAATTCTGAAAATTTTACAAACCTAAAATCTTAAAATCTAAATTTGTAAGTTTATAAGTAAATAAAGAAAGAATGGGAAAGAGGGAAGGAGAGAGAGAAAGAGAAAAACATGAAAAATTGAACAGAGAAGAGAGAGATAGTAATAAAGTAATGAGTTTTTTAGCTTTGGGGGGGAAAATTTAATTTTGGGTTTGAAATTTTGGGCAGGAAAATATGTTTTGTAAGAATCAATCTAGGCCATTGGTTTTAGGGAAGATTGAATGAGAGCCACTTGATAGCTTTCTTTGTAATTTATTATATATATATATATATATATATATATATGTGTGTGTGTGTGTGTGTGTGTGTGTGTGTGTGTGTGTGTGTGTGTGTGTGTGTGTTAATTTAAATAAATAATTTATTTTCTGGTGTACACAAAGCACGTGCATGTGCACACGTGCAATGTGCACACCATTGAGAGACCCGGCTGTCTTTGCCTTGACTGAGTAAAATGTGAGTGGAGTTAGTGGAGAAGGTATAGGATTAGTGGAGAGTGGTTTTGTAACTACTTATTATTTCCTAATAAAACCCCACCCCCTAATCTTCACTCTCTCATCTTTCCCTTCCTTCCCTTCTCTGTCAAATCCGAAAAACCCCTCAAGCATGCACATGTTACTTCCCCCACTCACCACCAAATACAAACATCTATACTATTATTAAGCAAACCCCTATTTTGACGGCTTTTTACTATCATGCCCTCATAAACATAAAAGGCTAAAAAAAATATATTGTTAATATCGGAGGTCAGAAATGTAATTTGCATGTATTGGGAAAATAATTAATATGTATAGATTTGCATGCCTGTCTGCATAGATTTGGAAAAATAATTAATAGTATAGATTTGCATGTACTTGCATGCACAATTTATTTATAAGAAAGTTTTCTCCTATCAAAGCCAGTAGGTCTAACACATACATGCAAATATCAAAATGAATAAATTGTGCATGCCTGTCTGCATACATGCATGCAACCTCTTCGGTGACCTGCCCCTTCCTCAAATTCCTACACACCTTTATAGACGTGCATCGCACGTGCATTATACTAGTGTATATATATATATATATATATATATATATATATAGAGAGAGAGAGAGAGAGAGAGAGAGAGAGAGAGAGAGAGATGAGTGATCCAATGAGAAACATCTTAAAGATGAGTGATCCAATGAGAAACATCTTAAAATGAGAAAATGAGAAACATTAATTCTAACCATTGGATTTGAGAGGATTAAGATGAATGGCTCTAATTCATTTGGGTTAGTAATTAAAAAAACCGGTTTATTTAAACTAATCTTTAAAAAAAAAACCAAACAAAAACCCAAATAAACCGGTTCCAATTTGCTTGTTAACGTGAGACCTGATTTGCTTGTTTCGAAGTGGGAGCAGTCTCTGCCCAAGAATGCTGGCTCAGTTGGTCCTTATTCCTCTCGTTTTGGCTAGAATGGGACCCAAATGGAGATGCTTACTTCATACATGCACAAAGATGCTAACATTAGTGCAACTGTTATAACTTCTTCTGCAGCTGATGAAGGTTCAAGGACAGGTATGAAAGGATCTGGGATTTTGAAAATGATTAACCCCAGTAGCAGAAAAGCTAGTAAGAAATACTCAACTGGGATGATGCCATATAGTAACAATCCTAAGGCTCCAGAAGTTGTTGAACCTGAGTCTTCTAATCTACGAAGGTAAACGTTAGACGTGTACTCGTAAATCGTAATCAATATACTCTCAAGTCCTAATACATGTGCGGTTTGGTTGACCAAAAGAATGTTAATTCTGTTCTTTTTTTTCCGCATGTTTACAGCCGTTGTAACTTGACACCTTCTACTCGACAAATGACAATATTCTATGCTGGTCAGGCACATGTTTTTGATGATGTCCATCCAAATAAGGTCAGCTCACTTTCTTCACTTTGTATCTTGTTCAAGTGGTAACAGTAGTAAAAGTTTAAGCACAGTTATTTTCATTTTTATTCACAAGTTTGAAATAAGGGGTGACTCCACACTTCTCCCTCGTCTCTCTCATACATACAACTTGTTTCATGTACGATTAGTAATAAAAATGCATTTTCCTTGGGACTAAAATAGCAAACAAAAGGAGCTAGTTTCTACATACTGGGGAATTTCAAGGCAACTTTACTGCCTATCTAATTGACGAGAACAAAAAACCCACAGTTTTGAAACCTGCAAAGATGCGATTGGATGCAACTGCTATTTTTAATCAAAACATGGAGACCTTAAAATCAGCAATTTCCATAGAAATAAGACATATGGAGAAACCTATGCACCAATGCAAACAATTGCAATTAAGCCTATTCAGTCTACCCGAACACTGTAATTTTGGAAGTACAGATAGATTCTCAACAAATACTAATGGTACAGAAAAAGAGTTACAAAGTCACATTGACTCTTAAACCAAACAGTTCCTCTGCCAATGCCAGTTTTACTTAAAACCAAAGTCAAAAGAAAGGCTCAATGGTTTACATGAAAAGATCACTTGTAGCAAATTGCCAGAGCAATAGAATTCCTGGAAAGGTAGGAATCTGTAACAAAATCACCCTACACATCTCGAGGTATGGGAGATGATCGACATGCTAATATAATCCAAGTATACAATTGAAGCTCTACCAATACAGGGAAGGGGAAATAGATTGATGCAGCCAATGGCGGTTGCGAAAGAGAGAAAAAAATAACTCTGTTTGTTTGGGTGCATAGGAGATATCAAATTCCTCAAATCTCACACACCTTTACCTGCCATAAGGATGGTAGCGACCAGTTGGAGCACCACCTCCATAATCCCTCCTCCCTCCATACATACCAGGACCACTGCCTCCATAACCACCAGCACCACCTCCATAGCCAGTACCAACCCCAGGGCCAGACTCATACCCAATCCCATAACCTGCACCACTCTCATGTCTCCCATAGCTCTCACCATAACTTGGTCCTTGATCATAGCCACCTAAGCACAGTTTAATCTTGTGTACCCAGATATGCACAAAAACCCCAATCTGGGTATATAGCAGGTTACTACCTATATGAGCATATATATATATATATATATATATATATATATATATATATATATATATATATATATATATATATATATATATATATATATAGAATTAGTCACATTTGAGTAAGTTACTGATGCTCTAAAAGGTCCTAATACACCTCAATTGCCATCTAGAAGAATCAGTCTTCAACTCTTAATTAACCAGGTTTGGCTTTACTTATTTGGCCTAGCTGATCCTGCTGCACCTTTGTGCAGGTGCACATATGAACAACAGTTCATTTCCTCATACACACCCAGCAATTGAGTTTGAGTAGTGGTTGAGTGTTGTGTTTGGTTGAGTGCTGTGTTTGGTTGCATTATACACTCACTGCATATGCTTTCACTTCCACACCTGCATAAGATCAATTTCCATACAATCTGCATATGATCAATTTCCATCACCTGCATATGTTTCATTCACTACAACCTGCATATGTTTTTAAAATTAGTATTGGACAAAAATGAGTAATGCTTACAAAAATGAGTTAACAATCCCAACAACAATCATAAGAACCTGCAATAACAAAAACACAAAAAACAGCAAAAACATAGGTCCATTACTCAATAAATGAGAGAGAGATGTACGACTCAAAGGAAACAAACAAATACAACATCAATAAATGATTTTTCATACATGTGTCCAATACTCGTTTTGAAATAATTTAGTTTTGTCATTTTCGCTTAAGCAATCGCTTGCATACATAGAGAATTTTCTCAATTCCTCAACCAAATCAACAACATCCATTTGTTTTCGAAAATAAAGATCCAACCAAAGTTTCATACTGATCAGCCATCTACAGCAAATGTAAAAATACAGACACTTAAGGCTGTAAAGGAACATCATTGTCAAAAGCAAAGTAGCAGTTGATCCAAATGGATCCTGCTCTTATCGATCTTGACATCCTGTTTGCTATGCTTAAATCATGACAAGTTGCTCTTACGTGATACGGAACTGGTAACAAAAAAAATAGTATAATTAGTTGAAAGCTATAACTAAACATGCAGAACATTAGATATGAATAAATTAATTCATGTAGTTATCTTACCAAAGAAAATCAAATTTACGATTCATTCTTTTCGGGACAATTTCGACTATCATGGCCAACATACTTGTTGCATGTTCTGCAAAGTCTAAGATTCTTCTCTTGTTGTTCCATGGCCTTCTCTTTCCCTCCTTTTATTCTTTTCCCACTTCCCTTCGTCTTTGAAATATCTGGTATGCAAACATTGTCATTATTTGAAGTTGTTGGAAGATCCCCCTCAGTGAAATGTTTCTCTTTCGTATGATTCAAATTTGCACCCAGATTTTCTTTCATTCTTAGTAATTCATCTCTAAGATTTTTACCTCTTTCCATAGCATGTAAAAAGCTCTTATTTGAATAGCCAGCAAGATGCATACACTCTGAAAGCAAATCCCACAATGATGATAAGTTAATTCCAGTTATGTTACTTGAAGTTCCACATAACTCATTTCCTTCAACATCGAATATTTGAGCAGTTGTTGCAAGTTTAGTCCACCTCCTTACAATATAGTGAGTAGACAGGTCATCCACAAATTCATTTTTTAACACAGCAAGAATATGCCGACAAGGAAGTCCCTCTCCCACAAACATTTTACAATCACAATATGCCACCTTAGTAGCTTGAACATAAAATACTTCTCTTGATCTGAGTTTCTTATTCTCCTTATTTTCTTGAACAATGTAAAAATACACATCTTCCTCATCGATTTTTTTTGTAGCAAAATTGACACAACTCTTAAGCAACTCATCTTGAAATAGATGAAAGTTAGCGTGTGTGTATATCTCACTCATTTGTTTCTCCAATGAATTCTTTATTTTCATCTTTGGCCTGGTATAAATTGTATCATGATCAGCCTTCAATTCATTATGTCGTTGGTGCTCCAATGCCCTCTCGAAACATGTATGGAATTCCACTAAACTATTCCTCTGGCTAACAAAGTGACTAAAAAAAGAATTCATACTTTCGCTGCGCTGTGTTGTCCTCATTCCAGCTAAAAAAGTTTCCTTAAAAAAAAGTTTCCTTAAAAAATGCTGGTATCCATAGTTCACTTAAGTCATGCATCATTTTCAGCCACATATTGTTCCCTAAATGATAAGTTGTTATAACTTCATTCCACCGCATTTCGAACTCCTCAATAGTTTCAGAAGAACAAACACAAGATTAAAAATCTTCGTGAAATTTTTTGTTAGAGGCCAACTCAGATCCAACCTTTCCCGACAGCTTATTGAGAATATGCCACATGCAATATCTATGTTTTGTTTTGTCCAGTTTATCTTTTACAGCATTACCAATTGATGGACATTGGTTTGTAATGAATGCTAATGGTTGTTTCCCCCTCATGGCTTCCAAGAATTTCTCAAACAACCAAATAAAAGATTCTGACTTCTCATCAGCCAAAAATCCGGCACCAAAGTTCACTGACTGTCTATGATGATTAACTCCTGTAAAAGCG
This sequence comes from Hemerocallis citrina, assembly GCA_017893485.1. Taxonomy (NCBI): domain Eukaryota; kingdom Viridiplantae; phylum Streptophyta; class Magnoliopsida; order Asparagales; family Asphodelaceae; genus Hemerocallis; species Hemerocallis citrina. Next base: position 35,697,736 of record CM030360.1, read on the forward strand.
CAAATACAATAATTAATATTGAACTTTTATATGGATTGCAAATAATAATAATAATAGATAGTTTCATGTAATAGATAAATTAGTACCTGTAAACGGTGCAAATATCATCGAATATTTGTTTGTTTCATACGTAATATCAAAAACTACTACATCTCCAAATAGGTGGTATGCTTTCCTTGAAAGTCCATCAGTCCAAAATACATGAGCGAGCTTCATGTCTTTATCAACCTTATAATCATAGAAAAATGAAGGATTGATTTTTTTTCATCCTTACAAAATTATCTAGAAATATCTATGCATCTGTTTCTTTCATTGCCTTTCTTACATCCCTTTTATGATTTCTGATGTCTCTTTCAGTGCAACCCATATTCTCATACCCATTAGCTTGAATCTTTAGAGCTGTAACTAATTGGGATGTGGAGATATTAGCTTCATCATAGATTTGTATTAAGGACTTTTGTGTCGATGATACTCCTCAGTTTATTTTTAAAAATTATTGCCTACGAGGACTAGTGAGAACATGACAATGACCTTCATGAAATTTAACAATCTCCCACATGTCATTTTCAACTTTCTTAAATTTTATCATAGCCATACAATTCTTTCTAATTACAGATCGTCGTCTTTTTTTTTACCTGCAGTTAACAGGTGCAGAGATATCAGAGTCGCGCAGCAGAAGCCTGAAGCTGAGGAGCAAGTCCCAGGGGAGCCGATGGGCCGCTCAGCGAAGTTCCGCAAGTAATCAGTCGATTACCATTCCAGGAGGCAGCTAATAGCTTTACAAGAGGAGTCTGTAAATACTCGTAATAAGTTGTAATGAATTGATGTAATTTGTACTCCTTATCCAAGAACAAGTTATCGATTGTAATCAATGATGTAATGACTTATTTGGCAAATAAAAGTTTTTAAATTTCCGTGTTATTACTGTGTTGAGATGCATTTGAAGGTAAAGATTCTGGAAGGTGTCACGGATGTCCGGTAACGGGAATCCGGGGCTACAGAAGTTGGTATCACTGAAGCTCCTCCATAGTTTCACCTTGTAGTATTTTTGCAGTACTTTCACCTTGTTTTGAGCAAACAAAATATTTTGTTATCAATTCTCTTGTGTTCCTATCCAAATTTGTACTCCCTTTCCGAATAGAAAAACCTCCAAGCTTTCCATATGCATAGTAAAAAAGTTTCCCCTCTTCTAATGATGCAAATTTCATTCCAAGTTTCGGCCGATTAATATCATCTACAGTTGGTGTTCACTCACCATGGTCATGTTCTCTTGCTGTTTTAGGAGTCGAACTCAAGGCCTATAAAAGGGAAAGTGAAACTAGTTAGTTCAGGAGTAAACAGTAATAAAAGGAAAATTGTTATACATTTTGGAGTTAGTTGTTGCATGTATATAAAGAAAATGAATTCTTTTTTACTAACCAACCTCAATGACATTTGAATCTGAGATATTATCACTGTTAGGATCTCCAAAGTTCATGTTTGTTGCTCGGTGATCAAGAAATGCATCCTTCGTGTGAATTGTTTCAAACCCTTAAGAGAAAAAGATAAAACCAAACAACAATTAATTTTAGAAGAGTAGTAACACACAAAAATGATAATATTTTAAGTAGTATGTTATTTATACCTATCTCATGTTCCTCACTGCCTTCAGGAACTACATGTTCTTCCTGTAGATGTTCAATATATAGCACAACCTTCTTCAAGTTTTGATGTTCTGTGAATGCATCATGCAGTGACTCATCTGTATTAATAAGTATGTAGCCATTGTCTACTGAGCTTTCATGCAACTTACAAAAGACTCTATAATCTTCAAAATATTCACACTCCATCATTATTTCTTTTATTGAACTCATGTCGAATTCATCTGGACGCACTTTCTCAAGGCAAGCGCAAGAACCATTTACATATTGCTTAGGTGGACCTAGATCAAAGTTACCACCTAGATAAATCTCTACAGAAAAGAGGTTATCACTGATACTCATGAATACCTGAAATTAAAAAATCATACTATTGTTAACTGTATAAAATTTATTATTCGTTTTCGAATTTAGCAAAGTTTTCAAATATTTTTTAATTATTTAAGAATATAATCTAACTAAAGTACAGCTAACCAAATGCCTGTTTTAAATTTCCAACTAATTTTGAATATTAGTTGTTATGTTTGTTTTGACTGATGGAACACAAGTGCCATTCATATTTCTAACTTTTGCTCAAGTGGTGAAAAATTTAACCTGTGCAATTTGGGTGAAAAAAAATTAATCTTACAAAAAATAATGATGACAGTAGAACACCAAGCAAAATACAATAGGAATATAAAAGAAAACATAAATTACTATTCTGCAGAGTTTAAGATATGACTACCAATGTACCTTTTCATAACTAAATTATCAAATTTTAGTTAATTCAGACACAGTGTGGAACAAGTTTTAGTGGGAAAGTCTATGTGGCTATGATTATAAAGAACATAAATCAGAAAGAACCTGACAATTTTCTAATGGCTAAACCTCTCTTAATCAATGGAAAATTTCCAGTGGAGAAACCTACAGACAAAAGAAGGATTTGTTATACTCCTAAAGACTCCAAGAGAAACTAAACCATAGGGGAAAGTCTAAGACTGAGAAAGAGAAATTTTTGTATAAAGAATTGCACCCAACTATGAGTTTAAGCTAGGAACAAATGAAGCATTTCCATAAGCTGTATTAGCTTCAGTTGCAAATTAAAAATCCTACCATGTCAAGCTAGCCATCAAGGCATTCTAGCTGGAGACTCAATTGCTCCTAGTGTCCTTAGCTACAAAAGTCAGTCAGTTGCAACACATGAACCTTATCTTATCTTCCACACAATACTTTCAACACTCTATGTTTTATATCCAATGAATTTAACAGGAAAATACTTGGATGGTAACATTCATATTCATAACAATGAAAGCACAAGGTTCGATCATATTATTATATTAATCAACATTAACAAAAGAAACAGTCTGAAGGACAAACTAATAGAAGTCCAGACAGTATTGAAGTTATGAAGAATTGTATACTGAAGGTAACAAGAGCAATTTTAAACAGATTATAGTAGTGATAACTCTTGATTTAAAAAGTTGCTAAGGGAGAATCTCTCAACCAACTTCCATACATTAGGCAAGTGTCACTATGACCTAGTGGTGACCTAGTGGTACGCCTCTTCTCTGAAGGGTACTCGAATCCCTCCTGCACCATAAAATCTCCAATTAACGTGTGAGGCTACGGCCTTGTTCCAAAAAAAGATTTAAACAACATCAGAAACTTCAAACAATCTTGAGCATCCTAACTTAATTTGAAAAGAGTTCAGAATGAATTTTAACTATCTACAAGTACTGTAAGGATTGGTGGCTTAGGTGGGTTCACTAATACAGTATCAACAGAACAAGCAAGGATGAAACATAGGCCAAGATACAAAATACAGAGCATAACTGATAACAATGACCATAATAAACATTAAAAACAAACATGAATGCCAATTAAACATACTTTCAAGAGCAGAGCAATCTGTAGAAGAAAACTGAAACACTCTGTTTCGGAAGGAAACAAAGGAAACACTCTGTTTCGGAAGGAAACAGAGGAAGGGAGGACGGCGAGGTGGGGGGGTTGGAGGTCGAGGGTGAAGACAGGGGAGGATGTGCTGTGCGGTTGATTTGAAGACGACGAGGATGTGGTGGCGGTCGAAGTCGACGATGAGGAGGAGAAGCCGGATGAGCGAGGTGGGGGGGTTGGAGGTCGAGGGTGAAGACAGGGGGAGGATGTGCTGTGCGGTTGATTTGAAGACGACGAGGATGCGGTGGCGGTCGAAGTCGACGATAAGGAGGAGAAGCCGGATGGGTTTCGGTCGGTCGAAATCGACGATGAGGAGGAGAAGCCGGATGAGTTTCGGTTGGATTTTGGCGCCAAATCTTCAATGAAAGAATTGCGGAGGAAGAAGTGCAGAGGAGAGATGGAGCAGGGTGACGGCGGGATGGAGAAGAAGTGGGCATCGGGGGCGGTGCGGCGATTGGGGCGGTGCGGCGATGGAGGACGGCGTTGGGGAAGGAACTAAATTAATTTTGTTTTATTGTTAGGTATGGGGAACAAACTGAGAGGGTTATATTTGGATTTGAGGAGTTAACATAAACCGGTTTTTTATTGTTAGTTTTTTTTGTGGTTTATTTTTTTGATAGATTAGTTTAAATAAACTGGTTTTTTTAATTACTAATCCAAATGAATTAGAGCCATTCATCTCAATCCTCTCAAATCCAATGGTTAGAATTAATGTTTCTCATTTTCTCATTTTAAAATGTTTCACATTGGATCACTCCTCTCTCTCTCTCTCTCTATATATATAAGAAAAGAAGGAGGCAGAGCTCGGGTTACTCTTGCTGTGCATTTCGGTGGTTAATTTGCTTGGCTTCTTGTGTGGATTTCGGCTTGCTTTTTGCAATTTTGTTGATGCTTTTGAAGGGGCTTGCTACTAGTAAATTCTGCAATTGGGTGGGTGTTTCTTAAATCCTTTATAATTTTAGGAGTAGGTTGTATGCTAGTTGATATATAATTTAATTATTAAATTTTGATTGAAATGGTAAATGCAAATTGCATAATCTTATTTTAATTGTGTCATGATATTATGATTCAAATAAATGGCTAGAGTGTTGGCAATTTCTCTACTTCTAATGTAGATATCATGCTAGTAGGTTGGTTTTTATGAATATGCTAAAGTAAATAATTAAATTAGCCATGTGATTGCTTAAAGAGACTAGTAGGGAAAAGGAGAAAATTTTGATTGAGATTAGTGAATTAAAATTTATCATGGTGTCTTATTAATGTAATTCATGCTAGAATAACTATTTTTTAATGAACCATGCTAATTTGATAATTTTGCCGTATGAATGATTTAATTGTAGATTGAGATGAATGAATATTGATATGTGTTAATTGCTAAATGGCTAAATTGTTATCCTAATTATGCGATGTTGATATGATAAGAGAAAAGAGAAAAATTGCTAGAACTCTTGTAGAATGGAAAGAGAACAAGAACATACATTTAGTGGATTTATATTGGTGTTTTTGAGAGGGAACCATAGTTTATTTCAAAATCAATAATGTATTCTTTAAATATAAATTGGGAAGAAAACTTATCATAATGTCAAAAATAAGAGTTTTTAATTGTTGTTATACTGTATTTTTAAAGAATATATTCTGGAAGGGGTTTTTAATTGAAAGATACATATTTATTGAGAAATTGAAATTTTGTAAAAGAAATTTTCAAACAGACATAAAGTATAAATTTATTTCACTTCATCTTCATAACAGAGAATGGGTTTGGGATTATTGGTTATCGGCGTGGGTTTATAGCGCTGTGAATAGTGCATGTAGTCTTGGGTTCGAGTCTTGAGAGGCTCTGTTTTATTTGAATTCGATTTTTCCCGAAATACAGTCCATCACAAATATAAAGTATTTGCGCAGAATTATATCAGCTAGCCGCCTTGGACTTATTGGTCTTCGGGTGCGGTTTAGGTTGGTTACTGTAGCTAGGCGGGGGGTTTGGTCTTGGTTCGAATCCGACCGCTGTCCTTTTATTGTGTTTTTTTGATATTTTTAATATACTTAGATTTGTGGGTATATTCTTGAGTTTTAAGAGTAATAAAAATTGGGAAAAAATTATATTATTCTTCATATATTATCTAGGTTTTATGAAAAATAATTCTACTACTTTTTAATATATTTTGTGAGAATTGGATGTGGTTTTTATATTAAAATAATAGGATGAAGAACTTGATGAATCTTCTTTAAAATATGGCTTTAGTATAATTAAAGAAAGAGGAAAATTTGAATGCAAGAAATTTGTGTGGAGATTAAATGATGAGATATGGTAAGTTAGATATGGAATTGGTGTTTTGTACATATAATTGTGCTTGGAAAATGAAACAAAAAGATCATGATGGATTATAGAAATGGGTGAGTATGAACACTCAAATTTTTTGTGAACATGAAAAGAGGTTAAGAACTAGAGTGTAGCTAAGTCCTTATACCGACATGAATGAATTCTTGACAAATAAATGTTGCAAAAAAGATCAAGATTGGGTCATTATTATCAATTGATGGTTAAGACCGGTGTAAAGGTAATGCTAACTCTAGGGTGTTAATTTTACTCATGATTCAAATATCTAAGGACTACACTATAGTGAAGATGTGATGAAAGTAAGAAAAACACAAGTATGAGGGTCTCAGATCTACGGTGTGAGAGTGTTAACAGGCTGTCTACATGATGCATCATATCATGATGTGGATACATCTCCGAAATTATCGGGACCATGGCGACGCTTGTAGGGTGCTTGGTGACTATGTAGTGCCATCGTTCCATGATGAAGGCGAATTGTCCATAGGTTATTTGCATGATGCGTCATGTCATGACGTGGGATTCCCCTCCAGGCTGTCTAAACATGGGTTCGTAACTCATAAAATATCTAGGATACTTACCGTAGTTACCGTAGTAGTTAAACTCATAACGAGGGATTCAACCCTACAAGATGAAGAACGATTAAGGGCTTACCCTCGGATTTATGTAGAATGGGATGCATAAGTTCGAACAAGTGTGCATTAGTGTCATGAAATATAAATAACTGCATTAAGGCTAAGTGCACAGTTACACACGACATCAATAAGATAGTCCCCCTTTAGCTTTGTTTGTGATCAAGTTTGTGATTGTTAAAGTATTAAAGAATCGTTATATTTTTGACATAGCGAGGATGGCCATGTATAATATTGCGTCGGTTGTAAGCAACTGACGTGCCCAGAGTTTCTTATGCAGGACTTGGAATTTACAAGAATATATAAAGAAGAATTTGATGCTGATGATTACTTAAATAATAAAGTTGTTACAATTGTATATTTATCATTGTTGTATTTTATTTACTTTCCGCTGTGTTGTGATGTAAAAAGACTTGTTGCAATAAAAGTTTTAAAATTCCTTGTAAAATTGTACGAAGTGAAGTGTAAAGATCCTATGGAACTTCGAATTCAGGCTCATTTGGAATTCGGGGTGTTACAATACACAATAATGCCTCCACTGTTTCAAGGCAAATATGATTGCTGCCAACTCCAAATCGTGGGTTGGGTAATTTTTCTCATGCGGTCTCAATTGCCTAGATCCATAAGCTATTACCTTTCTCTCTTGCATCAGTACATAGCACAGTCCTCGATGTGAAGCATCGTTGTAGACATCATAGTCAAATTACCGCTCGTGGCAAAGCCAATATTGGAGCAGTATTCAACCTTCCCTTCAGCTCTTGGAAGCTTGCTTCACATTGCTCTATCCACTTGAAACTTACATTCTTCCTCGTATGTCCAGTGAGTTGCACGGCTATTTGAGCATAACCTTGAATGAATCGTCAATAATAATCGGTCAAACCCAAGAAACTCTTGATCTCCTTCACTATCATGGACCATTAATAAAATCTGGGAGAAATGTTCCCCCTATTAATAAAATCCACTTTCCCGGACCCCTTCATAAGCCCAGTAAAGACACCAAGTCCATTATTAATTACCGACCCAATAATAAAATCAGTGGAATTATTTATTGGGTCACGTGACAGGCCATCCAATTTTTTTTTTTAGTGAATGGGCGCGATTTCAACCTATTTCAAAATTGGTACAGTTGTTGTCATGGTGGCACACTCCTCCTGCGATAAAGCAATGTATCTGTCAGCTATCACCTCCTTATTAGCCGTGATTGATTGGGAGTATTTTCGTTTTGAGTAATGCTACATCCACTACCAATTTCACTACATTTCACTTCACTACCTTAGGTGGCACACTCCAATAGGTAGAGGAAGATAGAGTAGGTGGGGAATCTCTCCAATAGAAGTATGCCACCTAAGGTAGTGAAGAAAATGGTAGTGAAATTGGTAGTGGCTAAAGTATTACTCTTTCGTTTTTCTTCACCTCCAAAAGCATCCTTGGTCCTTTCTTTTTGGATTTTCCTTCTGAGATTTTCAGGCTGGATTTCTGAGCAAGTCTAGGTCCCCAATTTCAGGCTTTGACTTCCAGTTGGACGATTCCACCAGCTGTAGTAACCTTGCAGCGGTTGATTCTCAAAACTATAGATGATGGATCTGAGCTGTTGGATGCATCTATCACATTTTTAGAGTTCATTCTATAGTCGGAGCCTCCCTCCTCTCGCCGGTGTGCATAGCCGCCAGAATCAATCGGCGGTGAGCTCTCTCCACCATATGCATTCCATCAAGGGTTGCCTCTCCCTCCGATGAGGTGACTTAGAGCATCCACAGTCGTTCAATGTAAAAAAATGGCAAAATGCATATTTTGGCAATCCATTTTGACGAAACGCTGCAGTCACCGAATGGCAAAAAAATACATAAGTTCGTTAAAAAAGAAACATGATGTTTCGTCTGTCATTAAAAAATAATTTATACAGGCTAAAACTTAGAAAATATTAATAAAAAATACGGGATGAAACCAAAGAAGAAAAAAATTCAAAATAACCGGATGTTTCGTCCGGGTTTTAAGGAAGTTTTTTTTTTGCAAAAAAATTGCAAAAGCAATTTTTAAAAATAGTTTGTAAAAAATATTTGCAAAAACAATTTTAAAATTTGGGAAAACAATTTAAAATTTTGCAAAATTTGCAAAAAATCAAAATAACCATGTTTCGTCCGGGTTTTAAGGAATTTTTTTTTTGCAAAAAAAAATTGCAAAAACAATTTTAAAAAATAGTTTGTAAACAATATTTGCAAAAATAATTTAAAAATTTGCAAAATCAATTTAAAAAATTGCAAAAACAATTTAAAAATTTGCAAAATTAATTTTTTAAAAAAATTGGATTGGGACGAAACATCATGTTCATTCCCACCCTTAAATTCATTTAACCGGTTATTTTATTTGGTTTTTAATTTTTTTTTATGTTTCGTCCGATCAATTAAAATAATAATTAAATAATCCAGACGACACATAATATGCATATAATATGCATTTTGCTATTTCGAATGCTATTTTTTCCTTTCTACTGTAGCCGAATTGTCAAAAAATGTCAAAATAAATCACGACTGTGTGCGCTACAGTAAAAAAAAAATGTAAAAAATAGCAAACGGCTGTGGATGCTCTAAGAGCATCCATAGTCGTTCAATGTAAAAAATGGCAAAATGCATATTTTGCCCATCCAATTCGATGAAACGCTGCAGTCGTCGAATGGCAAAAAAATGCATAAGGTCGTTAAAAAAGAAACAGACGAAACATCAGGTTTCGTCTGTAATTTAAAAAATAATTTATACTGATAAAATATTAATAAAAAATACGGGACGAAACATGATGTTTCGTCCCAAAAAGGAAGAAGTTTTTTTTGCAAACAAAATTTGCAAAAACAATTTTTAAAACTAGTTTGTAAATAATATTTGTAAAAACAATTTAAAAATTTGGAAAATAAATTTAAAAATTTGCAAAAACAATTTAAAATTTTACAAAATGTGCAAAAAAAATCACAAAACTGGACGATACATGAGGATTCGTCCAGAATTTGCGGAAGTTTTTTTTGCAAAAAAAAAATTGCAAAAACAATTTTAAAAAATAGTTTGTAAAAAATATTTGCAAAAAAAATTTAAAAATTTGCAAAATCAATTTAGATAATTGCAAAAAAAAATTTAAAATTTACAAAATTAATTTTTTGAATAAACTTTTTTTAAAAAATTGGATTGGGACGAAACATGATGTTTCGTCTCACTTGGGACGAAACATCATGTTCATTCCCACGCTTAAATTCATTTAACCGGTTATTTTATTTGGTTTTTATTTTTTTTTACTTCGGATGTTTCGTCCGATCAATTAAAATAATAATTAAATAATCCAGACGAAACATAATATTTTGTCAGTTATAATATGCATTTTGCTATTTCGAATGCTATTTTTTTCTTTCTACTGTAACCGAATTGTCAAAAAAATGGTAAAATAAATTATCATTTTGTGCGCTACAGTAAAAAAAAACATAAAAATAGAAAAAATAGCAAACAAGCAAACCACTGTGGATGCTCTTACCTGTATGATCTCCCATCTCTTGTTGACGTAATCAAATTGGCCGTCATGTTGATGTTTCAGCCTGTTGCACCTCCACCTTCGATTCAAGTGCAAACCGAATAAGGTATGTTTAATCAAAAGCTCTAAACCTCTCAAATCTCAACATCGAACTCAAATTTGGACTTCGAATTTGAATCCTAACCGAAGCAAGCTCTGATATCTAACTGTTGTATGATCAATTTCAATCATCGTGCCGAAATTCGATACGGTTTCTTCGAGACTCTCCTTCTTCCAACAGTGGAAGGGGATTGTGGACCCAAATCGTATAACGATCTCATCTTGGTAGTTCAACACCGATCTTAGGCAACCATTGTATAACTTGTAATTTGAAATGTCGAAAATTCAGTACTTCCAGTGATGCAGTGAGTTCAAGAACGAGATCGAGAATTGGAGGTGGCACATACGCTTCACTATCCATTCACATTGACCCCATGCCAGCCATCGGTTAGTAAGGAGCCTCTCGTATGTGGTTTTCCAATGGACGGTTGTGTTTGATCTTGGCAACTGCATACCACTTCCTAAACCACTGCTCCTCATGTTGGATAATACCAAGACTGCTCATCAGTGTAATTTGGATAGCGTTCTCCGGTGATGTTCCCCTACCCACATCTATGTTTTCCTTTTTGATTGGTGATGAAGACATTTCGGCAGCCATAGGAAAGGTGGCCCAATTTCATGCATTTTAGGCATCTCACCTTCTTATTGCAATCGGAACGGAGCGGATGTGGCCCAAATCACATCACCGCAATTAAAGCACAGTACAGTATCACCTTCTTCTTCCCTTTTCGATGCTTCCTTGTCGGGTTTGTAGACCTTAATTTCCGATGCAATCCTCCTCCCTCTTGTCAACTTTCTCTCTATCAGAGTCTAGGGTTCCTCCTTCCTTCTTGGAAGACTCTAGCACTTACGATAACTCTGATTGCCTATTCTCTCCTTCCTTCGCCAGACTCCCCTCCGAAGCCCTGGCGGTTGAAGGTTGTGGGTTTTTGGGTACTTAAGTTTGGTGATGACAAGAGTGTTGGATTTCCAGTCTGTTGGGGGGTGATTTGGAGGTTGGTGGTGGTGAGAGGTGTGTCGGAGTTGGTGAGGGTTGTTTTCAATTTGGAGATGTTGGTGGCGAGGTGAGTGAAGGTGTTGGCATTGATGTAGGGTGTTGATAGTCAGAGGTTGATATTGACAGTGATGGTTATTGGGTTGCCGGGGTTGGTGAGGTGGGTTGTTGGTGGTCAGTGAAGGTTGTTGTTGATGATGGGAGTTAAGTAGACTGTTGGTGGTTTGCGTTGGTCTTGGCCTCCACCCTTCTTCTACCTTCTTTGACGACAATCTTGAGCCCCGCTCGGTGGGGTAACACTGATTGCCGACGTTCTCTTGTCGGAGAGTTGTGATATCTCCTCCTAGGTGGACTCCCTCTTGGAGCCCATCCTCTAGAAGGGGAAGATTATCTTCTCAATGAGTACGTTACTTTCCGGCGATCATCTTTGTATAGCGACGGCGATCGACTGCTCCTGGTGGACTCCTTCTGTGAGCCCGAACTCGGTCTTGTGAGGGAGATCGTCGCTATCTCCTCGGACTCCTCCGATGACCTTCCGTGGTCATGGTGTTTGACTCTGGTAAGAGGGGCTTCATTTCTGGTGGACCTCATTGTTAGGCCCACATCCTCGCATCCATAATCTCTTTTGCGCTCTCCATTGTAAGAGAAGCCTACCTTTACATCATTCCAAGTATAGATATTTTGTTACCCCATAGATATTATCTTGAATTATATTAAATATTTAGCACCTTTTTTTTTTTTTTTAATAGAAAAATGTGAATATGGCCATCCTGTTTCATTAATGCGAAATTAACGATACAAACTCAGAGTACTGAGCCGAAATAACCTACAGACAGGAAATAGAATATACATGAAGCAACATGATCCGTACATACAACAAATCCCTCCAACAACCCTAGAGGTGGGCCGACAAACAAGTTCCGACCAGAAAAATTGAGTGTACGTCAGTTTAGCTTCGTACACAGCCTCCACGGCACATGCACACCTACCTGAAGCTAGTCTGGCAGGATTTTATCATCCGCCGCGCCCTACCTTCTCCTCGCTGGGGGGACCTCCTCTTTGGGCCCAAGCCCCGCAGGCCGAGTTTTGACAATCGCTGAGAACACTCAACTCGCTGGGGGGACCCCATCTTTGGGCCCAAGCCCCGCGGTCGTAGTTTGACAACCGCCAAGCACACCCTACACCTCCAATCATCTATCAATCTTGCAATTATCACACCCTCACCAAAAACCGCAGTCAAGGAGAGAGCCGTGGAGAGGATACCTTCACCTCTCTCACGCTCTTGCTCTCTCCAGTGATTTCTCATAAATACAGTCCAACACCAACAAAGAGTAGTGAGGAGTAACATCTTCACTCACCCACTCTCTCACTCTCTCTCTCTCAAACAGAAAACCAAAAGACCCAGCTGATTGAAGTATTACCTTTTCCTCTCGTCACATGGGCGGTGGCATTGGGCGTCTGCTTTCATTATGAGGGCGTAGTGGTGGTGGTGACCCGTCGACTGTGGTCATAGGTGAAACAAACTGAGTGCAGCCCCCGCCCCACTCGATCATCTTTCTTTGTCTCTACCATCCTCACAAACTCCGACTACTTCACCGACTACACCAACCCTGGAAGCCCAAATCATGGCTGCAGATTACCGTAATCGGCCCCGAGAGCGTGGACATGGTGGTGGCGGCGAAGAAAACATGGAGGGACCCCATCATTGGGCCCAAGCTCCACAATCGCGCAAGGTAACCTAACTCCCGGTATCTTCACACGCACTACCAACCCTCGCAAAAACCAAATCACAGCCATAGAATGCCGTGATTGGCCCCGGGAGTGTGGACATGGTGGCAAGCGCGCAGAGCATCCGGGCAAATATTTAGCAAAGCCACACAAACCCAAACTAACCCCAACCCCAACCTCAAGCATCTCACAAATCCAAACCCCAACCAACTCCCCCCGACCCTACAACCTTGCCCTAGCAGACAAGGACCAGCTGCCGAACCCATTACCTGAGCGCGGAGGTGGCCGGAGAGGCCTCGCTCGCAGGGCGCCTTGGCAAATCGCATCGCTGGCAAGAGAGTCGCCTCGCTCGACGACGGCTGGAGACCGTCGATGGCGCGATGGCAGGGGAAACGGGAGGGGGGGAGGCGTCGAATGGTAGGGAGCTCGGGGAAGGGGAAGTCGACTTCGGCTGTAGATGTAATTGGGAGAAGGGACGGGGCGTCGAACTCGGCGTTGGGGCTGCGTGATCCCGTCGAGCGGCTGGGCGATGCGACGAACGACTAGCGGGGGAGGGGGCGGCGCAATCCCGGCCGCCACCCCCTCCAAGCTCTCTCTAGATTAGGGTTTTTTTGTTTTTGGGTTCCAGCACTAAGACAGTTCTAAAGGATCATATTCTGTTAGAGCATCCATAGTCGTTATATGCATATTATACCTTAGCAAATCGAGCGATTGCTGCAGTCGTGAGAAGGTAAAAAATGCATAATTTCATCAAAAATGAAACATATGAAACATGTTGTTTCGTCTGTGAGAAAAAAATTAATTTAAATGAATTTTATTTCACAGAAACCAAAAATTTGATATTAAAATAAATGGGACGTTTTGTCCCAGGAAACAAAATCAAAATTCACATCGGACGAAACATCATGTTTTGTCCAAAGTGAATTTTGAATTTTTTTGGGGTTTTTTTTGGATATTTCTGGAAACTTTTAAAGGGTTTAACACACGCACACAAAATTGGACGAAACATCTGAAGCGAATTTTAAATTTTTTGTAAATTTTTAAAGGGTTTAACAAAAAAAAACAAAAAAACAAAACAAAATTCACATCAGACGAATTCCGATGATGTTTCGTCCGAAGTGAATTTTGAATTTTTTTTGAACTTTTTTGGAAATTTTTAATGGGTTAAAAAAAAAATGTGTGGGACCTACATGGGACGAAACATGACGTCCTAGTGGATTTTTTTAAATTAAGTTGTTAATTATGTTTTCAATTAACTAAACCTAATTAATTAACTGATTATTTAACTAAAAGTTTAATTAAAATACTAACTATACTAATTATTTAACTAAATTAGGAGCTTAAGATTTTTTTGTTTTTTTTAAAAATAATTCAGGATTTCATCGGAAGAAACTATATGTTTTGTCCGATGAAAAAATAAAAACAATATTACGGACGAAACATGATATTTCGCCATGCATAAAATGCATAAAGCTATATCTGAAGCTATATTTACCTTTCTCCTGTAACGAAAAATGCATAAATTGCCGAATGCCTCAGGAATGCAGCGTCTGCAGTGACGAAATATGCATCAAATACATTTTCAGCTGACGACGGTGGATGCTTTTACTGGGCATATGTCACTATCCCAATATTGTAACTTTTTACCTTGGTACATTTTAGCTTATGATGGACATCCTTTGAGTTAAAGTTTGTGACCCATCTGGTAGTTAAAAACACTACTTCTTGGCGGTTGCAATTCTTCTCTCTTCTCTCCTCTCTCCTCTCCTCTTCTTCTTCTTCTTTTCTTTCCTTGAAACCCATATGTCTAAACTCATAAATCCGAATATTTTTTTATATGCGAAACTATTTGCAGAAAGAAATTATTTGCCAAAATATTTGCGATCGGGGACACAACAAAAAAATATGTCGTTTTCAACGACGAGTTTAGTTCGAATTTTTCAATGAAAACTCGTCGTTTCTAACGGGAATGGCATTTACATTGGACTTGCTGTTGGGAACGATGAGTTTAGTTCATTTTTTTTAAGACTCTCCTTCCCAATGGCGATGATATTTACACTAGACTCGCTGTTGAGAACGACGAGTTTAGTTCGTTTTTTTAAAGACTCGCCATTTCCAACGGCGAGGACATTTACGCTAGACTCGCTATTGATAACAGCAGGCTTAGTTCAATTTTTTTTTTAAGACTCACCGGCGAGGACATTTACACTAAACTCGCTGTTAAGAACGACAAGTTTTGTTCCAAAAAAAAATTATATACAATTTTTTTAAAAAAAAATTCACTAAGTCCAACAGAGTATTTTGTTAATAATGATTTGAGGAAATTAGGGTTAGAGTTAATCTCTAGCCGCTTAAGATATTATATCCTGCTTATCAGTATTGGAATATCACAGAGCACTACCTCTAGACCAGCTTATATAGAGATTAGACTGGGTTTAGGGTACTGGGCTTTTAGCCCACTCAACCCGTTCCAATAATTAATACATAACACGTGTAAACTCGTGTTGCCCCATAGAATAATATACACAATATTATCCTATTATACTGAGAATATACATATACATCCAATAATCTCTTCCTATATTCTCAATATATTAGGCTAAGCAATGTTATAATATTAGATCACAAAAATTCAAACATTATTGAATCATAAAGAACATGGATAATAGACTAAATCAATTATAACTTGAATAGTTCAAATATGACTAAACCAAAATAATCAAATAGTTCTAAAACCATATCAGAACAGAATAGTTCACAGTGACTAAACCAACTAGAGAAATTGTCATAGTTTCAAAATCAATCAACGCAAATAAACTTCAAGAACAAAATATGAGTTTTAAGCTCATGAACACAAGAGTCTTAAACTCAACAGAAGTTTTATCAAGCAAGTGGCAAATTTATTCTTTCGATAAATAAACCAAAACTATATCCTTGCAAACTGCTTTATGTTTACTCCTCTATTTTGAGCAAATCATTATTCTGAAATCTATGTTGACAGATTTAACTCCTCCATCTTTGCTAGATTATTGAAAACAAGAATATCAAGAGACATATCTCTAAGAATTCTAGCAAATTTCATAAAGTATCTGGTTCTACTAAAGAACTTAGTACAATTCAACGATAGCTTAGCAAAATGTAACGCAAGCATCACAATCAAGTTTCTTTAATAAAATAAAGAACAAGAACTATTATAGTTTCCACACAAGAACTATACTATGTTTCATATTGGAATGATAGAACAGTCAAATCAATTATGGTTAATTCTGAATCATCAAAATTGGAATGAAACATGAATCCATAAAAGAGTTATATCATCAGAATTGGAATGATATAACAACCATTCTAAACATCGAAAACACATCGACAAGTTTTCATACTTTATTTTGGAATAATGAGATGATTCTAAGTAAATTATGAAAATATATAGCATCATCAAAACTGGAATGAAATTATATATTAACAGAATTTACATAGAATTTTTCAAATTATCTAAAGCATGTCAACTGCCTAAAATTGATGCTTCAGTTTGAACTTCTCTATGGCTCCAATTGGATTCTAAATCTCAAAACAACTTGGATGTTAAAGCTTTTGACTCAATAGCTTTTAACTCCATTTCCCCCACAGTTTTGATAATTAGATCACTTTCAAGTCTCTTAGCAAGAGTATTGGCCATACTTGTCACAATTGCACTTTATCTATGAGAAAGTTCAACTAGGCTTCTTTCAGCCTTAATATACTCCTCTTACTATTATAGAGTGAGTTATGAGCTACTGTGCATTATAGCTTGATAGTCGCATAACAGAATTGAGAATTTACATTAAACTTCTCAAATGGATGATTAGCAATAAGTTATTCAATCCACTCAGCCTCTTTCCCTGCAGAGGATAACACATAGAGGTCTGATTTCTTGGATGAGAACGCAACACTTGTTTGCCTATTAATCTCCATAATTTTTTTGCTCATCCTAGTGCAAACACATATCCACTAGTTGTCGACTTTCACTAAACTTTGAGTAGCACAAAGCAAACTCTTGAGTACCACTCAGGTATCTCATTAGCCTCTTAAGGGCACTCAAATGTGTATGGGATTATTAGTAAATCTGCAGATCATACCTACCTCAAAGGCTATGTCTATTCTAGTGCAGATCTTTGTATACACGAGACTTTCAATTCTTTTAGAATGATCTACCTGTCTCATAGTTGCACCATCATAAGGTGTCAACCTTTGTATCATAATCATAAGGTGTTTCAAAACACACTTTCGATCACTATATCCCCACTTTTGAAACACATTACTGATTTATCGAGTTTGCCTAAGGGTTATCCCTTGCCAACCAAAACTCACCCTTATACATAATATGGTGTCCACACCACTTAGGTGCTAAATTTATTTGGATAGCACAATTTTAACTCCATTTAGAATAGAGATGTCACTTCCAATCAATAAGCATGTCAATAAAACCAAGTAAATAATAGCCATTATATTTGACACACCACAAAGTTAAAGGCACTGATCTGAATTACTTAATTCATATACTAGGCTCTTTGAGAAATTTGTCAAAATATTTGTACGCTAGCTATATTACATGTTTTAAAGCATACGATGATTTTACTAAATTGTAAATCTAGTTCACTAAACATATTAGTTCAAAACTTTCCAGTACAAAACTGTTCAGTACAAAATATCAAGTACAGAACTTTTAAATATTCTTTATGAATGACAAAATTTTCAATAGATGTAAGGGTAAGAAGAATACTTATTGTAGCAATATGACAAACATGTGAGTAAACATCAAACAAATCTACCCTATTTTCTCAGTCAATCTGTTTGCTACTAAAAAGCATTAAAATTGCTACTGAACAATCAAAAATAAGTTTCTTCTACAAAATTCCACTTACTATAATTTTAGCCTCTTTTGGCAGATCAACTAAATTGAAGTAATATTGTATGACACAAAATCATCTCATTGTCTACTAAAGACTCTTCTTAGCTCATTTGTCATTCAGGTTTTCAAGTGTCAGTAAGGCTGGTTCTTGATTCCAACTGTGAATCATTGAACGTGTTTGTAGGACTAGATTATTTCATATATTTATCTTTGATAAACATATCCTCAAAGAACTTTGCAAATCTAGATTCTTCTAACACAAATCAGATAGATCCAACATCTGTCCACAGAGCTACATTCTGCACTTTCTAAACACACAAATATTTGTTGTAGGTCCTACTTTAGGCCTTCTAGGGTCATGTACTCTAACAAATGTATCACAACACAAATTTCCACTTTAACAAAATTATTTGTGTTTTCATGCTATGATTTACAAGGTGTATTCAATTTAAGGTGTAGTAACACATTAGAGATATGATTAACAATACAACATCACTCATTATTACACAAGACAAACAACAGTCAATAATATAGAATTCAACATTTCACTAAGAGTTTGATTCTAACTTTTATCAATTCTGTTTGATTATTGTAAGTAGTGTGCAGTGGAGATTATGCCCAATGCAAACTTCTTTAAAGTTGTTAAACATATTCACCACCTCCATCAACACTGAACCCTTGATTTTTAGCATTTAACTAGATTTTAATTTATCACAATAACGAGTGTTACATCCTCCATATATGTATGACAAACATTCAATAATCATCTACCTAGGTGATTAAATACTTCTGACCAACAATCGTCTCATATAGTCACAAAGTTACTGAGATCACAAATATCAGAATGTATTGACTCAAGAAGTGGTGTGCTCCTAGAAACCATACTAAATGATTTTCTAGTAATCATAATCTGAGCACAACTTTTATATTTGTCATATTTAATGAAGTGTCATTTGGTAGAGTTACGAGTTTTAACAAGAACAAACAATTTAATATATAGTTCATAGTGATTCTAAATTTCAAAACAACTTGGATGTTAAAGCTTTTGACTCAATAGCTTTTTAACTCCGTTTCCCCACAGTTTTGATAATTAGATCACATTTCCTCACAGACAATTGAATATATATGTCTCAAATCCTAGCCAATTATGCTAGGTTCAAGAACATAATTAGAACTATTATTATTAATTATTTCATTTGTTAAACTCAACTTATACATGCGATTGACAATGTAAGCACATTATAAGAGCTAATACAAGATTACTCTATCACATTTTACAAAGTTGTTTGCTTTCTCTAGTGATTCTAATAATGTCCACGTACTCAAACAAATTGAGCTATAATTTTCTTTATTCGTTCTTCATCATCTTTGAAACACTAAGCGAGATAATGACCCATATTTTATAATTCAATTTTGCACACAGTATAATGAACGATAAAGAACACAACGTAAATAATGGAGTCATATTCTGCATTACAGAATGCTCCTATCTAAGTTATGGACATTTGTTATAAATCTTATACAAAAAATTTTAATTATTAGAGAAGCAAATGTATAATCTCACACAAACTGCAAACAATTGATTTGTCAAAATATCTATACACAGAGTATGATAAAATACTTAACAACCCTAAACATGCTAGTTTTCAAAGCGAGAATAACTATGATCTAAAACTCTCAATCATGTGATCAAACGTAAAAAACGTTAACACATTCATAACATAAAAATACTAAGAGGTTAAAGTAGATCATACCGACACTTCAAGTTAGAAGTGTTTTTCCAAATTCGATGGAAAAGCCTGCGTAGTGCAGACTTATCATACCATGATGCAAATCCATCGTCTCCAATACACACAATTTGTAAGTAACTTTGGAGTTCCTACATTCATCATATTGTTAAAGATTAGCCAATTAAACGACTTATTAGCACTAACTAATTCGCAACAATTTAATTGGAGATACAAATTTATAGTCAACATCTATAATTTAACTTATCAAAATGGATATTTGATTTTTAGCACATAGCTAAAACAATTGTTCAAATTTGCATTTAATTAACCAATGCTTAATAAGAACAAATAATTAAATAACAATTTAAATTTGATGAAGAACTTATCTTTAATTTAGATCTGATCTAACAGTCCAAACACCAAACAGAAATCTCCAACCAATAGAGCAGCTGTTGGATTGGATCTGAATCTGGATCTGCTCCAACAACCTGAACACCAGACTCCGAATTCTCAACCAATGAGAATTCTTGTTTGGTCAGATCTGAGTCAAACTCAACTGCCAGGATCCCCTCTCCAGCCCGAACACAGAACACTATAATCCACCAATCGAAAAAATCAAATTTTGGATCTGAGTTGTCTCCTTCTTCTCCTTCTATCTCACATAAAGATCAATGAAGATGAAGTGGATAATAAGGCAACATAGATCAGATGGGTGGCTTCTGCGACCTCCGGCGGCTCGCGCCCAGCGACGGCGGCTCGCGGCTCGTGGCTCGCGCCCCCCGCGACCGCAGCGACGGCTGGGGCATCTGTAGCGACAGCGGCTCGCTACTCGCGCCCCCTACGACGGCAGCGACGGCCGGGGCGTCTGCAGCGACGATTGGGATCCGCGACGACGACTGGAATGCGACTGTCTTCGATCTTCCACGATGGCGACAACAGATCCAAGGAGGAAGACGACTAGATCGAACGACGACGGCGCTCTGCCATCGCGACGGCTGCGGTGTTCGGGATCTGCGATGACTCCCACAGTGGTCGGAGGCAGCAGCGACGGCTACAAAGGTTGGAGGTAATGATAAATTAATATCTTTAAGATTGTTAATACTGATTTGGGGAAATTAGGGTTAGGGTTAATCTCTAGCCGCTTAAGATATTATACCCTGCTTATCAGTATTGGAATATCACAGAGCACTACCTCTAGACAGCTTATATAGAGATTAGACTGGGTTTAGGGTACTGGGCTTTTAGCCCACTCAACCCGTTCCAATAATTAATACATAACACGTGTAAACCCGTGTTGCCCCATAGAATAATATACACAATATTATCCTATTATACTGAGAATATACATGTACATCCAACATATTTCACTCTCTGTGAAATTTCCTACATCCTCGCCGTTCCAACAGTGAGTCTAATATAAATATCATCGTCGTTGGGAACGGCGAGTCTATATTGAAAATTTTGAACTAAACTCGCTATTCCCAACAAGGAGTCTAGTGTAAATGTCATTGCCATTAGGAACGACGAGTTTTTATTAAAAATTTTGAACTGAAATCGCTATTGGGAACGACGAGTTTCTAAAAAAAATAGCACTAAACGCGCCGTGTCCCAACAGCGAACATGAAACAACTAAACTCGCCGTTGGGAATGAAGAGTTTAATTGCTGAGTCCACGAACGTAAATATTTTGGCAACTGTCCTCTTTCTGCAAATAGTTTCGAAAAGTGGCATATTAAAAAAAATCCATAATCCTTTATAGTTCAGAAATAAAAAATAAAATGGTTTTTAACATTATACTCTTAATAAATATGCTAATATCATATATGCCCTTCAAAAATGTGTATTTTAATATTTGCCCCTAACAATATGAGTTCATTTCCTATTTATCCCGAAAAGTTGCCACAAACTACGTGTATTTAAAATTATAAGTTTAGTTGTGAATTTGGGTAGGAAACATGAGGAAGAAGATGAAGTAACACAAATGTATCGTAAATGTGTTCATTTATTAAGAAAACTAAAGAAAATTTAGTGAAGCTTGATGGCCAAGAGATATTTAAGAGAGACCGTTTCTGATATTTAGACTCGATTATACAAAGAAATTGGGAGATTTGTGAAGATGTTATACATAGGATCCAAGCAGGGTGGCTTAAGTGGAGAAGTGACAGTGGTGTTTTGCGTGACAAATGCACACCTTTGAAGTTGAAGGAAAAATTTTATAGGATGGCTGTTAGACCTTTGGAGCAGAGTGTTGGACAACAAAGAAATAATATGTCCAAAAAAATGAGTGTAGCGGAGATAATGATGCTAAGATGGATGTGTGGTAAAATAAAGAATGATAGAATTAGAAACGAACATATACGAGACATGCTAAAGGTAGCTCCAATCCAAGATAAGTTAAGAGAGAATCGGCTCAGGGACTTTGGACATGTCACATATAGACCTAGTAGTGCCCCGTTAGAAAGAGTGATTTGCTAAGTATTGAAGGTAGAGTTAGGGGTAGAGGAAGGCATAAACTAATTTAGGTGGAAACAGTGAGAAAATGTATGATAGTTTGTGATCTTACAGAAGATATTGCGCTAAACCGAGCAGAATGGAAAACCATGATTATGTAGCTGACCTCAACTAGTTGGTAAAAAGGCTTTGTTGTTGTTGATGATGATGATGATGTGTTACAATTGGTTTTACAGTTGACTAAGCTTATAAATAGTAAGAAGAAGAAACTTGACTAGTTGAGGATGAGTATTTCAGTTATTTTACATAAAATCAATTAAATAGAATTGTATATTTCATACACTTTTATATCTTTTAAGTAGTTTTAACTTAAGGACAACTAAGAGATTGAACATACATTATTATGAGCAAATGTGAAAATACACATTTGTGAGGAGATATATGTGATATTTTTATATTTGTTAGGGCATACATATTAAAAACCCAAAATAAAATATTTGGCAACATGTTTGTATGGGTTGTTGATCACCAACTATATACTTCTGAGTCAGTGCTGAACTACCAAGAAGAGAAGTAATAAATTGAGATAGAAAATAGATGCAGCAATGTGGTAGTGGTATGGTTCCAAATTGAGGTCGTCCAAACACTACCTCAATAAACTAGACTAGAATAGATTGTTTGGATGATCTCATAGTCGTATGCACCTAGCAGACAGTCGTATGCACCTAGAAGAGACGCGGGAGCATGCCTCTATTCTCAACTGCCCCGTCAAGAGGTTCCCCATCCAGTACCTTGGATTGCCTCTGAGACCTGGAAGACTCAAAAAGGCGGACTGGCTCCCAATCATCGACAAGGTCGATAAACAGCTAGCAGGATGGAAAGGGAAAGCCCTATCCCTGGGAGGGAGAGTCACACTCATCAATGCAGTCCTGTCAAACCTTCCTACTTATTATCTCTCTTTCTTCGAGATGCCACGTTGGGTTATTCAAAGAATTGACCGGACACGGAAACGTTTTCTGTGGAAAGGGGCGGACCCAGACCGAGGGGGATATCATCTCATTGGGTGGGAGAAGGCGTGCATGAAAAAGATTCACGGAGGCCTGGGCATTATCGACCTTCGGGATATGAATCTGGCTTTACTGGGAAAATGGTGGTGGAAAGTCTTTCATCCCAATGGAGAAGGGTGGCAGCAGTTTATTCAGGGCTACATGCATGGGAATGGTACTAGAAACCTAGGCTTCAGGGTAGGCCCTAGAGTATCTTACTTCTGGAAGAGGGTTACCAAGGCATACGAACCCTTCAATAGCTGTGTTAAGTCAGTCATAAGTAATGGCAAACTCACTAGATTCTGGTGGGATAAGTGGTGTGTGGACCACCCACTCAGATCCATGTTCCCAGACCTATATGAGCAAGCAGCTCACCCACACTGCACGGTGGCAGCAGCCTGGAAAAGAGGCGCATGGAACCCAGTATTCAAACATCCGCTTGACACGGATTCCCAACGCAGATTGACGGAGCTCCAGGCATTCATCTCAAGCACTGGAATGGGCTGTACTCAGGGACCCGATAAGAAAACCTGGGATCTGGAGAAGAGCGGCAAGTTCACGGTCCGCTCTATGTATAACCGCGTCCACTTTAGGGGTTGCTCTCCAAAATGGTCAAACATTGTTTGGAAAGCGAAAGCGCCCCTGAAAATAAGAGTTTTCATTTGGCTAGTGCTGAACGACGCAATCCTCACTAGGGAGAACCTGGTTAAACGCCAACCAAATCTGGATGCTCACTGTGGGTTCTGCCAGGTCAACCCGGAGAATAGAGACCACTTGTTCCTCCACTGTCCTAGGAGCAAAGTGATTACCGTCGAGGTTCTCAGTGCACTAGGGACGTCCCTGTACCCTGATTCTTACGACGACCTATGGGTGGGGTCCTTATTCGCAACGGAACGAGGGGTTATGAGAGAGGCGTGGTTTATCGCGATTGCCGCTATGACTTGGGTGCTTTGGCTAGACAGAAACAACTTTTATTTCCGTGGAACTTGCAATACCATCTCTGGCAATTTAAATCACATTATGCATCTTATCTCATTTTGGGCTAATATTGCTACAGCAGGTCCCAGGGGCAGGATCGCCACAGTGTTCCGAGTACAGGAGTTCGACGACGAGGAGATCGAGATTGGCCCGACGATTGACTGAGGCATGAGCAATGTGAGACAGTGAGACCCACCACCCCAGGGCTTGTTGGGGGGATAGATGTAGTAGTTTTGGTTTTCCTACGCTCTGTCTTCATTTTGTCCCGACCCACCATGTTTGTGGGCGGAATATGTTTTTCGTTTTTCTTTCTATCAGTACCCTGAGTTTTGTTTATTAATCTCTGATTGATGAAACAGGATGACAAGATTCCACCTTTTCTTAAAATATATATATATATATATATATATATATATATATATATATATATATTAAAATGATAACAAATACTACGAGTCTACGAAGAGGAAAACCAGAACATAAAACAGAACATAGAACCATATATATGTATAATATTCAATATATATAATATACTACATAGATATAAAAACAAAAAATCAGGTACATCATTGTCTTCCTCTGGACTTCTTCCATTCCCCCCTCTCGTTTCCATCATCCTCACAAACACTCTCGCTCCTCTCCCCTCATCTCATCTCTCATTCCTACGACTGCTACTACATAATCATTCACTCTCCTATTTAACTCATCCCTCTAATGCCAGCGGCGATCACCCTCTTTGGACACCCTCGAGGATCTCCTCTCCTCCCTTCTTGATGAAGACGAGGAGGGCCGTCTCTTAAAATGGTATTCCTCTTCCTCTTCCTCTTCATCATCCCCGTTCATCTTGTACCCATTGTTAGCAGCACCAGCATCATACTCATGCCGATGATGAGTACTACGACAATGGTGATGACTATCATAGCGGTCCTTGGTCGATCCTCCATGATCAGGGCCAGCAGCAGAAACATCAGACGAAGATGAAACCTTCCTCTTCCTGTTCTTAGTCTCTCTGTCAGATGAGTCCTCTGAATTAAGCAAGTTGATGCGAGTGAACACACTAGCTTTCTCACGATGATTCTGATTCTGATTCTGATCATACGTCTTGCTTCTGTCCTCTCTCCTGGTTTCATCATTATCACCGTAGCGTTCAGAGGATAATCTCCGCTGCTTAGGAGCAGAAGGTGGTGGTGATCGTCTCCGTGATGGTGACGGAGAGTGCTGGCGGTGAAGGTGGTTCTCCTGATGGCGTAATGGTGGTCTCTCCGGCCGTTCAGCCACAATCCTCTGCAAAAAAAAAAAAAACCCCAAAAAAAAGAAACAGTCAAAATACGGCAAACATATATGATTAAAATGTTTTTCAAGTAACGTAAACTACTATCATCAAAAAAAAAGTACCGTAAACTACAAAAACACCCCCTCCAGATCCCCAGTTAATAATCGCTATCGGATTTTAATATTTAATATGTGGGCCTACACCTGCGTGACTTAAAAAATAATAAGTATTGCCACGTCAACAATTGAACAGATTTCTCCTAAATAATCAAAATGGGCCGAAAGATTTAGACGGCCCAACTTCCAAATACAGACACTAACATGCACCTCGACAATTTGATTATTTGTCCTTTTTTTAACCTCCTTGGTACGAAGAATACAGCTACTTTTCACCCTCCATCGTTTTAATTGTCTAGTGCAAAAGCGCTACTGATAAAATAAAATTTTGACTCGGATCATTTTGTTTGCAAAGCAAAAGAGCAATGTCGCAAAGCACAAGTTGCAGATGCAAGTGACAGATTAAAATTTTTCACCGACTATTTTCGACTCAAATACAAAATATCTTGTACTTTTCAACACAAGCTCTATTTTATATATTGCAGTTATGATTCTCATCCAAAACTCCAGAATATTCAAGTGGTTGAGCAAACTTTTGGCAGAAAACATCAAAATTTGTCGCAGCAACTGAAACTTGCATTTGCGAGAAGCCATTGCTCAAACCAAACGGAGCAGACAACTATAGCAGAAACAGAGACATGCCCTTGCTCTAGTCTGTGTATCTTTGTACAGCACGAAATTGTAGGTCGGTGCTTCAGACAAATATGCACCCCTGGATGGTGTGGCTCTACTGAGTCCAAAATAGAGTTCCAACCCATCACGTTGGATGAACCCAATTCGATAACCAAAATCAGCTTCAGCATTAATAAGCAAATAAAACCCCCTTAAACACAAAAGGGGGCATAAAGGAAAAAAAAAAAATCACATCTGAAGTGGGAGGAAAAGAACAAAACTATTGCCTAAGTTCACAATTTTAAACCCATTTAGCCCTGCAAAGTACATAAATACGGAAGAGGTAAATGAGACAATAATAATACTGAGACGTACGGGCTTCGACTTCCTTGGAGAAACATCAACTCTGCTATGGCTTACTTCCTTGCCAGTAACACCCCTACCATCTCTGTAACGCTCCCTGTAAAAAACCAAAGAACGCAATGGTGATCCACTGAGCCCAAAAATAAATAATTATTTCCTCATGTGGAGCATTTGGAACAGATTGAGAACGCATTTGCAACAGATCGAGAACGTCGTGGTATTTACTTTTCCTCACAGAGAGGACATAAATAAGATTATTAATGCAGAAACCACACGGATTAAGGACTAGCTTTTGTTATTTCAAGATCAAAACCGTTATACATGTTATTTTCTAGAAATAACATGTTAACTATGCTGCAGGTGCAATAAACACAATAGTGGAATATGCCCTTCCATTTTGTGCTTCAAGCATAGAGGTGAATTTAAGTACATAAAAAGATCGAAATCAAATCAAGAATGGGGTCAGGAGGCCGAGAACAATAACAATAACAGTCAGATGACGAGCAAAGCGAGGCCCACATGCACAAATGCAACACCACAAGGTTGCAGAGCTTAACAGAATTTTTCTTTTCTTTTATAAATTAAAGGGTGCATGTAGCTAGCAATACAAATAAATGGGGTTCAATAAACTGGAAATAGAATAAGAGAGATGATAGCATGACACTACAAATGCAATTGTATTTGCAGCTCATGAATGATGAGGCTGAAAGAAGTGTAGTTAGTTGGGACCACTTACTTTTTGTAAGCGGACCCAAGCATAGCGTTGCAAACGGGGTTGCACATATGGAGTGACATGCTATCATTTCTCATGAAATAAAAACAAAACTTAAAAAGGTAGGACAAATTTTCCATGGTTGTTCTGCGGCTTAATCAGAACTATATTTAAAAGAGTGAAATATAATTGCACATACAATGCAGATGCAGAAGCAAACAAAATAAAGCATTTCAGGAAACAGTAACTACATGAGTGCCACTGCCAAAATGAAATGCAGATATAACGTGAAGTTCAAACTTCACTAATTCAAATGTTATTTTTTGTTAAGATGGCCTTACCTTCCAAATTACGAGTTATCCTAATAATAATAAGCCAAACTTTTTAATAAGAAAAACCTCTTGTTTGGTGTGTGTGTGTGTGTGTGTATATATTACGCTTCCGTTGTGCACCACCCATGGTGCACACGGCGTGTGGGCACATGAATTTCAAATGACTTGATTGTACATATTTAAACTAATTAAAATGTGTAGATCAATGTGAACGGTTCGGATCGTCGATATGAACGCCCGAAAGCCAAGTGCACACGCCGTGTGCACCATGAGTGGTGCACAACGGAAGGGGACTATATATATATATATGGGTGCCCTTCGATTGATAACTAATTTCGGTGAAAACTCCGTGAAAACTCACGGAATAGACCCCCATGAAAAATCCGAACCGACCATCTCGTTCTACACGCCATAGATAGCATAACATTAAAAAATTCAAGTAATTTGAAGTTCACTTGCCCATCCATCATTCTGTTAGAATTTTCAGTCATACAATTTTGCAATGATATAAACCACGGGAAAACGAACTTCAAATTACTTGATTTCTTTATATTATGTTATCTAAAGCGTGTAGAACGAGATGACTGGTTCAGATTTTTCATGGGGGCTCTACTCCGTGAGTTCTCAAAGAGTTCTCACCAAATTAGTTCTCAACCGAAGGGTTTTATATATATATATATATATATATATATATATATATATATATATATATATATATATATATAGGGATCTTCCATTGCAAACGCATTGTAGAGTGCAAACACGTGCACAAACCACTGAAGCCACCACTCACCACTACTCAGGATAGCGGGCTAGGGTACAATGAAGCCGCTATTCAGGATAGTGGCTTCAGGCTTAATATACCCCAGAATAGCAGCTTTATTATACCCTAGCCCGCTATCCTGAATAGCGGTTTCTGTAGTTGCACGCATTTTCACGCTACAGTGCGTTTGCAACGGAAGATTTCTATATATATATATATAATTGTGGTGGTAGTGGGGGGTAAGGCCGCACACCCACACTACCCCAAATATATATTAATTGGGAATTTTTTGATGCAAACGGGATTCGAAGAGGTAAGGCCATAGCCACACACCCACACTACCCCAAATATATATTAATTGGGAATTTTTTGATGCAAACGGGATTCGAACTTTCGACCTCTTGCTCACTGGCGAAGAGGCTTATACAAGTGGACCACACTACACTTGCTAGGGTGTATATGATTTGAATGTACATGCAAATGCAAGTTACAAGTGATATTTCATACGTTGGAGCCGCCATTCCCCCTCCAAATGATGAAAAAGAGTATTTGGGAATTGAAACAAAAAAGTTTTTGTATATCTAACTTTTCACTTAAATTTAGAACTTGCACTTGCATCCAAACAAATTAATGAAACAACCACCTCTGTTTTTCAAACTGATTAATATAAGTGAAAATACTGCTCTGATGTTACAGAAATTGCCCCTTAAAATTCTGGTTCACACAATTCTTCATTTTTTCTCCAACTTGCTCTACTTACACAACTTTTAAAATAAAAAATTAAGTCAGTTTCGAAGAATTCAGAACAAATAGAACACTCACACCAACCCCCTGCAACGATCAAGGGCAGAAGGCCATGAATGGAAGCATTATGTTAGTTTTGAACAGTTCAAAACTAATAGAACACTCACACCAACCCAAAAAACCAAAATTCAAAATTAGGGAATACATCTCTAATACAGCACAAATAATAATAAAACATCGACATTTTGATGAGATGTATAGTATTGTAGAATTTACAACGAATAAAACAATAATTGAAAAGCCTAAACAATAAAAGAAAAACGATATAGTTATGCTAAAACCACCAATATATGAATAGGTAACAATATTGGGAATTTCATTTTTAATAGACCACATAATACTCGTCAAATCATCAGTGAATTCAGAAAACCAAAATGCTTAGCAAGACAATGATATGCTTATACCTTTCATTATGCATCTCCCATTCGAATTTTTGCTTTCGCCTGATGTTATCTTTCATGGCCTCAAACTCCTGCTTGCTCATTGGAGGCCCATTGTTCATGCTCATACTGTTAAACCCTTGCTTACTGATATCCCTGTGAGCTTAAATATGTCAATGTCAGAATCGACATGGAACTAAAAATACCCCAAAAAACAAGACAGAAGAAGAGGGGATGTGGAGAGAACAAGAACAACATTGAGATATATAAACCTAGGAAGAGTATACTCTAGACACCAAAAGAAAGAAACCATTGAAAGCCTATATACTTTGGGGCTTATGTTAAATATTTGGAGCTGATTACATACCCCTGTGGAAAGGATCCCATCATAAAACCTTGTGCTGCATATTGTTGTGGTGGCAGCATTCCACCAAAAGGAACATTGAAAGGACCTGGTGCATAACCCATATAAGGCATGGCAGGGGCCAAAGGTGTCATATATGCATCCATCCCCATTGGCATTCCGCCACCCCAATAAGGATTATATGCTGAAGGTCCCATAGGCATCCCACCATAGGTTTCAGGTCCGAGATCTTGGATGCCTCTCCATTGCATATCTGCAGCTGCAGTTTAGGAAAGAAAGAAAAATTCACACGAGATTTCCACAAAAAGAAACAATAAGGAATGAATAAAAGACTTCAATAACAAACTAACCACTTCCTGGTAGGGATGCCTTTTTCTTCTTCTTCTTTCCTGAATTAAATGAGATTATATAAAAAACATTGCAAATGACCAACACATAAGAAAAAAGAAAATCATAAACTGCTGATCATATTTCATATCTTCTGGAGCAGTGTAACTTGCCGAACAAGCTAATTAAAGTTAAAACAGCTCATACAGACTAACTACCTTGCTCGCCAACAGGCAATTTTTCCTGAACCTCCGGCACTGAAGAAATCTTTGGAGATAGCGGGTTTTTTCCATTCGTTAACTCGGGAGTTGCTTCAAAATGATCAGTGCCTGTCATACTCTTTTGCTCCGTTGAATGCACTGTATTCTTCTTCAATGAATGCGCTGTATCATTGACACGGACAGCCTTCCCCTCATCTGAAGGGGCAGCATCTTCTTCTACATCACCAATTTTCACTTGCAGAAAATGGTCTGGTGTCATCTTAGGCTCATCTTTGGCAGGAAAAGAAAGTGTGGGTGATGAATTTTTAGAAAGCATCTGATGAGCAGATTCCATATCTGACAGCGGATACAAGTTTGAGATACTTGTTTAAAACAAAAATGTTTTTAATGAAAATTTAATATAATTTTTTTCTTATACCTTGAACCTGTACCACATTTCCGACATTCTCTGTGCTACTGGTTGTTGACTCCAATATGCGACTGATTGTTTCTCGGAGGGTTTTGTTTGGAAGCAGGTCATCAGCCAGTATATTTGTGGCTCCACAGACACACATCGATTTGCTAATTATGTACTCTCGGATGCCTGGTCAAAATATTGCTTTTAACTAATTATTGACAACAGCAGTGAACTATAACGAGATAAATTAGAACTAAGTACTACAAAAACATGAAAAACCTTACGATAACAAACTACAGAGATTTACAAGTAATACCAATGGTAGAATATAAATTCAATTCACAATATAACTAATTCAAAACTTATGTGAGCAATGTCACAAAGCACGAGTGTATGGACTTTTACACAATACATATATGCAACCATGTCTACTATGCCGTCATACTCACACTTATCGCAAAAGCTCCTGAAACAGCATGTGCCAGTTAAAACAGCATCTTTCATAAGTTCTTTACAAAACGGGCATCGCAACTCGGGCGGAATTTCACTGGCTGGTCGGGTAGATGGCATGCCCTCAATCTCTTTTTCAAAAGCAGCTCTATCAAAGCAATTGAAAAGGTTAGATTTGATATCTATTAAGTTGATTCCAAGAATACTGAATAATAGAGTCAACAGTTCTTACTCATTTGGCTGTAAAACCGCAACTGCACCACTAGGCAATGCATATGATCCATCTGGTGTCGCCATTAACATTGATTTGGGGATACCAGTAGGTGGTTTCACCTTCCTAACGTCATAATTAGGATCACCGTTTGTCGGACAATGCTGAATAAAGTGACCTAAATGATATATAAATATAATCAAATTAAACATCAGGACTATAGAAAAAGTAATCTAACAGGCAAATCACATGAGCCAACAGTATATTATTGTACCGGGAATTTTGCATCTGTAACAGACGTAACCAGCAGGTGGTATCTTCCTTTCAAAACCACCTCGACCTTCATTAAACAAACGAGCCAAGTGTTAAACAGAATGCAAAGGACTAAAAACAGGGGAAAATAAAGGACAACATAATTGATGAGGAGTTCCATAAATTTCTTATTTGCATTTCTATTCATGATTTAATTATGTCTGCATGCCATACTACGTAATAGATCCCGTCATCAACCAATGAAACTAAACAATCACTACCAACATCTTCTTGAAAGCTATAGACAAAAAAACTTGGGATCTAAGATCCTTAACATTTCCCATCATATCAAGAAGAAAATGTTAGCCAACAATCATCAAGACTTTTCATAAAAGAAAAACCACTTAAGGCGCCTAGGCAAAACACCTGGAGTTTGTAAAATTTGGTCCGAGGTTTTCAATCTTGGTATCGGGGTGGGGATCGGGTTGCCAAAATTTTTGGTATCACAACCGGTATGGGCTGAATCAGTAGTATCGGTCCGGTGGATCAGTTTTTTGGGTAATGGCTATTTTTTTTAGAAGAGTAAATATTTTAATTAGTCTTTGAAATTAACTATATGTTCTGTTTTTAACTAACTTATTTTAATTAGTATTTTAAATTAACTAATTAATTAAATTTTTTTTACGAAATAAATTTCTAACTTAAATAATTCCAAGTATTATATACATTTAATTTGTGGTACTATTATTTTTTCATATGTAATCTAGTCTATTACATAGTGCAGTAAAATTAACTTTTTGAAGGATCTGTACTAGTGGTTCCTCTTCGGTACCTGCAGACTCTACATCTATAGGATGGAGTAGGATCTAAGCAGTTAAAATCGATTTTTGGAACTAATTGGTCTAGGAGCGATTAGTGATTAATCGGTTAATCGGAAAATAATCGGGGATTAAATCGGAAAAATCGTTATATATATAATTAAAAATAGATTTATCCTCATTATGTAGCAACCCTAAATCCTAACAAAAAATTATTATGAGATTATCAAATAGGAACATATAGTTATAGGAAAAAAGAAGAGAGTATTTGGTTTGAGCTGAGTTTAGATTTTGAATGTGGGTTGGGTCGGATTTGCTGGTGGGTTCCATCAAACAAAAACAATCGAAGAGGAAAAACAGTGCGAGCAACAAGAGGAGCAAATGCGTCGGGTCAAGTATGCAATGGTACAGGGGTAGCGACGGCAGTTCGGATTTAGGTTTGCTTGAGGAAGAAGAAGAGAATCAGTTTGGGTTTGGGTTTTAAGATAATCAGTTCAGATTTGGGTTTGCACGAGGAAGAAGAGAACGGCGATATGTCGAATTTGGGTTTGCACGAGGACCAGAAGCGGTCTGAATTTTAAATTTGAATTTTGAATTTGGATCGGATTGAGCCCAAATAATGCAAACGAGCATAAAAATTAGAGAAGATTTATTCGGTTAATCGGTCACTTAAAATCGGCCGATTAACCACTAATCGGCCGATTAATCCCGATTAAATCGCTAACTATTGAAATATTATAAATCGCTTAGCCTTCGATTAGCGATTAATCGGGGATTAATCGGACGTAATCGAGGATTTTAACTGCTTGGAGTAGGATTTGGCCTGCATTAGTTTATTTGTTTTATGTTTTTCCTCGGTCGTTGTTTTTAATTCGTACATTATATTCCCGGGCATTTCGACCCAATGCTTATGTTTTCCAGATGATAGTTTGTTTGAGGAATCATTCATTCTATTTCATGTTTATGTGATTATTTCTATTGCATGCGTGGTTGTGTTCATAATTATATTGTTGAGTTATAACTGTACAGCTTATGGATGATGTGTATCATCCGTTGGGCCATAATTGTGCGCCTGTACTTCCGAATTTTAGAAAGCGGTTGACATGTTTTTAGTGGTTACAGGGATTGGGTCCAAATCTCTTACTTAAGTCTCTACACAAAATTGGGTCCAAATCTCTACACAAAATCAGGCAGACGACGGGGCAGAAATCTATTACTTATATTTTAAGTCTCAATCAAACGTTAACATTCTCCGTTGTTTATAATCATGATACACCTCGGATTAATAGGTCTCTACCATGCTACAATACACTACGTTCCCATACTTAAATGATAATCAATTGCTATACTAAAAAAATAACACATTTAAAGGCAAATATCTATAACAAGGTTAATGCTACTACACTATCAATAATTAAGTTAAAATCACCAGTTAACATATATAGGGAATATCAACCCCGCATTTGTAAACTCTAACCATGCCACGACATATATTTATGCACATCAATTAACTATAAAATAAATACTACAACACGGTAATTATCTAGATTCGTAATTACGATATGTGCGCATTATGTCAAATTTGGAAGGAAAAATTGTAGAGTTTTTCCATGCATATTAATAGGTTGATTTATTTAATTTTTTACAAAAATTGTCCAATAATTGAAATACACAAACATTTAGACGTGGTTAATTGCAAATGTTATTAACATAAGTTGAACGTATGTAACGGGTCGGACCTGAAACTAATCTAACCAGTGCATTCTATTCACTATTCTTCAATTTTGTTTGTACCAGACCCCCTAAATCACACTTAAAATCTTTCCTCAAACCCTAATTAAATTTTAGGGCTCCAATGGTAGCAGCTGCAGATCTGCACTTTGGACAAGATGCAGGAGGTGTTAAAAAACACAGAAAGGTAAAGGAACCCACCACCTTAAAACAACGAAATAGGTCAGTTTACTTTCATTTTTTTCATTAAAATCCTCCTTTCTTTTTCTTTTAAATTTCATACAAAATCACCGAGAAATTCATCCCACTCAGATTCATCATTCCAATACTACCGATTTAGCAGAAACATCCGATTCCAGCCGCATATCGACCAATTCCTGATTAAGATCACCGAGCCCAAATTTGGAGGAGGATCATCCGATCCGATTCTTAAAGACCATACCTCTACAGGGGATGCTTCCACAACAACAAAAAGGAACAAAAAGGAAGAACCTTGTTTGGTCAGCAGAATTTTGGAGTAAGTAAACAACCTCCACCTAAACAAGCCAGTGATTTATTTCTTAACACCACATACTTAATACACCCAAGGGTGAACCCACGTAGAACTGTGTGGGGCCAGTTGACCCCACACCTTAAATTTTTTTTTAAAAAAATCTAATGTCAAGACTTTTGTAATTCTCAACATGTACGGGGGGTTAAATAAAATATGACCCCAAACATTTCTCCACCTTCCCACTTTTGCGTCCCCACTAATCGGCCCACAGTTCAAAATAAAAAATTAGTTATGATCCTTCATTGGACCACAAGTTTTCCTTTAAATATCCCTACTGCATATATTCTTTAAAACCCTCCTCTTTTGAAGTATTTCTGGAAATCCTTCCACTATAAATCCTAGATAAAAATCCCCCTGGAAAATTGTCTTTTTTTATAGTTAAGATTTACAACTTAATAAAAATATATTGTTTATTTTTAAAAAGTATCTTTTTTATAATGGAAATGCACTATTTTTTGTTTAGTTAAAATCATACTATATGTGTAAACCAATTTAAATCTAATTCAATGATGAGCAGTAGTGACTATGGAGACTATATTTCAATGATGACTGCTTCTGTGCAAGCTTTTATGATGTTTAGAGTTATATTTTGGAGGTTAAACCTCTTTGTATGGATGACTATTCTTGATCTACTAAGATTCTTTATATTTTATTTTCTTAAATGATTAAAGTTTGTTTTGAGATGGCTGATTGTTATAGGCAAAGTATTTGTTGACTCTTTATGCTAGGGTTAGTAGAATTGTACGGCAGTAGCTCTCTCCCTTTTCTTTACTCTGGCTTAGGAGGCCAAACTATTACGGTTGCCTATTCAGTACAATCTCATTTTAAGATAAAAAGTTATGCATGTTTTGTTAATTATTAGTAGGTAGGCTCCTTAAGTTTACCTTCTTAACTTCAAAATAAAATTTAAATATAATAAAATAACATTTTAAATACATAAATTTTGTTTAGTTCTTTTATTAAAAATAATATAAAGCCTTATAAAGTTTGTTGATGTATGAACATTGAACAGAAATATAATCCCGGTATTATACATACGACTTCTTAACTTTTTCCTATGGTACTCTGACCCCTCACTGCAAATTTTCTGGGTCCGCCACTGCATTCACCTTCATATTCAAATTGGCTGAAAATAGAAGACTTGAACAAAAGAGAAGATGGGACAGAAAAGAGAAAAAGAAGACAATATATGTTCACAGTAACCAATATAAATAGCACAGTTTTATCTTGACTACAAAGTCCACATTGTAAAAACCATGACTTCATGTTCTGATATTCACTAAAGAAATTCCAATTTCTTTTAACATTTCTATAATTCGAAGTAACCAGTCTTAACTTCTTATTAGACACATAAGATGTTGTGTATTCTAAGTAAGGCTTGCCCAATTAGAACAAATAAAATGAAGGTTATAGAAACATAGAGAAGTAGAAAACAAGGACACATGCAAAAATGAACAGTTATAGTATTTACCAAAACCACGGCCAGCCATCATTCTTCCACCCATGCCTCTTCCAAATCCTCTCCCACCACCATAGCCATCTTGACTTTGTCTGGAAAAGCCATTTTACCCACATAGATTACAGTACTTATATTATACAAATAAAAAAATAAATAAACAAAATAAAGGAAATCTTTGTCCCCTTTCTTTCTCATGGATCCTAAAAATTCAACAAATAAATCGTGCACCACATGGCAATCAGATAATATGAACTTACCCACTCCAGTCAAGTGCAGATGTTTCGATCAAAGACTTTATCTTGTTTTCCTCGTCAATCTTGCTTGCAGAGGAGACATCTACCACTGGATTAGCTAACTGATCAGGGACTACTTCAGGAATAGCATACAAATCACCACCAAATTCATCCCACTCAGATTCATCAGCCTGCAAAAATGGTTTCACAGTTATAAACCATTCCACCAGCTAAACAGGCAGGGCAAAAAATCCTCTTCCAGACAATTAGGCTTAAACTTACAATCGTCATAGCAGCAGATGAATTACCAACTAACATACTACTCGGAGGTTGGACATCTTCTGCCATATGCTCAGCATTTTTTGGCCTGCCAAAAATGTATATATTGGATAACAAAACACTATTGTATCTCTTAAAATGGCTTGATTCCGAAGGCAACAACCACAAACTGTTTGGAAACCGCAGCATGCTACTTTAACCGGAGTTACTTGAGGTATCTAAGATACTTGTAGAGTTATCCAACCTTAAATCTGTTTGGGGGTGTTGAAATAACTCGAGTTACATCACCCCCAGAATTGAGATACTTACATCTTCTAAACTCCATCCAAACCACATTTTCTTACCCCCAACTCCTTACCTTTACTTCGTATCCAAACATACATATAGAAAATAACTTCAGTTAAATTTTGAGGAGCGGTGAAGGTATGCAAACTGCAATTTGTATAACGTTATCTCCACTAAGGGTGTGTTTGGTTGGTGATGGAGTAAATTCATGATAACAGGTGTTATGTGGAGTATCACATAATCTCAATTAGCATAATTATGAGTTGTTTGAGACCTTTTTGAATTGAGATGACATAGAAAGCTCACTTCAAAAGTTGAGATAATCAGAGTTATCTAAACTCCACTTGAAACTCCAATCATACCAATGTATTTAATGGTAAGCTGCCAAACAGGTGTTTGGATTAATGTAAAATATTGGGAATATGTGGAATACAAATATTCATGCCTATTTTTGTGTTTCGATGGGAGAAAAAATAGTGAAAAGCTTCGGTGACATGGCATCCCTTTTTAGATTCAAATGTTTTCTCTTTAAAAAAGTGTGGAATACAATAGAAAACTCATGAGAACTCATCTATTACCTTTTTAATTATTTTTGTTAATTTTCTCTTCCATTCTCTTTCATTTCTTAATTTTTTCAACAAAGTTTTCTTCAATCCAAACAACATTCTTTTAGGAAAACCTTTTTTTACTAGGAGCAAACAAAACAAGATTAGTGAAAATAAATTTTCCTGGAAAATCTTTTCGATGGAAGATTTTCCAAATATTCCAACTTTTACATCAATCCAAACATCCAAACACCCCCTCAGAAGAGAACATAAGTTATTTTCTATGTCGGAGGTAAAGGTATGATAACCCAAGTTAGCATACTTATACTTGTACCTCCACTCTAAAAACAATTTTCGCTATCCCAACTTTGGTTCAAAACAAGTACTAAAATTACCTACAGTTACCATAGCATGTAACCATAACCAAACATTTCTTCAAAAAGCATGTAACCAAACAGGATTCAAACCCTTTTCTCAAAATATAAATTTTCAAAAATCAAATAAAAAATACTACTTCATAAAATATCACAACAATAACAATAACAACAACAAAATAGAGAATCAAAGTATGAGACAATACAGGTCTGGCTGAGTAACAATAGGCATCCGCGGGCGGCCAGGGAGACGACGAATCAAGACCGAAGTGTTTTTTGGAATCATGGCAGCTTCATCAAGATACTCTGAAATTGAAAAGTAATTATCACAAAGACTATTAAGTCCCAGAATCATATTCCGCACAGCCACTTTCCCATCCAAGTTTACCCTTCCCTTCCCACAAATCGTTCTATAAACATAAACGAATGCAACAAACCGAAAACAACAGAACCTACCTTCATTAGTCTGAGCGTTGGAGACCATTAAGTCAAAATCGGTACCCCTCCCCAAGTGCTTGGATTCAAAAATCCGTTCTTTCAGATTCCCAACAGATATGAACTGGCCCTCAATCGTAATAGAATCAAAAGCTTTTGCACTCTTGAATTTATAATATATTGACATTTTTTTCCTTATCTTATCTTTTTTTGTCTTTTTCAATTTCTTTTTTGATCTAAATCGCAGGAAACAGAATTAAACCACAGAATAATATTTCCTTTTTTCTTAAAATAGATCAGAATAATCCGAATAAAAAGAAGAGGCCAGATATTGAAATTTTGGGCCTTTTTCTAAACAAGAACAACAAATTGAGTACAAGTAATTATCTGTTCAAGATTCCCTCAAAGATCCACAGCTCCAACAAGAGATCTTCAAGATCCGCCGATCCTTCAAGAATCGCCGCGTATCGCCGGATCGATCACGAAATCGGCGCCGATTTCAAAATTCTCCAACGACAATTCCTTCGTATCGCCCGCAATTTGAGTCGATACAGCAAACCCTAGATCAACGCCTCGCCGATCGAATTGGAGTAAAACCCTAGATCAAGAACGGTGCCACCGATCGCCTCCACCAAAGAGAAATCCGAAGAAGATGAGATCTTCTTGCTCGATCGGGAAGGAACAAAAGTTTCCGAAATTTTAATGATGATGAAATTAGGGTTAGGGTTTCTTTTTTCTTTTCCCCTTTCTTTTTTGAGAGAGGGCTCACGAATGTAAAATACGTGGGGTCAATGAGTATTTATTGACCACCATGGCTGTTGAGTTGGGTTGGGCCTCTCGCCTACAACCCAAGGAAACTGTAAGCCCAAGTTACTTGGGTTTATTTAATAATAATAGATTTGTCTGTGGCACGTGTCGATACATCATATGAAAAATCTTGTAAACAGTAAATCAACAATTATGTTGCTCAAGTTTGAATAGTATGACAATAATTAGTTGTAAATAAAAGTTCATGTTTCCATAAGTGTGTATATATATATATATATATATGAAAATTTTTCATTGTGCACCGTCCCTCCGTGTACACTCATGTGCACTCGGCCTTCCCGCCTTCGTATCGATGATCCGAACCATTCACATTGATCTACACATCTAAATTAGTCTAAATATGTAAAATCAAATCATTTGAATTTCATTTGCTGTTTTTTTTGGGTTTGTTGTTTGGTTTGCTGTGGAAAAAGGGGTTGTTTGGTTTGTTGTTTTTTTTTTCTCGAAAACCCCAAAAGCTGTTTGGTTAGGGATTTTTTTGAAAAGAGTTTTCAGAAAACCCATTTTTCCTTTACTATCTTCTCTCTATACACGAGTTACTCATCTCTTCTTTACTTCCTTCACCTGCTTCCCTTTTCTTCTCGACAACGACGCTAAAAGATAGATCTAGAAAAATCCTTACCCAAAATCAACGGATTTGGAAAAAATTTCCCCCAAATCTACTCCACCTTATCATTTTTGTCGCTCGCTGACAACATACAACTCTCGAGAACGTCAGATTTGGTGGGCTGAGTGATCGATTTAGGGTTTGATGGTTTATGAGACCCGAGCCGCTTACAAGAGAAGGTGTACTCGACAATGGGCCAGTCGAATCAAACGCCGATTGAAGCTTGAATCTATTGGTGACAATTTCTTTGCTCTTCAATTCAAGAAAACGAAGGTATGATTTCATTGGTACCCATTTTTTGCCTTCTTACACGGCTATGAATTCGCTTTTTAGGGAGATAATTTAGATCCGTGGGGTTTTTTTTTTTTAATATTATTATTATTAAAAATTTTGTTTTATGGACTTATTTGGAGGGATTACAGAATGTGAATGGGATGGATTTGGAGATGATAACTTCTGAGAATATGGTCGACTATACTCCAAATTATTTGGTTTAAATTAAGGGTCATTTTGTTCCCGTGGACAAAATATTTCAAATCCTACATTAGAGATACAAGAAGTCCTCAACAAATTTTGATGGCTTCCGAAACTAAGTTCGGATCTTTCTTTAAGTGCTGCAATTTATCATTGTTGTTATTATTTACCGTTTCTTTTCGTAATATAGATGACTAGTAAGGGGAAGGGGAAGAAGATGGAGGTGGATGCTGATGTTGGGTTATGAAATCCACTTGTTGAGCAGGTATTTGTGGATCTGATGGAGAACGAGGTAGACTAAAATAGTCTGAAAAGTTCCACATTTGAAGCCAAAGTTTGGCAAGGATTTGTTACACATATGAATGGGATGTGTAATCGTACGTTCACGGTTAAACAGTTAAAGGAAAAACATTCCAGACTTAGAATTAAATGGAGGGAGTTTGAGAATCTGAAGAAGCATAGTGGTTTGGGTTGGGATGAAGAGAACCAAACAATCACTTGCGAGAAGGAGGTTTGGGACAACTATGTTAAGGTTCATATATGACTTCATTTTTATAATAGTCTGTGATTCTGATCTTATTATACTTAACCATGACATTACTACTTGTAAACTAACAACATAAAAAATTTTATTAGGCACACCCTGCGGAAAAAATATTTCGATCGAAGGAATTGACAAATTGTGATGCTTTGACCAAAATTTTTCAGGGGTCTACTGCCCAGGGCTTTGTTTCTAGGGCTTCAACACAAAGAGTGTACGACTCCGATGAGGAGCGGAGAGTCAATTATGAGTTTGTCCACCCTAATGCCCCATATGTAGATGTGGATGATGAGGATGATGACGCACCGATAGGTTCGGGGTCTCGCAAGAGGCCCTCTGGTGCGTCAAGTGGTTGAGCAACAAAAAGCTCGAAGATGGATATGTGCCTTGATTCGTATTTGGAAATTCAGGAGGTAAAAAGAGACAAGTATAGGAAGAAAATGGGCGACCAAAGTAATCCCTCGGTTGAACAAGATTCTTCCTCCCTTGATCAATGCATTGATATAATTAATGCGATGCTTGGACTTGATTACAAACAGACAGGGAAGGCACTTGATGAGTTAGTTGAAAGCCCTCAGTGGCGTCATGCCTTCCTTCGTATGACCCAGGATGTTAGGAAGACATGGGTGAAGTGTCGTGGTGAGCAGTAGGGAACCCATTTGTTTGAGTGGATCCATCATATCCAAATTGTTTATTTCTTTTAACAATTTTTACATATTTGTGTGTGAGTTATTGTATTCTGAATATTTAATAGCAGAACGTGGTGGTTTTTTTTTAATTGATTATTTTTTAATTGTAAATGCATTTGATATTAGTAGCTATTGTTGCTATATTTTTTTTTGTCTGGGTTTTAACAATGTTACATAACATAAGATGTTAGGGTAAAATTCTCTAAATAACCTCCACTACTGTCGTAGTATTAAAGCTTGAACTTACTTTATGCAACTGAATTCTACTTTTGTCAGAGTGAAGTACTATTGCAAGTGTTACCATAGCGATGGACACGTCTTCATCTGATAGTGACAGTTTGGATGACTTGATGGAACTCCAGTTCCTACAGGCCATCTCGGAAAAAAATCCACAATGCACTCCAAAACTAACAGGACGTGAATATTTGCAAGAAATCCTAGATGGTCCCCCGGATAAGTTTCATCGCATATTCCGTATGAATCAAAATTATTTTTTGGCTTTGTGTCGTTTTCTGAAAAATGGCAACTACCTCGAGGAAATGGAGGAGGAAGCCCAACGTAGACGCATCTTTTGAAGAAAGTGTTGCCATTTTTTTGTACATTGTCGGTTATAGTCATAGAATGCGAGGAGCTGCTGATAGGTTTTAACACTCGCTTGAAACAATCGAGCGACATTTTACAGATGTTTTGAAAGGTTTGGCAAGAGCAGCCACAGTTCTAATTATTCCCCCGAACACTACACGTATACATGAAAGGATCATTAGTTCCACGGACTTTTATCCATGGTTTAAGGTATTTTGTTACCTCCATCATGACTAACATATGATTATAATATTTCAAAATTTACTAAAGTTGTCGGTTTCAAATTCATTAATGTAGGGAGCTATTGGTGCTGCTGATGGCACATTAATCGATGCTTCGGTACCCGCTAGTCGAAACAATGCTTGTCGTGGACGAATGGGTAATATAACTCAAAATGTGTTGGCCGCTTGTGATTTTGATATGATGTTCACATTTGTTTATGCGGGATGGGAAAGAAGTGCTAACGACTCCCGTGTAATACAGAGTGCATTATCATAAGGATTATTGCAAATCCCTCCCGATGATAAATATTATTTGGTAGAATGTGGTTACACAAATATGCCCTGCTTTTTAGCTCCCTACTGTGGTGAGCCATATCACTTGCAAGACTTTCAAGGGACCAACCATGCACCAACCCAACCTAGGCAACTTTTTAATAAAATGCATGCAAGGCTACGAAATGTCATTAAAAGAACCTTTGGTGTATTCAAAAAAAGGTTTTCCATCTTCAGCCACATGACAAACTACTATTTTACAAGACAGGTTATAATGGTCACAGAATGTTGCGCACTTTATAATTTTATACGTAGATATTCAGCGGACGATACTTTTTTTGAGGAATTTGTAGATGAACAATTAATTCATCATTAACAAAATGAAGATATCGCATCCACATATCAAGGGTTGGATTTGTCATCTTTCCAATTGAATCGTATGAGTATGAAAATAGATGAAATTGCTACAACAATGTGGAATGCGAGACATTAATGTAATTTTGATAAAACAGTTTCATTGTATCATTTACTGTTATGAATATAATGTTTTATGTACTGTGTGAGATGGTATCTTGACCATTTACTGATGACCAGGCACTGCACATGGATTCAGTTTTGTTAGCAACAATGGTCAAAAGAATGAAAGGAGTTGTCAGTAACAGGAAGTGCTTTTATTATCATTTTTTTTACTCACGAAGATGATATCGTTATAGGCAATGATGAAATGCACAACTCAATTTTGAATGTGTGCCCCCCCCCCCCCCCCCTCCTATTTCTGCTTGGTTGTCTTGTATATTGCAGATATTGAAAATATCAAAACTATGAGTGACTATCTACGGAAATGATGTGTGATTCCTTTAAGCTGATCTGTGGTTTATGTTTAGAATTATGTGAAGTAAGAATGAATCCATTATGTGAAGTCAAAATAATGAAATCATTTCTTGATGTCAAGGGGGGTGGACAATTTAATTAGTACTAGTAGGCATGGCATTGTAAAAAATGCAGCCATAGACTGGAGTTTTTATGATTTATTTGAACAATTGTTCTATATAACCATGTTATGAGCCTACGACTAATTTGATCCTTTTTGCTTATTCACATGGCTTTGTTCTAGTATTTGATTTCATGGTCATCTTTGAAGGATACATATACATTTGTTTTCTTCCTTCACCTGCTTCATTTGCTTTAATTGTACACAGTACAAGAAGAAGCCATCAGAATTCATCATAACTCAGAAGCCATGAGCAGCAGCAGAACCCATCACAGGAAGGTAATTGTACACAGTATGGATATTCTACAGAGGAAGAAATCAATGGTTTAATTAAATAGCATCAGAAGCCATCATCTCTATATTCAAATGAGCCACATGTACTATTTTGTGTTTGGTTGGTAGAAATTGACAATCGTGGAGATGATGATGATATATTCTGATCCTGTATAACCTTTGGAGTATTGAAAAACCAAATACTAGTAACCACAAACATGCTAGATGGTAGTAACGAAACAGAAATACGTACTAAATTTTGTAGATGTCCATCTGAGGAACCTGGAGATGATGGCTACTGATGAGATGCTTCTTAACTAGACTATTGATTTCTTCATATTTAAAAGATCTCACTGCGTTACCTTCCTGTGATGGGTACTGTTGCTGCTCATGGCTTGTGATGGCTACTCATGGATTGTGATGGCTTCTTCTTGCAGGTGAAGGGTGGAAGCAGGTGAAGGAAGTAAAGGAGAGATGGAAGTAAAGAAGGAGTAAAGTGCTCGTGTATAGAGAGAAGAGAGTATAAAGTAAAATGATTCTGAATGAAGGAGTTTTGTTAAAACTCTCTTGAAAGAACACTCAAACCAAACAGGTTTCGAGGTTTTTTTTCCCTGACTTCTTCTTGCTTTATAAAGGATGAAGGTTTGAGTTCCACTTTCAATATTAATTTCTTGTTACATCCCTTATAACTATAAAGG
Source organism: Hemerocallis citrina (assembly GCA_017893485.1). NCBI lineage: Eukaryota > Viridiplantae > Streptophyta > Magnoliopsida > Asparagales > Asphodelaceae > Hemerocallis > Hemerocallis citrina. The sequence goes on from CM030360.1 coordinate 35,742,158, forward strand.
CTCGTCATAATTGTCATGGGTAACGCAAAATCAAACTGTGAATTACTAGTTACCAAATACAGAAAAATTTCTACAATATTCTGTACATGTGCCTCTCATGAATCCAGAGATTCTGGCTTCTGATCCTATTTAAGTAAACTATTGATTTCTTCCTTTATAATATTCCCACACTGTGTACAAGATTCTTCATGTGATGGGTGATATGGCTAAAATTAGGGTTAATTCGGAACCGTTCAAAGTGGACACGAATCTTGAAGTCGCAGGGGCAGGATGGTAATTTCATCTGCAGACGGATCTGAATCGGGTACCGGGCCTATTCCCTTAGACCCGCTAGCCTGCGAACGGATCTGGTAGACAGAGAACGGGTCTCAACCCATTAGGGACCAGTCAAATAAGATAGGAGCAAATCCTACTCTATCCCTATCTTAAGGGGATGGTTGTAACCAACCCCAACCAGCCACACCGGAAAATAGGGATTTTCCCTTATCCTGAAAAGGATCTCCATGGTGACTATAAAAACCCCCTACCTCCTACTATAAAAGGTGATCACTCTTTGCACACTTAAGCTCTTTCTCTTCATTTTTTCTGTGTATTGACTTGAGCGTCGGAGGGTTCGTCGCCGGGATCCATCCTGATGTTTCGAATGGTTGTACAGGTCAGCGAGAGCGCTAAGGAGACAACACATCATCAAGGAAGAAGAAGGTTTTCGCCTATTTGAGTTCCTCACGAACCTACAAATCTCATATATTGCCCCCACACCAGAATCCAGCGGCAACAGATTGGCACCGTCTGTGGAAAATCACTCGACAAGCAATCTCATCTTCCTCCTTCAACCCACGTTACTCCCAGCCATGCCTCCCAAGAAGAGACCCGCAAACTCCAACCGAAGGACAACCTCTTCTCATCCTCCTCCTCTTCCTCCGTAGGGGGATCTCCCCCATCCCGACCAACCAACCCAGCAGCTCGATCCTCTGGCTCCGCAGTCCATCCAGCAGCCTTTGGGACCCCAGGCTGTAGTGGGGGAACCCTCTTGACGGAGTCGCCACAAACAACCTGTCCATAAGGTTCGAGTCTCCATCTATAATGCCAACACCGATTCCATGGCTTCCTATACCCCCCCACTCCAAAGGATCTGCGGAACGTGATCAACAATCGGCAGACCGAGTACGGACTCGATCTTCGTACCCATCTGGAGGAGAGGTGGGCCCAAGAGTCGAACCCTCGCCGCGAGCAGGCCAGGGACCGTTCGCCACACCGGTCCAACAGAGGGGGGTCCAACTCTCCCTGTAGACGAAGAGAGTCGCCCCAACATCGCCCGAGACGGAGCCGCTCCCCGGCAGGTCGCCATGCACCTCAGGACCATCATGAGCAGGAATGAGCAGGAGGTCCCCGTCACAAGGGTAGAATTCTAGAAATTCCAGGAGGGGGTCCTCCGGGCTCTCAACGTTGCCCACAACAATGGCCGTAGGGCTCCTAGTCCTCCGCCAGCTCCTCACCATCCTCATCGTTCTCGTAGTCCTCGACCGGTTCCTCACCATCCTCGCCGCTCCCGAAGTCCTAAGCAAGCTGCGAGCCATCGTCGTCCTTCTCCCGATCACCACTGCCGCTCCCGTAGTCCGCGTCCTACCCCAAGTCACCCCCGTCTCTCAGTCAGTCCTCCTCCTACTCTGAGCCATCACCGGCGCAGCCCCCAGCCCTCCTCGACATGAGAACGAGTCTCGGGGCTCGGCCAGGCAAGACCGAAGGGAGGACTCGGTCTACCGCCATCTCCACGAGATGGAGAGATGCCTCGGCCAGCTCGATCGAGACGAGGGGCGACATGCAAGGGACCTTCTTCAGAGCAGGCCTCCATTCTCCCGTACCATTATGGAGGCTCCAGTTCCCGACAACTTCAAGCCTCCACATTTTGAGACCTATACCGGGGAGTCGGACCCGCAGATCACATTGAGAGTTTCAAAACTCTCATGATGATCCACCATGCATCCGACTCCTTTCTTTGCAAGACCTTTCCGGCCACACTCAAGGGGCTAGCACGAGAATGGTACTCTCAGCTTGAGCAGGCATCTATCTTCTCCTTCGACCAGTTCGTGGGCCTTTTCCTCATGCATTTCGTGGGCAGTCGGTGCGCCGAGAAGACGAGCGACACCTTATTGTTCCTCAGCCAAAAGAAGGGCGAACGATTAAGGGATTATGTCAAACGCTTCACTGCCGAGGCCAGGTCCATTGCTTCTTTGGAACCTTTGGTCGCCACCATCGCCTTCCAGTCCAACGTCCTCAATGCTGACCTCAGAGCATCCCTCGCCAAGAAGCCCCCCTCGGGACTTCTCAGAGCTCCTACTTCGGAGCGAGAAGTACATCCGAGTGGAAGAAGCCATCCGCCGCCCCACCTTCGAGGCCTCATCTTCCGCGAATAAGCAGAAAGGTGCAGAAGAAGAAGGAGCTAAGAAGCTCCAAAAAGACAATGGGGGTCAGCGGCGTGCTCCTCCTCGGTTCGAGAAATTCACTCCACTTAAAACGAGTGTATCTGCCATCCTCATGGAGATAGGGAACGATGGCCTCCTACCGCCTCTCCCAAGGATGAATACTCCAGCAAAGAAGAGGGACCAGAGTAAGTGGTGCCGTTTCCATCGGGACCACGGGCACGACACAGATGAATGTTGGGCCTTGAAGGACGAAATCGAGGCCCTCATTCAGAGAGGGCAACTCAACCGGTTCGTAAAAAGGGACCGAGTCGATCCGCCCCTGCCTCCTTGGGGGGCTAACAGGCGAAATGGGCAGCGCACGGAGACACCGGAGGCCAAAGTAGAGGGCATCTTGCACCTGATACACGGGGGCCCAATGGGGGGAGATCCCAACTCATCCCGAAAAGCCTTCGTAAGGGAGGTTAACTCCGTACAGAGCCATCCTCCCCCAAAGGACCTCGGAGTCCCGGTGACGTTCTCCGATAGGGACCTAGAGGGCGTCCGCACGCCCCACTGCGATGCGCTCGTCATCAATCTCTGCATGGCAAACTTCGAAGTTCGTCGCGTCTTGGTAGATAACGGCAGCTCCAACAACATCATTTTCTTGGAGGCCTTCAAAGGCCTCCCACTATCCAGGGACCGGCTTAAGCCCGCGAGCTACACTCTCCACGAGTTCACCGAGGTCCCAGTTACGGTAGAGGGAATTATAACCCTCGACGTAATGGCTGGAAAGGCCCCGACAACTCGCACGGAGCAAATGGACTTCATGGTGGTCGATGTCAAGGCCGCCTATAATGTTATCCTGGGTAGACTAGGTTTGGTCGTGCTTCAAGCCATCCCTTCAGCCTACCACATGAAGATGAAGTTCCCCACCCCCTCAGGAGTGGAGAAGTGAGGGGAAGCCAAGAAGCGGCTCGAAAGTGCTATATGACCTCGATGGGGGGTCCGGTTCTCTCTTTGGAAGCGCTCGAACTTTCTCAGGAGGGCGGTCAAACTATCTCCGAGCCCGTGGACGAATTGGAGGAAGTGGCCTTCTCCGAAGAAGACACCACTAAGACATTCCATGTCAGCAAGGCTCTCTCCCCCTCCATCAAGCAAGACATCTCCCGGTGCATACGGGAGAATCGCGACCTCTTCGCATGGACTGCAGTAGACATGCCCGGAATCTCAGAGGAGCTCTCAATGCACCGTCTGAGCGTCATCCCTGGGGTCAAGCCTGTCCAACAGAAGAGGCAGAAATTTGCCCCGGAGAGGCAACATGCTATCAAGGAGGAGGTTGAGAAACTCCTCAACGCCCGCTTTATTTAGGAGGTGAACTACCTTGAGTGGCTCTGCAACGTGGTAATGGTCAAGAAGGCCAATGGGAGTTGGAGAATATGCATTGACTTCACCGACCTCAACAAGGCATGCCCGAAGGACCCTTTTCCTCTTCCCAGCATCGATGCCCTGATCGATGCGACCTCCGGGCACGAGATCCTCAGTTTTATGGATGCCTTCTCAGGGTACAACCAAATCAGGATGTTCCCTCCCGACATCCCGAAGACCTCGTTCGTGATGGACCAAGGCCTCTACTGCTACCGTATTATGCCTTTCGGCTTGAAAAATGCGGGAGCTACCTATTAGCGCCTTGTGAACAAGGTCCAAGACCAAATCGGCCGAAACATGGAAGTCTATGTAGACGACATGGTAGTCAAGAGCACCCGGCGGCAGGAGCACACTCTCGACCTTCAAGAAGCCTTCGGGGTGCTCAGGAGGCACAATATGAGACTAAACCCGAACAAGTGTGCGTTTGGTGTCTCATCGGGCAAATTTCTGGGGTTTATGGTTAGCCAGAGGGGCATAGAGGCCAACCCCGAAAAGATCCAAGCCATTCTCAAAATGGCTCCCCCCTCCAACGTCAAAGAAGTGCAGAGGCTCACGGGGTGCCTCGCAGCGATCGGGAATTTCCTCTCCAAGTCTGGGGAAAAGTTCCTTCCCTTCTTCAAAGCCCTCAGGGGGGCTAAAGGCTTCGAGTGGGGACAGCAACAACAAGAGTCCTTTGACAAGCTCAAAGAGTATCTTGCCAACCCCCCACTCCTGAGCAAGCCAGCACCTGGGGAGGTCCTCTACCTCTATCTCGCAGCTTCGGAGCAGACGCTCAATGCGGTCCTCGTGAGGGAAGAGGATAAGATGCAGAGCCCATCTATTACGTGAGTAAGGTGCTCCGTGACGCCGAACTCCGTTATCCGAAGCTGGAGAAGATGGCTCTCGCCCTGGTCATGGCTGCCCGAAAGCTTTGCCTATACTTCCAATCCCATTCGATGGTCGTCCTTACTGACCAACTGCTGAAACAAGTTCTCCACAAGCCTGAGACTTCCGGGCGGCTCATGAAGTGGTCCATCGAGCTGAGTCAGCACGACATCAGCTACCAGCCCAGGACGGCGATAAAAGCCCAAGCTCTGGCCGAGTTCATCGTGGAGAACACCATCCTCGACTCATGTGAGTCGCCTGCCGACCCCTCCGTCTGGACCATCTATGTGGATGGGTCCTCCTATGCCGATGGAAGCAGGGCCAGCGTCATCTTAACTGGCCTCGATGCCTTTGTCCTCTAGTACTCCCCCCGTTTCATCTTCCCGGCGTCAAACAATGAGGTAGAATATGAAGCCCTCATAGCGGGGCTCTGCTTGGCTCGCAAGGCGGGAGCCGAGCACGTAAGGGCCTTCAGCGACTCCCAGTTGGTGGTCAATCAGGTGTCCGGGGAGTACGAGGCGAAAGACGATCGAATGGCTAGGTACTTGGCAAAGGTGAGGGAGCTTCTAGCTTTATTCAGAGATGTTCAACTCCAGTGGGTTCCCAGAGAGGAAATGCGCAAGCGGATGCCCTCTCTAAGCTCGCCTCCTCATCTCTCCAAGGTCTAGAACGGACCATCCTAATAGAAGTCCTCAAACCTAGCATCGACGAAGATGGCTCGGAGCCAATGGAAGCCTACCCCTAACATTTGGGGAAAACTGGATGAAGCTCCTCCTCGAGTATCTCCGAGACGGAGTCCTCCCCGAAGATCCGAAAGAAGCAAGGAGGATCAGGACACGAGCAGAGCGGTACACACTCCTGGACGGGGTCATGTACAAATGCTCCTACACCCAGGTCGATGGTCGGCCTTATCTGAGATGCCTCTCCTCGGAAGAGGCGCTCTACACCCTAAAGGAAGCCCATGATGGTCTATGTGGTGCGCACTTGGGAGCGAGGTTCCTTGCCCGGAAGCTTTTGAACTATGAGTACTTCTGGCCTACACTATTAAGTAATTCCGAGGAGTATGTCCGCCAGTGCAACTCCTGCCAGAAGTTCGCCCCAATCCGTCGCTTGCCCCAAGCACAACTTGCCTCCTTGGCAAGTCCAATCCCATTCGCAATGTGGGGAATGGATTTGCTCGGACCTTTCCCTCCGCCACCAGGCCAGCTGAAGTTATTGGTGGTAGCAATAGACTACTTCTCCAAGTGGATAGAGGCCGAACCTCTCTCAACGATCACCAAGAACAAGGTGCAGAAGTTCTTTTGGAAGAACATTATCTGTCGGTTCGGGGTACCTCGCATTCTCGTAACCGACAACGAGACCCAATTTACAGGAGCTGCCTTCCACGACTTCTGCACCGACCTTGGGATTCAACAGCGGTTCTCTTCAGTGGCGCACCCCCGGTCCAACGGCCAAGCAGAGAACGCGAACCGACAAATCCTCTCAGACTTGAAGAAGAGGCTCGACAAGTCCACCAAAGGGCTATGGGTCGAACAACTCCCCAATGTGCTTTGGAGTTATCACACCACCAACAGAACTCCGATGGGAGAATCCCCTTTCAACCTCACATATGGATCGGAAGCTCTTATCCCTTTGGAGGTGGGTCTGTCTTCACCTCGACTCATAGCTTACAACGAGACGCAAAACACGAACCAGCTTCGCAACTGCCTAGACCTCATTGACGAGATCCGCGAGAGAGCCGCAATCTGCCAGGAGACCTACCGTCATAGGAACACTCAAGCTTACAACAAGATGGTACGACCCACCCCCTTAAAGGAAGGGGACTTAGTGCTGAGAAAGTTATCAATTTCCGATCCAAGCAAAAGAGGCAAGTTGGCACCCAATTGGGAAGGACCATATAAGGTCTCCAGAGTTATACGCTCGGGCGCGTATCAGCTTGAAGACCCGGGGGGTAGGAAGATGCCAAGGACTTGGAACGCCGAACATCTGATGAAGTACCGCGAGGGTGTCTAAACACTGCTCTAAGCAACTTTCCCAGGATTGCAAAAACCTTACTTGTATCTTCTTTTTAATCAAAATGTAAAGGCGGTACGCAACTTAGAAGCGGCCGCCCGGTTGTTTTCAATATAGAAAAATTTCTCCTCACAGCTTCCCTATCTCTTGAATAACCTAACTCTGCAGAGCAAGTTTTCTATTTTTTGGCGTAGTCTAACTCTACTTGCAAAAAAAATTTTAAACGACGAGTTCGGAGTCCAACACTTGTCCCGATTCTGCTTCGAACTACTCGCTCGTAAGCGAGTAAGAAGTGGTTCGCCATTCAGAATTGCTCCCACAACCGTTGACACTCTTAAAACGACGAGTTCGGAGTCCAACACTTGGCCACTTGGCTCGATTCCATTTCAGCTACTCGCTCATAAGCAAGTAAGAAGTGGTTCGCCATTCGAAATTGCTCCCACAACCGTTGACACTCTTAAAACGACAAGCTTGGAGTCCAATACTTGGTTCTACTCTGCTCCGAGTACTTGCACCCAAAGCGAGTGAAGAGCGAATCACCATTGCTCTGACAGCTATTGACAACTATAAATGCCAGCAAAATGCGCAAGTTCACAAAACAAGTATTATTACATTGAAGTTTGAGGAACAAGTCGAATTACAAGACCAACTACTCGTCCTTACGACGAGATACAAAACTTGAAGAACAAAAAGTACAAGACTACAGAAAACTACTTCAATGCCTCCTAGGGGCTGGGATACTTCGGTTTAGAGACACCCGGGGACGACGAACATTGTACTGCCGACGTCTCACCTCGGTGCTCGTCTCTAGGCCGGCAAGCTGAGACGCATCTTCTGCACTGCTTCTAACGGTAGCCCCAACAGACGCTCCACTCGACGAAGCAGCCACCCTACTTTGTGCGTCACTCGGGCTCCGACGGGTAACGGGCAAGCGAGTTGCAAGCTTGTAAAAAGAAATCCCTCTATCGCTTTCTTCTCGCGTGCACGAGGTGGTTCCAACGTTGACCCGCTCAGGTTGGGGCTTAAGACGAGCGACCTCCGCCTCAAGTTCAACGATTCGTTCCTTCAGTGAGTCGTCCTTCACAGTTATCTTCAAGCGAGGCAGCCGCGTCGAGCCCGCACCGCTAGAGCTGTCAGTGATAATCCGACGAAGATGAGTAACCTCAATGCTCTTATCGATCTCTCTTCGCCGTCAGCTTGTCCATCGCTGCTGTTAGCTCATCTCTCTTCACCGTAAGCTCGTTCCTCGCTGTCGTCAGTTCGTCTCTCTCAGCTGTCAGTTCATCTCTCTCTGCTGTCATCTTAGTCAAAGAATGACGGAGTCGCCTAAGCCTCAGACTGAGGTTAACGGTTGTCGAAGAGCCATAATCATCACCTTCGGGGGTTGTCTCCCTGAGCCTCTCTTCTAACTGCCGAATCTCCAGGTCTCGACGGCCTAAGACTAATCGCAGATGATTCCACTCACGTTCTGCTCTGCGAAGCCCCCACTCGACTTTGTAAAGCCGCTCTCGGCTCCTAGCGAGGCACAACTTCATCACCCCTAGGCCAGCCTCGGAACGAGTCACCTCGGTCATATAAGGCACTTCGGCGAGCTGCGTCACTTCGACGATCTGAAAATTTCAAAGTGAAACCGTGGTGAACACTTAGCCAAAACTTCAAGGCAAGGCGACATGAACACTTAGCCAAATTTCGAAAATTTTGTGAACACTTAGCCAAAACTTCAAGGCAAGGAGACGTGAACACTTAGCCAAATTTCGAAAATTTTGTGAACACATAGCCAAAACTTCAAGGCAAAGCGACAGGGACACTTAGCCAAATTTAAAAAAAGTTCATTCATTCAAAAAAGCAGTGGCCAGTGCAGATTAGGCGATACATCGCTGATATATATATATATATATATATATATATATATATATATATATATATATATATATATATATATATATATATATATATATAAAAGAAGCGGAAAAGACTAAAATCAAGGCGTGGCCTCTTTGCCGTGGCGGCTCGCAGCTGCGGGGTTGGACTCCTCCGGAGGAGCGACGATCGCAAGGGGGTAACCTCGGATCCATGACTGTTGCCAACGACTTTGACCTCAACATCTGCATCCTCGTCCCCACCTTCATCCTCGTCTGACTCTTCGTCAAAGCCATCGACGTGGTCAGGGAAGAGGCGCCACCCGGAGCAGTTGACCTCATGGAAGCGCTCGGTCACTTGCTTGATGGAGCGAGCATAGGCCTTGGCCATGTTGGCCGTGAGGAACCCTTGGGCCTTCTTCATGGTTACGGATTCAGCCTCCTTCGCGGCCGCGATCTTGGCAGCTTCGATGGCTTCTGCCTGCTGCTTCGCCGCCGCCTCCTTCTGCCAGAGCAGATCATCCTCGAGCTTCTTCACAAGGTCGTCGAGGTACTCCAACCTCTTCGTCTTCTCGTCTGCCTCGACCTTCAACCTATCAAGCTCGTTCGCGATTCGAGCTTTCTCGGCCCGAGCCCTGTCGACCTCCTTCTTCAGGTCCTTCTCAAGTTCGGTGATCTTCTCCATGAGATGACCGAAGTGACAGGTTATCTGCATAAAGAAGACAAGTTAGCAAGAAAACCAGACAAAAATACACAATTAATTAATCCAACAAGCGAAAATAAGTTACTCACCGACACCGCTGCTCGGGTGATCTCGAGGGCATCGTCTCCCATACCGCCGGCGTCCATGGCGGCACGATCCTTCAACATCGCCAGATGTTTGACGGCCTGCATACTCGACGTCGAGTCGCCGAGGAATCCGTCTAACTTCCGGACCTGCCAGTCCGGAATGAAAATTTTTTGTGTTCCTCGGTCAGGAACACTTCGTCCTCAGCCGTCAGCGGAGCTGCCTCCATCCCTAGAGCGGTCGCCATCGGGAACTCGCTTGCCTCGGCCGATACCGAGGCCGCCGTAGTCGCCATTCTCGGGGTCACCGTTGCCGAAGCCGACGCCTCTTGGGCAGCACCAGCGACTGTCTTCGGCTTCGGGGAAGTCACCTTCGTGGTGACCCTCTTCCGTTTCTGTGGAGCCTTACTGCCGAGCGCCACCCTCTGAGCCAACACTGCTTCGTAATCCATAGTTTCTGTGACAGAAGAAAGTATGGTTAAAACACAAGTTAAAACCGAATAAGGAAAGAAAAACTAAAAAGGAAAACTGCATACTAGGGTCTATGCTCCTGAGCCCCCCCTGAAGAGCGCCTCCTCCGTCAGGTCCCTCCAATCGAACTTCAGTCAGTCAAGGAGAACCTGGACCATTTCTTCTTCATTGGGATAGAGCACCGGAAGCTCTCTCACCCTCTTCGTCACTTCCTCAACCCAATCCGAGGGGATACACCATGGATTGCAACCCCGGATGATGAAGTACTTGTCTCGCCAATTTTTTATTGAGTCAGGGCAGCTGATGAGTCGAGCACCGTGCCTCGGGGCCAAATAGTACCTGAACTCCGACTTGTGCTGCTGATGGAGCCGGTATAGTGTCCGAAGTACCCTCAGGTCCAGCTCGATCTCAGCTGCCTGGCAATAGAGTGCGAATCCGTTGATAACTCTCCATCCATTCGGCATGAGCTGGATGGGGCTGACCCCAAACCACCGCAAGACTTGGACAGCAAAGAGGTGGAGTGGCAGGCGTGCTCCGGCAATGAAGGCGTCGACCGGCCAGAAGCACATATTCACCGGCATCGGTGAATTGGCCCTCACCCCGGGACCTGGCAGCATCAGCTCGAATTCTTCAGGGATTTGAAAACATTCCCGGATCCCCACCAAGTCTACCTTGTTGAGGATTGAGATGGTGTCGTCGACTTCCGAGGTCTCCCTCGCTGCATTCTCCTCAGAACTCCGCCCCCTCCCGTATACGATCCATTCGGCATGTTCCTCTGGAAGTTCTCGAACCCTGTGGAGCCCCGTCAGAACGCCCGACAGTCTCTCGAACTCCACCATCCTGCTCGGGTTCTCCACTATGGTCTCCACTACCACCGAAGCAGGATCTTCGGCTCTTTTGCCTCTGTTGACAAGCGGAACCTGGCTCGGAGACAGTTCGTTGGTAGCAGAAGGGGAGGGCTCTGAACGTGGGGGGAAGTAAGACATTTGACTAAAAAATAAACTAAGTGTTAAGTTACCTTGAAGTGACAGCTGCGGTCGGAAAGATCACCGGAAAACGGTCAGTGGTCGTCGGAAGCTCTCGTTAGTAAAAAATGTCACCTGAGTAAAAATCTGAGAAGTTAACAAATGAGGGGGGGGGGGGATGGAGTCTTATAGCGTTGGCACACAAAACAAGAATAGTGAGCTCCAAAAACCCAACAGTCAGGCTCATTTACCACAAAACGACAAAGGAGTTTTTCCGCCTCATTAATGGCCAACGGTCAAACGGTCAGAAGTCCAACGGTCAAACAGCCAACTGTCATCCACGAACTGTCGACAGGTCGTCTTAGACTTCGGCACACTTCACCGAGCGTTCTTGGCACCGACGCTCAAACGTAAGAAAAAATCTCACTTGGACTTCGGCACGCTTCGCCGAGCGTTCTTGGCACCGACGCTCAAATGTGAGAAAAAATCTCACTTGGACTTCGGCACGCTTCACCGAGTGTTCTTGGCACCAATGCTAAAACGTGAGAAAAAATCTCACTTGGACTTCGGCACGCTTCGCCGAGCATTCTTGGCACCGACGCTCAAACGTGAAAAAAAATTTCACTTGGACTTCGGCACACTTCGCCAAGCGTTCTTGGCACCGATGCTCGAATATGGGGAATATGGCTCGTTCGAACTTTGGCAAGCCTCGCCGAACCTCTTTTGACACGTGTCGCCACCTCAAAGCACCGCTGGACCTCGGCAAGGGACTCCAAACCTCCCTCGACTTCGGCCTCCTTCCTGACATGTGTCAGCTCTTTGAGGTGATTGGCGGGGGTCGGCGACATTGCTGAGGATCCTTGCCACCGATCCCCGAATAGGGGAAAATCAGCTTTCATGCAACCATAGCCATTGGATCTCCCCGAAATTCACGCCCGAAGCTGATGAGTAGCTCAGATTGCACCACGTCATAATTGGGTAATTAAAAATTGAATTTTATTTATTAATTCGAATGATTTATTCAAAAAATTGCGAAAAAATGATTAAAAATACGGGGGAAATAGTTAAAAATTCTAGAAAATATTTATAAATTCAGAGGAACATTTTTGGACCCCTGGATAAATAAATATGGGCTAGGATGTTTCATTATTGCTCCCGAAAAGAAAATCATCGCTTGGCAAAATTGAATAAATGGTCCGAAAAAATAATATAGAATTGGGAAAAATCTCCAAAAAATCTAGAAGAGCCCGAAAGCAAATTTGGGCACGCTGCTAGCTCAGAAAAGAAACATCACCCCTTAGACAAGATTCGAACACCCGTTGAGAACTTCGATAAAGCCCCATACGCCATTAAAACAACAAAACTACTCCCGCAAGGCTGTAACACATAGTCTTTGGGAGTGGGGGGGCTCGTGTAATGGCTAAAAATGGGGTTGATTCGTAACCATTCAAAGTGGACACGAATCTTGAAGTCGCAGGGGCAGGATGGTAATTTCTTCTGCAAACGGATCTGAATCAGGAACCGGGCCTCTTCCCTTAGACCCGCTAGCCTGTGAACGGATCTGGTAGACAGAGAAAGGGTCTCAACCCGTTAGGGACCAGTCAAATAGGATAGGAGCAAATCCTACTCTATCCCTATCTTAAGGGGATGGTTGTAACCAACCCCAACCAGCCACACCAGGAAGTAGGGATTTACCCTTATCCTGAAAAGGATCTCCATGGCGACTATAAAAACCCCTCTACCTCCTACTATAAAAGGTGATCACTCTTTGCACACTTGAGCTCTTTCTCTTCATTTTTTCTGTGTATTGACTTGAGCGTCGAAGGGTTTGTCGCCGGGATCCATCCCGGTGTTTCGAACGGTTGTGCAGGTCAGCGGGAGCACTAAGGAGACAGCACATCATCAAGGAAGAAGAAGGGTTCCGCCTGTTCGAGTTCCTTACGAACCTACAAATCTCATCTATTGCCCCCACACCAGAATCCAGCGGCAATAATGGGTATTGCTGCTGCTCATGGCTTCTGATGGCTTCTGATGGCTTCTGATGGATTGTGATGATTTCTTCTTCCTTTATAAGGGATTATGGTATGAATTTCACTTTCAAAATAACCTTCTTGTTAATATGTTATAACTATGAAGGCTTCTGATGCTTGTGATGGCTTCTCATGCATGGGTAAAATCTTTCTAATAAAATTTGTACATGTGCCTCAGATGATTCTGAAGATGATGGCTTTATGATAATATTAATTTTCCATACTGTGTACAATTTCCTTGCTATGATGGCATCTGATGCTGCTAATGGCTTCTGATGTTTCTGATGGATTCTGTTGATTTCTGATGCTGTGATACTTCTGATGTTGTGATGGCTTCTGATGCTGTGATGCTTCTAATGCATGCGGTTTCGGTGGAAGTGCTTCTTGTCATATGGTTGTTGTCAGTCTCCATCTAACAGGAAGTGCTTCATTTAATTGTTTTAAATCACCCTTACTCTTTAACCTCTATCAGTCTAGGCAATGATGAATAATCAAAACTTATGATGCGTGTGATTGATAATGAAAGCATTTGATGCTTTATAAGGGAATAAAAGTCATCCTATCAACATTGATCATTTTCATTATTGGCATGGCATTCAAATGCGTTACAATGCATGATTAGAACTAGCTGGCATGGCATTCAAATGCAGCCCTAGACTAATCTTCATGTTCTATTCAAACATTTTTTCTATACATAAGTGTTCTGAGCCTACAACTAATTGAATCCTTTTAAATATTACCTGTATTTCATTTCGTGATTAATTTTTTAACAATATGATTCAATCCTTACCAGGAAGAAGATTGGTATCAGAAATAGCAGCTGAACTTCTTTTTTACAACTGCGACAGTGTTGCGCAATTGGGTATTGATATCCTGCACTTCTTAATTAGGTTTTTTTGTTGTGTTCAGATGCTGCTTATGGCTTTTAATGCTTCTTATGGATTGTGAAACCTTGTAATGCTTTATAAGGGATAAGGTCTGATGTTTCAATTTAAAAATTATGCTTTACCTTCTTGTTGATATGTTATAACTGTGAAGGCTTCAATTTGGACTGCATTGGGATGCTTCTGATGGCTTCTCATGCTTTGGGCATAATCAGTATGCTAACACAAGGTTTTCAATAAATTTTATTGATGTGCCTTTGATGAATTTGGAGATGATGGCTTCTGATCCTGTATAACTCAACTATTGATTTCTTACTTTAACAAATTTCCATACCGTGTACAATTTCCTTCCTGTGAAGGGTTCTGAAGTTGCTCATGGCTTCTGATGTTATGATGGATTCTGATGGCTTCTGATTCTTTATAAGGGATTAAAGGATGATGTTTCAAATTCATTTATTAACCCCTAATTTTGTTCATTATTCAAAATTTGCAGAATACAATTGGTGTAAGGGCCGACAATTACACATTTCAGATAATCTCGAGTATAGTTGATGAGCTTGCCAGTGATGGGGAGATACAAAGAAGAAACAAAAAGAAGTTGAAGCGAAAGATACCACAAAAACCACATAAAAACAAGCACAATCGAATGTATGATGCATCAGTGTAATTCAGCTGATTTGGGATTCCAGGTTTCAAGTACATAAAATATAATGTATTGGAGCTTAACAAACAGAGAGTTGCAATGTAATATAATGTATTTCAGCTTTATTCTTATTATGAATCTATTAATTGAAGCAAGTGTAATGAGTTACAAAACAAGGGATGCGATCAAAGAATTTTTATTATATTATATTCAAATGATTTTTCATATTACTCTTTTGCATATCGCATATCATTTTATGAAATGTTACATACAATACGAATACAACATCTTCATTGGAAAAAGTATAGTCGAATATCAGTTCATATGAACAAGTTTAAGGTATATCACATTAATACAACTCCTCATATTGATAAGATTTGCTCGATTCGCTCTTTCTTAGGCTTCTTATTCGTATACTTGTAGAACTTTGCTCTGTAACTGTAGGAAAAAAAATTCAGCAGAAAACTAATGCAAATTGATTAAACAAATGCCTTTTATAATCTCATTGTCAAAAAAACTGTTTTTCTATAAATTTGAGAATTTAATTTTATAACCAAACGCCTTTTATAAGCTCATTTTCCAATAACTTTTTTTATGAAAATTTCAGATTTTTTGGTTTACCAAACAACTTTTACACTCTCTTTTTCATAAAACTGTTTTAAGAAAATTGTTTTCAAAACAACAAACCAAACACAACCTTTTTCTTTTTCCCCTTTCTTTTTTGAGAGAGGGCTCACGAATGTAAAATATGTGGGGTCAATGAGTATTTATTGACCACCATGGCTGTTGAGTTGGGTTGGGCCTCTCGCCTACAACCCAAGGAAACTGTAAGCCCAAGTTACTTGGGTTTATTTAATAATACTAGATTTGTCCGTGGCACGTGCTGATACATCATATGAAAAGCCTTGTAAACAGTAAATCAACAATTATGTTGCTCAAGTTTGAATAGTATGACAATAATTAGTTGTAAATAAAAGTCCATGTTTCTATAAGTTTGTGTATATATATAGGAAAATCTTATGTTGTGCACCATCCCTCCGTGTGCACTCGTGTGCACTCGGCCTTCCCGCCTTCATATAGACGATCCGAACTGTTCACATTGATCTACACATCTAAATTAGTCTAAATATGTAAAATCAAATCATTTTAAATTCATTTTCCCATCCATCATGTGACTATAATAAACAATGATTTTCAGTCATACAATTTTGTAACATTTCAATGGATGGGCAAATGAATTTCAAATGATTTGATTTTACATATTTAGACTAATTTAGATGTTTAGATCAATGTGAACGGTTCGGATCGTCGATACGAAGGCGGGAAGGCCTAATGCACACGCCGTGTGCACCATAGGTGGTGCACAACGGAAGACTTCCATATACACGCCGTGTGCACCATAGGTGGTGCACAACGGAAGACTTCCATATATATATATATATATATATATATATATATATATAGGGAAAGGATCGGTTGAGCACTCCTCTAGTGCTCACCGCGTGAACACTAGGCCTTCGGGCGTTCATATCAAAAATCCGAACCGTTCACATTGATCTACACATCTAAATTAGTCTAAATATGTAAAATCAAATTATTTGAAATTCATTTGCCCATCCATCATGTGACTATAAAAACAATGATTTTCAGCCATACAATTTTGTAACACTTCAATGAATGGGCAAATGAATTTCAAATGATTTAATTTTACATATTTAGACTAATTTAGATGTGTAGATCAATGTGAACGGTTCGGATTTTTGATATGAACGCTCGAAGGCCTAGTGTTCACGCAGTGAGCACTAGAGGAGTGCTCAACCGATCCTTTCCCATATATATATATATATATATATATATATATATAGAGAGAGAGAGAGAGAGAGAGAGAGAGAGAGAGAGAGAGAGAGAGAGAGAGATAATTAAATAAATAAAGGAGTTGTTTTGGGAAATTTGAATTTGAATTTTGGGGGAAACTTTTTTTTGGGGGGGGGGGGGGGGGGAATGTGTTTTGTGAGGTTAGATCTGGGCCTTTGATTTTGGGGGAATTGAATGAGAGCCACTTGTGTAACACTCCGAATTCTAAATAAGGCTGAATTCGAAGTTCCACAGGATCTTTACACTTCACTTCGTACAATTTTACAAGGAATTTTGAAAATTTCTATTACAACAGAGTCTTTTACATTTAATAACACAACAGAAGGTAAGTTGAAGTACAATAATGAAAAATATACAATTGTAACAACTTTAAATAATCATCAGCAACAAATCAACTTTATATCTTCTTGTATATTCCAAAATCCTGCATATAAAACTGTGGGCACGTCAGTTGCTTACAATTGACGAAAATATGTTATACACGGCCATCCTTGCTATGCTGAAAGTATAACGATCTTAATACTTTAACAAACCACAAACTTGAATGTAAAAATAAAGTGTTAAAAGTGATTACTCTAAATATGTAAGTGTATGCAATGTCTTAATGCCTAATGCAGATGTTTTACGCTAAGATGGCACTAATGCATACTTGTTCGGATTCTATGCATCCCATACTACATAGGTCCGAGGGCAAACACATACGTACTCTACAATAAAGGGTTCGATCCCTCGCCATGATAACTACCCGGTAATAAAACAAAGTTTAGACATTCCACGAGTACGGATCCCAGTCCCGGAGTCCACCGCCCGACTATATAGAATCCTCGTCGTGCGAACATCCAGTTAGTGTCCCTCTAGCCCAGGTATACGTATATACACTGAAGTACAGTATACTATTCGCTCGACTACTCATAGTCCCGGATTTAAACAAAAGCTCGTCTCCATTGGAAGCAACCACAGTCCCGGAATCCACTGCCTGACTGGGTCTATAGTCCCAGAGATCGACCACCCGACTATATAGAAGCCCTCCACTCACGTTTGCCCAAGTTTATTACATCTTCACTTAGTGCCAAGTTCTTAAGTTCAAGACATGAATAAATTATAACACCTAGAGTTAGTTTTCCCCCTACCAGACTTAAAACACAAATACCGAGATAGCTCACATAGCCATATCTCAAAATAAATCAATCATTTAATTCAACAATTGCCGGTACCCGGGGTCTCACTATACCTCTAGATCACAACCTTTCTAGTTCTAGAATCTATGGGTACTCATACCCTTCAATAATCATGTATTAAACTTCATTGTATTCATATCTTCAACTTAATCAAACTCTTACTTTTGTGTCATTCATGATTTATTCATTCATTAATCACAACTCTAAAAAAATATTTCGTTTCATGAACTCATAACATAGAGTGATTCACTTCAAATCTCATTGGCAATTTAATCACATATCGTATTTATACCACATCAAGTATTCATAATCAACCAAAATAATTATAGAATCTCATCAAAGAAAAATCAATAGTATTGCAATATTTTACTCTTCTTCTAATCAAAATAAAGGTCATACTCTTAAATAAATTTTTCGAATTCATCAACTCATTATCTATCTCAATTTCACTTTTAATTTCTCAAAAAATGCATGAAATATCAGGAAATTATTTTTAATAAATTCTAAACCATTTTAGGAGAATATTAGAATTTTCCCAAATTTTATTTGCATTCAAACACTTCATTTTAACCCAAAAACATTATAAAAAAAAAACAAAAGGAGCTGCCAGGTTTCGAACCCAAGCCCACACCAGTGCTACAGTAACCGACCCTAGGCACCACCGAAAGATCAAGAAGTCCAAGTGACTTCGCTGTCACAAAGACAGACCGCAAGTCAGAAGTACTGGGTTTCAATACTTGGGTTTAATAAAAGAAAACAAAAAGAAAAGGGGACTGTCAAGTTTCAAACCCAGAACCCCAGACCACACCCATGCTATAGTAACAGCGCTAGAGCGCCCCGACTAGCCAGTAAGTCCAAACACGGCTACTGATATAAAAATACACTTCTATATTTTTGTTCATACTGTACTGTTATTAGTTTATTTTCACAAAACTCGATTATTCAATCGATCCAATCTTTTAATGGGCTGTGACTGATTTTTTTAGACAGACTTTATTCGAAAACAGTAAACAACGATTTTGAAACTCATATTATAAACATATATATATATATATTTTAATTCATTTTTCTCTTAATTGCACACATCAATTTGCATTTCTCAATTTTGAAACTAAAAATTTGTATCTTTTATAAACCACTTTATGAACTCATTTGTACTAATTAAAAATTCAGTAGTAAGGCTAACCATATCTCTTGACTACATAGAAAAATCTTTAAAACTCTTTCATGCAAGTTATAAAATTCGACATTATCATTCCAACATGCATAAACTAGTATAATTCATGGCAACAATTCATTTATTATTATTTTCTTTCCTCTTTCTAATCCTCATGATATCTAGGCATATGCTTGAACACAACATTATTTCTACAATTCATAGCACAATCAAAACAACATGAGGGTAAACTACAACAATCACATCAATTAAATCCACACTACTAAATATCAAAATCTAGCATGCTTATCCTACAATTTAGAAAGCATTAAGACCACCCACCTCTTAAGAAGACTTGCAAATGTAGAAACACAACTCCTAGAAAAAACTCTGATTTGCCTCCTCGAAATCTGCGCGCAAGAAAAACGCCCCAACCTCCATTTTCGGCCAAGCACAGTGAGCACCTCCTTCAATTTTACGGCAGAGCACAAAGAGAGCATCTCCACTTCTCATTTTGATACACCCATATGTGTATATATCCACATAATTATAGATACACATATATAATAGAAGAGGGCATAAGTGTAAGTGAGTATATGGAGAGACACAGTGGGCATGTTGGATGGGATTGGGGTGCTGTATGGGACATGAAGAAGGAAAAGCATGGGAGGGAGAACTGAAAGGAGGCATTAAGTGTGTATATATATATATACACACACACACAAATGGGGAATGAACGGAGAAAAGCAAGGACATGTGCTGGATGGAATTGGCCGATGGGATTCGGCAAACAGAGAGTATGAAAGGCAGAGATGATGGAGAAAGGTGAAGGAGCTAGGGGGTATTATATAAGGGGATTAGGGGATAGTTATATTAACTACCCATTAATCAAACCCACTAACTCCACTAAGCCACTCACCCACTCTCTCCACTCCTCCCACTCTCCAAAACCGGCCTCCCTCTCTCTCTTGTTGCATACACGTGCACATGTTGTGCACAAGAGCACACCTTATTCTCATATATATATATATATATATATATATATATGGGTAAAAGGGATATGAGCAACTTGCTCATTTAGTAAATGAGCAATTGATTATGTGGCATGCATGTGATACATTGGACAACTAACTATTTTAAAGATTGTCCAATCACATGTATGCCACATAATCAATTGCTTATTTACTAAATGAGCAAGTTGCTCATACCCCTTTTTCCCTATATATATATATATATATATATATATATATATATATATATATATATATATATATAATTTAAAAACATATGTATATAATATATTGTAAATGTTTAAGTAAAAATTAGTTTAATAAAAAGTTATAGATTTTTATGCAAAATAAAATAAATACACACACTTTAGAATCTCACTTTGAAAAGAACACGCTTAAATACGTACACTGAAAAAAAAACATGTACTTCGCACGTAAAAATACCGAAATACAAAATTCGACTTTATCAACGGAAAATTATTAAAATATAATCGAAAACAACATAAGAAAAAAATATTTATTAATTTTACATATTCCACGGCGTAATCAATATGTACATAAAAACACGTGCATTACACGTACAAAATTATTTTAATCAAAATAGGGGGAAATGAATTTACGTTTATAAAACGAATTCGAATACATAAAATAAATAATTTGAGACACATAGAAAATATTACACATAACGGTGAAAAATACGTAATTGATATGTGCATCGATAATACGTAAAAAGCACGTAAAAATACAGAGATTCAAATTTAATATTTAAGTTGACTCAAATAGGATAAAATCAATACGGGAAATGCATAAATAGTCAGAAATCAAAATACGTAGTGAAGTACGTTACAAAATATACGTGCGTAACACACGAGGGGCACAATTGTCATTTTCAATTTTGCGGGGTGTTACAACTTGATAGCTTTCTTTGTGTTTTATTATATAGATATTGTGAGTGTAATACGTGCACAACGACGAGAAAGATGCTTGCTTCGTCTGATAGTTTGCCTTTGTTTTAGGTATTGATATTGTTCGAGCTCAGCAGCTTGAGGCTGATGCTTGTTGTGTGACAAGAAGTATAATAGAAATTAGAAAAGTATTAATACAGTTTTTGCAACCATGAATATATATATATATATATATATATATATATATATATATATATATCATAATAATAATAATAATAAAACTCAAAGAAAGCTATCAAGTGGCTATCCTTCAATGCAAACAAAATCAATGGCTATGATTCACTATCTCAAAACACATTTCCCCCCCAAAAGTTTTCCTTCAAAACTCAACCCCCCCCCTCCCCAAACTCAAATTTCAAATTCCCCCCTACAATACACAGCTCTCTCTCTCCCTCTCACACTCTCCCCCCAAACCTTCTCTCTCTCCCTCCCCCCCAAACCTCTGAACTCTCTCTCTTTCTCAAAAAGTCACAGGTCTCTCCCCCCCCCACCAAACCTCTGAACTCTCTCTCTCTAAAAATACAGCAATCTCTTCCCCAAATCGCAGCTCTGTCTCCCCCAAGAGTGTGAGGAGAAGTTCCAGAATCGCTAAATCGTCATGTTTAGAAGTCCAGCTCTCTCCCTTTCCTCCATATCTCTAGGGTTTCAGATCTGCGATCCCTAGCTTTTCTGCCATGAATCCTAAATAGTAAGCAGATCGATCTCTCTATTCTTTGTTTAATCTAGGGTTTTGCCTTTGATTCGATTTGTTTTTTACTTTCAATTGCTGTTAGACTTGGATCTGAATTCTTTTCATGGATTGATTGAGATCAGTGTTGTTTGATGGTGGATTAAGATTGAACAAATTTTAATTGTTGTGTTGTCTGATGAGTTAGTCACTATTATGTATTAATAGGCTAAATGGTGATTCTTTCTCTCGAGTTTTTTTATGTTGTTAACAGAAGAAGTCTTTTTTTCTTTCAACTGCTTTCGAAATTACTTTCTACTGTCTCCTAATAAGATTTTGTTTGAATCTTTGCTATTTTTCTATCAGAAATGATCCAGGTTGAGACATTTTTGGATTATGATCAATCAACAAAGGGAGTAGTTTTTACAACAGACTGGCCATATCAACCAGGTGAGCAGGTAAATGACTATTTTATGTACAATCTGTGGTTTATTGACCATCAAGAATGGTGACAATCTCAAGTATCAATTTTTTAAAATAAATCAGAACTTGTGGCCTATCATGTATGTAACATTTTGCAAGTGTAAAATTTGTGCTATGAATATATAGTCTTGAATATGGTATAAAATATATATATATATATATATATAATATTGAAATTTTTAATCTTATATATGACCATTGATTGCAAAATCTTCAGTCTGCTAATTACTATTCTTTCCTCTTATTAGTTTTCTGAACATCTGAAAGCTATTGTGTGACAATCTTTTAATAATTAGGTGGTTTTTGGGTTTTGATATCATATATCTTTATTATTACGGTTTAATCCAGACCTAGATATATATGATGTTGTTGAAAAAATAGTGATAGTGATGCATTCTAGCTATTGAGGAGCAACTGGAGTTTGGTACTCATTTTGAATGTGTATGGTACTCATTTTGAATTGCGACTGTAGTTACATTTACACTGTTTCGAAAAGGTAGGAAAAAGCACTGTAA
Source organism: Hemerocallis citrina (assembly GCA_017893485.1). Classification (NCBI taxonomy): domain Eukaryota; kingdom Viridiplantae; phylum Streptophyta; class Magnoliopsida; order Asparagales; family Asphodelaceae; genus Hemerocallis; species Hemerocallis citrina. Next base: position 35,764,349 of record CM030360.1, read on the forward strand.
TAGATGAATTTTTTGGTAAAGAAAATGAGTGCATGTTGAATATTGCAAGTGGACCTCCATTTTGAACCTTTATTATATAGATACTTTTAAGTTGCAAAATAAAAGTTATTCACCCAAATATTGCAAATGAGTCCCAGTTTACAATTACAATTTTAGTACAACTACAATGAATTTGTGTTTAGTATAAATGTAAACAATGCTGATGAAAATACTGATGATAAAAATGTAAAATATCTCATTTAACAAAAGGTCTTTCAAATTTTGTTTCATCACATTTAACACAAGGTTTTGCAGTGCAAACAAGATCACATTATCAACAAAGAAATTCCCAAACAAAGCTATTATTAACAAAAAATCATTGGAAGAGTATTCATTTCACATATACATCACAATATATACATCACAACGAACTTTCTTTCTCTCTCTATCTCTCTCATTTCTCTCTCTTTTAAATTCATACATTGTTAACTACATAAAAATATGACAAAGGGGAACTAACTCATAAAGTTTGAGGCATTAACTGCGTTAGGAAATTGATTGTTACTTATGCCATACTCCAAATCAAATATGAAATTACTTATGAAGAAGTCACACAATACCGTTGTAGATTCACAATACTGTATTTTTATCCCGAGTTGTTGACAAATGACCCTGCAATATAAATCTGCAATAAACAATGAATTATGCACGTCACTCTATAATCCTACTTCAGATTACATCAAGGTCTACCGGCAAATAAACATTTATATAAATGATCATTCACGAATGCTTGACGAAGACGTATATATTTTTTATAGGATTTTTTATAGGATTTTTTCATATTTTTTATAAATGATCATTCTCTCTCTCTCTCTCTCTTCCTGCTCTCTCTCTTCCCACTATCTCTCTCTCTCTCTCACTCTGTTTCTCTCTCTCTTCCCGCTCTCTCTCTCTCTCCCCACTCTGCCTAATCGTCACGTTTAGAAGTCCAGCTCTCTCTCCCCTTCTGTAGAGTCCCGAATTTCTAATATGATATCTTAGAATTACGTGACACAATTTCCAGCATCTACCTCAAAGTAATTGTAACATAGCCAAAATATAGATAAAAATTTCAACCTTATTACAATAATTCTTTACAAAGCACAACGAAAAATTTAACACCTTGAATTACAAGTCTTTTCTTTTACAACACTTTCTTTTACAATTTTTATAAGCCACAATATCATTCTACCACATGCATCCAAATCCCAATGCTATAGGTACCTACCTGTACAACATGAGGCTAGAGATAACACTAACCCCAAAAAGTACAGGGGTCAGCCATAACGGTGTAAGTGACATCAAAAGAAAAACAACATGAATAATACATGAAGAATAAAGTCATGATCAACACATAGCAACAGTAGTAATGAAATAACAATAAATAAAGTATGAAAACATCAAGTAAAACTAGACTAAGTGTCAAGTGTAGAAAACAGAAAACAACATGCATAAAACCAAGTTAAGAAAACACAAATGCAGTATGATGACTCTTCAATGCATACTTGTCGGATTCTATGCATTCCATACTACATAGGTCCGGTACAAGCCCTTATTATTCTCCACTTTATAGGGTTAGATTCCTCGTTATGCAACTAATCCTACTACGGTGACAGAAACAAGATCCAGAATACTTTGCGAATAGGCATCACAACCCTGGACACGTAAGCATCATGTAAGAATAGCTCAAAAATTGGAGAATTACCTCCCTGCCGTGTATCCCATGAATAAGTTTGCAAGACCCTCGACATGCAGATACACAAGGTACATCCTGTGAATAGGTCCGCCGACCCTCGATACTAGAATGCACCCTGCATGCTCCGTGAATAGGCCTGTAGATCCTTAACACGCGAATATACAAATGTCCTTTCGAGACAGAACAACACAAAAGTCCTGGAACACAATCCGTTGGACTGGACCCATAGAGCATATTCTCATATTTCCCAAGTTCCATCACATCTCCATTAGTGCATGTCATTAGGTTGATTATTAAAACACACAAATTCCCCCTCTCTAGAGTTAGGTATCCTGCCGGACTTAATTTCACAAAAACAACCCCAAGACCCAACTGGTCATAAATTCACATAATCTTATTTGCTGGTTCACAGAAATCCCACTCAACTCCTAGAGACTTACAAAACAAATATCAACACCAAAACTTTCAATAAAACTCTTATGTTCATCAACAAAACGTTTATATCAATAAAACCTCTTAGGTTAACAAAATCCAAATTCATTCAATATGCTCACAAATTCCAGAATTAAAATACAGTATTAAATTCTTTAAATAACTGAGAATCATATTTTAAAGTCATAGAATATCACAAAATATCAATTTCTTCAAAAACTATATATGTTTCACTTAATAAAGTCATAGAAGTCAAATTTAAATTCTAATATAATTAAAATATAACTCTCTGTAAAATATTGTAATCTATAGCAGAAACATCATCTAAAAAGTAGATCAATAATCCATAATATCGAAGAATCAATCGTTAAAGAGAACAACAACAAAAAAAACTCAAGAAAAACAATCAGCCATCACATGATAGTCGACTGTCGACTTAGTTCAAAAAGACAGCGGTCGACTGTCATGCTAAAATCTGAAAGTGCACAATTGACAGTCGATCGTTACTTCATGTGTTAAATAGGTGCGGTCGACCGTCATATTCAAGAAAACACAGCTTTGAAATTCGTGCACGTTTTTACTGATACTTCAATAAATCTTTACAAAATCATAAATTTGCAAAACGAAATTCCTAACATGATCAAATACAACTTGTATAATATATAAGAGTTTATAAAACATATCAAAATCACATCAAATTCACAAAAGAGCAAATTTTCATATACTTCTTCAAAACAGTGATTATAGATATATAGAGTGTATATGTGTGTGTTTATAGATCAGTAAAGTCCACAAAATCTTAGCATAGGAGTAGTGTAAGGTTTGATTCAATCTCAGTATGAAAGCAAATTCAAATCCAGTTGAAAGCTTCACAAAATCACAAAAAAAAAAACACTTTCGGCTGATCAACCATCAGACCCGAAATCAACCCCTTTTTCATTACTTCAAAACTTGATTCTTTTAAATCCAAAAACCACTCTTGTAATTCATTAACCACATATGCAACCCCTCACATCAGTTTCCCATGAAATATATGCAATCACAACATGTTTTTAATGAAGTTTGTATTCATAAAAAATCCAAACATAGCATATACATATATACACACAGCAAAGGTCCACTTTTAATCAATTTTATACAATTCAGATCATACAACTCTTTATATAAGTTGAAATCAGCAAGTATATGAAAAAAAAACATCATACTCATGATTTCTATTAGGTTCTTTAACAATCTCAAATCATATATAGGTAATTTTAATTATCAAGAGCATTGTTTTCATGGAAGATTCAATTTTTAACTCATCCATCCATCCATAGTTTATTATATCAACATACAATCCCTAACATGCTTTCTAATAGACAAATCATCACATACAACATGCATAGAACAATACGAAAATAAACATATGTCACTCACCTTATTGAAGAATCAACCGAAATAATAAAGAGAATAAGAAAAATCCTTCTTTTCGCAAACCAAGATCCTCGCTTTGAAACTCCAAAAAAATAATAATAAAGAAAACCCTTCGTGTAGTACAGCAAAGAGACGACTGCACTCTCTTATTAATAGGCCGGAAATTGGTTATTTAGGGTTTTAAATAGATTTTGTAAAATATCCATTTTGAATATATCTTTACATATATAAATCCTTATACATGGAAATTAGATTAACCAATTAAATAAATATTAAAAAAAAGAAACTAACCTCCAGATCTGGCCGGCACTATTTTTAAAACCCAGAAAACAAGTTTGTACTTTTTGCCTCTAAGTGGCAATTTTGCAAAAAAAAAAAAAAAACAATTCTTTAAGAAATTTGCGAAATAAACCAAATCTATTAGAATAAAAAGTAAACTCTATACCTCTGAGTTGTCTAGTCATCATGCTCAGCCCAAAAATCCGAAAATCTGGAGTTTTTACTCCAAGTGGTAATTTTGCACAAAAGCCCATCTTTTTGTAATATTTGCAAATATGCCAAATAAATATAAAAAAAATTCAGAAAATTCACAAATAATATCTACTAATAAATGATAGATTTCCTCAAAATAATTTTTGATTTTGAACTTCCCAAGAAAATATTTGCACGTGTAAAAAAATAAATTTCAGAAAAATATTTATTAAATCACCAAAAATAATTTTAATTTATTTATTAATCTCAAGAACATTATTTAAAAATCTAGGGTGTTACACCTTCCTCCATATTTTTAGGGTTTCATATCTGCGATCCTAGCTTTTCCGCTATGAATCCTGAATAGTAAGCAGATCGATCTCTCTATTCTTTGTTTAATTTAGGGTTTTGCCTTTGATTTGATTTGTTTGTTACTTTCAATTGCCAAGTTCTGTTAGACTTGGATCTGAATTCTTACCATGGATTGATTGAGATCGGTGTTGTTTGATGGTGGATTAAGATTGAACAAATTTTAATTGTTGTTTTGTCTGATAAATGGAGATTTTGTATTGATAGGATAAATGGAGATTCTTTCTCTCCAGTTTATTTATGTTGTTAACAGAAGAATAGTCTTTTTTTTCTTTAAACTGCTTTCGAATTACTTTCTACTGTCTCCTGATAAGCTTTTGTTTGAATCTTTGCTATTTTTCCATCAGAAATGATCTAGGTTGAAACATTTTTTGAATTATGATCAATCAACAAAGGGAGTAGTTTTTACAACAGACTGGCTATATCAACCAGGTGAGCAGGTATGACTGTTTTATGTATAATCTGTGGTTTATTGACCATTGAGAATGGTGACCATCTCAAGTATCAATTTTCAAAAATAAATCAGAACTTGTGGCCTATCATATATGTAATATTTTGTAAGTGTAAAATTTGTGCTGTGAATATATAGTCTTGAATATGGAATAAAAAAAAGAAAAGAAATATATAATCTTGAAATTTTCAATCTTAATATGACAATTGATTGCAAAATCTTCAGTCTGCTAATTACTATTCCTTCCTCTTATTAGTTTTCTGAACATAATGCTATTGTGTGGACAATCTTTTAATAATTAGGTAGTTTTTGGGTTTTGATACCATATATTTTTGTTTCCAGTATAATTGATTTCAGGACTTGCCACTAACCCGATAAAATCATTCGAAAAATATGTCATATATTATTACGATTTAATCCCGACCTAGATATATATGATGTTGTTGAAAAAAAGTGATAGTGATGCATTCTAGCTATTGAGGATGCAATTGGAGTTTGGTACTCATTTTGAATGTGTATGAATTGCAACTGTAGTTACATTTACACTGTTTCGAGAAGGTAGGAAAAAGTACTATAAATGATGAATTTTTTGGTAAAGAAAATGAGTGCATGTTGAATATTGCAAGTGGACCTCCATTTTGCAACTTTATTATATAGATACTTTTTAGTTGCAAAATAAAAGTTATTCACCCAAATATTGCAAATGAGTCTCAGTTTACAATTACAATTTTAGTACAACTACAATGAATTTGTGTTTAGTACAAATGTAAACAATGTTGATGAAAATACTGATGATAAAAATGTAAAATATCTCATTTAACAAAAGGTCTTTCATATTTTGCTTCATCACATTTAACAAAAGGTCTTGCAATGCAATCAAGATCACATTATCACCATAGAAATTCCCAAACAAAGCTGTTATTAACAAAAAATCCTTGGAAGAGTATTCATTTCACATATACATCACAACAAACTTTCTCTCTCTCTCTCTCTCTCTCTCTCTCTCTCTCTCCACCTCACTTATTTCTCCCTATTTTTAATTCACTAGGTATGCCCAAGGGCACGTGCCTACGGCACGTCTTTGGTATGATGTAGCATATGAAAAAATCGTATAAAAAGTAAAATATACGTCTTCGTCAAGGGTTCGTGTCACGCCCCGCTTTCCAAAAATATGGAATACGAGCACGTGACGAAGCCCAGCAGATGATTTTAACATCATCCATAAGCTGTAGGATCGACTCAGTATCACAACAAGAATATAACAACATATATATACAACCAAGCATGCATGAATAATTCATTAAGCAACGGAAAACAATTTAAACATTAATAATATCCAAAATGTTTTCAGTGTCTGGAACAAAGGTAAGAACTCGGGAACAAGTCTTATGCAGCAGAAGAAATAAATACCTTAAGAAAAGCAATTACTTAAACAAGTCCTTACTCCAAGCGAAGCCTAAAATGTTTGCTCGTCAATTCCAGCAGACAACTAGTCTCCCAAAGTCTGCTTAATAAATATAAAAAGAAAAAACAGGAAAAAACAAGAGAAAATATCCTTAGTGCAAGCTAGGGCCACAAATAGTGAAAACAAGTACAAGTATGGGAAACAGGAACTGGAATCAAGAATGTAACAAAGTTATAACAAGTAGTGGAAAAACCAAGAACTAGCTGACAAAAGGGACATCCTAGTAAACAGGCTAGTTAACAACTGCTAATGGTAAAACATGTGACAGGTGAACCTGTAGGGGTAACTAACATCAAGTATCATGTTTCATGTGTCAGGTTTCACGTATCAGGTTTCTTGTTTCGAGTTACAGGTGTCATGTTCAAGTTTCATGTATCAGATATCAGGTAACCAGTTAATCAGGTAACAGGATAATCAGGTAACAGGATAATCAGGTAACAGGATAATCATGTATCAGGTATTAAGTTCAAGTCTTGTGTGATTACTATCTAGGTAGCACGACATGCATCCCAGTTTTTTTACTACATGGTTGCTACAGTCAAATCAGTTGCGTTTAGACCTAGTAATGGAGTCTATAGGGCGGTGTACTCAGGCATCAAACAAGCAGGTGATCAACATGGGCTCTAGAGGTGGCCCCCATAGGCTCTAGAGGTGGCCTCCGTCACCATGACGTGACACTTAGTTCTACGTGGCACTTAGTTCCATTTAACATACAACTTGGGAAACACGGGCCCCCTTCCGAGTACACTTACCTATATTGCCCACTCTATAGTCCTTCCCTCAAACCTCGGCTTGTTACATTTGTTCAGGCAGGATTGTGTATTGAAATTTATACATGTGAAACATGGTTGAAATAATGAAAATTAATTCTAAGAAAAATTGGGTATGTCCTATAGAGTGTCCAGCAACTACATATAAAATTTTGAGTCAAATGCTCGCTGGTTGCATGGCTAAATTAATTCGCAAAGTAAAGGTGTGCAGCAGTTTTGCAAATCTGCGTCTACTGACACAGCTGCAGTAAAACTGCCACAACTCCTAGACCGTAACTCCGAATTCAGAACTTTCGGAAGTTATCGATATCTACACATCCAGATCTACAATTTCTATTCAGGGCTCAGGCCCAGATTCAAATGATAAGGGGGTCGAACAGCGAAAGGAAATTCAGGACAGCAACTCGTAGAAATAATTTACTAGCGTAGGTTACATGGGAAAATGTTATTTGGTGTCTAAGTCATTATGTGGCATCAATACATGATAATGGAGGTCAAACAGCAAATAATAAATGTTTTTCAAGTTATAGGGTTGCAAGTTCGTCAAAAATTGAGTGTGACATGTATCTACAAATTTAGGGCTCCTTAATTCATATGTCTATGTGTTCATGTGTTCAAGGGTAAAAGAGTCCAATAATTATAAATTAAATACAAGAAAATTTTGTGACTCTTAAAATTGTCAATTTGGAGGTTCAATATTGATCTACAACGAATTTCAAGGAGGAGTCACAATCTAACTATTTGTAGTATTTAAAGGGTGCTTGTACTAGAACAAATAAATTGTACAAGGATACTTGCCTTTAGAGGAGAAGACGATGAATCCGACGGATGACAGGAATGGATCCCGACGACACGGCGACGAGCAAACGATCACGATAATCACGATCGGGCACGGATCTCGATGATGATCAAGATCAAGATGAAGATCCAGCGAATCCAACGGTCGAGATCGGAAATAAAACATATGAGAATTAGAAGGGAACCAAAATATACCATGATTGATAATTGATGAGTGAGAACAAAAATGGATCAAATGATTTACTTACCAAGTAGAAGGCGAACGAGACGGTCACGATCAAGGGTCGAGATCAGTGGGATCGATCGGACGGCTGAGATCGAAGATCAAGATCAAGATGGTGATCACGATCGCGAAGATCAAAAGAGATCCAACGGTCGAAATCAAGATCTTGATGATGATGGAGACGATGATCACGATCGCGATGATCGGCGATCGGACGACCTAGATCCAATGGCTTGGTGATGATCAAATGAAGGATCGGATGGCTGTGATCAAGAGCTGCTGTTGATGATCGATCTGATCTGATCTCAATCACGATGAGATCAAGCAGATCAAATGATCAGGATCAAGAGATCCAGATCCGATCGAACGGACGGCCCACAATCACTCTAATCAAAACCCATATACACAGCAACCTACAGTTCGAACCTGGCTTGGCTCCGACTACCAGGGAAACTGACGGCGGCGCTGGCAGCACGGCAAACAGGGGGCAACCGCGGCTAGGCGGAGGAGGCAGGGGTGCGACTGGGGGAGAGCACCGCAGGGGGGGCGGTCGACGGGAGCTGCCTGCTGCCGCAGGTGGCTGCAGTGGGCGCTAATGGCACCGTGACTGGGATGGCTGCGACGTGTTGCCGACAGTGTCGCGAGGTGAACAGGAGGAGGTCGGCGACTGGCGGAGCACGGGGGGGTCGAGGCGATGGTGGGCATCGCTGCTGGCGCTGGTGCAGTCGTCGTGGGCTGCTGCGGTGTGGGCTGGCGTCGACTGCGGCGTCGTGGCATTGCGACGTGCTGAGACGGACGGGAGAGAGAGAGGCTCGCATGGTGGCGAGGAGATGGTGGGATGGGTGCACACAGCGGGGAGAAGGGGTTTCGGGATGAGGATAGAAGAAGAAGAAGGAAGTGTTGGCAGCTGTAGGGTGTAACAGTAGGCTAGGGTTTTGGGTAGGTTAGATTAATAAGGTATTTATATAATAGGGTATTGGGTTGTTAGGGTTATTGGGTAATGGATCCAATAAGAATAGGGTGGGGTTTCAGGTATTGGGTATTGGATTTTCCAATAGGAAAATGGGTGATGGATTTTGGGTTTTTAATGTGTATTGGGTTAAGAAAATTCAATAAGAAAAATATACGACTAGAGAAAAATAAATAAATAAATAGATCAACAATAGTATAGTAACAAAATAAATAAATTTGTGTACATCAAATTAATACTCAAACACTACTAACTACAATAAAAATAGGTTTTCCATTCGACAGTCAAATATAATAATAATATTGATAACAACAATAAAAATTTTGATATACATATCAAAATGGGATTTGTGATAAACAAGTTCATGGAAGCCCAAATAGTAATAAAATAAGTTACAAATAGCCGAAAACATTAAAGTTGGATTATACTATTATTCGAAGAAAATACAATTTCCGGTTTGAAAGGATTTTAATATAAGATACAATTCGAGTTTAAAATAATACTGAATTTATAATAAATCAAAATACGAAAAATATTCACAAAATACGTATTTAGGAAAATAGGGATTACAGTTCGTGAGTGATGATTTATATAAATGTTTATTTGCCAGTAGACCTTGATGTATTCTGAAGTAGGATTATAGAGTGACATGCATAATTCATTGATTATTGCAGGTTTATATTGCAAGATCATCTGTCAGCAGCTCGGAATAAAAAATACAGTATTGTGAATCTACAACAGTATTGTGTGACTTCATCATAAGTAATTTCATATTTGATTTGGAAAATGTCATAAGTAATTTCATATTTGATTTGGAATATGAAATTACTTATGATGAAGTCACACAATACTGTTGTAGATTTGCAATACTGTATTTTTATCCCGAGCTGCTGACAAATGATCCTGCAATATAAACCTACAATAAAGAATGAATTATGCACATCACTGTATAATCCTACTCCAATTACATCAAGGTCTACTGAAAAATAAACATTTATATAAATCATCATTCACGAACCCTTGATGAAGACGTATATTTTACTTTTTATAGGATTTTTTCATATGCTACATCGTACCAAAGACGTGCCATAGGCACGTGCCCACGGGCGCGCGCACGCGCACACACACACACACAGAGATATATATATATATATATATAAAGATAACAACTTGCATGAACTTTTTGATAGTGAGGAAAGTCAATTCATAATATGTACCAAGAGTGCAATCAGAGTGCTAGGGTCAAGCTGCTGAGAGATTGTTTACAATTGTTGCTACTTACTTTGGTGTGGGAAAAAACAAATAATGAGTTTATATTTGAAGAAACTACTAAAGATCTAACATTTTATAGTCGCCATAAAAAGTGGTTAAAGCTCCCGAGATTTAATTTGGATTGTTGACTGAATACTGTGATCTGAATCCAACTGTTGCTGAAGTGGCCCATGGACCTGCAAAAAGCCTGAAACCCCGTGGGTGGACCCGACGAAAGACCCTCCGACGCTCAAGTCAGAGAACTAGGGAAAGGAAAAACAGTTTGAGAGAGAAATTGAGAATTACCGATTCCCTTCTTACAGAAGAGGGGGGAGGGTATTTATGGACTTGAGAAACAGTTTAGGGGGATGATATGGATCCTTTAGATTAATATGAATTCCTTATCTCATATTGATTCTCTCCCTTAAGAGATAAAATTCTCTTGTTTGGGGATAAGAGATTTGACTCACAGTCCTCATAGGCTGGGTGTCTCTCCTAGTGGGCATAATCTGTCACTTTTAATGGCTTGAAAAAGACCCATGTTCTTATAAATGAGCCTGAAGAAGGCTTTGATCTGTTAAAGATGCCTGTTATGGCTAATCTGCCTGTAGAAGCTTTAAGATCTGTGGTGGAATCGTACGACCCTGATTTCCAGCGATTTTTACCATTATCATAAGCACCCCACTCCTGGAAGATAATTTTCTTAGTTTTTGGAAAGTAGTTTGCCTTATTTTAAAATCCTGTAGTACAATCTTAGTATCTAGGGACGATCGGAGATACCTAGAACCGATCAGAAGCTTCTGGAGGTGACGAATATTTTCTTGGATTTTTTCGAGTTTTTCTGGAATTTTCCATAATTTTTTGGGTTATCTCGAATTTCCCCTAATTTAAAATCACTTTTTCCAATTTGTTAATTAATTATTCCAAATTTTAATAACTTTTCAAAAATTTTAATTAATTTTCCAAAATTAAAATAATTATTTTAGATTTTCAATTAGATTTTTGAATTTTAAATTTTTTTGGGAATTTTAATTCATTTATCAGACAATGCACGCAGACAATGCACACATTTTGGAGCAATCATACGTGTCCATCATCGCTTGGCTCGCCCGCTAAGTGGATTTAACAGCGGCGATGGAGCTGCGATAACTCACGCGTTGATTTCACACTTAGCGTGCGTTTTCGAGAGATCGGGCGGGTGGCATTCAAAGAGGAGTGGCAGTGAAGAGACGGGCGATGTGGCTAAAACTCGAGTGTCCATCCCGTTTGCGCGCGATTATTTGGGGGATCTAACGGACAACGACGGCTGTGGAGAATCCTAGTTCGCCTGATCATTTCGTCGAGCAAGGAGTCATCGTCGAGCTATTATTATTTTTTTGGTTGAGCTAGGAGTCGCCATCGAGCTATTTTTGGTCGAGCTCCTTTTCTCCATCGAGCTATGGGTTTCTTGTCGAGCTACTGCTTTTAGTCGAGCTATATGTTTCTCATTGAGATACTGCTTTTAGTCGAGCTATGAATCGTCGAGCTATGGGTTTCTCACTGAGCGTCAAGCTCGTGTTCCAGTCGAGCTGAGGTGTTGTCGACCTAGAGCGTTTGGCAAACTCAATCTCGTCGAGACCAAGCTTTGGGTGAATGTTTTTCAGTTTGGCAGAGTTGCTGAGCTTGACGAGATGCGAGCTTGGAGCTCGGTGGAGGTAGGAAGGAGTTTGGCGTCGTTTGGAGTTTTGGCGCAGGTGGGCTCCAAAGTTGGGTTCGATTTTTTAAAGCTTGTTATTCGGAGATGGAGTAATTTGGGTTCGATTATGGACTTTGGGTTTCGGAGCTGGGTTTGGAGTCAAGGTGGGCTTTGACCCGAAGTATAATACTTTTTACGGTAGGGTTTTCAAACTTTTTAATTTTGTTGTTGGAAAGGTGGAGGTTGGGCGTCGTTCTTCCCCGAAGCTAAGTATGATCTAGTTGACGTTTTGGTCTTGTGTTTGCTTCTTCGTGTATGAACACATTATACATATGTGTGTGTGTGTGTGTGTGTGTGTGTGTGTGTGTGTGTGTGTGTGTGTGTGTGTGTGTGTGTGTGTGTGTGTGTGTATTCATACACCTGAAGCTCACTTTATAATCCTTGGCTTCTTAGTTGGAGCTTCTTTTGTAATTGCAAATGACTGTTGCTCCAAGCTTTCAGGTGTTAGCTTCTCGTGCTTGTCAACTCATTCTTTCTAGTTTGATCAGGGGATTTGTTCAGTCAAGTATTTTATTTGACCACTGATTTTGTCAATCAAGCGTCCCGTCACTCGTTTTGTTGAACCGCTCTTTCATCACCAAGCATTGTGTTGTTCACTTATTTTTATCGATCGAGTGTTTTGTTGTTGGATGAGCATTCTGTTTGTTTGGAAGCTGAGTGCTTGGATTTTGTCTATGTAGTTGACTTAGAAGAGCTGTTGCAGGAACAAACATCGGAATGCGGTCGAACCGTGGACTGGATGTTTGATCCCAACAAGTTTGTCGAGGCGATTCTGGGATAGAGTTGAGCATTTGAACTTTTTGTTTGCTCCTAGCAAGTTTGGAGAGGCAACTCTAGATGGAGTTGAACGATTGAACTTTTTGTTTGTGCCCAACAAGTTTGTAGAGGAATATCTGAGATGAAGTTGGTCGTAGAACTTGTCGTTTGACTCCTGCAAGTTTGTGGATACAACTCTGAGGTCGAGTTGATCATAAAGCTTGTCGTTTGATCCCGAAAAGTTTAGATAGACAACTCTTGAAACAGAGTTGAATGTTGAACTTGCCGTTTGATCCTAGCAAGTTTTGCAGAGGTAACTCTGAGACGGAGTTGGATGTTGAGCTCGCTGTTTGATCCCAATGAGTTTATGAAGACAACTCTTAGACGGAGTTAATGTAGAGCTTGTTGTTTGATCCCAGCAAGTTTGGAGAGGCAGCTCTGAAACTGAGTTGAACGTTGGACTTGCCGTTTGATCCCAACAAGTTTTGTTGAGGTAATTCTTTGATCGAGTTGATGTAGAGCTTATTGTTTGATCCCAGCGAGTTTATAGGGACAACCTCGAGATGGTGTTGAATGTTGAACTTGCTGTTTGCACCTAACAATATTCGTAGAGACGGCCCTATGACGGAGCTGGTCATAGAGCTTGTCATTTGATCACGGCAAGTTTGGAGAGACAACTCTGTGACGGAGTTGAACATAAAGCTTGCTGTTTGATCCCAGCAAGTTTGGAGAAACAACTCTGAGTCTGAGTTAATTGTATAGCTTGCTGTTTGATCCTGACAAGTTTGGAGAGACAACTCTAAAACGGAGTTAAACGATGAATTCTCTATTTGCACCTTGCAAGTTCATGGAAGCAACTCTAGAGAGGAGCTAGTGTTTGAACTTGTCGTATGCTCCCAACATGTGTGGAGAGGCAACTCTAGATGGAGTTGAACGTAGAGCTTGCCATTTGATCTCGATAAGTTTGTAGAGTCAACTCTGGGACAGAATTGGTTGTAGAGCTTACTGTTTGATCCCAGAAATGTTAGAGAGGCAGCTCTAGACATAGTTTAACATAGAGCTTGCTTTTTGACCCTAGCAAGTTTTGTTGAGGCAACTCTTTGATCGAGTTGATGTAGAACTTGATGTTTGATCCCAACAAGTTAACAGAGAACTCTTTGATGTAGTTAGAGGTTGAACTTGTTGTTTGCACCCATCAAGTTTTGTAGAGGAAACTCTGAGATGGGGTTGAACGTTGAACTTGTCGTTTGATCCCAGCAAGTTAATAGAGAACTTTGTGACGGAGTCGGACGTTTAAGCTTGCCGTTTGCGACCAGCAAATTTTGTAGAGGCTCTGAGATGGAGTTAAATGTTGAATTTGCCATTTGATCCAAGCAAGTTTTGTGAAGGCAACTCTAGGACAGAGTTGATATTTGGACTTGCCATTTGGTCCCAACAAGCTTTGTAGATTCAACTCTAAGACGGAGTTGAAGGTAAAACCTGCCATTTGGTCCCGAAAAGTTTGAAGAGACAACTCTGAGATGGAATTGGGCATATGAACTTGTTGTTTGTGCCCAACAATTTTGGAGAGGCAACTCTGAGATAGAGTCAATGTTGTACCTGCCGTTTGCGCCCAGCAGATCTTGTAGAGGCAACTCTGGGGCGGAACTGACATTTGGACTCGCTTTTTAATCCCAGCAATTTTGGAGAGGCAACCCTGGGCCGACATTTAGGCGGCATATTACGTGAAGCTATGTGTAATACCCCGAATTCTAAATACAACTGAATTCGAGATTTCCACAGGATCTTTTCGTCTCATTCGGTACAATTTTACAAGGAATTGAAAACTTTCCATTTTACATCAGAGTTACATGAAATTTTACACTTTACATTTTACAGCGGAAGCATATAACACAATAATTTACATGTAATGACAGCGGAAGCAATTTACATCATTTAAATAAATGTACATCAACGATGAATAATTTGTAAGCATCAGTTCTCCTTTCACTTTTATCAAGCCATTTATCCTGCATACAAAACTGTGGGCACGTCAGTTTATTCAACCGACGAAAATTATACATGGCCATCCTCTCTATGCCAGAAACAGTATAACAATTCTCATTTCTTAACAAATCACAAACTTGTTCACATATCAAACTAAAGGGAATACCCTATTGATGTTGTGTTGTGATTGTGCACTTAGTCCTTAATGCAATTATTTATATTATATGACACTAATGCGCACTTGTTCGGATTCTATGCATCCCATACTACATAGGTCCGAGGGCAAGCCCTTAATCGTACTTCATCTTGTAGGGTTCAATCCCTCGTCATGACTTAATCTACTACTGTAACTACGGTAAGTATCCTAGATGTTTTCCGACATACGAACTCATGTCTAGGCGCCCTGGAGGGAATCCCAACGCACTGACACATGACTCATCATGCAGGCATCCTGTGGTAATTCAGCTCCTACCATAGACGTGACACCACCCGCAGTCGTCAAATACCCCACGAGCGTCGCCACCGGGACGGTACTCTGGAGCAGTATCCACGCCCTATCATGACTCATCATGGGACATCCTGGGATACTCTCTCGCCGCCAATCCAATGGCCCTCATACTCAATGTTTTTCTCTTACTTTCATCACATCTTCACTATGTATCTAGTCCTTATTTTATTAGAATCATGAACAAAATCAAAGCTCTAGAGTTAGCCTCTCCACTATACCGGACTTAATCATTCATTCAACATGACCAACCTTGGTCTTTCTTTTCAAATTCCATTTCATTTATTTCCAATTTCTGGTGGGAGACTTAGCTACTCTTTTGTTTCAATTTCAATTCACAATTACGAAAATTTCGAGCATTTCCAGCTCATGAGTTCATTTTCATACTCTCAATAGATTTTCCTTTTCCATGTTCATAACTTTCACATTCATACAACTTTCATAAATTCAAATAAATGATTCGCTTCATTTCAGGTATAAATTCATGCAAAGACAAATAGAGTTTACTTAAATTGTCACAACCAATAATCATTCAACATAAGATTCATAATCTTTACCATAAAACAATTCATGGAATTTCTGAGATGTCAAAAGTGATCTGGACAGTCGACTTAGAGCTTATCCGGTCGACTTGTTCAGTCGAAGAAAGTTCTTCAATAACCGCTCGGAAGAGTCGACTGCTGCACATGGCCAGTCGGCTGTTCCGCAGCGTTCAAAATCTACATATCATTTATGGGGCAGTCGACTATCATTCAAACCAGTCGGCTATTCTACAGAGTTCAATTATAAAACTTTTCAAGTTCAGTACAGTCGACTGTTACATACATTCGGTCGACTGAACAGGGTTAATTTTTGAATCAAGGTATCATCTCTCCCTTCTGTTCTTCAATTAACACACAACATTTTATTCAACTACAGTATGTTCAATGTCAACCTGAACATATGATTTTTATTTATTTACCATCATCATAACATATTTTATGATTAAATGTAAATCTCACACAATTAGTATGTTCTTTCCTCCAAATGAGATGCTAAACATATATTTTTCCTTTACTCATCATTTATCCACGAAGATGAATGCTAACTCCAATTTAACATGCTAGAAAATCAAGTTAACAATTCACCTTAAACACATCGTTTCATGGAATTCCGAACTGTTCATATTTTATTTCAGTGTACCAGTCGACTGCTCACATGATCGGTCGACTTTACAGGTCATTTCCAGTTCTCTAATTATCATTAGTTCTTTTTTTCATCTATTCACATCTTCCACAATAAGTATAACACAAAGCATTTTAATATACGATCACCCTATCAATCCACTTTTCACAAATATGATAACAATCAATATTAGCCCTAGCATGATCTCTATATTAGAAGTCCTGAGAAACACCCACCTTGTTGAAGATTTTAACGAAATCCCGTAAAGCCTTCTAGTGTGATAATGTGACTCCTCCTCCTTGCTCCTTGCCACCGAGAATCCTCTGAAGTGATGACCGGCCTCCAAGATACTCACTCACAACTCTCTTAAAAAATATATCTTTCTTTCAAATAAAGTTCTTAGTGTAAAAGACAAATGAGAGAGAGGGGTATTTATACTAGATCTTTGGGTGAGATGGAGGGCTAGGATTGAGTAGATGGTTATGAGATGGAGGGCTAGGATGAGAGTAGGAGTTGTAGTAACTACCCACAACTAGGTAACCACCTATACACTAACTCCACTTCTTCCAAAAATCGGCCAAGGAAAGGTGCTCATGCACGTGTACGTGCAATGCACGTGCATGCACTAGTCTCCATCTAAAAACTTGTACATTATACATCCTTATAAAATAATCTTTTAAAAGATGTTACCTTACAAGTTGTTATTAAGAGAACGGGCTTAAATTGATGGGCCAAAATATTAGTTTTTTACAAAATAAATAAATTAGATTTTTGGGCTTGTGTTTATTTGAGACAAGGGCCTTTTATAAAAAATAATTTAAAGAACACATATACATATATATATGCATATACTCATCATCCATAAGGAAAATAATTATAAGATTTCATATTACGAAAATTGCACGTGCACACTACGTGCAAAATAAATAATTTTCATGGATGAAAATCGGGCATTACATTATGGGTGTTGGAAGGACTTGAGCAAAGAGCTGGGCACCAAACCTGTTGTAAGAGGTTAGCGAGTCATTAACGAGGCTCAAGCGGAGAGCAGGGTAATGAACTCATTGTTCAGAGTTAACAAGTTGTTGTTGAAGCCTGAGCGAAGAGCAAGATGTTGAACTCATTGTTTGGAGTCAACAGGTTGTTGATGGAGCTCGAGTGGAGAGCAGAGCATCGAACTCATTGTTTGGAACCAACGAGTTACTGATGGAGCTCGAGTAGTGAGAAATGCGTCAGACTCGTTGTTTGGGATCAACAAGTTGCTGATGGAGCTCAGGCGGTGAGCAAGGTTTCGAACTTGTTGTTTGGAGTCAACGAGTTGCTGATGGAGCTGGAGCGGTGAGCAATGCATCAAACTCGTTGTTTGGAGTCAACGAGTTGTTGATGGATCGTGAGCAAAAAGCTAGGCCTTGAACTCAGTATTTGGAGTCAATGGGTTATTGATAGAGCTCGAGTGGAGAGCAAAGCGTCGAATTCATTATTTGGAGTCAACGAGTTATTGATGGAGCTCGAGCGAAGTGCAAGACGTTGAACTCGTTGTTTGGAGTCAAGGAGTTATTAATGGAGCTTGAGCGATAAGCAGCGCGTTGAACTCATTGTCTGGAGTCAACGAGTTGTTGATGAAACCTGAGCGAAGAGCAGGCCGTTGAACTCGTTGTTTTGTGTCAACGAGTTATTGATGGAGCTTGGGCGAAGAGCAGGGTATTGAACTCGTTGTTTGGAATCAACGAGTTGTTGATGGTGCTCTTGCGAAGAGCAAAGCGTTGAATTCGTTATATGGAGCTAAAGAGTTGTTGACAATGCTCGAGCAGTGAGCAGGATATTGAACTCGTTGTTTGGAGTCAACGAGTTACTGATGGAGTCTGAGCAAAGAGCAAGGCATTGAACTCGTTATTTGGAGTCAACGAGTTATTGATGAAGCTCAAGCGAAAAGCAAGGCATTGGACTCATTGTTTGGAGTCAATGAGTTGTTGATGGAGCCTGGGCAAAGAGCAAGGCATTGAACTTGATGTTTAAAGCCAATGAGTTGTTGACAGAGCCTGAGTGAAGAGTAAGGCATTGAACTCGTTGTTTGGAGTCAATGAGTTGTTCATGGAGCTCGAGTAGAAAGCAAGGCATTGGACTCATTATTTAGAGTCAACGAGTTGTTGATGGAGCCTGGACGAAAAGCAAGTCGTTGAACTTGATGTTTAGAGCCAATGAGTTGTTGATGCAGCTCGAGCAGAGAGAAGAGTGTTGAACTCATTGTTAGGATTCAACAAGTTGTTGATGGGGCTCGAGCAGTGAGAAGAGTGTCAAACTCGTTGTTTGGAGTCAACGAGTAGTTGATGGAGCGCCCGAGCAGAAAGTAAGGGGTTGGACTCGTTGTTTAGAGTTAACGAGTTGTTGATGAAGCTCAAGCGGATGGAAAGGCATCGAACTCGTTGTTCGAAGTTGATGGGTTACTGATGGAGCCTGAGCGAGGAGCAGAACATTGAACTCGTTGTTTGGAGTCAACGAGTTGTTGATGGATCTCGAACGAAGAGCAGAGTGCTGAACTCATTGTTTGGAGTCAACGAGTTGTAGATGGGCTCGATCTGTGAGAAGAGTATCAAAATCATTGTTTGGAGTCAACAAGTAGTTGATGGAGAGTCCGAGTGGAGAATAAGAGCGTTGAACTCGTTGTTTGGAGTCAACGAGCTATTAGCGAAATTTGTTTTGAAGTGAAGGACTTTGTGTTTGATGTTGAAGTGCAGTCATTTTTGTTTGTTCAGCGCGTAGAAGCAATTCTGTTCGTGTACACTTAACGAAGTCTCTGGGATGTCGAGCTTGCTTTCCTTCGCTATACGCCATGCTTGATGGAGTTGGGACTCATCCGTTTGCGTGGTGCTTCACTTGATACGAAGTAGGAGCTTGCTTGGGTATGGGTGGTAGGAAAAACTTGGAGCTTGCTTGGGTGAGGGTGGTAGGAAAAACTCGGGTGAAGACTTGTCGAATTTCATCGTCAAGAATTGAGGCACCCCTGGGGAGCTGTTAGCTGGTAAGAGTCCTGTGAAGAAATTTGCCTCTTAGGTGAAACATCCCTCTATTGTGTAGCTGGAAGGACGACTTGTAGGACAGCTTGTTTTATAGTGTTTGCAAAACTTTTATAGCGATGTTTAGGCATGAAATGTAGACTCATTGTAATTCAATACTTGTAATGTGACCCGTAGTTTTGTATTTGTACATATTTGTAATGGCACTGGATCTAAATACATAGATTTGCGGTAGTTCTGTGACTTGGAGAATTCTTTCAGATGTTTGATCCTTGCTGTGTAACTTGTTGTAGAAGTTGATGAGCCGTCGACTGGGTTCTTTGTAGCTAAAAGAACAAGGCCTCGAACTTGTTGTCTGCAGCTAACGAACTGTCGATGGGGTTCGCATGTAGTGTTTGACGGAGTTATAACTTGTCCGTCTTGTACCCAGCTAGTTGTAGGTAGAGTTGGTATCGGGTCCTATCGGGTCGGGTCCTCCACTACCTAGACCCAGACTCGGTACCTCACGAGTCCAAAAATTGGACCCAGACTCAGACTTGCAAGAACCGGGTTTGGATCTGGGTTCGGGTGCTAGTTAGAAAAATATACCTGTCGGGTCCGATAGTGGGGAATTTGCACTTAATTATTTTTGCACCTGATACCTTACGGTTCCAACAATGTTTGCACTTAAGTACATGAATAAATATTATATTTACACATTTGTCTTCAAAAATTACTTTTATATGTATATCCCTATAACCCTATTATATTTTCTAATGGGTTAGGGTCCGGTCTGGGTCAGTTCTATTTTGAGCGGACCTGGACCCAACCCATAAGTGTATCAGGTCTTATTTTAGGACCCAAACCCGACCCAGAAGTGTTCGGTCCGAGTCAGGTCTGGGTATCGAGTAAATGTGACAGTGCTAGTTATAGGAGCAACTCTGAGGAAGAGTTATTTTCCAAACATGCTGTACGGGTGTTTAGCTAATTGTAGGAGCAACTCTGAGGAAAAGTTATTTTCCAAAGTTGCTATGTGGGTTCTCCAATGAATTTTGAGAGTCACATCGAGTGGCTAGTTGAACCCTAAATGTTATTTTTGCAAGTTTTATTGGAGTAATTACAATCCACGATTTTGGACCTTTAATATGTCTTTAATGAATTTTAACTAGTTTTAGCGACAAATCGAATGGGGAGTTAAACTCTGAACGTGCTTGGTTGCAGGTTGCTAGAGTACTCCGAGCCATGGGTATGAATTCCGAACTTGTTAGTTTAGGTATTAATAGGTTGCATGAGCAGATCGAATTGCGAGTTGAACTCTGAACGTGCTTGGTTGCAGGTTGATAAAGTAACTCCGAGCCATAGGTATGGACTCTGAACCTGTTGTCGAGGCATTGACGAGTTGCAGGAGCAGATCGAATGGCGAGTTGAGCTCTGAAAGTTAAACAACTCTGAGCCACATGTATAGACTCGAAACTCATCTTATAAGGAGCTTCTAATGAGTTTTTGGTGCCGTTCTTAGGAGTAGGCTTGACATTTAACTCATTATATGCATCCGTAGAGTTGTACAATAATTCCGCAAAAAATTAATACTAAATTTTATTGGAAAATAAAACTAAGCGGCGACTCAAGTGGTTGGCCTTTATCACAAGGAGTGGCCGGTAGAGAAAGCAGTCTTTTATTGAAAAATTAAACTAAATGGATGCTCTAGTGGTTGGCCTTTATTACAAGTTAAAAAAATTTGCTGCTACCAATATGAGAGGACGTTTTAGATGTCTTCTTTGTACTTCATAAGGTGTTCTACTTTCCAAGTCTCTGCTGATATCTTGTTACCCTTGGGTCTTCAAGTTGATGAGTCATTTTGGCGAAGAACTTGGCAGACTTTGCATGGACTTGTCTGTTTTGAATAGAGAATAAGAGATCTTCAAATTCACCAATGTGTTTAGACAGGATTGTTTCTTGCCATTGAATGAGCAGAGCGGCTTCGGGCAAGGGGTTCAAGTCTATATTACTGTATTTTGATGAGATCGAATTTGTATTTGGTGGGAGATGGTTTGGCAGGTTTGGAAGTTTATGGTAGGACTTTCTATGACAGTGGCTTCAAGCTTGTTTACGTTCTTGGAGTCACTATGATGGCTTTCCGGCGGTAGCTCTATGGCATCGAGGGCGAGAACTGAGCACCCCATTGTAGCGGTATAACATGCTTGTGCTGCCCGTTGGCTCCCTACAACTTGGCCTACACCTGCTGCTGTTGGGAACTTCATTTTCATGTGGTAGGCAGAAGCAACTGAATGAAATGCCGCTAAGCCTGGACGGCCGAATATTGCGTTGTATGTGGCTTTGATGTTGCTTACCATAAAGTCCAATGCTTCCGTTCGAATAGCGGGAGATTTTCCTACTGTCACATCGAGTGTGACAATTCATTCTACTTGAATGGGTACACCAGATAATCTGTTAAGAGTATAACTGACTGGCTTGAGTCTATCTCAAGAGAGCTTCAGGCCGTTGAAAGTGTTCAGGAAAAGGATGTTTACTGAGCTGCCGTTATCCAGCAGGATGCGACGTACCTCATGATTTACCATGCAAAGATTTATGACCAATGCACTACAATGATGCATTCAGACACATTCTAAGTCCTCATTAGAGAAAGATATTGGAATCCCGGTGCTCTTGGCAGGTGGGATGTTATATACTAAGTTGACTTTCCTAACAAAGGCTTTGTAGAAGGAGCTGGAATCTCCTCCCATCGGGCCTCCGTGAATGGAGTGGAGAATGACCGTGTGTTTTGAGTCTCACGATTTGGAAGACCTCTTTCGACGCTTATTAGCACCCAGTGCCAGAGGGGTTTCAGCGTTGTTGTTTTGTTGGACAATTTGAGAGAGATAGCCCCGGCGAATTAGGCCTTCAAGTTTTTCTTTAATGACTTGGTAGTTGTCAGTGGTGTGTCCATGATGTAATGCCCAAAATTTTTATTTAAATAAGAAATGTTGATTTTCACGTGTTGTGCACGTGCAAAATTTCGTATGCACATTTATTTTTATAAAATTTCCTTTTGTAACATGAACCATTATTTCTTTCTTTCTCTTTATCTTTCTAAAAAGCCTAAACATTATTTTCTTGTTTTGAGCCCACTCTAATAATTAAATATTTTATTAATTAGCCCATAAGCCTAAGCCCACTATTTTGAAGCCCACAAACTTAATCAATCTTTTAAACTGTCACAACTTGTCATGTAGACACAATTGATGAACAATTGATTGATTAAATTTGTACAAACTTTAAATGGGGGGGGCGTACTAGAAGGGCACGTGCATGCACATAGTGTGCTTTGCACACCCTTGGAGGCCGGATTGCATAAGAGAAGAGTGGGAGAGTGGGTGTGTGTGCATGGGTGGTTGTAAAACACTAAGAAAAAAATAATTGAAAGGAAGAAACTATATAGGTGAGTAATATATTGGGGAGTAAAAGATTGAGAGTGCATTTGTGTGTGTGTGTCCCAACCAAAGGAGGCTAGCCCCATCCCTAAGCGCCAGTGAAGTATCGGGTTGCACCAAGGAACAAGAATGAGAGCTTTTTGCAACACAATCTAGGAGGAGAAGGCTACTCTCTTGCATTCTAGGAGACTCTAGGGGCTTTCATTTCATTTTTCTCCAAAGAGGTAGGTGTTTCTCATTACTTCTAGAATTAAATACCATGCTAGGAATGATTTTAATGAAATTATTATGAATCAACTAGTTAAAAATTGGAACCATGTTTGTTTAATTAAAAGTAGAGCGGTAATTTAGAGAATAATTGATGGATTGATTGCTAATGAATAATTGTTGATTAATGTATTGGAAATCTCCAAATTGTTGTGCTACATGAACGTTATAGTAAAAAAAAATCGTGATTGAATGCATCATGTGTAGTTAATTGCCAAAAATAGATTTTTTATTTTTTGTAGAAAGATGAGATTTTGTGTTCTAAAAATGTAGTAGGATGTTAATAAGAAAGAGAACAAAAGAACATAGTAGTTGTGGAATTCTAACTCTAAATTATGAAGAAGTGTGTTATTGTTCTCAATGTCGAAATTATGGACATGGAACACAAATTAGGACCAAAATACATGTTTTATAAAGCGAATAATATTTATAAAAATACTGGTTTGCTGTAGATTTATGCATATTATAATCTAGTAAATTTTGCTTTCAAAAGAGAAGAAAAAGAAACAAAATTGTTTTTGAGAATAATGAAATATAGATATGAACAGAGAACTAGTTCAAACCTAATTAAATCCTTTTCAAAACAATCTAGTCGCTTAAACCAGTTGGTCGGAAGGGTTTTAGTCGCTACAGTAGTGGGGGCTTAGTCGCTGGTCTCGTGTTCGATACTGAGAAGAATCTTTTCGTTTTTTTTTGTGTTAAAAACCCCAAACACCGAAATCTAATACATAGGAATAATAAATCCCTATCATATCGCCTCGGTGGCTTGGCGCAGTGGTCTTGGGCACTGTCCTTTGGGCTGCTAGTTGTGGGTTCGAATCCGGGTGTGGGCTTTGGTTTAAAAAGTTTTTTGGAGAAATTAAGAGTTTTTGAGTTTTTTAAAATAAATTAAAATTCAAGAAAAATATGAAAAAATTACTGAAATTATTTGGACTTCATGAGAGAAATTTTTATAACTTTTGGTAAAGTGTAATTGAGAAATTAAGGCTATTTTGCAAGAAAGGACTTGTTTTTAATTAAATTGTCTTTTGGGATAAAGGAAAAATAAATGAGTTTTTTTTGAGTTTTAAAATAAGAATTAATAATGAGAAATTTGAAATTGTGATTTGTGTAACTAATTGAAATTATAAATTGTGATTTTTTGTACGGATTGAAAATAAGAATAAGAGATTGGTGGAATGAATGAACTATTGAATATGACTAATTGAAATTTATTATTATTTTTTGCATGAGATTGTGCATGGAATTGAAATATTGAATATGATGAGTTTGAAGGATATGGATACATGAATACTATGATTATGAAATGTAAATTGTGATTAATCATGAAAAGACTTTATGAGCATGAAAAGCTCGATGTTGTAATTGTGAGTTGAAATTGAGAACTAGGGTGTAGCTAAGCCTTATACCGGCAATAAAAGAAATTTGGAAATGATATTTGAAATGAAAAGACCAAGGTTTGGGTCATGTGAAATAAATGAATAAGACCGATATAGTGGGAGTGCTAAACTCTAAGGGATTGATTTTATTCATGATTCAATTAGACTAAGAATTACACATAGTGAAGATGTGATGAAAGCAAGAGAAAAACATTGAGTATGAGGGCCATTGGATTGGCGGCGTGAGAGTATTTACAGAATGTCCCATGATGCGTCATGAGTAGGACGTGGATACTGTTCCAGAGTACTGTTCCGGTGGCGACGCTCGTGGGGTGTTTGACGACTGCGGGTGGTGTCATGTCTATGGTAGGAGCCGAATTACCACAGGATGCCTGCATGATGAGTCATGTGTTAGTGCGTTGGGATTCCCTCTAGGGCGTCTAGACATGAGTTCGCAGGTCATAAAATATCTAGGATACTTACCGTAGTTACAGTAGTTGATTAAGTCATGACGAGGAATTGAACCCTACAAGATGAAGAACGGTTAAGGGCTTGCCCTCGAACCTATGTAGTATGGGCTGCATAGACTCTGAACAAGTGCGCATTAGTATCATATAAACGGAAATAATTGCATTAAGGGCTAAGTGCACATTCACAACACGACATCAATAGGATAGTCCCTTTAGCTTTGTTTGTGAACAAGTTTGTGGTTTGCTAAGTATTGAGAATCGTTATACTGTTTCCGGCATAGAGAGGATGGCCGTGTATAATATTTCTTCAGTTGAATGAACTGACGCACCCACAGTTTACATGCAGGGTAAAGATGCTTGACAAATTGAAGTATACCTGCTGCTCAAAGATTGATTTAAATGTTGTTTCATGTAATTACTGTAAAATTGCTTCCGCTGTAATAATGTAAAGGTATAATGTAACTCTGATGTAAGAAATGTTTCAATTTTCTTGTAAAATTGTACGAAAGAAGTGTAAAGATCCTGTGAAACTTTGAATTCGGTTGTATTTTGGAATTCGGGGTGTTACACATGATCTCTGTGAAACATGCACCACTTGTTCTTATTTCTTCTCTTGCTTGCTGTGGACATCTTCGGGGTAGGGTGGATTATGCTGTCATTCTCAACTTTCATGAGGATGGCTAATACGCTTGCATTGAGAGGAGTGAACTTGTCGAAGCATGGTGCTGGAGGTGGACGACATTGACCTGCGCCGTCTTTTTGAAAATTCATGGATTCATCCTTGTTTACATTCTTCTGTTTGTTCCCGGAAGGTGAATCGTTCTTGCCTTGAGGAGTTCAGTGGAATCTTTAGGAGGCTTCTTTGCGAGGGAGGCTTTCAGGTCTTTGTGAGAGAGGTTGTGGCGGAATACAGCAACAGGTACTGATGAATATAGGGAGGAGATGGACCTTGCTTCGGATGTGAAGAGCTTGACAAAGTCCTTCAGCAATTCTCTGTCCTTTTTGCTTTAATTCCAACAGGGAAGCACTTGTTTTTTCAGCCTTGCTGCTAGTAACGAAGTGCGTTATGAAGAGCTCATCGAGATGGTCAAAGGAGAATATTGACTCTGGTGTGAGGCGGGAGTACCATTCCCTTACTGACCCTTTTAGAGTTGTAGGGAATGTTCGACACATGAATGCATCAGTGGCATTGTAGATTATCATGAGAATTTTAAATCTCTTTATATGGTCAGCCGGGTCAGATTCACCATCGTATGTTTCGAATTGTGAAGCTTAGAAGTTATTAGGAATGAGTGCATCTAGGATGGATTTGCTGAAAGGAGGTCAACTAGGGCATTAAGCCGTACTAGAGTGGTTCCCCTCATTCTTTATTTTTTTCCATACGAGCTTCTAATTCTCGAATGCGGCGAAGGACTTGGTCGTCCTTCCCCTTCGATCTGGTTGAGTCTCTAAATTCTTCTTCTTTCGAAGGGGGTAGAGTGACGGCTCCATAAGTGTCGACCTTGGTCATGAGTTCCTCGTATAGCTTGGAGGATGTTATGCAAGAGGGGTCTTTTTCTCTTTGTTTATCTAAAGATGATTTCGGCTCTCATGAGTTGGGCTTCTTTCTGCAGTGTGCCCTCTATTAAAGGAGGAGTATCTTGATCTCTGCCATGGCAAAGAGTTGCTTCTTCGGTTCATTTGACGTTCTGAGCGGGAGGCCTCGGTTCGGGCGCACCTCTCAACCAAATGGATCCGTAGAACGGTTCCTTGTTGCCTGTTGCTGAGGATTTGACAAAAATTTCTCAAACTCCGAAGACCTCGCGAGGCCATTGAATCAGTGGAGGCATTATGGACCAAGATATGGTCGTGCAGAGGGTGCTGTTCATGACTGTAACGCTCCGATTTCCTATACCGGGAAACCGTGACATAAGCCAGAATCTTTTCCTTCAATTAGCCGCAATACACAGAAAAATAGGAAAATTTAAAACTTTTTATTTAACACCAATGTATTACAAGTCCGAATGTTATAAAACTGCAATATATTACATCAGTGTTACAATAGTGCCTTACAAGCCCATGTGTTACAAACCTTCAATAAATTTATATCTGAGTACAATGAATAATAAATAACACTTGGTACTTTACTTGGATGCTTCTCAATATAAAATAAATTACAATAGATATTACAATTGAAAATAAGAATCAACACTTTGCTTCTCTTGCCTTGAGTCCTCCTGAATCCTGTACCTGTAGTTTTGCAATTCACTACTTAATGAAGTGGGGACGTCATTATATATACTGACGCTTTAAGGCTGATGACTAGCAGCGAATCTCAACTTTAAACAAATAGATTGATGAAAAGAGAAAAATGTATATATAATTGATGTGTCAGTGTATGCTATGACTTAGACTCTAATACAAGATTAACTAATGCAAGGATGCTCTTATTCTAATGCAAGCAAGACTCTGGACAGTATGCACCCCATAAATACATACACCCATATCAAGCCATTTCTTCATATTTATAGGGATTTGAACTCGCGCCATGAATTCTGCTCTTGTACTCAACCTGTTCCTGAAGATACAGCGTGACCGATGAGGTTGCTCTGAAACGGTCTAATCCCACCATCCGCAGTCATATAGTGGTGTCTCTGTTTGCCACTAATGCCCGGCGTACCGGACCTCACTCAAAAATCTGACGAACACTTGAAGTTAACTACAACACAGGTTAGCTCGAAGCATCCCCTGTGGCCCCCTAGCTCATAGATCATAGTCTATGGCCTGTTCGCCTCTTGACATAGAACATGACGGAATTCCGGAGGTCCATCCCTAGTTCCGACAGGGAAACTTTCCGCTTTTATCATGGAACTTCAGAAATTAACAGACGAGATACGAATCCCGTGCTCCCAACTCCTGAGAAGGCACTGACCGTATCCCTTTGACTGGAAGGGTACAACCAATAACACCACCTAGTGTTGGCCTAAAGGACATGCCGGATCATAAGGTATCACCTCTAATACCAACTCTTTCCCTTCGGCGAAGTGATAATAAATAAAGGTTAAGTAGTGATAGCCATAAGTTACTACCCTAACGATGTCACTAACCCTAAACAATCCGAGGGATGACAACAGTACTAACACAACATGCTAGGTCTTTAGTTAGTCTTCGCAAGATAACTCTACTAGGTGCTCAACCTAGACTTACCAGAATCCCTAAGGATCCTGTTCACAGCCCATCGATCCAAGACCCCGGCAATACGAATTTATTCGCATGCTACTACCCTGAACTTGGATTCCTTCTACGCTCTTGGCACGGGATCAACCTACACCGGTTAATATCTGACGGTGCACGAGGGGTGACTCGTCCACAGTCCATGAGGAGTAAAATAAATACATGTCTTGATGGTCGATGTTCCTAGGATAATGATATCACCCTAGATGAGCTCAACAACTACGTACTAGCTAATAATATATAAACGAGTAATCAAAACTCCTACGAGCCAAATGAGCAACACATTATCAAAACAACTTACATAAGAGCCAACTAGCTACGTATGAGCCAAACGAATTACATACGAGCCAACTAGCTACGTATGAGACAAACGAACCACGTATGAGCCAACTAGCTATGTATGCGACAACAAACTGCTAATAATTAGCGTGAACTTATTTTCCCAACATAAACATGATATTACATGACTTATAAGCACAAGGAACACTTCTTATTCATAATCAAGTGCATGATTCAAACTACTAACAATTCACGAAAACTCTAGTTAACATGAACTAGAATTTCGTGTATAAGCTTACTAACAAAAACTTGATCTTTTATACACAAAAGCAACATAAAAAGCCTTCTAACAACCTAGAAGCAATTAAACCCGCTACTCTTATCGGAATTCAAAAAAGTTAGACTTTTTAGAAAGGTGAGAACATCTACTACAACTCTCTAGTTGATAACTTTCTCAGATTCCGTATGGAACTCAAGTTTCTGCTCTTTAAACACATTTCAAGAACAACAAAAGACAGCAGATTGGTTGAAATTTGTAAATCTCATAACTTTTTC
Source organism: Hemerocallis citrina (assembly GCA_017893485.1). Lineage (NCBI taxonomy): Eukaryota > Viridiplantae > Streptophyta > Magnoliopsida > Asparagales > Asphodelaceae > Hemerocallis > Hemerocallis citrina. Next base: position 35,793,412 of record CM030360.1, read on the forward strand.
CATACTTATCGGAATCAAATAAAATTGGACTTCTTGGAAAGCTAAGAACATCTACTACAACTTTCTAGTTGACAACTTTTTTAGATTCCTTATGGAACTCAAATCTCAGCTCTTTAAAGACAAGTCAAGAACAACTCAAGACAACAGTTTTGCTGAAACTTGTAAAGCTCATAACTGGTGCTATACTTATTGGAATCTAACAAAATTGGACTTTTTGGAAAGCTAAGAACAACTACTACAAATCTCTTGTTAACAAATTTCTCAGATTCCGTATGAAACTCAAATTCCTGCTCTTTAAACACAAGTAAGGAATAACTCAAGATAGCAAATTTTCTGAAACTTGTAAAGCTCATAACTGGTGCTACATTTATCGGAATCTAACAAAATTGGACTTTTTGGAAAGCTAAGAAAATCTACTATAACTCTCTAGTTGACAACTTTCTCAGATTCAGTATGGAACTCAAAATCCTGCTATTTAAACACAAGTCAAGAACAAAAAAAGACAGCAGATTTGCTGAAACTTGTAAAGCTCATAACTGGTGCTATACTTATGGGAATCTAAAGAAATTGGACTTTTTAGAAAGCTAAGAACATTTACTACAACTTCCTAGTTAACAACTTTCTCAGATTCTGCATGGAACTCAAATCTCAGCTCTTTAAACACAATTCAAAGAACAACAAAGACAGCAAAAGGCTGAAACTTGTAAAGCTCATAACTTTTGCTATACTTATCGAAATCTAACAAAATTAGGCTTTTTGGAAGATAAGAACATCTAATAAAACTCTCTAGTTAACAACTTTTCAGATTCCTTATGGAACTCAAATTCCTGCTCTTTAAACACAAGTCAAGAACAACAAAAGACATCAATTTTGCTGAAACTTGTAAAGCTCATAACTTTTGCTATACTTATCAGAATCTAACATAATTAGGCTTTTTGGAAAGCTAAGAACATCTACTACAGCTCCCTAGTTAACAAATTTTTCAGATTTCGTATGGAACTCATATTCCTGCTCTTTAAACACATGCCAAAAACAGCTAAAACAACAATTTTGCTGTGTTGCTTGCTATTTTGAGGAAACATTTTGTTTAGCCTAGTAAATTAACCCAGAAAATTCTAAAAAAATTAGAGTATGGTAGTAACACATATAAGAACCTCTCAAATTAATTTGGAGTCAAAATTCCAACTTTAGTACAAGTAATTAATTCATAAGCATAAAAACAACATACTAGTTACTAAGATTGGATCTTTAGGGTTTTACTTGTGTTCTACCACATCAATCTTCATATGCAATTTTATTCTTGTCCACAATCCTCATATGCACATGAACTTAGTCCAAGTTGTTCATATACTAAGAAAATAAAACAACAAAACAATAACAAACAAGTTAAGAAACCCCTACCCAAAATCGGTTTGGAAGAACTTGCTTTGCTCTTCTCCTCCTTGTTCTTGCTCCTCTTCAAGAACAACTCCAAGCCAATTAACCCATTCTATTTTTCTTTGATTTGATCTTTCTTTCTTTTCTTTTCTTCACAATTTTTTTCTAAAATTAAAACAAGCAGAAGAAGAAGTAGAAGAAATATGAGAAGAAGAGATGGAGTGAGATGAGAATGATATGAGATGGGAGAAACAAAATGGGCTTTGCCCTTTGGAAATGGCCGGCCAAGGGAGTTTTATAGGAGAGGAGGGATGAGCTTGTGGTGTGAGAAGAACCCAAGTGTCACCCCCTTTTGTGGCTCAACAATTGGGGTTTTAATTTGCAAATTTATATTGCAATCACACCTTAATCCAATCCTAACCCTCCATTTGATCATGATTAATAAAAAATAAAAGACATTGTCCCAAAATAACATGCTACATGATTTCGTACAAACGTACGAAATCGATACAGTATATATACGTATATATATATATATACATATACATATATATATATATATATACCGATAGTTTTTATTTGTTAAAACGAGTAATCTCCACCAAAAATATTTTAATTCCGTAATAATAATAAAAATAATTTTATTATCGGCTCGGAAGATTTCAGTACCAATTTGATACAATACAAATATACACAGACTAGTGTGTGTGTGTGTGTGTGTGTGTGTGTGTGTGTGTGTGTGTATACTAGTGTAATGCACGTGTGATGCACGTGGGGAAAATGAGGAGGGAATGAAAAGGACAAAAAAAAAACTACCAACATGTGCGCTGCACGTGTTGACACACACACACTAAGGAATAAAAAATTGTTTATTTGTTAGAACCCAACTCTCCCATTAATATAGTATATATATATATATATATATATAATGTTTATTAATAAAACCGGGTGATATGGCTAAAAATAGGGGTTTAATCGAGGCCGTCCAAATTGGGCACGAATCCTGAAGTCCGGGGGCAGGACAGTAATTTCACTTACAAACGGGCCAGAAGCGGGTACTGGGTCTCCTTCTCACAGATCCAATAAGCCCGCGAACGGATCCACCTCAACTGGGTGCGGGTTCCAACCCGCAACAAACCCGGTCCAGCAGGATAGAATTAGGGTTTCTGATTAACATTAATCAACGGCCCTGATTCATATCTATCCTTTCACTGGGGATTAGGGATTACATTCCTTATCTATACACAAGGAATTACATGCCTAATCTGTTCCCTAAGACGCCTATAAATACCCCCCACCCATCTCCATTAAGAGGTAATCAATCTTTCACCAGTTTTTGCGCTCTTTCATAGTCTTCCAGATTATTGACTTGAGCGTCGGAGGGTGCGTCGCCGGGAACAACCCCGGTGTCTCGCACTTTTTTGCAGGTGTACGGAGGGAGCGACGATCGAACCCCGACGGAACAGGTATACAGGTTTACTATTCAGTTTCCCTAAGAATCCACAAATACTATCTGTTTGCCCCCACACCAAAATTAGCGGCAACAGATTGACGCCGTCTGTGGGAAGCTAGCGAATAGAAACCTCTCCTCTTCCTGGTGAACCGATCTCCAGCCATGCCTCCTAGGAAGGTCAGATCAAGGGGGTCCAATCGGGGACCCAACCCTGATCAGCAGCAAGAAGTCCTCCCTAATCCCGCTCAGCAACAAGGGCAACTTCCCCCTACCGCGGAAGACCCGCTCCAACAAGACCTTCCTCCTCCTAATCAGCCACCCCCGAAGGATCCTAACCCTAAAAAACAGCCTCTTCACCAAGAGCACGTCTCCATCCACAACGCCTCCACGGACTCCATGGCCTCCCATCACCCCCGAGCCTCGGGTCGCCACAATACCGTCCTCAATCGCCAGAAAGATGATGATCTCCGCCGCCATCTGGATGAAAAACGGGCCCGAGAGGGAACCTCCCGCCAACACCATCCGGGCGAGCAGTCTCCTCGCCACCGTTACTACAGGTCCCCCGTCAGGAGAGGGAGGAAAGAGTCCCCCGAGCATTACCGAAGAAGGTACTCCCCCGCGGGTCGGCAACAGCCCAGGAACAATGAGGCACCAATAACCCGTGCCGAGTTCCAGCAGTTCCAAGCGACCGTCCTGCAGGCTCTCAACCTCCGCCAAAACCCTAATGAGCCGAAGGCCCATCACCTCCTCCGGTCCGAAGCCCTCGCCGACGGTCCCCATCTCCTCGTCCTGCACCTAGCAACTCCCGGCGCACCCCAAGTCCTCGTCGCTCCCGAAGTTACCATCGCCGTAGCCCTCGCTCTCCCTCATATGAAGATGAGTCTAGGGGCTCGGCTGATTACCGTCGGAGGGATGACACCATGTACCGTCGTCTTCATGAAGTAGAGAGGCGTCTGGGCCAGATAGACCGGAAAGAGGAGCTTAGGGGGAGGACCCTACGTCCTAGCCGACCCCCTTTCTCCCGAACCATAGTGGATGCACCTGTGCCGTTCGGTTTCAAACCTCCCCAATTTGAGACTTACACCGGGGAGACCGATCCAGTTGATCACATCGAAAGCTTTAAAACTTTGATGCTCCTCCATCAAGCTTCCGATGCCCTCCTCTGCAAAACCTTCCCCGCAACTCTCAAGGGACCAGCTCGAGAGTGGTGTTCTCGCCTTGCCCCCTCCTCAATTTTCTCCTTCGAGCAGTTCGAAACCATCTTCGTCACGCATTTCGTAAGCAGCCGTAGAGCTGAGAAAACCAGCATCTCCCTATTGCACCTCCACCAAAAGAAGGGGGAGAAACTGAGAGACTATGTGAAGAGGTTCACAGCTGAAGCCAGGACCATAGCATCCCTCGACCAGTCGGTCGCTACGGCAGCATTTCAATCTAATGTCCTCAATTCCAACCTCCGCTCCTCCCTCGCCAAAAAGCCTCCACAGAACTTTTTCGACCTTCTCCTTCGCAGCGAAAAGTACATCCGGGCCGAAGAGGCCGAGAATCAACCCAACTGGGAGGGGTCTTCCTCCGGGTTCAAGAGAAAAGGGACAGAAGAAGAAGGAGCTAAGAAGCTCCAGAAGGATAATGCCGGCCAGCGTCGACCTCCCCCCAGATTCGAGAAGTTCACTCCCCTCACCACAAACGTCTCAACTATTCTGATGGAAGTCGAAAAGGAGGGGATCTTACCTCCAGCTCCGAGGATGAACACCCCCGCCAAGAGGAGGGATAAAGAAAAATGGTGCCGTTATCACCGGGACCATGGGCATGACACCAACGATTGCCGTGCTCTGAAGAACGAGATTGAAGCCCTTATTCAAAGAGGGCAGCTGACGAAATTTGTAAGAAAGGACCGAGCCGAACTTCCTCCCCAGCCTCGGGGGGCTAACAAGCGTCCGGAACGAGAAGAGACGCCAGACTTTGAGGAAGAGCGAGTCCTCCACCTCATCCATGGGGGTCCAATGGGGGGCTCCTCGAACTCCTCTCGGAAAGCATTTATAAGAGAGGTCAACTCAGTCCGAACCACCCCTCCTCCCAAAGGCCTCGGAGTGCCAATCACTTTCTCTGACGAAGATCTTGAGGGTGTCCGCACCCCTCATTGTGACACACTCGTCATCAGTCTCCACATGGCCAACTTCAAAGTGGAGAGGATCTTGGTAGACAACGGCAGTTCCGTCAACATCCTTTTCCTCGATGCTTTTAAAGGCCTAAAGCTCTCGCGGGACAGACTCAAGCCCGCCGGTTACACGCTCCACGGGTTCACGGGAGTGCCAGTGTCTATTGAAGGGGTGATTACCCTCGACGTAACCGCTGGCAAAACTCCTACTACCCAAACGGAGTCGATGGACTTCATGGTCGTAGATGTCCCAGTAGCCTACAATGTCATTTTGGGTCGGCCCGGTCTGGCCGCCCTTGAAGCCGTCCCTTCTGCCTATCATCTCAAAATGAAATTCCCCACTCGGGCAGGAGTAGGAGAAGTAAGGGGCAATCAGGAGCAGGCCCGCAAGTGTTATATGTCCTCCACCCTCGAACCCGTCCTCTCCTTAGAAACACTGGAAATCCCCCAAGATGCCGCTCGGCCGACTTCCGAGCCGGTGGACGAATTGGAGGAGGTACTCTTCTCTGAGCAGCAGCCGACCCACAAGTTCTTTGTTAGCAAGACCCTCCCGTCCGCCCTATACTCAGATATTGTAAAATGCATCCGAACCAATCGAAACCTCTTCGCATGGTCAGCAGCAGATATGCCCGGTATCTCCGAAGAACTCTTGGTCCACCACCTGAGCGTTGATCCGGGGTCCAAACCGGTTCAGCAGAAGAGGCGCAAGTTCACCCCCGAGCGTCAGCTCGCTATCAAAGAGGAGGTGGACAAGCTGTTGAAGGCCCGATTTATACAGGAGGTAAACTACCCTGAGTGGTTGTCAAACGTAGTAATGGTGAAGAAGTCCAACGGGACTTGGAGGATTTGTATTGATTTCACCGACCTCAACAAGGCCTTCCCCAAAGATCCCTTCCCTCTGCCGAGTATCGACACTCTGATTGACGCAACCTCGGGACATGAGCTCCTCAGCTTCATGGATGCTTTCTCAGGTTACAATCAGATAAGAATGTTCCCCCCGGATATCCCGAAGACCTCTTTCGTGACTGACCAGGGGCTCTATTGCTACAGAGTCATGCCATTCGGCCTAAAGAATGCAGGGGCGACATACCAACGCCTCGTCAACAAGGTTTTCCAGGCCCAGATCGGCCGGAACATGGAAGTGTACGTCGATGACATGCTTGTAAAAAGCATCCGAGGTGTTGATCATGTGGCTGACCTCCAAGAAGCATTTGACGTTTTGAGAAAGCACAATATGAGACTCAACCCGAACATGTGTGCGTTCGGCGTCTCATCAGGGAATTTCCTCGGCTTCATGGTTAGCCAGCGAGGAATTGAAGCAAATCCGGAGAAGATCAAGGCCATATTGGACATGGCCCCTCCTAGAAATGTCAAGGAAGTTCAGAGGCTGACTGGTCGCCTAGCCGCCATAGGGCGCTTTCTGTCAAAGTCCGGGGAGAAGTGCCTCCCGTTCTTCAAAGCCCTCAGGGGGGCTAAAGGATTTGAGTGGGGGCAGCAGCAACAAGACTCCTTCGACCAGCTTAAAGCTTACCTCGTCAATCCACCTCTTCTCAGCAAACCCATACCTGGCGAACTGCTCTACCTCTACCTGGCAGCTTTCGAACAGACGCTTAGTGCAGTCTTAGTCAGAGAAGAAGAAAAGGCTCAGAAGCCCATTTACTACGTCAGCAAGGTGCTTCGGGACGCCGAGCTCTGGTACCCGAAAATTGAGAAAATGGCCTATGCCCTGGTAATGGCCGCGAGAAAGCTTTGCCCCTACTTTCAGTCCCATTCGGTGGTCGTTCTTACCGACCAGCCACTGAAACAGGTGCTTCACAAGCCCGAGACCTCCGGTCGCCTTATGAAGTGGTCAATCGAGCTGAGCCAACATGATATAACTTATCAGCCTCGGACCGCAATCAAGGCACAGGCACTAGCCGAGTTCATAGTTGAAACTACTATCCCAGAGTCCAGCCAAACAGTGAAGGGACCACCCGTCTGGTCGGTCTATGTCGACGGGTCCTCTTGCAACGAGGGAAGCGGGGCAGGGGTCATCCTGGCAGGCCCAGATGACTTTATCCTCCAATTCTCCCTCCGTATAAACTTCAAAGCCTCGAACAACGAAGCCGAATACGAGGCACTCATAGCCGGCCTTGGAATGGCCCGAAATGCAGGGGCACAACGCCTGCGGATCTTCAGCGACTCTCAGTTGGTCGTCAATCAGGTCCTCGGCGATAACGAAGCCCGCGATGACAGGATGGTCAAATACTTGGCTAAAGTCAAGAGTCTCATGGCACTGTTTGAAGAGGCCCTCATCCAAGGAATCCCCAGAGAAGAAAATGCTCAGGCCGATGCCCTATCCAAATTAGCCTCCTCTTCCCTTCAAGGCCTCGAACAGACTGTTTTGATAGAAGTCCTCCTGAAGCCGAGCATAGAGGACGATGCACTCGACTCCGTTGAAACATTGCCTGTCCTCCTCGAAGACAATTGGATGAAACCCCTCGTCGAATTTCTAAGAGACGGACTCCTCCCCCAGGATCCAAAGGAAGCACGAAGAATAAGAGCCCGAGCCGAGCGTTATACATTAATCGAAGGCATCCTATATAAACGCTCCTTCACCCAGGCAGACGGTCGGCCTTACCTAAGGTGCCTCTCCCCCGGGCAAGCCGACTACGCCCTGCAAGAACTTCATGAGGGCATTGGCGGGGCTCATTCTGGCTCCAGAGCCCTAGCGCGCAAAGTGTTGAACTACGAGTATTACTGGCCCACACTCCTACGGGACGCCGAACGACACGTTCGGCACTGCAGCTCTTGTCAAAAGCATTCCGACATCCGACGCCTTCCACAAGCACCACTCACCTCCCTATCAAGTCCGATCCCCTTCGCAATGTGGGGGATGGACTTACTGGGGCCATTTCCGCCAGCTCCCGGACAGTTAAAGTTCCTAGTCGTGGCAGTCGACTATTTCTCGAAATGGATAGAGGCCGAGCCCCTGGCTACAATCACCGAGCACAGGGTCGTTCAATTCTTTTGGAAAAATGTGATCTGCCGATTCGGCGTTCCCTGGGTCATAGTTACAGATAATGGAACACAGTTCACTGGGGCTGCCTTCCGAGCCTTATGTGAGGACCTCGCTATACAACACCGCTTCTCCTCCGTCTCTCATCCTCAGTCAAATGGCCAGACCGAAAATGCCAACCGACAGATCCTCTCAGGCATCAAGAAGAGACTAGACAAGTGTTCCAAGGGCTTGTGGGTTGATCAGCTGCCCAACGTGCTGTGGAACTACCGCACCACAAAGCGGACCCCAACAGGCGAGAGTCCGTTCAATCTCACCTACGGGTCCGAGGCCACCATTCCCCTAGAAGTCGGAATACCCTCTCCTCGTTTGATAGCTTTTGAAGAAGAGCAGAACGCTAGAGAGCTCAGAGCAAGTCTAGACTTAATAGACGAAATCCGGGAAAGAGCTGCCAAACGGCAACAAAGCTACCGGAGAAGGATTGAGCAAGCATACAACAAAAGAGTCCACCCAACGGACCTCAAAGAAGGGGACCTAGTCCTCCGAAAATCGGCCATCTCGTTCCCCGGACAGAAAGGCAAATTGGCCCCGAATTGGGAGGGACCCTACAAGATCGCAAAAGTGATCCGCCCCGGTGCATACAAGCTAGAAGATCTCGAAGGCAGGGAGATTCCCAAGACTTGGAATGCTGACCATCTCTTGAAATACCAAGAGAGAGCAACGACGCCTCTCTAAGTAACCCGAGATGTCGAACCATTCCCTTCCGGTTACTAGTAGTGATTTTTCCTTTATTTTTATTGTAATAACGGCTAGCAACTTTAGAAGCAGCCGATCATTGGATATTAATAAATAAAGTTTTTCGTAATTTTGATACTGTTACATCTCTCTGCTTTTAACCCCTCAATCTCACGATGGTTCGGAGTCCAGCACTCGGCTCGACTCTTCTTCCTCGGCTCGCCCATAGACGAGCCAGAAGTAGATCGCCGTTCGAAATTGCTCCCACAGCCGTTGAATGGTTCGGAGTCCAACACTTGGCTCGATTCTACTTCGCAAGTTCGCTCCTAAGCGATCTAGGAGTAGCTCGCCATTCGGAACTGCTCCCACAACCCTTAAACTAATCTCACGATGGTTCGGAGTGCAGCACTCGGCTCGACTCTTCTTCCTCGGCTCGCCCATAGACGAGCTAGGAGTAGATCGCCGTTCGAAATTGCTCCCGCAGCCGTTGAATGGTTCGGAGTCCAACACTTAGCTCGATTCTGCTTCGCAAGTTCGCTCCTAAGCGATCTAGAAGTAGTTCACCATTCGGAACTGCTCCCACAACCCTTAAACTAATCTCACGATGGTTCGGAGTCCAGCACTCGGCTCGACTCTTCTTCCTCGGCTCGCCCATAGACGAGCTAGGAGTAGATCGCCGTTCGAAATTGCTCCCGCAGCCGTTGAATGGTTCGGAGTCCAACACTTGGCTCAATTCTGCTTCGCAAGTTCGCTCCTAAGCGATCTAGAAGTAGTTCGCCATTCGGAACTGCTCCCACAACCCTTAAACTAACCTCACGATGGTTCGGAATCCAGCACTCGGCTCGACTCTTCTTCCTCGGCTCGCCCATAGATGAGCCAGGAGTAGATCGCCGTTCGAAATTGCTCCCACAGCCGTTGAATGGTTCGGAGTCCAACACTTGGCTCGATTCTACTTCGCAAGTTCGCTCCTAAGCGAGCTAGAAGTAGCTCGCCATTCGGAATTGCTTCCTCAACCTTAAACTAGCCTAACGATGGTCAGGGTCCTATGGCTCGACTTTACCTCACCGGCTCGTCCCCAAACGGGCCGGGGTAAGACGGCCACTCCGACCTGCCCCCACGACTGTCGAGCCGAGGTGACGAGGTACCGACCCTCGTATATGGCGAAAAAACCTTCCGAGGCGAAACCACCGTCAGATCATCTCAGAAGGTGTGCTAGGGCGTGATGAGCGGTTCTAATTCAGCCACGTGTCCACAAAACGACAAGATAGCGTTTTCTTGGGAACTGGACCCGCCTCAAGATTCGTGCAACCATCTAACAACTCTGATCGCTTCACTTCGCTCAGCAAAAGTCACTCCGGTCATCAAGCTACGATCAGGCCGCGCGGCCACAGCCTAAAAACAGCTGCACCTTAGCGACCGAACCGAGCCGCACCTGAAGGGGCCAAGGTACTCGACGAAGCGAACACCTGCCTTGCGGTTCATTTCGGGCCTACCCTAGCTAGCGCAGTTACAGCACAATGAGAAGACAACAGAAAACAGATCGGATAAATCAACTCCAATTTTATTAAAAACTTAGACAAAATTACAAAAAGATTACAACAAAAAGAGTTCGAAAAACAGTCCGAAGGACAGTTCTAAAGACATCCGAGGATAAGACACAGCCCGTTTACTGCCTCCGAGCAAGAGGGACACTTCGGTTCAGCGATACCTTGGGTCGGCACTTCTTGACCTCCGAGCTCGTCTCCAGACCAACGAATCGAGACGCCTCCTCGCCGCTGACCCTGACAGTCGCTCCAACCGAAGCACCACTTGAAGACACCGCTACGCCACTTTGGGTGTCGGCTGCTGACCTGCCTACGATAGGAGTCCGCTCGCCGCTTGATAGAACGTGATCCCTCGCTCAATCTCTTCGCGAGTGCACGAGGTGCTCCGGACGTTAGCCCTCACCGGCTGAGGCTTGAGCCGAGCAACCTCTTCCTCCAGTTCGACGATCCGATCCTTCAATGTGTCATCCTTTACTATCACTTTAAACCGAGGAAGCTTTGCCGAACCAGGGTACTCGGCGCCGTCGGATATAATACGGCGCAAGTGGGTCACCTCGATGCTCTTGTCGACCGTCACCCTTTGCAACTGTTCTACCTTCCTGGCGAAGTCGTCTCGTTCGGCTGAAACCCGAGCCAACTCTTCTTCCTTAGCAGATAGTTCGGTCTCGACTATCCGTAGATGGTGCAGTTCGGCCAACGCCTCACTATGCCTAATCTCCAAGTTGTAAAGTATCTTCCTCGTTAGGTGAACCTCACCCTCGAGACGATCCTCCCGAGATCGCTTAAACAACTCGGCTCGGCACCGATCAGCCGAGGTGATAAGAGTCTGCTCAGCAATCTGAAATGAGAAAGGGATAGCATTGAAGTACTATATTGCCGAACCAAACACTTAGACAAAATTTCGAAGTCAAAACATTCTTCATTCATTAAAAAGCGGTGGTCAGTCCGCAAAAGGCATTACAATGCTCGGAAGAAAAGACAAAACGAAAACTACAAAAAATTTAACGAGGGGATCAGGGGTCCACCTGCGTCGCCGCTTCGACCACGGGCGCATTGACAGATGGCCCCTCGATCCTCCCCTCAACCTGGCCGTCCGCCACAGGTGGCTCGGTCTCCTCCTCCTCGTCTTCACCTTCGGCCTCGTCGCCTTTGCCTTCCTCCCCCTCGTCGCCTGAAGGCGACCTTGGCCACAGTCGGTAGCCGACCCGCTCGAAGCCAGGGACCCGTTCTTGGACATGATCGAGCACCCTTTGGTAAGACAGCTCCATGTTCTTGGACATGTGCTTCTTCGCCTCGGCCTCGGCCTCCTTCTCCACCTCGGCCCTGATCTTCGTCACCAAGGCCTCCTTCTCTGCCTTCTCTTCGGCCAAAAACTTCAGCGCCGCAGCCAGTTCCTCGGTGGCCTTGGCGGCCTTGGCAGACTCCGCGTCAATGCGCCCCTTGGCTTTCTCCAGGTCGGCAACAAGGTCGGCCACTCGGACTTCCAGGGCCTCGGCTCGCCTCTGCTCGGCCTCAAGTTCCTTGACCGCCCTGACCTTTGCCGCCCTGTCTTTGTCGCTGGCGGCCCTCAGCTCCTTCTCCTGCTCGGCGAACGACTCGAGAAGGTGGCCGAAGTGGCAGGTTGCCTGCAAAAACAACGGTCAGGACAATATGCAAACCGGGCAGAAAACTTGAAGGAATTTGCAGAAGAAAAACTTACCGACACGAGCGACCGAGCCACCTCATAGGTGTCGTCGCCGACCGTCCCCGCTTTCAGCGCGGCCCGGTCCTTCGGCGTTGCCAAATGCTTGACGACCTGAACCGACATCTGCGAGTTGTCGAGGAACCCGTCGTGGTTCTTCACCCGCCAGTTCGGCACAAAAAGCTGCTTGTGCTGCTCGGTCAGGATTTCTTCGGCCGCTTTAGTCAACGGCGGAGCCTTAAGCGACAGCGCTGCGTTGACGTCAAAGGCCCCCTCAATCACGCTAGGGGCCACAGGGGCCAAGGGCTCCTCGGCAACAACAACCTCCGAGGGCACCTCAGTTGTCGGAGGGGGCGGAGTGATGGTTGAGGCGACCGTGGGCTGCGGAGTCGACGAGGCAGTCGCGGCTGCCCTCTTCCTCTTCCTACCCCCGGCCAACTTCGACCTATCGGCCATCATGGAGTTAAAATCAATCTTCATTGCTTCTGCATCGGACAAAAAAAAAGGAGAGAGACGAGTTAGCAAGACGAACTAAAGACTTGAAAGGAAAACGAAAATAAGTGAGATGTCAAGAGCATACTCGGGTCGATGGGGCTAAGGCCGGACCCGAACAGCACCTCCTCCGTCAACTCCCTCCAACTCAACAGGGAAAGGGCCATGATCTTCCTCGCCACCTCCTCCTCGTCCTCAGACAGTACGGGGTCGGCTCTGGCAAATTTCGGCACCTCCACTTTCCACCGATTCGGAATGTGCCGTATTGCCTCGCCCCTTACTATAAAATACCTCAATTTCCAACCCTTAATCGAGTCGGGGTTCTCTACGATCCTAACACCCTTCCTCGGCCGCAAATAATACCGATGCTCCGTCTTGTGCTGCCGGTTTATGCGATACATCCCTCGGAAGACCGTTAGGTCCGGCTCTACTTCGGCTCGGTAGCACTGAAGCAAGAAAGCGTTCACGTGACGCCATGTGTTCGGCATGAATTGGGTCGGCGCGAGGCAGAACCAGCCGAGGATCTGAAGGGTGAAAGGATGCAGCGGGAAACGTAGCCCGGCATTCAAGGAGTCGAAGTCGAACATGCACATATCCGACGATGGCAGCTTGGAATTCGCTCGCATCCCGGGACCGGGGAGCATTAGTTTGTACTCCGGAGGGATGGCGAAGGCCTTTCTGATCCGAAGAAGATCCTTCTCGAATAACACTGAAATGAGCTCGTCGGCTTCGGTGGGAAGGGCCGGGTTAGGTTCCTCGACGATCTTCGACTTCCCATAGATCGCCTTCTCCAAAAGGTCGCCCTCGTACTGCCTGACCCCCGAATGCCCGGACAGGACAGAGGGATATTGTCCCATCACGGGGGCTTGCTTCGGGTTCTCCACAATCACCGCCACTACGAGAGATTGGGTCTCCACCCTCCTCTTCTTCTCGCGTCTCGCCTCTGTAACCGACGGTTCGACAACCTGCTTCCCCTTCCTCCGAGCTTCCGCCCTTCTCCTCTCCTCGGCACCATCATCGCCCGAAGACGAGGGCCCACACCCCGGGTTCACTCTTGACATCTCTAGAAAAAGGCAAAGACTAAGTAAACTGACCTTTGAAGTGACGCTCACGGTCGGAATACGCTCGCCGAAAATTGCCTGGCCCACGCGACAGCTAACAGCACCGCCTTGGAGCGAAAGTCGCCGCTAGCAGAGAACTTAGAGAACAAAAGTGAAGTCTTGAGAGTAAAGAGTAAGAAATGAGCTTGGGAGTGGGGGTGAAAACTTATAACCCCTGAAATGTTGGGCCTCCTTGGGAAACGTAAAAAGCCCACTAAGAAGCCAAAGCGACAAGCGAAAAGTTGCGACGTTACGAGAAGCAAAAAACTCTTCAAAACACTAAGTCCAAGACTCGGCCACCGGTCTGCCAAGCCGAGCTACCAAACAGCACGGCTGAGCAATCGAGCTACTACGCCCCTTCAGAACAATGAAATCAGCGCCTCGGCCAACAGCACTGAGTCTCCGAGCCGAGGTGCCGAGGTACCGACCCTCGTATATGGAGAAAAATCATCCTGAGGCGAAGTCACCGTCGGATCTCTCCAAAATTCGCGACAGAATTTGATGGACGGTTCAGATTGCGCCACGCCCACAAAACGACAAGATAACATTTTCTCGTGATCTGAACTCCATCCTCGTGATGCGCGCCAAGATGAACGGCTCAGATCCGCCCATGCGTACCTCCCGAGTTGCCTGCCATCGGCTTGCTCAGCCGAGCTACCGAACAGCTCAGCCGAACAACCGAGCCACTGGGCACGGAAGGGTGGAACCTTCAAGAAACACTTCCTCGAAAACACCCAACTCAGCGCCTCGGCCAACAGCACTGAGTCTCCGAGCCGAGGTGCCGAGGTACCGACCCTCGTATATAGAGAAAAATCATCCCGAGGCAAAGTCACTGTCGGATCTCTCCAAAATTCGCGACAGAATCTGATGGACGGTTCAGATTGCGCCACGCCCACAAAACGACAAGATAACGTTTTCTCGTGATCTGAACCCCATCCTCGTGATGCGCGCCAAGATGAACGGCCCAGATCCGCCCACGCGTACCTTCCGAGCTGCCTGCCATCGGCTTGCTCAGCCGAGCTACCGAACAGCTCAGCCGAACAGCCGAGCCACTGGGCACGGGAGGATGGAACCTTCAAGGGACACTTCCTCCAAAACAGCCAACTCAGCGCCTCGGCCAACAGCACTGAGTCTCCGAGCCGAGGTGCCGAGGTACCGACCCTCGTATATGGAGAAAAATCATCCCGAGGCGAAGTCACCGTCGGATCTCTCCAAAATTCGCGACAGAATCTGATGAACGGTTCAGATTGCGCCACGCCCACAAAACGACAAGATAACGTTTTCTCGTGATCTGAACCCCATCCTCGTGATGCGCGCCAAGATGAACGGCCCAGATCCGCCCACGTGTACCTTCCGAACTGCCTGCCATCGGCTTGCTCAGCCGAGCTACCGAATATCTCAGCCGAACAGCCGAGCCACTGGGCACGGGAGGATGGAACCTTCAAGGGACACTTCCTCCAAAATAGCCAACTCAGCACCTCAGCCAACAGCGCGAAGATGCCGAGCCGAGGTGCCGAGGTGCCGACCCTCGCATATGGCGAAAAACTCGCCGACCCATATCAGCCGTTGGATCTCCTTAAAAAGCGCGCTCGTCATGATGGACGGTTCAGATCTTGCCACATCCACTAAACGACAAGATAGCGTTTTATAGGGATCCGCGCTGAGATGGACGGCCCAGATGATTCCAAGTCCCTCGGACCCTCCGAACTGAGGCACCGACCCATCGAACCGAGGCGTTGATCCTCCGAGCCGAGGTGCCAACCCTCGTATATGGCAAAAAAACTCGCCGGCCCATATCAGCCGTTGGATCTCCTTAAAAAGCGTGCTCGTCATGATGGACGGTTCAGATCTTGCCACGTCCACTAAACGACAAGATAGTGTTTTATGGGGATCCGCACTGAGATGGACGGCCCAGATGATTCCAAGTCCCTCGGACCCTCCGAACCGAGGCACCGACCCATCGAACCGAGGCGTTGATTCTCCGAGCCGAGGTGCCGAGGTGCCGACCCTCGTATACGGCAAAAAAGTCTGCCGATGAACAAGGACCATCTGCTCGTTCAGAAATTCGTGCTCCACGCTGATCAAAGGCCCAGATGACGCCACGTCATAAATCGGTATCTAAAACTCGATTTTTATTTATTTAAATCGTTTTATTTATTTAAAAATTGCGAAAAAATTGCTAAAAATTCGGGGAAATTAGCAAAAAATTCTAGAAAATAATTAAAAACTCGAAGGGATATTTTTGAGCCCCCGAATGAACAATTATTGCCTAGAATATACGGCTAAGACCCCCGAACAATTAGTTAACACATCGCAAAACTAAATAAATAGCCCGAAAAAATAGATAAAAACTCAACACACCATATTGCTTCAAAAAAAAAGAAGAAGAAGAAGGAGTTACCTACCACCCACGTCAGGATTCAAAAATACCCATTCGGACTCCGATACAACTCCACTAGCCACTAAAAACAGTCAAACTACTCCACAAAGACTGATTGCCCTCAGCCTTTAGGAGTGGGGGGCTCGTGATATGGCTAAAAATAGGGGTTTAATCGAGGCCGTTCAAATTGGGCACGAATCCTGAAGTCCGGGGGTAGGACAGTAATTTCACTTACAAACGGGCCAGAAGCGGGTACTAGGTCTCCTTCTCACAGATCCAATAAGCCCGCGAACAGATCCACCTCAACTGGGTGCGGGTTTCAACCCGCAACAAACCCGGTCCAGCAGGATAGAATTAGGGTTTCTGATTAACATTAATCAACGGCCCTGATTCATATCTATCCTTTCACTGGGGATTAGGGATTACATTCCTTATCTATACACAAGGAATTACATGCCTAATCTGTTCCCTAAGACGCCTATAAATACCCCCACCCATCTCCATTAAGAGGTAATCAATCTTTCACTAGTTTTTGCGCTCTTTCATAGTCTTCCAGATTACTGACTTGAGCGTCGGAGGGTGCGTCGCCGGGAACAACCCCGGTGTCTCGCATTTTTTTGTAGGTGTACGGCGGGAGCGACGATCGAACCCCGACGGAACAGGTATACAGGTTTACTATTTAGTTTCCCTAAGAATCCACAAATACTATATGTTTGCCCCCACACCAAAATTAGCGGTAACACCGAGTAATATCCATAAAAAATATTTCAATTCTGAAAATAAAAATTAAATAATAATAAAATAATAATTTTTAATATCAGATCCGGATATCATAGATATTTTCTCAAAATGCATATTACAGGATTTTGTACAAGTGCACAAAACCGATACAATATATACATATATATATATACTAGGTTTGCCCGTTGACACGTGCCTACGGCACGTCTTCGGAACGGTGCACCTTGTTTGCTCATATAAAATAGTTTTAGAGGTCCAACAAATTAATTGAAGTAGCAAACATATTATATGAGAAACTTTTGGGGGTCCAGCAAAAAAACATATTATATGATTTTTTTGAATTATTTTTAAAGTTTTTAAATTTTTAAATTTTTTTAGTTTTTAAATTTTTTATTTTGTAAAAATTTTTAAAATTTTTATTTTCTTAATTTTTTTGAATAGAAGAGGGAGGGAGAGAGAGAAAAAAATAATAATAATTAAATAAATATAAGAGTTGTTTTGGGTGGAGATTTTGAATTTAAGTTTTGGAGGGAAACTTTTGGGGGAAAAAATATGTTTTGTGAGGTTAGATCTAGGCCTTTGGTTTTTTTGAGGATTGAAGGAGAGCCACCTGATAGCTTTCTTTATGTTTTATTATATATATATATATACTTACCAATATATTTATATAGAAAACGATTATTAATAAAAACTAAGTATTTTCCATAAGAAATATTTTAATTTCAAAAATAATAATAATACAAATATAATATCCAACCGGGATATTACAATGATGACTTTGTCGGGAGCCCCCGGTGCCTCTCTGTTGATAGGAGACCAGGTTGTTGAGGTTGATCTCGCTGATGAGGAGGAATGGGGTTCTCCACTGGAGGAGCTGGTTGACGAAGAGAGTTGTTTCTACGGCCTGAGGCCGCCGCACTCTCTCTTAGTCTTGGTGGCATGGCGGTAAGTCTGATCTTTGATGTAGATTCGTGTAGTTTCCCTCAGACTGCTGCTTATTTTTGTATGGAAGTAAATAGATAGTGAGTTTATATTTGAAGAAACCACTAAAGATCTAACATTTTAACATCACCATAAAAAGTGGTTAGAGTTCCTGAGATTGGATTTGGATCGTTGATTGAACACCGTGATCTGAATCCGATGGCTGCTGACATGGTCGATGAACTTGCAAAAGTATGAAACACCGGGGGCGGCCCCGGCGATAGACCCTCCAATGCTCAAGTCAGAACTAGAGAGGGAAAGAGAGTTTGAGAGAGAAATTGCGAATTACTGATTTCTTTCTGACTGAGGAGGGGAGAATGTAATTATAGGCCTGAGAAACAGTTTAGGAGATTGATATGGATCCGTTAGATTGATATGAATTCCTTATCTCCTATTAATTCTCCCCCTTAACAGATAAGATTCTCTTATCTGAGGATAAGATATTTGACTCACAGTCCTCATGGGTTGGGTGTCTCTCTTAGTGGACCTAATATGTCACTTTTAATAGGCTTGAAAGTACCTCATGTTCTTGTAGATGAGTTTGAAGAAGGTCTGGATATGTTAAAGAGGTCTGTTATGGTTAATCTGTATGTAGATGCTTTATCATCTATGTTGAAATCGTATGATCCTGATTTGCTGTAATTTTCCATTATCAACAGTTATGATGGGCGTCGATGTTGAGTTTGAGAGAGTGCTTCAAGCTAACGCTAGAGGAGTCTGCTTTGAGAGATTGTAGTTACCAATTGCTTTTGCTTTGCTTAATCCCAAACGGTGTAATGTTGGGAATTGAGGTTTTATCATAGGAACTCTAAAGTTGAGATGATTATAACATTATGTAATTGGTGTCGTATTTCAAAGAGATGGGAATCTGTTTTGATATGAATCATATGCTCGAAGCACAATTTCTTTATGTGCACCGGACATGTACTTTTGGAGGGAGAGGAGAAAGTCGAAACTACAAGAAACTCTCCGAACACTTTTTTGGAAATTAATAAACTATGTAATAGATTTTAGTCGATAAACATTTTAGCGTTGTTTGCTTCATATTAGTCATTTATTTATTTTGACCAATCAGTAGGAGTAGCTTTAAAAAGCAAAACAAACGCTGAATATCTTTTTCTTAACAAATATCTTGAAATGAACCCAATCATCACCTACCTAACTAGGAGTTGCTTTAACCAAATTTCGGTGTTGTCAGAGCATCCGCAGTGGCTCTAGGGATGGCAACTGGACCGGGTCAACTGGCGACCCACTCGTGACCTGTCCGTTGAATCCGGCCTGGTTAAGAGTTTGGCGGGTTCGGGTCGAATCTGTGTACAGTAACGGGTCGACACGGGTCGAAGAAAACGTGGATCCAACCCGCCTAACCCGGCCCGCGAACCCGTTAAAAACTATCCAACCCGCCGCCAACCCGCGGGTCGATCCGCGGGTTACCACCCGTTGGACCCGTACGGGTCCAACGTTCGAACCGTTACGGGTCGACCGTTCGAACCGTTACAGGTCGACCGTTGACCCGCGGGTCAGCGTCCCGTTGGGCGCACTGTTCAACAGAGCCCAATAACGGCTCTTTTAGCCGTTTTTTAGTTTTTTTTCTTCACATTTTTAGCCTATAAATACCCGCAAAAATCTCCTAAAAAAATCACACCTTACTCTCTTACCCTCTCTACTATTATACATCATTTCTAAGGAATTTTTCAACAATTGTAGTATTCAACAAGCAAGTCTACAACAAGGCATATACACGATCAATTTTCGATCGTATCGAAATCAAAATTCAACGTCTTCAACTTTCTTCAACCCTCGTCAAATCTCCTTCAAGCTCTCCTCAACTCTTCAATTGCGGAATCGGCAAAGCGCTTCTTTCTAGTTCTATTCTATTCTTATTTTCATGGTTTATTTTACATACGCGTATTCCACGGTGAACGGTATCAAAATTTCATACCTCTCTCGTTATATTTTTTTTGCGTTGTAGTTAAAATTTGTTGGTTTTTTGATCTTCTCTATCTCAACCCTCTTATTTTTTAGATTTTTTTTATAATTCACCGTTCCTACATTGTATATTTTCTTTTTACATACATTAGTACATTACTACATTATGTCTAGATCACGCGGTAGCGGTCGTAGCGGACAAGATTCCTCCTCCTCTTCCTGTAGGCCACCAATTGTCCCAACTAGTGAGCCAACCCAAGAGTACCATGATCCTCCTACCCAACAATAGGGTGCACACGACGAGGTTGTAGGTGACATAGAATTAGAAGAAGAAGAAGAACAACAATAACCAACCGAAACCACACAACCCCGTAGTAGTAGGAAAAGTAGAGGAGAAACTAGTGATTGGCATAAGTTTTACAATTATATCCCGGACAAACATACTCCAGGTATAGGTTTGAAAGTTTGTAAAATATGTGGTAAAACATACAAATTCAAGAGGGGTGACGGCACCGGTACAATTAGTAGACATATCCAACATAACCATAAAGACCTTCTTGCTGACCTACAAGGCCAACAAAAAATCAACCCTAAGACCGGTCTAGTTGATAGCCACCCTTATGTTCCCGATCTTGTTCATCGGAAAATGGCCCGATTAGTCATTAAGGAAGAGTTACCATTTTCCTATCCCGAGAGTAGGGACTTGGAAAATTTTAATCAAACGGCCTTAAACCCTCATTTTAGAAGAATTCTGAGAAATACTTGCAAATCGGATTGTTTTAAAATGTACATCGAAATGAAGGACGCTTTGATTGCAATTTTATGGAGTTTAACTTGTAGAGTTAGTTTAACTTCGGATTGTTTGACGGGTGTCAACAATATTCCAACGATGGGAATAACTTGTCATTGGATCGACAATGATTGGATTCTTCAAAAAAGAATTATATCACTTGCGGCGTTACCGTATCCCCATAATGGCACTGAAATAGCCAATCGTATTATAGAAATTTGTGATGTTTTTCATATTCACGATAAAATTATGTGTATTAGTTTTGATAATGCATATAATAACAATGTAGCAATTACTACTTTAAAATTCGTATTAAACCCTCCATCTGACAATATTTTTCATGTTAGATGTGCATGTCATATTATAAATTTATGTGTTCAAGATGCATTAAAAATAGCCGATCCATATATAGTTAAAATTAGAAATTGTGTATATTTCATTGCATTAAGTCCAAGCATATTACAAGAATGGAAAGCTTGGTGTAGGGTTAGAAATGTACCTTTTAGAAGATTTCCAAAGGATGTTAAACACCGATGGAATTCTACTTTTGATGTACTAAATGTTGTTACCGAATATAAAGCAGTTGTAAATAATTTTTGTATCGCAAAAAATATGCAGAATTTTGAAATGACTCCCCCCGATTGGTTTTTTGCCAAATCCTTGTTGAAATTTTTAGAACATTTTAAAACCGCAACTTTAAAATTTTCAAAAACATATGAATCTACTTCTAGTAGCAATTTTATTGAATTAGTTAGCATGATGCAAACATTTAATGAAATGTTAAATGATATCAATGTTGGTGAGATTGTAAAACCTGCATACAAAATTTTTTTGAAGTATTATTTTCCTCCTCCTATATTGATTTGTGTTGCTACCGTTATGGATTCTCGTATCAAATTAGAAGGTACGAAGAGTTTGATAGAAATATTTTTTGCATTACTTGGGGAAAATATAGAATTAGTAATTGATCGCGCTACCTTTTTAGTTCAGTTTGAATCTACGTTAAATAACTTGTATGATTATTATGATAGACGTTTTGCTTCTAGTAGTTCAACTTCTGTAGTTAGTTCTTCTTCTGGTACTTCTAAAGGTAAGAGTAAAAGTAGAATTGGTGATAGAACATTTAATTTACTTGAACAAATTTAATCAAAAAAACCTAGGACTAATCAACCAAATAAATTAAATTGGTATAACCAACAAGATTCTGAGCCTTCTACTTCTCCACTAGATATTTTACAATGGTGGAAAGACCATGAACACACTTTTAGTATTCTGTCAATTATGGCTAAAGATTTACTAACTCCTCCTGTCTCTACAGTTGCTTCTGAGAGTGCATTTTCTTCAAGTGGCAGGGTTCTAACTGATTACAGGAATCGCTTAAAGCCTGACTCGTTAGAGATGCTCGTTTGCACAGAAGACTGGCTGGAGGCTGAAGATAGGACATAAGGGAAAACACTATCAACGTCCACAAGTGGGAGCAACTCGCCGGAAGAACAACAACAACAACAACAACAACAACAACAACAACAGCTGCTTTGCTTGTAATAGCAACTCGACCGACACGTTAGGAATTGTATTATATCTTTGCTTGTTATGTTAAATTAGAAAAATTGGAGTCAATTAAAATTATATATAAGAAATATGTTATTGTATAAAACTTATTTGTGAATTGAATTCTTCATTTCATTAGAAATTGTGAAAATTGTATAACTTAAATTCATATGAATAATATTTCAATTTTTTTTTACCAATTTCACTCTTTCAATCTTATTATTATTATTACGATTTTTAATGTTTATTAGTATTATTAGTTACTTAATATTATTATTATTATTATTTTAAGCTACAAAAAAAAACCTACCTATATAAACGGGCCAACCCGCGGGTCGACCCGACCCGACCCGGGTTGAACCCTAAAGGGTTCACGGGTTGGGCGGGCCACCTAAATCAAGTTTGGGCCCGGCCCGACCCGGCTAAGTGGCCAAACCGGCCCGAGCCCGCCCAAGTCATGTGCCAACCCGGACGGGTTCGGCTCGGCCCGGCCCGTTCGACCCGTTTGCCATCCCTAAGTGGCTCTTTGTATTTCCAAAACTTGCAAAATATAGAGTACGAAATGTTGTGTTTCTTATATTTTCAAATTTTAGAAAAAAATATGAACAGTAACTGTCTATATTTGGGAGAAGATATAAGAATTTCTGAAATATCGGAATCGAAAAATCATCTTGCATCCGTTCAAAAATAAATTCGAACGCAAGATCCGATCAATTTTTTTAAAAAAAAAATTATGTCGGATGCAAGATCATTTTGCATTTGACCCAATTAAAAAAAATCCGTAAGAAATCGGACGCAATATCATTTGTTCGACGAAATTTAAAAAAAAAAAAATCAGAACGGACGCAAGAAGGTCTTGCATCCGTGATTTTTTCCCTTACGTTTTTTAAATTTTCTATGGAATATAACCTATATGATTTTCTATGTGTATAAAGTTAATTTGAGAATGGATTGATTTATTTGATGAAGGGATGAGATGGAATGACCCTATAGAAATTGTTATGTGTTCAAATGCGAACTTTTTTTATTTTTCAAATGTGTTGGACTAAAAAAGTTTCATTTTTTTTTCCAGTGGCTGAGATTCATGATTAAAAAGATTATCCACCCTTAGACCAAATTTTGGGTTTCAACGACTACAAACACAATTCAAATTTTCTATTTCTATAACCCAAATATGAAAATTCTGAGTGTGAACGACTAGAGAAGCTCTCATCCATCTAAACTATTATAATCAAAGATTTTTGTGTCAATCTTAACAACAAACAAACTTCTACCAATTTCAACCGTAATCGCTTTTTGCCAGGCCCGCCATTTTCGTGCAAGAAAGGACTCCGGCAAGGGGATCCGTTATCCCCACTTCTATTCACGATCATAGCAGATGTGCTAAGGGGAATGTTAGAAAATTACCGAAAAAAGGATTGGATTATGCCCGTGGCCAGCAACAACTCCAATCAAGGGTGCACTATCCTCCAGTATGCTGATGACACCCTACTCTTTGGAAATGGGACCAGATCAGAAACAGTCTGCTTTAAAGGAGCCCTCTACTGTTTTGAAGCCTGATCCGGTCTCAGGATAAATTTCCACAAAAGTGCACTGATACCCATTACACTCTCCGATGAAGAAGCGCGAGAACATGCCACCATATTAAACTGTGTGAGGAATGAGTTTCCAATCAAATACTTAGGGCTTCCACTCAGACTAGGGAAACTCACTATGTCACCCCCCGCTTCCCACTATACGAAAATACAGGCACGCAACTGAGGCCCAGCGAGTGATATACATCATCCATAAGCTGTACAATTATAAGCTCAACAAAATCTTTATAACACAATCACGCAGTCAAATATAATAATCACATGAGCTGAAAATAGAATACCATCATTTGGATAATACATCAACATCGGGTCAAGATGCCCGGGAGTACAAGGTGCCAGAATTAAAATAATATGATAAGCAGTTCGCTATAACAACTAGATAAAATAGCGAATGAAAGAAAAACAACATGAAGTAGTAACGAAGAAGCAACGATCGTCTAGAGGGTCTGCTCGTCGGATCCATCAGTACCTGTATAATTATTAACTCAAAGAAAAATAAAAAATTTCCCGTTAGAGCAGGTTTCGGGCAGCAAGTAGCAACAAGCAGAAAAAGGGGTAATATAACAAGATATAACATGGAAGAAACAAGAAGTAGAAGTACAAATACAATATGGAAGTAAACAAAGAACTGAGACAATATGATCATGTAAGTAATAACTGTAACTAGTGTATTCTAGACTTCAAGATAAAAACAATTGATAACCTAGGCTCAGTTAATCGATAATCAAGTAATCAATGATCGAGAGTCATGTAATCAAGAGTCATGTAATCATGAATCATATAATCAAGAATCTTGTAATCAAGAATCATGCTTAGTGGAGATCTCAAGTTTATCTGTGTTATTAACTTATCTAATGCACGCAATCCTGTATCCCATACCGCAAGTTCGGTGCATATCAATCATGTGACGTTTAGACTTAAGTAGTGAATTCTATAGGATTATGTACTCGGGTCTTCCAGTGATAGTATCAAGACATGTAATCATGAATCATGTAATCGAGAATTATGTAATCAAGAATTGTCTAATTAAGAATCAAGAATCAAGAATCACTATTTCGGGAAACACAGGCCCCCTTCCGAGTATACTCTCCTATATTGTCCACTATTAAGCCGTACCCTTATAACCCCGGCTTGTTATTCTTTTATAATTAATTATGAACATGCAATTGGTACGACTAGTGGAACGGTGTAATCAAGATAGTTTAATCAAGAAAAATATCAAGGGCAGTAATCATGGACATGAGATGTAAAACGAGTACATGTATCGAGAGTAGTTATTATAGAATTATCAAGTGGTATAAAATGCATTCTATCAACCTATTATATCTATGCAAGTTATTATTACAAGAACAATAATACACTCAGTTCATTAAATATGAAAAGTAATGGGTTTATATGCAAAAACGTAGAGATGAATTTTTAGACAACTTGACATATCTGCATTCAAATTTAGTTTCCCGTTGTTACAGAAAAGAAAATCTAATTCCGTCAGAGATTCTAGAAAGTAGACTCTCTTTTGGTTCTAACGCATATTCACACGATACATTCTAGAGACAGTAGCTATGCGTACAAATTCATTCTTCGCTAGTTTCGATGTTTCGCGCGCATTCTGGAAATTCAGAGTCACAATACTAGAATTGCGATATCTCACAATCTATACATCGGATTAAGAAACTATAGGATGTTCCGGATATCTAGACTCGAAGGGCTACGATTTTTATGTAGAAAGTTTTTCGATCCAGTTTCGGGAACATGGTCAAATTCTCAGTATAAGATACCGTTCGTAATCCCGTGCAGGTTCAGAAATTCATGATATGTCAGTACTAAAATTGCGATATCTCACAATCTATACATCCGATTGAGAAACCGTAAGATGTTCTGGATTCGGGACTCGATGGACTACGATTTTCATGTAGAAAATTTTCAATCCAGTATTGGGAACATGGTCGAATTCTTAGTGTAAGGTCAAAAATTTTTAGAGATAGTAAGGTTGAATATTCGATATTCGATAACACGATAAGAAATGTGTTAACGGTTCATTCTTGAGTTGATATAGCATGGAACAAATGACTAGAACAGAGTTTGACAATAAAATATGATGATAACTGGACTACTTGCCACGAGTCAAAGAAAAATGCTTGTACGAGAACAAAAATAGTGTACAAGGTACTTGCCTTATAACGTGACGATTTCGGTGGTGGTATTAACCACGGAAAGAAGAAGCGACGTCGGCAACGGACGGCGGCACAACGGCGGTAAGAATGGTGGCAAGACGGTAGCGAGCGAGCAACGGCAGCAACGGTGAGCGACGACAACAACAAGGTGGCGCGGTGTCGGGTTATTTTTCGGGGTTTATGGGATCGTAGAAGTGGAGTTGTTGGCTCGAAGGTGAAAGGTAAAGTGGAGCTTGGGTGTTGCTTGAGCTCTCGGGTGTGAAGAAGGCAGAGGGTGTGAAAAAGGTAGAGGAAGAGAAGAAGGAAAAATGAAGAATGTAGATAAGAGAAGAGAAAGAGGTAGGAGCTCTGCATGTGTGTGTGTGTATATATAGAATGGAAGGGATAGGAGGGGTGTAGAAAAATCAAAGGAGGGGTGTAGAAAAATCAAAGGATGTGTGGAAAAATGAGAGTTAGGCGTAGAAGGAGAAAATGAGGGGGGGGGGGGGGGGGGGGGAATGAGAAGTTAGGCGTAGAATTAGGCAGGATTAGGATTAGGATTAGGATTAGGATTAGTATTAGGATTAGGATTAATCGGGGTTTAAAATTTATATTTAAACTCCGGTCGAAAAATCACAAAATTATAGAATTGATCAGAAAAATATTCTGGCTTTAGATAAAGAGTCCAAAGAGAAAAATAAAACTGATCTGAAAATTGAAGTACAAAAATTCACGTAGTAAAATACGTACTACTGGAACAGGGAGTTACACACTAAGTCGGATTGGCTGCCTATAATTGACAGGGTGGAGGACAGACTATCTGGCTGGAAAGGAAAATCGCTTTCGCTAGGAGAAGGAGTCGTACTCATCAACTCAGTTCTGTCTAATCTGCCCATCTACTACATGTCATTCTTTGAGCTTCCTAAGTGGGTTATCCAAAGGATTGACCGAATCCGAAAAAGATTTCTTTGGAAAGGGGCATGTTCGAATAGGGGAGGTTACCACCTGATCAAATGGAATATTGCTTGCATGAAGAAGAAGCATGGAGGGCTTGACATCATTGACCTTAGAGATATGAATCTTGCCCTTCTGGGAAAATGGTGGTGGAAGGTTTTTCACCACAGCGGGGAAGGATGGTAGGATTTCATTCAACCATACCTGTGAGGAAAAGGCACGAGAAACCTGGGTTTCCGAGTAAGGTCTAGAGTTTCGCGATTCTAGAAAGGAATTACCAAAGCAAGCGGGCCGTTCAATTCAGCAGTTACATTAACTATCGGTAATGGACAGTCCACCAGATTTTGGTGGGACAAATGGTGTGGGGCACATACTTTGAAGGAAACTTTCCTCGAGCTGTATGACAAAACGAACCGACCCAATATATTTGTTACCGCTGATTCTGGTGTGGGGGTAAACAGATGAGATTTGTGAGTTCGCGAGAAAAACCTGAACAGCGGATCCAAGCCTTCTGATTCCTGCCGCTACCTGCAAAGAAGTGCGATACACCGGGGTTGATTCCGGCGACGCACCCTCCGAAGCTCTTGTCAGTAACCAGTGGTGATCAAGAAAGAGCTTAAGGTGGGAAAAGAGTGATTACCTGGTCACAGTGATAGGGGGGAGGTATTTATAGTCGCCAAGGGAGTGATTAGGGGCCTGATTTCCTGTGTAACTGTCAGGAGAAAAATCCTCCCAATCTGTTTAGGAAACTGACCCCTGATTTCCGGTGAGAGCAAATCAGGCCTGTTGATTCGGTCAAATCAGTGACCCTGATTTTCCTCTTGCTGATCTGGGTTTGTCTTGGGTGGGGACCCGTACCCAGTTGGAGTGGATCCGTTTGTGGGGTGTCGGATCTGTGAGAAGGAGATCCAGTACTCGTTTCGGACCCATTTGTATGTGAAATTACCGTTTTACCCCTGAGCTTCAAGATTCGTGGCCAATTTGGACGGTTCCGATTTAACCCCGTTTTTAGCCATATCACGAGCCCCCCACTCCTAAAGACTGAGTGTGATCAGCCTTTGAGGAGTAGTTTAACTGTTTCAGTGGCTAGTGGAGTTGTATCGGAGTCTGAATGGAGGATTTTGAATCTCGAAGGGGGTAGTGAGGTAATTTTTTGAAGCCATATGCTGTTCTGTAGCCGTATCGAGTATTTGACCGCTTTTATCTATTTTTTTCAGACTATTTATTTAATTTTGTGATATGTTAACTAATCGTTCGGGGGCCTTAACAGTACATTCTAGGCAATAATTGTTCGTTCAGGGGCTCAAAAATATCCCCCAGAATTTTTAATTATTTTCTAGAATTTTTAGTTAATTTTCCCAAAATTTTAGCAATTTTTCACAATTTTTAAATAAATAAAACGACTTAAATAAATAAAAATTGGTTTTTAAATACTGATTTATGACGTGGTGCAATCTGGACCCTTGATCAGTGCCGAGCGCGAATTTCTGAGTGATCAGACGATTCATATTCCTCGGCAGGTAATTTCTTCATTAACGAGGGTCGGCTCCTCGGTTCTTCGGCTCGGCAGCTCGGCTCCTCTGCTCGGAGGCTCGGATCCAGCCGAGGTACGTGGCGTCATCTGGGCCGTCCATCTCAGCGCAGATCCCCAAAAAATGCTATCTTGTCGTTTAGTGGACGTGGCGAAATATGAGCCGTCCATCATGACGTGCGCGCTTTTCGACAAGATCCAACGGCTGATATGGGTCGGTGAGTTTTTTTGCCATATACGAGGGTCGGTTCCTCGTCCCCTCGGCTCGACGGGCTTTTTCGTCGTATACGAGGGTCGGTTCCTCGTCCCCTCGGCTCGGCAAGCTTTTCCGCCGCGTAAGAGGGTCGGTTCCTCGTCCACTCGGCTCGGCAGGTTGGCACAGGTAGTTCGAGGGTCGGTTCCTCGTCTCTTCGTCTCGTCCCCTCGGCTCGGAAGGTCGAGGCACCAATGGTTCGGGATCAGCCGAAGTACGTGGCGCGATCCTGGGCGTCCATCTCAGCGCAGATCCCCAAAAATCACTATCTTGTCGCTTAGTGGACGCGACGAAATCTGAGCCGTCCATCATGCCAAGCGCGTTTTTTGACAAGATCTGACGGCTGAGGATGGTCGGCAGGTTTTTTCGCCATATACGAGGGTCGGTTCCTCGTCCTCTCGGCTCGGAAGCTCGGTGCCGTTAGTCGAGGCACTGAGCTGGGCATTTTGAAGGATGTGGCTTTGATGGGTCGCTACCTTTCGAGCCCAGTAGCTCGGCTGCTTGGCCAAGCTATTCGGTAGCTCGGTTAAGCAGGCCGGTGGTAGGCAGTTCGGAAGGTGCACGTGGTCGGATCTGGTGCGTCCATCATGGTGCGAATCACGAGGATGGGGTTCAGATCACGAGAAAACGTTATCTTGTCGTTTTGTGGGCGTGGCGCAATCTGAACCGTCCATCGAATCCTGAAACGAATTTTGGAGAGATCCGACGGTAATTTCGCCTCGGAAGGATTTTTCTCCATATACGAGGGTCGGTTCCTCGTCCTCTCGGCTCGGAAGCTCGGTGCTGTCAGTCGAGGCGTGGAGTTGGACGTTTTGAAGAATGTCGGTCTTGATGGGTCGGGACCTTCGAGCCCAGTAGCTCGGCTGCTTAGCCAAGCTGTTCGGTAGCTTGGTTAGACAGGCCGGTGGCAGGCGGTCCGAAAGGTACACGTGGTCGAATCCGGAGCGTCCAACATCGCGCGAATCACGAGGACAGGGCTCAGATCACGAGAAAACGTTATCTTGTCGTTTTGTGGGCGTGGCGCGATCTGAACCGTCCGTCGAATTCTGACACGAATTTTGGAGAGATCTGACGGTAATTTCGCCTCGGAAGGATTTTTCTCCATATACGAGGGTCGGTTCCTCGTCCCCTCGGTTCGGAGGTTCGGTGTCTTTGGTCGAGGTATGGAGAACAAGTAACTCGGAGTTGTCCGGAGGAGACTCAGTAGCTCGGTGGCCCAGTCAAGCTGTTCGATAGCTCGGTTAGGCACACCGGTGGCCGAGTTGCGGACTTGGTTATTTCAAGATCCTCTGCTGTTGGAGCTGAAACGTCGCGACACTCCGCTTTGGCGCTTTGGCTTCTT
Organism: Hemerocallis citrina; assembly: GCA_017893485.1. NCBI lineage: Eukaryota > Viridiplantae > Streptophyta > Magnoliopsida > Asparagales > Asphodelaceae > Hemerocallis > Hemerocallis citrina. Next base: position 35,823,147 of record CM030360.1, read on the forward strand.
AATGGGCTTTTTAGATTCCCAAGGCGGCCCAAACTTGCTTTTGGGGTTATAAAAGATCATTCCCCCACCCCCAAGCTCATTTCTCACTTTTCACTCTTAAGATTTCACTTTTACTCTGTGCTCTCTGCTAGTGGCGATTTTCGCTCCAAGGTGGTTGCGCTAGCTGTCGCGTGGGCCAGGCGATTTTCGGCGAGCTCATTCCGACCGTGAACGTCACTTCAAAGGTCAGCCTACTAGCCTTAGCTTTTCTTTTAGAGATGTCAAGAGTGAACTCGGGGAGTGAGGCCTCGTCTTCGACCACCACTCCGCCTCCTCTGACCACCGAGGCGCCTTCGACGGTGGTTGTTGCCGAGGAGCCCTCGGCGCCTGTGGCCTCGGCCCCGGTTGGTGGGGCCTTCGATGTTAATGCGGCATTGTCACTCGAGGCTCCACAGCTGACTGACGCGGCCGAGGAGAACCTGTCCGAGCAACACAAACAGTTGTTCGTGCCGAACTGGCGAGCGAAGAATCACGACAGATTCCTCGAAAACTCGCAGATGTCGGTGCAGGTCGTCAAGCACCTGGCGACTCCGAAGGATAGAGCTGCACTGAAGGCGGGGACGGTCGGCGATGATACCTACGAAGTGGCTCGGTCGCTCGTATCGGTAAGTTTTTCAATGTGGATTTCTTCAAGTCTACTGCTCGGCCTGTATCTTGCGCTTATCGTTGTCTTCACAGGCTACCTGTCACTTCGGCCATCTCCTTGAGACGTTCGCCGAGCAGGAGAAAGAGCTGAAGGCCGCCAGCAACAAAGACAGGGTGGAGAAGATCAAGGCGGTTCGGCAACTCGAGGCCGAGCAGAGGCGGGTCGAGGCCTTGGAAGTCCGGGTTGCCGATCTTGTGGCTGATCTGGAAAGAGCCAAGGGGCGACTTGATGCGGAGTCTGCCAAAGCCGCGAAGGCTGCCGAGGAGCTGGCCGCGTCGGCGAAGTCTCTGGCCGATCTGAAGGCGGAGAAAGAGGCCTTGGCCACGCAGATTAGGGCCGAGGTCGAGGCCGAGTGTGAGGCCGAGATGAAGAAGCACATGGCCAAGAACATGGAGATGTCCTATCAGAGGGTGCTCGACCATGTTCAGGACCGTGTCCCCGGCTTCGAGCGGGTCGGCTACAGGCTGTGGCCGGGGTCACCCTCAGACGGCGAGGAGGAGGGAGCCGAAGGTGACGAGGGGGAAGGCGACGACGATGAGGAGGTGGAGGCCGACCCTTCGGTGGCAGACCCCCAGGTCGAGGGGAGAAACGAGGGGCCATCTGGCGACGCGCCTGTGGTCGAAGCGGCGACGCAGGTGGACCCCTGATCCCCTCGCAATTTTTGTAGTTTTGTTCTTTTTCTCTCCCTTTTTTTTTAAAAAAAAAGTGTAATGCCTTTTGCGGACTGGCCACCGCTTTGATGATGAATGAAAAAGATTGTTTTGATTTTGGACTTGTCTAAGTATTTAGTTCGGTCATGTAGTTCTTCAATGCTGTCCTTTTTCATTTCAGATCGCCGAGCAAACTCGTATCACCGCTGCAGCTCGGCGCCGCGCGGAGTTGTTTCAGCAGTCCCGGGAGGATCGCCTCGAGGGCGAGGTCCATCTGACGAGGAGAATACTGTACAACGTAGAAAAGAGGAACAGCGAGCTGTTGGCCGAGTTGCACCATCTGCGGATAGTCGAGGCCGAACTATCTGCGAAGGAGGAAGAGTTGGCCCGGGCTTTGGCCGAGCGAGATGACTTCGCAAGGAGGGTAGAGCAGCTGCAAAGGGTAACGGTCGACAAGAGTATCGAGGTGACCCATTTGCGCCGTGTCATATCTGATAGCGCCGAGTATCCTGGTTCGGCGAAGCTTCCTCGGTTCAAGGTAATTGTGAGGGACGACACACTGAAGGACAGGATCGTTGAACTGGAGGAAGAGGTTGCTCGGCTTAAACCTCAGCCGGTGAGGGCTAATGTCCGGAGCACTTTGTGTACTCGCGAAGAGATTGACCGAGGGATCACGTTCTATCAACTCGCGAGCCAAACCCCCATCATAGGTCGGACAGCAGCCGACGCCCAAAGTGGAGTAGCGGTATCTTCAAGTGGTGCTTCGGTTGGAGCGACCGTCAGGGTCAGTGGCGAGGGGGCGTCTCGATTCGTCGGCTTAGAGACGAGCTCGGAGGCCAAGAAGCGCCGACCTCGGGTATCCCTGAACCGAAGCGTCCCCCTTCCGTGGAGGCACTAAACGGGTTGTATTGTGTCTTTGGGTCTCCGAACTGTCTTTTGTTGTACCCATTTTTGTAAATTTATCCAACTTATATTAATGAAATTGGAGTTGGCTTGCTTGTTGTAGTGCTGTAATTGCGTTAGCTAGAGTAGGCTTGTAATGAACCGCGAGAAGCGAGTGTTGGCTTCGTCGAGCACCTTGGCCACGAAACTCACGCTTTAGCCGCGGTCCCGACTCTCGCTCGGTACATACCGGTGTGGCTCGGTGCCTCGGCAGAGGTGTAACTGTTTCGAGGCTGCGGCCACGTGGCCTGATCTGGACGGTGGATCTTGATCAGGGCGCGGATCACGAGCAGGGAGGCGCGAGTTCCAAGAAAACACTATCTTGTCGTTTTGTGGACACGTGGCATGGTCAGGTCCGTTCATCACACTCTAGCACGCACTTTGAGATGATCTAACGGTGACTTCGCCTCGGAACGATTTTTTGCCATATACGAGGGTCGGTCCCTCGTCCGCTCGGCTCGAGGATTTGAGTGGGCGTAGTCGATCCGAACGATGTAATCCGAACCAGCGTTAGCGTTGCTCGACGGTTGTGGGAGCAGTTCCGAACGGCGATCTACTTCTGGCTCGCCTAAGGGCGAGCCGTGGAAGTAAAGTCGAGCCGAGTGTTCGGCTCCGAACTATCGGTGTAGTTCAACAGTTGTGGGAGCAGTTCCGAACGGCGATCTACTTCTGGCTCGCCTAAGGGCGAGCCGTGGAAGTAAAGTCGAGCCGAGTGTTGGACTCCGAACCATCGGTGTAGTTCAACGGTTGTAGGAGCAGTTCCGAACGGCGATCTACTTCTGGCTCGCCTAAGGGAGAACTGGGGAAGTAGAGTCGAGCCGGACATTGGACTCCGAACCATTGGTTGAAATTAAAAAACAAAAGATAAAGGCGGAGAGATGCAAACAAATTTATAAGTATGAAAGAGCATTCTTCATTGATAATTAATGGCGAGCCGTTTTTTCATATAACAACTTAAGAAATGAATTACAAGTTAGAGGAGAGGAATGGTTCGACACCTCGTGATACTCAGAGAGGCGCCGGGGCGCTTTCTTGGTATTTAAGGAGGTGGTCGGCATTCCAGGTCCTCGGAATCTCTCTGCCCTCTAAATCTTCCAGACGATAGGCTCCGGGCCGAACAACCTTTGTGATCTTGTAGGGTCCTTCCCAGTTTGGGGCCAGTTTGCTCCTCTGAATGGGGAAGGAGATGGCTAGCTTTCTGAGGACCAAGTCCCCTTCCTTGAGATCGGTGGGTCGGACTTTCTTGTTGTACGCCAGTTCGACCCTCCTCCGGTAGCTCTGTTGGCGTATCGATGCTCTTTCCCTCAGCTCGTCTACTAGGTCCAAGTTTGCCCGTAGGTCTCTGGCATTCTGTTCCTCGTTGTAGGCTGCGAGACGAGGAGAGGGTATTCCGACTTCGAGTGGTATTACCGCTTCGGACCCATAGGTGAGGTTGAACGGGGACTCGCCTGTGGGGGTCCGCTTGTTAGTGCGGTAGTTCCACAGCACATTGGGGAGTTGGTCGACCCATAAGCCTCTAGAACACCTGTCCAGTCTCTTCTTGATACCAGAGAGGATCTGCCAGTTAGCGTTCTCTGCCTGTCCGTTCGACTGAGGGTGGGAGACGGACGAGAAGCGCTGTTGGATGGCAAGGTATTCACACAGAGCTCAGAATGCGGCACCGGTGAACTGAGTCCCGTTGTCCGTTACAAGGACACGGGGGACGCCGAATCTGCAGATGATGCTCTTCCAGAAGAATTGAAGCACTTTGTTCTTGGTGATAGTGGCGAGGGGCTCGGCCTCAATCCACTTCGAGAAGTAGTCGATGGCTACGACCAAAAACTTGAACTGGCCCGGAGCTGGAGGGAAAGGCCCTAGTAAATCCATCCCCCACATTGCGAAGGGGATAAGGCTTGATAGGGAGGCGAGGTTGGCTTGAGGGAGGCGACGAACGTTGGAATGTCTTTGACAATAGCCACATTGCCGAACGTGTCGCTCGGCATCTTGGAGGAGAGTCGGCCAGAAGTATCCGTAATTCAGAGCTTTCCGAGCCAAAGACCTAGAACCTGAATGTGCTCCGCCGATGCCTTCGTGGAGCTCCTGTAAGGCGTAGTCGGCCTGTTCTGGGGAGAGGCACCTTAGGTATGGTCGGCCGTCAATCTGCGAGAAGGAGCACTTGTATAAGATCCCCTCGATCAAGACATACCGCTCGGCCCTGGTTCTGACTCGGCGTGCTTCTTTGGGGTCCTCGGGGAGGAGTCCGTCCCTTAAGAACTCTACTAACGGCTTCATCCAATTATCCTGCAGCAGGACCGGCAATGACTCCGCTGAGCGGGGGGTCTCGTCTTCTATGCTCGGCCTTGAGAGAACCTCGATCAAAACGGTCTGCTCGAGACCCTGGAGGGAGGATGAGGCCAACTTGGAGAGGGTGTCGGCCTGTGAATTCTCCTCTCGAGGGACTCGTTGGATGAGTGCCTCTTCAAACCGGCTCATGAGGGTTCGAACCTTGGCGAGGTACTTCGCCATTCGTTCGTCTCGCGCCTCGTACTCGCCCAAGACTTGGTTCACAACCAGCTGAGAGTCACTGTGGACTCGGAGGCACTGCGCCCCGGCACTTCGGACAAGTCCGAGGCCCGCGATTAGTGCCTCATACTCCGCCTCGTTGTTTGAAGCCTTGAAATTCATACAGAGGGCATACTGGAGGACGAAGTCATCAGGGCCGTTCAGGATGATACCGGCGCCGCTACCCTCATTGTAGGAGGATCCATCCACGAAAACCGTCCAAATGGGGGGTCCGTTCGGAACATGGCTGACCTCGGAAATGGTGGACTCGACGATGAAGTCGGCGAGGGCCTGAGCTTTGATAGCAGTCCGGGGCTGGTAGGAGATGTCGTGTTGGCTCAGTTCTATGGACCACTTCATAAGCCGGCCCGAGGTTTCGGGCTTTTGGAGGATCTGCTTCAGCGGTTGGTCGGTGAGGACCACAACCGAGTGGAATTGAAAGTACGGGCGGAGCTTCCTTGCCGCCATGATCAGGGCGTAGGCCATCTTTTCTATCTTCGGATAGCGGAGCTCGGCATCCCGAAGCACCTTGCTCACATAGTAGATGGGCCTCTGAGCCCGGTCTTCTTCCCTCACCAACACTGCACTTAAGGTCTGCTCGGAAGCAGCTAAGTAGATGAAGAGGGTTTCCCCCGGAATGGGTTTGCTGAGCAGAGGAGGGTTCACCAAGTAGGCCTTCAGTTGGTCGAACGACTCCTGTTGTGGTTGGCCCCATTCGAAGCCCTTAGCCCCCCGGAGAGCCTTGAAGAAGGGGAGGCACTTTTCCCCAGACTTTGAAAGGAATCGGCCAATAGCGGCGAGCCGACCCGTAAGCTTCTGCACCTCCTTGACGTTCCGGGATGGGGCCATGTCCAGTATGGCCTTGATTTTCTCGGGATTTGCTTCGATCCCTCGCTGGCTCACCATAAAGCCAAGGAACTTTCCCGACGAGACCCCGAACGCACACTTGTTCGGATTAAGCCTCATGTTGTGCCTTCTTAATACGCCGAATGCCTCCTGGAGGTCGTCCACGTGGTCGGTACCTCGAATGCTCTTCACGAGCATGTCGTCGACGTATACTTCCATGTTGCGGCCTATTTGGCTTTGGAAGACTTTGTTGACGAGGCACTGGTAGGTGGCTCCAGCGTTCTTCAATCCGAACGACATGACTCTATAGCAGTAGAGGCCCTGGTCGGTAATGAAGGAGGTCTTCGGAATGTCCGGGGTGAACATTCGGATCTGATTATAGCCAGAGAAGGCATCCATGAAACTGAGGAGCTCATGGCCCGAGGTGGCATCGATGAGGGTGTCGATATTTGGGAGAGGGAATGGATCCTTCGGACACGCCTTATTCAGGTCGGTGAAGTCGATGCATATCCTCCAAGAACCATTGGACATCTTAACCATGACCACATTGGAGAGCCACTCGGGATAGTTCACCTCCTGTATGAACCGAGCTTTTAAGAGCTTGTCCACCTCCTCCTTGATGGCTTGTTGTCGCTCGGGGGCGAACTTACGCCTCTTCTGCTGAACCGGTCTGCACCCCGGTTCGACGCTGAGGCGGTGAACTAGAAGGTCCTCGGAAATTCCGGGCATATCCGCGGCGGACCAAGCAAATAGGTCGCGGTTCTCCCGGATGCACTGCACCAAGTCGGGACATAGGGCAGTCGGCAAAGACTTGCTGATGAGGAACTTTCGACTCGGGTCCTCGTCTGAGAAGAGTACTTCTTCCATTTCGTCCGCTGGCTCGGACGTGGGTCGGACATTCGGCTCGGGGATTTCTAGAGTTTCGAGAGAGAGCACCGGATCCCCCGTGGAAGTCATATAGCACTTCCGAGCCGTTTCTTGGCTGCCCCTGACTTCTCCCACTCCCGACCGGGTGGGGAACTTCATTTTAAGGTGGTGCGCGGAAGGAACAGCTTCCAGGGCAGTTAGGCCAGGTCGGCCTAAGATAACATTGTATGCAGCCGGCACGTCGACGACCATAAAGTCCACCGGCTCTGTCCGGGTAGTAGGGGTCTTCCCAGCAGTTACGTCCAGGGTGATAACCCCTTCGACCGTTACTGGTACCCCCATGAACCCGTGGAGCGTGTAGCCGGCCGGTTTGAGGCGATCCCGGGACAGCTGCAGCCCTCGGAAGGCCGAGAGGAAGCGGATGTTCACCGAGCTCCCGTTGTCCACCAGGACCTTCTGCACTTTGAAGTTTGCCATGCGAAGGTTGATGACAAGTGCATCGCAGTGGGGAGTTCGGACCCCCTCGAGGTCTTCATCAGAGAAAGTCACTGGGACGTCGAGGCCTTTGGGGGGAGGGGCGCTGTGAACTGAGTTGACCTCTCGGACGAAGGCCTTCCGAGAGGAGTTGGAGGAGCCCCCCATGGGGCCTCTGTGGATGAGGTGCAGAACTCGTTCTTCCTCGAACTCGAGGGTCTCATCGCGCCGCTCGGAGCGCTTGTTAGCCCCCCGAGGCGAAGTGGCGCGCTCCCCCTGATTGTTCGCCTTCACAAATTTGGCCAACTGCCCCCTCTGGATGAGGGTCTCTATCTCATTTTTCAATGCCCGGCAGTGGTTGGTGTCGTGGCCGTGGTCCCGGTGGTAACGGCACCATTTCTCCTTGTTCCTCCTCTTGGCCGGGGTGTTCATCCTCGAAGCGGGAGGTATAACTCCTTCCTTCTCCACTTCCATCAGGATGGTGGAGACATTGGTGGTGAGGGGAGTGAACTTCTCGAACCTGGGGGGAGGACGGCGCTGACCGCTATTGTCCTTCTGCAGCTTTTTGGACCCTTCCTCCTCTGTCGTCTTCCTCTTCGATCCGGAGGTGGATCCCCCGAAATTCGGGAGGCACTCGGCCTCCTCCGCCCGAATGTACTTCTCGCACCTTAGGAGAAGATCGGCGAAGTTGTGCGGGGGCTTCTTGGCGAGGGATGACCGGAGGTTGGAGTTGAGGACGTTCGACTGGAACGCAACTGTTGCCACTGACTGGTCAAGGGAGGCGATTGACCTGACCTCTGCGGTAAATCTCCTCACATAATCCCTCTGCTTTTCTCCCCTCTCCTGTCGGAGTTGGAGTAGGGAGAGGCTCGTCTTCTCTGTTTGCCTGCTACTCACAAAGTGAGTTATGAAGAGCGTTTCGAACTGCTCGAACGAGAAGATGGAAGAGGGAGCGAGCCTGGAGTACCATTCCGTGCCGACCCCTTGAGGGTGGCGGGGAAGGTCTTGCAGAGCATGGCGTCGGAAGCTTGATGGATCAGCATTAATGTCTTGAAGCTTTCGACATGATCGACTGGGTCGGACTCCCCTGAGTACATTTCAAACTGCGGAGGTTTGAAACCTCTCGGTATAGGGGCCTCCATGATTGTTCGAGAGAAGGGGGGTCTGTTGGGGCGGACGGTCCCTGCTCTGGACTCCTCCTCTTTGTCGATGCGGCCGATGCGCCTCTCCACCTCGTGGAGACGACGGTAGAGGGCATCGTCCCTCCGTTGGTAATCAAACGATCCTTTGGACTCTTTTTCGTAGGAAGGGGAGCGGGGACTGCGTCGTCGATAGTCCTGGGATCGGTGAGGACTATGATGATGTTGCTGGCGACTGGGAGCCGGGAGAGGACTTCTGGATCGGTGGCGAGGACTTGGAACCCGTGGGGGTGTTGGAACCCTCTGGGCATTATGGTTGTTGGGGCGAAGGTTGAGGGCCTGCAACACAGTCTCCTGGAATTGTAGGAACTCGGCACGAGAGATAGGTGCCTCATCGTTCCTCGGATGATGTCGATCAGCAGGGGAACGTGGCCTCCTCCTGTGACGCTCGGGAGATACGCCCCGCCCTCTTCGGTCCGGAGACCTCCTGCCGTCGCGGCAATGAGGGGATCACTCGCCTTGATGTTGGTGGGAGGCTCCCTCTCGGGCCCGCTTCTCATCTAGGCGGTTGCGAAGGTCCTCATCCTTTTGGCGGTTCAGAACGGTGTTGCGGAGGTCGGGGTGATGAGAAGCCATTGAATCAGAGGAGGCATTGTGAACCGAGACATGGTCCGAGTGGAGAGGTTGCTTCTGCCTCCGCCCGTTATGGCCAGCAGGACCATTGGGGGGTTGTTGATTGGGAAGAGGAGGCTGGCCCTGTTGGACTGGGGAGGAAGTTGTTCAGGCTGTGGAGCGGGATGGACGGGGACTTCCTCTGGCTGATCAGCGGGATTGGGTCCGCGGTTGGACCCCCTAGATCTGACCTTTTTGGGAGGCATAGTTGGAGAAGGGCTGGTTGACAAGGAAGAAGCGGAGGCTGTTCGTGTGGTGTTCCCACAGACGGTGCCAATCTGTTACCGCTGATTCTGGTGTGGGGGTAAACAGATGAGATTTGTGAGTTCGCGAGAAAAACCTGAACAGCAGATCCAAGCCTTCTGATTCCTGCCGCTACCTGCAAAGAAGTGCGATACACCGGGGTTGATTCCGGCGACGCACCCTCCGACGCTCTTGTCAGTAACCAGTGGTGATCAAGAAAGAGCTTAAGGTGGGAAAAGAGTGATTACCTGGTCACAGTGATAGGGGGGAGGTATTTATAGTCGCCATGGGAGTGATTAGGGGCCTGATTTCCTGTGTAACTGTCAGGAGAAAAATCCTCCCAATCTGTTTAGGAAACTGACCCCTGATTCCCGGTGAGAGCAAATCAGGCCCGTTGATTCGGTCAAATCAGTGACCCTGATTTTCCTCTTGCTGATCTGGGTTTGTCTTGGGTCGGGACCCGTACCCAGTTGGAGTGGATCCGTTTGTCGGGTGTCAAATCTGTGAGAAGGAGATCCAGTACCCGTTTCGGACCCATTTGTATGTGAAATTACCGTTTTACCCCTGAGCTTCAAGATTCGTGCCCAATCTGGACGGTTCCGATTTAACCTCGTTTTTAGCCATATCAATATCTGTGGCTGAGACTTGGAAGAGGAGAAGTTGGAAGCCGTCGTTCCGAGGAGCTCTTACCCCAAGATTACATCAGCAACTGCTCAAATTGCAAGCACACATCACACGGACCGGGACGAGGTGCGCCTAAGGTCCAGACCAGATGCGATGGGGACTCGAACCCAAGGGAGCATTCACGGTCAGTTCCCTGTACCATCGAATTCACTATCGGGGATGCAGACCCAGTTGGGCACAGGTATTATGGAAGGCAAAAACACCACTTAAAGTTAGAGTCTTCTTGTGGCTAGTGCTCAATAACGCAATTCTCACCAGAGAGAACCTGGCCAAAAGACAATCCCAGATTGCGACCGAATGTGGATTCTGCAACATGCATCGGAGAATTTGAATCACATTTTTATCCACTGTCCAAGAAGTAAGGCGACTATGGTAGAGGTATTACGAGCCCTAGGAACAAGTGACTACCCCAGTGAATATGAGGATTTGTGGGTTGGCCCCAAATTCGCAAAGGTTCGCCATGAAATGAAGGATGCGTGGTACATTGCCATTGCGGCAACTACATGGGTGTTATGGCTAGACATGAACAATTTTTATATCCGTGCTTCATGTAATAGTATCTCTGGTAACCTTACTCACATCATGCATCTTATTTCTTTTTGGGCTACAGTTGCTGCCAGAGGAGTGAGAGGGAGGATCGCCAGAGTCTTCTAGGTGGAGGATTTTGATGAGGAGGAAGTTGAGTTTGGGCCGACACTGGACTGAGTGGTTGGCGCCACCCATACCCATCAGAACCTCACCAGCTGCAACCTCCGCTAATTTGTATTTTGCCTACTGTACTTTTGTTGTTTTAATGTATGGAGGATTAGACCCACCCCAGGGTTTTGTTGGGGGATTATGTTTTATTTCCTGCACTATACTTTATTTCCTGCATTGTCCTTTTGTATCTCTCCCGGTACACCGGGGTGTTTTATTAATTTCTTATTAATGAAACAGGGTGGCATTATTCCACTTTTTACCTCAAAAAAAAAAAAAAAAAAAGGTAACAGCGTTTTTTAGTTTGGAGTTATACGAAGCATCGGCACCACCTAATTAAATCTCAAGTTCTCAACCACTTAATTTTAAGTCAAATTATACTATCAATTACGCAATCTAGTACTTGATCACACATTTTATATATACATCAAGTTAAATTGTACGATAAAACAATTAATCGTGTACGGGCACATGCTTTATAACTAGCTTATTTAAATTTGAGAGAAAATGATCCCTTCATAAACGAGCACCAATAACACATTAATAGAAAAATAACAAGAATTGTCTCAAGTCAGTCACTCCATATGACTGTAGCCTAAATCCTCTTCTCTCAAACCTTTCACAAACTCACACATCCCATCCAGGGGAGGGAGAGATTCGCCTCTCCCCAGTTTTCTGTTAGTTTATCTACACACTAAACTAAATTTTCCTTTTTCCTATCCTCCATTTTGAGTCTTTTTTTGCAGGGCTTAGAATTTGTACAAAACGAGTAGACCGGTCTTGTAGGCATTACTCATCAAGGCAGTTAAAATAAAAAATTCACCCATTTCTCAAAATATTGGTTAAATTAACCAATGTTTCAGATTAGAGATATGGAGTATCCTTCCTTAATCCTTACACAAACTTAAAAAGATGAAAATAGATATTGTAAGAAAAAAAAATTCAAAAACTCGTACAAGTTAATTAAGGAATGACTCATTCCGAATGAGTTTGTTTTCTTTTCTTTCTTGTTCTTTTTTATGTACCTTGTAGTATTCAACCAATGTTTTTTACTTTTTTCATTCTAAAGTCGCAAATTCTGCTATATTATACTAGAAGAAAAAACAAAAACAAAAAGACTACTATTCATGCATGTATCACATCTAAATTGGCTGAAATGATCTTCAAAGATCATTCGAATATCAAAAATTGACAAAACCAAATTTTCATCAATTAGGAAGATAATCATGTAAGGTATAGACATGCATGCAATCCTAATGAAATGTTTACAAAATGTTTTCTTTTTTTTCTGTTTTTTTTTCTTTTTCTTTTTTCTGTTCTCTAAAGTCGCAGATAGTGCTATATTATAATTGGATTTAAAAAAATGCAAAAAGACTACTATTCATGCATATGGCACATCTAAATAGACTGGAATGATCTTCAAGGATCAAACGAATATTAAAAAATTGACAAAACCAAAATATCATCAGTTAGAAAGATAATCATGTACTGAAAAAAGTGTAGACATGCATGAAATCCTAACGAAATGTGTACCTACTAGTAATGGGTAAAAAAGTTCAAACAAGAAGCTAAACACCCAATTGACAAAATCTATGTTTCAAACTTCAAAATAATCAAAAATGTTTATCTATCCCTACATGAAAACAAAGTGAAGCATTATATTGTTATGAATATGAAAATTTATTTAAGTAGAACCAAGTATTAAATCAATTTAATACTTGGTTCTTTGCAATTGTTATGAAATTACAATTTAAGACTTGATATTTAATATATTACAAAAAAATAAAAAAATCCCCCAAAATACCAGCCCGGCCCCCACCCATTAGGGCCCGGTGTAACCCCTGTTTTTTTTCGTTTTGGTTTTTGAGGGTATTTTTTTTTCCGTTATATTCCTTGTATTTTTTTTCTTCTGGACCATATATTGAATTATTTTCATTATATATTATTTTCTTGCATTTTTGACATCCTTGTGCTGATTGTGCGTCGTTTGTTCGTTTTTCGCCATTTTGAGATCTTTTCTCATTTTCTTGGTCCCGTTCATATTTAATAATTATTTTTGGGCCATGATGAATTTTTAGAAGAGTTTTAACCAATTTGAGATTTTTGGCCCTTAAGGAGATTTTTAGGAGCCATAGGATTCATTGCATTTTGTATCCCCATTTGAAATTTACCCAATACCCATTATCAATTGTATACCTATTAATTCCTATTGATATCCACTACCCATTAACCCACTTTGATCCCCTATTTAAACCCCCTAATATCTAATTAAACCTAACCCTAATCTTTCTTTCCCTCTCCTACTTGTAACCCGGCCTCCCCCTTCCTTCCATCATCCCGGCCTGCACACAAACCCCCAGGCCGACCTCCCTCTCCCCTCTCTTGCCTTGGCCGACCACAAAGATCACCCCCATCCACCATATTATACAACCCCGCTTCATACAACTCGTCTCTCCTCCCTTCCTTGTGGCCGAACCCCATCAAACCAGCACCCCCTCTTCAAACAGCCCTCTTACATCCCTCCTTGCTGATTTGGAGTAGTGGGTGTCGTCCGTTTGAGTTCGTGCTTCAAGGAGACGATCGTAGGCAAGTTTCGGTTCGTGGGTTCGCTTGATATCGCGCGTGGAAGGACTTTTGCTCATGGGTTTTCATTTGCTAGACTTTGTAGCGTCGTGTGCATCGTCAAAGAGGCAAGTAACTTGTACATAATTTCCTTAGGTTGATACAAGTCTCACCTAATAGGGTAGATGAGACTAGAGACGGCCAAAAGGTTGGTTTTTATTTGTGGGTTACATCTCAATTGTTCAAAACAGGCCAGAGATGACTTTGAACAAGAGTTTTGATAAGTTTATGCCGTAGGTTTCACCCAAAGTGCGACTTTGATCGCGTAGGTCAAATAGCGCATGAAACATATTTGTTGGATTTCCCATAGGAAAATATTAGATTTTGACATGTTAGAAACCCTTAGACATGATATTTAGATGATGGGTATGCAACGTTTCGAATTTGGATGAGTTTGGATCATTTTTGTAGAAGTTATGACGTTTTGAAGTTTAGTTGTGAAATCTGGAAATTCGGATTGTACTGAATTGATTGCTGTTTTTGCCTGGGTTAGATTCTGAATCTCAACATGAACATTTCTGAGTAATTTGTAGCGGACGGAATCTATTTTCTAACCCCACTGGTTTCACCCCGTTTGGAGTTCGTATGAATTAGTTATGATTATTTTAGTGACTGTATATCAGTAGTTTCTAGATTCAGTTTGGGGTAGATTTTATCATCTATTTATTTTCAAGATCCAAGTTACACATAATATCATGCCACAATATTTTGTCCAGTGTTTCACCATGATGTTAGGTAGTTCCCAGATTTATGTGGTATTTTAAAGATAGGTTTTGAGCGATGTCTTATACTCTTTTCTATAATGCACTTTTGCTGTAAACTGCCTGTTACTCTATGTTGAATGCCGTGTTCACCCTATTTTTATTTACTGCATGGAAATATTATGTGAGATATGAAAGTTGGAGAATTTTGTCTACTTTCACCCCATTTTGGCAGAAGTGGATTTCGATGTTCTGTTTGCAAGATATGTTTGATTTTGTACAGCAGTGTTGAGAAATTCCAGATCCATCAAAACCGTGTTTTGTGTTACTTTTCATTTTTGATACCATATCTTTACTTTCTGGAAAATATTAAAAATTATTATTTTGAATATATATATATATAGGGGATTACCCCAGAATTTTCGTGGATTTATTTGATGACTTTGCATGCTTTTTTTATGTGTTGGAAGTCATTCCCCTGTTTTCTGGCTGTACAGGAAATCTGTGTGGAAATGACTTTTAAGATGATATGTTGTGAACTGGTAAAGGTCTTTATTATACCCGTTAGAAGCGTGTGGATGTCTAGTTTCTAGATCCTTCAACGGATCGTGATTTGCATTTCTTTATCTCTCTGAATACCTGTTTTAGTACAGATTGGTCTTGCTGACCTGATTGTAAACATAGGCCATTTTGTTCGTTTGTGTGACTCTGTAGTACCTATACTTGCTGATGTGTTTCCCTGAATCTAAACCTGATTATATCATGTTAGTATGACACCATTTAGCACATATTCAAGACGGTTTAATAACCATAACAAAAGTAATCAAGCCGGGGTATGGAAAAGATCTAGTAGTGGGAAAGCATAGAAATGTGTACTTAGAAGGGGGCCCGTGTTTCCCATATAATTATCTGTATTCTGACCCTGTCTACATTACTTCTTATATATGAAAGTGTAGAGTAGAAGAGAACCACTAGGTTCTATCTGTCTGTTTCTGACCCTGTCTACATTACTTCTTATAGGAAGGTGTAGAGAAGAAGAGAACCACTAGGTTCTATCTATCTGTTCTGATATTTGTCTGACCTTGAGTACACGGTCCTATAATATCCCCTACGAAATCTAAAGCGAAACTGTTTTGTTGTAGCAACCATGTAGTAAAAACTGGGATGCATGTCGTGCTACTTAGATAGTAATCACACAAGACTTACATTAATCTGAATCTGTTTCTGAATCTGTTCTGAGGTCTGAATCTGAATCTGATATATGGAAATCTAAATCTGAATCTGAATACCTATTATCTGAAATCTGTTATCTGATTTACGTGACATATCTGTTATCTGATTACCTGACATATCTGTTTAGCTGACACTTGACACTTAACATCTGAGACATATGCTAGGATACCATGTTAGTTGATTTTACTATACCATGTTAGGTCTGTTCTGATGATTAGTTAGATCTGTTTAGTTTTCATGTGCTTGTATCCTACTCTATTTTGTAACCCGGACTTGCCATTGACGGGTACTTGTGTTTTCTCTTTTTCTTTTTCCTGCATTCTATGAATTGCAGATTGTGGCAGACAGGTTCAGGATGGTGTTGGAGACTTGCAGTATTAGTTGCTTTTGATTATTTTTATTATTTCTGTTTCGTGCTAGAACAATAATTGTATTCTTGAGACTTGGATTATAATTGTATTTAAGACTTGAATATTATTTGTTTTTGGGCGATGTGACCCAGAATATTTGTTTTCCAGACTCTATTTTATTTGAGAACATGATATTTGATTTCAAGTAATTTCTGTTGGTAAAATTGTTTCAGTGTTGCATGTTGGTTCCACTTTTTGCTTCCGACTCTGATATATTGCCTGTGATGTGTTGCAAAGATTTCTGAAACAGCTTAAGGATGATAATAATCATTCGCTGGACTTTTGTTACGTGCTCGTATTCCGCATTTTTGGGAAGTGGGACGTGACTGGGTTTTTAGTGGTATCAGAGCATCAGGTTTGGCTAATGTATTAGTTGCCTAATTTATTAGACAAGCTTAGCTCGAACTGGGATCTGCACAACACTTCACCAACCATACGTGCATAATTGAAACATGATACCAACTCAGATTCTGGATGCTAATTATTTTTGGTTTTGTGCAGACTATGGCTCGCAGAGGTTCTACCTCCCAGTCTCAGGCTGATCTGATTGAGGCCGTCACTGCTGTGCTTGAGCAGCTGATTAATCAGCAACAAAACCACAGCGATCTGGTGATGGCTGCACTTGAAGCTACTCGGGTTCTGCCTCCTGTTGCGCCTGTGTAGGCAACTCTTCCATCTCGCCCAGGGACAGTTACAGACTTTATGAGGCTGCATTCCGACCGTTTTTCCAGCACTGAGATGCCTTTGGAGGCTGAATAGTGGCTGATCCGGACTGAGCGCTTGTTGGCAGCGGCTCGTGTTGTAGAGGCTGATCGGGTGGACGTCGTTTCCATCCAGCTGGTGGATTTAGCGCATATCTGGTGGATGGCTGAGTCCGAGCGCCTTGAAAGGCCTATTGCTTGGGCTACTTTTATCCGGGGATTCTTGGAGAAGTTCTTTCCCAGTAGTACTCGCGTTGAGATGGAACAACAATTCCTGGCCCTAAAACAGGTTAAGTCATTGTTCCACTTTGGATTTGTTACAATATTGCATGAACTATTATGAATGTTGTAACGTGGACTTCCTTGCAACAGGGTTCTAGGATAGTGGATGAGTATGCTGCTGAGTTTACTAGGCTTAGCCGCTTCGCTGTCGTTCTTGTGGCAACCGAGGAGGATAGGGCTCATAGATTCACTAATGGGCTTGAACAGGATATCAAGAGACATCTGGTCTCTCTCCGTCTGCGTACTAATGCTGAGGCCCTTGAAGCAGCTCGAGCCCAGGAGCAGGCTCGTGACGGTTCGTCTTACTCTCAGCGGACTGTTCCGCATTCTGCTGCTAGGTCTGGTGGTCCTGTTTGGAGGCCTGTCCCAAACCATCCGGTCCGGGCAGCTCCGTATCCTTCTGCTGGGTTCTCGAAGGGTAGTTTTTGCGACTACTGTTAGATGTCTGGGTATGAGCGCAAAAACTGTTTCCGTGCTTCCCGTCGATGCTTTAGATGTGGCTCTACTGATCATGCAGTGCGAGATTGTCTCCAGCCGTTTCAGCAGATGGCTCTTCCAGCCAGGGGTCCTGTTCAGTAGGCAGGTCCAGCTCGTGGTCCAGTTAGGCCACCACTTCCTCCTCAACGCCAGATTGTCGGTCAGATGACCGCTGTTCCGAGGAGAGGTCAAGCTTTCAACTTGACTGCCGCAGATGCTGAGACCGCTGAAGGAGTTGTGGCAGGTATATTTTGTTTTATTGTCTTGCTTGTTTTGTTCATTTGGTTATTTTCTTTAGTTTTGCTTTGCTTATTTGCTATGTTCCTTGCATTGTTGTTTTCCCCTCACCCTTGGTCTTCTATGCTTTTTACTTGTTTTGATCTTTTAGGTATCATCCTTATTTGCTCTTTTCCTGCATATGTTCTTTTTGATTCTGGGGCAACCCATTCTTTTGTCTCCTCTCGATTTGTCGCTCGCCATCAGTTAGAATGCAACAATATGTCAGAGGCTTGGAACATCGTGACAGGTGGTGGAATTATCAGTTGTTCCCGTGAGTGTAGGCAATGTCCCGTTGTTATTGGGGACGCAGATTTCAAGGCCAACCTGATTACAATTGGAAGTTCAGGATTCGATGTTATTCTCGGTATGGATTGGTTGGGAGAAGCCCATGCCTTTATTGATTGCCGTGCTAAGAAGGTTGTCTTCAGAATTCCAGATCGGGCAGTATTTGAGTTCCATGCCGGAGAGTCTTCTCTTGGTCGAGCAAAGACTGCAGTTAAGCAGGTGGATTGTGCAATGGAATTGCAATCAGGCTGTGAGGCAACGCCTCTAGTGGTTCGGGATTTCATGGATGTTTTTCCAGATGAGTTTCCTGGCTTACCCCCTGATAGGGAAGTGGAGTTCGGTATTGATGTTCAGCCTGGAACAAAACCGATATCGAAGAGTCCCTACAGGATGGCACCGGTTGAGTTGGCGGAGCTTAAGGTGCAGATTCAGCAGTTACTTGATTTGGGTTTCATCAGACCTAGTGTTTCCGCCTTGGGGTGCTTCAGTCCTTTTTGTTGATAAGAAGGATGGAAGTCGTCGGATGTGCGTGGATTACCGAGAGCTGAACAGAGTTACGGTGAAGAATCGGTATCCGTTGCCCATGATTGATGTTTTGTTTGATCAGCTGAGTGGGGCTGCTGTTTTCTCGAAGTTGGATCTTCGTTCTGGATATCACCAAGTTAAGGTGAAGGCTGCAGATATACCGAAGACTGCTTTCAGGACGAGATACAGGCACTATGAGTATCTTGTGATGCCGTTCGGGGTCACGAACGCACCGACTGTATTCATGAGTCTTATGAACCGGGTGTTCTCTCAGTTCTTGGATAAGTTCATGGTGGTCTTTATCGATGATATTTTGGTGTACTCTCAGAATCGGGAAGATCATGCTGAGCATCTTAGAGTGGTTCTGCAGACTATGAGAGAGCACCAGCTCTATGGGAAACTGAGCAAGTGCGAGTTTTGGTTCGACAGGATTTCTTTCTTGGGGCATATTATTTCTGGCGATGGTATTTCGGTGGATCCTACCAAGATTGAGGCTGTGAAGGATTGGCCTATTCCCAAGTCAGTTTCAAAAGTCAG
Source organism: Hemerocallis citrina (assembly GCA_017893485.1). NCBI lineage: Eukaryota > Viridiplantae > Streptophyta > Magnoliopsida > Asparagales > Asphodelaceae > Hemerocallis > Hemerocallis citrina. The sequence goes on from CM030360.1 coordinate 35,841,638, forward strand.
GAGTTTTCTTGGTTTGGCTGGCTATTATCGGAAGTTCGTCCAGGATTTTTCGAAGATAGCAGGACCTTTGACTAAATTGACTGGGAAGGATCAGAAGTTTTGTTGGTCTGATGAGTGCAATGTAGCTTTCGTTGAGTTGAAGAACAGATTGACGTCAGCGCCTGTGTTGACTATTCCAGATGGTTCAGGCGGATTTGTGGTTCACTGTTGATATGGCTAAAATTGGGGTTAAATCGGGACCGTCCAGATCGATCACGAATCCTGAAGCACGGGGGTAAAAAGGTAATTTCGCATACAGATGGATCCAAAACGGGTATTGGGCCTCCTTCTCACAGAACCAACCACCCGCGAATAGATCCACTTCAATTGGGTACGGGTCCCGACCCGATACAAGCCCAATCCACCAAGAAGAGAATCAGGCCACTGATTTGGTCAAATCAATAAATCTGATTAGCTCTCACCAGGGAATCAAGGCCTAACTTCCCAAAACAGAATAGGAGGATTTTTCTCCTATTTGTTAGGCAGGAAATTAGGCCCCAAATCGTTCCAAAGGCGACTATAAATACAACCCCTCTACCACCGAGACCAGGTTAATCACTCTTTCACCACTTAAGCCCTTTCTTAATCTTTTGCTGATTACTGACAAGAGCGTCGGAGGGTGCGTCGCCGGAATCAACCCCGGTGTTTCGCACTTCCTTACAGGTAGCGGCGGGAGCAAGTAGGCTGAGTAAGCTGTTCAGGTTTTCCTCGGATCCACAAATTCTATCTGTTTACCCCCACACCGAAATCAGCGGTAACAGATTGGCGCCGTCTGTGGGAACACCACACGAACAGTCTCAGTCCATTCTCCGCCGTCCTCTGCAGCCATGCCGCCGAAGAAGAACAGATCCAGAGGGTCGAACCGTGGGGGCAACCCCACCGACCCGGCGAATGAAGCTCCGGTCAACCCTATCCTTCAGTCCAACCTCCCTCCGCTGACCCAGCAGGTCCCGCCTCCTCCTCATCCTCAGCAGCAGCCCAACAACAGTCCGTCCGGTCCTAATGCTCGGCCCGAAAAGCAGCCTGCCAATCCGTGCCACGTCTCGGTCCACAATGGGTCCTCGGACTCGATGGCTTCCCATCACCCCGACCTCCGCATCACACTCCAAAACCGCCATAAGGATGACGACCTCCGTACTCATCTTGACGAGAGGCGGGCCCGAGAGGGAGCCTCCCGCCAGCGTCAAGGTGAGCGGTCGCCACGTCGTCGGGACGGCAGAAGGTCCCCCGAGCGCAGAGGCCGAGCGGCGTCCCCTGAGCGCCGAAGGAGGAGGTCCCGGTCCCCCAGGGATCGGCGCCATCCGAGGGACCGAGACATGCCCATCAGCCGAGCCGAGTTCCTCCAGTTTCAAGAGACCGTTCTGCAGGCCCTCAATCTCCGACAGAATGGCCAGAAAGCCCAGAGGGTTCCAACGCCGCCCAGGGATCCCAGTCCCCGGCGCCGAACCCGGAGTCCTTCCCCGGCTCCCAGCCGACAGCAACGGCAACAAAGTCCTCGGCGCTCCCAGGACCACCGGCGCCGCAGTCCACACTCCCCTTCCTACGAAGAGGAGTCCGGAGGGTCGTACGACTATCAGCGGAGGGACGACGCGCTCATCCGCCGTATCCATGAGGTGGAGAGGCGCATCGGCCGTATGGACAGGGAAGAAGAATCCCGAGCCGGAACCTTCCGTCCGAGCCGACCTCCCTTCTCAAGGTCGATCATGGAGGCCCACATTCCGAGGAGTTTCAAACCGCCGCAGTTTGAAACATACTCAGGGGAATCCGACCCGGTCGACCACGTCGAGAGCTTCAAGACGCTGATGCTTATCCACCAAGCTTCCGACGCAGTGCTATGCAGGACCTTCCCCGCCACCCTCAGGGGGTCGGCTCGGGAATGGTATTCTAGGCTCGCCCCCTCATCCATCTTCTCGTTCGAACAGTTCGAGACGCTGTTCATCACTCACTTCGTGAGCAGCCGGCGAGCCGAGAAGACGAGTCTTTCCTTACTGAACCTGCGGCAGGAGAAAGAAGAAAAGCTGCGGGACTATGTGAAAAGGTTCACCGCAGAAGTCCGGTCCATAGCTTCCTTGGACCAGTCCGTGGCTACCGTGGCGTTCCAGTCGAACGTCCATAACGCCAACCTCCGATCATCCCTCGCCAAGAAGCCTCCGCATGACTTCGCCGACCTCCTCCTGAGGTGCGAGAAGTACATCCGAGCAGAAGAGGCCGAAGCCCTTCCCAGCTTTGGAGGGCCCTCCGCAGGGTCGAAAAGGAAGGCGACGGGGGAGGAAGGGTCGAAAAAAGCTCAGAAGGACATGGGCGGTCAACGTCGCCCTCCCCCCAGGTTCGAGAAATTCACGCCCCTCACAACTAATGTCTCTACTATCCTCATGGAGGTAGAGAAGGAGGGGATCCTCCCTCCAGCCCCGAGGATGCACAAACCGGCGAAAAGGAGGGACAAAGACAAGTGGTGTCGGTATCACCGAGACCACGGGCACGAGACGAATGACTGTCGGGCTCTGAGAGATGAGATCGAGGCCCTCATTCGAAGGGGGCAGTTGGCCAAGTTCGTGAAGGCTAACGATCGGACAGATCGGAACTCTCCTCCCCCTCGCGGGGCTAACAAGCGCTCTGAGCGGCGCGATGTAACACCTGAGTTCGAAGAAGAAAGGGTTCTGCATATGATCCACGGGGGCCCCATGGGCGGCTCCTCTAATACGTCTCGGAAAGCCTTCGTCCGAGAGGTGAACTCGGTCCACAGTGCTCCTCCTCCCAAGGGCTTCGGTGTGCCCGTGTCCTTCTCCGACGCCGATCTCGAAGGAGTCCGAACCCCTCACTGTGATGCCCTCGTCATCGACCTCCGCATGGCCAACTTCAAGGTGCAGAGGATTTTGGTTGACAACGGGAGTTCGGTCAACATCCTATTCCTCTCGGCCTTCCAGGGCCTCCAGCTGTCCCGAGACCGTCTCAAGCCGGCCGGGTACACTCTACACGGGTTCACGGGGGTCCCGGTAACCGTCGAAGGGGTGATAACCCTTGACGTTACTGCGGGGAGCACCCCTACTACCCGGACCGAGCCAATGGACTTCATGGTCGTTGACGTCCCGGCAGCATATAATGTCATCCTAGGCCGCCCCGGCCTAGCCGCTCTTGAGGCTGTCCCCTCGGCATACCATTTGAAGATGAAGTTCCCCACTCGGTCGGGAGTAGGGGAAGTCAGGGGAAGCCAGGAAACAGCTCGGAAGTGCTACATGACTTCCACCGGGGGACCAGTGCTCTCGCTCGAGACACTCGAGATCCCCGAGCCGAAGGCTCGCCCAACGTCCGAGCCAGCGGACGAGTTAGAAGAAGTACTCTTCTCCGACGAGGATCCGAGCCGAAAATTCCTCGTCAGCAAGTCCTTGCCGACCGTGCTATTCTCCGACCTGGTGAGATGCATCCGGGATAACCGCGACCTATTTGCTTGGTCGGCCACGGATATGCCCGGCATCTCCGAAGACTTGCTCGTCCACCGCCTAAGCGTCGAACCGGGGTGCAAACCGGTTCAGCAAAAGAGGCGAAAGTTCGCTCCCGAGCGACAGCAGGCAATCAAGGAGGAAGTAAATAAGCTGCTGAAGGCCAAGTTCATCCAGGAGGTGAATTATCCCGAGTGGCTGTCGAATGTTGTAATGGTCAAGAAGTCCAATGGCTCGTGGAGGATATGCATCGACTTCACCGACCTCAACAAAGCGTGTCCGAAGGATCCCTTCCCTCTCCCGAACATCGACACCCTAATCGACGCCACCTCGGGCCATGAGCTCCTCAGCTTCATGGATGCCTTCTCGGGCTACAACCAAATCCGGATGTTCCCTCCGGACATCCCGAAGACCTCCTTCGTCACCGACCAAGGCCTCTACTGCTACCGAGTAATGCCGTTCGGTTTGAAGAACGCGGGCGCCACCTACCAGCGCCTCGTCAACAAGGTCTTTCAGCGTCAGATCGGCCGAAACATGGAGGTGTACGTTGATGACATGCTCGTCAAGAGCATCCGCGGCACCGACCATGTAGCCGACCTCCAAGAGGCTTTCGGCGTGTTGAGGAAGTACAACATGCGGCTAAACCCGAACAAGTGTGCGTTCGGAGTCTCCTCTGGCAAGTTCCTCGGTTTCATGGTGAGCCAGCGGGGGATTGAAGCTAACCCCGAAAAGATCAAAGCCATATTAGACATGGCCCCGCCTCGGAACGTCAAAGAGGTGCAGAAGCTCACCGGTCGGCTCGCAGCCATTGGTCGGTTCCTCTCCAAGTCAGGGGAAAAGTGCCTTCCCTTCTTCAAAGCACTCCGAGGCGCTAAGGGATTTGAATGGGGCGAGGCACAGCAAGCATCGTTCGACCAGCTGAAAGCCTATCTGATGAACCCCCCTCTGCTCAGTAAGCCGGTCCCAGGCGAGCCTCTCTTCCTCTACTTGGCAGCCTCCGAGCAGTCCCTGAGCGCTGTCCTGGTCAGAGAAGAGGACCGGACCCAGAGGCCTATTTACTACGTGAGCAAGGTACTTCGGGATGCCGAGCTCCGTTATCCGAGGATAGAAAAGATAGCCTACGCCCTCGTCATGGCAGCAAGGAAGCTTCGGCCCTACTTCCAATCTCATTCAGTCATCGTTCTCACCGATCAACCGCTAAAGCAGATCCTCCACAAGCCAGAGACCTCGGGTCGGCTGATGAAATGGTCCGTAGAGCTGAGTCAGCACGACATCACTTATCAGCCTCGGACGGCAATTAAGGCTCAGGCTCTCGCCGACTTCATTGTAGAGACCACCATCCCTGAGGTCGCCCACGTCCCAAATGGGCCCCCCATTTGGACAGTCTTCGTGGACGGGTCCTCTTGCAGTGAAGGAAGCGGCGCCGGGATTATCTTAAACGGCCCTGACAACTTCGTCTTGCAGTATGCGATCCGCCTGAACTTCAAGGCTTCGAACAACGAGGCGGAATACGAGGCCCTCATAGCTGGCCTCGGACTCGCACGAAGTGCTGGGGCGCAACGCCTTCGGGTTCACAGTGACTCCCAACTAGTTGTGAATCAGGTCTTGGGCGAGTACGAAGCCCGGGATGAGCGAATGGCTAAGTACCTCGCCAAGGTCCGGGGTCTGACGGGTCGGTTCGAAGAAGCCATCATCCAGCGTGTCCCTCGGGAGGAGAACTCACAGGCCGATGCTCTCTCCAAATTGGCTTCGTCTTCCCTGCAGGGTCTTGAACAGACCGTGCTGATCGAAGTCCTCTCCAAGCCGAGCATCGAAGACGAGACGCCTAGCTCGATGGAGACATTCCCGGTCGCGCTGCAGGACAATTGGATGAAACCACTGGTGGAATTCTTAAGGGATGGAGTTCTGCCTCAAGATCCCAAAGAAGCGCGCCGAGTTAGAACCCGAGCCGAGCGCTATGTCTTAATCGAGGGCATCCTATACAAGCGCTCCTTCTCCCAAATAGACGGCCGACCATATCTGCGATGCCTCTCTCCGGATCAGGCCGAATATGCCCTACAGGAGCTTCATGAAGGGATCGGCGGGGCACACTCGGGATTTAGGTCCCTGGCCCGAAAAGCTCTGAATTATGGGTACTTCTGGCCGACGCTTCTCCAAGACGCCGAGCGACACGTTCGGCAGTGCGGCTCCTGCCAGAGACACTCCAGCATCCGACGCCTCCCTCAAGCCAACCTCACCTCCCTATCGAGCCCTATCCCCTTCGCGATGTGGGGAATGGACTTGATAGGGCCTTTCCCTCCAGCTCCGGGTCAGCTCAAGTTTTTAGTCGTAGCTATCGACTACTTCTCGAAGTGGGTCGAGGCCGAGCCCCTCGCCACGATAACCGAGAACAAAGTGGTGCAGTTCTTCTGGAAGAACATTATATGCAGATTCGGCGTCCCGCGCGTCCTCGTGATGGATAATGGGACCCAGTTCACTGGCTCAGCATTCCGAACCCTGTGCGACGACCTCGTCATTCAACAGCGTTTCTCGTCCGTCTCGCACCCCCAGTCGAACGGACAAGCCGAGAACGCTAATAAGCAGATCCTTGCGGGGATCAAGAAGAGGTTGGACAAGTGCTCCAAAGGACAGTGGGTCGACCAACTCCCTAATGTGTTGTGGAACTACCGCACAAGCAAGCGGACGCCCACTGGAGAGTCCCCTTTCAGCCTTACTTATGGGGCCGAGGCCGTAATACCCCTCGAGGTCGGAATTCCTTCCCCTCGGCTCATCGCCTATGACGAAGCGCAGAATGCCAGGGAACTCAGAGGAAACTTGGACCTGATAGATGAACTGAGGGAAAGGGCATCGATTCGGCAGCAGAATTACAGAAGGAGAGTCGAGCTAGCCTACAACAAGAAAGTCCGACCCGCCAACCTTGAGCGAGGAGACCTGGTGTTGAGAAAGCTAGCCATATCCCTCCCCAGTCAGAAGGGCAAGCTAGCTCCGAATTGGGAAGGGCCGTACCGGATCACAAAAGTTGTTCGGCCTGGGGCATATCGACTTGAGGACATGGACGGTAGAGAGCTCCCGAGGACCTGGAATGCCGATCACCTCCTGAAATACCAAGAGAGCGCCCCGGCGCCTCTCTGAGTAATCCGAGATGCCGCGCCATTCCTCTCCTTTAACTTGTAACCTGTTCTATGAATTCTACTATGTAAAACGGTTCGCCGTCCAATATCAAATAAAGAAAGTTCCATTTTGTTTTTGAATTTGCCTATTTTTCCTCCGCTCTTACTATACCAATGGCTCGAAGTCCAACACTCGGCTCGACTTTACCTACTCGGTTCGTCCCCGGACGAACCAGGGGTAGATCCCCGTTCGGAATTGCTCCCACAGCCGTTGAACTATACCGATGGTTCGGAGTCCAACACTCGGCTCGACTTTACCTACTCGGTTCGTCCCCGGACGAACCAGGGGTAGATCGCCGTTCGGAATTGCTCCCACAGCCGTTGAACTATACCGATGGTTCGGAGTCCAACACTCGGCTCGACTTTACCTACTCGGTTCATCCCCGGACGAACCAGGGGTAGATTGCCGTTCGGAATTGCTCCCACAGCCGTTGAACTATACCGATGGTTCGGAGTCAAACACTCGGCTCGACTTTACCTACTCGGTTCGTCCCCGGACGAACCAGGGGTAGATCGCCGTTCGGAATTGCTCCCACAGCCGTTGAACTATACCGATGGTTCGGAGTCCAACACTCGGCTCGACTTTACCTACTCGGTTCGTCCCCGGACGAACCAGGGGTAGATCGCCGTTCGGAATTGCTCCCACAGCCGTTGGACTATGCCTAAGGTCCGGAACACGTATCCCGACCACTCTTGACTGTCAGCCGAGGTCCGAAGGCAAACACATTCGGTCGGCGTCCGAGCAAGTGCCTTCCCGAGCTGGTAAACGGGGAAAACACACTTCCCCCTCAACTTTCGTGCGTGATCTCGATCAGACGGCTCAGATCGTGCCACGTGCGCAAAACGACAAGATAACGTTTTCTTGGAAAACGAGCCGCCTCGAGATCCGCGCCTACATTCAACGGCTCAGATCTCGCCACGTCCAAATAGCACTCTCGAGAACATCGCCGTGTCAGACCCACTAAGCGACAAATCGCCGTACCCTTGGGGATCCATTCGGCTAGATAGACACACTTAGTTCAAATAGTTCGGCACGGTCAACACAGTTCTAAACAAAGACAGACGTACAAAACAACGAAAGGGAATTTTATTAAATATCGGCGTACAGTACAAAATAGACCATTACAAAAGTGTCGGCAAACAAAACATACAACCCCCGACCCACTACACTTGTCTTTCATAAAAATGCATCCTCTCCATCTTGTTCGCCCTCCTCGGCAGACGGTTCCTCCGCCTCTCCTCGAAGCTTCGCCATTTCCGCCCGCAGGTGTCCCATCTCCGAGAGCAAGTCGTCCCGTTCGGTAATAAGTTTCGACTGAATGTGCCGAATACTTTTGACCCGGAGAGCATTGCTGAATGCGGTCTGCGAGTCCTCGTCCTCCCCTACGGGGCTCAGCTCGACGATCTTGTTCTCCAAGCGTTGTGTTTCGGCCTCCCGGAGACTGAGGACCAACGAAAGGTGACTCCACTCGCCCTCGGATCGGCGTAGCTTCAGATCGACACTCCTGGGGCTCAGAACCACCGTCCCAGAGGTCGCCTCGGATGCGGAATCATCATTCGGACGCCCGGAGTCCGATCCATGGATCGCCGCGACAAGCTGAAAATAGGAAAAACGAACAACGCAGTTTCAATACAATGCCGAAGACAAACACTTGAGAGTTTTTCAGAATTTTTATGCATTCAGACATAATAGTGTTACAGACGGTCGACCAACCCTACAACTAGGTTATTACAACGGCCAACAGAGATGAAAAGTGACATAATCAAGTCCTCTTCGGAAGGGGAATGCTTCGGTTTAGGGAAACGCGAGGACGACGAGGCCGACCTTCTGAGCTCGACCCTAAACCAACGAAGCGCGACCCCCCTTCACTGCTAGTCCTAACAGCCGCGCCGACCGATGCCCCGCTCGACGAGACAGCCGCGCTGCTCTGAGCGTCAGTCGGACTCCGCCTGGTCGTTAGCGGGCGCGTCGCGAGTTCATAAAACGTGATCCCCCTCTCACTTTCCTCGCGGGTGCACGACGTGCTGCGAACATTAGCCCTCTCCGGCGCAGGTTTAAGCGACGCGATCTCCTCCTCCAGTTCGATAATCCGATCCCTCAAGACGACGTCCTTCGCCAATTTCTTCGATCGAGGGGCCTTCAACGACCCCGAGGCATTGGGACTATCAGTTGCAAGCCGCCGATAGTGGGTGACCTCAATCCCCCTATCTATTGTGATCCTCCGAAGCATGTCGACTTCGGCCAATAGTCTCTTACGCTCGGCCAAAGCCCCCTCCAGCTCGGAGGCCATCTTCTCCCTTTCCGCCGAACGCTCTCTCTCCGATAGCTCCAAGTATTGTACCTCGGCCAAAAGATCGTCGTTCTTCTGCTCGGCGGCTTTAAGCTCCCCACGAAGCCGCTCAATTTCCCCTTCGGAACCAGGACCCTGGGAGCGCTTCCGGAGTTGATGCAGCTCGCGACAGTTCCTCCTCAGAACTGCCCTGACCTCCTCCGCCTGGCCGAGCAGGAGAAACCGCCTCTGCCGGCTGTCCGAAAGTTCACGCTTCAAATTGGCCAATTCCTTCCGAAGGAAGACCAGCTCCGTGACCGGACCAAACACCACCTGAAAAGCGGAAATAAATCCGAGGCCCAACAGTTGGAGAAATCTACGCCCAAAACGCCCAAAACGCACACTAAGTCCGAGGCTCAACACTTGGACAAATTTTTGGCCAAACAAAATACTTTTCATTCAAAACAAAGGCGGTGGCCAGTCCGCAATAAGGCTTACAAAAAGAAAACAAAACCAAAAAGACTGAAAGTAGGAAGACAACCGAGTCAGGGGTCGACCTTTTTGCCGCTCGGATTCGTCGACCCCTCGGCCTTGCCCTCGCCATCACCCTCGCCCCCGCCTTCGCTCCAGCTCTCCTCCTCGCCCTCGGCTTCGGTCTCCCCATCGCCTTCGGCGGGTTCCGTCTCTCCGTCGGGACCGAGTAGACCCTCGGTGATCCCTTCTTCCCCCTCCACGGGCTCGTAAAAGTCATAAGAGGACGAGTCGAAGCCCAGGTTCTTCGCGACAACGTGGGTCAGGGCACGGCCGTAGGCGTCCAGCATATTCTGGATCATGTGCTGCGCGGCCTCCTCTTGCGCGGCCTTCTTCACCTTCTTCACCTTCCTCAGGTGGTTGGCCTTGATCCTCTCGGCTCTCTTCCGAGCAGTCTCCCCTTCCGACCGAGCCTTGGCCAGCTCATCCTTCAGCTCGGTAACCTCCTTCTCTGCTCCCGACCGAGCGCTGGCCAGCTCCTCCTTCAGCTCGGCCACCTCCTTCTCAAGCTTGGCCGCCGTATCCTTCGACGATTGGATGGCGTCGGCCAGCTTCTTCTCCAGGTCCTCCACTTCGGCGACTCTCTTCGTCGAAAGAAGCAGCTCGGACTCAAGCCGCTTCGCAACCCGAACGCGCTCCGTCCTCTCCTTCTCCTTCTCCTGATCCTTCCTCGCCATCTCCTCGACCAGCCAACTGAAGTGGCAGAGGGTCTGGAAGAGAACAACACGATTAAAATCCGAGCCCAAGAACTTAGGAGAAATTCCAAGGAAAAAATATGAATGAAGAAGGGCTCGACACACTTACCGGCATAGTGCTCCGGGCCATCTGCATCACGTTGTCCCCTGCCATCCCGGCCCTCAGGGTTGCTCGGTCCTTCGGGGTCGGCAAGTGCCTCACTGCCTCCATGCAGATGTTCCCGTCGCCCAAGAAGCCGTCGACGTTCATCACCTGCCAATCAGGGACGAAGATCTGTTTGTGACGCTCGGTCAAGATCTTCTCCGCATCGGAGGTGAGGGGCGGAACCGGGAGGGACAGCGCATCAGCCACTCCGAACCCACCGCTCGACGGACCTGGAGCGTCCGCCTCCGGGGTAGGAGCAGGAGCAGCCGAGGCCGAGGGATCGAGGTCCACGACCCCCCCTGCTCGGGGACCGCGACCTTTGCCGGAGGGACAAGGACCTCAATCTCCCCCTCCTTCAGGACCGCAACCTTCGGTTGGTCGGCTGCCTTCACGACCGAGGCCTTCTTCGAAGCTCGGCTGTCCTGAGGCGCTGTCGACGGCCTCTTCTTCTTCTCCTGCTCGGACCTGCCCTTCGCCACCAGAGCCTTGTAATCGAGCTTCATGGTCTCTGCAAGAGTCGAATGAAAAAACTTAGAAATTTTTTTACAAACTTTACGAAGAGAAGTATAAATACCAGAAGCGTACGAGGGTCGATCGGACTGAGACCCCCACGGAACAGATGCTCTTCGGTGATATCCTTCCAGCTAAGCATCGGCAGAGCAAGGATCTTCTTCTGGACCTCGGTCTCTGCAGCGTTCAGCGGAACGTCTTTCTTCGTGCGCTTGGGTAGTCCGTCCGCCCAAACTGTCGGTATCACCCATGGCGTCAGATTCCGAACGAGGAAGTATTTGTCCTTCCAGTGTTTGATCGAGTCCGGATTCTCGATCAGTTTCACGCCCGTCCGGGGCGAAAGATAAAACCTCTGTTCGTCTTTTCTCGGCCGGACAGGTCGGAAGAGACTTCGAAAGAGGTACATGGTCGGCTTGGCGCCGATCTCTTGGCATCGGAGGAGGAACGCCACAACCTGCCTCCATGTGTTCGGCATCAGTTGGGCGGGACTCAAACCATACCAAACCAGGACGTCAACCACGAACGGGTGGAGGGGAAAGCGAAGACCGGCAATGAGGGAGTCGACCGGAAAGACGCATATGTCCGGTGAGGACCTAGTGTTGGCTCGGAATCCCGGCCCAGGGAGGAGCAACACGTACTCGAGAGGGATCTGGAAGCCCTCTCGGACCAGATGAAGGTCCGCTTCGGTAAGAGTCGAGATCTTGTGATCGACCTCGGTCAGCTCCCTAGGCTCGTTCTCCTCCACCAGTTTAGCAGTACCTTGGGTAACCTTCTCCAAGATATCCCCAGTATAATCCCGGACTCCTCCCACACTCGACACGGCGATGGGCTGCCGACCGAACTCCCCCGCTCTACTCAGCGTCTCCACTATAGTAATTACGGCTTTGCCCTTTCGAGACTCCACCGCGACTTCTTGGGGCACCTCGGCCACTCCGCCCTCCGCATCTGGACGAACAACGTCCTGCTCGCTCGGCTCCATTACTCCTTTCTCTTTCTCCCCTCGGCCAACGGCTTGCTCCGAGGCGGGGGTCTCAGCCGAAATCTTAACCATATTTTCCTAAAGAGAGAAGGGAAAGAGACTGACCTTGAAGTGACAGCTACGGTCGGAAACTTCGCCGGAACTAGGAACGCTACCGCGACAGCTAGCGACACCACCAGGGAGCTAAAGACCTCGAAGCGAAGTAAATACGGAAGAGAGAGAGTAAAAGTGAAAAGTGAAGACTTGGTCAAAGGGGGGTAAAGATTTATAGTGAAAATGAGGCGTCTCTTGGACTTCCAGAGCGACTTTTGGGCTACTCTCGAAGCATCTCGAAGGCCCACCACAAAGTCAACCAGCTCGGCAAGATGGGATCTGAATCCGAGCTGCGAGCAAACCGAACGTGGCTGCAATAGAGTCCGCTCGGAATCCGTGCAAGTGCCTTCCCGAGCTGGTAAATGGGGAAAACCCCCTTCTCCCTCAACTTTCGCGCTCGATCTCCATCAGACGGTCCAGATCTCGCCGAGAGCACTAAACGACAAGATAGTGTTTTCTTGGAGAAAGCGCCCATCTCGAGATGCGTGTCAGCATCCGGCGGCTCAGATAGCGCCACGTCGCTCGGACGATCGGACCCTCGGACGCCCCACCTATGTCTAAAAAGAACCCGGAAAAATTTTTGATTTAGTTTTGAGGCGCCGCCTTCGGCGAGCGCCCCCCAGGTCCCGTGCACCAATCGGCATTCTGCCAACTACGGGCCCCGGGCGGGAACAGATCGGCACTCCCCCCATCTCTAACTCCCCCGGGCTGATATCCATCAAAAGCCATCAGCCCGGAAGGAAGACAGAGATGAGAGGAGACCCATCCACACTCAGGAATCGGGGAGAACGCACCATTCCGAGCCAGTTGTTTGCATCTGGAAGGCGCGGCTTGCCAAAGGGCTCTAACCACAGTGCCTTCACAGTTGCAAACAACAAGCTCGGACGGTCCAAAAGCCCGAGCTGCTACTCATGATGAAATGAACCAAGAGATCGGCATCGGACATGGATCGTCACTCTCTCACCAAGACCTCCGCTCTCTCCGACGCTCGCTTCGGAGCCACCAAAGAAAGCCGAAGATCTTGGTGAGAGAACGACCACCCGTCCTTCCGAAGAAGTCCACACCCCGGGACAGGACTATTGCCGTCGACCCTACTGTCTTATTGCTCCCCACTCCTGACACCACCTTTTCGGAGCAGAGAGGAATGGGGAAACAACAAGACAACAGGGCGACCGCCCGTCCTTCCGAAGTAACTTATCCCTCGGATCCGGACCACGGTCGCCGCCACTACTACCTCGTCCCCCCTGGCTCCGAACATCCACTTTGGGGCCGTCAGGAACGAAGGGAAACCAGGCAGAAGAGCGACCACCTCTCCGGACCTCAAGAAAGAAGCTACCCAAGGCAGACGCCTCCGAGGTCTGGAACTCGATTTGGTTGTGACGAAAGCGACAAAGGGAGTGGAGTACTTATAGCCTGCCCCCAAGAACCAGCCATTACTGATCCTCGGAAGTTGAAACGCCACACATTAATTAAAGGAATTATTCTTAATGACCTGGGAAAGGGGAATGCCGCACAAACCCCGAGCGTCATTAATACCCTTGGAAGCGAGATCGCCTCCGAACAGATAGCGCCACGACGCAGCCGAACCCTGTCTTCGGTCGGCTGCCGAGCAGAGGCCTTCCCGAACTGGTAAATGGAGAAAAAAAGGCACCGAGCTATCTCAGCCATTGGATCTCTCAGAAATTCACGCTCCCAATGGCGAACGGCTCAGATTGCGCCACGTGCGCTAAAAGACAAGATAGCGTTTTCTTGGGAACCGTTCCCGTCTCGAGATGCGTGCCAACATCCAACGGCCCAGATAACGCCACGTCAGTCAAGCCTCCGGTCGGCTGCCGAACCCCCTTACCTTCGGTCGGCTGCCGAGCAAAGGCCTTCCCGAACTGGTAAACGGAGAAAAACGCTGCCGAGCAGAAGCAGCCGTCAGATCTTTCCGAAGTTCGCGCCCATCTGCGATCAGCGGCCCAGATCGAGCCACGCCATAAATCGGTATTTAAATCGTTTTTTATCTATTTACATTGTTTTATTTGTTTAAAAATTGCGAGAAAATTGTTAAAAATTCGGGAAAATTAGCCAAAAATTCTGGAGAATAATTGAGATTTAGGGGGCACATTTTCGAACCCCTGAACGAACAATTATCGCCCAGAATGTACGGTTAAGGCCCCCGAATGATTAGCAAACGCGTCGCAAAATTAAACAAGTAGTCCGAAAAAAATAGATAAAAACTCTTGAATACCCGATGTGACCAGAGGGCTGCCAGCGGCATCAAAAGTTGCCTCACTACCCCCTTTCTAGATTCAAAATCCCACGTCTGGACTCCAATACAACTCCATCAGCCACTAAAACAGCTAAACTACTCCTCAAAGTCTGATCACACTCAGCCTTTAGGAGTGGGGGGCTCGTGATATGGCTAAAATTGGGGTTAAATCGGGACCGTCCAGATCGATCACGAATCCTGAAGTACGGGGGTAAAAAGGTAATTTCGCATACAGATGGATCCAAAACGGGTATTGGGCCTCCTTCTCACAGAACCAACCACCCGCGAATAGATCCACTTCAATTGGGTACGGGTCCCGACCCGATACAAGCCCAATCCACCAAGAAGAGAATCAGGCCACTGATTTGGTCAAATCAATAAACCTGATTAGCTCTCACCAGGGAATCAAGGCCTAACTTCCCAAAACAGAATAGGAGGATTTTTCTCCTATTTGTTAGGCAGGAAATTAGGCCCCAAATCGTTCCAAAGGCGACTATAAATACAACCCCTCTACCACCGAGACCAGGTTAATCACTCTTTCACCACTTAAGCCCTTTCTTAATCTTTTGCTGATTACTGACAAGAGCGTCGGAGGGTGCGTCGCCGGAATCAACCCCGGTGTTTCGCACTTCCTTGCAGGTAGCGGTGGGAGCAAGTAGGCTGAGTAAGCTGTTCAAGTTTTCCTCGGATCCACAAATTCTATCTGTTTACCCCCACACCGAAATCAGCGGTAACAACTGTGATGCTTCTGGTAAGGGTCTTGGAGCAGTTCTTATGCAGAAGGGCCGTGTTGTTGCGTATGCATCAAGGCAGTTGAGGCCGCATGAGAAGAACTATCCTACTCATGACCTGGAGTTAGCGGCAGTGATCTTTGCTTTGAAGCTGTGGAGGCATTATTTGCTTGGAGACCGAGTGGAGATCTTTACAGACCACAAAAGTCTCAAGTACGTCTTCACCCAGAAGGAGTTGAACATGAGGCAAAGGAGTTGGTTGGAACTTATGGCCGATTATGACATCAGTTTGCAATACCATCCTGGTAAAATAAACTTGGTGCCTGATGCTTTGAGCAGGAGACCAGCAGTTTCATTTCTTACTCAGCAGAGAGACCTCATTGAGCAGATGAGGAGGCTAGAGCTTGATGTTGTGTTGCCGAGTTCTGGTCGGAGTTGTTTGGCGCTCCAGCTACAGTCGTCTCTTATTGAGCAGATTAAAGAGGCGCAAGCTGGTGATGCGCAGTTGCAGAAATTTCGAGCTGAGATTGAGTCTGGGTCTAGGACGGACATGGTTATTCATTCAGATGGTTCTCTTCGTTTTGGTTCCCGGTTATGTGTCCCTAAAGGTGAAGTTCTTCAGAGGTTACTTGAAGAAGCTCATCAGTCTTCGTATTCTATCCATCCCTACGGTACTAAGATGTATCGGGATTTGAAGCTTCATTTCTGGTGGCATGGTATGAAAAGGGTTGTTGCTCGGTTTGCTTCGTAGTGTTTGATCTGCCAGCAGGTTAAGGTAGAGCATCAGAGAACCGCGGGACTTCTTCAACCGCTTCCTATTCCAGAGTGGAAGTGGGAACATATCACCATGGATTTTGTGACTGCTTTGCCGAGGAGTCCTAAGGGTCATAATGCTATTTGGGTGATTGTTGACCGTTTGACGAAGAGTACCCACTTCATTCCTTTTCGTGTTGGTCAGTCTACTGAGAGCCTGGCTGAGAGGTATATGCAAGAGATTGTTAGACTTCACGGGATTCCAGTTAGTATTGTATCCGACAGGGATACGAGATTCAGGTCTCAGTTTTGGGAGAGTCTTCAGAGCAGTTTGGGAAGCAAATTAAAGTACAGTACAACTTTTCATCCCCAGACTGATGGACAGTCAGAGCGGACTATTCAGATCCTCGAGGACATGTTGAGGTCCTACATGCTTCAGTTTGGTGGGTCTTGGGAGGATCATTTGCATCTGGTGGAATTCTCTTACAATAACAGCTTTCAAGCCAGTATTAAAGCTGCTCCGTTCGAGGCACTCTATGGGCGGAAGTGTAGGTCACCAGTGTGCTGGGATGACATTGGTGAGAGGAAGTTGTTGGGTCCAGAGATGATCACCAAGACAGTGGATGCAGTGGTTCAGATCAGGAAGCACTTGCAGGCAGCTCAGGACAGGCAGAGGCGGTGGGCTGATGTTCATCACAGGGCATTGGAGTTTGCAGTTGGAGATCATGTTTTTCTCAAGGTATCGCCATGGCGCGGAGTCATTCGATTCGGTGGCGGGGGCAAGCTTAGCCCGAGGTTTATTGGGCCATTTGAGATTTTGGAGCGAGTGGGCAGGGTGGCCTATCGTCTCGCATTGCTGCCAGCTTTATCAGGAGTGCACGATGTTTTCCATTTCTCACAACTCAGGAGGTATATCCGAGATGAAAGCCACGTGATCGACTATTCAGAGTTGACCGTTAGGCCGGATTTGACTTGTGATATTCCGCCAGTTGCAATTGTGGATCGGCGGGAGAAAGTGCTTAAGAACAAAGTCATTAAGCTGGTTCGTATTGCTTGGAATCCTCACTCGACTAGTGAGTCGACATGGGAGTTGGAGGAGGAAATTCAGCAGAAGTTTCCTCACTTGTTTGAGTAGCTTGTTTTGATTTGGTTTGGTTGTTTCTTTTTTTTCATTCTCTTGGGGTTACCCTATGTATCTTTCTTTTGAATTTCGAGGACGAATTTTTTCTATTAGGTGGGTAGGATTGTAACCCCCTGTATTTTTTTCGTTTTGGTATTTTGAGGGTATTTTTTTTTCCGTTATATTCCTTGTATTTTTTTTTTCTGGACCATATATTGAATTATTTTCATTATATATTATTTCTTGCATTTTTGACATCCTTGTGCCGATTGTGCGTCGTTTGTTCGTTTTTCGCCATTTTGAGATCTTTTCTCATTTTCTTGGTCCCGTTCATATTTAATAATTATTTTTGGGCCATGATGAATTTTTAGAAGAGTTTTAACCAATTTGAGATTTTTGGCCCTTAAGGAGATTTTTAGGAGCCATAGGATTCATTGCATTTTGTATCCCCATTTGAAATTTACCCAATACCCATTATCAATTGTATACCTATTAATTCCTATTGATATCCACTACCCATTAACCCACTTTGATCCCCTATTTAAACCCCCTAATATCTAATTAAACCTAACCCTAATCTTTCTTTCCCTCTCCTACTTGTAACCCGGCCTCCCCTTTCCTTCCATCATCCCGGCCTGCACACAAACCCCCAGGCCGACCTCCCTCTCCCCTCTCTTGCCTTGGCCGACCACAAAGATCACCCCCATCCACCATATTATACAACCCCGCTTCATACAACTCGTCTCTCCTCCCTTCCTTGTGGCCGAACCCCATCAAACCAGCACCCCCTCTTCAAACAGCCCTCCTACATCCCTCCTTGCTGATTTGGAGTAGTGGGTGTCGTCCGTTTGAGTTCGTGCTTCAAGGAGACGATCGTAGGCAAGTTTCGGTTCGTGGGTTCACTTGATATCGCGCGTGGAAGGACTTTTGCTCATGGGTTTTCATTTGCTAGACTTTGTAGCGTCGTGTGCATCGTCAAAGAGGCAAGTAACTTGTACATAATTTCCTTAGGTTGATACAAGTCTCACCTAATAGGGTAGATGAGACTAGAGACGGCCAAAAGGTTGGTTTTTATTTGTGGGTTACATCTCAATTGTTCAAAACAGGCCAGAGATGACTTTGAACAAGAGTTTTGATAAGTTTATGCCGTAGGTTTCACCCAAAGTGCGACTTTGATCGCGTAGGTCAAATAGCGCATGAAACATATTTGTTGGATTGCCCATAGGAAAATATTAGATTTTGACATGTTAGAAACCCTTAGACATGATATTTAGATGATGGATATGCAGCGTTTCGAATTTGGATGAGTTTGGATCATTTTTGTAGAAGTTATGACGTTTTGAAGTTTAGTTGTGAAATCTGGAAATTCGGGTTGTACTGAATTGATTGCTGTTTTTTCCTGGGTTAGAGTCCGAATCTCAACATGGACATTTGTGAGTAATTTGTAGAGGACTGAATCTATTTTTTAACCCCACTGATTTCACCCCATTTTGAGTTCGTATGAATTAGTTATGATTATTTTAGTGACTGTATATCGGTAGTTTCCAGATTCAGTTCGGGGTAGATTTTATCATCTATTTATTTTCAAGATCCAAGTTACACATAATATCATGCCACAATATTTTGTCCAGTTTTTCACCATGATGTTAGGTAGTTCCCAGATTTCTTTGGTATTTTAAAGATAGGTTTTGAGCGATGTCTTATACTCTTTTCTATAATGCACTTTTGCTGTAAACTGCGTATTGCTCTATGTTGAATGCCGTGTTCACCCTATTTTTATTTACTGCATGGAAATATTATGTGGATATGAAAGTTGGATAATTTTGTCTACTTTCACCCCGTTTTGGCGGAAGTGGATTTAGATGCGCTGTTTGCAAGATATGTTTGATTTTGTACAACAGTGTTGAGAAATTTCAGATCCATCAAAACCGTGTTTTGTGTTACTTTTCATTTTTGATACCATATCTATACTTTCTGGAAAATATTAAAAATTATTATTTTGAATCTATATATATAGGGGATTACCCCAGAATTTTTGTGGATTTATTTGATGACTTTGCATGCTTTTTTTATGTGTTGGAAGTTATTCCCCTGTTTTCTGGCTGTACAGGAAATCTGTGTTGAAATGACTTTTAAGCTGATATGTTGTGAACTAGTAAAGGTCTTTATTATACCCGTTAGAAGCGTGTGGATGTCTAGTTTCTAGATCCTTCGACGGATCATGATTTGCATGTCTTTATCTCTCTGAATACCTATTTTAGTACAGATTGGTCTTGCTGACCTGATTGTAAACATAGGCCATTTTGCTCGTTTGTGTGACTCTGTAGTACCTATACTTGCTGATGTGATTCTCTGAATCTAAACCTGATTATATCATGTTAGTATGACACCATTTAGCACATATTCAAGACGGTTTAATAACCATAACAAAAGTAATCAAGCCGGGGTATGGGAAAAATCTAGTAGTGGGAAAGCATAGAAATGTGTACTTAGAAGGGGGCCCGTGTTTCCCATATAATTATCTGTATTCTGACCCTGTCTACATTACTTCTTATATATGAAGGTGTAGAGTAGAAGAGAACCACTAGGTTCTATCTGTCTGTTTCTGACCCTGTCTACATTACTTCTTATAGGAAGGTGTAGAGAAGAAGAGAACCACTAGGTTCTATCTATCTGTTCTGATATCTGTCTGACCTTGAGTACACGGTCCTATAATATCCCCTACGAAATCTAAAGCGAAACTGTTTTGTTGTAGCAACCATGTAGTAAAAACTGGGATGCATGTCGTGCTACTTAGATAGTAATCACACAAGACTTACATTAATCTGAATCTGTTTCTGAATCTGTTCTGAGGTCTGAATCTGAATCTGATATATGGAAATCTAAATCTGAATCTGAATACCTATTATCTGAAATCTGTTATCTGATTTACGTGACATATCTGTTATCTGATTACCTGACATATCTGTTTAGCTGACACTTGACACTTAACATCTGAGACATATGCTAGGATACCATGTTAGTTGATTTTACTATACCATGTTAGGTCTGTTCTGATGATTAGTTAGATCTGTTTAGTTTTCATGTGCTTGTATCATACTCTATTTTGTGACCCGGACTTGCCATTGACCGATACTTGTGTTTTCTCTTTTCCTTTTTTCTGCATTCTATGAATTGCAGATTGTGGCGGACAGGTTCAGGATGGTGTTGGAGACTTGCAGTATTAGTTGCTTTTGATTATTTTTATTATTTCTGTTTCGTGCTAGAACAATAATTGTATTCTTGAGACTTGGATTATAATTGTATTTGAGACTTGAATATTATTTGTTTTTGGGCGATGTGACCCAGAATATTTGTTTTCCAGACTCTGTTTTATTTGAGAACATGATATTTGATTTCAAGTAATTTATGTTGGTAAAATTGTTTCAATGTTGCATGTTGGTTCCACTTTTTGCTTCCGACTCTGATATATTGCCTGTGATGTGTTGCAAAGATTTCTGAAACAGCTTAAGGATGATAATAATCATTCGCTGGGCTTTTGTTACGTGCTCGTATTCCGTATTTTTGGGAAGCGGGGCGTGACACCCGGGGCCAGGTCCGGGCCAAGGTTTTCCTCCATGAGCCCGGCTCGGCCCGGCTCGCATAGTCTTCGAGCCCGGCCCGGGTAGGCCCGGGACCGGGCAAAGCCCGGGCTAACCCGGCCCAGCCCGGCCCGAGTGGCCCAAATGCCATCCCTACTTGCAGCTGGGCTCAAAGCATGCCTACAGGACAATAGTTTTATGAGGTCCTGATATAGGTAAAAATATAATCAAATCAGAACCGTTCAAATCAAGATAAGATCTTAAAGCTCCCATGGGTAAAACAGTATATTTTACTAGAAACGGGTTTATGAACGAAAATTGAGCATCTCTCAAGCCCAATGGCCCAAAACGGATCTGTCTTACTGGATTGTCATAACCACCCAATATAAATGAGTCTATATGATGAGGATATCCATTCTATTTAGTTTTGTATTTATATTTCAGTATCATATTTGTTTTTGGCAATTATAGCCATATGTAATTTTTTTTAAGTATTAGAATATTTCTGAGATTTTAGAATATTTTGAGATTTGTATCAAAATTTGTTTTGAGCCTATATATAGGCCTTGAGATTAATGAGAAAGTATGCTATTCTTGATTTAAAAAATTATTGTGTTGAGTTTTGCTCTTCATCTCTCCTTTGTGTGATACAATTGAGATCCAACTTATTAGGGTTTGTGATAAATCCTAATAAAATTTTAGGGTTTGTGATAAACTCTAAAACTACCCCAAATTCAATACAGATTCCTAAACCCTAACCCTAATCCCCAAATTAACCCACCTTAATTAATCCCTACCCTCCTTCTTCCTCTTATCTGGATCCCGTAACCCCAAAACCCACGACCCCGCTCGACCTCCAACATCGCCAGCACCATCCCCATCGTCGACCTTCATCACCATCCTCAAGATCCACCACCGTCTTCCCCTTCCTCCCCTCCTCCACCTCCTGACACCCTCTCCGCCGAAACTCCAAAAACCCCCTCACTATTCATCTTCTCCGGCGAGACCTTCCACCGTTGCTACTCCACTCTCCGGCCACGCCCTCATCGTCAACTACTCTCGTCGACACCCAAAACCCCGACCTCCTCGTCTCTTCCTGTTTCTGATTGCCAGCCACAGCCAAAACCCCAAAATCTCGACGACCCTCCTCCTGTCTCCGTCGACGCCACTGTCGACACACTTTGCCGCGTTGACCCCCGTTGCCGCCTTTATCCAGCGATGCCGCCGCCATCGCCCTTTCTGTTGTCATTGCTAACTTTGTTAATGCTGTCTCTCTCTTACTGTTGTTGCCGATTGTTGTGTTCTGTGTTGCTGTCAACCCGAGATCTAACGCTGGTTTCTTCGAACCCCGGTATACTCTTTCCACTTTTTCAATATTTGTGTTATACTGCTTTATCATCTCTATTATATTATTTAATTTAACTGTCGACCACAAATATTAGATTGAGTATTCTACTTGCCTAATTAGAGTACGAATCAATATTGCATCTTTTACTTGCTAAGAACACTTAGAGATTTAATTATTGATTGTTAGAACTGAATTATTAATTGGGCTTGCTAAACTTAATTCAATTCTTAAAAATCCATTAAACCGATTAATTGTTTAAAATTCTAACTTTGATCCACATTACATGTTGGTAAAATTAATTCTTTAAGATTCTTAGAAATTCTATATTTAGGATTACGTTTTACATCACTATATTATTTAAATATGATTTAAACTCATAATTATCCATAAGAGATGGTTCAAAAACTAAAATTCCTATCGTGAAACAAATTTTAACTCAATCTCCACAACCACCCTTATCTCTTTATGAAGAAGAGATAACCAATTCAATCCAAAAATACCGGGAAGTAGAGATAAATCATTATCTTTAAACTTCCCCCAAAACGACTATAAATACCTCCTACCTCCACAAGAATAAGGTAATCAATATTTTTCCATTAAAAGTTCTCTCGTTATATTCTTGAGTTTGACTTGAGCATCGGAGGGTCTGTTGCCGGGGTCAACCCCGGTGTTTCAGACTTTTGCAGGTCAATTGGAACGATCGCCGCCATCAAGATTAGATCCAACGGTGCAAAAAAATCAGATTCAAGAGTCAATACCAATCGGAAACAGTCAACATCGGTGAAAGTTAAAAATGGTAGTTTTTTATTGTGTTTAAAAGAACTCCTAACATTTGTTTGCTCCCACACAGAAATTATCAGCAACAGATTGGCGCAATCTGTGGGAACATAAAAAATAGTCCGACCAAACTTCGCACGTAAATAATTTTCAGCAATGCCTTCAAAGGGAAAAAGGAAGGCGGAGGCCTCAAGCTGATGAGCCCTCTTCCTCCACAAGCTCCTCATCAGGTCGTCCCTCCTACCCGTCAACTGCATCAACCTCCTCATTTAGAACAATCTACCCAGTCTCCCTCTAGAGAGGCTCCACCGGGGGGTTCCCGAAGAAGTCAACACCCTACACAACAGATTGGAGAGAACAGGGGGTCGATCTACACCTCCACACCATCCACAGTGACCCCTGAAGCACCTCCGTCATCTCATAACCTCCAAACAGGAAGAGTCCGAACGTCGGGGCCGCTCAAGCAGACCGTAAGCAAGGGACGGTCTCCTCATCCATCTCACCAAGAAGACACAAGGGGCCCCTCCTGTAATATCCCGGTCAGATATTATATTTGTATTATTATTATATTTAAAATTAAAATATTTTTATGGAAATTTCTTGGTTTTACTAACAAAAACTTATCTGTATATATATACTAGTAAGTATATATATATGTATTGTATTGGTTTTGTGTACTTGTACAAAATCCTGTAAAATGCATTTTTGAGAAAATGTCTGTAAAATCTCAGGCTGATATAAAAAAAGTATTATTTCATTATTATTTTATTTTTATTTTCACAAATGAAATATTT
Source organism: Hemerocallis citrina (assembly GCA_017893485.1). Lineage (NCBI taxonomy): Eukaryota > Viridiplantae > Streptophyta > Magnoliopsida > Asparagales > Asphodelaceae > Hemerocallis > Hemerocallis citrina. The sequence continues at coordinate 35,864,865 of CM030360.1, forward strand.
TTGGTGGATATTACCCGGTTTTTTAATAAATATTATCTATATGTATATACTAGTCTGTATATCTGTATTGTATCAAATTGGTACTGAAATCTTCCGAGCCGGTAATAGAATTATTTTTATTATTATTTCTGAATTAAAATATTTTCGGTAGAGATTATTCGTTTTAACTAATAAAAATTATCTGTATAGACAGATATAGGTACGTACATGTACCGTATCGATTTCGTACATTTGTATGAAATCATGTAGTATGTGATTTTGGGAAAATACCTCTTATTCTTGATCAATCATGATCAAATAGAATGTTAGGATTGGATGAGGGTTTGATTGCAATTTAAATTTGCAATTGATTCAAATTGTTTTGAGCCACAAGAGAGAGAGACAAGTGGCTCTCTCTCTAACCACATGCTCTCTCTCCCTCTCCTATAAGAAGTGGCCGGCCAACCCTATGGGAAAAACCCCCATTTCATTTTTTTGTTTCTTCATTTCTCATCTGACTCCACCTCTTCTATTTCTTCTATTAGTTGTTTTAATTTTAGAAAAAATTGAGAAGGAAAGAAAAGAAAAGAGAGATCAAAATTAAAAGAAAACGAGTGGGTTCATTTGTGATGTTCTTGAAGAGGAGCAAGAACAAGGAGCAAGTAGGATAAGGAAGAAAGCAAGTTCTTCCAACCGATTTCTTTGGGTGGGGGTTTCTTAACTCATTTATTATTGTTTTATTGTTTTAATTGCTTGTTATGTGGACAAATTAGAGTATTTTCATGTACATATGGTTATTATGGACTATAATAGAATGGCATGTGAAGATTGAAGTGGTAGAACACAAAATAACACACTAAAGAATCAACCCTAACTAGTATGTGGTTAGAATTAATTTGTTATGCTAAAGTTGAAATCTTGAGCCCAAATTAATTAGAGGTTCTTGTATGTGTTATTATCATGCTCTAATTTTTATAGAATTTTTTGGATTAATTTGATGGGTTAAACGAATCATTTTCCCCAAAACAGCGAGTTTTGCAACAAAATTGCTGTTTTGGTTGATTCGACTTGTGCTTAAAGGACCAAATTTTGAGTTCCATGCGGGATCTGAAAAGGTGTTCGACTAGAATGTTGTAGTAGATGTTCTCCCCTTTCCAAAATGGCCTATTTGGTTAGATTCCGATAAGCACTGCAAAAGTTATGAGCTTTACAAATTTCAGTAGCCAGCTTTTTTTGCTAAAGCTCGCTGTTTGGATTGTTCAAAGTTTTAGCACCTCTTATTGATTGAATCTGAAAAAGTGTTCAACTAGAGAGTTTTATTAGAGCTCACCTTTCCAAAATGTCCTATTTAGTTAGATTCCGATAAGCAGAGAAAGAATTATGATCCTTACAAAATCTCAGCAGCTGGCATTTTGGCTGAAAGCTTGCTGTTTGGATTGTTCGAAGTTTTTGCACCTCTTATTGATTGAATCTAAAAAAGTGTTCAACTAGAGAGTTGTATTAGAGTCTCTCACCTTTCCAAAATGTCTTATTTGGTTAGATTCCGATAAGCGGAGCAAGAATTATGACCCTTACAAAATTTTAGCAGCTGGCCTTTTGGCTGAAAGCTCGCTGTTTGGATTGGTCAAAGTTTTTGCACCTCTTATTGATTGAATTTGGAACAATGTTCAACTAGTTGTAGTAGACGTTCCCACCTTTCCAAAATATCCTGTTTGATTAGATTCCGATATGCAGAGTAGGAGTTATGGCTTTTACAAATCACAGCAGCCAGCTTTTGGCTGAAAGCTTGCTGTTTAGATTGTTTGATATTTTTGTACCTCTTACTTATTGAGTTTGGAAAAGTTATCAACTAGAGAGTTGTATTAGAGATACTCACCTTTCCAAAATTTCCTATTTGGTTAAATTCTGATAAGCGGAGTAGGAGTTATGACCCTTACAAGTCACAACAGCTAGCCATTTCGGCTGAAGCTTTGCTGTTTGGATTGTTCGAGGTTTTTGTACCTCTTATTGACTTAATCTGAGAAAGTTTTAAACTAGAGTTGTAGTAGATGTGCTCACCTTTCTAAAATGCCTAATTTTGTCGAATTCTAATAAGCACAACACTGTTTGCTTTTAGATTGTTAGAAGACTTTTTATGTCACTTTTGTGTACTCATTAGTAGTATGCTTATATTAGGCTGTTAGAAGATTCTTCTGTTGCTTCTAATTATAAAAGATCAAGTTATGCTAGTAGCATGTTATTTCGCTTCTAGGTTGTTAGGATACTTTTATGTTTGCTTCTATATGATTCATTTATCGCATACATAGCCAGTTGGTTCGTATATAATTCGTTTGGCTCATACATAGCTAGTCGGCTCGTATGTAATTCGTTTGGCTCATACATAGCTAGTCGGATCGTATGTAAGTTGTTTTGCTCGTATGTAGCTTATTAGCTAGTACGCAGTTGTTGTGCTCATCTAGGGTAATATCATTGCCTTAGGAGCCATCGACCATCAAGACGTGTATTTATTTTACTCCTCGTTGGACTGTGGATGAGTCACACCTCGTGCACCGTCAGATCTTAACCGGTGTAGGTTGATCACGGGCTGGGAGTGTAGACGGAATCCAAGTTCATGGAAGTAGCATACAAATACGTTCGTATTGCCGGGGTCTTGGATCGATAGGCTATGAACAGGATCCTTAGAGATTCTGGTAAGTCTAGGTTGAGCACCTAGTAGAATTATCTTGCGAAGTTTAACTTAAGACCTAGCATGTTGTGTTAGTATTGTTGTCATCCCTCAGATTGTTTAGGGTTAGTGACATCATTAGTGTAGTAACTTACGGCTATTACAACTTAACCTTTATTTATTATCATTTTCTTGCCAAAGGGAAAGAGTTGGTATTAAGGGTGATACCTTATAATTTGACATATTCTATAAGCCAACACTAGGTGGTGTTATTGGTTGTACCCTTCATGTCAAAAGGATACGGTCTGTGTCTATTAATTTCTGAAGTGCCATGATAAGGGTGAGAGTGATTCCTTTCGGAGCTAGGGGATGGACCCCCGGAACTCCGTCATGCTCTATATCAAGAAGGGCGAACAAGCCATAGACTACGGTCTATCTGCTAAAGGGGCCACAGGGGATGCTTCGAGCTAACCTGTGTTGCGGATACCTACCTTAGGGTTCGTCAGATTTTTGAGTGAGGTCCGGTACGCCGGGTAGTAGTGGCAAACATAGACACCATGAGCTGACTACATTGGTAACACCCCATTTTTTTTAACTACCAAAATCAACTCTTTCAATTTCTACATCACTTTAAACATAAACTAAGATAGGTATATTTCAAATAAAATTTTGGCAGAGTTTCCCCTGAAATTTCTGCCCCGAAACACAAAAAGCTTACAAAATTCTTTAAATTCCGTAGCTCACAACACAGGCAATATAATCATGGGCTCCCCAGGCCAAAATGAGCAGAATCACACAGGCAATATAAATATCATGCTCTGGGGGCCAAACTCATAACATAATATCAATTATCAATTAAAAACCCTAAATTTCCTTTAAAAACTTATATAAGTAATAGAAAAACTGAAGAAAAACTTTCCAAAAACCAAACACAGAACCCAATACTCCACAACGAGGTGGGTATGGGCTTTCTTACCTCATAACAGCACTATATCTATATAGGTTCACTTTAATACAAAATAATACATCAACTTTCCATGTTTCTTTATATACTAAATGCATAAATAATCTATCATCTCAACAAAATATAATTTCTAACTCTATAACTACCTCACCGGGCTGCTAGCAAACCTGCAGGAGAGTTAGGGTTGTCCATCATCCTGGAGGGACCCCCATAACCCCCAGAAAACAACAGGGGTTAGCCATTTCTGGTGTGAGTATAATTTAAAGAGTCTAACAAATAAATTAACTTGTATAAAGAAAATAAATTGAACTTACAGATATCGAGATAAGAAATTTCAACCTGGAATCTAAATATAAAACATCACAATTACTGCTTTACATCAAAGTATTCTTCGAATCTGCATCCAACTATATATATATATGTATATGTATATATATATATAACTTCACTATATACATCCCACTAACCTCATATATACTTTAATTGTTTTTTATTCACATAATATTGTATCACATAAGTATCACACAAAAGCACTTTCTTTATTTCTCATTCTCTTTATATATAATTAATCACATAATGCTACTACATCTATTCTTCATATTTATTTGGCCATGCACTTCATTTACCAGTATCACATCAACAACTCACTCATTCATCCTGGAAGTTGTGCCAAGACAGGTAGTTCCTCGACACACTTCCAAGGTACACAAACTTATAACACAACATATTTTCCTTTAATAACCATTTTCACAACCACTCTTTTATTACATACATCGCACGCATACAAACAATAATACCATCTACATTTTCATAACATCTCATTACAAGTATTTATTTTATTGTATAATATCACGTTTATCTGTTTTTATAGCATCATAAACATATGCATTCATTCCCAGAATATCGCATTCATTTATATCTTATAACACAAACATCACATCTCATTTCACATTGCGAGTTACTTGCATTTCATCACATCATTAACATACCACTTATTTGAATGCTCAATCTTATTGCATCAAAAGCATGTTTTATAACTCATCCTCATCCCGTATATCACTTTAATTATTTCTCATTCTTATAAGTAATATATCTTATTATCATTTTCACTTATATCTCAAGTCACCATCAATTTTACTTTCATTCTCAACAATTTATATTCCACATCCCAAACATAGTTTGGGCAATAATATATCACACCCCAAAGCCGATAGCTTGGGTAATAATCACCGCACCCCAAACACATAGTCTGGGTAATATTACATCACATCTCAAGCCGAGAGCTTGGTTATTAATTTACTTCAATTACTTTCAACTTCACTTTACTTTATTCTTCATTTCCATTATTCATTACCGATATCATGCCAACTCACCCTGCGAATTATGCCAAGGCAGGTAGTTCCCACCATTTCCACGGAAATAGCAGGCAGGTAGTTCCTCGACACAATTCCAAGGTGTATCAACTTAAATCATACTGTATTTCACTTTAATAATCATTCTCATTTATACCTCTTTATTTTATTAGTTTATCGATCAGTGAGCCACAGTATCCTAATATACTGAAAGTCGATAGCCTAGTAAAACATGCAGACCGATGCTCACATAGAGTCTTACACGTCTGAGGCTACGACTTCCTCCCAGCCTGTGCCAGCGAGGGAACACCGCACCCCAGATAAACTGGGTACTTCCTCCCAGTTGAAGCCAGGAGGGAAAAACACCGCACCCCAGGTAAACTGGGTACTTCCTCGCGACAGCTGTCATCGAGGGGATAACCGGGCCTCAAGCCGATAGCTTGGGCAATAAAACACCGCACCCCAAACACATAGTTTGGGTAATCAACACCGCACCCCAAGCCGGTTCTTGGGTATTAGGAGGTCTAGCCCAAACCCCCAGGATTGCTGTAGGTACTGGTCAACAAAACCATATGTTATTAGCATTAATCATTTCATCTTTCCATCTTACTTTATCAACACAAGCATTTCACTTTTGATTCACAAACTAATCATGTCTTTGACTTTAACCACATGAATTAATAACACATTTTATTAGCACGTACCATCTTATCTTTTATCTTACCAATTTAATGCATACCGAGGTCCAGGATATTAATTATCATATCATTATATCACATATATGCATAAATTTTTTCATTTAATCACATAACACTGCCATATCATCTTATTGTATAACAAGAATGCACCAAGTTATTTATTTTACCACAACATCACTATCATGATACATATATATCACAAACATACACCACATATGCGGATTTCCAAGAAAAAGGACCACAACCACGTATTTTGTCTAATTAATCTCATAACAACCAATTATAGCATGCTAGCTCATACACAATGCTCCATGTAAGTAAAATTACCTATAAGAGCCTATATGCCCCAAAACATGCACAAAACATGCACTACGCATACACGAATTTTCAAAACAAGGCCACAATCACTAATTTCGTCTAATTACACCTCATAACATTCATCCATAACATACTAGCCCAAACACAAGGCTCCACATATTCCAAATCACCTATATCGACTTATATACCCAAAAACATGCACGAAACATGCACGGGGTAAAAATATGCATAAACCGTTTAATAAATTAAATTTTTATTACTTTAACACGTCACACTAATTCATAATATAGGTTTTATATACTTAAAATAGTCAATTTCACCAAATATCACAAAAACCCATTTTTGGGCCCATAAAAATTCGTATTTTCCTTCAAAATCAATTTTTAGCATAACTTCTACGAAATATATCAAAAAACCACGAAATTTGTCCACAACATAAAACATATGTAGATACAACATACTCACCTGACGAATCGAGCAAACGATGTCCCACGTCCGCCCGGTAGTCAGTCGAAGTTCAACTTTTTTCACCTAAATAGAAAATTATAGGACCGATTAGCTCCAAACTCAAAACTCAGCCTACGAACCTCTAAATTCGAATCTGTCTTCATCCACACATCACGAATGACATATGTAGGTGAGCTACATCGACAGATTTCGAATTTGGGTCCCAATACAAAAACTCACTTATTGATCGGAGGCTTATTAATAAGAAAATTCCCTATCTGTAATTAGGGTTAACAATAATAATAAAACTCAATTACACCACCGGATGTAACAAATTCTCACCTCACTCTCGCTCGGGCATTCTACCGAACACCCGGCATGCATAAATTACAGTTTCATTCTCTAATCATTTCCATTAAGTTCTAAGTCTACAAAATTCACTCTAAATTCATATTAACGCTCTCACACTACTCCACAACCTCCGGTGCATTTTTTTTGAACTCACCAAAAGCAAGTTTCTTACTCAACTTCACCTATTTCTAAAAATTGGCTTTATGCCAAAATCACCACTCCACATTTTCACCATGATATGCATAATTTCTAACTCCTAACATGTTCTATATGCTCTCTACATCTCCCCACATCAATTTCTAGTAAAAGAAATGAAAATCATTCAATTTAAATAAACTAACATACAATTTCTTATACCTTATTGAAATCCTTTGGAAAAACCGATACCACCATGTGAAAGAGCACTCAAAGCTCTACTAGAAACCCCAAAGATATTAAAAGTTGGAGGTGGAGATTGGATGGGTTTTTCAAAACCCTAATTGGTTTTCTAAGGGATGGGTTTCAGGTTTTGGTCGGCCAGAAGAGAGGAGGGGGAGAAAGAGTAGGGAAAATGGCAACTTAGTAATTTTTAAGGTTTTTAATACAATATGGGTTTAGGGTTTTGGGCTTTAAGCCCATTTATTTAAGAAAAATGACCCAAAATGGGTTATTTCAACAAAATTTGTAACTAAATGCCACAAACTAAAAACTTTACTATTTTAGCATTTTGTTGACCCCCTATAATGTATAAACGCCCAAGAAAAATTTCGGGTCAAATCGGATTCGTCTCTACCGAGAAAACTCATCCCAAAAATCATATATTTTCAATTTTTCCCGTTTATCCCCAAATTTCAATTTAATCATTCTAATACACATAAAATCAATTAATAAGGGTAAATATACTCAGAAACATATTTAAAAATAATTTAAACCAAATGATTGAGGAATTAAAAAAAAATAGATGTTACACATTGCCCTAGGAGCCATCGACCATCAAGACGTGTATTTATTTTACTCCTCGTTGGACTGTGGATGTTATTATTATTATTTTATTTATGTTATTAATATTGATGGAGGATATTTGTTTGTAGACTATTAATATTAATTAAAATTAGTATTTAATAATGAGAGAATATTATTTAGGCCCATAAAAACCCAGCCCACCACAAAAGGAGTAAAAACCCTAACCCTAATTTGGTGTTGGCCAGCCATATATATAAAGAGGAAGAGAGAGCCTCTTTCTCACTATGGTTGCATTTCTTTTGGAGTTGCATTAAGGTTTTTCGGGAAAAAGGAAGGACTTTTCGTAATGCCCTAGAAATTTAAATGTAATATTTTGAATTAATAAATAATTTTTAAATTGATTTATTTAATTATTTTGATTTTTTGTGAAATTGTCGTTTTGTATGTGCAAAACACGCGCAAATATTTTGAAATGCAAATTGTAAAATTTTGAGTTGATAAATTAATTCTCTTATTTATAATTGAATATAATATTAATTTTTGGGATTTTTTAAATAAGAGAAACTACTTTAGAAAATAATTTGAAAGAAGAGGGCTTCTGTGTAAAAAGTCATTTGGAGCCCAAATTTGATTTCAAAAGCTTGTTGGCTGCATTTGGGAGGGCTGGTTAATAGTAGAGAGATTTAAGGGTGGGTTTAGTTCATATTTGTTGGGATTTGATTTGGAAAGATTGAGTAAATAACCTATTATGCAATTATGGATCTCTAGAGGGACTTAAGTGTAAAACTTTATCGAAAACCCATATATTCTAACCCGGCCATATAAAAGAGGGCATGAACAGTAGGTTTCGGCCTCTTTTTTTGTTTTGGCAATTTTGGTGATCTTGGAGCAAGGAGAAGGACTAGTCTTGCATTAGGAGGAGAATGTTTTTGGGGTTTTATTCGGAATCTACTAGAGGTGGGCGATATCTCTACATCTCTTGATTGTTATTTCTTTCTTAGTATCATGTTAGGACTCTTTTATGAATCTATGATGAAGTTCTTAGCATGTTGTGATGATTGATTTAATGAAACTTGTAGAGATGGTTTTTGATATGTTGTGAATGATAGGCTTGAAAGATTCATGAAGATCTAAATTTTGTTATGCTTGAATAAGTGATTGACATGATGCATAAAGAATTGATTTTTTTTTACTGTGGAAATAGATCAAAGAAACCTTATGATGATATAGAATTTAGATCTTATTGTGTAATATATTGATCCATGTTTAAGGGGTATAAAGATAGAATCTTTAAGTATGATTTACTATTTTTAGATAATAATAATTTTTATGTTCAAATCCTAGTTGATTCTATGCTTAAATGATGTTGTAGAGGCATGAAAAGTTCAGATTTGAAACACTAGGATTTCGGTTGAACTAAATCTATGGTTTGGGTTCATGGGGTCTCGGGTTGGCCATGAACAGTGCTGTCGGCACTATGCTGACTTTGGGTCTGCACAGTGCTAGGCTCGGCCTGTTCATAGGGCTCGGAATTGAGAGCTTGTGTGAGGTAGGGCTCATGTGCTAGGGTTGAGACCATAGTACGTGAGTATATATGGTTGTATATGTGTATATTTGGCAAGAATATGAAAGTTTAAATTGATTGTTGATCAAGTTTGAAATGTGGCAAGTTTCAGATTTTTAATAAAAGTTAGTTCCAGAATTTTGATGAGTTTAAGCCTCAAACTTGGTGCGTTTGGATTTACATTTAGACGGTATAGTCTACGTTTCTTGAGTGTTTATAAACTCAATTTTCCATAATTAAGTATTCAGTTAATAATAGACTGTTTTCAAGGATAAGAAAGTATAAGTTTAAGATTTGGGTAAAAATAATTCTTTTGTTTTTTTTAGGGATGAGTCTCCTAATTGAAAGAGGTATGTTTCAGTTTAAATTGATAATTATTCTAGAAAATTTATTTGTGTTTTCAAATATAGAAAGGGATATTTTGATTTTGAAACGGAGTTATGGTAAAATTGGTTGTTGCTGTAAAAATGGAAAATTTTGGAAAGTTATGGTTTATTAATTGAGAAGTGAGTTGATGTAAAGAAAATTTTGTGATAAGTGAATATGTTTAAATTTTGTATGAGATGATTTAACTCAAGAATTGATTTACAACTATGATGTTGTGAGGAAAATAAATGTTTTTGGAAAAGAGAAAATGAAGACATATTTTTATATAGCGAACTCGGTGGCGGTTTTAATTTTGAAAGTTAAGGTTATTATGAGAACCCTAGATGGTTGTTAGAGGTATTAGGCTGTGAGTAGTAGAGGTTGAGCGAATCCTAGGGTATCGGCAGTGGTTATTTTGATTGTAGGAATTTAGCTAGAGGGTCTATCGTTCCTAGTTTGGTGAGTGAAGTTTGGTAAGGGTGAGCTAGTTCTAGGTGGCTATGGTTACCTTTGCTTGAACCTAAGGACATGCACTATATTGGAAGTTGTGACGGTACTTGAGCAACATAAGTATGGGCTATATTTTTAGTCGGGCGGATGTATTCCGGGATTGTGTGATTTTTATGTCTGTCTAATATGTTTGTGTGGTACACTTGTACAGTCTGGCGGGAAGCATTTCGGGACTGGGGTTTATTTGCAGAATGTCTAGAAGTGCAATGGATTGGTATATTCGCGTGGTACACTTGTACAGTCTGGCGGGATGAGTTCCAGAACTAGGGTCTATTTGCAGAATGTACGGTATGTTTGCGTTGTACACTTGTATAGTCTGGTGGGATAAGTTTCGGGATTGGGGTCTATTTGTGGAATGTACGACAGGGAGGTGATTCTCCAGAGTTAGAGTGATGCTTACAGGATGCATGCGTGTTTACACTTGTACAGTCTGGCGAAATGTATTCCGGGGCTGGGGTCTATTCACGGAGTGTCTAATCATGCTTCTGCCACCGATGTAGGAATGCATGGTGAGAGATTGAATCCTAAATGAGGTGAACGCTAAGGGCTTGCCCTCATACATATGTAGTATGTCATGCATAGAATCCGAACAAGTATGTATTAGTGCGCATCATGTGCATTATGTTTTCTTGATTGTTTTATGCATTTTTCTTTGTTTTCCTAGCGCACGCACACACACACACACACACACACACACACACACACACACACACACACTCTTTTAGTTTTGTTAGACTTGTTGATTTATGAATTTTTTCCTTTGTTGTTTAATTTCATGTTGTGTGACAAGTTTGTGGTTGTGAGACTTTGGAGAGTCGCTGCTTTTGTCAGCATTGTGCCGTTGCATTCAACTGATGTGGCCATAATTTTTAACAGTTTTGTAGGATTTGCAAGTGGGTGGCTTGAACAAGGGTTAACGCTTAGACTTTGAGATGACTGGAGTTTAAAAGTTGAAATGAGTTGTATTAAATGTGTTCAAATTTCCGTTGTGCATTGTAATATGGACTGTTGTAAATAAAGTTTTAAATTTTCCTATATTTTATACTGTGTTTGGATTACATTTGAAGTAAAGATTTTGGATTTTTGTCTTTCATTTCTATTATGGAAATTAATGGCACTACAGAAGTGGTATCAGAGCACAATTCAACAAGTAACACTAAACATGGTATGAGAAGTGAACCTAGGTGGACATTAGAGTGTGAGAACCTATGTGGACATTAGAGTGTGTGTATCAATCTTAGAGTTATGAATGTGTAGTTGTTTGAACTTGCATTTATGTCACTCTATATTTGTACTGATGTTTATTTTTTCCATTTTCTGTAGGATGGCGGATATTCACAATCATATGAAAAATGTGGAAGGAGATGACTTCTGGGAGGATCCTTTAGAGGACTCTGAGGAGGACCCGGTAGAGGAGTTAGAAGAAGAACCAGAGGAAGAAAAGGAACCACAAGAGTTTCGGGAGATCACTCCCCCTCATAGGGAATCTTCGGGTGAATCTTCAGATGAATCGCCTGAACTAACCCAGAAGGATCAAGTTATCACATCGCTTCGACGTGAGATGCATGTTTACAAGTGACGATCTTCCAACTTGAAGGAGCATCATGTGGAGAACCAGCGATGTTTCACATATGTGCAAGAGAGGATAAAGCATCTTGAAGATGGTCAACGTGCAGCAGAGGAACATTTTGCCAAACTGGATGAATATCTCAAGTGGGGAGAGAAAGTTTACAGTCGACATTGCGACAGACTGGAAGTGAAACTCGATGCATTGCACGATGAAATTCGAGAGACCAAGCGGAGCTGCAAGGGCAGATTACTGTTATGATTGTTATTATTTAAGTTTTCTAGATTTAAATAAAGTTGTTTAGTTATTTTTCAGAGATGTATGAACTACTTTGGTAAATAAATTTATCTATTGATATTTTGGTATATGAAATTTTGGCAATTATATAAAATTTTGTGTCCTGAGCAATGATGTGAATTCTTATGAAATTGTTTCCTCTAACAAAATGGTGTGTTTTGTAGACTCAGAGCAATGGTAGGTCCACGAACTAGAAGCATTGGTGATGGAATTGAAAGCTCCAATGGAGGCATAATGATTTGGAATCCGAAATTGCCCGAGTCTATCAGACTCTAAACTCTTTCATGATAGCTGGAGTGGGTCGGCACCAAGGTCCAGGGTCGGTAATTTCAAATGCGGTTCCCATCAGGCATGTGGAATCCTTTAAGCGGATGAAGCCACCGGTTTTTGAGGGTCAAGCCATCCCAGTGCGGCTGGCAATTGGATAAGGTAGATAAAGACTGTCTTTGAGGTTCTGGAAACACCATTGGCTAGCAAAGTAAAGTTGTCAACGATGCAGCTGGAGAAAGACGCGGACGTGTGGTGGCAATCCATGAAGAGAACCTTCGGCGCGAAGCCGGTGACTTTTGAGGCTTTCTTAGTAGAGTTCAAGGAGCACTACTTTCCCTTGGAATACATGAGGAGAAAGTGATGGAGTTCATGAACCTGCAAAAGGGCATCATGTTAGTGCGGGAATATGAAACTAAATTCTTGTAGTTGTTCAGGTATGCTCCTGAGCTTGTGGTGGATGAGGCAAGGAAGCCATGGAAGTTGTAGCAGGGTTTGAGGCCGAACCTGAGGTCCTGAATGGATACCACTAGGGATCAGAAGGTTCGATAAGCTCATCATGAGAGTGGCCATGACAGAGGCTAACATGGAGCAGTTCCAGTAGAAGCAAGAGTCATTGAACAGGAACAAGAGTGTAACACCTCGAATTTGTAAAATACTGAAAATACCTGTTTTATATTTCTAGAGCAGAGAAAATTATTTTTGGAATCTTTTATTTTAAATATTGATAATGGTGTTGATATTTGGGTTGAATCAGTATTTTTGATATATCGGAGTTATGAGATGAGTTTTATGTGAAGTAATATCGGTTATTCTTGTTCTATAATTTTGGAGGATGATTATGAGATAATTTAATGTATTTTATCTTATTAGTATTATTAAAAGTGTAGAATCATGGTTTATTTGTAATAATTTGATGAATGGGGACTTATATGTTAATACCCCTTACTAAATATTATTATCATATTAATTTTTTTCCTAAACCCCCCCATCCCTTCTCTCCTCCTCCTTCTTTCTTTCCTTTCCTGATTCTTTTCCCGACCGAAAAGAAACCCAACCGACCCACTTTCGGCCGATCTTTCTCCCACCCAAATCCACTCCATTTCTCCAGGGTTTTTGAATTAAATTGAGGGCTAAGCTAAGTGAAGGGTGCTCTAGCTAGTGGTGGAGTCGATTTGGAGAAAGGAATTAGTGGAGGTATATCTCTTTGAATTTATTTGTGTATTTTCCTCTGCTTTTAATTTCTTTTGCTTAGAAATGGAGTATAGGGTTAGTTAGAAGTCCATTTTGATGCTAGGGTCAAGAAATTAGCAAGTTACTAGAGATTTTGCAAGTTGTTTATAAATTAGGGTTTTGGGTTTGTAAAAAGGAAAGTAAATATGTGAGAATTATCTCCTTTATAGTACTAGAATTTTAGTTGAACTATTAGAATAAGTTGGGGGTGATTTTAGTAATTGCATGGGGATAAAAATCCCGTAGGAATTTAAATATTACGTGCATTGCACGTGTGCATCCCAGACGTTCAATAAAATGCCTGTGTGATATATGTTAGAATTTGTGTTATTAGGTCCTGTGACTGATTTGGATGTTTTGAGCCTTAATTGCTTTGAAATTTGATAATAGGAGATGCTAGCGACTTCGGATACGGGATGGCGAGGTGGTGTTTCGAGTCTACATAAGATATTATGTGAGTATGATTTTATTTACATATCTGATGTTTTAAGAAAATTTTAGAGTAATCTGAATCGTTGGTATGAATTATGGATAAGGTGTATTGCGATTAAGTGTATTGGTATACGGTGTGTATATATATGGGAAATTAAAGCAAGTGTATTATGAGTTAAGAATAAAGAATAAAATAAGTTAATTATGAGATGAGATTAAGTAAATAAAGTGAATTAATAAGGATAAAATGAAGAAATTGTGTTATGAGAATGAATACGGATGTAAAGAAAATGTATTATGTATCATAAATGATAGTGAACATGTAATACGAATGTGGTTATTAAAGAAAAATATGTTGCACATTATGAGTTTGTTGTACATTGGAAATGTGTCGAGGAACTACTCACCCGCTATTCCGTGGAAATGGTGGGAACTACCTGTCTTGACACAAACTCCAGGATGAATGTGTGAGTTGTTGATATGATGCCAGTATTGCTGGTTGGAAATAAAAAGTGAAGTAAATTGAAATATGAGTTACAAGGGAAAATAAAAGTAAGTTATAAGAATGAGAAGTAACATAAGTTGTATTGTGGTATGAAAATAGATTGTAAAGCAAAATGTATGATAAATGAGAATTTTATTATGGAACAGGAGTTAAATGTGATGCGTAAGACCTGTGTGGCAGCGATATGTCTACCCTGTGTGTAGGGCTGTAAACGAATCGAGCTATTCACGAGCTATTCGGCTCGAGCTTGGTCAAAGCTCAGCCAAAGCTCGGCTCGAACTGAGCTCGAGCTCAAAACTGAGCTCTTTTTGTAAACAAGCTGAGCTCGAGCTTGAGTTTTTTTTTATAGGCTAAGCTTACGAGCTATTCGGCTCGAATACGATCAAAGCTCGGCACGAACCGAGCTCGAGCTCAAAACCGAGCTCATTTCGTAAACGAGCCGAGCTCGAGCCTGAAGATATTCGGCTCGGCTCGGATCGATCACAACCCTACCTGTGTAGCAGCGATATGTGTACCCAGTGTGGCAGCGATATGTGTACCCTGTGTGGCAGTGATATGTGTATTTGATACGTAAGTCCCTGTGTGGCAGCGATATGTGTATTTGATGCGTAAGACCTTGTGTGGCAGCGATATGTGTATTTGATGCGTAAGATCTGTATGGCAGCGATGTGGTGCGTAAGACCTGTATGGCAGCGATACGTGATGCATAAGACCTGTACGACAGCGATGTTCAAGTGAAATGTGAATGTGAAAGAAAGTGATTATGAATAAAATTGAGTATGAAGGAATACGACTATGACCTTGTATATGAAAAGAAAAGGTAAATGAACTATGTGGTTAACTTAGAATGAAGAATGAGGTGATTGTGTTATAATTTGAAATGAAAAAGTAAAAGAGGCATGTGTTAATATGAATAGTATGGAGTAATTGTATTATGAGAATAATTATTAAAGTAAAATACGTTATGATATGAGTTGATGCACCTTGAAATTGTGTCGAGGAACTACCTGCCCGCTATTTCCATGGGAATGGTGGGAACTACCTGCCTTGGCATAATTCACAGGGTGAGCTGGTGAGTAGTTAATCTATTATCGGTATTGTGTAATGGAAATGATGAATAAAGTAAAGTGTAAGATGAAAAGAAATTAAAGTAAATTAAAAACCAAGCTATCGGCTTGGGATGTGATGTGATATTACCCAAGGTCTACTTGGGGTGCAGTGATTATTACCCAAGCTATCGGCTTTGGGGTGTGATATATTATTGCCCAAACTATGTTTGGGATGTGGAGTATAAATTGATGGGAATGAAAGCGAAGTTAATGGTAACTCGAGATATAAGTGAAAATAAAAGTAGGTTAAATTATCAATAAGATTGAGTAGTAACTAAAGTGGCATAACGGGATGAGAATGAGATATTATGAAGATGTATGTGATATTATTGCTTGTATGACTGCGATGTATGTAATCTGAGAATGAGGAAGTAACCTTGTGTGATTAAGTATGAAAAGAAGAAAATGTATATGAATGAAAATAAGTGTGAAAGAATATGGGTCGTGAGTTTGTAAATGACATCGATTGGTAAATGAGATATGTGATTGAATAAGTATGAAGGAAATGAGGAAGTGACCTTGTGTGATTAAGTATGAAAAGTAGAAGAATTATATATTTGCAGAATTATAGTGCGTTGAGTATAAAGTCAAGAAATTATCTACTTGAGTTAATATGATGTGGTACATATGAGATTTGTAATGAAGAATTGTGTGGGTAGATTAATGTGAATAACTTGAACCAATTGTAGTATGAAATAGGGGGAGTAAGGAAAGTTGTATGTTTAATACACTTTAGCATGAGCGCAAGATGATGTTATTTGGAAAAGTGTAGTGTGTGTGAAAGTAGAGTTGTGTGTGAATATTTGTATAAGACATAAAGTGATGTGTGTCAAGTGATGAATTTGGGTATGAGTTCAAAACTAAAGATAAGTAAGTTGTGAGCAGATATATATATAAACAGGTGATGATGCAGGTGATGAAAATTCACACTTACGGTGTTTATATGTTCAGATTTCAGGTGAAATTTTATTATCATGGTATTCGTGAGTTTATTCTATTTTCCTTATAATGTTTAATTTATTTGCTTAACCATTAAATCACACTCAACCAGAAATGGCTAACCCCTGTTGTTTTCTGGGAATTAGGGGTGTCCCTTCTTGAGGGTGGACAACCCTAACTCTCCTGCAGGTTTGATAGCAGCAAGGTGAGCTAGATGTGGTAGTCTGGTAGTTTTACTTTGCTCGTTGTGAATGAGACATCTATGTATATATATATTATTTATAGAAATGGGAGTAGAATGATGTATTATATGGTATCATGGAAGATTGTGTGTATGACTGTATGTGGGGATGTACCTATAATGCTGTGATGAGGTAAGAAAGCCCGTACCCACCTCGTTGTGGAGTATTGGGTTCTGTGTTTGGTTTTTGAAAAGTTTTTCTATAGTTTTTCTAATACTTATAAAAGTTTTTAAAGGAAGTTTATGGTTTTTAATTTATAATTGATATTATGTTATAAGTTTGGCCCTCAGAGCATGATATTTATATTGCTTGTGTGATTCTGCTCATTTTGGCTTGGGGAGCCCATGATTATATTGCCTGTGATGTGAGTTACGGAATTTAGAGCAGAATTCTGTAAGCTTTTTGTGTTTCGGGGCAAAAATTTCAGGGGAAACTCTGCCAAAATTTTATTTGAAATATACCTATCTTAGTTTATGTTTAAAATGATGTAGAAATTGAAAGAATTGATTTTGGAGTCAAAAAAAAAATTTGGGGTGTTACAAAGAGGCCTACAGCAGGTGGTCAGAGTGCGAAGAAATTCCTGGAGAACAGGGGCAGATTTAGCGAGCCCAGCAAAGGTGTAACGTCCTGCCCTAATTCATTAATTTTTCTAACAAATGCCCACCACAGGCTTACCTAATAAAATGTGCTATAGCTTATTGGTGACTTCTAATCCTAGGAAATTTTATATATATATATATATATATATATATATATATATATATATATATATATATAGGCAATTAATCTTTCAAATCCCTGGTATGGGACAAATTTCCCACATCCCCCGCGCTTTCTCTCTTGTGCTGGCTGCTGACATCAGACCCTGGGCCCACCCGCCAGCCCACACGCACACACGAAGAGACAGCGCCTCTGCCTTCAAACCAGGCAGGCCCCCACATCCCCTCCATGTCGCTGACGTGGACAAACAAACAAACAAACACAATAACTCTGATGTATCCTGTGGCCCCTCCAAAATAAATCCTATATAGAAAGCCCCCATTGGAACCCTATTGGCCACCTTTTAATTATATATATATATATATATATATATATATATATATTCTTTAACACGGGGTGTTACAGACACCCCCCCTGAGAATTCAGAGTCCTCGCTGAAGTCGGGACATGCAACGTAGCGTAGGATCTTCTTTTTAGCCGATGTGGAGCAATCCCGTGAGCGTCGCTCCTGTCCTTGGAATACTGGAGACCATTCCCCCTCCGCGGATCATCCTGTGGCCAATTATCACTGTCCCGGAGTACTGGGGATTGTCTCACTCCTTGGATCATTCTGGAGTCCATAAGTCACGACTCTCACTCCACACCCGGTGTCGAAAGTCGGCTCTGATACCATTTGTAATGCCCCGCTCTAATTCAACGATTTTTATAACAACTGCCCACCACATGCTTGCCTCATAAAAGCTTCTATAGCTTATTGGTGACCTCTAATCCTAGGAAATTATATATATAGGCAATTAATCTTTCAAATCCTTGATATGGGACAAATTTCCCACATCCCCCATGCTCTCTCTCTTGTGCTGGATGCTGACGTCAGACCCTGGGCCCACTCGCCAGTACACATGCACACACGAAGAGACAACACCCCTGCCTTCAAACCGGGCGCCCCCCCACATCCCTCCACGTTGCTGACGTGGATAAACAAACAAACAAACACAACAACTCTGCTGTATCCCGTAGGCCCCCCTCCAACATAAATCCTATATAGAAAACCCCCATAGGAACCCTATAGGCCACCCTTTTAATTAATTATATATATATATATATATATATATATATATATATATATATATATATATATATATATATATATATATATATATTCTTTAACATGGGGTGTTACAAAAGGAGGCGTGTCGGCTCGAAGGGTGACTTGTTACGGCTGTGGTGAGTCATGCCATATCAGGTCAGCGTGTCCTAAAGTAGTGAGGACTCAGATTACTTTCAATGTGGCAAGGAGGGGCACATTCGGTCGAACTGTCCACAGTGGAAGCAGAGTGGCACTGATGGGAACAAGTCGGGTGTTTGCATTAACAGAGCAGGATGTTGAGGACTCTAAAAATGTAATCAAGGGTATGCAGGACCTTTAATTATTGGTTGGAGTGTATTTAATGAAACTTTTGTGTAAGAATAATGTACGGTGTTGAATGTTAAATTCTTCGTGTACCTGGACATGTTTTAATCAATAGAATATGAGCAAAGATTTTGTTTGATACTGGGTCTTCGCATACATTTGTGTCACTCAAGTTTGCAAAGGTGTTATGTGTGGAACCTAAGGTGTTTCCGGCCATGGTTCTGTCTGTGGCAACACCGACAGAAGAGGAGTTGATTGCTGATTGATATTACACAGGTTGCGATATCGAAATCGGGGGAAGACTTTTGGGAATCGTCTCATCGAGGTGGGAGTTCTGGGAGTCAACGTGATTATGGGCATAGATTAGATGGCGATCTATGTTGCCAATTTCAAGTGTAAGAATAAAGAGGTGGTGGTGAAGGCACCAGGAGGACTTACAATGAATTTCCAAGGGAGAAAGGATTGCAAGAATGTGGTAGCAGCCATGTCTAAGGTGAAGATTCCAGACGAAGTCAGGGAGATTCCCATAGTCTAAGATTTTTGCACTGTATTATTGGATGAGCTACTGGGGTTACCGCCGCAGCATGATGTTGAATTTTGCATCAACGTTCAACCAGGCAGTGCTCTGATATCTAAGGCTCTATACATGATGACACCAGTGAAACAAGACGAGGTGAAGAAGCAGGTTGAGGAATTGTTGCATAAAGGGTTTATCAAACCGAGTGGGGGGTGCACTGGTATTGCTAGTGAAGAAGAGGATGGGTCAATGAGGATGTGCATTGACTATCAAGAACTGAACTAGGTGACGATTCAGAACAAGTATCCGCTTCCATAGATTGATGATCTATTTGATCGACTACAGGGTGCAGTTATGTTTTCGAAGATTGATCTATGGTCTGGTTATCAACGGGTTTGAGTTAAGGAGGAGGATGTACACAAGACAGCCTTTCGGACGCGGTATGGGCAATATGAGTTCTTGGTGATGCCGTTCGGGGTGACGAATGCACCAACAATATTCATGGATATGATGAACAGAGTTCTGCCACCGTTCATAGACTCGTTCATCGTGGTGTTCATCAAAGACATCCTGGTATACTCTAAGTCAGAGGAAGAGCAT
The DNA here is from genome assembly GCA_017893485.1 of Hemerocallis citrina. Classification (NCBI taxonomy): domain Eukaryota; kingdom Viridiplantae; phylum Streptophyta; class Magnoliopsida; order Asparagales; family Asphodelaceae; genus Hemerocallis; species Hemerocallis citrina. The sequence goes on from CM030360.1 coordinate 35,884,860, forward strand.
GCTGAGCATTTAGGAGAAATTTTGAAGAAGTTGCGAGAACAGAATCTATATGCCAAGTTGTCGAAGTGTGACTTTTGGAAGTCGGAGGTGGCATTTCTGGGTCACATCCTTTCTAAGGAGGGATTGGCTACTAATCCTCAGAAGATCGAGGCAGTGAAGAGTTGGCCTAGACCGACGACTTAAAGGAGATCTGGAGTTTCTTGGGATAGACATGATACTATCGGTGTTTCATTCAAGGTTACGCACAAATAGCAGATCCGTTGACGGGATTGACCAAGAAAGGTGTGAGTTTCCTATGGACGGAGAGGTGTGAAGCTATTTTCCAAGAGCTCAAGGAAAGGTTGATGTCAGAGCCTATTTTGGAGTTACCGCGAGCAGGTGTACATTACGATATCTGCAGTGATGCGTCTCACAGTGGTTTGGGATGTGTTCTTATGCAAGAAAGGAGGGTCAATGCCTTTGGATCCAGGTAGTTGCGTTCGCATGATAAGAACTGTCCGATGCATGACTTGGAGCTTACATCAATTATCTTTGCCTTGAAGCAATGGAGGTGTCACGCCCCGCTTCCCAGAATATAGAAATACAGCACGGAACTGAGGCCTAGCGAATGACATAATACGTCATTCATAAGCTGTAACAATAACTCAACAATACAAGATAAAATCACAACCACGCAAGAAACAAGAACCACATAAACAATCAACAGACTCCAAAATAATCATGAAATAATTTCATAAAACAATATCCAACATCAGGGCGAAAAACAAACTTTGGGTCATAAAAAGCTCGGAATAACAATGTATATTAAAAAAGAACAGTAGTAGCTACTAGGAAGGTTCAAAACAAGAAACTAAAAACATGCTAATAAAAGAATCTGGCTTCATCATCTAGGATAATCGTTCACCAAGCTCTTCAGCTAATTCATCTCTTGTACCTGTGAATTCAACATCTAGAGTGGTGGAAAAATGTTCGTTAGAGAAAGCACCGGACAACAAGTACTAACAAGAAGGGAACAAGAAAAACATGCTTGATAAGGAACAAGCAAAGTGAACAAGAGATTGTGTAATCAAGCATGGAACAATTAACATGTGTAGCAAGTAAACGGTTCACAAGTGTAGCATGTAAACGAGTAACAGGATGCATGTAACTTGTAACAGGAAGCATGTAAACAAGTAACAGGGTTCAAATAACTTGCAACAGGTATCATGTAACTTCTGAACAGGGATCATGCACGTGCTCAGTGTAAATGTTATGTCTAGCATTCTTTTATAAGTCCTAACTAATGCAGGCAATCCTGCGTTCCATACTACAGGTCGGGTGCATACAAACAAGTTAACGCTTAGAATCTAATGATGAATTCTATAGGGTCATGTACTCGGGTCTTCCAGTGAAACTAACAAGAATCATAATGTCTAACCAATCATAATGTCATGTAATCAAGAATTGTGTCATGTCATGTAATCGTGTAATGGATACTGGAGGTGACCCCTGTCGGCTCTAGACGTGGCCCTTAGTTCCATATAACTTGTAATCGAGTGTCATGTAACCAAGAGTCATGTCATGTTATCATGGGTCACTATTACGAGAAACACATGCCTCCTTCTGAGTACACTCTCCTATATTATTCACTATTAGATTCTTTCCCTTATTACCCCGGCTTGTTATTCTTTTCATAATAATTAAACATGAACATGCATCATCGAGGATGAGTATTAAGATAGAAACAAGCGAATATCAAGAGACATGCAATGCAGGTTGTAGGATACATTTTATGAAATGCACGAAAATAATATATTCATGCTTATATACCGGAAGATACAAATTCTGGACAACAAGCTGTACAAAAACAGATTTTTCCGTTGCTGCGGGAAAGCAAATCAAGATTAGTCAGGAGTTCTGGAAACTAGGATCCCTTCCGGTTCCAACACATATACACACAACATATCATAAATACAGAATCTAGGTGTAAAATTATAATCTTTACTGATTTCATATTTAGGCAGCATGATTGTAGTTAAATCATTGCATGTGAAAATTGATCATAAGTTTATTAAAAATATTCTAAAAATTCATAATCAAATTCATAAGTGATTAGCGACAACAAAACAATTCATAGGTCTTAATTCTTAATTTAATCTACTATTTCTACTAGTTAAACATGATAATGCATTTTTCAGTCTATAATCTGGAATGCAGATATTATAGCACAAAAATCTTAGTATCTTGCAATCCGTAAATTGAATTGCAAAATCGTCAGATGATCTGAATTTCAGACACAGAGAGCTACAATTCTCATTCAATAAGTTTTAATCAATGATAAATAGAATTAGGACAAAAATATGGTTATTTACTGAACTAGCATGCAGGCAGTAGTCTAGAATCATATTTGCATAAATATATTGAGTCATAAAAATTATTAAATAATTCTACAAAAATTTAGGGTGACTCCTAATAATGTCTAGTCATATCCAGGTTAATATCAAGTCTAAATTTTACCATTAACATTTATTTTAATCAATAATTCATGCCATTGTTCTTGTAGACGGCGATCTGGAAATCTGTGACCTAACAGTATTAAAAGTATGATATCTTACAAGTTATAAATCGGATTCCAGATCCGTCAAAAGTCTTGGAAATTAGATTCATGGGGCTATAGAAGCTGTTGACAAGGGTTTATCAAATTCATACAAAAACTGATTCACAACTTCAATGCAATATCAAATAGGCAGTAGGCCAGCAAGCAAATTCATGTTAATTATCAACTATTTAAATATGCAAGTATAAAATTCCATGGAAATTAATTTATAGAAATCCTACTTAATTAATAGAATGAATTTCCTACTATTAAAAGGACCATTATATCTCATTCATAGTATTTAATTCTTCGAACCAACTCGAATCCAAATAAAAGCATCCAATCAACCTACTATATATAACATGATCTTAATATTGTTCGTGTAGGAAATGCAACGCGACATGGGTTTGAGTCATGGAAACAGACACGAAAATAGGACTACTACTTGGTTTCACCAATGAATCTGTAGTAGTCTCTTTGACGGGTAACAGCAGATAATACATGACGAACGAATAACGAGCTACTTGCGGAAAACAAAAAAATATTTCTTGAACTAGAAACAACAAGAGGGTTCAAGAGAGCTTTCCTTATTGATGATTAATCCGAATACAATGAAGATGATATGAGAAATCCAATGGCGGCAACACGTGCAGCCTACGGGCAAAACACGTGTAAATGGAGAACACGGGTAGCAAAAATACACGTGCGACACACTTGCGGCGATGGAGAGAGGTGGTACACAGGGGCTCGACAATCTGACTGTGTGATGGTTGAGGGGGGGAGGGGGTACTACGACGATGAGAGTAGTGCTGCAAGGCGGTCGGCGGCAAGGCAAGGCATCAGTAAGAGGGGATGAATGGGTTCGAGGATGAGGCACTGGATGTGCTGGCGACGATGAGGAGAAGAGGTGAGTGGAGTGGATTCGGCGAGAGTCGAGGTGGATAGTGCTGCGGCGTGAAGCTGTGGCGGTCAACGGGGTGGAGTCGAGGGGCTGCAGCAGTGGAGGTCAACGGAATGGTTGCGGTGGTGGCAGTTGGCAATGGTGGTTGCTCGGGATGGTGTAGGCGGGGATCGACGACGACGGTGGTTGTGGTGGTGAGACTGGAGGCGTGAGGCGGCGGTTGCTGGCGGTGTAGCAGTCGAGGGGGTTCGACGGGGAAGACAAGGTAGTGGTTGGGTTTCAGAGCAGCACAGGGAGGAAGATGGTCAGGGCTCGGGGGTTAAGGGTGACGACTGAGAGATTAGTAGGGTTTAATTAGGGTTAAGAAGTGATTAGTATTTAATGAGTATTTGTAGGGAATTTAAGATAGTGGGTTTGGGTAATGGGTTGACGGGTACGGGTTTGGGTTTAGATTCAATAGGAAAATTAGATAATAAAATACTAGATTAATTAAACACTCAACATAATAAAATAAAATAGAGTGACTTACAAAAATAAATGGCTATATATAAATTGTAGGATAGATTGTGCTTTAGTTGAGTTAAAGGAATAACAGTAATAATAAATCAGTTAGCAGAATATAGTATAAACTAGAAATTGAGATTGGATTTCTCGTGCAAAAATAAAGATAAAAATAATAAAAAGTTTGGGCTGGAGATGAACATCAAGATTTATTAAGATGGGCTCATTATAATTAGAAAAATAAAGATATAGAATGGGTGAAAATAATTGCACCAATCATAGAATGGCTTCAATTCACATAATAAGAAAATGGAGAATCAGAAACCTGGAGGACTATTACAGCCTTTGCCCATTCCGGAGTGGAAATGGGAGAGCATCAGCATGGATTTCATCACAGGATTATTGAGGAGTTCGAAGGGTAATGACTCGATCTGGGTGATTATGGACCGGTTGACCAAGTCGACACATTTGTTATCAATGAAGATCACATGGTCATTAGAGAAGCTGTCCGAGGTGTATATTGAAGAGGTCGTGAGACTGCATGGAGTTCCTGTAACAATTGTCTCTGACAAGGATGCAAGGTTCACATCAAGGTTTTGGAAGAGTTTGCAACCGACTGTGGGAACCAGAACTGACTTTAGTACAACATTTCATCCAAAAGCTGATGGACAAATAGAAATGGTGAATCGAGTACTAGAGGATATGTTGAGGTCATGTGTTATGGACTTCGGTGAAAGCTGAGAGAAGTATATAGCACTGGTGGAATTTGCCTACAACAACAACTATCAGGCGAGTATTGGCATGGTGCCATATGAATTGTACAAGAGGAAGTGTAGAACATGTTAGATTTCAAGGTTAATCTCAGAATAAATACGCAGCGGAAAAATTACAAAAAATATCGAAATCTAGCCATGGATCCATGCGAAAACCATAAATCGTGTTTAGGAGTTATACCTTGAAGATGGAGCTGTTGTCTCCACAGTATGCCGATCACAGCACTGCAATATTGGGTGCCTATACGGTATCCACACGAACGAATCAAATCAAGTTTTTTCTTAGCTATGGGAAAGAGATGTTCCTCATGATCTCTCTCTCACAATTTTTGTGACTGCTAGGGTTTTTTCATGGGTCTCTTTTTCACAGATACATATCATATATATAGGTGCAGAAAATCAACCCTAAGAGAGTAATGGGACTGTTGGGCTCACTATGTGATCTGGGTCAGATTCGTGTGTAGGCCTTTGAACTTTAGTCAGCCCATTTAATCAAATTAAATGTCCAACCATTGTCAGGAGTCCAAGTTTTACTTGGATCACCAATTAAATTCATCTTATAAATTTAAATCCCAATTTTGATTCATTCTAAGTGTATGACCCTGTAGGTTTCCATTACGTTGACAATAATACTAAAATTATATTCTAGTGTTACAAACAGTAAGCGATATCTAGCAATAAATCACTGTTACTCAAGTAACGGGAATGCCAATGATTTGACATAACCTATTCATGACTAATGTTACCATATAGTCTAGTCCTTTTGTCCAGTATTCTAATTGACCACAATGCATAAAGCGTGTCACCCTTGTATAGTTCATTCTTTGCTTTCTTGATGTTCGAGTAGACTTACTAAAACAAATGAGCTCGATATCTTATATTGACTCATTTGAGCACGGCCATGCATTTTGAAGTCTCACTCAATCAAGGGGCCCAGAGATATCGCTCATGTTATGTAAGAGGGACAAATCCTATCCAAGTCACTCACATCCCTTCGCATGATTTGTAGTATATCTAATAGTCGACTTTATAATCACCTTACTACAGGTAACATTTGATGACATTAAAACATACAACTTCTCTTGTAGAGAACCGTAGTGACATCAAGTCAAAGGACTACGTACACCGTGCTCACTGTAAGAACCATTTATGACACGTAATGATCCATGTAGCGTTCTTATAGTGGGTCAGTCCAGTACATTATTACTCTAATATGTACCATTGTGAAGACTTGATATCTCATATCCATGACCCGTGAGATATGGTCATCAGCTATGCACATACTAGTCTCTATGTATCATTTTTGTCCTAATTCACAATAGTACTTGACTAGGGACATTTAAGAATAATGTTCAGATTACAACCAATAAGATCTCACAATCAAGCCATGCATTTGTATTGAACATACTATTCTAAGGACTTTATTATGTTCATTTAATCACAAAAAAACACAATAAATAAACTGCATGCCTTTGTCAGTGGGTCAACTGTAACACCCCGCAAAATTGAGTTATGACAATTTTGCCCACGAATGTTATACACATGTATTTTATACTGTTATGAGTAATATCCGTAACGTATTTTAATATAAATGTCCTACGTATTTCTGCATTTCAATTATTCATATATTTTTTCGTCTTCTCAAAGTTCATTTTTGTCCTATTCAGAGCCAACTTAAACATTTATTTTGATCTTTGTGGTTTTACGTGCATTACACGTGCTTTCAATACACATGTCGATTACATATATTTTATCGTTACGTGTAATATTATTAAAATTCTTACATGTTCAATGATTTATTTTATAACTTGTTCGAATTTGTTTCGTATATTTAAATTCATTTTTCTCCTATTTTGACTCAAATATATTTTTACACGTGCGGTGCACGTGTTTTTATACACACGTTGATTATATTGATGTATACATATATGGAATTAATAAAACATAATTTACATATTTTGTATTTCGATGGTTATAGACATTTTTCGTTTTCTCGAAAAATTTATTTTAAATCTGAATATTTATTAGCACATGCTTTACACGTGCCTTTTCTTCTATGCATGTGCTAATTACGTTATTTTATAAAAATCTGTGCACAAAATTTTTTGTTAAGATTCATGTAAACAAAATATATTAAAATTAATGTTAAAGAATTTTAATATAATTATTTATTAAAGAGGATGGTTTAAATTGAAATAAAATAATAATAAGAGAGTAAATTGAAAAATGTACACAACACGTGCACACCTGCACACGTGCATTGTGCACTCTTTCCAATGGTTGGCTGCACATGGAGAGAGTGGGGTGAGTGAGTGGTGTGAGTGTGTGAGTGTGTGTGTGTGGGTAGTGGGTGGTTAGTTGCTAAAACTACTCTCAAATTCCCATGTAAATACCCCCCTAATCTAACCCAAATGAAGACAAAATTAAACTAAACAAAAGAGAGTCTCTTGGTGTGTCTTGCGGTTTTGCTAAGTTGGAGAGGCCGTTTTTTTTTTTTTTTTTTTTTTTTTTTTTTTTTTTGGAGTTTTGGAGCATTATTTTTTAGGAATTTTACCACTAGGAATTCTTCTTTTGAGGTGGGTCTTTCTCCAACTTTCTAATATAATTTTATTGGTAGAATGCTAGATATGTGTAAATTTGTAGATGTATGATAACTTATATAGATTGAGTATTCATATTTAGATTATGTGTTGTTGATTAAAGGTAAGAAATTATGATATGATTGATTTGGGGGCATTTTCATAAGTTTATGTTTTAAGTTTTAGTTGCACTTCAGAAAATCATAACTATTAAACTAGATGGAATCTAAAGCTAAAATTTTTATAAGAGAATCCCGTGTCAAAAACATCTCCTAAAATTTTCATAATATTTGGATATCGTTTACTATTTTAATAATATCCAAACTTAGGACTGGTTGGCAGTTGGCTAGTTGCTGAAAATTTATACACATTTTGGATTCGACATCTTAGATGCAGTATTTTGAGAAGGGTCAAAACTAAGAAGTTGAAGTAGACTCGTTTTCCTTTCTTTTGAGTCTAAGAAATCGATTTTCATGAAGAATATAATTTATAGTGAATTTAACAAGATTTAACAAGTAGCAGTCTGTATAACATTTCGACCTAACTGTAGATTTCGAAGAATTCAGGGTTATAGGCACATTTTGGGAAAACTTATAACTACAAAGTTATATTAGACTTTTATACCTTTAATTTGATCTAAAGAACACAATGTTTCATGAAGTATAGAATTTTCTATGATTTTTTAAGTAGCATTGAGCAGCAGTTTTTGAATTTTGAACCTACTATTTTGGAAATGGATTTAGACGAAGTAATTGAGGATGATTTTAGATGATCTTAACTACAAAGTTGTAGTAGACTCATATATGATTCCTATGAAACTAATAAATCTATTTTTGGAGTAGTACTGGAATTTATATGATTTTTTCAATACCATTGGGTTGATGTCTTTTATCTAGTTGTCCTAAAACATCTACAACGTATAAAATTGAATTTATAATTGGAATGTTAGTAAGATGTACCTTATGAAGAATTAATAGGTAATTAAAGGATGAAGTTGGAATATTGAACATGTGATGTTTATATGGGTTTTTAACTCATCAAGTGTTATTGAATACTGCTATAATAAGTGTTTAGTTACATTGAGATGATAAACATAAAGAGAATGAATTAAGAAGAAATGATGAATAATGGATGCGATGGTTATGATGAGGTTAGATGTAACCTAGATGATCGCTATGCTGATGGTTGATTGCTAGAGTCTGAGCAAGACCCAGAATACCGTCAAGTTGAGATATGTGAAAATTTGGGAAATTGCCAGCGTGGGCTAATATTCTCGTGTGTTGATCTTAAGTCCGGTAGGAGGGTAAGCTAGCTCTAGGTGATATTATTTTATGTTTGGACTTAAGTACAAGCACTAGAGGGAGATGTGATGAAGTATGGGCAAACATGAGTATGAGAGCCTCATATGATTCGCAGTGGGAGATTATCTCAAGAATTATGAGGGTGTGAAGCATGATGTCCAAAATCACTCACGGTGTGGGATTTATCTTCAGAGTTATTGGGATCAAGGCGACGCTCGTGGGATATTTTTGTGATGAGGTACCATATGAATCACGGTGTGGGTTTCATCTCCAGAATTATCGGGGTGTGAGGTGTGTCGTTCGAAAATCACTCGCGGTGGGAGAACAACTCCTAAGAATTATCGGGGTCATGGCTCACGGTGTGGGTTTCGTCTCCAGAATTATCGGGGTTCGACTTGCGATGGGAGAGCGATTCTCAAAAATTATCGGGGTGGTACTAGATATTCACAGGATATCTAAACCTTACATTAGTCACCATAGTAGGATTTCATAACGAGAGATTGAACCATATAATGAGGAGTACGTTAAGGGCTTGCCCTCAGACCTATGTAGGATGAGATACATAGAATCCGAACAAGTATGCATTAGTGTCATCGTAGTGTGAATTTCTGTATTAGGCATCAGGTTCATATCATATACGACATGTTTAGGATAGTCACTCCTCACATTTTATTTCACATTCAAGTTTGTGTTTGCTAAAGTAGAAGAATCGCTGTATTATAGCACTGCGTCAGTTGTATGCAACTGACATGCCCACAGTTTCTTAGTTGCAAGATTAGACTTGACATGGACTTGAAGTCACTGTGATGGGTTGTCATAAGATTGAAGAACTTCCATTATCATGTGTTGAAATGTACTTATTTAATTCTGCTGTGTTATTGTAAAGAACAATGTTGCAAATGAAAAAGTTTTATATTCCTTGTAATATTTGTACGAATTTGAAGTAAAAGATCCTGTTTGTGCTACGAATTACATACTCTGCATATCTTTTTATTTCCTCAATCGATGATCTCTCGAATGAGATGGAAGCGCCCTAAGTATATGTTTAGATCGCTGGTGAGATATAGGCTCCTTAACTTGTGCAATGGCCCCATTGTTATCACAATAGAGGTCCACCAGGTCCACAATCTTAGGAATCACGCCGAGTTCAGTGATGAACTTTCTGATCCAAACAGCCTTCTTTGCTGCATTGGAGGCAACAATATACTCAGCCTCTGTGGTAGAATCGGCTACTATCTCTTGCTTCAAACTCTTCCAGCTCACAACTCCACCATTTAGGCAAAACACAAAACCCGATTGCGATTTGGAGTTGTCCTTATTGGACCGGAAGCTAGAATCAGTGTAACCCTTTACAACAAGCTCTTCCTCGACTCCATATACCAATAACGAATCCTTAGTCCTTCTTTAGTACTTAAGAATGTTCTTGACAGCAGTCCAGTGACTCTCACCGGGCTCTTACTGGTACATGTTCATCATGCTCAAAGAGTATGAGACATATGGATGTGTACATAACATGGCAAACATGGTAGATTAAATTATAGATGCATATGGAATCTTAGTCATGTGGTGTATTCATCTTGAGTAGAAGGACATTGAGCCTTAAACAGGCGTACACCATGCGACATAGGGAGGAATCCTTTCTTGGACTCTTTCATATTGAAGCATTTCAATACTTTGTCTATGTATGTACTCTGACTCAGGCCAAACAGTCTTCTTGATCTATCTCTATAGATCTTGATGCCTAATACATAGGTAGCTTCACCCAAGTCCTTCATAGAAAAGTATTTCCTTAGCCAAGTCTTTACAGACTGTAAGGTAGGGATGTCATTCCCGATGAGTAGTATGTCATCTACATACAATAATAGAAAGACAATTGTGTTCCCATTAACCTTCTTGTAGACATAAGGTTCATCTTCATTCTTGATGAAACCAGACTCTTTGATTGCATCATCAAAATGAAGATTCCAGCTTCTAGAAGCTTGCTTTAATCCATAAATGGATCGTCGCAGTTTACACACCTTTCCAGCATCCTTTAGAGTGACAAAATCTTCAGACTGTGTCATGTACACATCCTCGAGAGGATTTCCATTTAGGAAAGCAGTTTTGACATCCATCTGCCAGATTTCATAATCATGATATGCTACAACAACAAGTAAGATCCGAATGGATTTAAGTATGACAACTGGGGAAAAAGTATCATCATAGTCTACCCCATGAACTTGCTTGAAACCTTTAGCCACCACCGCCCCTTAAAGGTATGCACATTACCATCCATGTTAGTTTTCTTCCTGAAATATCATTTGCACCCAATAGTTTTACCCCTTCAGGTGGGTCTACTAAGGTCCATACTTGGTTGGTATACATGGATTCCATCTGAGATTTCATGGCCTCAAGCCATTTCTCAGAATCTGGGCCTTTCACAGCTTCTTCATAAGTCGTAGACTCATCATGATCCATGAGTAATATATCACCATGTTGAGTCACGAGAAATCCATACTCGGGTTGATGAGGTATCCTACTAGACTTACGTAGGCCTTGTACTACTTGAGCAGGTGGTTGTTCCACAATAATTTGTGGAGTCTGCTCCCTTTCCACCATTGGTTCGCTGCTACTTTGCGAAGTTTGAATTTCTTCAAGTTCTATTGTTCTCCCACTGGTTCTTTTGGAGATAAATTCTCTCTCTAGGAACACAGCAGTCCGTGCGACAAATACTTTGCCTTCGGTCGGATTATAGAAATAGTATCTCTTGGTTTCCTTGGGATATCCTACAAAGAAGCACTTATCAGACTTGGGAACAAGTTTATCAGGGACTTGGTGCCTTACACAGGTTTCACAACCCCAAATCTTCAAAAATGACACACTATGATGCCCCAGTCCATATCTCATATGGTGTCTCTTGAACCATTTTAGATGGAACACGATTAAGTGTGAAAGCCGCTCTTAATAGAGTATGTCCCCAGAAAGTACTTGGAAGGTCTGCATGACCCATCATAGATCGGACCATGTCTAACAAGGTCCAGTTCCTACTCTCAGAGACACCATTCCATTGCGGTGTTCTAGGGGGAGTGAATTGAGATATTATCCCGCACTCTTTTAGATGGTCATCAAAATCTTGGCTTAAGTACTCACCACCTCGATCTGATCGAAGGACTTTTATACTTTTACCAAGTAGGTTTTGTACCTCGTTCTTGAATTCTTTGAACTTTTCAAGTGACTCTGATTTGTGTTTCATCAGGTACACAAACCCATATTTACTGAAATCGTCTGTAAATATAATGAAGTACTGAAAACCTTATCTAGCCAATGTGTTAAAAGGTCCGCAAACATCACTATGTATGAGACCTAAAAGATCACTAGCTCTTTCACGTTTTCTAGTAAATGGAGCTCTTGTCATCTTGCCCAACAAACAAGGTTCACATACCTCATATGATTCAAAGTCAAATGAGTCCAACAATCCATCTTTATGGAGTTTCGATATGCAGTTCTCATTTATGTGACCCAAACGACAATGCCAGAGATAAGTTGGGTTCGTATTATTTGACTTGAACATCTTAGTATTTATATTATAGATGGACATTTCGAGGTCGAGAATATAAAGTTCATTACTCAATTGTGCACTACCATAACAGATATTATTCAAATAAATAAAACAACTTTTGTCCTTTATTATAAATGAAAAACCATTCTTGTCCAAACAAGAAATAGAAATAATATTCTTACTAATAGCAGACACAAAATAACAGTTCTCTAACTCAATGATAAGCCCAGTGGGCAAAGATAAATGACAAGTCCATATCCAGTACATGGTCTACTCCTTAGTCAATGGTCTACTCCTTTTGAGAACCTGCACATTTACACAAATGTGAGACCCACATCCAGTATCTAATACCTAAGATGCAGAAGTAGATAAATTAACTTCTATAATAAAAATACTGTAATGGAAGTCTCACTTCCTTTCTTCTTCTTAAGCTCCTCGAGGTACTTATGGCAGTTAATCTTCCAATGTCCGGTCTCACCACAGTGGAAGCATGTGCCCTGCACCCTTAGGTTTCAAGGCAGAAATGTTGGGCTTGAAATTCCCTTTGTCCTTCCCCTTACCCTTAGGTTTCTTAATCAATTTTTTTGCCATTGCCCTTACCTTTGGCCCGTTGGACCGTCATAATGGTATTTTCCTTACTAATGTTCTGTTCCGTAGTTCTCAACATACATAGCAGTTCTGGAAGAGGTTTGTCAATTTCATTCATGTTGTAGTTAATGATGAATTGACAATAACTTTTCAGCAACGATTGCAGGACCAAGTCAGTGGCCAGCTCTTAACCCAAAAGGAAACCAAGTCTTTCAAGGTTTTCTATGTACCCAATCATTTTGAGCACCTGAGTTCCAACAGGGCTTCCTTCTGCCAGTTTGCACTGAAACAATGCCTTTGAGACTTCAAACCTCTTATGCCTAGCTTTCTCTTGATAGAGCCTATTGAGGTGTATGATCATATCGTAGGCATCCATGTTCTTATGTTGCTTCTGAAGCTCAGAGTTCATGGTGGCTAGCATGAGACAACCAACGTCCAAGGCGTCATCTTGATGTTTCTTATGAGCATCATTTTCGGTGCGAGTGGCATGTGTAGCAGGTGGGTCAGGAATAGGATGCTCTAGAACATACACTTTTTTCTCATGCCTGAGGACTATTCTCAAATTCCTCTACCAGTCTAGAAAATTTGTTCCAGACAGTTTGTCCTTCTCAAGGCAGATCACAATGATAGGTTATTTGATGTGTCTGATGCCATGGTAATCTATCAACAGAAATATGCAAAGTAAATATCATTTAACAAAAATATGCAAAGAAAGAAATATTTAACCATCATAAAAAATATGCAGAGTATGTATCATGACAATGAAATATTTAATAAGGTCTTTTATTCATGCACTTCCTACTATTTTTATTCAAATCAATGACCCTCATCATTGACTCGGAAAATCCCATCATAAGATTTTCTAGTACGCCAAGATCCATATTTCACTTAGTTTTGAATCAGGTTTGGCTGATCACCCAAAATTCAGTTATTTAGGTTGGGAATATTTTCCAATTACATCATATGCAACTCTTGGATAGTTGGGTGAGTAACACTTACTCTAATCTATCTCATAGACTAAAGCCCAACTCTATACCTCTAAACCTTCAATCTTATTGAAGTAGTCTAGCTAAATCAGAACCAATGGTTGGCAATTGAATATTACTTTTATCCCATCGCGTCTCACTATGATAGATAAAGGCACCCTGCTTTGGTAGACCTACACTTAATCGATCATAGCCTAAACGATTGCCACGCATTGGAAGGCATCTTATTGCAACTTAATATTTACTTTGAGGGATTTTGTTATTTTATTAATTGATCTCACTATTCATCATCCATTAGCATACAACAATGCATCTCATACAAAATTAAAAGCATAAAATTTATGTGACATGGTTGTGGCCCTAACACACTGATACCCTTAAGCCAATGAGAGTATAAAAAACTGAACAAAGGGATTATACCGTCTTCTTCAAGCAACTTTCCAATCTTGTCCTTGTATGGTTGTCAATTCCTAGCCCCCTCAGTGAGATTATATTTACATATAAAGAAAGAATGTACAATTGGAGTTTAGAGAAAAATGATTACATTGAAATTGTAGAGAGAAAGGCACGATACGTAGGCCATATTCAAAATACCAAAATATAAACAATAGATCACAGAACATAAACCATGCATCACAGAACTAAACCATGCATCACAGAACTAAGGCCACAATTATGCACCATGCATCACAGAACATAATAATCAAAGAATATGTTGTTATGATTTTATTTAGTTTATTTAAAAATAATTGATTTTTGGGGAATCATTATTGCCCTACGCAGAGCTGCCCTACGCAGTGTTGAAATTTGGCATTGTAGAAGAAATGAGCGCCAACGTCAACAGAGATAGGAGGAAATCACAATAAGGGTTTATGGATGAGTATTTAATGAATTTGTTTGGGATGTAAAAGAGCACTCCAATAATTGAGATTTTGGGTTTTAGGGTTCTAGATTTTTTGGGTTTCAGGAGAGAGAGAGATTGGAAGTAGACGTAAAGTGAAAGGGGAAGAAGAAGAGGGGGCTACTATTTATATGCAAAATGTCCTATAACTAATGCCATTATCCCTAACAACGACATCTGTAATGCGAATGCCGTTGTTGGTGATAGCGGCATCTGTTATAGGTTTTTTACACACTTGCAAATTATTTTTAAACAAATGCCGCTATTGAAAATAACGACATCTAAATAACCCATGTCGTTTTTCCCAATAACAGTTTTTACTGATGTGTTCAAAACTGGATTAGATCGCTAAATATTTTCGAAAGTGGGTCAGATCCTTCAATATTTTCAAAAAGTGGGTCAGTATGGCAAAAATTCAATGACAAATAAGGGTTGCAAATGGGTCTAATTGGGTAAGGTTATGGTTTATCAAGTTCAACCTGTCATCCAACTTGTTTTGGATTGACACCAACAATTAATTACTGGTTACCCAATCCGACCAATACATATTTGACTTCTCCTGGCCCAACTCATATAACCCATTTAAGAAATGGATCATGGTTGGGCTCATGTACTTATTTTAGATGCACTTGCATGAAAGATTTGAAATTTTTTGTATTGTTATAAATATCAAAAAAAAGATCTATGTTGGAAAAAAGTTTCTAATCAGTAAAGGGTCTATTTGGATAGGGTTTTAAACACGTTTCCAGTTTTTGAAAAATAAAACAGTAAAAAACATGTTTGGATAGGTGTTTTTGCAAAAGGGGTTCTGAAAATTTTTCCAAAATGTCTCATTTTAAAATGATTTTTTAGAAAAGGGGAAAAACCAGTTTTCGAAACCAGTTTTTCCCCTTTCTTCTTTTCTAACGCTCGCTCCTCCTTTCTTCTTCTTCTCCCCAAAAAATCCCAATCTTGAACCCAAACCCTCCCAATTCCGATCTCTTCCCTTCCTCTATCTTTGCTGTCTGTCGACGTCTTCGGTTACTGTAACGCCCCGATTTCCAAACACTGGGAAACCGTGAAATAAGCCAGAATCTTTCCTTCAATTAGCCACAATACATAGAAATAAAAAAGAAAAATTTAAAATTTTTTTATTCAACACAAATGTATTACAAGTTCGAATGTTACAAAATTGCAATACATTATAACAGTGTTACAATAATATCTTTACAATCCCAAGTGTTACAATTTTTAACAATTTACATCAGAGTACAATGAATAAAGAACAACACTTGGTACTTCACTTGAATGATTTCCAACAAATAAATAAATTACAACAATTGTTACAAAAGAAACAATAGTAATCAACATATATTACAGCAGAAAACTTAAATAAAATCCACTCCTGCTTCTCTTGCCTTGAGTCCTCCTGAATCCTGTACCTGTACTTCTGCAATCCAGTATCTGTAATTTTGCAATCCAGTACCTATAGAAGTGGGGACATTAGTACATATATTGACGCTTTAAGGCTGATGACTAGCAGCGATTCTCAACTTTAAGCAAATAGATTGATGAAAAGAGAAACGTGTATATATAATGGATGTGTCAGTGTATGCTATGACTTAGACTCTAATGCAAGATTAACTAATACGAGGATGCTCTTATTGTAATGCAAGCAAGTCTTTGGAACAGTATGTATCCCATACTACATACGCCCCATCTCGAGCCGTTTCTTCATATATAGAGATTTGAAACCGTGCCATGAATCTACTCTTGTACTCAACTTGTTTCTGAAGATACAACGTGACTGATGAGGTTGCCCTAAAATGGTCAAATCCCGCCATTTGGAGTAAGCTCATGGTGTCCCCGTTTTCCACTACTACCCAGCGTACCGGACCCCACTCAAAAACCAGACGAACCCTCGGAGTTCCTGCAACCCAGGTTAGCTCGAAGCATCCCCTGCGGCCCCCTAACTCATAGACCGTAGTCTATGGCCTGTTCGCTTGCCCGGCATAGAACATGACGGAGTTCCGGGGTCCATCCCCTAGCTCCACCCGCCCTTATCATGACACTTCAGAAATTAACATACGAGATACGGATCCCGTACTCCCAACCCGTGAGAAGACACAGACCGTATCCCTTTGACAAGAAGGGTACAACCCAATGACACCACCTAGTGCTGGCCTGTAGGACAGATCAGATCATAAGGTATCACCCTTAACACCAACTCTTTCCCTTCGGAGAAAATGATAATAAGTAAAGGTTAAGAAGTAATAGCCATAAGTTACTACTCTAACGATGTCACTAACCCTGAACAATCCTAGGGATGACAACAATACTAACACAACATGCTAGGTCTTAAGTTAGACTTCGCAAGATAACTCTACTAGGTGCTCAACCTAGACTTACTAGAATCCCTAAGGATCTGGTTCATAGCCTATCGATCCAAGACCCCGGCAATACGAACGTATTCGCATGCTACTACACTGAAATTGGATTTCGTTTATGCTCTGGTCCGCGATCAACCAACACCGCTTAAGATCTGATGGTACACGAGGAGTGACTCGTCCACAGTCCCTTAGGAGTAAAATAAATACACGTCTTGATGGTTGACAGCCCCTAGGGCAATGTTATCACCCTAGATGAGCACAACAAAACTGCGTACTAGCTAATAAGCTACATACGAGCTAAAAAAGCTACGTATGAAACCAACAACTACAAATGAGCTAAGCGAGCTGCGTATGAGGAAACAATATACATACAAGCCAAAAAGCTGCGTATGAGACCAACAACTACATATGAGCTAAGCGAGCTGCGTATGAGACCAACAACTACATTCGAGCCAGGCGAGTTGCGTATGAGACAACAACATACATACGAGCCAAATAAGTTGCGTATGAGACCTACAACTACATACGAGCCAGGCGAGCTGCGTATGAGAAAACAACATATATATGAGCCAAATAAGGTGCGTATGAGACCAACAACTACATACGAGCCAGGTGAGCTGCGTATGAGACAACAACATACATACGAGCCAAATAAGCTGCGCATGAGACCAACAACTACATACGAGTCAGACGAGCTGCGTATGAGACAACAACATACATACGAGCCAAATAAGCTACGTATGAGACCAACAACTACATATGAGCCAGGCGAGCTGCGTATGAGCAAAACAACATATAGAAACAACCATACAGATATTCTAACAACCTAGAAGCAACAAAACGTGCTTACTAGCAAAGCTCGATCTTCTATAATTAGAAGCAACAGAAGAATTTTCTAACAGTTTAAAATAGACATATTACCAAAGAAAAACCCGAAAGCGACATAAAAACCTTCCAACAGCCTAGAAGCAACCAGTGCTACGCTTATCAAGATTTGACAAAAATAGATTTTTAGAAAGGTAAGAACATCTACCACAATTCTTTAGTTGAACAATTTTTCAGATTCTGTAAGGAATTCCAAATTCCTACCAATCGAACACACGCAAATAGTTAACCAAACTACATAATTTCAACAAAAAGTTGAAACTTCTACAACTTGTAACTTTTGCGCTACTTGTTGAAATTTAACCAAATCATACTTTTTGGAAAGGTGGGAGCATATACTACAACTCTCTAGTCGAACACTTTTCCAGATTTCTTAAGGAATTCAATCCACCGTCCTCTGAACACACGCAAAATTTAAGCAAAACAGCAGAATTCGACAACAAGGATGTTGTATCTTTTGCTCTACTTCTCAGAATCTAACGAAACTGGACAATTTGGAAATGTGGAAACTTGTACTACAACTTCCTAGTTGACCACTTTTTCAGATTCCGCAACGAATTCCAAATTCCTGACCCTTGAACATACGCATACAGTTAACCAAACTACAGAATTTCAACAAAAAGCTGAAACTTCTACAGCTTGTAACTTCTGCTCTACTTGTCGGAATGTAACCAAATCATACAACTTAGAAAGGTGGGAACATATACTACAGCTTTCTAGTTGAACACATTTTTAGATTCCTTATGGAACTCAATCTACCGTCCCTTGAACACACGCAAAAGTTAACGAAAAACAGCATGTTTGACAAAATAAACCGAAACTTGCAAGGGTTGTAACTTTTGCTACGCTTGTCGGAATTTAACCAAATCATACTTTCTGGAAAGGTGGGAGCATATACTACAACTCTCTAGTTGAACACTTTTCCAGATTCCTTATGGAACTCAATATACCGTCCCTTGAACATTCGCAAAAGTTAACGAAAAATAGCAGGTTTGACAAAAAGAGCTGAAACTTGCAAGGGTCATAACGTTTGCTACGCTTGTCGGAATTTAACCAAATCATACTTTCTGGAAAGGTGGGAGCATATACTACAACTCTCTAGTTGAACACTTTTCTAGATTCCTTATGGAACTCAATCTACCGTCCTTTGAACATACGCAAAAGTTAACAAAAGACAGCCAAGCTGAAAACTTCCAAGGCACATAACTTCTACTCCGCTTATCGGAATCTAACCATATAGGGCAATTTGGAAAGGTGAGATTCTCTACTACAACTCTCTAGTTGATCACTTTCTCAAATTCATTAAGGAAAAGACTCAAAAACAACAAACAATCAAAACAGCGAGCACTTCAGCCCAAGTTAGCTGCTGTTTTTTTGTAAAGGCCATAACTCCTACTCCGCTTATCGGAATCTAACCAAATAGGGCATTTTGGAAAGGCGAGAACGTCTACTACAACTCCTAGTTGGTCACTTCCTCCAATTCCTCAAGTAAGAGGTTAATAAACAACAAACAAGCAAAACAGCAAGCACTTTTAGTCAAGCTGGCTGCTTTGTTTTGTAACGGCCATAACTTTTGCACCACTTATCGGAATTAAACCAAACAGGACATTTTGGAAAGATGAGAATGTCTACTACAACTTTCTAGTTCATCACTTTTCCAAATTCCATAAGGAACACCAAGTTCCAGCCGCTCGAACCTAGACCGTTGTTCACCCCCAAAACAACAAGTTGCTGTCTTTTGCCCTACGCTCGCTATTTTGGGGGAAACAGTTGTTTCACCCACCAAACAATCTCAGAAAAATCCCCAAAAATTAGAGCATGGTAATAACACCTACAAGAACCTCCAAAATTAATTTGGGGTCAAAATTTCACCTTTTGCATAGGTAATTAATTCTAACTATATTCTAGTTAAAATTGATTCTTTAGTGCTCTATTTGAGTTCTACTTCTTCAATCTTGCATACTTTTTATTCTAGTACAATTTGCTAACAACATACAACAATAAAACAAATAAAACAAATAAAACAAAGCTTAGAAGTTGAGAACCCCCACCCAAACTAGTGTAGGAAGGACTTGCTTTGCTCTTCTCCTCCTTGTTCTTGCTCTTCATGAAAAGAGAACCCATGAACCCTAAACCCTCTTGTGATTTGATCTCTCTTTTATTTTCTTTTCTTCTCAAAATTTTCCAATTAAAACCAGTAGAAGTAGAAGGAGATGGAGAATGAGATGAGAAGGAAATGAAAACACAAAAAAAATGAAAAGGATTTCTCCCTTGAAGTGGCCGACCAATTTGTAGGAGAGGGAGAGAGAGAGCCACATGTCTCTCTCTTTGTGGGTTAACAATTTGTATTTTATTTGCAAATTAAAATTGCAATCAACATCCAATAAAATTGCAATTAACACCCAATAAAATTGCAATTAACACCCAATCTAATCTTAACCCTCTATTTTGATCATGATTGATAAAAAATAAGAGACATTTTCCAAAAATCACATACTACATGATTTCGTACAAACGTACGAAATCGATACGTACATGTACGTACCTATATTGGATTATACAGATAATTTTTTATTAGTTAAAACGAATAATCTCTACCAAAAATATTTTAATACAAAATTAATAATAAAAAATAATTTTCTTACCGGCTCGGAAAATTTCAGTATCAATTTGATACAAAACAGTCATATACCGACTAGTATATACGTATAGATAATATTTATTAACAAAACCGGGTGATATCCACCAAAAAAATATTTCAATTCTGAAAATAAAAATAAAATAATAATTTTTAATAATTGCCCAGGATTTTCCAGACATTTTCTCAAAAAACGCATTTTTTCAAGATTTTGTACAAATGCACAAAACTAATACAATACATATATATACTTACTAGTATATATATCCAGATAACTTTTTATTAGAAAAACCCAGAAATTTTCATAAAAATATTTTAACTTTAAAAATAATAATTATATAAATATAATATCCGTCTGGGATATTACAGTTACAATCACCATGTAGGTTTTGGAAAGTTGAGATTTTGGATGTGGAATGAGTTGAATTTGAGTGAAGGAGGTGTTTTGTTTAAATTCTGTTGTTAAAATTAGTATTTGGATTTGTTAAAGAGACATTAGTATTTGGATTTGTTTAAATTATGTAGTTAAAATTATGTTGTTAAAATTCATGTGTTTTTAGAAGGATGGACTTTTGTCTGTGTCATTGTAAATGGAGTTTTTCTGTTGTCTTTGTAATGGCAGGGAGTGATTCTAGTGGAATCTGTGTGGATTTTTAATCGAAGGTTCGTGCATTAGACATTGGTGCAGTAATAGAACTGAGCTATTAGATTAAGCAAAATGTTTTACTTTTGTTGTTAGCAAATGTTTAAGATTAAGAACTGAGCTAGTAGATTAAGCGAAGAACTAATTCTTTCTTATTGAATTGAATACTTACTATAACATTAGATGATTCTTTCTTATTGAATTGAATACAGGACAATGCAAAATGAATTGTTCAGTTATCTTTATACAGAAATGTTATGGCTGGACAGAAATGTAAAAAATAGACACGTATACATTTGTTTATGTGATTTATTGCGATGTATTCCTCCAAAAGTAAAAAAAAAACATCAATAAAAAATTGTTAACCAAACGCATTTTATACTCTCAATTTCAAAAAACTATTTTATGAAAACAGTTATCCAAACAAACCCTTGTTTTTTAAAATCTCAAAAAACTCATCTATAATTTTTTTTGAAAACCTAAGTTTAAAATGTGTTTTCAAAACAACGAACCAAAAGCAACCTAAACGTTTTCACTTTTAGGGAGGGCCAAACAAACCCATAATACATAAAAATAAAAATCATACACTGGGGAAAAAAACAACTTTGACAGTTGACACTTTAACAAACTATCAGAAAGGTAGATTAAACTCCATCCAAGTTATAATCTAATCAGAGTACATTCATCTTCCTGTCAGAGGATCTACCCCACAACTCATAGTGCTAATAGCGGAAGTGCACCACAAGCAATAGAAACTCCTAAGAAATAGATGAACCAAGAACAAGCCACCACAATATGCAAGATCTCACAAGAACACAATCAATAGGCAGAGATAACCAATACTTCTTATTCCCCAAGAAATATAAAGATTACAAAAGAGATTACAACTCTCAATATCTCTCTCCCACCTTTGAAACACTCCGCACAATTCCCTCTTGAAGTTGAACAATGATAACGTCTCACCTCTAGATTACACAAATTGATTCTAACCCTAGAGTTTGTGGCCATATATAATATAGCCCCCAAGTAAATCCTAAAAGATAAACACAAATCTAGCAATTGGGCCTTTAAACTCGTAAACCCAAAAACAATCAGCTGCTGAAGTCGGTCGACCGCACCCCCAAGGTCGGTCGACCGCAACGTGTAGAACCAAACTCGAGGGCTGACCGGTCGACTGTACCCCCAAGGCCAGTCGATCGTCCCTTCCTCTATTGGACCTTTACACTCAAAGAACTCTCAGCAGACTAGGTCAGTCGACCACACCCCCAGGTCGGTTGACCGCAACTCTCCAGGCTGCATTCTTCTACTCGCTGCTTGTCTTTTCTTGCTTCTTCGTCTCATCCTCTTCTTCTCCAACTTCAAGTACTCAGTGCCTACGTATTTATGAGGCCACAATTCCTAATAATCTCCCACTTGGACCAAGTACACAACGCTTCAAAGTTATTGCAGTCTTCGCCTCGCATTATCTCTACCAATCTCCCACTCTAATGGAAGACTCAAGTACTCTCCACTCTCATGAAGAGCACCTCTGCCACTCCACCACATGGAGTGCACCAACCACCCCCCATCGCCTCATGAAGGATGTGCTCCACCAATCGCATAGAGCACGAATACCGGAGAAACAATCTCCCATGTCAGATTCCATGTTATGAGACTCCCCAACTCGCAAGATCTCCATCAACACCGGACATGGTTTAAAGCCTCTCAATGCACCCTCTACATTAGAAACCTCCGTGGACAACACCTCCACAAACTCCACAGACTGTTCAACTCCTACAGTCCCATTTCGGTTACCCTCATCGATACCACCCCACATATCGATATCAGTGCTCTCTATCACACAAGAGCGACTTGAAGGTTCAACTCCCAATTTGCAAAGTACCCTCTCCGCAGCAACGTCTTGCCCTCTAGGATCACTTCCATGGCCAGCAGGTCCCACTAAATTCATAACCTCCCCTCCACAACTGAAAGAACTCGGTTGCACCCCACACAACCTACTACTCGATTCCAGCTGAGAGTCAACTACAGGTGAAACGTCTCTCACGTCTCTAAGCAAATACAACGTTCCCTCACGCTTCCCTTTTGCAATCACCATTGAACCTGCAGCTATACACGACTCCCCACTACCAATTGTAGTAGACAACCCCTCCCTGTCTAGCCTTCCAATCGAGATAAGTTTTTTCTTCAAGTCTGGAACATGCCTTGTCTCCCGCAAGACAGTACTTTGATCATCAATGGTGTTCACGCGAACAGTACCAACCCCACGTACAGGACACCAGTGACCATTCCCCACGATCGCATCTCTAAAAGAACCCTCCTCGTAGTCATCAAACACCTCTCTCCTCGGAGTGCAATGAAAAGAAGCTTCCAAATCAATGCACCATTCTTGAGTGCTCAACTCCTCCTGAGCTGATATGCATAGACCCTCAACAAGCCCCACTTGATCTTCCTTTGGGGTATCTTTCTTCGGTTTTTCCCGCTTCTTCTTCATATAAGCCTTGCAAGTGTGCATCATGTGACCCTTCTTGTGACAATACCAACACTCAGGCCCATGTCCCCCATCGCTGTCATTAGACCCACTCTCAGATGAACTACTCTGATCCTTTCTTCTTCGACTGCTCTTAGGTCTTCCACGTCTCTTCTCAACGTACATGGTGGAATCTCTAGAAGGTGATGATGGATATCCCCCGTTTCTTACCCTTCACACCTCCTCGTTCAGAATGGTACTCACCACATCCTGTAGAGTCGTTGAATCTGTCATAGTGCTTATAATAGTCTGTTCCACCGTACCATAACTATCGGGTAAAGTAGATAGAAGTAACAATGACTGCCCCCTCTCTGAAAACTTCAAACCTGCAGCTTCCATCTGGTTGTAAACCATACAGTAATTGTTCACATGCTCTGCTACTGAACCTCCTTCTTTCAACTTCATATTAACCAATTTCTTCAGATGAAGAATTTGATTAGATGCCGACGATTTCTCATACATATCCATGAGAATCTCCATAGCCTCCTTTGTGGTCTTTGCCGTCGAGATATGAAATACCGCCTTCCTACTTAGCCCCAACTGAATCTGCTCCAGCGCCTTCTGATCCAAACGATTCCAATCTGCCAAGACCTTCACATCCTTGTCTGCACCTACTGGCTTCTCATCAAATAACGGACCATCAAGATCTTTCTGACGAAGATATGCTATCATCTGATTCTTCCACATTGCGAAGTCACTCCCATCGAATCTCTCGATCTTGATCTTGTTATCGGTCATCTCGAACCAACTACTCTGATACCACTTGTCAGAGGATCTATCCCACAACTCGTAGTGCTAATAGCGGAAGTGCACCACAAGCAATAGAAACTCCTAAGAAATAGATGAACCAAGAACAAGCCACCACAATATGCAAGATCTCATAAGAACACAATCAATATACAGAGATAACCAATACTTCTTAATACAAAGATTACAAAAGAGATTACAACTCTCAATCTCTCTCTCTCACCTTTAAAACACTCGGCACAATCCCCTCTAGAAGTTGAACAATGATAACGGCTCACCTCTAGATTACACAAATTGATTCTAACCCTAGAGTTTACGGCCATATATATATATATAGCCCCCAAGTAAACCCTAAAAGATAAACACAAATCTAGCAATTGGGCGTTTAAACTCGTAAGCCCAAAAACAATCAGCCGTCGAAGTCGGTCGACCGCACTCCCAAGGTCGGTCGAACGCAACGTGTAGAACCAAACCTGAGGGCTGACCGGTCGACTGTACCCCCAAGGTCGGTCGACCGTTCCCTCCTCTGTTGGACCTTTACATTCGAAGAACTCTCAGCAGACCAGGTCGGTCGACCGTAACTCTCCAGCCTGCATTCTTCTACTCGCTGCTTGTCTTCTCTTACTTCTTTGTCTCATACTCTTCTTCTTCAACTTTAATTACTCAGTGTCTACGTGTATTTGAGTCCACAATTCCTAACAGTTCCAACCCCATCCACGTTACAATCTAATCATTGAAATAACCGATACAATGAGTAGACGATTTCTATACAGAACCTTGGAAGAAGTGAGATCAATACTTCAAAAAAAAAAGTGAGACCAGTGAAAGATAAATGTGGAGAAAAGCAGAAAGCAGGATGATAGTGCCTAGCCTTTAGTGGAAAAAAGCGCCAATGACTATTTTAAAAAATTATATAACTTTTAAGAAATTAAAACTAAACAATAAAAATATAGAAAAATTCACAACTAAAATAATTCTGAAATTAGTGCATATCTAATAGATAAATTTATATATTAACAACAAAATTTATAAGAGAACTATAAACACAATCATTGAAGACAAGATTTACTGTAAATTTAAAGCAAGGTTAAAGTGGTCCAAAAAGTGTATGCCAAAATAACCAAAGAACCACTTTTACTGAACTAAATTACCGAAACAGAAATAGAAAAATAATCTATATTATGTATATACATAGAACTTGTTCGTTTTATACATTTATAAAGAAAGATTTTTTTGACTTCGGCTTCAAGAATCTTTCCGCCAATTTCATAAAGTCAAATAAATGGAATATATAAATTTCCATCCATCCAATCATTAGATTGATTTCCAATTATTCATTGGAATACGATAAAAAAGGGGGGGTCCAGATCAATTCGTTTTTCCTATTTTTTCTCCCAGCTAACGATGAAATTCATACAAAAAACATTGCAATCTTCAGTCTCCACATAAAATGTGGAATTTTGGGGGGATACACCATTGAAAAGTGAGGATAATGGGAACCAAGAGAACAATCTATCCATCCACTAAGGAGCTAAGCAAATAAAATTGATTTTTGGAACTACGGTCTAGAAACAATTAATGATTGATCGGTTAATCAAAAAATAATCGGTAATTAAATCGGAAAAATCGTATATGTGTGTGTGGGTGGGTGTGTGTTGTGTGTGTGTGTGAAAGAACAATTAAAAAAATGATATATCCTCTTTGAAGTATATGATCACGATGATCTTAAGTTCTAAAAGACAAGTTAACATGTGAAATATCAAGTTTAATGTCACTTATTAAGTAAGTATACATTAAAACTCAGAGATAACACATTCAAAATATAAACAAATAGTAAACAATCCACACTCATCTTCATATTTATGATTTATGTTTAATGTCACATCCACACACATCTACATATTCATAATTCACGTTTAATGTCACATATGTTGCTGTTTATTTTGGTGTAGGAGCAAACAGATAGTGAGTTTATATTTTGAAGAAAACTACTAAAGATCTAACTTTTGATCATTGTTGTAAAAAGTGGTTGGATCTCCTGAGATTAGATTTGGATCATTGATTGAACATCTTGATCTGAATCCGATGCTTGCTGACGCGGTCGATGGACCAGCAAAAAGCCTAAAACACCGGGGATGGCCTCGGTGATAGACCCTCCGACGCTCAAGTCAGAACCAGAGAGAGAAAGAGAGTTTAAAAGAGAAATTGCATCTTACCTTCTGACTGAGGAGGAAAGAGGGTATTTATAGGTCTGAGAAATAGTTAGGAGATTGATATAAATTTAATATCTCATGTTGATTCTCTCCCTCAAGAGATCGACTATCTTGTTTGGGGATAAAAGATTTGACTTACAACCCTTATGGAATGGGCCCTAGTGGGTCCAGTCACTTTTAATGAGCTTGAAAGCAGCCAATGTCTTGTAGATGAGCCTGAAGAAGACCCAGACCTGTTAAAGAGGACCATTACGGATAATTTACCTGTAGAAGTTTTAGGTTATGTGCTAGAATCATACAACCCTGATTTGCTGTGATTTTTGCAATTATCATAAGCCACCCCCCCCCCCCTCGAGGAAGGCAATTTTCTTGGCTTTCAGGAAGTAGTTCACTTTGTTTTAGAGTTCTGGGATGTAATTTTAGCTTTCATGGACGATTATAGATACCTGGAACTGATCATAAGCATTTGTAGGCGGAAAATATTTTTCTGGACTATTCTGAATTTTTTTGGAATTTTCCATAATTTTTTCATATTTTTAATAATTTTCCCCCGATTTAAAATTGGATTTTCAAATTTTATAATTAAATATTCCAATTCAAAAAATTTAATTAATTTTCTGAATCTAATAATTATTTTTTGGAATTTTAATTAATTTTAAGATTTTTATTGATTTTTTGGGATTTTTTTATAATTTTATCTGACCTACCACGAATTTTGGAGCGATCACATGCGTTGATCACGCCTAGCTTGCCCGCTGATGAAATTGGGTAGCTGCGATGAGGGTCGGTGCTGATCGGGTAACGTGGCCTCATTTGGAACATCGATTAGAGCTTAGCTTGCCTGCTGATCGAGATCGAGTGGTAGAGAAGTAAGCGGAAGGGAAAGAGCGACATGGCTTCAACTGGAACGCCGATCAGGAGAGGGCAAGTGCTTCTGAGCGATCCAACGGCTGTCATCGACTGTAAGAGCCCCCTAGCTCCAGTCTCGGCGGGTTCGTCGACCAATCCTCCTTGATCGAGCACGGTGGTTCGGCGACCTACTGATCATCTTCTCCATTCTGAATTTTTGTTTTTGGGCGACATCCAAGGCTTCGTCGACCAATCCTCCTTGATCGAGCACGGTGGTTCAGTGACCTCCTCTGCATCGAGCAAGGCTACTGGTGATCTTGGTTTTCAATGGGCACTGCTTTAGGCATCCAAGGTTGGGGAGCTCGTTTTGGGCGTGCTATAGTCTCTGCGAGCTTATTTTGGGCGAGCTACAGTCTTGGTGACCTCAAAGCTTTGGGTGAGCTGCTCCTCGTTAAGCTCATTTTGGGCGAGTTATTCTTTGTCGAGCTCATTTTAGGCAAGCTACTCCCTACCGAGCTCATTACGAGTGAGCTACTCCTTGTCGAGCTCGTTTTGGGCAAGCTACTCCTCATCAAGCTCAGATGCAAGCGACCTCGAAGCTTGTAGGAGACCTCCTTCTTCATTGCGCTG
Source organism: Hemerocallis citrina (assembly GCA_017893485.1). NCBI lineage: Eukaryota > Viridiplantae > Streptophyta > Magnoliopsida > Asparagales > Asphodelaceae > Hemerocallis > Hemerocallis citrina. Next base: position 35,913,004 of record CM030360.1, read on the forward strand.
AGGTGCAGGCGACCTGGAAGCTTGTGGGTGACATCCTCCTTTGTCGAACATGGAGCTTGGGCTTGACAAGCTCTTTTGGGCTTCTAGGATATTATATGGGCTTCTTTCTCATCTGATTCTCCTTCGAGGCTTTGGGCTTAAAATTGTAGGTTGTAATTGGGTTTGGATGCATATTAGCTTGGAAGTCGATAAGGCTTTAGTGGTTCGGTTTGGGATCGAAGTCATGGCTGAGGGGTGCTTGTGAGGGGCTTAGGGTCATTTGGAGCTTGAACATCTCTTAGAGCTATTCCCCGTAGTCGATGTAGGAGGTGCTGTCTTCGAAGCTTCAGAGTTTGTTTGAGTGTTGCTATGTTTGGACTTGGGTGAGGTTTAAGATTGAGATCGAGTTGGAGTTCGGGTCTGAGCTTCATTTCCGAGGTCGAGTTTCCTCTTGGAGCTTCTTTCTGTAGTTGAGGTAGGGGATAAGTTAGCTTGGATTTGCTAAATTTTGAGTTTGTTGATTTCCGCTCTTGAAGCTTTGTGTGGAGCTCTTGCCGATGTTGGGTTTTGGCCGTGTTAGATTCAGATATAGAAAAGAATACTTTATTGGATTATTGGATTGATTATAACTAAGTACAGTGTCACCTATATATAGGAGAGAACCAAAGACTAAACCAATACATTATTCGGTATGAGACTAAACTAATATCTCACTTCTAACACCCCCTCTCAAACTCAAGTTAGTTCAAGAAACATGAGTTTGGAATATTGACGATAATCATGTGGCAGGGACGACACACGATGGTGCAGAGACGATGCATGGCTAACGCTCGATGGTTCAAGGTGTTAGGGTTATATACTGAAAGCATCACTTTTGTATTAACTTTATAACCTTATTTTTTTTGAGTGAGAATCATATGGGCATATGTTTGCATATTGTGTTTATTATTATATTAATGCAAGTATCTGATATTCTATAAGGTTGATAATATGGTGTGAGGTGACACACAGAAGATCATATTATCAGTTCCCTATGGAATATATAAATAGTTCACAACCTAGACGGACTTGGATAATCCATTGGAAAGGTTGTAGTGTAATCTGGTATTAGTCTATCTTGACTATAGGTTTACACTAGTACACTTTGTGTGTATTGAACATGACCACTTGAGGTTGTTCTCTTTGTACTGACTATAAAAGAGAACAAATACCTCTGTTATTATGGATGCTTATGCTCTTAATCCAGATATAATAACAGACATGTATATGCAGTGTGCATTACTTTGACTCATAAAAGAGTGAGATTCATTATGGATCAACAACCTCTATGAATTGGGTAATAGCATTGTATGTATGATGGGCTGTTGATTGTAAAAGGAATCCATGTCCCGATACGTCGGGTTGATGATGTCCCCTTAAGGAGCTCATAAGGATTGTCATGTAAACCCTGCAGGTGGATTACATCCGACATGACAAATAAAGTTGAGTGGTACTACTTAAGGATAAAAGATGTTGATCAATATAGTTGTCAGTAACTTAATTTGATCGACAGACATTCGATATCTTAACATGGAGAGCTCAACGAGCATATAATAAAAGGAGCCCATAAATATAATTTGGGATTAGGAAGGTAGTGCAACAATAGCTCCTTAGTGGACCGAGCTATTGTTAATGGGCCTGGGTTGTGTGTTCGGGCTGAACACGGGATACCCAGATTCGTTAGGAGACCTAACCCTAATTTCTCCTCATGGTCCCTGCCGTAGCCTTATATATATCCTCTATTTCTCTGGCCGTCATTGATTATCTGAAATATAAGATTTTTTCTCTAAATTCGTGATTCACGTAAGGAGAGAAAGAGAGGTCAGCCAAGGAGAAGAAAGGTTGGGAGATCGTCGCCCACACGACGTCCAACCCGAGGAAGGAATACGTGCAGAAGATCTTGGGGTTGCTATCGTCTTCTTCTCATCGCAGGTATAATTCGTGAACCCTAGATTCTGCTATATAGGGTTAGATCATGTATTTAATCTGTTAATCTTTTATGATCGATACGCACACCAATCCGTAGTCCTGGGAATCATCTGAGTTCCATCACAAGGGGCGGCGCGTGGTAGTGGCAAAGGGACGGCGCTTGGTAGTGGTGCAAGGGAAGGTGCACGGTAGCAGTGCATTGGACGGCGCACTGTGGCACAGGGATGTTGCTCGGTAAAGCCGCAGGGACGACACTCGATAGTGGCGTAGGGACGACGTTCAGTAGTGGCGCACGGTAGCGGCACATGGGACGGCACACGGTGGTGCAGGGATGACACTCAATAATGCAGGGACAATCATGCTCTTGGATCAGGAATGTGTGGGAGTAGTTGTCACGCTCCGCTTCCCAAAAATAATACGGAATACGGATACGCAACAAAAGCCCATCGAATGGCTTTCATCATCCATAAGCTGTTCAAGAACCTTTAGAATATCTCACAAAATAATCAGAGTCGGAAGCAAAAGAGTCAACCACACATGCATAACTAAATTAATAAACCAACAAAATTTACTTGAAATAAAATACAATATTCTCAAAATATCAGAATCTGGACAAGTCAAATATCCTGGGTCACATCGCCCAAATACAAAATAAATATTCAAGTACTCAAAATACATTGTTCTATAGCAACAACAATAATAATACTAATAAACAAGAAATCCAGCACTTATATCTCATTTTGCCAATACCGTCGGGCAGCTGACCATCCTGATCTGCAATTAACAATTGCAGGAGAAGGAAAGAGAAAACAAGTACCCGTCAATTGCAAGTTACGGGCCACTTATAATGTAGGATACAAGCACATGAAAAAACTAACAAATAGCATGGAATAATGCATCAACAGTGATAACTAGCATGAATCAGTGAAACAAGGTCAACTAGCAAGGTATACTAACAGTACAAATGAATGTGTCAATAACAGTGTCATATGACAACTAACAGTGTCCAGTAACAGTAAGCTCAGTAAATCAGTGTAACAGTATAATAGTATCGGTCTAACAGTATTAGTCTTATGTTATTACAGTCTTGTGTGTATTACTAGCTAGGTAGCACTTCATGCATCCCGGTTTTTACTACATGGTTGCTATAACAAATAGTTTCGTTTTTAGATTTCATAGTGGACCATAATGGGGCAGTGTACTCAGGTATCAGTAACAGTAGCAGCAGTAGTAAAAGTAACAGTAACAGTAGTAGAAAAGTAACAATAACAGTAGCAGTATGGAACACTAGTTCCCTTTCAAGTATACTAGTATAATGCACGTGCGATGCACGCCTATAAAAAAGTTTAGTCATTAAATTAAATGAATTTGTATATCGTATAACAAAAGAAATAGTAAAACATTTAAAAACATGTTTGGAAATGTGTTATTGTTAATGACATGTAGCCTCAAACAACCAAGAGGAATTAGCACTGCATCCCCCAATTATTAGGTAGACAAATACTAAATATTAGTAACATGATTCATCATGCTCTATTATTCCCCCCTCCTCTGCTTTCCTCTGCTCCTAGCATCATTAAGGTTAGATATGTAGCAGCATAAGACTGGCTTAAATGATTAATTATACAATCGATAACATTTTAAATTTGAATGTCGAAAGAATGATCAAAACCCTTTCTGATTTAGTACCAAATTCCTGGTTTTTTATTACTAAAATGATAGAAATATATCTATATAATAAAACACAAAGAAAGCTATCAAGTGGTTCTCCTTCAATCCTTCTCAAAATCAAAGGCCCAGATCTAAGCTTAAAAAACATATTTTCCCCCAAAAGTTTCTCCCCAAAATTCAAATTTAAATCCCCCACCCAAAACAACTCCTTTATTTATTTAATTATTTCTTTCTCTCTCTCTCTTCTATTCAAAAAATACAGAAAATAAAAATTTTAATTTAAAAAAAAAAAATTAAAACCAAAAAATTTTAAATTTTAAAAACTTTAAAAATAATTCAAAAAAATCAAAAACTTATAAAAAAAATTTAAAAATTTAAAATTTTTAAATTTAAATATATTAATTTAAAATTTAAAAAAAATAATTTTTTTAAATTTTTTGAAATTTTAGAAATGAAACTTTAAAATTTTAAAAATGTTTAGATTATTGGTATTGTAGATACCTTCACACATGCACTTGCGTTACAAGCAGTGTTTCTAACAAACTATATACATTTCAGGTAAATTCAAGCTAATGATCAGGAAGACGATAATTGAGCTTCCTCATATAATATATTGACTACTGCAATTAATTTGTTGGACCTCTAAACCTATTTTATATAATCAAACCAGGTGCACCGTTCCGAAGACGTGTCGTAGGCACGTGTCAACGGGCAAACCTAGTATATATAAAAGATACAATCAAGTGAACTGGAACTAAAAAAGATATGATCTGTAAAGATGTTTGTATATAGAATGAATGAGTGCCTTAGACTTGGTTGATGCATGCACCAACCAGTGCCAATCAAAGTGATATATGGAGACAGTTATAATTAAGTAGGAAGTAAATTTTGTTGTCCCCTGCATATGCATATGCATATGCATATGCATATGCATGTTAAGCGAAGAAGAAGAAGAAGCAGCTGATATTTGTAGAAACTTTGCAACCTATATTAAGAACAGAGACTGCAAGTAGAAGAATAGCACGTTAAAGCTCTACATGTATTGGAGACACCCATCATAAAATATGAACATAGATTACTAAAGTCATACAATTAGAGAGCTAAATGTCTTATCTGGAAAATATATGTGAGGATCAAGGAAACATACCTCTATAAAAGCTTCTCAGAATTTGCAGTATAACAGCTACTGCAACCACATTTTTCCGGCCATGCCCAATATCATCAGAACTTCCTTCACCATATTCGATATTTATAAATGAATATGGACCATACATGGGGCCTGAAAGATAGCGCACTTCATGCGTCTTTTGAAGTACATTCGGAGCATCTGCAATTTTTTTATCGTAGAAATTGCCATTAGGAAAAATACTTATTGAGGGATGCATTTGATATTGAATATGTAGAAGGTGCGTCTTATGGCCTAAAGAACTCAACCTTTCAAAAAGACTCCTACTGAACATTGCATCTTCTGAAACTTGAGATATAAATGAATTTTATGGGTAAAACATAATATGCATGTTGATTATCAAAAAAAGAAGCTGTCAGGGTTTTCTTCTAGACCTTGCTTTTCACCATTGCGGGCAGTTGGCACTCATCCCCGATGAGAACATGTCTTAAACCAAAGAGCTGTAGAGGAATCAGTAACTCACACTCCTTCAACTGTGCATCTTCATCAATGACTAAGAACTCAATTGGTAAAACCAAAAAAAAAACAAAACAAAACAAAAAAGCAATAAAGCTAGCTCATTACCCTAACAAAAATGGTAATCCTAAGATCTTTAACAGAAAGAGAAATATAATGTTCTTCATACTTCATAATCAAATCAAATGAAGTGGTTTTCAAGTAGTTCTTGAGTACCTTGAACAAATTAAAAGTGGTCCAAGCAAAAATGAATTTTCAGCTGTCTTCAAACCAGAATTCTGTGGATCTGAATAACAGGGGAGGCATTAGTACTTTGCTTAATAGAAGTATAGATAGATTTGTTTACTTTTGCAGTTTTATTTATTAATTATTGTGTTCATTAGCATTCTATAATATAAGCAGTTCCAAAACTTTGTTTTTTCAGGATTTTTCCTATGGTAAGATTTATACCAATGATTTCGTGAAATCCAACTACCAAACACAGAACTTGCACAGCTCACACTAAGTTTGATAGTAGCTTTCATCTGATTAACCAGCAGCGGCACCGTCGCCCATCGAATCAAAACCGTCGTCAGCGTAATCGACGCCCACCTACAACACCAATTCAAACATCAAAATCATATCTTCCTAAAACCCCACAAACCCAAAGCCCCAATCCCCAACAAACCAACCTACCAATTAAATCCAGTAGCCGAATGCACAACATTAATCACGTGCTGCAGCGCCGCCACGGGCAGGTACGAATCCGCCGCGGCCGCGGCCACTTCGCTTGGAAACGGTGCCGGAACGGTCGCCGCAGCAGCATTTACAACGAAAGAAGCGGAATCAATGACCGTGCCGCGCTCTGCATTTTTTGCGGTGGTCGCGCGACGCGAGGGATGAGGAGAGAAAGAGGCGGTGGGGATTTTGAGAGAGAGAGGGAGAGGAATCGACCGGGGGTTGAGATAGAGAGATTTTGATTTGAGTGAGAGAGATTGAAGTAAATGTGAAGCAAAAATTATGCTTGTGCCCTCTGATTGTTTAGGGATTAGGGGCAAAAATTGACAGAATTAACCCTATATATTTTTTTTAGCCTTTTGTGCTTATGGGGGCATGATAGTAAAAAACCGCCAAAATGGGACTTTGCTTAATAATAGTATAGATTTTTTTAGCCTTTTGTGCTTATGGGGGCATGATAGTAAAAAACCGCCAAAATGGGGCTTTGCTTAATAATAGTATAGATGTTTCCATATTTCCCAATACTAGATCTTTCCTTAAGAAATCCCGGCTTGGTTACGTTTATTATGGTCATCAAACAGGCATGAGTGTGTACGAAATAGTGTCAAACTAACATGATATGATCAGTATTAGGTTCAGGGAAACAAATAAACATGCATAGATGAGATACAATCACATAAACGAGCAAAATAGTGTATGTTCATATTCCGGACAGCAAGACAGTACAGTACTAAAATAGTGATTCTCGTCGCTACAGAAATGCAAATCTGAATCCGTCAAAGAATCTGGAAAATAGACTTCCACACAAATCCAGCAGATATTAATAAGTCATACAGTAATTCACAAAATCATAACTCAAAACTGATTTGAATCCAGAAAACATATTCAGTCAGAAATCAGTAAAATGAATTCTCATCCGGAGAAACGGTATCAAAACCTTTCAATTAAATCCAGTGAAAATCTGGGGTATTCCCCTATACGTCTAGAATCAAAATATAAAGTTTCATAATATTCCAGTAAAATTAGTTCAGTCATCAAAAATAAGAAAACATCAAGAAACGATACTTTGTCCAATCCGGAATTCCCAACACTGCTGTACGAGAACTAAAATATCTCGCAATTCGTGAAATGAAATCCAAATCCGCCAAAAGGATATGAAAATAGATAAAATAAACTAACTTTCATATTTCACAATAATTTTCCATATAGTAAAAGGAATCGGGGTGAAAACACAATTCTTTACAGACAATGAGCAAAATACAGCAAGTATGACTTTTGTAAACATGCATGAAAAGACATATAAAACGCATCAATAAAATTCACCAAAATTTTGGGTAATCCCTAGGTAGCTATAGAAGTACTGACCAAAGTTTTGGATCAAAATAATATGTGTAGCATCCGCATCAAAATCATTAGTCATCAAGATCCTCGAAAAACAGAATCTAGAAAAGATCGACGACTCTGTAGTAAAACAGTCATAACTCACTCATACGAAAATGAAATCAATTAAGGTTAGAGGGGTTTGAAAATAGACGAAATTCTCTAAAACTCATGTTTTATACCGAAATTAAGATACTGACTTCAACACAGTCCAAAACAGCAAACAAAGCAGATCATCGACAAAATACAGATTTTCCCCTTTAACAACAACTCAACATATATCATACAAAACTTGTTCAAAACACAACCAAACATGAAATCGAGTCTACCAAGTGTGTAAACATCATAAATTAGGGTATCCAGTATGTCCACACCAAATATATCACATGGGTCTCAATCAAATCACGAATTCTCACAAAAGTCTTACATACATGATCAAAACCAAGAACGGGTAAAACCTAAGTTAATTCATATCCATATTGTGTCGTGAGTCATATATGGTAAAATTTTCATAATAGAGATGAAACCCATCAAATATAACAAAAACAAGAGTCGTCTCTAGACCCAACTACACTATAGGTGGTATTTTTGACTTGTATCAACCAAATGAATTGGAGTACAAGTTACTTGTCTTAACCAAAGATGAAGAACAACGAAATCCAAGAGTAAGGAGCAAAACCCACGAACAAAAATCCACGAATCAGTGACTCACGAACGAAGATCCACGAATCAACAACTAACGTGCAACTTATGTGCACGTGCACCAATCAAGAGAGAGAGACGGGGGAGTATGCGGTGTGCGAGGTGGTCGGGATGGCCAAGGGGAGAGGATCGGGAGTAGGGGAGATGGCTCGGATGTTGGAGGGGATGGACTGTCGGGGTGAGGTCGGGGTGTACAGGTCGGGAGGGGGGTTAGGTCGGCCTGGGGGTGCTGTCGGCTGGGTGCTATCGGGGTGGGCTGGTGAGCGGTGGCGCAGCACGGAAGAGAGAGAGGGAGGTCGGGTGAGAGAAGGAGACTAGGTATTAGGGTTAGGGTTTAGGGGGAGAGATTAGGGATGTATGTATATATGAGAGGAATTAGGGTTTGAATATAAGTTGGGTTGTGGGTTTAATTGGGTATTAGGAGTATTAATAGGTTACACCAATGGGTTGTGGATTTGGGTCAAAACAAATAGGAATACAAATAGGATTTGGGGATTTAATTAGGCTTTGGTGAGCAAATTGGGATAAAATAATGCGATTGAACGGATAACAACCAACCACCACCACAAGCACCCAAGAGAAAAAAAATATAAAAATGAAAAGGACAAGAAAAAAATGAAAGAAAGACAAAATACTAAGGAACGAAACAAAAGAGACAACCAATCACACACAAAGAGCTCAAAATGAAATAAAACGAATATATGTTGAAAACAACTCCAATATACGGTTCAAAAAAAATACAGGAGAGAAAAATACACCAAAACAAAAAATACACTCAAAAATACACAAAATGAAAAATAGGGGTTACAATCCTACCTACCTAACAAAAATAATTTCGTCCTCGAAATTCAAAAAGAAGATACATAGGGTAACCCCAAAACAACCAAAAGAACAAAACAAAACTACTCAAACAAATGAGGAAACTTCTGCTGAATCTCCTCCTCCAGCTCCTAAGTCGACTCACCAGGCGAGTGAGGATTCCAAGCAACACGAACCAACTTGATGACCTTGTTCTTAAGCAATTTCTCCCGCCTATCCACAATAGCAACTGGCGGAATCTCACAAGTCAAATCCGACCGAACGGTCAACTCAGAATAGTTGATCGCGTGGCTCTCATCTCAGATATACCTCCTGAGTTGTGAGACATGGAAAACATAGTGCACTCCTGATAAAGCTGGCGGCAAAGGAAGACGATAGGCCACCTTGCCTACTCGCTCCAAAATCTCAAACGGTCCAATAAACCTAGGGCTAAGCTTGCCCCCACCACCAAATCGAATGACACCGCGCCACGGCGATACCTTAAGGAAAACATGGTCACCAACAAAAAACTCCAAAGCCATCCGATGGACATCAGCCCATTGCTTCTTCCTGTCCGGAGCTGCCTGTAAATACTTCCTGATCTGAACCACAACATCCACTGTCTTGGTGATCAACTCTGGACCCAACAACTGCCTCTCACCAATGTCATCCCAGCACACTGGTGATCTGCACTTCTGCCCATAGAGTACCTCGAACAGAGCAGCTTTAATACTGGCTTGAAAGCTATTATTGTACGAGAACTCTGCGAGATGCAAATGGTCCTTCCAAGATCCACCAAACTGAAGCATACAGGACCTCAACATGTCCTCAAGAATCTGAATAGTCCGCTCTGACTGTCCATCGGTCTGGGGATGAAAAGCTATACTGTACTTCAATTTGCTCCCCAAACTGTTCTGAAGACTCTCCCAGAACTGAGATCTGAATCTCGTATCCTTGTCGGATACAGTACTGACTGGAACCCCATGAAGTCTCACAATCTCTTGCATATACCTCTCAGCAAGGCTCTCAGTAGACTGCCCGACACGAAAAGGAATGAAGTGAGCACTCTTTGTCAAATGGTCAACAATCACCCAAATGACATTATGGCTTATAGGACTCCTCGGCAAAGCGGTCACAAAATCCATAGTGATATGTTCCCACTTCCACTCTGGAATAGGAAGCAGTTGAAGAAGTCCAGCAGTTCTCTGATGCTCTGCCTTAACCTGCTGGCAGACCGAACACTGAGAAACAAACCGAGCCACAACCTCTTCATACCATGCCACCAGAAATGAAGCTTCAAATCCCGATACATCTTAGTACCGCCAGGATGGATAGAATACGAAGACTGATGAGCTTCCTTAAGCAACCTCTGACGAACTTCACCCTTAGGGACATACAACCGGCAACCAAAACAAAGCGAACCATCTACATGAATAACCATGTCCGTCCTGGACCCAGACTCAACCTCAACTTGAAAACCCTGCAACTGCGCATCACCAGCCTGAGCCTCTTTGATCTAATCAACAAGAGACGACTGAAGCTGGAGAGCAAGACAACTCCGACCAGAACTCGGCAACACAACCTCCAAATCCAACCTCCTCATCTACTCAATGAGATCACTCTGCTGAGTAAGAAACATAACTGCTGGTCTCCTGCTCAAAGCATCAGACACAAAGTTTACTTTTCCAGGATGGTATTGCAATCTGATGTCATAATCAGCCACAAGTTCCAACCAATGCCTTTGCCTCATGTTTAAATCCTTCTGGGTGAAAACGTACTTGAGACTTTTGTGGTCTGTAAAGATCTCCACGTGGTCTCTAAGTAAATAATGTCTCCACAGCTTCAGAGCAAAGATCACTGCCGCTAACTCCAAGTCGTGAGTAGGACAGTTCTTCTCATGAGGCCTCAATTGCCTTGATGCATACGCAAAAACAAGATCCTTCTGCATAAGAATTGCTCCAAGACCTTTACCAGAAGCATCACAGTGAATTACAAATCTGCCTGAACCATCTGGAATAGTCAACACAGGTGCTGACATTAATTAGTTCTTCAACTCAACAAAAGCCTCATTTCACTCATCAGACCAACAAAACATCTGATCCTTCCCAGCCAGTTTAGTCAATGGTCCTGTTATCTTCGAAAAGTCTTGGACGAACTTCCGATAATAGCCAACTAAACCAAGAAAACTCCTGACTTCGGAATCCGACTTAGGAATAGGCCAATCCTTCACAGCTTCAACCTTTGAAGGATCCACAGAAAGACCATCGCCAGAAATAATGTGTCCCAAGAAAGAAATCTTGTCGAGCCAAAACTCGCACTTGCTAAGTTTCCCATATAGTTGATTCTCTCTCAAAGTCTGTAGAATTACTCTAAGATGCTCAGCATGATCTTTCCGATTATGAGAGTATACCAAAATATCATCAATGAAGACCACCATAAATCAATCCAAGAACTGGGAGAAAATCTGGTTCATAAGACTCATAAATACAGCTGGCACATTAGTGACCCCGAACGGCATCACAAGATACTCATAGTGCCCGTATCTAGTCCTGAATGCAGTCTTCTGTATATCAGCAGCCTTCACCTTGACTTGGTGATACCCAGAACGAAGATCCAACTTCGAGAAAACAGCAGCTCCATTCAACTGATCAAACAAATCATCGATCCTGGGCAACAGATATCGGTTCTTCACAGTGACATTATTTAGTTCCCGATAATCCACACACAGTCGACGACTACCATCCTTATTATTGACAAAAAGGACTGAAGCACCCCAAGGCAAAACACTTGGTCTAATGAAACCCAAATCAAGAAACTCCTGAAGCTACACCTTAAGCTCTACTAGCTCAACCGGTGCCATCCTGTGGGGACTCTTCGATATCGGTGTCGTTCCAGGCTGAACGTCAATACCGAATTCCACTTCCCTATCAGGGGGTAAGCCAGGCAACTCATCTGAAAAAACATCTAAGAAATCTCGAACTACTAGAGGTGCAGCCTCACAGCCTGAGTGCAATGCTATCGCACAATCCACCTGTTCAACTGTAGTCTTTGCTCGGCTAAGGGAAGACTCCCCAGCATGGAACTCGAATTCTGCTCGATCTGAAATTCTGAAGACAACTTTTTTGGCATGACAATCAATAATGGCATGGGCTTCACCTAACCAATCCATACCGAGAATAACGTCGAATCCTGAATTTTCAATTATAATCAGGTTGGCTTTGAAATCTGCATCCCCAATAACAACGGAACATTGTCTGCACTCACAGAAATATATGACAACTCCACCACCTGTCACAATGTTCCAAGCATCGGACATGTTGCTGCACTCCAACTGATGGCGAGCGACAAATCGAGAGGAAACAAAAGAATGGGTTGCCCCAGAATCAAACAGGACATGAGCAGGGAAAGAGCACACAAGTACAACACTTAAGACAGAAAGCAAAAGGGACAAAGAAAAGAATGGATGACACAAAAATCAAGGAATATGGGTATGAGAAGAATGAATTCATACCCAAAAAGAAATCAAATAAGAAGGAATAAAAAAGAATGGAATAAGACTATATCCAGATCAATGTTGATAATATTTGATTCATTTATGCATGCATGGTTGGTAAAATATTGCGCAGATGCCAGTTCGAGCCAAGCTTGTCTAATATATTAGGCAACTAATACATTAGCCAAACCTAGTGCTCTGATACCACTAAAAACCCTGTCACGCCCTGCTTTTCAAAAAGAATACGGAATACGGATACGCAACAAAAGGCCAACGAATGACTTTCATCATCCATAAGCTGTTCAAGAATCTTTACAATATCTCACAAAATAATCAGAGCCGGAAGCAAAAGAGTCAACCATACATGCATAACTGAATTAATAAACCAACAGAATTTACTTGAAACAAAATACAATATTCTCAAATAAATCAGAATCTGGACATGTCAAATATTCTGAGTCACATCGCCCAAATACAAAATAAATATTCAAGTACTCAAAATATATTGTTTCAAAGCAACAAAAATAATAATATTAATAAACAAGAAATCCAGCACTAATATCTCATTTCGCCAATACCGTCGGGCAGCTAACCATTCTGATCTATAATTAACAATTGCAGGAGAAGGAAAGAGAAAATAAGTACCCGTCAATTGCAAGTTACGGACCACTTATAATGTAGGATACAAGTACACGGGAAAACTAACAAATAGCATGGAATAATGCATCAACAGTGATAACTAGCATGAATCAGTGAAACAAGGTCAACTAGCAAGGTATACTAACAGTACAAATGAATGTGTCAATAACAGTGTCATATGACAACTAACAGTGTCCAGTAACAGTAAGCTCAGTATATCAGTGTAACAATATAATAGTATCAGTCTTATGTTTTTACAATTTTGTGTCTATTACTAGCTAGGTAGCACTTCATGCATCCCGGTTTTTACTACATGGTTGCTACAACAAACAGTTTCGCTTTTAGATTTCATAGTGGACCATAATGGGGCAGTGTACTCAGGTATCAGTAACAGTAGCAGTAGCAGTAAAAGTAATAGTAACAGTAGTAGAAAAGTAACAGTAACAGTAGCAGTACGGAACACAAGTTCCCTTCCAAGTACATGTTTCCATATTTCCCACTACTAGATCTTCCCTTAAGAAATCCCGGCTTGGTTACTTTTATTATGGTCATCAAACAGGCATGAATGTGTACGAAATAGTATCAAACTAACATGATATGATCATTATTAGGTTCAGGAAAACAAATAAACATGCATAGATGATATACAGTTACATAAACGAGCAAAACAGTGTATGTTTATATTCAGGACAGCAAGACAATACAGTACTAAAATAGTGATTCTCGTCTCTACAAAAATGAAAATCTAGATCCGTCGAAGAAACTGGAAAATAGACTTCCACACGAATCCAACGGATATAAATAAGTCACATAGTAATTCACAAAATCATAACTCAAAACTGATTTGAATCCAGAAAACATATTCAGTCAGAAATCAGTAAAACGAATTCTCAGCCAGAAAAATGGCATCAAAACCTCTCAATTAAATCCAGTAAAAATCTGGGGTATTCCTCTATATGTCTAGAATCAAAATATAAAGTTTCATAATATTTCAGTAAAATTAGTTCAGACATCAAAAATAAGAAAACATCAAGAAACGATACTTTGGCCAATCTGGAATTCCCAACACTGCTGTACGAGAACTGAAATATCTCGCAAGCCGTGAAACAAAATCCAAATCCGCCAAAGGTATATGAAAATAGATAAAATATACTAACTTTCATATTTCACAATAATTTTCCATACAGTAAAAGCAATCAGGGTGAAAACACAATTCTTTACAGGATAACGAGTAAAATACAGCAAGTATGACTTTTGTAAACATCCATGAAACGACATATAAAATGCATCAATATAATTGACCAAAATTTTGGGTAATCCCTAGATAGATATAGAAGTACTGACCAAAGTGTTGGATCAAAATAATATATGTAGCATCCGCATCAAAATCATTAGTCATCAAAATCCTCGAAAAACAGAATCTGGAAAAGATCGACACCTCTGTAGTAAAACAGTCATAATTCAGTCATACAAAAAAGAAATCAAGTAAGGTCAGAGGGATTTTAAAATAGACAAAATTCTCTAAAACTCATGTTTTATACTGAAATTAAGATACTGACTTCAAGACAGTCCAAAACAGCAAACAAAACAGATCAGCGACAAAATACAGATTTTCCCCTTTAACAACAACTCAACATATATCATACAAAACTTGTTCAAAACACAACCAAATATGAAATCGAGTCTATCAAGTGTCTAAACATCATAAATTAAGGTATCTAGCATGTCCACACCAAATATATCATATGGGCCTCAACCAAATCACGAATTCTCACAAAAGTCTCATATACATGATCAAAATCATGTAAATTAATTCATGTCCATATTGTGTCGTGAGTCATCTATGGTCAAACTTTCACAATGGAGACAAACCCCATCAAACATAACACAAACAAGAGTCGTCTCTAGACCCAGCTACACTATAGGTAGTTTTTTTGACTTGTATCAAACAAATGAATTGGAGTACAAGTTACTTACCTTAACCGAAGATGAAGAACAACTAATCCAAGAGTAAGGAGAAAAACCCACGAATGAAAATCCATTAATCAACGACTCACAAACAAAGATTCACAAATCAACGACTCACGTGCAACTTACATGCACGTGCACCAATCAAGAGATAGAGAGACGAGGGAGTATGCAGTGTGCGAGGTGGTCGGGATGGCCAAGGGGAGAGGATCGGGAGTAGGGGAGATGGCTCGGGTGTTGGAGGGGATGGACTGTCGGGGTGAGTTCGGGGTGTACAGGCTGGGAGGGGGGTCTGGTCGGCCTGGGCGTGCTGTCGGCTGGCTGCTGTCGGGGTGGGATGGTAAGCGGCGGCGCAGAACGTGAGAGAGAGAGGGAGGTCGGGTGAGAGAGGGAGACTAGGTATTAGGGTTAGGGTTTAGGGGGAGAGATTAGGGATGTATATATATATGAAAGGAATTATGGTTTGAATATAAGTTGGGTTGTGGGTTTAATTCGGTATTGGGAGTATTAATAGGTTATACCAATGGGTTGTGGATTTGGGTCAAAACAAATAGGAATACAAATAGGATTTGGAGATTTAATTAGGCTTTGGTGAGCAAATTGGGATAAAATAATGCGATTGAAAGGATAACAACCAACCACCACCACAAGCACCCAAGAGAAAAAAATATATAAAAAAGAAAAGGACAAGAACAAAATGAAAGAAAGACAAAATACTAAGGGGCGAAACAAAAGAGACAACCAATCACACACAAAGAGCTCAAAATAAAATAAAACGAATATATATTGAAAACAACTCCAATATACGATTCAGAAAAAAATACAAGAGAGAAAAATACACCAAAATGAAAAATACACTCAAAAATACACAAAATGAAAAACAGGGTTTACAGTAGTGATCTTTGGCATGAGGTATTAGAAATAGTGCTCTTCGGCGGGAAGTAGTAGAAGTAGTGCTCTTCGGCAAGAAGTAGTAGTAGTGGGATGGCTCTGGACAGACGGGATGGACGTCGGGATCTAGGATGATGTCGAGAATTGGATGATGTCAGGATCTCTCCCTCTCAAACTCACGATGGATCAATCAGTGTGAGTTTGTTTTGGGATCTAGATGTGGAAGTGGGGTGTTGATGAGTTGTGTTGGGATTCCATGGAGAAACACAAGCACCCACATTTTTTATATCTTTTATCTTATTAACGACGAACAGTGGCAGCAATGAAGGTGGTAGTGGCAATGGACGGAGCGGGAGTAGAAAGAAGTAGGGTTTGGGTTAGGGTTTTTAGGTTGGATTAAAAAAATAGAAACATGTATGTATTTGGGTATTAGGGTTTAGAATAGGGGTTTGGGTATTCCGGTTGGGTTCGGGTTTGGTTGAGTTAGTTGTAGAGATTAAAGGGTAGATGATAGCTAGGGTAACAGATTTGGGTTTCAGGATTTTGGGGATGTCGGGATTGAGATGTCGAGATGCAGCAGTGGTAGGTGGCGATAGGAAGATGGGATGGGGGGTGATTGCTTTGGGAGTTGTATCCGAGAGATGAGGGTGTTTTGGCGGCTAGGATTAGGGTGAGGATGTTCGGGGAGATGAGTATGATGTCTTCAGGAGTTGGGTTTGGTAGATGAAGGTGTTTTGGAAGCTCAGGTTAGGGTTGTGGGTGTTCGGGGATGATGGCAGCGAGGGTTTGGGTGGTCGAAGATTGGGTGTTGAGGGATTGGGTTGGGGAGATGGGTTTCAGGAGTTGTGTTCGGGTGGCGGCGGGATATGGAGGTCGAGAAGCAGCAGGTCGGTGATGTTGGAGTTGGGTTCGAGATTTTGTCGGGGAGAGAGATCTGGTTGTATAGATGGATGCCGAGAGGTTGAAGGAGAGGGTAGGGATTGTGGTTGTTGTTGCCGCCCTTAGTTGTTGTTGCCGATGTTGCTGGTTGTCGAAGGATAAGATAGGGATTTTGACTATTATTGCCACTCTTGGTTGTTGTTGCAGATCTTGCTGGTTGTTGAAGGAGGTGTTAGGGTAGAGTAGGAGGCAGCTGTTGAAGTTGCCGCACTTGCTGTTGTTGGATTAGGGATTAAGGAGGATATTATGTAATTAGGGTTAAGGAGAGGGATGTATCGATGGGAGATGGAGTGATTCCGTTGAAGGCATGAACCACTCCACCTCGATGATGAGGATAAAAATAATATAGACCTTATAGGAGCAGAGTCTCTGATATCATGTTAGATTCAGAGATAGAAAAGAATACTTTATTGGATAATTGAATTGATTGGATTAATTATAACTGAGTACAATGTTTCCTAGATATAGGAGAAGCAAAGACTAAACCAATACATTATTTGATATGGGGCTAAACTAATATCTCACATCAACAAGCCGAGATTGGGTTTAGCCGATATTGATTTTTTGGAGATTTTTGGTTTTGGTAGTGTTGGGATTGGCGGAGCTTGAGTTGTGTAGAGTTAGACTTTATCATCTTTAAACTTGGTTGTATTGGGTTTCTTTTTGTCGATGTTGAGTTTTGTGCCCACCAAGTGTTTGTTGATTGGTCTACCCTATTGAATTCAACACTCTAGTTGGTTGGAAATTTCTCAATTTTTTGCTTACTAAGTGTTTGTTAAGTGTTCTATCCCATCAAATGGCTCTTTTGTCGACCCAGCATCGTGTCTTTCACTTGTTTTGTCGATCAAACGTTTCGTAGTTGGGATATTGTTCTTGTTGACTTGGGCGTAGAGTGCTTCAACCGTCAGATCTTGTGGATGGCTCAGATATAGCCACATGGTAGTTTCATCTTGGGGCTCTATAAATAAGACTCAATTCCACCCCTAACTTGCTTATTTACCTGCTTCACTTTCTTTTTTAACAAATTTTTTGGGAGCTTCTCTCTAGAAACTGTGGTGGTTTATCGAGCAGTGCTGGTGGTTTGCATGGTGTTTTGACGGTAGTGCTAGCGGCCGTTGTAGATGCTGTGTTCTTCCGACTTTGATCAGGTAACTCCCTCACGATCGTTGTTTTTTATGTCTAGCATTTTGTCAAGAAATTCTTCTCCTGTTGCGGTTAGTTTAGAGGTAGACGGTAATGTCGAGTCTAGTCATTTCACTAGAGAAGAGATGAGGAGGAGTGTAGTCGGTCGTTCCACTATTATGGAGACGGTCGTTGAGCTTGAGGGAGATAAAGGGTGTGCACTTAAGACACCGTTGTTTCTAATTCCTGAATTGATTAGGGACAACCCCGTTATGGATCGAGATTTCCTTAGGTACGACATGGAGTATGCCGAGCCAGACCCATTCCACACCACTGAGGCTAATTTTTCCATTACTATTCTCACATAGGAAGAGCTTGCCATGATTAGGGCGGCCTTTAGAATTCCCTCCGAATACGGGTTATTCTTACCGGGTCTTGTAGTTAAGGCATGCTACGCGATGTCTAAGGAGTACTGTTTCTTCCCTTGTGATGCCTTTTACGCGGGGCTTCGCTTGCCTCTTCACCCCTTTGTCAGAGAGATGCTTAATTGGTATAGGTTGTGTCCGATACAATTTATGCCAAATGTGTGGAGGCATGTGGTGGTATTCGTCCTACAATGTTGTAGAGTCGGAGTTGAACCGAGTCCCTTAGTGATTAAGCGAATCTTTAGGATCGTTCAACATAGAAAATGGAGGAA
Organism: Hemerocallis citrina; assembly: GCA_017893485.1. NCBI lineage: Eukaryota > Viridiplantae > Streptophyta > Magnoliopsida > Asparagales > Asphodelaceae > Hemerocallis > Hemerocallis citrina. The sequence continues at coordinate 35,931,610 of CM030360.1, forward strand.
TGGTGGTACCTTAGCCCTCGTAGCAATCGGGGGGTAATCGAGGCTCTCGACTCAATTAAGTGTTGGAAGGAGAAGTTTCTCATCGATCGAAGTGCTGAGACATGGACATGGAGGACGGTTCCATCAGTGTTTAGGGCAGAACCGATGGTGACCATGGTGGAGAAGAGTGTTAGTGATGCTCTTCTCACGTTGAAGGTGTTGGCATGGTGAGATATCACAGATGAAGTACTCTTCGAAGGTGGTCTTAGCCCGGTTGATCCTAGTACGGTTTACTGCTTTGGTTTCCTTCCATATTTTGTCGTTTTTTTATATTATCGCTATTTCACATTGCTTTGTTTTATATCACAAGCTCTCATATCTTCGTGTTTCACTTTACAGGGAAAGAAGGTATGAATTTCAAAGACTTGCTCGAGGATAGGGAAGCCCTATGCAACAAGAGGACCGATGATCCTAAGAAGTGCAAGAGGTCAGCAAGGCATTGCAGGGGTTTCCTCTTTGGCGGCAATTGTGGCGAGTGCCACACCTATCATTTTGATCGCCCAGACTGCGGTGATTCTCAGTGATAAGAGTGAGATGATTCACGTTCCCGCTGATCTATAGATGCTAAAAATGGAGCCACCCGATAGATCGGTCCTAGAAATTGCATGAGCACATATGACGGTAGGTTCTAGTGTTTTTGCAATTTTGTTTCCATTTATCCCATTTGTAGTATGATATCTTGAACATTTTCCATCTTGTTTTAGATGACGTGTCACTTCGGTCATTGGGTTGATTTCTACGCCGCCTAGGAGAACCTGAGGGTGCAGGTCTTTCGTACTGAGAGGGACATGAAGAAGGCCATCAAGGGATTAAAGGTAGAGTTTGAGGCATTGATGAAGAAGGAAGACGAGGCACGCTTAGAGTTGGAGGTGTCGGCGAAGAGGGAAGTTGCGTCGGCAAAGAGGGAGGTGGAGTAACGTTTCAAGCTTGAGGTATCGAAGAAGACGGTGATCGACCTCGTGCTTGTGTTGGAGAAGACATGGGCTGAGGTGGCATTGGAGTTGAAGGCCGAAGTGGCCAAGGTGGAGGCTGAGGTGAAGGCCAAGCTGCAGAGTGTGATCGACAAGTCCTAGAATGAAGTTTTTTTTAGATATAAGTAAAGTGATTACTATTAACAGTTTCATTAATGAAAACTTAACGAAAAAATGGCCACACAAGAGTAGAGCTGAGTACAAGACAAACAACCTTTTCTAACTTAGAAAATTCCCCTTAAGTTATTTTGCAACTAGATTCTTGCGATCCGGACATAATTTATTTTGGTTAGTTACAAGTAAAAAATACAACCCAAAAGCCGATATCTTAGCCACAAATATATACAAAAAACATAAAATTTGGCTTCCTAAATTCACCTCCCGAACGGCTCTCTCCTAGAGTCCGACGATGCACTTTATGTCGCTCGCTTCCTGAGTGGTCATCTTCACCAACAGCGAGTTTGGAGCCAAACTTGTCTAAAGATGCTCCCTAAACTCGCCTCTAAGAACGAATCTTCCCAAGAGTCTTACGAAGCTCCTCTTCATAGCCCATCAGGAACGAAGCTCCTCTTCGTAGCTCCCTGGGGGCGAAACTCCCCCTCGTAGATCCCTGGCGCCGAAGCTCTTCTCAACTTCACGAAGGCAACAGATATTGCAGGTCTGTTTTGACCATAAAGATGGATGATTATTCAACTAACTCTCGAAGAGATATTGTAGATCATTGGGTCACATTCGAAACGAGGGGTCACACGCTCCAATTAGACCTATGTAGCACCGAAAAAGTTAGTTACAATGCAGCTTCGCCAGGCCACACAAAATAACCCGGGTCAACGTTGACCGAGTGTAATCCCTGTTTTTCATTTTATGTATTTTGGAGTGTGTTTTTTTTATTTTTGTGTATTTTTATATCTCTTGTATTTTTCGGAACCGTATATTGGATTATTTTTAATATATATTCATTTTCTTTCATTTTTGACCTCCTTGTGCTGATTGTTCGTCGTTTTGCCCATTTTTGCCATTTTGAGTTCTCTTTCTCTTTTTCTTGGCCTCGTTCGTCATTATTATTTATTTTGGTGATGAGATGGATTTTTGGTGGTGTTTTACCCAAATTGTGATTTTTGACCCTTAAAGAGATTTTTAGGAGCCATAGAAATTCATTATAAATTGTATCCCCATTTGAATTTGACCCAATACCCATTACCCATTTGTATACCTATTAATTCATATTGTTACCCACTACCCATTAACCCACAATTAGCCCATATATATAATACCCTAATACTTCTTAACCCTAACCCTAATCTTATTTCTTCTCTCCAATCCATCCGGCCTCCTTCCTCTTGATTTTTGCTCCCGGCCTGCCCTTCCCCCCTCACCAGTCAACCTCCATAGCCAGCCTCTCTCTCCCTCCTAGACCTTGCCGACCCCCACATCCATCTCCATCACCATACTACATCAAAAACCCAACCATACAAACCCTAAACCTCCTCTCTTGTGTGGTCAGACATCCAAAACAGCACCACCACCATCCAAATCAGTACAAGGCCTTCCCTTTGTGGTGTTTTTGAAGTGGGTATCATCCACTTTGGTTCGTGCATCAAGGAGGTTGATCGTAAGACATTTTTTTTTCGTGGGTTCGCTTGGAATTGTGCGTGGAAGGATTTCGTTCGTGGGTTTTGTTCCTAGGCTATTTGCATCGTGTTTCACTCCATTAGAGGCAAGTAACTTGTACATAATTTCATTAGGTTGATACAAGTCAAAAAGTTCACATATAGGGTAGTTGCGACTAGAGACGGCCAAAAATTGTATTTTTATTTGTGGGTTTTGTCTCTATTGTGTAAATCAGGCCATAGATGACATAGGACATGAGAATTGATAGGTTTATGCCCTAGGGTTCACCCAAACTTGATTTTGATCGTGTATGAGGCATATTGCATGCTATGTGTTTGATTGATTGTCCATGTGAGAATTATTAGGTTTTGACATGTTAGAAAACCTTAAATATGATATTTAGATGATGGGTATGCTGTGTTTCAGGTTTGGTGGAGTTTGGTTCAATATTATGAAAATTATGACGTTTCTAAGTCGAGTTGTGAAATCTGGAATTTGCGGGCTGTGCTGTATTGTTTGCTATTTTCACCTATGCTAGGATCCGAATCTAAACTTGGAAAATAAAAGTGAAACCGACAAAATTTAATCTATTTTCAAACTCCACCGGTTTTACTGCGTTTGGAATTCGTATGACTGAGATATGATAGTTTTGGTACAGACGTGTCGGTAGTTTTCAGATTCAGTTTTGTGTAAATTTTGCTAACAATTTATTTTCAAGAACTAGGCTATACATCATATCTTGGTATAATATTTTTCTCAGTGTTTCCTTATGATACTAGGGACTACCCAGATTTTTTTTGTATTTTAATGATGATTTTTGTGTGGTGTTTCATATCCTTTTGTAAAATCAACTTTTGCTGTAAATTGCGTGCTGTTCAGTATAGAACCCAGTTTTCACCCTATTTTCTTATGTTTTATGAAAATTATTTGTGATATATGAAAGTTGGAAAATTTTATCTACTTTCACTTCGTTTTGGCGGAATTGGATTTCGATTCACTAATTGCGAGATATCCTTATTTTCGTACAACAGTGTTGAGAAATTCCAGATTCGTCAAACTATGATTTTGGGTTACTTTTTATTTTTGATGACCTATCTATACTTACTGGAATATTATGAAACTTATTATTTTGAGTCTATATCTATAGGGGATTACCCCAAATTTTTCGTGGAATTATTTGCTATATTTTAATGCTGTTTTTATGTTTTTAAAGTTGTTCTCCTGTTTTCTGGCTGAACATGAAATCTATGTTCAACTCAGTTTTGAGGTTAAGATGTTGTGAACTAGTATATGACTTTATTATACTCGTTGGATGCGTGCGGATGTCTAGTTTCCAAATCCTTCGACAGATCATGATTTGCATGCCTGTAGCTCTTGGAATCACTGTTTTAGTACTGTTTGGTCTTGCTATCCTGATTATGAACCTAGACTAATTTGCTCGTGTATGTGAATGTATATCATCCATTCTTGTATATTTTATTCCCTGAACCTAAATCTGATTATATCATATTAGTTTGATATTACTTCGCACACATTCATGTCTGTTTGATAACCATAATAAAAGTAACCAAGTCGGGGTTTAAGGGAAGATAACATGTACTTGGAAGGAAACTAGTGTTCCATACTGCTACTGTTACTGTTTACTGACCCTGTCTACATTACTTCTTATACGAAGGTGTAGAGTAGAAGAGAACCACTAGGTTCTGACTGTTCTGTTTTCTGACCCTGTCTACATTACTTCTTATATGAAGGTGTAGAGTAGAAGATAACCACTAGGTTCTGACTGTTACTGTTACTGATACCTGAGTACACTGCCCCATCATGGTCCCCTATGAAATCTTACTAAGAGAAACTGTTTGTTGTAGCAACCATGTTGTATGGGCGGTATGAAGTGCTACCTAGTTAGTAATACACACAAGACTGTAAGAACATAAAACTGATACTGTAGAACTGAATACTGTTAGACTAATACTGTTAGACTGAGACTGTTGGACTGATACTGATATACTGTTATCCTGATTCACTGATATACTGAGATACTGTTACTAGAGACTGTTAGTTTCCTTATGAACTGCCTTTGACATAAAACAACTGTATTGTTAGGATACCATGCTAGATATTACTGTTGATGCATTATGACATGCTATTAGTTAGTTTTTCACCATGTGCTTGTATCCTACTCTATTTGTAACCCGCGACTTGCAATTGACGGGTACTTGTATTTTTTCTTTTTTTCTTTCCTACATTCGTTGTATTGCAGATTTTAGAGAACAGGTTCCAGATGGTATCGGTGACATGAAGTATTAGTGCTGGATCTTGTTATTATTATTTCTTGTAGTTTTCTTGAACAATAGTTGTATTCATGTATTTGGATTTATTCTTCTATTTGGGCAGTGCGACCCAGGATATTTGTGTATTCAGATCATGACTATTTGAGATTAATATATTTTATTTCAAGTATTCTTGTTGGTATTTGGTTCATATGTGCATGTGGCTGACTTTTCCGGCTTCCGACTCTGATTATATTGTGATATGTTGTAAAGAATTCCTGAACAGCTTATGGATGATGAAAATCATTCACTGGGCTTTGTTACGTACTCGTATTCCGTATTTTTGGGAAGCGGGGCGTGACAGGGTTTTTAGTGGTATCAGAGCACCAGGCTTGGCTAATATATTAGTTGCCCAATATATTAAACAAGCTTGGCTCGAACTGGGATTTGCACAACAATTCATCAACCATGCATGCATAAATGAATCAGTTATTATCAACATTGATCTGGATACTAGTCTTATTCCTTTCTTTTGATCCCTTCTTATTCGATTTCTTTGATTTCTTGTTTCTTCCGTCCTTTTTAGTCATTCTCATTTGTTGATTTCTTATTGGGTATAGTTTCGTTCTTTCCGTACCTATATTCCTTTGATTCTTTCATTCATCTTCATTTGTTGACTCCTTTTGAGTATCGTGCTAATTATTCTTTTCCTGCTATATCCTCTTCAAATTCAGCTTGTGCCCCATCGTTCCTTTTCCTTCATATTCAATTCTTTGATTTCTTATTTTCTTTCGTCCCTTGTAGTCGTCCTCCTTTGTTGACTCTTCATTGAGTATAAATTCATTCTTCTCCCGCCTATATTTTCATTATGTATATGAATATGTATTTTCAAATAACTTGTGTATTTCAATTATTATTTATTATATTTTGGATCTTCTATAAAATTATTTTCAAAAACAAAAAGTTTTGTTATTTCGAATGACTGTGTATTTTAATATCACAAACTTCTACTTCGTACTTAAGTTGAGCAATCAATATCTAAGTACGCGTGGAAGATCGCCTAATTTCATTCATCGTTTTGTTGCAACTGGATGTCGAGATGGCAAACATGCAACTAGACGTCAATGGAGGCAAATTGCAACTGGATATCGGTGAGGCAAAATGTGCAACCGAATATCGAGATGGTAACCTGCAACCTGATATCGTGGAGGCAAACCTGCAACTTGACGTCGAGAAGGCATGACTACAGATGGATATAAATGAGGCGAACCCACATCAAAGAAATTTTAGTGCTACTATTATTATTGTTTTCCTTATTATTATTGTTATTACTATTACTCTTATTATTATTGTATTTTTCTTACTATTTTATTTTTGATGTTGATATTGAATTACTTTCACCAAAATGATGAACCCCAAATTATTTTCTGCCCTGTATTATTATCCTTACCAGTGTTGTTAATAATTTATTATTATTATTATTATTAATTTTACCAGTATGTTTATGATGATTATTATTGTTATTATTATTTTTATTATTTTTGTCATTATTATTTTATTATTATTATGTGTTGATTTTTGTATTATTAATATTATTTTGTTAATTCCCATTAGTTTTGACCTAATTATTTAAATTAAAAGCCCTCCTCTCAATCCCAATTTTTATTCTGATGTCTCATTCTTTTCTTCCTGCTCGGATCGTCGCTTGGTATCCCGTGGTCTACAACGACGTGTCTGCAGCTTGGAACATCACCATCAGAGTGGCGCAGCGGAAGCATTGTGGGCTCATAACCCACAGGTCCCAGGATCCTCTTGTTACTTATTCTTCATGTATTGTTTGCTTCCCCTTATTTCTTGCAATTGTTCTCATCCGTCGACTTATTATTTAATTCGATTCTTCCCTGCCTTTTCTCTCTTTGATTCCTGTTCTGCCTACTCCCTTATTGCTTTGTTATCTTGTGATGTTTCTTCTCCATTTTTGATACCGTTAGCTTCTTTTCTTGCATTCTGTTTGACATCCTTCTTATCCATCTTCCTTCTTTTTTTGGTTTTGCCCCTGCTTTGTTCCTTCACCTTAGCCCTCTGCTTTGTAACCCTTCCCAATTTGTTTTGTCTTGTCCTATGTACCGCCAAAGCAAATTTCGAGGACGAAATTTTGTTTTACGGTGGGTAGGATTGTAACCCCTGTTTTTCATTTTATGTATTTTGGAGTGTATTTTTTTATTTTTGTGTATTTTATATCTCTTGTATTTTTCAGAACCGTATATTGGATTATTTTCAATATATATTCTTTTTCTTTCATTTTTGACCTCCTTGTGCTGATTGTTCGTTGTTTTGCCCATTTTCGTCATTTTGAGTTCTTTTTCTCTTTTTCTTGGCCTCGTTCGTCATTATTATTTATTTTGGTAATGAGATGGATTTTTGGTGGTGTTTTACCCAAATTGTGATTTTTGACCCTTAAGGAGATTTTTAGGAGACATAGAATTCATTATAAATTGTATCCCCATTTGAATTTGACCCAATACCCATTACCCATTTATATACCTATTAATTCATATTGTTACCCACAACCCATTAATCCACAATTACCCCATATATATAATACCCTAATACTCCTTAACCCTAACCCTAATCTTATTTCTTCTCTCCAATCCATCCGGCCTCCTTCCTCTTGATTTTTGCTCCCGGCCTGCCCTTCCCCCCTCACCAGCCGACCTCCATAGCCAGCCTCTCTCTCCCTCCTAGACCTTGCCGACCCCCACATACATCTCCATCACCATACTACATCAAAAACCCAACCATACAAACCCTAAACCTCCTCTCTTGTGTGGCCGGACATCCAAAACAGCACCACCACCATCCAAATCAGTACAAGGCCTTCCCTTTGTGGTGTTTTTGAAGTGGGTATCATCCACTTTGGTTTGTGCATCAAGGAGGTTGATCGTAAGGCGTTTTTGGTTCGTGGGTTTGCTTGGAATTGCGCGTGGAAGGATTTCGTTCGTGGGTTTGTTTCCTAGGCTATTTGCATTGTGTTTCACTCCATTAGAGGCAAGTAACTTGTACATAATTTCATTAGGTTGATACAAGTCAAAAAGTTCACATATAGGGTAGTTGAGACTAGAGACGGCCAAAAATTATATTTTTATTTGTGGGTTTTGTCTCTATTCTGTAAATCAGGCCATAGATGACTTAGTATATGAGAATTGATACGTTTATGCCCTAGGTTTCACCCAAACTTGATTTTGATCGTGTATAAGGCATATTGCATGCTATGTGTTTGATTGATTGCCCATGTGAGAATTATTAGGTTTTGACATGTTAGAAACCCTTAAATATGATATTTAGATGATGGGTATGCTGTGTTTCAAGTTTGGTGGAGTTTGGTTCAATATTATGAAAGTTATGACGTTTCTAAGTCGAGTTGTGAAATCTGGAATTTGCGGGCTGTGCTGTATTGTTTGTTGTTTTCACCTATGCTAGGGTCCGAATCTCAACTTGGAAATTAAAAGTGAAATCGAGACAATTTAATCTATTTTCAAACCCCACCAGTTTTACTGTGTTTGGAGTTCGTATGACTGAGATGTGATAGTTTTGGTACAGACATGTCGGTAGTTTTCAGATTCAGTTTTGTGTAAATTTTGCTAACAGTTTATTTTCAAGAACTAGGCTGTACATAATATCTTGGTATAATATTTTGCTCAGTGTTTCCTTATGATACTAGGGACTACCCAGATTTTTTTTGTATTTTAAAGATGAGTTTTGTGTAGTGTTTCATATCCTTTTCTAAAATCTACTTTTGCTGTAAGTTGCGTGCTGTTCAATATAGAACCCAGTTTTCACCCTATTTTCTTATGTTTTATGAAAATTATTTGTCAGATATGAAAGTTGGAAAATTTTATCTACTTTCACTTCGTTTTGGCAGAATTGGATTTCGATTCACTGATTGCGAGATATCCTTGTTTTCGTACAGCAGTGTTGAGAAATTCCAGATTCGTCAAACTATGATTTTGGGTTACTTTTTATTTTTGATGACCTATCTATACTTACTGGAATATTATGAAACTTATTATTTTGAGTCTATATCTATAGGGGATTACCCCAATTTTTTCGTGGAATTATTTGCTATATTTTAATGCTGTTTTTATGTTTTTAAAGTTGTTCTCCTGTTTTCTGGCTGAACATGAAATCTATGTTCAACTCAGTTTTGAGGTTGAGATGTTGTGAACTAGTATATAACTTTATTATACTCGTTGGATGCGTGTGGATGTCTAGTTTCTAAATCCTTCGACGGATCATTATTTGCATGCTTGTAGCTCTTGGAATCACTGTTTTAGTAATGTTTGGTCTTGCTGTCCTGATTATGAACCTAGACTAATTTGCTCGTGTATGTGAATGTATATCATCCATGCCTGTATATTTTATTCCCTAAACCTAAATCTGATTATATCATATTAGTTTGATATTACTTCGCACACATTCATGTCTGTTTGATAACCATAATAAAAGTAACAAAGCTGGGATTTAAGGAAAGATTTAGTAGTGGATAATATGGAAACGTGTACTTGGAAGGGTACTAGTGTTCCATACTGTTACTATTACTATTTACTGACCCTGTCTACATTACTTCTTATATGAAGGTGTAGAGTAGAAGAGAACCACTAGGTTCTGACTGTTCTGTTTTCTGACCCTGTCTACATTACTTCTTATATGAAGGTGTAGAGTAGAAGAGAACCACTAGGTTCTCACTGTTACTGTTACTGATACCTGAGTACACTGCCCCATCATGGTCCCCTATGAAATCTTACTAAGCGAAACTTTTTGTTGTAGCAACCATGTTGTATGGGCGGCATGAAGTGCTACCTAGTTAGTAATACACACAAGACAGTAAGAACATAAAACTGATACTGTTGAATTGAATACAGTTAGACTGATACTGTTAGACTGAGACGGATATACTGAGACTGTTGGACTGATACTGATATACTGTTATCCTGATTCACTGATATACTGAGATACTGTTACTAGAGACTGTTAGTTTCCTTATGAACTGCCTTTGACATAAAACAGCTGTACTGTTAGGATACCATGCTAGATATTACTGTTGATGCATTATGACATGCTATTAGTTAGTTTTCCCCCATGTGCTTGTATCCTACTCTATTTGTGACCCGCGACTTGCAATTGACGGGTACTTGTGTTTTCTCTTTTTCTTTTTCCTGCATTCGTTGTACTGCAGATTTTAGAGAACAGGTTCCAGATGGTATCAGTGACATGAAGTATTAGTGTTGGATCTTGTTATTATTATTTCTTGTAGTTTGCTTGAACAATAGTTGTATTCATGTATTTGGATTTATTCTTCTATTTGGGCAATGTGACCCAAGATATTTGTGTATTTCAGATCATGACTATTTGAGATTAATATATTTTATTTGAAGTATTCTTGTTGGTATTTGGTTCATATGTACATGTGGTTGACTTTTCTGGCTTCCGACTCTGATTATATTGTGATATGTTGTAAAGAATTCCTGAACAGCTTATAGATGATGAAAATCATTCGCTGGGCTTTTGTTACGTACTCGTATTCCGTATTTTGGGAAAGCGGGGCATGACACCGAGAGAACGATCAACGATCAACAGTCAAAGAAGCCACGTGTCAGTGCTAGAAAGCACCACGTTAGCCAGTGGCCTGCTTCGAACAAACGCGTCCCCGACCCAAAATGGCGCAAAATGTCATTGAGCAGTCAACGGTGAATGGTCAAAGGTGTCACGTGTCAGCACCATAAAGCGCCATGTTAGCTCGGTGGCACGCTTCGAACAAATGTGTCCCCTACCCAAAATGGTGCAAAATGTCGTTGACAAGTCAACGGTCAATGGTCAATGTGCCATGTGTCAGCATAGAAGGACGCCACATAGTTTGGGGTCGCGCATCGAACAAACATGTCCCCGAACTTTGCGAGCGCAAATGGTCAACGGTAAATGCCTCGTTTCCACTGTCCGATCTCTCCAATTCTCGCGCCAAATCTTCATCAACGATTGAGTCGATCATAGGAAAACTAGTTCAAAAAAAAAGGTTGACCGGGTCAACAGTAAACTTGGACTAGTCAACGCCACATGGCATCGTCACAGCGCCACATTAGCTCGGTGGCTACCCTTGTGCAATTGCATCCCCGATCCAAGCACTGGAAACGACGGCCATGAACTCCTCCTAACCCATGCTCGGTTGATTAACGCTCCAGATTTCGACACGTCATCATGTATTAATTAATTCCTTTATTTAATTATTAAATCGAATTAATTATTTAAAAATTCCAAAAAAATAATTAAAATCATAAAAATTAATTGAAAATTCTAAAAATAATTATTAATTAAAAAAAATTATTTTAAAATTCTGAAAAAAATAATTATTAATTTAGAATAATTAATTAAAATTTTGAAAATTAATTATTAAAATTCAAAAATTGAATAAAAATTCAAAAAATGATTAAAAATTGGAAGAAATTCAGAAAAATCTAAAAATATTACAAAAAAACCCAGAAAATTCTAAAAATAATTTTGGGTATTTTACAAGCCCAGAATAACATCGTTACACCTCAAGCAAAATCCAAGCTTCCCGAGAACTCTGATAAGTTATGTAAACCATTAAAAACGGGCGAACTACTCCTCAAAGGCTGTGAAATTCAGTATTCGGAGTGGGGTGCTTGTGATATGAGTAGAAATAGAACCAAATTGGGACCGTTCAAATCAGGCACAAATCTTAAAGATCTCAGGGTAAAATGATAAATTTTACTAGAAACTGGTCTATGAATGGAAACTAGGCATCTCTCAAGCCCAATAGACCAAAACGGATCTGTCTTACTGGGTTGTCATAACCTCCCAATATAAATGAATCCATATAATTTAAATATGATTTAAACTCATGATTATTCATAAGAGACAGTTCAAAAACCATAGCTCCTATCATGGGAAGAATTTTAACTCAATCTCCATAACCACCCGTATCTCTTTATGAAGAGGAGATACCCAATTCAATCCAAAAATACTGGGAAGTAGAGATAAATCATTATCTTGAAATTGACCCCCAAAGCGACAATAAATACCCTATACCTCTACAAGAACAAGGTAATCAATTTTTTTCGACCAAAAGCTCTTTCTTTCTATTCTTATGTTTTGATTTGAGCATCGGAGGGTCTATCGCTGGGGTCAATCCAAGTATTTCAGACTTTTGCAGGTCAATCGAAGGGATCGTCGCTATCAAGATCAGATCCAACGGTGCAAACGAGTTAGATTCAGGAGTTAACAGCAATCAGAAATAGTCAACATCAGTGAAAGTCAAAAAGGCCAGTTTTTTATTATTCTTAAAAGAACTCATAACATCTGTTTGGTCCCACACAAAAATTAGCAGCAACAGGTCTAAACAATTAAGATAAGTTAAACAACTCTGACGAGAGCTCAACTCTGTGAAAGGATGGAAACAACTCTACGACGTGTCTTATTCCAATATGCAAAATTTAGGTGGCATTTAGGTAATGTTAAGCCGTTCACAGTTTATACTCTTGCAGGCCAGGAATATAGTCAAGTCAGAATTCAGTTTTTTGGGGGACAAAGGTAGGAAAGGCTTGCCAATATGGTCCAACGTTCTTGGTGAGTTAATTTAAGTCCGGTAGGGTAAGCTAGCTCTAGGTCAAAATAATTATAATTGAACTAAGGACATACACTAGAAAGGGAGATGTGATGAAACCTGGGCAAACGTAAGTGGGGCATCTCTATATAGTGGGACGGTGTAATCTGGGACTATAGATCTAGTCGGGCGGTGTACTCCGGGACTGTGATTGCTGTGCGGAGCGAGACAAACCTTAATTTAATTCCGGATTACGAATGATCGGGCGGTGTACTTCTGGATCATGAATAGTCGGGAGGATAGGAGGTGGATCTGCAACACATTCCGAGCTAGAGCGGCACTTGCAGGATGTTTGCACGACGAGGATTCTGTATAGTCGGGCGGTGTAATCCGGGGTTGGAATCCATACTCGTGGGGCATCTAAGACTTATTTTTGTTACCGTAGTAAGATTTCATAACGAGGAACTGAACCCTATAATGAGAAGTACGTTAAGGGCTTGCCCTCAAAACTATGTAGTATGAGATGTATAGAATCCGAACAAGTGCGCATTATTGTTGCATCGTAAGTATGAATGTCTGCATTAGTCGTTAAGTTCATTTCATACACTAATATATTTAGGGTAGTCATGTTCCACATTTTGTTTGGCAATTAAGTTTGTGATTGTTAAAATAGAAGTACTGTTGTATTATAGCATTGCGTCAGTTGTATGAAACTGACGTGTCCGCAGTTTTTAAATTGCAGGACACAGATTAGCAAGTGACGAGGATATGAGTTCGGTGTTGGTGGTTGTTGCAGGACTGAAAAATGTTTGATGTTATAAATTGTAATTCTTTTATGTAAATTTTTGCTGCATATTGTAATTAATAACATTGTAATGAAAAAGTTTTAAATTCACTGTATTTTTGTACGAAATTGAAGTAAAGATCCTATCTGTCCTACGAATTACCTATGTTTGGAATTCATGGCGTTACAGAGATCGGAGATGCACGATACCACACTGTGTAATTCCAAACATAGGTAATCCGGGGCAAACATAAATGTGCTTTGATACCACTCTATAATGCCCCGGATTTCAAACATAGGTAATTCGTAGCACAAATAGGATCTTTACTTCAATTTTGTACAAAAATGCAAGGAATTTAAAACTTTTTCATTACAATGTTATTAATTACAATATGAAGCGAAAATTTACATAAAAGAATTACAATTTATAACATCAAACATTCTTCAATCCTATGACAACCACCAACACCGAACACATATCCTCGTCGGTTGCTAATCCGAGTCCTACAACTTGAAAACTACGGGCACGTCAATTGTAGACAACTGACACAATGCTATAATATAGTGATTCCTCTATTTTCACAATAAAAAATTTGAATGCAAAACAAAATGTGGAATGTGACTATCCTAAATATGTCAGTGTATGATACAAACTTAATGACTATTGCAGACATTCATACTTACGATGCAAACACAAATGCGCACTTGTTCGGTATCTATGCATCCTATACTACATAGGTCCGAGGGAAAGCCCTTAACATACTCCTCATTATAGGGTTCAATCCCTCATTATGAAATCCTATTGCGGTAACAAAAACAAGGTTTAGACGTCCTTGAAGCATGGATTCCCGTCCCTGAGTACAACGCCTGAATTTACAGAATCCTCGTCGTGCAAACATTTCGCAAGTGCCGCTCTAGTCCGGAATATATTTGAGAACCGTTGTAACTACCGTTTTCATTCTTTTCCTTTTTCCCTCCAATGTAATCTTTATTTGCAATTTGAATAATATATTCTATATTTTTCCTTGATCATCTCAATTAAATTGTTCATGAACTACTCTTTTTCTTCTTGTTGGACTATTTTCTTGTTGATCCTATTTTTATTTGATTGTGAATATTTTATTTTGATTCATATTGCCTTCAAACCTATCTCTTATTGAACCCAAAATCCAATTGCAATTATTTCTAGATCCAAACCCATTATTTTTGGATCCTAGCCCAATAACCCAACAATCTAATTATATCCTATATATACTACCCTAATGCAAACCCTAAAAACACAACCCTATGCTAGCCTTCTTTCTCTCTCTCTCCTCTCTCCCCGTCAGCCGACCGACCCCCATCTGCTCCATCTGCCTAAACCATTTCCTCTCCGGTGACCTCCCATCAGCGCCGTTAGCACCCCCGAGCGCCGCCCTACACCCAGACCTATCGATGCCCTCTGCTGCTCCTTTTTCCCCTCGATAGTAGCCACCCGAGACCCGCTCAAGCCCACCTCCAGTCGACGCTAGCGCTTCAGTCGACCGCCGTCGCGCCTCCAGCTACCCTTCACCCGCCGTCAGCCACCACCACCAGCGACAGCCACCCTTGCTGCCTTGCTCTTACTGTTGCTGTGCACTTTTGCTGTTTTGCTGTGTTCTCTTGTGCACGTAGTGTGCACGTATTGTTGCGGTTCGTGTTCATTGCTCCTAGATTCTCATCTCGTTATTCTTTGGTATTTGAACTAATCGTCAATAAGGCAAATCACTTTTCTCTTGAATTGAATATTGTATCAAATTCAAGTTTTTATTGAAATTCTTGTAAGTAGATCCTAATCGTTCATCGTATCGTATACTATTGTTCCTCTTTTGTTAAGTATATTGAGGGTTTACACGAGCTAACCCAAATATCCTTGACTTCGTGCCTTTGTTGACTCTAAAAAATTGAATCTTTCATGCATTCATATAGTATTGATAATAGGGGTTATTCATACAAACAACATACAAATAATCTATCGTAGAACTAATTATTAGGTTGTGTGCTTGAATGATCGATTGATGTTTTGTTGTTGTTAAACTAGTGTATGTGTGTACTCTTAATTATGATTACCATGTTATTGCACCTAACATGCTGATTATGAAGTTTGTTAACTATTGAATTGGAACCCATCATGTTAGATCGCTTTATTTCATGAAATATATCGAAAATATGTATGTTTACTGTCTGTCTGGAATTTGTGAGTCGTTTTCGACCCAGTATTTCACATAAAAATTAATAACTTTCTGAACAAGAATTGTAGCCCTTTGTCTCTAGTTTCCATAACAACTAAGATATTTGAATTCCGAGTTGTATTACAAAAGTTATGATTATTTTACTACTGCTGCATTTTATTTCCAGAATTTCAGATTCATGTATGTTTTTATGTTTAAACTAAAGGCTAATTTAATGTTAGAATAATGCTCTGATAATTTCCAGAATGATAGTTAACATGTTTAGGAGTCTAATGAATATTTTTTATGAATTTATAATTGAGTTTTCGTTGATCCTAATGATACAACAACTTGATGTCGATTTTCAGTCAGAAATGTAATCTGTAAAGAACGATGTATTTGACCTAGCTACTGTTGTCGGATTTTGTATTTTAAATATGCGTTGGAATTGTTTGGAAGTCTAGTTTCCAGAACTTCTGATGGATTCAGTTTTTGATTTCTGTAGCAGCGAGAGAACTGATTTTTTTACAGTGATCTCCTGCTATCAAGAATTGTGTTTTCAGATTTCCTTAATATTATTATATATACATCGTTGTATTGTATGAATTGAAGTGTGTGTATTGCATTGCATGATCCTAATGTACTATTGTCATCATACTATTTATCCCATCTAAAGCTATTATCCTATGTTCCTTTATTGTTACTATCGTTCTTCTAATGTCTCTAAATTGCACAATATATTGTTTGAATCGATAAAATAATTAACAAGCTGGGGTTTAAGGAATTGACTTGAGTAGTGAACAATATAGAGACTATGTCAGCTAGTGTTTTATCGATTGATTTTTGGAGCGCTGACTACGGCACCCTGATGTGTCTAAATTTTATGTAATTATTTGTACTCATTAACCAAAAAATTGCCTGCATTCCTCTATAATGTTTATAATTCATCTTATTTCCATAAGATTTCAAGTAATTAATTATTTTTTAAGAAATAAGATTTTTGATGCAAAATATGAAGATTTTCGATAAAAAATCAACAAACAAAACAAACAGAATGATTTATTTATTTTTATTGTTTTGTTGAATTTAAATTTTACAATTTGGCCATGAGAAAAATAAAATACAAATTTCAATTTGCCAACTGAGCTGAAAGTGCAATAAACAATTTAAAAAAGGTTTAAATGAGCTAATATAATTTTTAGTTAGTTTAATTGAGTTAAACTAATTAATTTTATTCTTATATTTATTTTTATATTTAAATCCAAATTTCCAATTTTATTTTGTGTGTGCAGCACGTGTTTGAAGAAAAAATAAAGAGAAGAAACAAATAAATGAAGAATAGGGGGTTTTCTGCAAAAGTAAACCCTAAATCACTATTCCCGTGCCTATAAATTGAAGAGAAGACAAGAAGAGAAATATAGCGCTTAACGAGGGAAAGAGCGATGACCAATCCCTATTATTATTATTAAAAAGAAAAATTAATAAAGAAACAGATAGAGAGAGCACAGCGGTCTGAGATGTTCAACGGAAGAGAGAGAAGAGGCAGGCGTGAGTGGGCTTCTGTCTGACGTGGCGTCCTTGCGCCTGTGGCTCAAGACAGTAGAGGACGTGACAACTCTGTGGGCCCGCATGCTGACATGGCGCACCGAAGCCCAAGCGACGTGACAGCGCTGACGTGGACGGTATGGCGGTTCAGAACGAAACAGAGAGAACAGAAGAAAGAGATTGGGGAACCTTTTGTGCAACTTGGTTGTGTGCTTTTCGAGGCATTTGGTTTGTAATTTCTTTTACAAAAACAGTTCTTTTTTGTATCTCTTTTCTTTCTCTAATTTTTTATAATGCAATCCAAGACAGTATTTGTTAGTTGCAATTTTACTATAAACTAAATTTACTTTTCTAGGGCTACGATGTAGCCTAGTTTTGAGAACACAATTTTAATTCCATATTATTTTTCTATTTTTCCATGGTTGTGTGTTTGATTTTTATTCTTAATGAGTACAATTGGTGGACAGACACTTGTATGATTTATTGGATTATGGAGAGACCGAGAGGTAATTTGTGATTTAAAATTGTAAATTAAACACCATTGATTGAGCGAAATTAGAGATGTTGATGTGACCGTTAAGAAATCCACAGAACTTAATGAGTCTTCAATTAATTAAATTTGTGCATGAACTATGAAAAACTATTAGTTGGACATATTTTTGGTGTTGTTCGACAGAAAGCATTGAATAATTTGGAAATTTTGGTCTACAACTTGGAAAAATAATCTTTTTATTCATATGGAATTATAAATTGTGTGGGATGAACTAGGTGAAATCAAAATCCCTAGAATTAATTTTGCCATTAACAAATCACAAAAATATCAGATTCCGCACCCTTTAATTAAGTTAATTAGATTTTTAGATTAATTTAATTTAGTTGTCTTCTTTATTAATTTCGATCTTCCATATAGTAATTAATCTAGTAATATCAGTACTCAATAAAATAATTAGTCCTTGTGGGTTCGATACTCTTTTCACTTAACTATACTATTTGTTGTGATTTTATACACTTGCAAAAATTCACACCAAGTTTTTGGCGCAGTTGCCGGGGACTAGTTATTCTTTTCTTGATATTGAAAACTGCTAGATTATTACTAGTTTGGATTTTTATTTTTATTTTTGTTTTATTATTATTTTACCTCTTTATTTTTTTGACTAACTTTTATTTTCATTTTTTTCTTATTTTATTTTTTAGCTTTTCTATTATTTTTCAAATACTTATATTTCAGGATATACAAGTACATTATCATGGCGAACTATGAGAACAAGGCTTTGAGAGACTATGCTATGCCCTCAATTCATGAAGCAACATCAAGCATAAAGAGGCCAGTTTTTGAAGCTAACG
Source organism: Hemerocallis citrina (assembly GCA_017893485.1). Lineage (NCBI taxonomy): Eukaryota > Viridiplantae > Streptophyta > Magnoliopsida > Asparagales > Asphodelaceae > Hemerocallis > Hemerocallis citrina. Next base: position 35,949,981 of record CM030360.1, read on the forward strand.
ATTTTGAGATTAAACCGGTGATTATTCAAATGATTCAACAGACTGTTCAATTCTGGGACTATCGCATGAGTATCCTTATGTTCACAATGAAAACTTTCTGGAATTTTAATCACAATGGAGTATCAAATGATGCAATCAGATTGAGACTCTTTCCTTTTTCGTTAAGAGATAAGGCAAAGGCTTGGCTAAATTTTCTACCACCCGGTAGTATTACTACTAGGGAGGGACTTGCACAAAAATTTCTAGCTAAGTATTTTCCACCGGTAAAGACAGCAAAGCTAAGGAATGAATGATATTGCCACATTCACTCAGTTTGAGACCGAGTCTTTGTATGATGCATGGGAGAGGTACAAAGAGTTATTGAGAAAGTGTCCTCATCATGAACTACCAAAATGGCTACAAATTCAAATATTCTATAAGGGTTGGGAGTTACAATCGATCTATGGTTGACGCAGCAGCTGGAGGTGCACTTATGAGCAAAACTCATGAAGCAGCATATGAAATTTTAAAGGAGATGACATCAAATAATTACTAGTGGTCTTCAGAGAAAACAATGCCAAAAAAAGTGGCTGAAGTTTTTGAACTTGATCTTATTACTACTTTAACTGCACAAATTGATATTTTATCTAAAAAATTAGGCAATATGAACTTTAATGCTATTCAATCTAATATGATTTGTGATCTTTGTGCAGGAAATCACTCACGTACAGATTGCCAAGTGGGGAACCCTTTTTCTCAATCAAATTTCAATCAAGCAAATTACGTGTCAAATTTTCAACATCAAAACAATCCTTATTCGAACAAGTATCATCAAGAATGGAAAAACCACCCCAATTGTCCATGGAACAACGATCAAGGAGGAGCAATTAGACCACCTTAAAATTTTTCACAGCAAGAAAAGAAGCCGACACTTGAAGATATGTTTATGCACTATATGCAGAAGATAGATATTGCAATCCAAAATGTTGCAACTTCAAATTCAGCTTCAATTCGCAATCTTGAGGTCCAAATTGGTCAAATTTTAAATATTCTTAATGAAATAATGGCAGGAGCATTACCAAGCAACACAATGGTTAATCCCAATGAGCATGTCAAAGAAATAACACTAAGAAGCAGGAGGAGAATTGAGCAACCACAAGAGGAAGATTGCGAACAAAATGTGGTTGAAAAGGAAGAAGAGTACAAACCAATTGCGGAGGAACAAACACAGCATGAGCAAGTAACTTTTGATGTTTTTTCCAAGAAGTTTTCTGCCGAAGAACAGTCGTGTTTTCAAGTAAGCAAAACTGATTTAATTGTGGACGAGAAACATAAGGCCAAAGTTGAAAAATTACCAATCGAAGTATGTCCAATAAATTCAGCAAGTCTTTAACCTGAGAAAAGAAAAAAATTTAGAATGTGTTATGTATTTGGATGCTGCACCATCTATTCATTCATTTTTTCAGCAAAAATTCAATGAGGTGGGGATATCAAAGACGTCATCATCAAGAAAGAAACGACTCAAACTAGAGCTTGAACCTGATCCACACCTGAAGAGAAGTATTAGAAAAGATGTTTTGATACTGTTGGATCTTGGCGTCACATAACCATCTCACTATCAAGTCTGGCTGAAGACTTAAAACTTAGTGCTTCTTGGGAGGCAACCCATGTTTTCTTTTACTGAATTTAGATTTGATTTTTCTTTTAGTTTATTATTATTATAATTTTTGATTTTATTTTGTAGGATTGCATGAGTTTGGAGCTGTTTTCTACACCTACATTGATGGCTGTTTTTTAGCAGGATGGAGTCAGAATCTGGAAAAGTGTTCTAAAGAGAAACTGTAGGCAATTTTCTTAGCTTTCCAGCACAAAAAAAATAATCAGCCCATTTGGACATCTACAGCTCCAGATATCACTGAAACACTGAACGCCGTGCGTGCAAAATTTTTAAGACGAATCAGAGGAGAAATTCTGAACTTTTTGCATTCTTTTTGTTTTTCTTTTTCCTTTCCCATTGAAGACAATGTGATATTCAAGTTTGGGGGAGGGGTTGCAAATTTATTTTTTATTTTATATATATTTGAAAGAAAAACAAAATAATATGGATTTCAATTAGGCTTACCATAACACTTTTGAGTTCATTATTTTGCTAAGCATTGATTTTTTTTTAGGATAGAAAATTTCTTATAAAACAAGATTAAGCATACTTATTTACTTTAGGATTATTGAATTTCAAAATTCCTTACAAAATTGTATGAGTCATGCGATTATACATAAAAGAAAAATGTGATGCTTTTTCTTGTGATTATCCCCTTTAATCTAGTCCTAAACAGAGTTTAAGTAAATAGAGTGATAATGATCAAAAAATTATATGAATAAATTTTATCTACTCCAACGTTTTGAGTTGCTTAGTAACTAGGGGCATTCATCACAAATGTTTACTTTTACGTCAAACGGCAACTTGAAATATGAGTATGCAAAGCACTCTATGTTTGTGACTTGTTGAGTAACCGGATGAATTCATCACAAATGTTTGCATTCACGTCAAAAGATAAGTGACAACTTAGAGAAGAAGAAAGAAAAAAAAACCTCTAGTTTGCTACTCAGTTTGTAGTAGTGAGAAGGGGTAATTACAGATGGAGTTGTTACATAATATAATTACATTAATTGCATAACAAATATGATTGAGTTTGAAATTATGAATAAATAATTGCACTGGAGAAAGTGAGTATGCTTGGTTTTACGTTATGTGCTATTGTTTATGTGTTAAATTGAAATTTTGATGCTTGCATGACGAGATCTCTTGGTGTGATGAGTTGAGCCTATTATTGATTATTATTAATCCCTTATTCATGATTTTACTTTTTGCTCGAGGACGAGCAAAATCTTAAGTTTGGGGGTATTTGATGTGTCTAATTTTTATGTAATTATTTGTACTCATTTACCCATAAAAATTGCTTGCATTCGTCCATAATGTTTATAATTCATCTTATTTTCATAAGATTTAAAGTAATTAATTATTTTTGAAGAAATAAGATTTTTGATGCAAAATGTGAAGATTTTCAGTAAAAAATCAACAAACAAAACAAACAGAATGATTTATTTATTTTTATTGTTTTGTTGAATTTAAATTTTACAATTTGGCCATGAGAAAAATAAAATACAAATTTCAATTTGCCAACTGAGCTGAAAGTGCAATAAACAATTTTAAAAGGGTTTAAATGAGGTAATATGGTTTTTAGTTAGTTTAATTGAGTTAAACTAATTAATTTTATTCTTATATTTATTTTTATATTTAAATCCTAATTTTCGATTTTATTTTGTGTGTGCAGACATGTTTGAAGAAAAAATAAAGAGAAGAAACAAATAAATGAAGAATAGGGGGTTTTCTGCAAAAGTAAACCCTAAATCACTATTCCCGTGCCTATAAATTGAAGAGAAGACAAGAAGAGAAAGATAGTGCTTAACGAGGGAAAGAGCGACGGCTAATCCCTATTATTATTATTAAAAAATAATTAATTAATGAAACAGATAGAGAGAGCACAGCGGTCTGAGACGTTCAACAGAAGAAAGAGAAGAGGCAGGCGTGAGTGGGCTTCTGTCTGACGTGGCATCCTTGCGCGTGTGGCTCAAGACAGCAGAGGACGTGATAGCTCTGTGGGCCCGCTTGCTGACGTGGCACACCGAAGCCCAAGCAACGTGACGGCGCTGACGTGGACAGTATGGCGGTTCAGAACGAGATAGAGAGAAGAGAAGAGAGAGATTGGGGAACCTTTTGTGCAACTTGGCTGTGCGCTTTTCGAGGCGTTTGGTTTGTAATTTCTTTTACAAAAATAGTTCCTTTTTGTATCTCATTTCTTTCTTTAATTTTTTATAATGCAATCCAAGACAGTATTTGTTAGTTGCAATTTTACTGTGAACTAAATTTACTTTTCTAGGGCTACGATGTAGCCTAGTTTTGAGAACACAATTTTAATTCCATATTATTTTTCTATTTTTTCATGGATGTGTGTTTGATTTTTATTCTTAATGCGTACAATTGGTGGACAGACATTTGTATGATTTATTGGATCATGGAGAGACCGACAGGTAATTTGTGATTTAGAACTATAAATTAAACATCATTGATTGAGCAAAATTAGAGATGATTTACCGCGATTGATGTGACCGTTAAGAAATCCATAGAACTTAATGAGTCTTCAATTAATTAAATTTGTGTATGAACTATGACAAACTATTAGTTGGAGATATTTTTGGTGTTGTTCGAGAGAAAGCATTGAATAATTTGGGGATTTTGGTCTACAACTTGGAAAAATAATCTTTTCATTCATATGGAATTATAAATTGTGTGGGATGAACTAGGCGAAATCAAAAGTCCTAGAATTAATTTTTCCATTAAAAAATCACAAAAATATCAGATTCTGCACCCTTTAATTAAGTTAGTTAGACTTTTAGATTAATTTAATTTAGTTGTCTTCTTTATTAATTTTGATCTTCCAAATCGTAATTAATCTAGTAATATTGGTACTCAATAAAATAATTAGTCCTTGTGGGTTCGACACTATTTTCACTTAACTATACTACTTGTTGCGATTTTGTACACTTGCAAAAATTCACACCACACCCCAATCTTTCATGTATCGTTTCAGTGTATTGTTTCAGTGTATCATTATAGTGTATCGTGCAACAAAGTTGCTATCGTATCAGTGATTATCGTACTGACACATGATCTATAGAATTCACCACTAGTGTCTAAATGACATTGTTTATATGCATCGAACATGTAGTATGTGATGCAGTAGTACGTGCATTAGTTAGGTTAAAAATTAATAGAATTAAGAATTGACACAACATCGACATTGCATATTGAACATTATCATTTCTATTGATATCAAATATTGCCTAAGTGTTATTAACATAGACCATTGAACATTGTCATCGAATATTGAATCATTGTTTATAACCATTGCATTGACTATCATTGATATTGATTATTGCTATCGTCCATTATTATTGATTCCGATTGACCCACTGAATTCATTGTTATATCATTATCCCATTGTTTCTTTGCTTTCTCTACTTGCTGTTCATGACTTGCTCTAAGGATAAATTTTCTCCTGTTTTTAGATGAAGTGTTCATAGGTGATCAAGGAGAATTACCTGCAGGATTTGGAGAACATGCTTTCTAAAGATCTGTTGCTTTCTAGTTGATTATTATTTCATTGAACTTATTGTATTGAAACTTATTATCATTGTGTTTGGATTTATTATTGTATTGGGCTTATGTCCCACATATTGTTATTTGTTTCCAGATGTTGGATTATCATATTTGGTTATTTCATATTGTCTTATTCCAAGTATTATTGTTCATGTGGTTGTTATTATTGTCTGCGCAATTGTTTTTGTATTGTTTATATTGTTGAGTTAAATGGGTAAACAGCTTATGGATGAGACAAATCATTTACTGGGCCAATGTCACGTGCTTGTGTTCCGTATTTTTGGGAAGCAGGGCGTGACATCCGTATCCTATCCGCCCGACCATTCATGATCCCGGAGTACACTGCCCGATCATTCGTAATCCCGGATTTAATTAAGGCTTGTCTCGCTCCACATAGCAATCACAGTCCCGGAGTACCCTACTCGACTGGATCTATAGTCCCGGAATACACTGTCCGGCTATAAAGAGACGCCCCCTTACGTTTGCCCAGGTCTTATCACATGTCCTTTTCTACTGCCTGTCCTTAGTTCAATTATAATTATTTTGACCTAGAGCTAGCTTACCCTGCCAGACTTAAATTAACTCACCGAGTTGGCCCATATTGGCCACTTCTCAAGATTTCATTTATCACAATTTTCCGGTCACTACGGGTCTCGCTCAGCCTCTAAAATCCATCATTCTCAGCACAGAGATCTTTTAGGTCATTCTTAACCTCTCCGTAAACATTTCTCATTCATTACAAATTATTTGATTCTTTCATTCATTCTCTTTAAATTTATCAATCTCAAGTAAATAAATAACTTCTCATACCTTTATAACAACATTTCAATGACATTCCAACTTGATAAACCCTTGCAAATATAATGTCTAATTTTTCATATTCATCCTTTAATTATCTCTTAATTTGTCATCTAGCACAATTAACATAAATTCCAAATTTAAACTCGTTTTTATACAATATAAAATTTCTAGAATAAATCTTGATTAAAACCATCATATTTCAATCTTTTAATCACATTTAATTTAAAACGAAATAGCTCCAAAATTTACTACTTAAAGTAATTTAATTTACAATGTATTTATTCCACAAAATAATTCATGAATTAATATATATAATCTTATCAAAATATTCCATTAATTCCCTATCTAAATTTTAAAAACTTTCTCAAAGAAAAGGATGAAAGAAATAAAAAATATATAAAAAATACAATTTTACGACATTAGGGATCGAACCCGAGCGAACGCCACTGCTCCAAACCGCACCCAACAACCAACATTCTAACTCATTGTGGGTGAAGAAAGCTTCACAATTTTTTTATAAGTTCCTGTCCACTATTTAATGAGTTAATAAAAGTTTAGAAAAGAAAACAAAGTTGCAAGAACTCGAACCCGCAACCAACCAAAGCCCAGTCGCACGTGCACAGTGCACAGTGCACTGAACTCAACCAACAACCAGTAAGTCCAAGAGGACTCGCAGTCCACAATCGCACATAATTTATTTTTGAATGTGGAACTCTCTGTTTCACATCGAAGATAACAATTTAGTCATAATTCAATTCTACAATCACTCTCACAACTTCTATACACTATATTACGAATTCTAATAAATTTCCAGATAAGAACTTATTTAATCTAGTACATTTCAACATAAATTCATGCATGTGCCAATCTACTAGTACTTGATATGAAATTTAACATATAATTTGCATGTATAAATTTGGTTATACTTATAGTTCAAATTCATAATAATAAATTAATTCACATGAACAATATTCATTCAATATCTAAAATTTTAGAGAAGGCGATCACATAAGACACTACTACGATTATGGAATCTAATTACCATTGCACATATGATTTAGAATATAAATCTACTCCTACATCAATTTAGACAAAAACTTGAGAGCACTCCTACACATATACATTTCACATATGAATTTAATCATCTATATATTTACACCTAAGTATGCATAATCTAAAAAGCATTAGAAAATAGTAGTGACGTCTACCTATTTTTTGATGAATCCATGGCAATTAGAATTCCTAGAAAATAATCCCCGAGCCTCCTCCTCAAAATTCAAGCTCCAAAGAAAACAACAACAAGATGGAAGCTCCAAGTACGAAAAAAAAATGAATTTTTTTTTCGTACTTTCCTTAGGCATTGGCCGGGATGGGATTTTTTTATAAAAGGGAAAGATGTGGGGAGTTTTAAACTACCCACTCAGCCTATAACTACCCACCATCTTAATCAATTTTTTTTGTTTCCCTCCTATTCAATTTGGACGGCCATTAATGTGGGAAAATGCACGGATTTTAAATGGGTTTGTGTGAGCACATAAAATACTGTAACACCCCACAAAACTGAGTAAAAATAATTTTGCCCTCGTGAGTTGCGCACATGTATTTTGTATCGTTACGAGTAATATTCGTAACGTATTTTTATATAAATATCATATGTATTTTATATTCTGATTATTTATATGTTTTCTGTTTTCTCAAAACTCATTTTATTCTTATTTTTAGCCAACTCAAACATTTATTTTAATCCATGTTTTACGTACATTGCACGTGCTTTTAATACATGTATCGATTAAGTATATTTTTCTTTACGTAAAATATTCATAACATTATTGTTCTACGTATTTTGTATTTTGACTGTTTTCCTCCCAAATTAATTTATAATATTTTTATACGTTCATTGCACATGGAAATTTCAAGCAATTTTAATCCAAAAAGAATTTCCTAAGAATGATATATATTCTCATTTTTATCTAAGTTATTATTATTTTTTTTAATCAATAGGCCTAAAGTCTCTTTTCAAGCCCACTAGAAACTCATTAAAATGAAGAAGCCCATTAATTAATTCTGCTTTAAATAAACACTTTTAAATCCTACACTTGTCATGTAACAAATATATACATTTAGGCTATAAACAAATAATTGAAAAAGTGAATGAGAAGTGTGCACATGTGGGAAATCCAAAGATTGGCCAATTCATGAAGGAATGAGAAGAGGTGGGGGTTTGTGTAGTAATGTTGAGTGGGTGATTAATTTTGATAATGAGTTTTTATTTTTGGGTGGTGGGTGTCTCTTCATGCACCCATTTAGCCCTATAAATAGCTCCTCCTAATTCATGAACAAATGCACCAAGAATCAAAAGAAAGGAAACAAAAGATAAGAAAGATAAGAAAAGCAAGAGAGGAAAAGAAAGAAGAAAGTTGTTTGAGTTCTTGCTTGGAGTAAGGAAGGCTTGCTAGGAGGATAAGGGAGTCCAATTCTTGGAGCTAGGAGCAACTTCTAGGAGTCTTCTTCTACATTAGAATCATCATTGAGGTGAATGTCTTCTTGAACTTTCTAAATTATAGTATCATGCATGTGTAGGTAAATTGATATATAAAATTGGTATGCACATGAGTAGTGATTAAATTGTAATGATGATATTTAGAATGAAAATGCATGCTAATTGAAAAATTGTCATGAAAATAAATTGATTGATGTTGTTTTATTGCATGGTAGTACATCATGATTAAATTAAATGATATGAATATAGATTTGTACACGAAGTTACTAATTCATGCTAAGAAAAGTTACTGTTTTGAATTTTTTTTGCACATCAGAAAATCGTATCTAATAAAATAGTTGGAATCTAGAACTAAAACTTTTTGGGAAGCATCTTGTATGTGTCAGGAACATTCCTTTAAAATTTTATAAGATTTGCAGTTCGTTTACTATTTTAATAAAATCTAAACTCAAAACTGCTTAGTAGTTGGCTGGTTGCTGGAAATCTGCACATCTTTCGGTTTTTGATCAATTCAGCATTGTAAATGAAATAATTTGAGAAAATTCAGAACTAAGAAGTTGTAGTAGACTTGTTAAAATTTCTGAAAATTCCAAGAAATCAAATTTTCATAAAGAATTGAATTTTATATGAATTTTATAAGACTGTACAATGATAGTATTTCAGTATTTCGACCTTACTGTATATTTCGAAGAATTCAGGGTTATAGATACAGTATTTTGAGGAAAATTATAACTAAGAAATTGTAGTAGACTTGTACCTCTTTCTTTTTATTTAAATAACGCAAAGTTTCGTGAAGTATATGGTTTTCTACAATTTTTACAAATAGCATGAAATACAATTTCTGATTTTGAATTTACTGTTTTGCAAACATAAACGAGGTGATTGAAAATATATTCTTGCTGTTTTAAGTTATATTTTGGAAAAATAAAAATCATATTCATGTTTAGATGAGATGTGGACTCAAGGAAAATATATATATGGTTAATGATATTAGGAATTGGTTTAACACAAATCAAAGGAAAATGATGAGATGAATTTTGAATGATGAATTTTAAGAAATTATATTTTAATCTTAATTTACTTGTATTGAGAAAGTTTGATGAATATGAAAAGTGTATTATGAAAATAAATAGTTTGAGATTTTACTTCATGATTGATAAATAAGAATGAATGAAAGGATTGATTGAGTTGTGAATAAATGAATTTGAGAACATGAATAAATGAAATTAAGAACATGAGTTATAAGGGTATGAGTACCCCAAGTTGTTGAACATGGAAAGATGTTGATTCTAGAGGCTTAGTGATACCTAGGTACCATCAAAATTAATGGAAATGAGTAATTGATTTTTCAGAAGTAGCCAATATGGGTTGTCGTTCTCGGTATTTTTGTGTAAGACCGAATGGAGGGTAAACTAGCTCTAGGTGGTATTATTTATTCATGTTCAAACTTGAGAATTAGGCACAAATTGAAGATGTAGTAAACTTGGGCAAACGTGAGTAGAGGGCCTCTATATAGTCGGGCGGTGGATTTCGGGACTATAGACCCAGTCGGGCGGTAGATTCTGGGACTGTGGTTGCTTGCGATGGAGGCAAGACTTAATTAAATTCGGGATTATGATTGATCGGGCGGTGGATTCCGGGATCATGATTAGTCGGGCGGATAGTAGGTCGTACTCCAGTGTATATGCGTATACCGGGGCTAGAGGGACACTTGTGGGTTGTTCGCATGACGAGGTATCTGTATAGTCGAGCGGTGGATCTCCGGGACTGGAATCCGTACTCGGGAATGTCTAAACTTTGTTTTATTACAGGATAGTTTTCATGGTGAGGGATTTAACCCTTTATCGTGGAGTACGTAGGTGCTTACCCTCGGACCTATGTAGTATGGGATGCATAGAATCCGAACAAGTATGCATTAGTGTCATTGTAGTATAACATCTGCATTTGGCATTAAGTCATATCATACACTGACATATTTAGGATAATTACTCTTTACACTTTTTTATGGATTCAAGTTTGTGATTATTTAAGTAAGAAATTTCATTATAATACAGCATAGAGAGGATCACTGTTTATAATATTGCGTCGGTTGTAAGCAACTGACGTACTCATAGTTTCATATGCAGGTCTTGAAACTTACAGGAAGATGTAAAGATGAATTTGATGCTAATGTTTACTTACATGCCAAAATTGTTAAAATTGTCCTGTTGTACTTCATTTATTTTCTGCTGCGTTATTGTTGTAAAAGAACAATGTTGTAATAAAAAATTTTAATTTCCTTGTAAAATTGTACGAATTGAAGTAAAAGATCCTGTTGTAATACGAATTTCATGTAAATGAAATTCGGGGTGTTACAAATACACACCAAAAATATTAAGAATTTTAATTACTATGATCATATGTATTACCCAATTTATTATGAATTTAAACTAAGCTAGTTTCATTAAAACTAGACTGTACATTTATACTTTGTAAATAGGAGAAAAATATTTACATAACTAAATTTTTTTACAATCGACACGTGCACTGCAAAGACGTGCATTGCACGTATGAACAAAATATATTTGAGTTGAAATTAAAATAGAAGATAAAAATAAATTCAAATACATAATTTAAATTCGAAAGAACGAAAAATTGCCATAACAATTGAAATACAAAATACGTAAAATATTTACATTAATAATATTACGGATATTACACGTAACGGTACAAAATACATGTGCGTAACACACGTGGAGAAAAATTGTCATAACTCAATTTTGCGGAGTGTTACACTCCCCCCCCCCCCCCCCCCTCTTAGAATAGTTCTATCATCAAAACTTACTAGGATAAAAGTTGTATTTTGAAACACACCTTATAAAGAATTTGGAAATTAAATATATTATAAGAATACATAATGTAGAAAATAATATAGACTTAACATTAGGTAGATATAGAATAACGAAATATGAATGTCAAGAAAGATATACGAAGTTAATAAGAGTACAAAGCAAGAAAGATTGATAAGGACCAAAAACACGGAAGTATCAAACAAACTAGAAAAATGAGTAGAACGAAGGAAATTTGATAGTGAATGATAATGTAGATTGAAAGTACTTTTTATACAAAATGATAATAGGTTAAGTATTAGACAATATAACTTAAGTAATCGATTGTGAAAGAAATTGAAAAAAAACAAGGTAAATTGGAAAGAATAAAGAGAAGCGTAGTAAGATATATGCTTTAATAAACTATTAATAAGTTTAGTAAGTAAAATTAATGAAAGTAATAAGAAGTAGAATGAAAAATATTTGTTTAAAAAATAATAAATACACAAAGTAATAAATACACAAAGGTAATAATTGTAGTGTTAAAAAAGTAATAATTGTAGGGTTAAATATTAGATTACAGTGAGAAAGTAATAAATACACAAAGGTAAAAAAAATTAGTTTAAAAAATAATTGTAGGGTTTCTTGACAAAAGTAGTAAAAGAGTTAAGAAGAAAGACAACTAGAAATATAGTGAAATTAATGCAGTTAAAATACAAAGCCAACGTGTAAAGTATAAAAATAAAAATTGAAAACATAGTGATATGGATAAAAATAGGATTAAATCGGGATATTTCAAATCGGGCACAAATCTTAAAGCTCTCAGGGGTAAAACGCTAATTTCACCTACAAACGGGTCTGAAATGGGAACTGGGTCTTTCTTCAAAGCCCAATAACCCATAAACGGAGTTGTCCTATTGGGTATGGGTAACAACCTGCTACAAACTAATTCAGATATTTAAAAAGTAATTCAAATTCGTGATTAACTCTAAGAGGCAGTTTAAACAGTGTCTCTTATCACGAAACGAGTTTAAACTCTATACATCTTATCCAGAAATATCGGGACATAGGGATAAATTATTATCTTTAAACTGTCTCTAAAGGCGACTATAAATACCCCTCCCCCCACCATAATAAGCTAATCAATCTTTTTCCACATAAAGCTCTTTCATAATCTTCCTGGTTACTGACAAGAGCAACGAAGGGTTCGTCGTCGAGATCCATCTCGGTGTATCGAACTTTTTTGCAGGTCAACGGCAGCGGCAAGAAGCCAGTCAAACGCCGGTGAAAGTCAACACGTTTTCTTTATTGTTTCAAAAAAGAATCCACAAATTCATCTATTTTCTCCCATACCAAAATCAGCAGCAATAGATTGGCGCCGTCGGTGGGAAACGAAAAGCAATCCAACCCCATTTTATCAGCAAAAGTAGTTTCGAGCAATGCCTCCAAAAAAGGGGAAGGCGACAGTCTCCAACCGCAGAGCCACTCCTGCTCCTTCTCCTCCCCCACTTCAAGAGGTCCGCCCTCAACCCGTTCAGCAAGTCCAGCAACTGCAGCCTGGACAGCCTCTCCCTCACCCGTCCAGCAACCACAGCCTGGACGGCCCCTTCCTCAGGAACCTCAACCCCAGCATGCTCTTCAAGGGCCTCAAGGGGCTGCCGTGGGACCCTCCCGACGAAGTCGCCAAGGGCAACCTCCTCATCATGACCATGTCTCGATACATAACCTCTCATCTGACTCTATGGCCTCTCACAGTCCTCCAATGCCGAAGGATCTCCGATACGTTATTATCAACCGCTAGCATGGGATAGATCTTCAGACCCGCTTGGATGAGAGGCGGACCCATGACGGGATTCCCCGCCAGGAACATCAAAGGGGTCTAACGATCCGGTCCCCTAGAGCCCGATCCCCCCGGAGACCAGATCGAAGAAGTTCTAACTCTCCCAGGAGGTGGAGGGAGTCACCCCAGCGTTGTCAAAGGAGGAGCTTCTCTCCGACCGGTTGACCCGCCCCACGGGACCACTGAGAGCGGGAGGCACCGGTCACAAGGGCGGAGTTCCAGTAGTTTCAAGAAGCAGTTCTGAGGGCCCTCAATGTTGTTCCCGACCCCGATTAGCGGATGCCCAGTCCTCAACCTGCCCCAAGCTATCGATGCCGTACTCCCAGTCCTCAACCTGCCCCAAGCTATCACTGTCACACTCCCAAACCCCTTCTGCATGAGGACGAGTCCCGGGGCTCAGCAAGATATGACCGAACGGAAGATTCGGCCTACTACTGTCTCCACGAGATGGAGAGGCGCCTTGGCCGACTTGACAGAGAAAAGGAACAACGGGCGAGGAATTTCTTTCCCAGCAGACCTTCGTTCTCCCAAACCATAATGGAAGCACCAGTTCCAGAGAACTTCAAACCCCCTCATTTTGAGTCATACAATGGGGAGTCAGACCCCGCTGACCACATCGAGAGTTTTAAAACTCTTATGATGGTCCACCAGGCGTCGGACGCGCTTCTTTGCAAAACTTTCCTGGCCACACTGAAGGGGTCAGCAAGAGAATGGTACTCACGAATAGCACCGACCTCCAACTTTTCCTTCGATCAGTTCGAAGGGCTCTTCCTTACTTACTTCGTGAGTAGCCGCCGCGCTGAAAAGACAAGCACCTCATTAGTGTTACTCTATCAAAGTAAGGGCGGGCAGCTAAGGGACTATGTTAAGTGTTTCACCTCCAAGGCCTGGTCCATCACGTCCCTAGACTAGTCGATGGCCTCTACTGCTTTCCAATCCAACGTCACTAACGAAAACCTCAGAGTCTCTCTTGCCAAGAAGCCTCATCGGGATTTCTCAGAACTTCTGCTTAGGAGTGAGAAGTACATCTGAGCAGAAGAGGCTCTCACCCGCCCCACTTTTGAGGGATCATCATTTGGAAACAAATGGAAGGGCGCTGAAGAAGGAGCTAAGAAGCTCCAGAAAGATAATGGAAGCCAGTGTTGCCCTCCTCCCTGCTTCGAGAAGTTCACTCTACTTAATGCGAGTGTCCCCACCATCCTGATGGAGGTCGGGAAAGAAGGTCTCCTCCCACCTCCTCCGAAGATGAACACACCGGGAAAAAAGAGAAACAAGGACAAATGGTGCCGCTTCCACAGAGACCACAGCCACGACATGGATGACTGTCGGGTCCTAAAAGATGAGACCGAGGCCCTTATTCAGAGAGGGTAACTTTCCAGGTTCGTGAGAAAGGATAGGGCAGATCCTCCTCCATCCCCTAGGGGGGCTAATAAGCGGACCGAGCGGCATGCCGAGACCCTGGATTCTGAAGCTGAAGCTATATTGTATCTCATACATGGAGGCACAATAGGGGGAGATTCATACTCCTCCCGAAAAGCCTTCGTGCGAGAGGTGAATTCCGTGCATAACGATCCTTCCCCCAAGGGCCTTGGGGTCCCTGTTACTTTTTCAGATAAAGATTTAGAGGGCATCAGAACACCCCATTGTGATGCTCTAGTGATCAATCTCCACATGGCCAACTTCGATGTACGCCGGGTCCTGGTTGCCAACGGCAGTTCGGTCAACATCTTTTTTCTAGAAGCATTCCATGGTCTTAAGTTGTCCAAGGATCGACTCAAGCCCGCCGGCTACACTCTCCATGGGTTCACAGGGGTACCAGTGACGACCGAGGGTGTCATAACTATCAACGTAACGGCTGGCAGAACCCCAATCACCCGAACCGAGCTGATGGACTCATAGTGGTAGATGTGAAGGCTGCTTATAACGTCATCCTGGGCCGACTAGGCCTAGCTGCTCTCCAGGCTGTACCCTTAGCCTACCACCTGAAGATGAAGTTCCCCACCACGGCAGGGGTGGAAGAAGTCAGAAGGAGCTAGGAGGCGGCTCGTAAATTCTACATGACATCGGTAGGAGGACCGGTCCTCTCCCTTGAGGCTCTTGAACTCCCCCAAGGGAGTAGCCAACCTATATCAGAGCCGGTCGATGAGTTGGAAGAGGTGGCCTTCTTAGAAGGAGATCCGACCAGGACATTCCAGATTAGTAAAGTCCTTCCCCCTCCCGTCAGATCTGACATTATCCTGTGTATAAGGGAAAATCGCGATCTATTCGCCTGGACTGTGACCGATATGCCTGGAGTCTCCGAGGAGCTTCTCATGCACCACCTTAGTGTTGTTTCTGGGGCCAAACCCGTTCAGCAAAAGCGACACAAATTCTCTCCCGAATGCTAGCAAGCAATTAAAGAAGAGGTGGAGAAACTCTTGAATGCTCGGTTCATACAAGCGGTCAACTATCCCGAATGGCTGTTCATGGCTGTTCAATGTCGTGATGGTCAAAAAAGCCAACGAGAGATGGAGGATCTGCATCGACTTCACGGATTTAAACAAAGCATGCCCCAAAGACCCGTTCCCATTCCCGAGCATTGATGCCCTGATTGATGCGGCCTCAGGCCACAAACTCTTAAGTTTCATGGATGCATTTTCCGGGTACAACCAGATCAGGATGTTCCCTCCAGATATTCCGAAGACCACTTTCGTAACCGACCAGGGTCTATACTGCTACCGGGTTATGCCCTTCGGGCTTCAGAACGCCGGTGCCACCTATCAGTGCCTTTTTAACAAGGTCTTCAAAGAACAGATCGGTCGGAATATGGAAGTCTACGTAGAAGACATGTTGGTAAAGAGTGTCAGCAAATTGGATCATGTTCCCGATCTTCAAAAGGCTTTTGATGTGTTGAGGAGACACAACATGAGACTGAATCCGAACAAGTGTGCTTTCGGTGTCTCATCCGGTAAATTCCTTGGGTTCATGGTCAGCCAAAGAGGCATAGATGCCAACCCGGAAAAGATTCAAGCCATTCTGAATATGGCTCCTCCTTCAAGTATCAAAGACGTACAGAAGCTCACGGGATGCCTGGCGGCCATAGGGCGTTTTCTCTCCAAGTCAGGAGAAAAGTTTCTCTCATTCTTCAAGGCCCTTAGAGGGGATAAAGGCTTTGAGTGGGGGCAACAAAAGCAAGATTCCTTTAACCAGCTCAAGGCCTATCTAGTTAACCCCCCCACTTTTGATCAAGCCAAAGCCCGGGAAAGTCCTCTACATATACCTCACCACTTCAGAGCAGACGCTTAGCGCTGTTCTTGTAAGAGAAGAAGATAAGATGCAGAAACCAATCTACTATTTGAGTAAGGTCCTCAAGGATGTCGAACTCCGTTATCCAAAACTAGAAAAAATGGCTTATGCGTTGGTCATGGCAGCCCGGAAACTCCGCCCCTACTTCTAGTCTCACTCGGTGGTCGTTCTTACCGACTAGCCGCTCAAACAAGTTCTCTACAAGCCCGAGACCTCGGGGCGCCTTACGAAGTGGTACATAGAGCTGAGCAACATGATATCAGCTATCAGCCCCGAACCGCTATCAAGGCTCAAGCCCTAGCAGAGTTCATTGTATAGAGCACAATCCTCGACGCTAGCAAAACGATAGAGGAACCCCCATTATGGACCGTATATGTTGATGGGTCCTCGTGCACCGATGGGAGCGGAGCTAGGGTCATCCTGAATGGCCCCGATGATTTCTTGCTCCAATAGTCACTCTGTATCAACTTTTGGGCATCCAATAACGAGGCTGAATACGAAGCCCTTAAAGTCGGCTGTGAATGACTCGCAAGGCCGGGGCCGAGCGCGTCAAGATATTCAGTAACTCGCAGCTGGTAGTGAACCAGGTATCAGGGGAATACGAAGCACGAGATGGTCGCATGGACAAATACTTGGCCAAGGTCAAAGAACGGCTGACATCTTTCGCAGATGCACAACTCCAGTGAATCCCCCGAGAAGAGAATGCGCAAGCGAATGCCCTCTCAAAGCTAGCCTCTTCTTCACTCTAGGGGCTCAAACAAACCGTCTTAATAGAGGTTTTCTTGAAACCTAGCATCGAGGAAGAAGAACCCGAACCGGTGGAGACGTTGCCCCTAGAACTCGGGGAGAATTGGATGAGGCCCTTGCTCGAGTTCCTAAAAAATGGGATCCTCTTTCCAGATCCTAAAGAGGCTCGAAAGATCAGAACCAGAGACGAGCGGTACACGCTCATCGAGGGGGTCATGTACAAATGCTCTTACACTCAAATGGACGGTAGGCCTTACTTGAGATGCCTTTCCCCCGAGGAATCCCAGTATGCTCTAAAAGAGGTCCATTAAGGGATGTGTGGTGCTCACCTGGAAGCAAGCTCCCTCGCCCGCAAAATCCCGAATTATGGATACTTCTGGCCCACTCTCCTAAGCGATGCCGAACAACACGTTCGCCAATGCGGCCCCTGCCAAAAATTCTCAATGATCCGCTGCTACCACAAGCCCAGCTCTCCTCTTTATCTAGTCCAACCCCTTTTGCAATGTGGGGAATGGACTTGCTCGGGCCTTTCCCTCCAGCGCCGGGAAAGCTGAAGTTCCTTGTCGGGGCAATCAACTACTTTTCTAAATGGATCGAAGCCGAGCCTCTAGCGACGTTCACAGAGAATAGAGTTCAGCGTTTCTTTTGGAAAAATGTTGTCTGCAGATTTGGTGTGCCTCGAATCTTGGTAACGGACAATGGGACTCAATTTACGGGGGCAACCTTTCGCACTTTTGTACAGACCTTGGTATCCCGCATCAATTCTCCTCGATTTCCCACCCACAGTCCAATGGTCAAGCAGAGAACGCTGATCGGCAAATTCTCTCCAGCCTGAAAAAGAGACAGGACAAGTCTGCTAAGGGTTTATGGGTCGAACAGCTCCCAATGTACTCTGGAGCTATCACACTACTAAGAGGACCACCACAGGAGAATCTCCCTTCAACCTCACTTATGGCTCCGAAGCCATCATCGCGCTAGAAGTTGGTCTACCTTCCCCCCGCTTGATTGCCTACAACAAAGAACAAATTGCGAACGAGCTTCGCAGTAACTTGGACCTCATCGATGAGATCCACGAGAGGCCCACCATTCGGCAAGAAATCTATCGACGTAGGATTGAACATTCCTACAACAAGAGAGTCCGCCCTTCTAATCTCAAAGAAGGAGATCTGGTGCTGAGAAAGCTATCAATTTATTTTCCAAGCAAGAAAGGCAAGCTAGCACCTAACTGGGAAGGACCGTATAGGGTCTCCAAAGTTGTCAGACCTGGTGCTTATCAACTTGAAGTCTCGAGGGGCAAGAGAGTGCCGAGGACATGGAATGTGGAACACTTGTTGAAGTACCAAAAGGGTGTTTAAACACCACTCCAAGCAACTTCAACTCCTAGAGCGTTTCTAAAGCATTTCTAAAGTTCTTTCTTTTTATTCAGTTAATTTTTTGAAGTGTAATAATGGCTTGCAACTCAGAAGCAGCCACTTAGTTGTTTTTAATAAAAGCAATTTCCTGTCTAAAAAAATCCATTGTCTTGATGTTCTGGTTCTCTCACCTCGAAATGTACACCAAGTACAAAAAACTCTTTAAACGATAAGTTTGGATTCCAACACTTGGTTCGATGCTGCTTTAGCTATTTGCGAAAGAGCAAGCACAAAGTCGTTCACCATTCGAAATTGTTCCCACAACTGTGGAATCTCTCTAAACGACAAGTTCGGAGTCCAACACTTGGTTTGATGCCACTTTAGCTATTTGCGAATGAGCAAGTACAAAGTAGCTCACCATTCAAAATTGCTCCCACAACTGTTGAATCTTTCTAAACGAAAAGTTCGGAGTCCAACACTTGGTTCGATGCTGCTTTAAGTTATTTGCGAACGAGCGAGTACAAAGTAGCTCACCATTCGAAATTGCTCCCACAACTGTTGAAACTCTCTTAACGATAAGTTCGGAGTCCAACACTTGGTTCGATGCCGCTTTAGCTACTCGCAAACGAGAGAGTACAAAGTAGCTCGCCATTCGAAATTTCTCCCACAACTGTTGAAATTCTCTTGCAAAAGTTAGCAAAACACAAATTCTTCGAAGAGGCTCGTTACCAGATCGAAAAACGCGATATATTATTCCATCAAAATTGAAGATACAAGTCTTATTCAAGACCAAAAGTCATACAAGATTTCAGATACAAGTCTTATTCTAGCCCTAACTTCTTCTAGAGAGGGGGACACTCTTATTAAGCGATACCCGAGGGCGGCGAGCACCATGCTGATCTTGCCTCGTCTCCACGGAAGTCTCTAAGCTAGCGAGCCAAGTCGCATCGTCGGCACCCAAGAGTCTAACGGTTGCCCTGACAGATGCCCCACTCGATGAGCCGACCACTCCACTTTGCGCATCACCTGGATTCCGCAAAACAGGAGGCAAACGAAGTGAACGACCTCCCTTGAGCATACTCACTCCAAGGGCAGGAAGTGCTTCTGACGTTGCTCCCCTAGAAAGCCGTCGTAGACGAAGATTCTCCACCTCTAGATCGACAACCCTCTCTTTCAGAGAGTCATCCATCACTTTGATCTTCAAACGAGGCAATCATCCCGAACTACTCCCTCGCGAGACCTCAGAGATGGCTCTTCGAAGGTGTCCGACTCTAAACTCTTCTTGAGCACCACATTCTTTAATTCGTCTCTCTCGAATCTCGCCTTGAATAGAGAGTGACAAAGGAACTTCAGTCTCAAGCCTTGGCTGATGGCCATCGAGGGGCAGGACTCCTCGCCTTCGGGAGGCACTTCGAGAATCCTCTCCTCGAGGCACCTCATCTCGATGTCTCGACGAGCCAGAATCACCCTTAAATGACCCAACTCCCGCTCTGCTCTATAAAGCATCTCTCGAGACCGAGCTAGCCCCAACTTGACGACACCTAGCTCTAAGCGGAGTCGTGGCACCTCGCTATCCTGGGAAGTTGACAAAAAAAGGGGAATGGGTGTAAATCTCTAAGTTCAAAGAGCCAACATGATGATACTACGTCTAAAGAAAGCTACAATGAGACGGCTCGAGAGAAATGCAGACCCACAAAAGTTTCGAGACTTCAAAACACTTGTCCTACAAAATAGCTTTCCATTAAAATTCAGCAACAAATACGAGAGGCGGTGGCCAGTCCGCAATTAGGCTACAATACATAACATCCAAAATAAAAGAAGTATAAAGGTGCAACAAAGTCAAGGGCGGACCTCTTTCGAGCGATCTCCGGTCGCCGAAGGCTCCGACCCTTGTGTTTAGGTGATAATGGCTAGGGGCATGACCTCCCAGCAGCCTCTACCTCTGCCTCCTTGGTCCTTACCTCAACCACTTCAACCTCCTCATCTTCTTCGTCTTCCTTAGAGACGTCGTCGAACCCAGGGATAGGGTCGGGGAATAGATGCCATCCGGCGCAGTCTACCTCTGGGAAGGTTTCCCTTACTTGGTCGATTGCGCGAGCATAAGCCTTTGCCATGTTGACGCAGAGGTACCCCTTGGCCTTCTCCATCGCTTGGTCCTCGGCCTCCTTCACCGCGATGACCTTCACGACATCCGTGTCCTTTGCCGCCAACTCTTTCTCTTGAAGAAGTAGAGTGTTTTCCGCCTTGAGCTCTGCAACAACGGCCTCGCGGTGCTTCAACCTCGAGGCCCTCACCTCGGCTTCGAGCCTTGATTGCTCGAGGTCTTTGGCGATTCGAGCTTTTTCTGACCGAGCCCGGTCAGCCTCCTGCTTCAGCTCCTTCTCTTTCTCGGTCATCTTCTCCATCAGATGACCGAAGTGGCAAGTTATCTATGAGAGAAACAAAGCACCATTACTCAAGCTTACGAAAAGAGAACTAACTCTACAAAAGACGAAAACTATGAGTCGTTGTGAAACTTACCGACACAGCCGCTCGAGCAATCTCGAGCGCGTCGTCACCAATGCTCCCCACATCCATCGAGGCCTTGTCCTTCGGTGTGGCAAGGTGCCGAACAGCTTGCATGCAAAACGACGAGTCGCCGAGGAACCCATCGAGCTTGCGAACTTGCCAGTCCTGGACAAATATCTTCGTGTGTTCCTTGGTCAGGAACACCTCGGCCTCAACAGTTAATGGTAGGGCCTCCAAGCCCAATGCCGTTGATAAGGGGATGGCCCCAGTCTTAGCCGAAGCTGACATCGCTGCGGGGTCAGTGGCTGCTAAACAACTGCGACCTGCTTTGCTGGCTGCTCCACACCAGCAACGAGTGTCTTCACCCTCGGCGAGGACACCTTGGAGACCACCCTCTTCCTCTTCCTATGGGCCTTGCTGCCCAAGACCCCGTGCTACGCCAGCATGTCATCGAAGTCCATGGATTCTGCAAAAACATTAGAATACCGAGGTTAAGTGCAAATAAGACTTGACTTAAAAACAAAAAGAAGAGCACGGGGCAAAAAATAAAAAACATGCTGGGGTTTATAAGGTTGAGACCCCCCCTGAAGAGCACCTCCTTAGTCAGGTCCTCCCAATCGAACTTCGGCCGATCGAGGAGCGTCCGGACCATCTCGTCTTCTTCGGGACTAAGTACCGAGCTCTTCTTCACCCGCCTTGAAACTTCTTCGACCCAAGTTGTTGGGATGACCCATGGATCTCGACTTCGGATGAGGAAATACTTATCCCTCCAATTTTTTAAAGAGTCGAGGCAGCTGACGAGCTTTGCGCCATGCCTCAGAGCCAGGTAGAACCTGAACTCTGACTTCTGTTGTTGATGCACCCGGTACATAGTCCGCAGCACACTTAACTTCGGCTCGAGACCCGTTGCCTGACAGTGAAGGATGAACCCGTTGATCAGCCTCCACACATTTGGCATGTACTGAACAGGAATGATCTGAAACCATCGCAGTACTTCAATGAAGAATGGATGAAGAAGGAGCCGAACACCAGCTAAGAAAGCATCGACGGGCCAGAAGCACATGTCCACTAGCATCGGCGAGTTGGCCCTCACCCTGGGACCAGGCAACATCAAGTCGTACTCCTTCGGGATCTGAATACATCCTTGAATCAACATTAGATCCGCCTCGTTAAGAATGGAAATCGTTTCTTCGGCTTCCGAAGTCCCTTTTGCCACATTCTCCTCGAAGCTCCACCCCATACCGTACATAATGCGCTCGGCTTGATGATCCGGAAGATCCTGAACCCTCTCACGCCCGGTTAGCACCCCTGGCAATCTGCCAAACTTTCCCATCCTCCGCTCACTCTCAACCATGGTCTCCACTACGACCGAAGATGACCCTACTATGGCCTTACCCTTACCGATTGGGGGAACCTGACAAGAGGTCACCTCAGGGGCGAGAGTAGGGGAGGTCTCCTGCCTCGAAGGAATGGAAGACATTCTCTAAAAATAAACTAAGTGTCAAAAATTACCTTGATTTGATAGCAACGGCCGGAAAAGATCGCCGGAAGTAAGAGATTCTCGCCTGAAGCTCCCGTTAGAAGGAAGAAATTGCCGTAGTAAAAAACTAGAGAATGAGAAAATGAGAGGGGGGGGGGAAGTTTTGTAGAAAGAGGCATTGTTGGCACATTAACCAAGGCTAAAAGGCCCCCAGAGCGCAAAAGGCCTGACCCATTTACCGCAAAACAACAAAAAATATGGGCAGCTCAGTAGACACTTGACTGGTCAACGGTCAAAGATCAACGCTGCCACGCGTCGTCCTCTTGAAGTCCTTCTTGACTTCGGCAACAAGCGACGAGAACTCTTGCCACCGACGTCAAAATGCGTTGACTGGTCAACGGTCAACGATCAACGCGCCACGTGTCGCTCTCCTTGACTTCAGCAACAAGCACCGAGCACTCTTGCCACCGACGTCAAAATGCGAGAAAATGCATTGACTGGTCAACGGTCAACGTGCCATGTGTCGCTCTCCTGGACTTCGGCAACAAGCACCGAGCACTTTTGCTACCGACGTCAAAACGCGAGAAAATGCGTTGACTGCTCAACGGTCAACACGCCACGTGTCGCTCTCCTAGACTTCGGCAACAAGTGCTGAGCACTCTTACCACCGACGTCAAAATGTGAAAAAATGTGTTGACTGGTCAACGTTCGACGGTCAATGTGCCACATGTCGCTCTCCAGGACTTCGGCAACAAGCGTTGAGCACTCTTTCCACCGACGTCAAAATGCGAGAAAATACATTGACTGGTCAACGGTCAACGCGCCACGTGTCGCTCTCCTGGACTTCGGCAACAAGTGCCGAGCACTCTTGCCACCGACGTCCAAACGTGAGTTATGGCGTTGACTGGTTAACGGTCAACGATCAACGCGCCACATGTTGCTCTCATGGACTTCGGCAACGAGTGCTGAGCGCTCTTACCACCGACCCTCGAATGAAGGACAAACGTCTCCCTCCTGATGCGCACCCATGATCAGAGCGCTCAGATCGTGCCACGTCGTCAAAGCGGCAGATCTACCATCAGATCGTTCAGAGAATCGCGCCAACGATATGATCAACGCTCCAGATTGCACCACGTCGATATTTCTTGATTAATTCTTTATTTTTATTATTAATTCGAATTAATTATTTAAAAATTGCAAAAAATAATTAAAAGTTCAAGAAAATTAATTAAAAATTCTAAAAAATAATTATAAATTTAGGGAAATATTTTTGAACTCCTAGTTGAATAATTATAAACTAGAATGATTAATTAATACTTTTTGAAAACAGATTGCCGATTCGCAAAATTGAATAAATAATTCAAAAAATAATTTAAAATTTAGAAAAAATTAGAAAAATCTAGGAAAGTTTCAAAATCATTGTGGGCACTTCACAAACTCAGATTAACACCGTTACACCTCGAGCAAGATTCAAATTTCCTCAAGAACTCCGATAAAATTTCGTACGCCATTGGAACAATAAAACTACTCCTCAAAGGCTATTGAACTCAGTCTTTGGAAGTGGGGGGCTCGTGAAATGGCTAAAAATAGGATTAAATCGAGATCATTCAAATTGGGCACAAATCTTAAAGCTCCCAGTGGTAAAACGGTAATTCCACCTACAAACGGATCTGAAATGGGAACTGGGTCTTTCTTCAAAGCCCAATAACCCATAAACGGATCTGTCCTATTGGGTACGGGTAACAACACGCTACAAACCGATTCAAATATTTAAAGAGTAATTCAAATTCGTGATTATCTCTAAGAGGTAGTTTAAATAGTTTCTCTTATCACGAAATGAGTTTAAACTCTATACATCTTATCCAGAAACACCGGGACATAGGGATAAATCATTATCTCTAAACTATCTCTAAAGACGACTATAAATACCCCTCTCCTCCCACCATAATAAGGTAATCAATCTTTTTCCATATAAACCTCTTTCATAATCTTCTTGATTATTGACAAGAGCGTCGGAGGGTTCGTCGCTGTGATCCATCCCGGTGTATCGAACTTTTTTTCAAGTCAACGACAGCGGCAAGAAGCCAGTCAAACGCCGGTGAAAGTCAACAGGTTTGCTTTATTGTTTCAAAAAAGAATCCACAAATTCATCGGCTTGCTCTCACACCAAAGTCAGCAGCAACACTTAGCTTAATAGAGTATAGTAAAAACGTAAAACAATTTAGACAACGGAGAACAAAAGACTAGAAAGAATGGAAGAATTGCAATGCTATAGGAAAATTTGAAAATAAGTAGACTAAGAGTGTAAATAAATATTAGGTAGCCTAAATATTTTTTAAAAAGAAACTAATATAAGAAGAGCAGCATTATGAAAAAGAAATAAATAGTAAAAACAAAATGAAAAAATATCGAAATGTAAAGTAAGTTGGTAAATAATTTGGTAGAGCATTATAATTGAAAAGTAGTTAGCAATAGCTAATAAAAATTTGAAAAATTTCAGGAAAGGGAAGTTAACTAAAACAAAACGTGAAGTGTAGAATGATTAAAATAGTAAACTAAACTAGTATTATATATTACGAGATAAAAATGGAGTAGCAATTTAAGCGGAGACTTTTGGATAAAATTCTGAAAAATATAGGAGTGATAAATTTTAGTTAGAAAGTGAAAACAATACAAGATAAGTATGATAAAAAAAATGATGTATATAATAAACCATTTGTAAAAGCAAAATAATAACTATATATACTATTTAAAATTAAATATATAGAATACTGATTAGTATATATCGAAATATTTACAAATTGTCAAGTATAGCAGGAAAATTAACATATATTATTATACGTAAATATGCGTAAAAATAAATGATGAAAAAAGAAAATTATAATTAGTTGTAGTAGTAACAAGGTATAATTATAGTAAAAGTGATAATATATTATTGAAATATTATATAATATTAATTATAAATAAATAAATAAAATGTAAATAGTAAATAAAAGAATAAATAATAAATGTCATATTATATGAGTAGCCACCAAATACAAGATAAGTTAGCAATAAAATAAAAATAAGATGAAGTTGTATAAAATACAAGAATGCACAAACATGTAAAGATAAAGTGTATACACAAAATAATAATAAGAAGAAGATAGAAAAAACAGTTAATAGTAAGCAGTATTGATATATGATGAAATATAAAATAACGCATATAGGATAGATATAGAACAAGTAAGGTAATTAATTAAATGTGTATATAAGTATAACTGTATGATAAATAATAAAGTTGAAGTAGTATAGGCTAAGTAGTACTAGGCTAAGTTGTAAAACATTATAAAATGGTATAAACTAATACAAAAAAATAGATAGTGGTAAGTAATATATATAAAAGAATAGAAATAAAAGTGGGGGTTAGTAGAAGTAGAAAATCTCCTCTGTTGTGGGTTCACTTCATTGATGTCCAGCTGCAGGCTTGCCTCCTTGACATTAGGTTGCAGATTGCCTTCTAGACATTTGGCTGCAGATTTTGCCTCCAACATCCAATTACATGTTTGCCTCCATTGACATCTAGTTGCATATTTGCCTTCTCGACATCCGATTGCACCAAAATGATGAATGGAATGATGTAATCTTCCATATGTACTTGGATATTAAATGCTTAATTAAGTATGATGTTACGTTTTAAAATTTGTGATATAAAAATAAAAGTAAAAGTAGAAAATGCAGTAGAAAATTTCAACGATGAAATATTTAAATAGATGTAAAGATTATAATTATCAAACATAAATAGTAGAAATTAGTCTTAATGAAAATGATTTATAAAAGTAAGAAGAAAAATGGAATGAAATACATGCATAAGCTTAAATACGAATGTGAATGAGAAAATAAATATGTAGTGTAGTAAGTTGACATAATAAACATATTTATAAAATATATAGTAATCTAGTAATTAGATAAGTGTAAAATAATATGTATAGTAAGTATGTTAAAATATATGATATATATAGTAATTAGTAGAAAATATATGTAGTAACCAAGAATGTAAAGATAATTAAAATTGAAATAAAGTAAAAATATAAGTAGTGAGTGTATATAGTATACTAGAGAAGTAAGAGTATAATAAAATAAAGCAATTAAATTAATAAGTAGTTATTAAGTAAATATAACAGAAAGTAGTAAAGTAATAACAATGGTATTGAATATAAGATGTAAAAACAAAAATAGTAATAAAAGAAAAAATTTAATGTATAGAGGTATTTTACATTTATATAAGTAAAAATATTACAATCATGTTAAAATATACTAAAATAAATAAGACAAAATAAAATAATGGAAAGATATAGTATCGTAAAATCAAAGCATATAAAATGAATGTAAATATGTAAAAATAAAAAAATTACAATATAATAGAAATAATAATGAAAGAAAATAATAGTAGCAATAATTATTTAATACGTAGTAATTTAAACTTAATAAACTACATAAAAGTAATAGCAAAAATAAATGAGTAATGTAAAAGTGCATATAAGTAAGAAGGACAATACATTAAGAAGGAAAAATGAGTAAGTCAAAATTAAAAGATTAAGACTAAGAAATGTAGATAAAATAATAAATATCGAAGCGAATTAATAGTAAAAGAAAAGAATTTTTTGAAAAAATATTAAGCGTTAAAGATGAAAAGTAGTATAAAGAAAAATAGACGGAGAAAATAAAAGAGAAAAGTTAGTCTACGTATAGGCTATCATAAATTCTAGGTTTAAACCAACCACAATACTAATGATACAAAGAAAAAATCCTCACATACAATATCACATCAATGTATACTAGGAGAGTTTCATAAATGTAAGTTCAATAACTACATCATTCATGACTCAAATCTGACACCCACAGATCTAATGTCCACCATAATTTTGTTTCCCTTATAATTTTTGTACTACTTATTGAAGTTCGCTCTGATACCACATTATAACGCCCCGAATTTCAAACATATGTAATTCATAGCACAAACATGATCTTTACTTCAATTTCGTACAAAAAATACAAGAAATTTTAAAAAAAATCATTACAATGTCTTCAATTACAACACACAGCGGAAAATTACATAAAGAAATACAACTAATAACATCCAATATCTTAAATCAAGCGACATCCATCGTCGACGAACTTAAGTCTACGCCGCTTGTTAATCCGACTCCTGCAACTTGAAAACAGCGGGCACGTTAGTTGCTATAACTAACACAATGCTATAATACAGCCAACTCTTTTATTTAGCAAATACAAACTTAAATGCAAAGTGAAAAGTGACTATCCTAATTATGTCAGTGTATGATATGAACTTAATGACTAATGCAGACATTCTTACTTACGATGCAACACTAATGCGCACTTGTTTGGATTCTATGCATCACATACTATATAGGTCTGGGAGCAAGCCTTAACGTACTCCTCATTATAGGTTTCAATCCCACACCATGAAATCTTATTACGGTTACAAAAAAAAGGTTTAGACATTCCACGTGTACGGATTCCAGTTCCGGAGTATACCGCCCGACTATACAGAATTCTTGTCGTGCAAACATCCTGCAAGTGCCGCTCTAGCCCAGAATATGTTGGAGATCCGCCTCTTTTCCGCTCGACTATTCATGATCCCGGAGTATACCACCCGAACATTTATAATCCCAGAATTAATTAAGGCTCGTCTCGCTTTGCATAGCAATTGCAGTCCCGGAGTATACCGCCCGACTGGATCTATAGTTCCAGAATACAACACCCGACTATATAGAAATGCCCCACTTACGTTTGCCTAGGTCTCATCACGTCTTCTTGTCTAGTGCATGTCCTTACTTTAATTTTAGTTATCATGGCCTAGAGCTAGCTTACCCTACCAAACTTAACTCACTCACCGAGAAAACTCAGGCCCATAGTTGCCATTTCTTAAAATTTTAGTTATCATAATTTGCCGGTCACAACGGGTCTCGCTCAGCTCCTAGAACCCACACATCTCAAATCAGATATCTTCTATGTTATTATCAACCTCTATTACAAAATTTCTCATTCATTATGAATCATTGATTCTCTTATTCATTCTCTTTTAATTCATCAATTCAAAACAAATGTATAACTCCTTATTCCATAATACTTCAATTAAATTAAAAAAATCTTTTCAAACGTTGTATGTCTATTTCCACTTCTTAATTCGTCATTTAAACAATTTATAACAATTTTTAATCCAAAAATACATCTCTAAATTTAAAACAACTATCTCAAAAATATTTCAAAATTTTAGTTTGCCTTCAAATGAAACGATTGTGGAATAAATCCAAATAATCAATGGAAACATATCTTCAAAAATGTATTTTTTACCACAAGTTAAATCTTAAGTGTATATATTGTTATTTCAAAAATATTCCATTAATATTTTAGATTAATTTGAACTCTTTTTCTCAAAGAAAATACATGCAATTATATGCAAAAATAATAAAAACCCAAAAATGGCCCTGTCCAGCATCGAACCCGAGCACAGCAGCACCCCAAATCACACCTAACAACCAAGAATCAAACTCTCTGTTGGTGTAGAATCTTCACCAAAATATACTATATGTTTTTGCTTACTGATTCTAGGATTTTAAAAGAATTTCATAAAAGAATAAGGTTCCCAAGGCTCATACCCAAGACCAGCTACTTCCCAAAACACACACAGACCAGTCTTCCAAACTTGTAATTCTATTAACTTGTTCTAAATTAATCAATATGAACTAAACCACACTCTAAATGGTTTTTAAAATAAAAACCAAGATCAATCTACACTCTAGAAGAATCGAACCCGTGACCTTGGATGCTGTACACTGTGCCCAAGCTCGTACGCCAAGATTAGAGTTCTCACGCCTCTCTCACTGTTGAATCTTCTCAGGATAAATGAATATAGTTTATTGCACCTTGATACATTTACATTACTCTAACATCTAAATATAATTTTATAACTTGTACAATTCGGATTATATACTACAGAGAATTAACATGAGAAAATTCAGTATTCAACACATTCATAATTAATCATGAGACATCACATAATTCAATCATACAACTACAACAATGCACTTCTAGAACTACATCTTATACAATTTTTCAATATAGTGTGTTCATTTGTATTTGAAAATTTTGCATCACAAACATAACATTATCACATAAGCAGTTTAATGAAATTTAACAATCTAATACATGATAAACAAATTTTCCCTTCTATAATTTCATCTAGTTTAATTAGATTGACAATGCATTTTATTCTAAAATTAATTCACCATCTAAAAGATTTTAGATTTCACCTAACATGAATTCTAATATTATCATGACATTAGAAAAATTAGAAACTAAAGAAAAAATCACTTTTTAATAATGCAACTAGCAATAGAACCTCCTAGAAATCTCCAAACCTCCTTCTCCAAGGCTAGAACTCCAAATCCAAGAGTAAAATTTAGAAATGAAAAAATGAAAGCTCCTTAAGTTTTAGGCCGGCCTTGTGGGTTCTTTTAAAAGAGGTGAGATATGAGTTTCTAAAACTACCCACTTACTTCTAATAACTACCCACAACTCATAAGACTAATTCAAACTTTCCATTTTCCCTCTCATATACATTGGCTGACCAACCATCATGGAAATGCACGGGTTTTGAAAAATGTGTTGTGTGC
Organism: Hemerocallis citrina; assembly: GCA_017893485.1. Taxonomy (NCBI): domain Eukaryota; kingdom Viridiplantae; phylum Streptophyta; class Magnoliopsida; order Asparagales; family Asphodelaceae; genus Hemerocallis; species Hemerocallis citrina. Next base: position 35,980,177 of record CM030360.1, read on the forward strand.
ATGTAATCTACATACAAATTAGAGTTTTTATTTAATATAAATGCATATGTTATTAATAAATTTACTTTGAGATTGATAAATTTAAAGAGAATGAATAAATGAATCAAATAATTTGTAATGAATAAGAAGTGCATTGTTGAAGGCGAAACAATAATAGGTCATTCCAAACATAGTTAATTCAATTTTGCGGGATGGGAATTACGAACGCCCCGATTTTCAAATACAGGTAATTCGTAGCACAAACAGGATCTTTACTTCAATTTCATACAAAATACATGGAATTTAAAAAAAATTCATTACAATGTTATTAATTACAATACAAAGTGGAAATTTACATAAAAGAATTACAACTTATAACATCAAACATTCTTCAATCCTGTGACAACCACCAACACCGAACTCATATCCTCGCCACTTGTTAATATGAGTCCTACAAATTGAAAACTGTGGGCACATTAGTTGCATACAACTGACGCAATGTTATAATACAATGATTCCTCTATTTTAACAATCACAAACTTGAATGCAAAACAAAATGTGGAATGTGACTATCCTAAATATGTCAGTGTATGATATGAACTTAATGACTAATGCAGACATACATACTTATGATGCAACACCAATGCCCACTTGTTCGGCAATACATCTCATACTACATAGGTCCGAAGGCAAGCCCTTAACGTACTCCTCATTATAAGGTTCAATTTCTCGTTATGAAATCTTACTACGGTAACAAAAACAAGGTTTAGACATCCCAGGAGTATGGATTCCAGCCCCGGAGTACACCACCCGACTATACAGAATCTTCATCGTGCAAACATCCCGTAAGTGCCGCTCTAACCCAGAATATGTTGGAGATCTGCCTCCTATCCGCCAGATTATTCATGATCCTGGAGTACACTGCCCGACCATTCGTAATCTCGAATTTAATTAAGGCGTGTCTCTCTCCGCACAACAATAACAGTCCCAGAGTGCACCGCCTAACTGGATCTATAATCCCAGGATACACTACCCGACTATATAGAGACACCCCACATACGTTTGCCAGGTCTCATCACATCTCCCTTTCTACTATCTGTCCTTAGTTCAATTATAATTATTTTGACGTAGAGCTAGCTTACCCTGCCGGACTTAAATTAACTCACTGAGAACGTTGGCCCATATTGGCCACTTCTCAAGATTTCATTTATCACAATCTGCCGGTTACTACGGGTCTCGCTCAGCCTCTAGAATCCATCAATCTTAACACAGAGATCTTCCAGGTCATTCTTAACCTCTTCATAAACATTTCTCATTCATTATAAATTATTTTATTCTTTCATTCATTCTCTTTAAATTTATCAATCTCAAGTAAAAAAATAACTTATCATCCATTTATAACAACATTTCAATGACATTTCAACTTGATAAACCCTTGCAAATATCATACATCTAATTTTTCAAAATCATCCTTCAATTATCTCTTAATTCGTCATCTAACACATTTTACATAAATTCCAAATTTAAACTCATTTTTATACAATATAAATTTTCTACAATAATTCTAGATTAAAACCATCATATTTCAATCTTTTAATCACATTTAATTTAAAACAAAATAGCTCCAAAATTTACTTCTTAAAGTAATTTAATTTACATTGTATTTATTACACAAAATAATTCTTGAATTAATATATATATAATCTTATCAGAATATTCCACTAATACCCTATCTAAATTTTAACTTTCTCAAAGAAAATGGTAAAAGAAATAAAAAAATAAAAAAATACAATTTGACCACATCAGGGATCGAACCCGACCGAGCGCCACCGCTCCAAACTGCACCCAACAACCAACATTCCAACTCATTGTGGGTGAAGAAAGCTTCACAATTTTTTGTATAAGTTTCTGTCCACTTTTTAATGAGTTAATAAATGTTTGGAAAAGAAAACAAAGTTACAAGAACTCGAACCCGCAATAAACCAAAGCCCAGTCGCACTTGCATAGTGCACAGTGCACAAATCTACAACCAACAACTAGTAAGTCCAAGAGGACTTGCGGTCCACAATTGTACATAATTTATTTTTGATTGTGGAACTCTCTGTTTCACATCGAATATAACAATTTAGCTATAATTCAATTCTACAATCACTCTCACAACTTCTATACACTATATTATGAATTCTAATAAATTTGCAGATAAGAACTTATTAATCTAGTACATTTCGAGATAAATTCATGCATGTTTCAATCTACTAGTACTTGATATGAAATTTAACATATAATTTGCATGTATAAATTTGGTCATACTCATGGTTCAAATTCATAATAATAAATTAATTCACGTGATAAATATTCATTCAATATCTAAAATTTTAGAGAATGCAATCACATAAGATATTACTACAATTATGAAATCTAATTACCAATGCACATATTATTCAGAACATAAATCTACTCCTACATCAATTTAGACAAAAACTTGAGAGCACTCTTACACATATACATTTCACATATGAATTTAATCATGATCCATATATTTACACCTAAGCATGCATACAAAGCATTATAAAATAGTATAAATAATCACCATGTTTTTTATGAATCCCTAGCAATTTGAATTCTAAGAAAATAATCCCCAAGCCTTCTCCCCAAAATTCGAGCTCCAAAGAAACCAACAGCAAGATGGAAGCTCCAAGTATGCAAAAAAATGAATTTTTTTCTTTCTTTCCTTAGGCATTGGCCGGGATGAGATTTTTTTATAAAAGGGAAAGATGTGGGGAGTTTTAAAACTACCCACTCAGCCTATAACTACCCACCATCTCAATCAAACCTTTTTGTTTCCCTCCTATTCAATCTGGTCGGCCATTCATGTGGGAAAATGCACTGATTTTTAATGGGTTTGTCTGCGCACATAAAATACACACCAAAAATATTAAGAATTTCTATTACTATGATCATATGTATTACCCTACGAATTTAAACTATGTTAGTTTCATTAAAACTAGACTATACATTTACACTTTATAAATAGAAGAAAAATATTTGCCAAACTAAAAGAATTTTACAATCAACACGTGCACTGCAAACACGTGCATTATATGTATTAACAAAATATATTTGAGTTGATATTTAAATAGAAGATCGAAAAAAAAATTCAAATACTTAGTTTGAATTCAAGAGAACGAAAAATTGTCATACAAAATACGTAAAATATTTATATTAATAATGTTATGGATATCACACGTAACGGTACAGAATATATGTGCATAACACACGTGGAGCAAAATTATCATAACTCAATTTTGCGGAGTGTTACACCAACAGAGGTAGTGTAGATAAGATTGGGGGAATGGGATGCGTCTCCACGCTAAGGTGAAGAGAGGGTAGAGGACTATTGTCATATACCTCTACTTACCCTAAGATTGAGATCATACGAATACCCTCATGATCTAAATGCTCCATCTCAACATGGTTGGTCACCTCAAGAGAACAAGAACATATAGCAGTAAACTAGGGTAGCAGGAATAGTCTTACAAAAAAACCTATTACCATTACATAGTTCACAAAATGAGCAAGCTAAAGTTTCAAAATGATGCTAACAAAACAGTTGATATGCTATCCAAAGACACCAACATGTTAGGGCAGTAGAATGTTGTTTGGATCTCTCTCACTAACCACTAGGGGAGTTGGGGAAGTAGCTCCAACAGTGGCATATGTGGCTGCTTGATCAGGGTGAAGACATCTTGTAAAGTGGTTGCATTACTCTCTTGCTGCTTGTTGGGGGGGGGGGGGGGGATTCAACAAAGAATTGAGATAAAACAACACATTAGAAATTAATTTATGTGTGGGTGGCAGACTATTTCTATCTAGCCATAATACCCAACATATACTAATGGAGAGTAAGCTCCATGCATGGTGTAGATGAGGGTTAGAGGGAGCAAAACACCAAGAGCTGAAGAAAGAGTGTAGGGAGTCAAGTAGTGAGGGGATGTGCTGAGTGTGACAAAAATGTGACCATACTTCCTTTGCTATAGGATACTAAAAGAAAATATGGAAGTTGGTTTCAGATGGACATGCATAGGTTGTGCATGTTTCTGTTGATTCTTGATTTTGATGATTACAACACAATGCAAAGTTGTTGTTCTACTTCCTATATATTACAGGATATACAAAGGCATAATGTTCTAACAAGCTTCTTAAAGCAAGTTGATCAAGCATAGCTGCAAACAAAGTTCTTATTGCTAATTGATCAAAGAAAGCTACAAGGTTGTCAGCTTACAAGAAAAAGACGAAGGCTAAAAGCTATCTCAAGACTCAAGATTCAAGAACAAGACATATGCTTCAATTTATTGTATTAAGTGTCTTGTAATAATTGTAAATCTTTTTTGTTTTCATTGAGTCTTAAAAACTCTGTAAAAGTCTTGTCACACACACTCACACATTATCTTTCAAATAATAGAGTGTTTTTCAAACTTAAAAAGATTGAAACAAATATTGAAAAAGCTCAGCTGTTAAGTACCAGTCAACTGCCATAAGGCACCAGTCGACTGTCTTAGTATGAAACTGACTGAACTTATTCAAACTGTGATTAGTCGACTCATAACGGCAACCCAGTCGACTGTTCAAGTCGACAATTTGCTGATTTTAAAATTTGATTTTTTGAATTCAAAAGGTTATTTCCATTGGTTGACAATTGGTACAACTGCCTCCCAACGTCCAGTGTTTCGAACTCTATAAATAGAGAATGGAAATCACTTTGAAAAGGTTAACAACTTTCCAAGCTTTTTGTTTTTCAAAGTTCTCAAGCTTTTAGTTTTAAAACAAGAAGAAGCCTTCAAAAGGATTCTCTTTCTGAGTCTTGGTTCTCTGAAATCAGAATTGCATAACAGTGATTTCATTTTAGACTAATTTTGGAAGTTGACCTAATAGCCACGCATAAAATCACATCCACAACAAGGCTATAGGTTGATTGTAAACTTTTTGTTGTTGTTCTTCACTCTCGGGTTGGGAGAGTGGTTTCCTCTCGGTTGGAGAGTAGGGCTCTATGGTGTAGAGTCAGGTTTGTCACTTTTGGTGGAAGAGTGGATTGCTTTCTCTAATTGTGAGAAAGGACTACGGGTTGGACAAGGTTGTTGTCTAATGCCGTAGGGTGTTCTTGTAATTATTTCAAGAATAGTGAAAAATCTCAAGTGGGTTGCTTGAGGATTGGATGTAGGTCGGGAGGACCGAACCAGGATACATCGTGTGTACTCTGTGGTTGTATCTCTTTGAACTTGCATTTTATTTTCTTACTTTATAGTTTTTTGTAAAACTTGTCTGGACAGTCGACTGTGTACTTTTATAAGTCGACTGGTCAGACTTGTACTACTTTCTCTCTGAAAACTTGTGTGATAAGTCGACCGGCTCTTCTATAAGTCGACTAATCAGACTCGCTTTAAAAATACTCTTCTTAAGTGTCGCTCCAGTCGACTGGTTTATCTCTTCAAGTCGACTGATCAGAAGAAAAGTTTAATTCCGCAATTTATTTTTTTTAAACACTATTCACCCCCCTCTAGTATTTCTTGTCTTGCCTACAGGATCCAATACTTGGTATCAGAGCCTGGTTGAGTGCAATGGCAACTTCTTCGAATGCAAATCAGTACCATGAAGGCCAATCTACACAAAGGCCACCCCTCTTCGATGGAACAAATTACAACTATTGGAAGTGTAGAATGAATATCTACCTTCAGTCCATCAACTATGAAATATGGAACATGACGGAGATCGAGTGCACCGCTCCTACCATTCCATATGCACAATGGAACGACAACATGAAGAACCAAACAATGAACAATGCAAAGGCAATGAATGCACTATTTTGTGCCCTTACAAAGGAGGAGTTCAACTGTGTGTCCAATGCAACAACCGCACATCAAATTTGGCACACACTAAAGGTAACTCATGAAGAAACAAACAAAGTGAAAGAATCTAAAATATCTGTTCTTGTTCACAGGTTTGAAATGTTCCATATGAAGGAGAATGAGAATGTGTCCGAGATGATTACTAGGTTCACAGACATTACAAACTCACTTGTGGTACTTGGGAAGACATACACTCAAGCCGAGATGGTGAGAAAGGTACTTCGTGCACTAACCCCTGAATGGGAGAAGAAAACCACCGCCATAGAAGAGGCCAATGATTTAACACAACTTTTTCTTAAAAATCTTGTGGGAAATCTTATGGCTTATGAGTTACAACTTGAAGAGCGCAAGAAGGATGCCGAACCACAACAATCAAAGAAGAAGACATTAGCATTCAAAGCCATGTCAGACTCCGAGGATGAAGAAGAAGATGAGGAAGAGAATGCCATGTGCACGAGAAGATTCAAAAAGTTCCTAAGAAAAGGTAAGTTTAATTCAAAAACTAAGGATTCTAATGAAGCTCCCACTTGTTCCAGGTGTAACAAGGCAGGCCATATGAAAAAGGATTATCCACTAGAGAATGCAAAATCTAAGGAAAAGACATCCAACTTCAAGAAGGATAAGTACACAAAGAATAAGTTCATGAAAAACAAAAAGGCATACCAAGCAACTTGGGATGACAGTGATTCTTCGTCGGAAGAAGAAATTGATGAGACAAACGAGGTTGTAAACGTGTATTTTATGGCGTCTGAAAATCAAGTAAGTAGTGAGTATGATTCTAATGATTTACTTGATGCTTTCAATAAAATTTTTCAAGAACTTAAAAAAGAAAAGATTAGAGTTAAGAACTTAAAGAAAGTTAATCAAACACTTTCTCAAGAGAATCTTAACCTTGATAAAGAAGTAAAATCCTTAAATTCTCGTATTTCTAGTTTAGATATGGATCTTGAATCTCTAAAGAAGAATTATGAAGAGATAACCAAGAACGTATCTAAATTTAATAAAGGAAAAAAGAATTTAAATGATGTTCTTCAAAATCAAGTAAAATCTAATCAAAAGTTTGGACTTGGTTTTAAAAAGTCACTTGAAAAATCTCATTCTTCTAAGAACACTAGCGTAAATAAACCTATATCTATTTCTAGTGTTAAGCATAAACTTTATGAGTTCTTTGAAAAGCCTAAAGTTGTAAGTTCTCCTGATAAAAACAAATCTAAAATTCAGCCAAGTCGACTGCACTCATCCACCAGTCGCTTGTCCAGAGATACTGAGTCTTATTCAACAAGACAAAAACCTCAGATAAGTCGACCTATAAAACCTCCTAGTCGACTGACTAATAGTAAAAGTCGACTGAAAGGTGTTGTAAAGTCGACTGGACAGAGCAAATATGTATGGGTTCCAGTCAACCTGAGTTCGAAAGATAGAATTGCTTATATTAATTCATATATGCTGAATGTATGTAATTCTGCTAATTTCATTTCTGCTTATGGTGGAAAATCAAACTCATCATGGGTTTGGTTTCTCACAAACTAATCTTTTTTGGACCCAATGAAAAGGGTACCATATTCATATTGAATATTTTATAGGTACCTAAGAAAGATCGTTGGATACTTGACAGCGGATGCTCAAAGCATATGACTGGTCATGCCGACCACCTATCTTCCATACAAAACATTGATGGAGGAACAGTTACATTTGGCGACAACAATAAAGGAAAGGTCATAGGAATTGGTATGGTCGGTAAGGACACTAACCCCTCTATAGAAGATGTTTTATTAGTTAGTGGACTTAAGCATAACCTGTTAAGTATTAGTCAACTTTGTGATAAGGATTATAAAATCATGTTTGAAAAAAATGCTTGTTTAATTTATGATTCTACCATGCAAAATATAATTTTTCAAGGGTTTAGGAAAAATAACATTTATGAATTGTGTTTGAAAGCATATGAGTTTTCGAATGATTTTTTTCTTAGTAGCTTCTAATAATGATTCTTGGCTTTGGCATAAACGCTTTGGTCATGTGAATATAAAAAATCTCTCTAAATTGTCTAAGTACAACTTAGTTAAAGGGCTGTCAAGACTATCCTTTAAAAAGGATAAGTTATGTGATGCATGTCAACTAGGTAAACAAATTAAATCTACTTTTAAAACAAAAGAAGTAATTTCTACTAGTAGACCGATCGAATTATTTCTCATGGATTTATTTGGCCCTACTAGAGTTGCTTCTTTAAATAAAAGTAGGTATGTATTTGTTTTAGTAGATGATTTTTCACGATTCACTTGGACTTTCTTTTTAAAACATAAAAATGATTCTTTTGAAGAATTTGAAAATTTTTGTAAACGAATTCAAAATCAAAAGTCTCTAACCATAGTCACTATTAGAAGTGATCATGGTGGAGAATTTGAAAATGAAACGTTTGCAGAATATTGTAATAAGAATGGTATAACTCATTCATTTGCATTTCCTAGAGCTTCACCAGAAAATGGAGTGGTTGAAAGGAAGAATAGGACTTTGCAAGAATGTACACGTACCATGCTTGTTGAAAGCAATTTACCTAAGTATTTTTGGCCTGAAGCTGTTGCTACAGATTGTTATGTTTTAAATAGAATTTTGATTAGACATAAGCTAAAGAAAACATGTTATGAGTTATTTTTTGATAGAATTCCTAAGGTCTCTTACTATAAAATATTTGGTTGTAAGAGTTTTATTCTGAATACTAAGGATAATTTAGATAAATTTGATCCTAGATCTAATGAAGGTATCTTTGTAGGATACTCAAATAGGAGTAAAGCATATAGAATCTTTAACAAGTCAACAATGACTATTAAAGAATCCATGCATGTTGCATTTGATGAATCTCTGTCTTCATCAACTTTAATTGAAGATGATGAAACTAATTCATCACCGTTAAGTAATGTAATTACATATTTAGAACAAACTAGTCTTGCTGATAAGTCGACCGATAAGGAATTCAAGTCGACTGATGTGAAACAGTCGACTGAGGAACTTGTCAAGTCGACTGATCCTGTTGTGATGTCTCCAACTTTACCAAAATCTTTTGTTAAAGTTAGAGACCATCCTCATGACTTAATAATTGGTGACATCTCACATGGTATTCAGACGAAATCACATGTTAATATGATATCGCACACAGCTTTCTTGTCGGATTTTGAACCGAAGAATATACAAGAAGCATGTGAGAATGAATTTTGAATGAATGCCATGCAAGATGAGTTAAACCAATTCATAAGGAATGATGTATGGAATTTAGTTCCACGACCTCCTGATCATACTATAATTGGTCCTAAATGGGTATTCAAAAATAAGTTAGATGAATCAGGACAAGTTGTTAGGAACAAAGCTAGACTAGTTGCTCAAGGATATAATCAAGAAGAAGGCATAGATTTTGATGAAATATATGCTCCTGTTGCTAGATTAGAATCAATTCGTATCTTATTATCTTTTGCTTGTTTTATGAATTTTACATTTTTTCAAATGGATGTTAAAAGTGCATTCCTTAATGGGTTTATAAAGGAAGATGTTTATGATAAACAACCACCAGGTTTTGAACATGAACAATTCCCAAACCACATTTTTAAATTGAAAAAGGCTTTATACGGTCTTAAACAAGCACTTCGTGCTTGGTATGATCGACTGAAGACTTTTCTTTTAGAAACAGGTTTTGAAATAGGTAAAGTAGATACTACTCTGTTTATTAGAAGAATTAAGAATGATATTTTAATCATACAAATATATGTTGATGACATAATTTTTGGTTCTACTAATAGCAATCTATGTCAAGAGTTTGCTAATACCATGAAAAACGAGTTTGAGATGAGTCACATGGGTGAACTCAATTATTTCCTTGGACTACAAATTAAGCAGTCACAAAATGGCATATTTATTAATCAAGAAAAATATGCCAAGGAATTACTCAAACAGTTTAACATGAATAGCACAAGTAGTAAGACCACACCTATGGCTACTACCACTGCCCTTGACAAAGATGAATTAGGTAAGAGTGTCGATCAGAAACTCTATCGAGGTATGATTGGCTCACTCTTATATATAACTGCTAGTAGACCGGAAATTATGTTTAGTGTATGTTTGTGTGCTAGATATCAGTCAAGTCCTAAAGAATCTCACTTAAAAGCTGTGAAACGCATCTTAAGATATATTAAAGGCACGTCTGATTATGGTCTATTTTATCCACGCACCGACAATTTTCAACTTTTGTCGTATAGTAATGCGGATTTTGCTGGCAGTAAAACTGACTGCAAGAGCACTAGTGGGACATGTCATTTTTTGGGACATTCACTGGTTTCTTGGTGCAGTAAGAAGCAAAATTCGGTATCCCTATCTACTACAGAAGCTGAATATATCGCTGCCAGTTTGGCTTGTGCCCAAATTTTGTGGATGAAACAAACCTTATTAGACTATGGTATTTCTTTTGAAAAACCTTCAAAAATGTGTGATAATACCAGTACCATTAACTCATCTAAGAATCCGGTTCAATACTCGCGTACGAAACATATTGATATTCGACATCATTTTCTACTTGATCATGTTTTAAAGGGAGACATTTCTTTAGACTTTATTTCTACTAATAAACTAGTAGCTGACAATTTTACCAAACCCCTTAAAGAAGACACCTTTATAACCTTAAGAAGAGAACTAGGGATTTGTAATTTTCATGATATTTCTTGAATTTTTTTTTGGTAAGTCGACTTACACACATTGTTCGGTCGACTTCCAAGTATTGTTTTAAATTTTGTCTGAAGTTTTTTTGCTCTAGACAGTCGACTGAGCTTAGTACCCAGTCGACTGACCAGCTGTATTAATATTGTGTTCAATTTTTTTAACTCTCGACTAAGTCAGCTGCCTACTAATACCAGTCGACTGTCGCGAATCAGTTTTTCTTCAGATTCGAATCTTGGTACATCTTTTGAGGCGACTGTTCATCTTTTTGCTCTTCTTTGACCATATCTAAGCCGTTGATATCCTTGTCCTTAGATCTCAGCCAGATATTTCTTGGTAAAAACCCTAAACCTACCCCCTTCCTTTCACTTTTACCCTACCTTTATTTCCCAGATCTGAAGAAGAGAGAAGAGAAGAAGAGAAGTCGACTGCAACAGTTGTTGCTGCTGTAAATTTCCAGCATTGTGAAGATCCAATCTGGCTTATTTCTTGTAGATTTCAAGTCCACCTGAAGTTTTAGAGTCTCCTTGTTGGTATACTTCCTTTCCTCTCTTTTCCTTCTTATTATGGCTCCTAAGAGATCTAAAACATCTCATGTAGAGGAGGGTTCATCTTCTAGGGATTACATTCAATATCTTAGAAGTCCAGACCTTGTTGAAAAATGGTTCATCATATGTACCATGATAATTTTTCCGGGTCGGTTTGTCAATTTTTCCGATCTTGATAGGTTTAATCTCGTATCTTTGTTTCAACATTGTAGTCTTTATGAATTCTTGTCTTTAGAAAATCAACCCTACTACTACCCTCAACTCATTTATTTATTTTATACAAATATGAGGGTTGTTCAATCGGATGATGGTGAGATACTCATCTATACCTCTGTCAAAAATAAGAAGATGAAACTCACATCCAAAAGAATCAACCTTATTTTGGGTATAGACGATGAAGGGCTTGACTTGGGAGAAATTTAGATGGATGATGCCACCATTTTATCTAGAATTTATTTGCCGAATAATGGATCCCCTATGTCAAATAGGTCCATTACCCCTGTTGCAAAACTTGTTGCACGGATGCTATCATACAATATGATTCCCAAAACAGGGAGTTATGATCAGTATTCCATTGAATTACAACAAGCCGTTTATGCAATATTCGGCAAAATCAATCTAAATTGGGGTCGTATCATTTTTTCTAGGCTTCATAAGTCCCATACTTCCTTTCTTCCTTTTGGTGCCCTTCTTACTCGAGTCTTTTGTGCTTATGATGTCGATCTCGATTCAGAGACCAATATAGTAAAGCACTATGAATGTTTTGATCGTGTAAGTTTAGCATGCATGAAGCTTCTTACTTCTCCACCTAGGTCTACCTCTAGGACTTCCCCTCCAGTTCCTTTAGTTACTTCAGCTCGTCCGTCTTCTGCATCTAGTTCCTCTCGTCCTCGAGCAGATTTTGATGATCCGCGCAGTATTTATAATGCCGTCAATTATATCATGGATCGTCAAGATGTTCTTGAGTCACAAATTTCCCATCTTACTCACCTGTTCACTGCTCAATTTCCTCCTCCCTCTCATGATGACCAAGATGAAGAAGATGAAGATTGATGAGTTCCTATTTTTATTATTTTCTATGTATTTTTTTACTTATTGTAGCATTTTCTCTCTATTATATAATCGTTTGAACTAAGACTAAGTTTTTATGAATGCATTTTTCGGTATTATTTGTTTGTGAGGAGTATTTTTTTCCCTCCCATTATTGTTGATGACAAAGGGGGAGAACATATAAGCTTTTATGTGTTTTTGTATTTTTATGCTTTATATTTTTAAGCTTTCACCTATGCATGTTGTACATTTGATAGGGGGAGCATGTAAGCACTTGTATTATTTATTCCCTTTATTATAAGCTATTGTGTTATCATCATCAAAAAGGGGGAGAATGTTGATTCTTGATTTTGATGATTACAACACAATGCAAAGTTGTTGTTCTACTTTCTATATATTACAGGATATATAAAGGAAAAATGTTTAACAAGCTTCTTAAAGCAAGTTGATCAAGCACAGCTGCAAACAAAGTTTTTATTGCTAATTGACCAAAGAAAGCTACAAGGTTGCCAGCTTACAAGAAAAAGACGAAGGCAAAAAGCTATCTTAAGACTTAAGATTCCAGAACAAGACATATGCTTCAATTTATTGTATTAAGTGTCTTGTAATAATTGTAAATCTTTTTTGTTTTCATTGAGTCTTAGAAACTTTGTAAAAGCCTTGTCACACACACTCACACATTATCTTTAAAATAATAGAGTGTTTTTCAAACTTAAAAAGATCGAAACAAAGATTGAAAAAGCTCAGCTGTTAAATACCAGTCGACTACCATAAGGCACCAGTCGACTGTCTTAGTACGAAACTGACTGAACTTATTCAAACTCTGATCAGTCAACTCATAACGGCAACCCAGTCGACTGTTCAAGTCGTTTCGATAGTTTGCTTATTTCAAATTTTGATTTTTCTAATTCAAAAGGTTATTTCCGTTGGTTGACAGTTGGTACAACTACCTCCCAACGTCTAGTGTTTCTAACTCTATAAATAGAGAATAGAAATCACTTTGAAAAGGTTAACAACTTTCCAAGCTTTTTGTTTTTCAAATTTCTCAAGGTTTTGGTTTTAAAACAAGAAGAAGCATTCAAAAGCATTCTCTTTCTAAGTCTTGATTCTCTGAAATCAGTCTTGCATAACAGTGATTTCATTTTAGACTAATTTCAAAAGTTGACCTAATAGCCACGTATAAAATCACATCCACGACAAGGCTATAGGTTGATTGTAAACTTTTTGTTGTTGTTCTTCACTCTCGGATTGTGAGAGTGGTTTCCTCTCGGTTGGAGAGTAGGGCTCTAGGGTGTAGAGTCAGGTTTGTCACTCTTGGTGGAAGAGTGGGTTGCTTTCTCTAGTTGTGAGAAATGACTACGGGTTGGACAAGGTTGTTGTCTAACGCCGTAGGGTGTTCTTGTAATTATTTCAAGAATAGTGGAAACTCTCAAGTGGGTTGTTTGGGAACTGGATGTAGGTCGGGAGGACCGAACCAGGATATATCGTGTGTACTCTATTGTTGTATCTCTTTGAACTTGCATTTCATTTTCTTACTTTATAGTTTTCGGTAAAACTTGTCTGGACAGTCGACTGTGTACTTTTATTAGTCGACTGGTCAGACTTGTACTACTGTCTCTCTGAAAACTTGTGTGATAAGTCGACTGGCTCTTCTATAAGTCAACTGATCAGACTCGCTTGAAAAATACTCTTCTTATCTGTCGCTTCAGTCGACTGGTTTATCTCTTCAAGTCGACTGATAAGAAGAAAAGTTTAATTCCGCAATTTATTTTTTTGAAACACTATTCACCCCCCCTCCTCCCTCCCCCCTTCTAGTGATTCTTGCCTTGCCTACAGGATCCAACAGTTTCATCCCCCACCCAGCCTTTATTCTTCAAGTTTGCTTTGGAGTGGAACCTGTCCCAGCTAAGAAACCAGATGAATATCTTTCATTTGAGTTGAGCATAATTCCTCCAAGTTGCTTTAGCATAGGGAGAAATGATACCTTCATAATGAAGAAGTTGTATGCAGATTTGATAGTGAAGATCCTTGTAGCTGAGTGTTCCATCTTGAAGTGTCTCTGCTTGTAAGCCCTATTTTTAAATTTAATTGTATTTTGTATTCTTTTGATTATTGTATTTAAATTCATTTGTTATAGTGTATTTTGTCTTTTTCTTGGGTTCTTTTGTTCTCTCTTGATCGATCTGTATTCTTTTGGTTGGATCATGTTTTGTAAATTTTGCTCTTTCTATTTTGAGTTTGATTTGTTTTTCTTTGTGTTCATCTCATCTCATTGCATTTATTTTTCTCTTTTGGAGCCAAAACTGTTACCCAGAACCCACATAATCTCAACCCAAAACCCTAATTCTTGATCCTCTATAAATAATCCTATTAAACCCTAATATTTTTATTCTTTCTCTTTCTCTCTCTTCTGCCGTTACTCTCTCTTTCCCCGATCCCATACTCCCCCTCTCTCTATTTTTGCTGCACCCAAACCCAACCGCAAACACACCCTACCCCCGTTGCCAACTCCGATCGCCCTTCACCACTGCCGCCACCTTCGTCATCATCGTCCCCTCGTCACCATTGCTTTTTCTCCGTCGTGTTCCCGTTCATCCTCACCGTAACCCATCGCTCGACCCACCATGGTGTTCTCGTCGCCATTTCCCATCGTCATCATTGTCATCATCTCCGTGCACTTCACCGATATCACCGCCGTCCCTCGCCGCTCCATTGCAGTCCCTTAGCCTCGCTGTTCTAATGCCGGAGTCACCGTTGTCGTCACTCTTTGTTTCCAACCGAAAAAAAAAGTTCGCCATCGTCGAGGTTGCCGTCGCCGCCGTCGCTTCCCGACCGTGGTGCTGATGCTGCTTCGCCCCCGCCGCAGTGTCGTGCAGTTGCCGCCGTTCGCCATCTCTCTCCTTGCCGAGGAAGACGACCATCTATTGGTCGAGGCTGCTGTTTCGTGTTCGGCCACAGCAGATCTCGTCTCGTTGTTCCGTGTTTGGGTCGGATCTGGTGTGAGGAAGAGCACCCATTGGATAGATTCGTTGTTCCGTGTTCTGGGCGCATCAGATCCAGTTCCGCTGTTACGTGTTCTGGCCGATCCGGTGCGAGGTTTTCTCTTGGCTTTTGCTGTTGCTGTTGGTTCTTCGCATGTGTTTTTTGGAAGATTTCGCCTGAGATTCTGATCCCGTTATTCTATTTAATTCTATCTGCAATATAACAGGCAAGTCTCTTCTTGAACCCCTTTTATTATTTGTGTTCAAGATTATTTGATCTCCTGCAAGTAGATCCCGTCCATTTTGTTATCAAAACTGCTTTTGACAATTATGTTAAGATTATTGAGGGTTTACACGAGCTAACCCGACGTACTCTTAACATCGTGCTATCTCTTTGATCTAAACCTAGTCCCCATTGTTTCATGCATATGCACATTTAAATAACTAGATTCATGCATAGGATTGCTTGATAAATTTGACATTAAAATTGTATGTGCTAAATTGAAGTTGCTCGATAAATTGACACCATGACTGTGATATTTATATCTTAAACCTTAGAAGTTTGCATGTTGACACCTAGGATCACTTTGATTACCAATTTGCATGCTATATGTGATCGTATGATTTATTTGTTACCTTTTCATGTTAAGTTGATTTCTGGTCTGCTAGATGTTTCACTTTGAATCAGATTTTTAACCATGCTAATGACATAATTTGAAATAACTTGCTGAACATAAAATGTAGCCCTAAATGTCTAGATCATTTTTCTCTGGTCTGGATTTAAATTCCAATTTTTCATCTGCTAGATATATCCTTTTTAGTACAACTGTGTTAGTAATTCCAAATTCATAATTTCATGCGTATCTTACTGTTTCTTATTTTATTTGACTCAGTTAATAGTAAAAGAAAAATCTGAAATAAATTATGCTGGACCTAGACATGTATAGCTACTTTCCTAAATTCTTGTAGATTTTATTAATGAGTTATCTGACTCGAAACAATTAGTTGAATACAACTTACTGCATGCTGTCTGAACATAAAACCTGATTAGAATAAAGTTTTCACCCTAGTTTCGGTATCTTTTATATGCCTTAATTATGCTCGCTGGAACTGTGTGGAAGTCTACTTTCCATATCTTCTGGCGGATTTAGGTTTGCTATTTTGTAATGACCATAATCTATATTTTGGTACAGTAAGGTCATGCTGTCCTGGTTTTGTGAAATGCGTTTATATGATGTGTGTGCCTCATGCTTTGTCCGTAATGCTCAGAATTAGTCACACATAGTAATATACAACATTGACACCCTCTTGCATGCTCACATAGGATGAAAATAAACTATGAACAAGCCGGGGTATTAAGGGTAGACTTGGTAGTGAATAATCGGGAAATGTATTCGGTAAGGCCTCATCGTTATATTGTATTGTCTTGAAAGGAGGAGTATTGATTGCAATGATTTATTGATGATTCATGATTGTAAACTATATTTATCAATGCTGAGTACATGAACCGTGAATTTACCATCGGTCTAAAACGATCACTGTGCTTGCGTCGAACCTGTGGAATGGGACGCAGTAGTATGTGCACTAGATAGGCTAATAAAATACTTAATAACCTGTATCTCATACTTGATCTTGACTTGACATCACTCATTACAAGCGTAATTATTATACACATTTGATATTATTGCCTGCTCTTTATTTTGTTCTTTGTCTTTGACCATGTTCTTTTCCTTTGATATTCATGCTTTCCTATTATCCTTTGTTTTCTCTACTTGCCGCTCACGACTTGCTTTAAGGGAATTCTTTTCTTTCTTTTTAGATCAAGATTTTACACGTACTGAAGGATCTGTTCCTAAAGGAATTGGTGAGCAACGTTTCTAGAGTTAGAACCAGTCTTCGCTGCGTAGTTTTTATTTGCTGCTAGATTTATTTTCTTGAACAATGTTATAACTTGTACTTTGTTTTGGGCTTTATGACCCGTAGTTTGTTTTGATCCCGGATGTTAGATATTTATACTGTTGGATTATTTCATTTATTATTGGAATTTATCTTTGTTTCACGAGGTTATATTTCTTGCGTGGTTATATTTTGTTGTTCTTATTGCTGAGTTAGTCTGGTACAGCTTATGGATGGTGTTTACATCATTTGCTGGGCCTACGTTACGTACTCGGGTTCTGTATTTTGGGAAGCGGGGCGTGACACTGATGGTGGATAAAACATGTCTATAATGGCTTGTTTGAAGCTTGGCTCTTTCCTCAGTTATTACCCCCACTTGAAATCTTCTATGTCTAGGCCTCCAATGTCAGATACCTCCTATCCAATGACCTTGGGTTAAAAGTGGTGCATGGGGATCGCAGGCTACAGTGGCCAGAGTGGGGAAGAGATGCTTAATATTCATGCCATCTATCCAATTCGACTTCCAAAATGAGATGGAGGAGCCATCTTCCTATAATACCCTGCAAAAATAAAATTATTATTATTATTATTATTATTATTATTATTATTATTATTATTATTATTATTATTTTTGCCTACAAGTATGTACGTGCAACACACGTGCATTATAATGTGTTAATAGTACTTGTATTATTATTATTTATTATTATTTTATTTATGTTATTAATATTGATGGAGGATATTTGTTTTTAGAATATTAATATTAATTAAAATTAGTACTTAATAATGATCGAATATTATTTGGGCCCATAAAAACCCAGCCCAACACAAAAAAAAGGAGGCAAAACCCTAACCCTAATTTGGTGTTGGCCAGCCATGTATATAGAGAGGAAGAGAGAGCCTCTCTCTGACTTTGGTTGCTTTTCTTTTGGAGTTGCATTAAGGTTTTTTTGGAAAAAGGAAGGACTTTTTTTAATGCCCTAAAATTTTAAATGTAATATTTTGAATTAATAAATAATTTTTAAAATGATTTATTTAATTATTTTGATTTTTTGTGAAATTGTCGTTTTGCACGTGCAAAGAACACGAAAATATTTTGAAATGCAAATTCTAAAATTTTGAATTGATAAATTAATTCTCTTATTTATAATTGAATATAATTTTAATTTTTGAGATTTTTTTTAATAAGAGAAACTACTTTTGAAAATAATTTGAAAGAAGATGGCGTTTGTGTAAAAAGTCGTTTGGAGCCAAAATTTGATTTCAAAAGCTTTGGCTGCATTTGGTGGGCCGGTTAATAGTAGAGAGATTTAAGAGTGGATTTAGTCCTGTAAGTCCCGTTCCCGATTATACAGACTTTCATTCTCTTTTCTTCATACTCTTGTATTTCAATTTCCTTTGTGTCATTCTATTCTTTTGAACCAAAGTGCATTCATTTGAGCATTCAATTATTTTTGTTTGAGCCAAACCCATTTCCGATTGTATTTTTCGATGTTACATATTTTCCATATATTCATGTATTTCGATTCTTTAAAAAATCTTTTCGGCTCTTAAATGCATTTATTTTAATTTGTTCACGATCTCTATTAAAGTCCTTTCTAATCAATCATTATATTATAGCTAATTCTTTTCAAATGATTATTGATTTCCAAGCCAAAATTCTATTCCGTTCTATAAATTAAATTCTTGTCTTCTTAAATAATTATTTATATTATAAAACCGAAATCATATTTCATCTTACGAACGGATTATTTTATTACTTATGTATTAATTTATTTATATAATGAAATCCAAAAATTTTAGAACATAATATTATATTATTATTAGTTGATTATTCGATTATTTTGTGAAATCCAAAATCGAATTTCAAATTTCAACCTATTCTACATAAATTGTTTAATTTTGTTATTGTTATTATTGTTGTATATTTTGTATTGAATAAGCATAAACTTTAATCGATATTATATTATATTGATTGATTTATTAATACTGGAGTTTATTATATATTAAACCCTATAATAGCCTACCTCATATTAGATCCCAAACCCGAAACCCGCTATCCAATAACCCCCCCAATCCCCTATTTAAACCCCTATTAACCTCTACCCTAACCATAATGTATAAACCCAGCCGTCAACCCTTCCATCTAGCCCCATCCACTATTCGTCTTCCCCGCTGCCATCCCCCATCCTCTTTGCTCGCCATCATCCTCGTCACCCTCTGATCTTGCACCTCATCCCAACCATCCCTTGCTCCCCTGTTCACCATCATCTTCATCCTCACATTTTCGCACTGCCATTGCACCCTCACCCTCCTATCCTTAACCCCAAGCACATGGGTCAAACCCATTTCCTCGTCTCCTCTCCACCTCATCGACTCCGCTCGCCCCTGTGCCTGCCACCGCCAGCTCCCTACCATTGCCATTGTTGCTGAGCCTGCTGTGCATTACCGCATTTCCAACCACCATAGACCTCACCTCTGTCCTCGACTCCCTCTCCCTACACCTCACCACCCCAGTCGACCGTCCAGTCGCCTTCATCCCCCGCTCGACCCATCCATCGACATTACTCCACCACCATCATTGACCCATAACCAGTCCACTGAGCTCATGCCACCCTCCCGCCATTGTCGTCGTGCTCCTCCAGTGCACCCTCTCGCTCGACACCCTACCGTCGTGCTTTATACCTTCCTCGCCGTTCGCCAATAAAGCCAGAGCCGAAGCCATTGCCGTTTGTTGTTTGATCAGGGATTCTTGATCATTGAATCTTAACCGTCCGATCGATCCGATCTTGATCATCATCATCATCATCAAGTGATCTCCAGCCGTTGATCATTTTGATATTGATCGTTATCAAGATTCGTGCCCGATCTGATCCATTCGATCCCAATCATCATCTAGTTCATCATCCAGTCAAGGCAAGTAACTTGTATGAATTTTCTTGTTCCTCATACAAATATAAATACCGCAAGTAGATCTTTACTATAACTTGTTCTTCATGTTCTTACTCATTGATGATCTTGATTCTATTCGTTGCTTGGCTTCTATAAACCCTATAGTCAAAAGAAGAGTTCCCCAAACAACCCATTATTATATCCGTCACACAAACACATGTAGATCTAGGAGATTTATTTATATAAATGCATGTTGTGGATGTTTGGTTGCGTGTTGAGCATGTGAATGATGTTTCCATTGTTAATGAGTTGAAAATACACGTGGCTTGATGATTAGATACTCATTACACTCTGGTTTACATCATACTTCAACCTGAATCCATCATAAATACTAATCATGTTATAATCCGTGCAAAAAATAACTTTATATACTGTTGTCCTGATTTTGTCTGATGATTTTGACCCTGTTAGTGACAAAATTTTGAAATAATTTATGAATATGAATTGTATCCCCATGTGTCTAGTTTACATACCTTTTGACAAAATCGAATTCCGAATTATAGTTTGTGAATTATGGCTGTTTTAGTGCTGCTGGGTCTGGATTTTCAGATTCATAATTTTGCTACATCACCTTGTTTTATAATTTAATTTGAGCATACTATCTATAATATAATAATGTGAAATTTAACATGCTGAGACTAGACGTGCTAGGGGACCTCCCTAAATTTTCTTGGATTTATTTAACAAGTTTTCAGACCTGTTTCATGCATGTGAACACAATTTTAAGAATTCTGACAGAACATAAAATCTGTGTAGAATGCTGTTTTGAACCTAGTTTCTGTAGCTTTTATATATCGTGTGTATATGAACTGAAATCGACAGAGATTCTAGTTTCTAGAACTTCTAACAGATCCAGATTTGCATTCCTGTAGTATCGGGAATTCCCGTTTTGGTGTAGCAACATCTTGCTGTCCAGAATTGGTATTTTGCTATGTTTAAATATTTGCATATTGTTTCTTGTATTTTGCGACCCAGAACATGTTCCTTGCATCATATAAGCTCTTGATACATCCTTGTCCTGTCCCAATTTTGTTCTCTTTATCTCTTGATTATGTTTATTTTGTAATAAAAAGTAACATGCCGGGGTTAAGGGAAAGATCTAGTAGTGGACAATATAGAAAAGTGTAATCGGAAGGGGCCCATGTTTTCCGTAATGGTGGCACCTGATTTGGTTACATGATATGATTTAGATTACATTTGGATGATTTGGATTACATGATACTTGATATGATTTGGTTAATATGATCTGGTTACATGATATGGTGCACCACTATATGATACATGAGTACACGGCCCTATAGAATCCACCACTAAGTCTAAACGTAACTTGATTGTTTCTATCAAACATGTAGTAATATATGGGACGCATGATTGCTGCATTTGTTAGGACCAAATTAAATGAATAGACTTAAGTTGACACTAAGCATATGCATGATCCTGTCTACCAGTTTCCTGATTTCGTTACAACTTACCTGATTTGGTTACATGATTTTGATTTAGAAGTCACATGATTTTGATTCACAAGTTTGCATGAACCCATTTTCGTTACATATTTGTCAGTTATAAGTTGTTGTCTTTCCGTTCATATGTTTATAGTTAGTTGCATTACACTTGACTCCATTTTATTTCATGTTCCTTGATTCTTATCATTGTTACTTGTTATATCTAGGTTCTTGTTCTTTATTATATTTCAGTTCTTGTACCCTTTTGCTTGTACTACTTGCGGCTCGTACCCCGTAACTTGCACTAACGGGCAGATTATTTTTCCTGTTTCTTTGTTTTTTTCAATTTCTATATATACAGACTTTGGAGACGAACTGCCAGAAGGAGTGAGTGATCACGTATTTTAAGCTAGCCTGGAATCTTTCATGCTTTGGTTCATTCTGTATTGAGTTATTATTTCCTCTTGTTACTACTTGAACTTGTATTGGGCATGTAGTCCCGCAGTTTATTGTTTTTGTTTTCCAGATCTTGTTTATTTGAGGATTATGTATTTGGTTTTTAAATAATTCTGCTGATTATGAGATTTGTTTCATGCATGCGTGATTGTATATTTTTGTATATTTCTGTTATACTGTTGAGATGATCCTTACAGCTTATGAATGATAAAAATAATTTGCTGGACTTTATCATGCACTTGTATTCCATATTCTTTTGGGAAGCGGGGCGTGACAGGTCCATAATTGTTTGGATTTGATTTGGAAAGATTGAGAAAATAACCTATTATGCAATTATGGATCTCTAGGGGACTTAAGTGCAAAACTTCATAAAAAACCCTAATATTCTGAACCTGTCCATATAAAAGAAGGCATGAGCAGTAGGTTTCGGCCTCTCTTTTGTTTTGGCTATGTTGGTGATCTTGGAGCAAAGAGAAGGACTCTTGCATTAGCAGGAGAATGCTTTTGGAGTTTTATTCGGAATCTACTAGAGGTGGGCGACATCTCTACATCTCTTTATTGTTATTTCTTTCTTAGTATCATGTTAGGACTCTTTTTTGAATCTATGATGAAGTTCTTAGAATTTTGTGATGATTGATTTAATGAAACTTGTAGAGATGATTTTTGATATATGTTGTGAATGATATGAATGAAAGATGCATGAAGATCTAAATTTTGTTATGCTTGAATAAGTGATTGATATGATGCATAAAGAATTGATTTTTTTTTTTTAACCGTGGAAATAGATCAAAGAAACCATATGATGATATAGAATTTTAGATCTTATTATGTAATGTATTGATCCATGTTTAAGGGGTATAAAGATGGAATCCTGGTTGATTCTATGCATAAATGATGTTGTAGAGGCATGAAAAGTTCAGATTTGAAATACTAGGGTTTCGGTTGAACTAAACCTAGGGTTAGGGTTCATGGGTGCTCGGGTTGGCCATGAACAGTGTCGTCAGTACTATGCTGACTTCGGGTCTGCATAGTGTCAGGCTCGACCTATTCATAGGGCTCGGATTTGAGAGCTTGTGTGAGGTGGGGCCCGTGTGCTAGGGTTGAGACTATAGTACATGAGTAAATATGGTTGTATATGTGTATATTTTGCAAGAATATGAACGTTTAAATTGATTGTTGAACAAGTTTGAAATGTGGCACGTTTCAGATTTTTAATAAAAGTTAGTTTCAGAATTTTGATGAGTTAAAGCCTTGAACTTGGTTCGTTTGGATTTCAATTTTTGATATTATAATTTACTTTTATTGTGTGTTTATAAACTCAATTTTCAATAATTAAGTATTCAGTTAATAATGGACTGTTTTCGTGGATAAGAAAGTATAAGTTTCAGATTTGGGTAAAAATGATTCTTTTGTTTTTTTTTTAGGGATGAATCTCCTAATTTATTTGTGTTTTCAAATATAGAAAGAGTTACTTTGATTTGGAAACGAAGAGTTATGGTAAAATTGGTTGTTTCTATAAAAAAGGAAAATTTTAGAAAGTTATGGTTTATTAATTGATAAGTGAGTTGATGTAAATAAAATTATGTGATTAGTGAATATGTTTAAATTTGGTATGAGATGATTTAAATGAAGAATTGATTTACAACTGTGATGTTATGGGGGAAAGAAATGTTTTTTGGAAAAGAGAAAATGAAGAAATTTTTATATAGTGAAACAGGTGGCGGTTCTAATTTTGAAAGTTAGGGTTATTGTGAGAACCCTAGATGGATGTTAGAGGCATTGAGCTGTGAGCACTAGAGGCTGAGCAAACCCTAGGGTATCGGTAGTGGTTATTTTAATTGGAGGAATTTAGCTAGAGTGGCTATCGTTCCTAGTTTGGTGAGTGAAGTCCGGTAGGGGTGAGCTAGTTCTAGGTGGCTATGGTTACCTGTGTTTGAACCTATGGACATGCACTATATTGGAAGTTGTGGCGGTACTTGAGTAACATATGTATGAGCTCCGTTTTCAGTTGGGCAGATGTATTCCGGGACTGTGTAATTTTTATGTCTCCCAAGTACGTTCGTGCAGTACACTTGTATAGTCTGGCGGGATGCGTTTCGGGACTGGTGTCTATTTTCGTAATGTCTAGAAGTGAGATGGATTTGGTACGTTCGCGTGGTACACTTGTACAGTCTGGCAGGATGAGTTCCGGGACTGGGGTCTATTTGCGGAATGTACTTTATGTTTGCGCAGTGCACTTGTACAGTATGGCGGGATAAGTTCTGGAACTGGGGTCTATTTGCAAAATGTATGACAGGGAGGTGATTCTCCAGAGCTAAAGTGATGCTTACGGGATGCTTGCGTGTTTACACTTGTACAGTTTGACAGGATGTATTCCGTGGTTGGGGTCTATTCAGAGAGTGTCTAATCTTGCTTCTGTCACTGATGTTGGATTGCATGGAGAGGGATTGAACCCTAAATGAGGTGAACGGTAAGGGCTTTCCCTTGGACCTATGTAGTATGGGATGCATAGAATCCGAACAAGTATGCATTAGTGCGCATCGTGTGCATTGTGTTTCCTTGAACATTGTTTTATGCATTTTTCTTCGTTTTTCTATCACACACACTTATTCTTTTAGTTTTGTTTCACTTGTTGATTTACCAATCTTTTTCCTTGTTGTTTTATTTTATGTTGTGAGACAAGTTTGTGGTTGTGAGACTTTGGAGGGTCGTTGCTTTTATCAGCATTGTGCCAGTTGCATTCAACTGACATGCCCACTGTTTTAAATAGTTTTGGAGGATTTGCAAATGACTGGTTTGAATAAGAGTTAAAGTTTGGACTTTGAGATGACTGGAGTTTAAAAGTTGAAATGAGTTTTATTCACTATTTTAAATTTCCTCCGACACGGCCGAAATTTCGGCCGAAATTCTGTTTCAGCTAGCTTGCCGATACGAAATCACATATTTTATACTCTACATCGTTTTGGACTGAAATGTGTAGATTTCAGCCAAAATTAACAAAATTTTGGTCGAAATATCAGCCGAAATAGACACAAATGATTTTGTGAATATATTTAAAAATTTTGTTTTACTTTTTACATATATGTCTTTCAATATAGAACCTTAAGCAAAAATAATGTGAGAATTTTGTATCGCTATTGTTTGTATATATGCAAAGTCAAGTATGTTCATTAACTAAAATATTTTTTTTCTAATCAATGCAAATTCAATTTAGTTATATACTTATATTATATTCTCTTCTACATTATTGTTAAATTATGCAAAGATTTATCGTAATTGATTCAAGTCATTAGTTACATTATATAGTATTTTGTATGATAAATGACATGTAGAACATATAATATCTTATTTAGTAACAAAAATATTTGTTGAGTATAGGAAATGAACATCCGATATGATCATATTTCTCAAAGATCTCCTCCGATATCTCTGATCCGAGACGAAACACCCCTTGACGAGACTAGTCCGAAATCTGAGATTTAAAACCATGGTTATATTAAATTTGTTTAAATTTCTGCTGTGCATTCTAATATGGACTACTGTAAAGAAAGTTTTAAATTTCCCTATATTTTATACTGTGTTTGGATTACATTTGAAATAAAGATTCTGGATTTGTGTCTCTCATTTCTAATATGAAAATTTGGGGCACTACAGATTGATTTCTCACAAGCGTAATCGAGTGTACGGGTATAAAAGATATAAAGAAATATCTTGGAATTCCTAATTTAAAAAAAAAAAAGTGGTATCAAAGCACGCTTCACTAAGTAACACTAAACATGGTATGGGAATTAAATTAGGTGGACATTAGAGTGTGAGAACCTAGGTGGACATTAGAGTGTGTATATCAGTCTTAGAGTCATGAATGTGTAGTTGTTTGAAATTGCATTTATGTTACTTCATACTAGTACTGATGTTTCTTTTTTCCATTTTTTGTAGGATGGCGGATAATCACAATCCTCTAAAAATTGTGGAAGGAGATGAATTCTAGGATGATCCTTTAGAGGACTCTGAGGAGGACCTGGTAGAGGAGTCTGAAGAAGAACCAGAGGAAGAAGAGGAACCACGGGTGTCTCGGGGATCACTCCCCCTCCTAGGGAATCTTTGGGTGAATCCTCAGATGAATCGCCTGAACGAACCCCAAAGAATCGAGTTATCGCATTGCTTCGACTGGGAGGCATGTTTACCAGTGGCGAGCTTCCAACTTGAAGGAGCATCACGTGGAGAACCAGCGACGTATCACATCTATGCAAAAGAAGATAAAGCATCTTGAAGAAGGTCAACGTGCAGCAGAGGAACATTTCTCCAAACTGGACGAATACAGTGGGGAGAGAACATTTACAGTTGATGTTGCGACAGACTGGAGGTGAAACTCGATGCATTGCTAGATGAAATTCGAAAGACTGAGAGGAGCCGCAAGGGCAAATTACTGTTATGATTGTTATTATTTGATTTTTCTAAATTTAAATAAAGTTGTTTAGTTATTTTCAGAGATGTATGAACTACTTTGGTAAATAAATTTATTTATTGATATTTTGGTATATGAAATTTTGGCAATTAAATAAAATTTTGTGTTCTGAGTAATGATGTGAATTCTTATGAGATTGTTTTCTCTAACAAAATGGTGTGTTTTGTAGGCTCAGAGCAATGGCAGTTCCACGAACTAGAAGCAATGGTGATGGAATTGAAAGCTCTAATGGAGGTAGACTCGATTTGGAAACCGAGATTACCCGAGTCTATCAGACTCTAAATGCTTTAATGGCAGTTGGAGTGGGTCGGCACCAGGGTGTAGGGTCGGTAATTTCGAATGTGGTTCCCATCAGGCAGGTGGAATCCTTTAAGTGGATGACGCCGCTAGAATTTGATGGTCAAGCCGATCCCAATGTGGTTGATAATTAGATAAGGCAGATGAAGACTATCTTCTAGGTTATGGAAATCCCTATGACTAGTAAAGTAAAGTTCTCCATGATGCAGCTGGAGAAAGATGCAGGCGTGAGGTGGCAGTCGGTGAAGAGGACCTTTGGTGCGGAGCCACTGACTTGGGAGGCTTTCTTAGTAGAGTTCAGGGAGAACTACTTTCCCTTGGACATACATGAGAAGAAAGCAATGGAGTTCATGAACCTGCATCAGGGCAGCATGTCAGTGTAGGAATATGAGACTAAATTCATGCAGTTGTCCAGGTATGCTCATGAGATTGTGGTGGATGAGGAGAGAAAGTCACGGAAGTTCAAGCAGAGCTTGAGGCCGAACTTGAGGTCCCAAATGATACCACTACGGATCAGAAGGTTCGATAAGCTCGCCAGGAGAGCAGCCATGTCAGAGGCTGACATGGAGTAGTTCCAGCATAAGCAGGAGTCCTAGAACAGGAACAAGAGGTCTGCAGTAGGTAGTCAGAGTGGGAAGAAATTCACGGAGAGTAGGGGCAGATTTAGCGAGCCCAGCAAAGAAGGCATGTTGGCTCGATGGGTGACTTGTTACGGTTGTGCGAGTCAGGCTATATCAGGTCAGCATGTCCTAAAGCAGTGAAGACTCATATTTGCTTTCAATGCGGCAAGGAGGGGCACATTCGGCCAAACTGTCCACAGTGAAAGTAGAGTGGCACTGATGGGAACAAGTCGAGTGTTTGCATTAACAGAGGAGGATGAGGAGGACTTTAAAAATGTAATCACGGGTATGCATGAATTTTAATTATTGGCTGAAGTGTATTGAATGAAACTTTTGTGTAAGAATAATGTACGGTATTGAATGTTAAATTCTTCGTGTACCAGGACTTGTTTTAATCATAGGAATAAGAGAAAAGGTTTTGTTTGATATTGGGTCTTCGCATACATATGTGTCGCCCAAGTTTGCAAAGGTGTTAGGTGTGGAACCTAAGGTATTTTCAGGCAGGGTTCTGTCTGTGGAAACACCATCAGGAGAGGAGTTGATTGTCAATCGATATTACGTAGGTTGCGATATCGAGATCAGGGAAAGACTTTGGGGAATCGATCTCGTCTAGTTGGGAGTTCTAGGAGTCGACGTGATTGTGGGCATTGATTGGATGTCGATCTATGATGCCACTATCGAGTGTAAGAATGAAGAGGTGGTGATGAAGGCACCAAGAGGACCAACAGTTACTTTCCAAGGGAGAAAGGATTGCAAGATGTGGTAGCAGCCATGTCTAAGGTGAAGATTCCAGATGCAGCCGGGGCGATTCTCGTAGTCTGAGAATTTCCAACTGTATTCTTCGATGAACTACTGGGGTTACCGCCGCAGCGTGATGTTAAGTTTTGCATCAACATTCAATCAGGCAGTGCTCTGATATTTAAGGCTCCATATAGGATGTCACCAGTGGAACAAGATGAGGTGAAGAAACAAGGTTGAGGAATTGTTGCATAAAGGTTTTATCAGACCGAGTGCTTTTCCATGGGGTGCGTCGGGATTGCTAGTGAAGAAAAAGGATGGGTCAATGAGGATGTGCATTGACTATCGATAACTGAACAAGGTGACGATTCAGAACAAGTATCCGCTTCTACGGATTGATGATCTATTTGATCGACTACAGGGTGTAGCTATGTTTTCAAAGATTAATCTACGGTCTGGTTATCATCATATCCGAGTTAAGGAGGAGGATGTACACAAGACAATCTTTCGAACTCGGCGTGGTAATTATGAGTTCTTGGTGATGCCATTCGGGGTGACAAATGTACCAACAATATTCACGGATATGATGAACAGTTTTACGGCCGTTCATAGACTTGTTCGTCATGTTGTTCATCAACGACAACCTGGTATACACGAAGTCAGAGGAAGAGCATGTTGAGCATTTAAC
Source organism: Hemerocallis citrina (assembly GCA_017893485.1). Lineage (NCBI taxonomy): Eukaryota > Viridiplantae > Streptophyta > Magnoliopsida > Asparagales > Asphodelaceae > Hemerocallis > Hemerocallis citrina. Next base: position 36,008,887 of record CM030360.1, read on the forward strand.
AGAAGTTTTGAAGAAGTTGCGAGAGCAAAATCTATATGCCAAGTTGTCAAAGTGTGACTATTGAAAGTCGGAGGTGGTATTTCTAAGTCACATCCTTTCTAAGGAGGGAGTGGCTACTAATCCTCAGAAGATCGAGGCACTGAAGAGTTGTCCTAGATTGACGACTGTAAAGGAGATCCAGAGTTCCTTGGGATTGACATTATACTATCGGTGTTTCATTCAAGGTTACGCACAGATAGCAGTTTCATTGATGGGATTGACCAAGAAAGGTGTGAGTTTCACATGGGAAGAGCAGTGTGAAGCTAGTTTCCAAGAGCATAAGGAGAGGTTGACGTCAGTGCCTATTCTGGTGTTACCGCGAGCAGGTGTACATTACAATATCTGCAGTGATGCGTTTCACAGAGGTCTGGGATGTGTTCTGATGCAAGAAGGAAAGGTCATTGCCTTTGGATCCAGGCAGTTGCGTCCGAATGAGAAGAATTGTCCGACGCATGACTTGGAGCTTGCAGTAATTATCTTTGCTTTGAAGCAATGGAGGTACTATGTTTATGAAGAAAATGTTAATATGTACACCGACCATAAGAGTTTGAAGTACATCTACTGGTAGAGAAATTTGTCCTGAGATCAAATATCATCCAGGAAAGACAAATATGGTGGCCGATGCACTTAGTCGAAAGAGCAGTCTGTCTCGTTTAATTACGACTCAGAAGGAATTAGCAGAGGAGCTGGATCGAGCAGGCATTGAAGTCGTATTGCAGGATTGGGGGAGTCTTTGGCATAGTTGAGACTTAAGCCTACTTTGAGGGAACAAATCATCGAGGGCCAGAAGGCTAATGTAGAGATTTAGAAGATGTTAGAGCAAATTTCCGTAAGGAAATTGTCAAAATTTCGTGTGCAAGATGAAGTGCTTTGGTTGGGAGAGAGAATATGTGTGCCGAAAAGAGAAGATTTGAAGGATAACATTATGAAGGAAGCATATACGACCTTATTGTCAGTACATCCTGGAAGCACGAAGATGTATAAGGACATCAAGTAGTGTTTTTGGTGGCCAGGCATGAAGAGGGATGTTGCAAATTTTGTGGCAAGCTGTTTGACTTGTCAGCAAGTCAAAGCGGAGAATCGGAAACCTGGAGGACTATTGCAGCCTTTGCCTATTCCAAAGTGGAAATGAGAGAACATTAGCATGGATTTCCTCACAGGATTACCGAGGAGTTCGAAGGGTAACGACTCGATCTGGGTCATTGCGAACCAGTTGACCAAGTCGGCACATTTCTTATCAATGAAGACATGGTCATTAGAGAAGTTGGCCGAGGTGTATATTGAAAAGGTCGTGAGATTGCATGGGGTTCCTGTAACAATCATCTCCGACATGGACGCAAGGTTGACATCAAGGTTTTGGAAGAGTTTGCAAACCACTTTGGGGACCTAAAATGACTTTTGTATAGCGTTTCATCCACAAACTGATGGAAAAACCGAAAGGGTGAATCGAGTACTAGAGGATATGTTGAGTTCATGTGTTATGGACTTCGATAGAAGCTGGGGGAAGTATTTAGCACTGGTGGAGTTTGCCTACAACAAAAGCTATCAGGCGAGTATTCGCATGACGCCATATGAAGCTTTGTATGGGAGGAAGTGCAGAACCCCCGTCTGTTGGTATGAGGTTGGGGAAAGGCAGATGTTTAGGCTTAGAGATCGTACAGAAGACTTCAGAGAAGGTCGAATTGATTCGGAAAAGATTAGTCAAAGCTCAGAGCAGGCAAAAGTGTTATGTGGATGTTCGACGAAGAGATTTGGAGTTCGAAGTTGGGGATATGGTTTTCCTTAAGGTATCGCCTACGAAGGGAGTCATCAGGTTCGGGAAAGGAGGAAAATTTGCACCAAGGTACATTGGACACTATAGGATTGTAAAGCGAATTGGTAAAACAGCTTACAGGTTGGAGCTACCAGAAGAGTTGGCACAGGCGCTCAACGTATTCCATGTGTCTATGTTGAGGAAGTACATACCAGATCAAAATCATCAGTTACCAGAAGTACCGAAAGGAATACAGCTGAATATGAGCTACAAGGAACAACCTGTGGAAATCTTGGATAGTCGGGCGAAAGTACTACGGAATAAGGACGTACCAATTGTCAAGTGCTATGGATCAACTAACTATTCGAGGAAGCTACGTATGAGTCTCAGGACCGGATGATGAATGATTCTCTGAAACTGCTTGTGTAAGTTCCGCGTTGTATTTGTTTGTTTTCCCTACTAGCGGTAGTTCTAAGGATAGAACTCTTCTAAGGAGGGAGTAATGTAACACCCTAGAAATTTAAATGTAATATTTTGAATCAAAAAAAAAATTAACTTGATTTATTTAATTATTTTGATTTTTTGTGAAATTGTTGTTTTGCACGTGCAAAACACACGCAAATATTTTAAAATGCAAATTCTAAAATTTTGTGTTGATAAATTAATTCTCTTATTTATAATTGAATATAATTTTAAATTTTGGGATTTTTTTAATAAGAGAAACTACTTTTGAAAATAATTTGAAAGAAGAGGGCTTTTGTGTAAAAAGTTGTTTGGAGCCAAAATTTGATTTGAAAAGCTTGTTGGCTGCAATTGGGGGGCCAGTTTATAGTAGAGAGATTTAAGGGTGAATTTAGTCCATATTTTTTGGGATTTGATTTGGAAAGATTGAGTAAATAACCTATTATGAAATTATGGATCTGTAGGGGGGCTTAAGTGCAAAACTTCGTCAAAAACCCTAATATTCTGAACCCGAACATATAAAATAGGGCATGAACAGTAGGTTTCGGCCTCTCTGTTGTTTTGGTTATTTTGGTGATCTTGGAGCAAGGAGACTCTTGCATTAGGAGGAGAAGGCTTTTGGAGTTTTATTCGGAATCTACCAGAGGTGGGCGACATCTCTACATCTCTTGATTGTTATTTCTTTCTTAGTATCATGTTAGGACTCTTTTATGAATCTATGATGAATTTCTTAGCATGTTGTGATGATTTATTTAGTGAAACATGTAGAGATGATTTTTGATATATGTTGTGAATGATATGAAAGAAAGATGCATGAAGATCTAAATTTTGTTATGCTTGAATATGTGATTCATATGATGCATAAAGAATTGATTTTTTTTTTTTACCATGGAAATAGGTCAAAGAAACCATATGGTGATATAGAATTTAAGATCTTATTGTGTAATGTATCGATCCATGTTTAAGGGGTATAAAGGTATAAAGATGAAATCTTTAAGTATGATTTACCGTTTTTGATAATAATAAATTTTATGTTTAAATCCTAGTTGTAACTATGCATAAATGATATTTTAGAGGCATGAAAAGTTGATATTTGAAACATTGGGGTTTCGGTTGAACTAAACCTAGGGTTAGGGTTAGGGTTCATAGGGGCTCGGGTTGCCTATGAACAGTGCTAGACTTAGCCTATTCATAGGGCTCAAATTTGAGGGCTTGTGTGAGGTGGAACTCTTGTACTAGGGTTGAGACCTTAGTACGTGAGTAAATATGGTTGTATATGTGCATATTTGGCAAGAATATGAAAGTTTAAATTGATTGTTGATCAGGTTGGAAATGTGGCAAGTTTCAGATTTTCAATAAAAGTTAGTTTCAGAATTTTGTTGAGTTAAAGCCTCTTGCTTCGTTTGGGTTTTAACTTTTGATGGTATAATCTATGTTTATTGAGTGTTTATAAACTCAATTTTCAAGAATTAAGTGTTCAGTTTTTAATAGACTCTTTTCAAGGATAAGAAAGTATAAGTTTCAGAATTGGGTAAAGATGATTCTTTTGATATTTTTTAGGGATGAATCTCCTAATTGAAAGAGGTGTGTTTCAATTTAAATTGATAATTATTCTAGGAAATTTATTTGTGTTTTGAAATATAGAAAGGGATACTTTGATTTGGAAACGAAAAGTTATGGTAAAATTGGTTATTTCTGTAAAAATGAAAAATTTTGGAAAGTTATGGTTTATTAATTTAGAAGTGAGTTGATGTAAAGAAAATTTTGTGATAAGTGAATATGTTTAAATTTGGTATGAGATGATTTAACTGAAGAATTGATTTACAACTGTGATGTTGTGGGGAAAAGAAATTTTTTTGAAAAGAGAAAAGAAAGACATATTTTTATATAGCGAACCGGGTGGCTGTTTTGATTTTGAAAGTTAGGGTTATTGTGAGAACCTTAGATGGATGTCAGAGGCATTGGGCTATGAGCACTAAAGGCTGAGCGAACCCTAGGGTACTGGTTGTGGTTATTTTGATTGTAGGAAACTAGCCAGAGGGGTTAGCATTCCTAGTTTGGAGAGTGAAGTCCGATGAGGGTGAACTAGTTCTAGGTGGCTACGGTTACCTGTGTTTGAACCTAATGATAGACACTAGATTGGAAGTTGTGACGGAACTTGGACAACGTAATATGGGCTCTATTTTTAGTTAGGCAGATGTATTTCGGAACTATGTGATTTTTATGTCTCTCTAGTATGTTTGCACGGTACACTTGTACAGTCTGGCGGGATACTTTCCGGGACTGGGGTCTATTTGCGGAATGTCTAGAAGTGCAATGGATTTGGTATGTTCGTGCGGTACACTTGTACAGTCTGGCGGGATGAGTTCCGGGACTGGGGCCTATTTGCAAAATGTATGGTATGTTTGCGTAGTACACTTGTACTATTTGGCTGGATGAGTTCAGGGACTGGGGTCTATTTGCAGAATGTACGACAGGGAGGTGATTCTTCAGAGTTAGAGTGATGCTTACGGGATGCTTATGTGCTTACACTTGTACAGTCTGGCAGGATGTATTCCGTGGCTGGGGTCTATTCACAGAGTGTCGAATCTTGCTTCTGTCATTGATGTTGGATTGCATGGCGAGGGATTGAACCCTAAATGAAGTGAATGGTAAGGGCTTTTCCTTGGACCTATGTAGTATGGGATGCATAGAATCCGAATAAGTATGCATTAGTCCGCATCGTGTGCATTGTGTTTCCTTAAACATTGTTTTATGCATTTTTCTTCGTTTTCCTATCACACACACTTATTCTTTTAGTTTTGTTTCACTTGTTGATTTACGAATCTTTTTCCTTGTTGTTTTATTTTATGTTGTGAGACAAGTTTGTGGTTGTGAGACTTTGGAGAGTTATTGGTTTTATCAGCATTGCGCTAGTTGCATTCAACTGACGTGCTTATAGTTTTTAATAGTTTTGCAGGATTTGCAAGTGGGTGGCTTGAACAAAGGTTAAAGATTGGAATTTGAGATGACTGGAGTTAAAAGTTGAATTGAGTTGAATTGAATGTGTTTAAATTTCCGTTGTGCATTGTAATATGGACTGTTGTTTTAAATTTCCCTGTATTTTATACAGTGTTTGGATTACATTTGAAGTAAAGATTCTGGATTTGTGTCTCTCATTTCTATCATGGAAATTCAGGGTGCTACACTTTTGGAGGACTATTTAATCAATAATTCAACATTAGAAGAGGAGGGTGTTTTTCTTTCCTCATGTCTTATTAATATTGTTTGTGATCTCAAAGCATGAATAGTTTTGTAGATTGTAATTAGTGTTCATTAATGCAAGTTATATTTTGTTGTTCACTCTATGAGATAGATGCATGATAGATGTTTGTTATACTGTTCTAATAAAAGAAAGCATGTTAAATTTGTTGTATGATATTTTTATGTGCACTGAATGATTTAAATAGACAAGATGATCTAGTTGTGTTGTGTTGTGTTGTTCTTAAAATATACAAATGTTGTTAAGAATTCACACCATACAAATAACCCATCTTTTAATTCCAATTTTATGCTCTAGTTTTGATGGTAGACTTGGATATTTGATGTTGATTGTTAACAAGAAGATCTAGTAATTATTATGTGCTCAAAATACAAATATCTCATTGTTAAAAATCTCAGTTTTGAGTATATTTTTTGTTTAGGGTTTTATTTATTGCTGAGATTAGGATTTGATCAAGATTATGGTTTTTGAGATTCGGGTATGGGGTGGGAGTTGCGGGTTTGGTTGAGAGTGGGCCTGGCTGTCTTGGGGTCTGGCTTTAAGGGGGGAAGTCGAGTCTGGGTATTATTGTGTGCAAATTTGGGTTAAAAGTGAATGTTAGGTCGGGTCCAGAGAGGATCAGGTTCGGGTTCAGGTATAGCGGGAGATCGGTCTAGTTTGTTTGGACCAGGGTTTGAGCATGGGGGGCTCGGGTCTGAGCATGAGGAAGTGCTTGGGTTTGGTTTTGTTTGGTCTTGATTAGACCAGGGTTGAGGTAGATGGGGCTCGAATTTAGGGAATGGTTGAATTCAGGTATGGATTTTGAGATGAGAAGTGATTATTTAATTTGATCAATTAGAATTAGTTGTAAACTAGGTCGCTTCATTAATTTTAATAGTTGATCAATAGGAGTGGCTTGTAAAAAAAAGAAATAATACTCACTAATATTCTGGGAAGAGAGAATCAAATTACATAAGGAGTGTTTGATCATTCAATCTAGAACTAGTTGTAGACTAGCTCGCTTAATTTTTAATAATTGATAAACATGGGTTGTTTATTAAATAAAATTTAAGCATATGACCTATTATTATTTGGAAATAAATCGAGACTTAGAGATGTGATTAATTGGATGTGAGATCAAGGTTTATATGAGATTTTCTAGTCGTGTGATACTAATAGATGAGCTTGAGATGTGAATAAATCTACTTATATTGATTTTCGACTTAGAGATTCTTAGTAGTTAATAATTTTTAGATAGGATTACATTACCAAGTTAGGGTTTGTTGGAGAAAACCCTAGAATGTGAATCAGTGTGATGCCCTAGTTGTGTTGGTTTCTAGAGGTTGAGCAAGACCCATGATACCGGCAGGTTGTGATTCATAGTTGCGGGAATAAGCTGGGTTGGGTTATTATTTCTAGTGTAGTTGAATTGGAGCCGGTAGGGTGACGCTAGCTCTAGGTGGTAATTGTTTGTATTTGATTATAAGGACATACACTAGAACAAAGTTATGACGTAAACAATGACGAACATGTCCGGTAAAGAACTTTGGTTCCTAGGAATATTCAGGACCGAGGATATGCTTGGTAAATCGACTGGTGCTGGTGGGCAAGGGGTAGGCTGATAAGGTCCATAGTTACGGGTGATCGACTTATTGGGATTGCTGAACATTTTCAGTAAAGAGTAGTGGTTCCTAGGAATATTTGGGATCGATGATACGTCCAGTAAATCCATGGGTGGTGGGCTAGAGGCGGGTCGGTAAGGTCAAATATCATAGAGGTGTGACTTATACGTGATTAGGTGTTGGAGTACGGATCATCGAGTTAGGCTTGCATAGCGAAGGATGAAACCTTATAATGACGAAAAATATTACGGGCTTGCCCTCGGAACCTATGTTGTATAGGAGGCATAGAATTCCGAACAAGCGCGCATTAGAAAAATCATTGTGTGCATTTTTGTTTGTGCATTAGATTCCAGGATCATGGAATTCACTTATATACATAGAATATATTTACATTCACATGATTTTGGCATCAAATTTATTGGTTGTTGAGAACTAGAAGATCGCTATTGTTGCTAGCATTGTGTCCGTTGTATTCAACTGACGTGCCAATAGTTTGGAAGTCTTGTAGGACTCTTGTTAATGGGTGGCGTGGACTTGAGTTTGACGTGGATTCCAGTGGAAAACTGAAGCTTGAATATTATAACAAGTTGTAATTTATTGTGTATAATTCTCTTATATTTGTAATGAACGATGATGTATTAAAGTTTTTAAATTTTTCCTGTAATTTGTTTTGTGTTTGTGCTAAATTGAAGTAAGACATTCTTGATGAGTCACAGATTTCTGTGTATGAAATTTGGGGCATTACACTCTCAGCTGTCAAGAGGGACTTCCTTCACAGAATACACATAATTTGAATGATGGTATAAGCCCAAGCTTCCATTGTGGTAGAGAGAACATAGAGTTTTACTTACTAAACTAGTAGGATCAACAACCAATTTCTACCACCATTTCATCAAAAGAGATTGGTTGAAGGTAGAGAGATCAAGAATTCCTAGCCCCCCTTGTGTTAGTATTATGTTTTGCATACTCTGTAATGCCCCGATTTTCATTTAATGAAAATTATTTATTCTGCATGTAGTGTGCACGTGCAATATTTTGGTAATATTAATTTTTTTTTGATGTGTATATGTATATAAATGTGTGCTCTTTAATTATTTTTAAGTAAAGCCCTTTTTCAAATAAACATAAACTTTCTTTTCTTAAAAGCCCAAATTGAATCTATTTATTTTCTTTTTATAAACTATTATTTTGGCCCATAAACTAAAGCCCATGAGCTATTTTTATTTTTAATACAACTTGTAATGTAGAACACATTTTAAAGATTATTTTTATGAAAAATTTAATGTACAACTTTTGTTAAATGGGGACAAATGCATGCACGTGCATTGCACGTACACGTGCAATTTGCACCATACATGCATGGCCGGTTTTTAGCTTTAGGAGGGAAAAGGAAATTTTCAAATGGAGTCATGGGTGGTGGTTACTTGATCATGGTTGGTTATTGTAACTCCTCCTTGAATCCTAGCCCTTTGTTTCTAACTCCTAGTTTAATCCTAGCCTTCCATTTACCCAAATTCTTAGTATAAATACCCCCCCCCCCTAGCCTAGTTATTTTTGTGCTAATTAATTCTCCAAGTCCTATAGTATAGAATACATTATTAGTAGTTTAGTAAGTGAGTTAAAAGATTGAGAGTTGTGTGGAGAGTTTGTGCTTGCATCAACAAGAGGGAGGCTGGCATCAAAAGGGAGTGCTCGGGTTGGCATTTGGAGGCTAGTGTGCGCATCGACGAGGAGGAGGATCGCTCTCTTGGCAAGGGCATTTGTTTAGGAGGTGTTGCTAATTGTACTTCTCTCCAAATTAAGGTGGGTAATTTTCCGTATTTCTAATTAGAAAGCATGTTAGAATTAAAATGAAATGATGATGCATGAAAAAGATTAATAACAGTACTTTTTAATTGGAAAAATTGGCCTATTAGTTGATTGGAATGTTGATATATAACTTGTATGTGATTCCATCATTAAACTTAAGTTGTGTGTAAATAAATTATAGCCATGGATTGCCTAAAGAAAAATTTATTGTTAGCATCAAAGATAATATGGAAATGTTAGTAGGCAAAAAAATGTTGTTTCATGCGCTTGAACGTACTTTTGTGATAATGTTGCAATGAATGATTTAAAATATGATTTGTGGGTTTGTGGAATGAATAAAAACAGAAAATTGATGTAGGGATTATTGAAATTAAAATTTGATAAGAAATGTCGAAAAAGAAACATATTAGTAGTAGTTTGAAATTCGAATTAATTGTATGATAAATATGTGTTAATTATTGAAAAAAATTATTTTTAATATACTGGAGTATAAATTATGATGAGAATAGTCAATCTGGAAATTTACAGCAAGTTTAGTAAGAGTAAAATCAAATGAGAGCTTCTTGAACATCGAAATGTTTTACTAAACAGAGAGAACTGATTTAATTAGAATTCGAGTTGCACTATGACAACCCGAGCCTATAGCTCGAGTGGTCGGGATGCTTTTAATCGCTACAGTGTATGCGGTGGGTCTCAAAGGTCGGCAGTTCGATTCCCGTTGGCAACATATATTTTGTTTTGTATTTTTGAAAAAATAATAAAACTGCAGCCGAGAGCATTTACAGCTCTCAACCCTTCTTTATATCGCCTAGCGCGATTAGCCTAGTGGTCTGTGCTTGCGGTTGTTTCTCTGTGGTTGTGGGTTCGAACACTGGTCTCAGCCAGTATTAAAAAGTTGTGAAAAAAATATTTTTTGAAGTGATTTTTGGTGATTAAAAATTAGGAAAAAAATATGATTATTATCCTAAAAATATGTGGGACTTATGAAAAATAATTTGGGAATTATTTACATGAAATAGAGTATGTTTTGAGAATAAATGTATAAATAGAACTATGGTCCTACACTTATATTTTGTGGAGGTTATAACTTTCAAAAAGAAATTGAAATAAAGTGTTAGAGAAGAAATATGAATAAGAAGGAAATTATATAAAGTGATGTGATGTGAATTATTCTCATTGGAGAATAGTGTGAAAATTATGAAGTGTGAATATTCATTTTTGACCATATAATTAGTAACGTAATTTTAATGTGGAAATGATATTTGATGAATTACATGATGAATAATTGAATTCCATGTATAGTTATCGACTCATGAATAATTTAGAAATCATGATTGGAAAAGTGAAATATTTTTGAGTATGACAACTCAGATATGTGAATTTATGAATTGAAATTGAAAATTAGAGTGTAGCCAAAACTCACACCGGCAAGTGAAAAATGATGAATTATGATTATTGAAATTGAAAAGACCCAGTTTGGATCATTGTGAAATGAAAGAAATAAGACTGGTAGTAGTGAGAGGGCTAACTCTAAGAGATTGATTTTGTTCATGATTTCATTAAACTAAGGATTAGTTACATAGTGAAGATGTGATGAAAGTAAGAGAAAAACATTGAGTATGAGGGCCATTGGATTGGCGGCGAGAGAGTATCCCAAGATGTCTCATGATAAGTCATGATAGGGCGTGGATACTGCTCCAGAGTACCGTCCCGGTAGCGACGCTCGTGGGGTGTTGGACGACTGCGGGTGGTGTCATGTCTATGGTAGGAGCTGAATTACCATAGGATGCCTGCATGATAAGTCATGTGTCAGTGCATTAGGATTCCCTCTAGGGCGGCTAGACATGAGTTCGTATGTCAGAAAACATCTAGGATACTTACCATAGTTACAGTAGTAGATTAAGACATGACAATGGATTGAACCCTACAAGATGAAGAACGATTAAGGGCCTGCCCTCGGACCTATATAGTATGGGATGCATAGAATCCGAACAAGTGTGCATTAGTGTCATATAATATAATAATTGCATTAAGGACTAAGTGCACAATCACAACACGACATCAATAGGGTATTCCCTTTAGTTTGATATGTGACAAGTTTGTGTTTGTTAAATATGGAAAATCAGTTATACTGTTTCCGGCATAGAGATGATGGCCGTGTATAATGTTCGTCGGTTGAATAAACTGACGTACCCACATTTCTGTATGCAGGGTAAATGACATGATAAAGATGAAAGAGGAACAGATGCTTAGAGATTATTCAATGTTGTTGTACCTTTATATAAATGTTGTAAATTTGCTTCCGCTGTACAATGTAAAGTGTAAAGTTTTTCTTGTAAACTCTGATGTAAAGTGAAAAGTTTTAATTTCCTTGTAAAATTGTACTAAATGAAGTGTAAAGATCCTGTGGAATCTCGAATTCAATGTATTTTGGAATTCGGGGCGTTACATACTCGTTGTTCAATTAAAAGAAGAGACGACGAAGTACAGAGGTCAAAGCATCGAAAAGAGACGAAGTAGAAAATAGGGATGCAAAGCAAGCATGAACAGAGGCATGTATAGTCGACTGTACACCTTTCGGGTTTGAGAGCTATTGAGGTGCAGTCGACCACCCGCAGTTGCAGTGCTATTTTTGGGACTAGGTCTTGGGGACTGTTTCGGCCCAATCTTCAACTCCAAGTCAGATCGTATATCTCCTATTCAGTGCCTTCTTCTACAGAATATAATCGATGACTGAGATATAAAGAATAACCTAGGGTTCTCTCTATTCTTATTCTATTGTAATTGTCTCCAATATGACAAGTGAATTTGTAACTCATTGTAATCTTCTCTAGTTGAATATTATATCTCACTATATTTCCCTTCGAATTAAGCAAAAACTAACCGGGATAAAATCCTCGTGTGTTTTGTATTGGATTGGTGGATCTACTTTGTTTGGTTGTTCGATTGATTCGTCTCATCTACCTCGCCATTCTCATTGATCTAATTAGTTCTATTATGCCATATTGTTCGACGAAATTCCCCAATGAGAGTTGTGGTAAGATTTCTCTCCCTATCACAACACCTTGAGCTTTAGGCTAGAAAGCTCTTTTCCAGTGCATATTAGCTTTTCCCCTACAGTCTTCATTAGAGCCAGACCATAGGAACCTGCTTCTGATTTGATCAATCCGCTTAATAACCCAGGCTAGTAGTTTGAAAAATGAAGCAAAATACACAGGCAAGGCAAATAGAACTAAATTAATGAGTACTAGTCTTCCCCCTTTGGATAGTAGGTGTCCTTTCCATGAAGACAATCTTTTCTCTATCTAAGTGATAATTTTCATCCATTCTCTTTTCCTAGGCTTGTCCTTGGATAGAGGCATACCCGAGTATTTGATAGGTAAGTCTTCTTCCTTGCACTCTAGGATCTGGGAGAATCCAACTTGTTTGACTCTAGACTTACCAAAATAATTCAGGGAAGATTTGGAGAAATTTATATCAAGGCCTGAAACATATGAAAACAAATGTAGATGAAATTTCAAATGAATAACCTTTTTGTCCTTGCCTGCACAAAAGAGGAGTGTGTCATCAGCAAATTGGAGCACCAAGAGTTCTCCAAGAGGACCGGGAATGTTGAGAGGTAAGAATAGTTCATTCTTTCTTCCCTGTTTTAGTCATCTCTATCATTGAATAGAGTTTCCTCTGATTCCATTTAGGGAAATTGAGGATTTGGCAGATTGGAGTATCATTGAATCCAATGACACCATTTTGAACCGAAGTCTCTGGCTAGTAGCATCTCCATGATGAATTCTCAGTGAACTGAGTAAAGCCTTTTTGAAATCAATTTTGAGCATCAAGACATCCTTCCTCCTTCTTGAGCAGAGGTTTATGAGTTCATGTGCAATCAGGAAATAATCAAGGGTAGATTTACCTTTAGAAATGCACTTTGGGAGGATAATACAAGATCACGTCGTAGGGGACTCAATCTTTTGGCTAACACCTTTGTGAAGATCTTGAAAGAGAAATTTAGGAGGTTAATAGGCCTAAACTCAGTCACTTTGCTAGCACCATCACATTTGGGGATGAGAGTGACATCAAAGTAATTGACTCTAGAGATGTCCCCACATTCAACATATATATCATTGAACATATTCAGCACATCATGCTTCATCACTATTGATGTGTCTAATTTTTATACAAATATTTGTACTCATTTACCCATTAAAATTGCTTGTTTTCATTTATCTTATTTATAATTTATCTTATTTTCCTAAGATTTCAATTAATTAAGTATTTTTTAGGAAATTAGATTTTTGATGCAAAAAGTGATTATTTTTGGAGAAAATCAACAAATAAAACAAACATAATGTTTTATTAATTTTTATTAATTTGTTGAATTTTAATTTTTATATTTTGACCTTGTGAAAAGCAAAATAGAAATATTATTATCAGTTAAGGGTTAGAATAAAATTTTGTAATTTAAAAATTAATTTTAAAAATAAATAAATAAAAAATATAAAATAAAATAAAAAGGAAAAAAGAATGAATGCAGGTTATGATAGGTTAAGATTAAGATTAATCTTAATAATCTAAAATTTAAATGATAATTATCCTAATTAATTAAAACTTAAACCTATCTGATAAACTAAACCTACCATTTAAACTAATGATTACTTCCTATATATATTGGCAGGTTAGAAGAAAGAAGATTGGAGTTGGGAGTGGACGTAAAGTGAAGGAAGGAATTGAAAGGAGTAATTAGAAGAAGGGACTTGAAGAATAATTAGGAAAGGGGTAGTTGGCGTGAACCAGAGGGAGAAAGACTTGGCTGGCTCGTGCTCTGTATATAGCACATGCACACATCGAAAACAAAGAAGAAGGAGAAGCTGACGTGGACGACAGCAACGGCTCGGTGATCAAGACGACCTCATCCAGACAACAGCAACCGCGCACGTGGGCGACAACTTCTCAGTGGTTGGCTCGACTCCAAGACAGAAAGAGAGAATACTTGGTTTATTGTTTGGGCACAATTTTCAAGACCGTTCGGTTTGTAAATTTTTATTATAAAACAGTCTATTTTTGTATCTCTTTTCTCTTTCTCATTTTATAATGCAATCCATGAACAAATTTGTTAGTTGCAATAAATTTATTATGAACTAATTTTATTTTTCTAGGGTTTAGATGTAGCCTAGTTTTGAGAACACAGTTTTTAATTCCATATTATTTATATTTCTCTTTGGTTGTGTGTTTAATATTTGTGCTTAATGCTTACAATTGTTTGGCCAATTTTTGTATGATTTTTGGATCATGGAGAGACTGAGAGGTGATTTGTGATTTAGAACAATAAAAATTGAACACCATTGATTGAGCGAAATTAGAGATAATTTACCGCGATTAATGTGGCCGTTAAGAAATCCACAGAACTTAATGAGTCTTCGATTAATTAAATTTGCATAGAGATGTGTCAAACTGTTAGTTGGAGATATTTTTGGTGTTGTTCGAGAGAAAGCATTAAATAATTTGGGGATTTCGGTCTACAACTTGGAAAGATAATATTTTTATGAATTATAAATTGTGTGCTTTAAACTAGGTGAAGTCTAAAGCCCTAGAATTAATTTTGCCATTAACAAATTACAATTTTCAAACTCCGCTCCCTCTCCATTAATTTAGTTAGACTTTTAGGATAATTTAATTGTTTTCTTTATTAAATTTCGATCTTCCAAATAGTAGCAAATCTAGTAAATTCGGTACTCAATAAAATATCTAGTCTCTGTGGGTTCGACACTCTATTCACTACTATATTACTTGTTGCGATTTTGTACACTTGCAAATATTCACACCAAGTTTTTGGCGCCGTTGCCGGGGACTAGTTATTCATTTATTGATATTGAAAATTGCTAGATTATTACTAGTTTGGATTTTTGTATTTATTTATTTTATTTACATCTTTATTTTCTTTTGACTTACTTTTACTTTTATTTTTTTAGTTTTTCTATTTTTTTTTCAACACTTACATTTCAGGACATACAAGAAAATTATCATGGCAAACGAGGAAAACAGGCCTTTGAGAGACTATGCTATGCCCTCGATTTATGAATCAAGCATAAAGAAGCCGGTTATTGAAGTTGACAATTTTGAGATTGAACCGGAGATGATTCTATTGATTCAACAGACTGTTCAATTTTGGGGATTACCGCACGAGGATCCTTATGCTCACATTGCAAACTTTTTAGAAATTTGTGACACTTTTAAGCACAACGGTGTATCAGACGATGCAATTAGACTGAGACTCTTTTCTTTTTCCCTACGAGATAAGGCAAAGGCTTGGCTACACTATCTACCACCCGGTAGTATTACTACTTGGGAGGGACTTGCACAAAAGTTTCTAGCCAAGTATTTTCCACCAGCAAAGACTGCAAAGCTAAGAAATGATATTTGCACATTTACTCAATTTGAGACCAAGTCTTTGTATGATGCATGGGAAAGGTTTAAAGAGTTATTGAGAAAGTGTCCTCATTATGAACTACCGAAATGGCTGCAAATGCAAACATTCTATAATGGTTTGGGAGTTATACATAGATCTATGGTTGACACAGCAGCTGGTGGTGCACTTATGAGCAAAACATACAAAGCAGCCTATGATCTTTTAGAGGAGATGGCATCAAATCATTACCAGTGGTCGTCAGAAAGAATAATGCCAAGAAAAGTGGCTGGAGTTTTTGAACTTGACTCTATTTCTAATATAAATGCAAAACTTGATATTTTATCTAAGCAAATAGGTAATATGAATGTTAATGCTATTCAATCTAATATCATTTGTAATCTTTGTGCAGGAAATCATTTTAGTGTAGATTGCCAAGTGGGGAACCCTTTTGCTCCATCAAATGTCGAACATAAAAATTTTGTGTCAAATTTTAAAATGCAAAATAATCATTATGCAAACACATACAATTCAGAATGGAGAAACACCCCCAATTTTTTTTGGAACAACAATCAAGGAGCAGTTATACCACCTCAAAATTTTCCACAGCGAGAAAAGAAGCCGACATTAGAAGAAGTGTTCATGCAACACATGCAGAAGTTAGATCAATACATACAAAAGACGGATTCGACAATTCAAAATGTTGCAAATTCAACTTCGACTTCCATCCAAAATCATGAGGTACAAATTATTCAAATTTCAAATACTATTAATGAAAAAACTGCAGGAACATTACAAAGCAACACAGTTGTCAACCCCACGGAAGATGTCAAAGCAATAACACTAAGCAGCGGGAGGACAATTGAGCAACCACAAGAAGAAAATGGTGAACAGAATGTGGTTGAAAAGCAAAATGAGATTGAACAAATTGTGGAGGAACAAATTCAGCATGAGCAAGTAATGTATGATGTTTTTAATTCCATAAAGATTCCTCCTGAAGAACAGTCGTGTTGTCAAGTAAGTAAAATTGATTTAATTGTGGGCGAGAAACATAGTGTCGAAATTGAAAAATTGCCTAAAGAAGTATGTCCAACAAATGCAGAAATTTTTGAAACCGAAAAAGAAAATATTTTTGAATATGTCATGCATTTGGATGCTGCACCTTCTATTTATTCATTTTTGCAGCATAAATTCAAAGAGGCGGGGGAATCAAAGACATCATCATCACGAAGAAAATGCCTCAAATTAGAGCTTGAACCTGATCCACATCAGAAGAGAAAAATTAGAAAGGATGTGTTAATGTTGTTGGATCTTGGCGTTACATAACCATCTCACCCCCATGTCTGGCTGAAGACTTAAAACTTAGCGCTTCTTGGGAGGCAACCCATATTTTTCATTTACTGCATTTAGGTTAGATTTTTCTTTTAGTTTATTTTTATTTTTAATTTTTGATTTTATTTTGTAGGATTGCATAATTTGGAAGTCGCCGGGGCGGAGCTGTTTTGTATGCTTTTATTGATGGCTGTTTTTGAGCAGTATGGAGTCAAAATCTGGAAAACTGATTCAAAGAGAAATTGTAGCCTATTGTCTTAGCTTTTCAGCAAAAAATAATTCAGCCCATTTGGACATCTACAGCTCCAGATATCGCCAAAATACCGAACGCCGCACGTGCAGAATTTTAAAGACGAATCAGGGGAGAAATTCTAAACTTTTTGCATTCCTTTTGTTTTTCTTTTTTCCTTTCCCATTGAGGACAATGTGATATTCAAGCTTGGGGGGAAAGGTTTACAAATTTATGATTTATATTTTTTGAAAAGAAAGACAAAAGTTTAAAAGGATTTCAATTAGATTCACCATTACACTTCTGAGTTCTTTATTGTGATAAGCATTGAAATAATTTTTTGGGATAGACAATTGCTTATAAAGCAAGAGTAAGCATACTTATTTACTTTAGAATTATTGAGTTTCAAAATTCTTTACAAAATTGTATAAGTCATGCTATTATACATAAAAAAATAAATGTGATGCTTTTTCTTGTGATTATACCCTTTGATCTAGTCCTAAACAGAGTTTAAGTAAATAGAGTAATAACGAGAAAAGAAAAAAATTTATGAATAAAGTCAATCTACTCCAATGTTTCGAGTTGTTTAGTAACTAGGGGTATTCATCACCAATGTTTACTTTTACGTAAAACGGCAACTTAAAATATGAGTATGCAAAGCACACTAAGTTTGTGACTTGTTGAGTAACTGGGTGGATTCATCACAAATGTTTTGCATTCGCGTCAAAAGGCAAGTGACAACTTAGAAGAAGAAAAAAAAAAACTCTAGTTTGCTATTCGGTTTGCAGTAGTGAGAAGGGATAATCACAGATGGAGTTGTTACATACTATAATTACATTAATGGCATGACAAATATGATTGGGTTTGGATTTATGAATAGATAATTGCACTGGAGAAAGTGGATATGCTTGATTTTACTTTATTTGTGATTGTTTATAATTTTAATTGAAATTTTGATGCTTGCACGATAAGATCTCTTGGTGTGATTGGTTGAGTAGTCTACTATTATTTTTTCCTTGTTTATGATTCTACTTTTTGCTTGAGGACAAGCAAAATCTTAAGTTTGGGGGTATTTGATGTGTCTAATTTTTATACAAATATTTGTACTCATTTACCCATTAAAATTGCTTGTTTTCATTTATCTTATTTATAATTTATCTTATTTTCCTAAGATTTCAATTAATTAAGTATTTTTGAGGAAATTAGATTTTTGATGCAAAAAGTGATTATTTTTGGAGAAAATCAACAAATAAAACAAACATAATGTTTTATTAATTTTTATTAATTTGTTGAATTTTAATTTTTATATTTTGACCTTGTGAAAAGCAAAATAGAAATATTATTATCAGTTAAGGGTTAGAATAAAATTTTATAATTTAAAAATTAATTTTAAAAATAAATAAATAAATAAATAAAAAATATAAAATAAAATAAAAAGGAAAAGAGAATGAATGCAGATTATGATAGGTTAAGATTAAGATTAATCTTAATAATCTAAAATTTAAATGATAATTATCCTAATTAATTAAAACTTAAACCTATCTGATAAACTAAACCTACCATTTAAACTAATGATTACTTCCTATATATATCATGCTTCATCACTATCAGGGCCAGGTGCTTAATCACTACTCATTGAAAAAACCCTTCCAATCAACCTTGAAGGAAGGGTTCCCTACTGTTCGACAAATAGATTTGTTAGTGGCTGTCAAACTGATGCATGATCTCCTTTTGCTCTGTGATGATTTGGTCCTCCACATATAGAGAATAAATGTAGTTTCATCTTTTCCTGCCATTAGCAATGAAATGAAAGAATTTAGAGTTTGCATCTCCTTCCTTAAGCCAAGTCTATCTTGCTCTTTGCCTTCAGTAAGTTGTGTTTGCTTGAAGTATGGTCACATAATCTTGAGTGAGTGTGGATCATACATCCTTTTCAGGCTTTGATAGGTCTTTGAACTCCTACATAATATCTAATGCTTGAATCCTATCAAGTGTAGCCTTCTTCCTCAATTTGATGCTCCCAAAAAATTTATAGTTCCATTCTCTCAACCTTCTCTTGAGGAGGATGAGTTTTTGGCCGAAAATTTCCAATAAATTCCATCTGCAGCTGAAAGAATGCCACCATCCTACAATCAAGCTAGAAAATGTGGATCATAGAACCAAGCTTTCTCAAATCTAATGCATGAGTCCTATCAAGTATAGCCTTCTTCCTCAATGTAATGCACCGTACTCAACTCATACGCACACAAATAACTACATTCTAACAACTGTCCACCACAGACTACCTCAAAAGGATGTTCGAACGGTTGGTGCCCTTAATCATTGGCTTATTCTACTTAAACACTCACTTTTTCGATCCCACCAACGATGTGGGACATATAACCCACGCCCAAAGAAAGCATCAGCCAACCCTACCTTCTTTCATTCATATCTTTGTCTTTTAGTATATTTAATGGCCATAGCCCCATACTCCATCTTTATGGGCCTCCTAATTTAATTTAATTCCTCTTAAGGCCTATAGAATTCCTATAGGCCACTCTCTAATATTCTCCATATATTTCTCTACAAATAGGGGTATTACATTCACCCCCTCTTAAGAATTCAGGGTCCTCGCCGAATACGGGACGTTCAATCTAGTACAGGATCGTCTTTCTAGTCGAATGTAGACTATCTCCTTTTTGAACAAATACAATCGCTGCCCACCAAGGGTCTTACGCATCACACACACACATCGCTGCCATCAAGGGTCTTACGCATCTCATACATACAAGCTCTACATTTGATATCAAAAGTTGGCTCTGATACCACCTGTAATGTCCCGTACTTCGTACACACACAAATAACTAAATTCTAACAACTGCCCACCACAGACTGCCTCAAAAGGGTGTCCGGGCGGTTGGTGCCCTTAATCATTGGCTTATTCTACTTAAACACTCACTTTTTCACTCCCACCAACGATGTGGGACATATAACCCACGCCCAAAGCAAGCTCCAGCCAACTCTCCCTAAGTATATTTCCTTTCTGATAGAGTCATGTCAATAAGGTTATGTTGCACAATAAAATCAACAAATTCTTTCATATATCTGAGCGAGCTTTTTTTCTCTGTTTCTCTCTTGATCAGATAGTGCATTGAAATCTCCACAAAGACACCAACAAGAACAAAGGGAGGATCTCCTATGGGTAATCTCTTGCATGCAGAGTTCTCTATCATCCTTCTCAAAAGGAGCATAAACAGATGTGATGGAGAATACAGTTCTCTCCCTTCTATCTCTAAGGGAATTCATATAAACATAAGGGTCTACATACGGTGCTAAAATCCCCAAGAATAATTACATTCTGATCACATTTATTGTTCATATAACTAAAACATACATAATAATAAAACACAACTTGATGCATTTCTATCCTTGAAATTATGACAGTGACCTCATGAAGTTTATATCACAATTGTCACCGCTTATCTTCCACAACTTCAATATCTAATCTTAACCAAAAAAGTATTACATTGGGTCCAAATGAGTAACATAAGCAAAACAACTCCGAAGAGAGCTCGACTATGTGAAGGAGGGATGGAGACAAATCTACGATGACAGTCTTATTCCAATATACATAATTTAGGTGGACTTTAGGTAGATGGGTTCTAAGAATTGTGAAGCAATTCACAGTTTGTACTCATGCGGTCCAGGAGTATTTTTTGGCCAGAATTCATATGAACATGAGAGTAGATATATGCTGAAATACCTAAATAGATTTAGCATTTTGATTATATTTATTAGCTCATATAACTACTAAAAATATATTTAGTAATCAAACACAACACGATGCATTTCTATCCTTGAAATTATCACAGAGTGACCCCATGAAGGTTTAAGTGTTGGGTTTATGTCTTGCATACTATGTTGAATATGAAGACGATGAGACGATGGAGAGATCGAAACGAAGTGAAAGCAAGAGGAAACAACAGCAGCAACATTAGGGGGCGTTCCTGAGAGGGGGACAGTCGACCGCAAGTCGGGTGCGGTCGACCGAGCACGACTGATGCAGACTTCGAGTGCTGGTCTGGATGACTTCGCTGAAGCCCGAACTTGCTCATCAAGTTAGATCATGTGGCTCTTATTATAGGGTTATTTTTTTTGTAATATCCAATAGTTATTATATCAAGATATCAAACTAGAGTTTCTCTAGATCTTTATATATTGTTGTTATTGGCCTCCATTGAGAGTCAAAAGAGAGACTACTTCATTGAAGAGAGTTTGAGAGTTTCTCAAATTGTAAACAATTAATACTTGCTGGTGAAGCTTCGGATAAAGTCGTCGTGAGAATTGTAATATACTTGTATTTTCTCTAGTTGAAATAACATCTCGGTTTCTTATCTCCCGGATTAAGGCGAAAACCCAACCGGGAAAAATTTGTGTTTTTTTGTGTGTTTGATATGATCTCATATGTGCTTGGTAGATTGGGTTAATTGCATCGAATAACCCAACAAAATTCTCTAAAGGAAAAAGTTTCGCTAATTCCCTAACAAGTGGTGTCGTTGTACCGCTTGTTTTCTAACATCAAGTACAACAATGGTCATCAATTATCTTCTATAAACTTCAACATCTAATCAAAAATGTTTCATGCACAACACAGCCAGCCACCATTGTCACGCCCCGCTTCCCAAAAACACGGAATACGAGTGCATGACGAAGCCCAGCGAATGATTTTGACATCATTCATAAGCTGTAGGATCGACTCAGCATCACAACAAGAATATAACAAGAGATATATTTAACCAAGCATGCATGAATAATTTATTAGCAACAGAAATAATTGAAACACAATAATAATATCCAAATAGTTTCAAGTCTGGACCAAGTTAAAACTCGGGAACATAAGCCCTTTACAGGTTCTAAGTAACAAGAATTTAAATAACTCAAGAAAAACAAATAACCTAAGCAAGTCCTTTCTCCACTTGAAGACTAAAATCTCTGCTCACCAATTCCAGCAAGTAGCACGTCTCCGAAGTCTGCTTAGTAAATATAAAAAGGAAAAAATAGAGAAAACAAGTGAAAACGCCTTTAGTGCAAGTTAGGGCCACAAATAGTAAAAACGAGTATAAGTAATATGGAACAAGAATTGAAATCAAGAATGTAACAGGAATGCAACAAGTAGTAGAAATCTAAGCACTAGCTAGGAAGAAGGACAACTTAAGTAAACAGGTTGGATAACAAATACTAATAGTGGAGCAAGTGACAAGTGAACCTGTACAGTATCCAACATCAAGTGACAAGTATCGAGTATAAGTGTCAAGCAACAAGTCTCAAGTCTAGTGTCAAGTAACAAGTCTCAAGTCTAATATCAAGTATTATATTCAAGTGTCAAGTCTCAAGTAACAAGTTGTCAAGTATCAAGTAGCATGTATCAAGTTCAAGTTACATGTTCAAGTCTTCAAGTATCAAGTAACATGTATCAAGTTCAGGTTTCATGTATCAAGTCTTGTGGTTGTTGCTCTCTAGGTAGCACTTCATGCATCCATCTTTTTACTACATGGTTACTACAGGCAAATCAGTTACGTTTAGGCCTAGTGGTGGAGTCTATAGGGCGGTGTACTCAGGTATCAAGTATCAAGCAAGTATGCTCATAAATCGGGTAATCATATAACTAGTTCATGTGTCAAGTCATAACAAGACAAGTCATGAATCATATATATACTAATTCATGGATCAATAATATACTAGTCCATGAATCGATTTATAATATACTAGTTCATGAATCGAATAATATACTAGTTCATGAATCGAATAATAATATACTAGTTCATGAGACATGTATCAAGTGGGAAACACGGGCCCCCTTCCGAGTACACTTACCTATATTGTCCACTACTATGGTCTTTCCCTTAAACCCCGGCTTGTTACTTTTTATTAATTTTTATCAAGCAAGCATGCAAGTGTGAGAAATAAGTCAAGAAATAATAATCATGGACATGGAACAAGTTTGAGATATTTATATAGCATATTCGAGGGTCAACACGAATAAAAATATCACGAACAACGAAAATCTCAAATCTGGAAAGCATGACGTTGTTGTACCAAAACTGCGATTCCCATTGTTACGAGATAGCAAATGTGGATCCGTCAGGAGGTCTAGAAACTAGACTCCTGTCTAGTTTTAACGCATGTAATTAAGGTACAAGAAAGTTGTGGTAACATGTGTCAAAACAGCGAACTACACAGCTAATGTGTTCATGCAGAATTTGTGAATCTGAGTTTATACGTGTGAACAGGGTTGAAACATAATTAATTAATTCTGAGATAATTTGGGGATGTTCTTAAAGGTGTCCAGCAACAGGATATAAAATTTCAAGTCAAACGCTTACTGTTAACATAGTTAAATTAAATTGCAAACTAAGAAGTGCAACAGTTTAGTGAATCTGTGACTACCGACACGGCTGCAGTAAAACTGCAATATCTCCTAGACCGTAACTCCGAATTCAAAAATTCTGGATGCTATTGATATCTAGACATCTAGAGCTACATTTATTGTTCAGGGCTCAGGTTCAGATTCTAACTCTAAAGGGGTCGAAACAGTAAGTAAAGTTCAGGACAGTAACAAGTGTGAATGTCTTTCTTGTATAAGTTGCATAATAATTGGTTGTTATGAGCCTAGATTAATGTGTGATACAAATACGGGTGTAGTGGTTATCAAATCAGCAAGCAACATCTATTTCTCAACTCAAATTGGTGCAAGATCATTCCATACAAGATACAACACACATCTACAAATCTAGGGTTTCTTAGTTTCATGTGTTCAAGTGACTAGGAGATAAAATGAGTCCAACTAGTTTGTAAATATAACAACGAAAGGGTTGTGACTCTTAAGATTAAGGAATCGACGATAAATAATTCAAAATCAACAAATGATGAGACAAGGAGTCACAACTACAACCTATTTGCGGTATTTTCAATCAAATGCTTATACTAGGTCAATAAATTATACAAGGAGAATACTTGCCTTAACGACGGTGAATCCGAACACGAACCAATACGGGATGAGAATCCTGAGAGGCGAAGCACGAGCACGGACACACGTACGAGACACGTGCAACACCCACACAGGATCGGATCCGGATCTGCTCTGGGCTCCAAAACAGCAAACACAGATCGGTGGTGGGCACGAATCTCGATGCGATCCAAGGGCTAAGATTTAACACAGCCAATCCCTTTCTTCTTCCTTCTTGATTGACAGACAGGGAGAGGGATTGCAGCGGCGGAGCACGGGGGGTGCACAGGGCTGGCGACTATTGGAGGAGTCGCGACAGGTTGGCGGGGCTCGCTGGCTGGCGAGCGCTGCAGGAGGGGAGGTAAGCCAGGCAGCGCTGCAGTCGTGGCATCGCGGCTGCGTCGTGAGACAGGAGACAGGGACTAAGGGGGTCGCGGCGGCGTCGCAATCGTCTACGACGCGATGGAGGAGAAGAGGAGGTTGGGGGGCTGGCTGTGGTCGTCTGCTGCGCTCGGGAGGAGCGGGATGATGGGGAAGGTCGCGAGGCATGGTGGGGCGCGACGCAGGGGACAGAGGCGTTATCGCAGCCCCAGGCGGAGACTGGCGCGCGATGGGGTTGTTGTCGGAGTCTAGGCGCGGGCGGCGCGACAGCGGGACAGCGGGAGGCTGGCGCCACTACAAGGAATTTGCCATATACCAACGGACACCTATAGTGACGGATCACTAAAACCGTGGGTATAGCCATCATATACCTACAGACGCGTAGTAAACTGTGGGTATAGACGAAATAGATTACTTTTAATTCCCACCAAAATACCAATTTCTAATTTCATTTCCCCCCCCCCCTCGCCTACTTCCCTCTCTCTTTTTCTCTTCCGCGCTTCTCCGAAACCCTATTTCCCTCTAACTTAAAATTCCCCAAGCAATTTATTACCCCTCTAACTTAAAATCCCCATCTCTCTCTCTTACAAACCCTAGCCTCCAATCCCCCGGCCTCACCGTCGTCGTGCCTTCGCTGCCACCGCCGCCCCTGCCCCTCAATCTTTAGCTGGAAGTGAGCAATCCCTCTGCCTCAAGTCAGCAACCCACAAACTCTTTTCTCCCAATCGTCGTCCCCCCCGGCTGTCGTCGTACTCCTGTCCACTGTTGCCTCTTCCCTTTCAACAGCAGCGGGCGCCAACAGCAGGAGTATTTGTGGTGAGAATTTTTGGAAGCTTTGTTATTGGGGCTTTTAGATTTTGAAATTTCATGAAATGAAGAGTTAAAGTCGAAATCCCCAAAAAGGGTGTATCTTGGAAACCCTAACCCTAAATCAAAATCATGGTAATAAGTTTTTTTTTGGATCAAAATCATGGTAATAAGTTTGTTGTGCTATTTTCGAAAGGAAGCTAGTAGCTGTTTTAGAGAAGAGTAAATTGCAAAAAAAATGCACCAAAGTTTCACTGATTTTGTTGTTACTGCCGAAGTTGTGAATATGTTAATGTTTGGTGATAGTAGCTATATGATACCATTTGTAAACTTGGATGTTGGGATCTCGTTATGATTGAAAAATAGTGTTTTTATGGATAATTATATCCCAGATTGAATTTAGTTCATGAAGAATAGTAGAAAGATGAGACTGGCAAACTGCTTGTTGTAATGCTCAGAATTAAGTAGCTATTTATAAGTGAACATTCAATCAATCTTTTCCATTGTGTTGCTCAATTCAGTTTTCTTATAATTATGCATTTGAATTCTAATGAACATTCAATGATTTTAAATGTAATGAGAGAAACAACAAATATAAAACTAGATACCCTTTTTTTTTCCAATTATCTCTAAAATGCAAATCATAGGGAGTGGATCTTTAAAAAAGTGTTCAAGAATTACCCTATTTTTATATGAGAATATGCTAGACTTATAAAACTGATCAAATATGGTTGCTAATGTTATCCAGAATGGCACACATTTTTACTCAAATATATGTTGCTAATGCAAGTCAGAAAGTCCCCCCCTCCCCCCTCTTTCCAGTGCATAAAGTTCAACAACTTAACTCTCTCTCTCTCCCTATAAACCAACAAGGTATAGTTTCTGCTCATTTGAATCTTTGAATACTTGTAATGCTCAATATAAGTTTAGTTTGTATGATTAAAGGTTTCTTCTGAAGTTATTTTAAGGAAATGTAGTCCAAATTTGGTATCTTTATAATGTTTGTTAGATTTCAGTTGTTGACTCTTGAGATAAAAGAGAACCATGTGGTGCTCTCAGTGCTGCAGAGCAGAAAAGATTCATCAAGAGACTTATAGCAGAGGTCCTCTCAATACTAAGCATTTTGCAGGTAATTTTATTTTTTTTTCATTTTTTTACTTATATTTCCGGATGTTCAAGTTGCTTATGGAACAAATATGATTAGTGATGATGAGTATGATAATGGGCATGTGGATTTCACTGTTATTATGTGTCATATGCTCTCTTTTAATCAATCTTTTGGTGTATAAGATACTGATTGTATGTGGTAGTAGTATTCTTTTTTTTGGTCCTGTTTTAAAGCTAACCAGTGTTATGTATCAGAAAAATTAACTTTCCAACTGATGTTACCTATTTCTTTTCATATTTTGCTGACTGGATTTGTTATTAATTGATCTAATAGACTAACCAATTCCATGGTTGTATGTATTCTTCTATTATACTGCAAAATAAGCATATGAGGGTATGTTTCATGACTCAAACATCATTTGTTTATGAGGTACCGGTCAAGCACTCTTCTATTGTTGATATTCGAATGATCTGATCTAATTTTCTCTGGTTGAAGTATGCTTTTCTGTCTACTTCAGTAGATGAAGCAGAGTAGAAGAAGAAGAGGTATGAGGGAATGTGATTTTATTGATAAGTTTGTTTGGTTTACTTTCAATTCACACACTCAGTTAGTGAAACTCTGGAGCACTGTCTCAAGGTTTGAAGGTAACTGCATGCGTTGGTGAAACTCTGGAGCAGCGGGAAGCAGGATCAACTATGGATGTTGTTGGTGCACAAACAAAAGCATATTTAGTCAAATTATGACCAAGGCATGGCAGTCTCAAGACTAAGGGGATCAAGTATTTCATATGTTGTGCTAAATCCAATTTCAAAACTATGTTTTGCTCATATCTATTTCAGTTGTCAATTCATTCTCCTATACCAACTGCCACTTCCTAGTTAATATGTTTGACTATTTCTTATGCAGATCGGATATCAGACTGGACTAATGTTGTACTAGCTTATGAGCCAGTATGGGCTATTGGAACTGGCAAGGTTGCAACCCCGGAACAGGCCCAGGAAGTAAGTTCTAATCAAATTTAGCTTGGTTGCTTTACATTATCAGAATTGCAAATTCACCATCTTGGTGTTATCTTTTCTGTCGAGAAAAAACAGACATAAAATTTCAGGATTTTATATAGACTTTTGCCTTCCATTCTACATGATCATTTTTTATCCAATCCTTTTGTGCTGAACAATTCTGACTAAGCACTGCATGTATGTACTTCGCACTATTGTCTACTAATCTTGCTTCATTATGAGATGAGATTTACATTAACTACATCATTTGAAGATAAGATTAACAAATAGAAGGAAATGGGAATTATTCTTTAATTGGTGCAGTAGGAATGTACTAGTTTTTATTCACAAGTCACAACAGCTCATTTGTTGCAAAGTTTTGTCCACTCTTAGTAAAAGATGAAATCATAAAACACTTGTGTCCATGTTTCTGCCCTTGCATAAAATTTCTTGTGCAATTTACTAAAGATGTAATTATGACAGTGGATACAAATTATCAGCTCTTTATACATTTCCTATTTGTAGTTTGGCAATGGACACCAGTTATATGTTAGCATTTTTAGCTGTTTCTCTTCTCAATGATGCTTTAGCACTTGCTGGTCAGGTTTGTCACTATCTTAGCTTTTTCGGTTGGTTTATATTATTTTTCTCTGAACAAAGTACTTTTGCACTTCCATATGTATACTCCCAAGTAATGTGAGGCTGTTGCAAGTAATCTATATTTATTTGATATTGTACGTAACACAAACTGATGATGCAGTCCTCTTCTCGACTAGTCTTTCCTCTGAGTACTATCTGGCAACGACCACATTTGGTAGGCATCACTCCCATTATTTCAATGTGATAACCAAAAAGAATATTGACTATTTGTTGATGACCAAAGTTAGATTTTTTTGCTTTGTTTTGTTTGTGAAGGGCTCTCAGCAAGCGAGAAATGATTGAACTCGCTCAAATTGCAGCCGAGTTTGTGTTTGCCGTCGATGAAGTGAAGAAGGCTGTTAAGGAGATTTGCAGGATGCTAAAAGAAGATTACTGCAAAGAGTTGCCGTAAAATAAGAAAATTGTTAGTGTCGTATTTCAAGTGAGGAGTCAATTGAATGTTATCTTATAATGCCATTGAATATGTTGATCGTAATTTAAAGTATTGATTCACATGTCTGCACACATGAATTCGATCAATTGTGTATCTGGTTATTAACTATTTTGTAATTTGACATGCTTGTAATACTTCATTAATTTTTAATATGATTGAAGTTTAATTTTATCTAATTTTGTTTCATAAATACATTTATCTATTTTATTGTGTATTTAGTTTATAATTGAATTAATATTATAAAAGAAAATATTAAATTATCATACGCGTAATTAATAAGAAAAAAAAATTGTATAGAGCGATGGGTATATATTTAAATATTTGGATCTGAAAACCATCACTAAAACCTATAGCAATGGAGTTTCAACCGTGGGTATAGGAAAGCAAGTGGTGTCCTTAAAACCTATACCAACGGATACGAAACCGTGGGTATAACACCGATACCTATACCAACGGGTGAAAAAACCGTCGCTATAGGCTATAGTGACGGCATTTTGCCGTGGGGATAGCTAATTAAAAACGACGGAAAAATATGTCCGTTGGTATAGGTTTTACGGGCTATACCTACGGTTTTTTGCGCTATACCCACGGTTTTTTGCTGTCACTATATGTCAAATTCCTTGTAGTGCGCTGACATCTGTTGCTGCATCGCGACGCCGAGAGGGAGAGGACAGCACAGCGGTAGATCGGCATGCGTTCAGAGAGAGAGAGAGGTCGGGGTGAGAGGAAGGTGAAGAGATATGATGGGCGGCTGATCTGTGGGGTTTACACAGTAGGGTAGGGTTAGGGTATAGGATAGGTTTATATATAGTGGGTTATTGGGTTTGGGTATTTGGGTAGATAATCAAATAGGAGAAATGGTAATGGATTTGAGTTTTAATGGGGTATTAGGATCTAAATGAAAAGATCCAATAGAATAGATAAAATAATGAATGAGAATTAGGATTATACAACAAAATATATTTGTACTAAAATATGGAAATTATTTGAAATGACTACAAATATAATTAACGATATAAATAGATTTTTAAATTAAAAATCAAGGGAATAATATTAATAGTAAAAATACTAATAATAGCACTGATAACAAGAATAATAAGAATGATAATAATAACAATAATAATAATTTTGGTATTCATATCAAAACGAGATTTGAGATAAACAAGTTTAATAAAATCCAAATATTAATAAAGTAAGATACAAATAGTCGATCACTTATAAAATAATCATTAAAGCTAGCATATACTACTAGTCGAAGAAAATACAACTTCCGGTTCGAAAGGATTTTAAATAGAAGGCACAAATAGAGTTTAAAATAATACTGAATTTATACATAATTAAAATATGGAAAATATTCTGAAAATATGTATTTATAGAAACAAGGGTTACAACCATACGAACCAAGAAGCATACAGTTAACTGCAACATGTACCCAAACAATGGCCGTAAAAGTGTAGACTGCATGCAGAGAGCACAATAAAATATACAGGACTATGGAACACTGACAAAGCCATACAAAATTTAAAATTAATAAAAATAAATAAAATTAAAATTAAAAAAAAAATATCGAACTTAAAAACTGAAGTCTCCACTAATGCTTATATACACCCATAGCTAGAGACATCCAACTCAACACTCTTTACTTAATCAGCGGTTGCTGGAGTAGTGGTAGCTGGAGCATTGTCTGCAATCAAATTGGATATGTCAGTGTCCGAAGGAGAGAAATCAACCGTGGCCTTCTTCTCCTTAGGAGATATAATATCTATAAAAAATCGCAAAAAATAAAGAAACTTGTCAATAGAGTTCACAATAGCATTGTAATTTTTAAGTAAAAATTCTATTATTCATTTCAAGCAACAAATATGGCTATTATAGCCATATCCCAAGAAAATCTCTCCTTGCCTTAAACCCCTTAAACACACATTTCCATCTCTCTACACCCTTAATTAACATAGAAGGAATACAAGTGTTGCTGCTGATTTTGGTGTGGGAGCAAACAGATGAATTTGTAGATTCTTGGAGAAAACAATAAAGCAAACCTGTTGACTTGTTGACCTTCACCAACTTATTGACTTGGTCTCTTACCGCTGCTGCGAACCTGCAAAAAGTGCGAAACACCGGGGTTGATCCCTCCGACGCACCCTCCGACGCTCTAGTCAGTAATCTGAAAGATTATGAAAGAGCTTTGATTACCAAAAGATTGATTACCTCATAACAGTGGGGGATGGGGGGTATTTATAGCTGCCTTAAGGACCAATTTCGGGATAAGATCAAATCCCTACTTCCCAGTGAATGGATAGAAGCGATCAGGGCCGTTGATTGAAGACAATCATAAACCCTAATTCTATATAGCTGGACTGGGTTTCTTGCGGGTTGGAACCCGGACCCAGTAAGATGGATTCGTTTATGGGTTATTGGGCTTTTGGAAAAAGGCCCAATTTCCATTTTCAGACCCGTTTGTAGATGAAATTACCATTTTACCCCTGAGCTTTAGGATTCATGTCCGATTTGAATGGTCCCAATTTAATTTCATTTTTAGCCATATCACGAGCCTCTCACTCCTGAAGACTGAGTTTAACAGCCTTTGAGGAGTAGTTTGTTGTTCAAATGGCGTACTGGATTTTATCGGAGTTCTCGGAGGAGTTGGTTCTAGCTCGGGGTGTAACGGTGATTTTCTAAGCTTGTAAAATACCCAAAATTATTCTCAGATTTTTCTGGATTTTTTGTGATTTTTCCAGATTTTTCTGATTTTTTTCGAATTTTTTATTTAATTTCCGAATTAAATAATTAATTATCAAAAACTTTAATTAATTATTCTAATTTAATAATTACTATTTTCAGAATTTAAAAATTATTTTCTGAATTAATAATTAATTTTAGAATTTTTAATTAATTTTTCCCGATTTTAAATATTTTTTCGGATTTTTTTAAATAATTAATTCGATTATTTAAATAAATAAATAAATAAGTAAATACCTGATGACGTGGCGCGATCATGTGCGTTGATCACGATCAAGCGAGCGCGCATCGGGAGGAGGTCATTTTTTCTCCCATATGAGCTCCGGTGCCAAGAACTCTCTGTAAAAGTTGCTGAACTCCATGTGGACGCCACGTGGCAAAGTCAACGGTGAGCCGTTGACATTATTTTTTTTTTCTTTTTCTTCCTTGCTGCTGCTCTCTTTTCTCCTCTTCTTCGTTTTTCTTCTTCCCACCGTTTCGTTCAACCGCTCCTCAACTGTGATGGAGGAGGAGACTTCGACGTGGCGAGAGAGCTTTGGAGTTTGGCGAGCACGGAGGAGGGGACTTCGACGAAGCTGGGGAGAGAGCCGCTCGACTGCCATGGAGACGATAGTGGGGTAGAGCTCGACGCTTTGACGGGGATCGCTGAGGGAGACTCGGCGAGGGAAGGTCTTGGCGTTCGGTTCTCTGCGAACGAGAGACGTCGTTCGGCAAGGGAGAAGCTCGATGCAGTGGAGAGGTTTGGCGAACGTGGCGGAGCTTCGCGAAGGAGGGAGCTCGATAGTGGCGTCGAGGTGGCGAAGGAGATGGAGAAGTTGAGCTCGGCGTGGAGCTCAGCAGTGGAGGGGATCTTTTTTCTCGTTTGGGCTCTGATGCCACGAATGCTCGGCAAATTCTGCCGACCCACACACCCTGTCGTCATCGGCGAAGGTGGAGGGCTTCGACGTCGGCATTGTCGAAGAGAAGCTCGGAGTTAATGGAGTTCGAGCTCGGCATAGGGAGTTCGGCGAGGCTCGAATGTAGTGGAGAGGAGCTTGAAGCTTGTAAGCTCGGCACTGTGGCGTGGCTTGGTCGCGAGCTCGAGCTCGGAGCTCATTAATAGCGGCGATGGGTTCGGAGCTCGCAATGGGGAGCTTGGCGACGACTGAGGTCGACAAGGCCTTCGGCGAGAGAGGAGTTCGACAGGGAAACATTGGAGCTCGTCACTGGAGCTGGAGCTCGGCAGTGGAGGCGTGGAGCTTCGGGTGTGGCGAGTCAAGGTTGGCAACGGAGGAGGGGAACTTGACATTGGAGGAACGAGAGTGGAGCTCGGCGAGCAAGGTGAGGAGGTCGACGCTCGACGATGGAGGTGGCTCGACAGTAGAGCGCGGCGAAGAAGATGCTGCATTGATGGGTCCTTTTTTTTTTGGTTTTGGCGCCACCTTCGTTGAAGAAGAAGGGGAGGAGAGAGGAAGGGTTTGGGTTTGGATCCCCATCGGGTTTAGACCCGATCTTGTAGCTCTTTTTTTTTTTTGGATTGAATCCGAGCCACAGATTGTATTTGAGCACGAATTCTGAGGTAAAAAATTTCTCTCATTTGAGCTCCGGTGGCAAGAACGCTCGGATTGCATTTCCGAACCAGGAGAGGGCTTCGGCAACTTGACACGTGGCAGGCAACGGTTGACTGTTGACTAAGTCAATGTTGACCATTGACTTTTTTGATAAATTTTTCTCTCATTACATGATCGGTGGTAAGAATGCTCGGATTGCATTTCCGAACCAGGAGAGGGCTTCGGCAACTTCACGTGGCAGTCAACGGTTGACTGTTGACTAAGTCAACGTTGACCGTTGACTTTTTTGATAAATTTTTCTCTCCTTACATGATCGGTGGCAAGAACGCTCGGATTGCATTTCCGAACTAGGAGAGGGCTTCGGCAACTTGACACGTGGCGGTCAATCGGTTGACCGTTGACTCGGTCAACGTTGACCGTTGACTTTCTCCTTTTACTCTAATCACCACCGTTGATCTTGATTTGAGTGTGACTCTTGAGGCATATTTTTTCTCTAATTTGAGCGTCGGTGGCAAGAACGCTCGGCAAGGTGTGCCGAATTCCAAGTGAGATATTTTTTCTCACGTTTGAGCGTCGGTGGCAAGAACGCTCGGCGAGGCGTGCCGAAGTCCAAGTGAGATGTTTTTTCTCACGTTTGAGCGTCGGTGGCAAGAACGCTCGGCGAGGCATGCCGAAGTCCAAGTGAGATGTTTTTTTCACATTTGAGCATCGGTGGTAAGAACGCTCGGCGAGGTATGCCAAAGTCCAAGTGAGATATTTTTTCTCACGTTTGAGCGTCAGTGCCAAGAGCGCTCGGCAAGAGGTGCTGAGGTCCCAAAGTGAGGATTTTTTCCATGTTTGGGCATCGGTGCCAAGAGCGCTCGGCAAGGCATGCCGGAGTCCCAATGTGAGGATTTTTTTTCATGTTTGGGCGTCGGTGCCAAGAGCGCTCGGCAAGGTGTGCCGAGGTCCCAAAGTGAAGATTTTTTCCATGTTTGGGCATCGGTGCCAAGAGCGCTCGCCGAAGTGTGTTGAAGTCTAGGGAGAGTTCTTCTCGATGTTCCCAGTGCTGCGGAGGTCGGATCGGGGCGTATGACCCCTTGTTCCGAAGCCATTTCGAAGTTCTACAAGTTCTCTTCAGAGATGAATTGGAGAATCCTCCTTCCTCAAGGTCAAGATAGTCTCGCAACATCTTCGTCTTCGCGAAGTTGAGAAGAGCTTTGCATGGCTCTAGGGGAAGTCCATCATTGGAAGACATGTTTGAGGAGCACCTTTCGGGGAGAGTTTTAGCTCCGAACTCGTTGAGAAGAGCTCCGCTCTGGGAATGAGCGAAGCGAAGAGCTTGGCTCTAGGAGAGAGCCATTTGGAAGACATGTTTGAGGAGCAACTCTAGGAGAGAGTTGTGAGCTCCGAACTCGTTGAGAAGAGGTCCGCTTTGGAGGTTAGCGGAGCGAAGAGCTTGGCTCTGGGAGAGGGCCATTCGGGAGACAAGTTTAAGGAGCAACTCTAGGAGAAAGTTGTGAGCTCCGAACTTGTTGAGAAGAGGTCCGCTTTGGAGGTGAGCGGAGCGAAGTGCTCGGCTCTAGGAGAGCCATTTGGGAGACAAGTTTAAGAAGCAACTCTAGGAGAGAGTTGTGAGCTCCGAACTCGTTGAGAAGATGTCCGCTTTGGAGACGAGCGGAGCGAAGAGCTTGGCTCTAGGAGAGAGCCATTTGGGAGACAAGTTTGAGGAGTAATTCTAGGAGAGAGTTGTGAGCTCCGAACTTGTTGAAAAGAGGTCCCCTTTGGAGGCGAGCGGAGCGAAGAGCTTGGTTCTAGGAGAGAGCCATTTGGGAGACAAGTTTGAGGAGCAACTCTAGGAGAGAGTTGTGAGCTCCGAACTTGTTAAGAAGAGGTCCGCTTTGGAGGTGAGCGGAGCGAAGAGCTTGGCTCTAGGAGAGGGCCATTCGGGAGACAAGTTTAAGGAGCAACTCTAGGAGAGAGTTGTGAGCTCCGAACATGTTGAGAAGAGGTCTGCTTTGGAGGTGAGCGGAGCGAAGAGCTCAGCTCTAGGAGAGCCATTTGGGAGACAAGTTTGAGGAGCAACTCTAGGAGAGAGTTGTGAGCTCTGAACTCGTTGAGAAGAGGTCCGCTTTGGAGGCGAGCGGAGCGAAGAGCTTGGCTCTAGGAGAGAGCCATTTGGGAGATAAGTTTGAGAAGTAACTCTAGGAGAGAGTTGTGAGCTCCGAACTCGTTGAGAAGAGGTCCGCTTTGGAGGTGAGCGGAGCGAAGAGCTTGGCTCTAGGAGAGAGTCATTCGTGAGACAAGTTTGAGGAGAAACTCTAAAAGAGAGTTGTGAGCTCCGAACTTGTTGAGAAGAGGTCCGCTTCGGAGGTGAGCGGAGCGAAGAGCTCGGCTCTAGGAGAGCCATTTGGGAGACAAGTTTGAGGAGCAACTCTACGAGAGAGTTGTGAGCTCCGAACTTGTTGTTTAAGTGATAGAATCAACGGTTGTGGGAGCAGTTCCAAATGGTGAACCACTTCTTACCCGCTTATGAGCGAGTAATTTGAAGCAGAATCGAGCCAAGTGTTGGACTCCAAACTCTTCATTTAAGAGAGAGACTCAACGGTTGTGGGAGCAGTTCCGAATGGCGAACCACTTCTTACCCGCTTATGAGCGATTAATTTGAAGTGGAATCGAGCCAAGTGTTGGACTCTGAACTCGTCGGTTAAGAAAGAGACTCAATGGTTGTGGGAGAAGTTCCGAATGGCGAACCACTTCTTACCCGCTTATGAGCGAGTAATTTGAAGCAGAATCGAGCCAAGTGTTGGACTCCGAACTCGTCGTTTAAGAGAGAGACTCAACGGTTGTGGGAGCAGTTTCGAATGGCGAACCATTTCTTACCCGCTTATGAGCGAGTAATTTGAAGCAGAATCGAGCCAAGTGTTGGACTCCGAACTCGTTTTTGAGCTTAGTAAGTTGCGGGAGCAGCCATGTAGGAGAAGCTGGATTCTGAACTCACCATTTAACGAGTCGTATATGTGACTCGGAAAGATAGAGATGAAGCAAGAGCAATAATTTTCAATGAAAAAATATAAAGTTTTATTCAGATAAACTAAGTGGCCGCTTCAATGGGGCGAGCCATTATTACATGCTATTGGCCGGGTTACAAGCATCGGCCTTATTGAAAATCAAGATCCTACTTCTACGATAAGGTGAAGACCCCCTTGGGAGTAGCTGGGTTCTTCCTCCATTGGACCTCCTTGGATGAGGTGGAAGACGGCCCCAGGTTCTGAGTCTTGAAGCTCGGTGGGCCTCTTTGTTCGTTTGTAGGCTCCTCAGGGGGAAAGCTCGGCCCCATCTTTTTGGATGAACTTGGTCAGGTGTCCCCGTTGTATGAGTTCTTCAATCTCCTCCTTGAGAGCCCAACAATTATCCGTGTCGTGACCATGGTCCCTGTGAAAGCGGCACCACTTATCCTTATTCCTCTTCTTGCCAGGGGTATTCATTCTAGGGGGAACGCAGAGTAGCCATTCCTTATCCACCTTCATAAGAACTTCTGATATATTAGCAATGAGGGGGGTGAACTTCTCAAAATGAGGAGTCGGGCGGCGCTGGCCTTTGCCGTCCTTCTGGAATTTTTAGGACCCCTTTTCGCTCATATTCTTCCATTTGTTCCCGGAAGATGATTCTTCAAGAGTAGGGGGGTTGAGAGCCTCTTCCACTCGTATGTACTTCTCCACCCTAAGTAGGAGTTCGGAGAAGTCCCGAGGAGGCTTCTTGGTAAGGAACGCCTTGAGGCGAGCGTCGGTGACGTTGCGCTCGAATGCTGTAGAGGCTACTGATTGGTTGAGGGAGGGAATGGACCGGGCTTCGGTGGTGAAGCGTCGAACGTAATCCCTTAGGCGTTCACCATTTTCTTGGTTGAGGGTCACCAGAGATACACTTGTTTTCTCGGCCCGACGGCTACTCACAAAATGAGTAAGGAAGAGCCCTTCGAACTGATCGAATGAGAAGATGGAGGCCGGGACAAGTCGAGAGTACCATTCTCTCGCAGATCCCTTCAGCGTGGCAGGGAAGATCTTGCAGAGGAGGGCGTCTGAAGCCTGGTGGATCATCATGAGAGTTTTGAAACTCTCTATGTGATCCGCGGGGTCCGACTCCCCGGTATACGACTCGAAGTGAGGCGGCTTGAAGTTTTCTGGGACGGGGGCCTCCATGATGGTGCGAGAGAATGGAGGTCTGCTCGGGCGGAGGTTTATCGCCCGTTGCTCTCCTTCCTTGTCAATTCGGCCGAGGCGCATCTCCATCTCGTGGAGACGGCGGTAGACTGAGTCTTCTCTTTGATCATATCTTGCCGAGCCCCAGGACTCATCTTCGTACGAGGGTGGACTGGGGCTGCGGCATTGGTAGCTTGGAGATGGACGAGGACTGGGAGTGTGAAGGCGGTGGATCCAAGCTGGCTCTTGGGTAGGTGGCCTCTGGTCGTTATTCGAGGCGATATTGAGGGCCCGTAAGACTGCCGCTTGGAAGACTTGAAGTTCCGCCCTTGTGACTGGTGCCTCTTCAGCTTGGCAGTCCCTATGTGTGGCTCGGCTTACTGGAGAATGAGTTCTCCGCCGAAGACGCTTAGGGGACTCTCTTCGCCTCCTAGGGGTGGGGATCTTCTGGTCCTCGGTCGGCGGGGGGTCTGGACTCTTGAGGCCCCTGGGTGCTCCGGTTGATGGACTCCCGCAAGGGCTCGCCATCCATTCAGGCGATTTTAGAGGTCGACCCCTTTTTGGCGGTCGGCAATCACTTGACGAAGATCCTGGTCGGGAGGGCTTCGAGAAGCCATAGATTCAACTGAAGGATTAGGACCCGCGACATGGTCATGAGGAGGATGTTGCTTCGGTCGACTCTGACGGGAGCCCCCTGGACAACCCCCCGAGACTCTGGAGGGGCCTGTTGAGGAGGAGCACCTTGAGCTGGAGGAGGGAGAGGAGGAAGAGAAATGGTTCTTCGGCTGGAGACCGCTGCATTCCCCTTCTTTTTTGGATGCATGGCTTGAAACTAGTCTCGCTGATGAAGGTAGGTCGGGTTGCTTCTTCGTTCCCACAGATGACGCCAATCTGTTACTGCTGATTTTGGTGTGGGAGCAAACAGATGAATTTGTGGATTCTTGGAGAAAATAATAAAGCAAACCTGTTGACCTGTTGACCTTCACCAACCTGCAAAAAGTGCGAAACACCGGGGTTGATCCCGGCGATGCACCCTCCGACGCTCTAGTCAGTAATCAGAAAGATTATGAAAGAGCTTTGATTAGCAAAAGATTGATTACCTCATAACAGTGGGGGATGGGGGATATTTATAGCCGCCTTAGGGACCAATTTCGGGATAAGATCAAATCCTTACTTTCCAGTGAATGGATAGAAGCGATCAGGGCCGTTGATTGAAGACAATCATAAACCCTAATTCTATCTAGCTGGACAGGGCTTCTTGCGGGTTGGAACCCACACCCAGTAAGATGGATCCGTTTATGGGTTATTGGGATTTTGGAAAAAAACCCAGTTCCCATTTCAGACCCGTTTGTAGATGAAATTACCATTTTATCCCTGAGCTTTAGGATTCGTGTCCGATTTGAACGGTCCCGATTTAATTCTATTTTTAACCATATTAACAAGCTTGCAAGGATCAACCATAGAAGTCCATTTAGGCTAAAAACCTCTGTGCCTAACGATATCCAAAAGAAAAACCCGATCGGATCAACCACATCAAATGCTTTCTCACGGTCAATTTTGGGCAAGATACACCCCCGTCTCGTCCTTATGAGTCATGTCAACCACGATAACTTCCTCACTAACTATACTGTCTAAAATGAACCATTGGGCAATGTCAACCAACTTAGGAATAACTGTAGCAATCCCATTAGCTAGGAGCCTAGGAACCTATAGGACCTTAAATATAAATGACAAATAAGGGTTGCAAATGGGTCAATTGGGTAAGGTTACAGTTTATCAAGTTCAACCTGTCACCCAACGGTTTGGCTTGACACAAACAATTAATTACTGGGTCACCCAACGGTCACCCAACCCAATTGATAAATATTTGACTTCACCAGGCCCAATTCATATAACTCATTTAAGAAATGGACCATGGTGCCCATGTACTTATTTTAGATGCACTTGTATGAAAGATTTGGAATTTTCCGTATTATTATAAATATCTAAATATACATCTATGTTGGAAAAAAGTTTCTAATCAGTAAATGTTTTCACGTTTAAGGAAGGCCACGAAAAACATAAGACATAAAAATAAAAATCATACACTGGGGGAAAAAACAACTTTGACACTTCCACAAACTATCAAAAAAGTAGAATAAACTTCCATCCAAGTTATAATCTAATCAGAGTACATTCATCTTCCAACCCCATCCACGTTACGATCTAATCATTGAAATAACCGATACAATGAGTACACGATTTCTATACAGAACCTTGGAAGACCTTGGAAGACGTGAGATCAATACTTTGAGTAATGCTAGAGCCACTACCAATTTCACTACATTTCTCTTCACTATCTTAGGTGGCACACTCCAATAGGTAGAGAAAGATAGAGTAGGTGGGAGAACTCTCCAATAGAAGCATGCCACCTAAAATAGTGAAGAGAATAGTAGTGAAATTGATAGTGGCTGAAGCATTACTCAAAGATAAATGTGGAGAAAAGCAGAAAGCAGGATGATAGTGCTTAGCCTTTAGCGGAAAAAAAGCGCCAAAGACTATTTAAAAAAAGATATAACTTTTAAGAAATTAAAACTAAACAATAAAAATATTGAAAAATTTACAACCGAAAATAATTCCGAAAATAGTGCATATCTAATAGATAAATTTATATATTAACAACAAAATTTTATAAGATAACTATAAAAACAATCATTGAAGATACTGTAAATTCAAAGCAGAGTTAAGGTGGTCCAAAAAGTGTATGCGAAAATGAAGAGTAAAAGTGAGGATAATGGGAACCAAGAGAACAATCTATCCTTCCACTAACGAGCGAAGAAAATAAAATGGTTTTCGGAACAAATCGGTCTAGAAGCGATTGATGATTAATCGGTTAATTGGAAAATAATCGGCAATTAAATCGGAAAAATTGTATGTGCGTGTATGAAAAACAATTAAAAAATGATTTATCCTCTTTGAAGTATATGATCAAGGTGATCTTAAGTTTTGAAAAACAAGTTAACATATGAAATATCAAGTTTAATATCACTAATTAAGTAAGTATACATTAAAACTCAGAGATAACACATTCAAAATATAAATAAATAGTAAACAATCCACTCACATCTTCATATTTATGATTTACGTTTAGTGTCACATCTACATCCATCTACATATTCATAATTCACGTTTAATGTCACATATATTACTGCTTATTTTGGTGTGAGAGCAAACAGATAGTGAGTTTATATTTTGGAGGAAATTACTAAAGATCTAACATTTGATCGTTGCCGTAAAAAGTGGTTGGTTCTCCTGAGATTAGATTAGGACCGTTGCTTGAAC
Organism: Hemerocallis citrina; assembly: GCA_017893485.1. NCBI lineage: Eukaryota > Viridiplantae > Streptophyta > Magnoliopsida > Asparagales > Asphodelaceae > Hemerocallis > Hemerocallis citrina. The sequence continues at coordinate 36,048,934 of CM030360.1, forward strand.
ATCTTAATTTGAATCCGACGGTTGCTGATGCGGTCGATAGAACTGTAAAAAGCTTGAAACACCGGGGATGACCCCGGTGATAGCCCCTCCGACGCTCAAGTCAGAACCGGAGAGAGAAAGAGAGTTTGAGAGAGACATTGCAGATTACCTTCTGACGGAGGAGGGGAAAGGGTATTTATAGGCTTAAAATAGTTAGGAGATTGATATGAATTTAATAACTCATGTTGATTCTCTCCTTACATAGATGGACTCTCTTGTTTGGGGATGAAAGATTTGATTTACAGCCTTCATGGACTGGGTGTCTCTCCTAGTGGACCCAGTTGCTTTTAATGAGCTTGAAAGCGACTCATGTCTTGTAAGAAGACACAGACCTATTAAAGAGAACCGTTCTGGTTAATCTATCTGTAGAAGCTTTAGGATATGTAACTACCGTTTTCACTATTTTCATTTTTCCCTTTTTTGTAATATTTTATTTGCAATTGAATAAAATACTCTATTTTTCTTGATCATCTTCATTAAATTTTGTTCATGAATTTCCTTTGTTCTTCTTGATGGACTATTTTCTTGTTGATCATATTTCTATTTTATTTTGAGTATTTTTATTTGAACCCTATTGTCCTCATATTCATCTCTTATTGAACCCAAAATCCAATTGCAATTAATTTTTGACCCAAACCAACTATTATTGGATCCTAAACCATTAACCCAACATCCTAATTGCACTCTATAAATACAATCCTATTGTAAACCCTAAAATCACACAATTTGAAACCCTAATCTAGCTGTCTTCTCTCTCCTCTCTGTTTCTCTCTCCCCGGCCTCAACTTTTTCCAACCCAAACCCTGTGCTCCTTCCCAGACCCATCTCTGGCACCCCACCGGCAACCATTAGTTTCGTCACCCACCTCATTCGACGCCATCACCTAAGCCGAACCCCCCTGCTTCCCTATCCTACTCGACCCTGAACCCCCCTCGACCACTCCTCTATTTCTGCGTCAGCAACCAAACCCCGACGCTCTGGTTGCACTGTTCCCGATTGCCGTCTGCGATGCCGTCGAACCCCAGCCCCATCGCCGTCAAGATAGAGCCGGACTCTTGCTGTCGTTGCTCTTGCTCTGTTGTTGCCTGGTATTCTTTTGTGCATGTAGTTTGCACGTAGTTCGTAGGCTCGTGAGTTCGTTGCTTCGGGATTCTCATCGCATTATTCTTGGTATTAAATTTTATGGTCCATAAGGCAAGTCACTTTTCCTCTTGAATTGAATCTTGTATCAAATTTAAATTTTTATTGAAATTCTTGCAAGCAGATCCAATTGTTCATCGTATCGTATATTGTTCGTCCCTTTCCGTTGAGTATATTGAGGGTTTACATGAGCTAACCCAAATATTCTCGACTTCGTGCCTTTGTTGACTCTAAAGATTGAATTCTTTATGCATCCATGTAGTGATGTTCATAATAGGGTTACTCATATAATTACAACACCATTAATCTATTGTAGAGATAATTGCTAGGTTGTATGTTTGATTGGTCGATTTGTATTTGGTTGATGTTGAAATAGTATATGTGTGTATTCTTAATTTCTATTTACTATGCTTTTACACCCATCATGATGATTATGAAGTTTATTGACTAATAGAATCGATACCCATCATGTTTAATCAATTTGTTTCATGAAAAACATCAAAAATATGTATGTTGTTGTTGTCTGGTATTTTACCTGATGTTTTCGACCTAGTATTTTATCGCAAAATAAATAACTTTCTAAATAAGAGTTGTATCCCTATGTCTCTAGTTTACAGAACATCTTGAATCGCTGAATTCTGAGTTGTATTGCAAAAGTTATGATCGTTTTACTACTGCATTGTTTTTATTTCTAGAATTTCAGATTCTTTTATGTTTCATGTTCAATTTATCAAAAAGTTAATTTAATGTTAAAATAATGGTCTGATAATTTTCAGAATGTCAGATAACATGTTTATGAGTCTAATGAATATTTTTGATGATTTTATTATTGAGTTTTCGTTGATTCTAAAAATAAAATAACATGATGTCGATTTTTTGTCTGAACATATAATCTATAAAGAATGATGTATTTGACCTAGCTACTGTTGTCGCATATTGTATTTTAAATATGCATTTGAATCGTGTGGAAGTCTAGTTTTCAGAATTTTTGACGGTTTCAGCTTTCGATTTTTATAGCAGCAGGAAAACTAATTTTTGTGCAGTGACCTCTTGCTATCCATAAATTCGTTTTTGAGTTTTTCTTAATATAATTATGTATATGTCATTGTATTGTATGAATTGAATTATATATGTTGCATTGCATGATCCTAATGTGTTATTGTCATCATTCAATTTGTTTCATTCTAATTATCATCCTATTGTCCTCCCATTGTTACTATCGTTCATCTAATGTCGCTTAATTGTATATTGTATTGTTGCATTAATAAAATAATTAACAAGCCGGGGTTGAAGGGATTGACAGGAGTAGTTGATGATATAGTGACTATATGCGGAAGTATGGGCCACGTTTCCCAAAATAATATGTGTTGGCTAGTGTTATTGTTATCGGTTTATTGTTGGATTACTGACTACAGTATCCTAATTGATCATGTATTGTTTTATTGTTATTGAGCCAACCAGTGTGCACCAATGCCGCAAATAATGTTATCGTGCCGTGTACATGATCCATAGAATCTTCCACTTAAGTCTAAACGAAATTGATTGTATGCATCGAACCTGTAGAATGGGATGCAGTAGTACGTGCATTAGTTAGGATTAAAATGATTAATAGACTTCAGGATTACACATCGACATTGCATATTGAACACCATTATTTTTATTGATATCGAATATTTTCTAAGTGTTATTGATATCGACCATTGATTATTGTTATCGAATATTGAATCATTGTTTATACCATTGCATCGATTATTAATGATATTGATTATTGCTATTGTCCCATATTATTGATTCTTATTGATCCATTGAATTCATTGTTATATCGTTGTTCCATTGTTCCTTACTTTCTTTACTTGCTGTCCATGACTTGCTCTAAGGACAATTTTCTCCTCTTTTTAAATGAAGTGTTAACAGGTAATGAAGGAGAATTGCCTGCTGGAATTGGAGAACAAACTTTCTAAAGATTTATTGCTTTCTAGTTGGATGTTATTTTATTGAACTTATTATATTGCGACTTATTATTATTGTGATTGAATTTATTATTGTATTGGGTTTATGACCCGGATTTTATTATTTTGTTTCCAGATGTTGGATTATTGTATTTGGATATTCATATTGATTCATTCCAAGTATTATTGTTCATGAGGTTATTATTATTGCCTCGCAATTGTTTTGTATTGTTATTACTGTTAAGTTGAACGGGTAAACAGCTTATGGATGACGTTAATCATTCGCTAGGCCAATGCCCTGTGCCTGTGTTCCGTATTTTTTGAAAGCGGGACGTGACATGATATGTGCTAGAATCATACAACCCTGATTTGTTGTGACTTTTACAATTATCATAAGCCCCCCACTCCCGGAATGTAATTTTCTTGGCTTTCGGAAAGTAGTTCACTTTGTTTCAGAGTAATGGGGTATAATTTTAACTTTCACGGACGAGTGTAGATACCTGGAACTGATCAGAAGCTTCTAAAAGCGGCAAATATTTTTTTGGACTTTTTCTGAATTTTTCTGAAATTTTCCAAAATTTGTCATATTTTAAATAATTTTTCCCAATTTAAAATTGCATTTTCAAATTTTATAATTAAATATTCCATTTTAAAATTATTTTTCAAAAAAAGTTAATTAATTTTCCGAATTTAATAAATTTTTTTGGAATTTTTTAATAATTTTTTGATTTTTAGTTGATTTTTGGGGATTTTTTATTATTTTATCCGACCTGGCACGAATTTTGAAATTATGTGGCTGGGATGAGAGGGCGATGCTGATCGAGTGACGTGGCCTCATTTGGAGCATCGATAAGAGCTTAGCTCGCCCGCTGAGCAAGATCGAGCGGTACAGAAGTGAGAGGAAGGGAAAAAGCGACGTGGCTTCATCTGGCACGTCGATCAGGAGAGGGAGAGCGCTTCTGAGAGATCCAACGGTTGTTGTTGACTGCGAGAACCCCCTAGCTCGCCCGACCATTTGGGCAAGCTACTGTTCATCTTCTCCGTTTTGAATTTTTGTTTTTGGGTGACCTCCAAGGCTTTGTAGACCAATCCTCCTTGATCGAGCACGGTGGTTTGGCGACTTCCTCTGCGTCGAGCAAGGCTATAGGTGAGCTAGGTTTTTAGCGGGTGCTGCTTTAGGCATCCAAGGTTGGCAAGCTCGTCTTGGGCGAGCTACAGTCTCGGCGGGCGCATTTTAGGCGAGCTACAGTCTTTGCGACCTCGGAGCTTTCGGTGAGCTACTCCTCGTTGAGCTCATTTTGGGCAAGCTATTCTTTGCCGAGCTCGTTTTGGATGAGCTACTCTTCGTCGAGCTCGTTTTGGGCGAGCTACTCCCCACCAAGCTCATTTTGGGCGAGTTGCTCCTCGTCGAGCTCATTTTTGGTGAGCTACTCCTCGTCAAGCTCAGGTTCAGGTGACCCTGAAGCTTGTGGGAAACCTCCGCCTTTGTCGAACACGGAGCTAGGGCTTGGCAAGTTCTTTTGGGCTTTTAGGCTATTGTATGGGGTTCTTTCTCATCTGATGCTCCTCTGAGGCTAGGGGCTTAAGATTGTAGGCTCTAATTGGGTTTGGATGCAGATTAGCTTGGAAGTCGATGAGTCTTTGGTGGTTCGGTTTAGGATCGAAGTCTTGGCCGAGGGGTGCTTGTGAAGGTCATTTGGAGCTTGATCATCTCTTAGAGCTATTCCCCGTAGTTGATGTAGGAGGTGCCTTCTTCGAAGCTTCGGAGTTCGTTCGAGTGTTGCTATGTTTGGACTTGGGTGAGGTTTGAGATTGTGTTCAAGTTGGAGTTCGGGTCTGAGCTTCATTTCGGAGGTCGGGTTTCCTCTTAGAGCTTCTTCCTGTAGTTGAGGTAGGGGATAAGTTAGATTGGATTTGCTAAGTTTTGAGTTTGTTCATCTCCTCTTTTGAAGCTTTGTGTGGAGCTTTTGCCGATGTTGGGTTTTGGCCGTGTTAGATTCAGACATAGAAAAGAATACTTTTGTAGCGCCCCGAATTTCCAATATAATATCTTAGAAATACGTTGCACAATTTCCAGCATCAACTTCAAATGTAATATTAAACACAGCCAAATTCCAATAAATTTTTTTCAACTTTCGTTACATTAATCTTTACATAACACAGCGGAATACAATACACCTTGAATCACAATTTCTTTTTACAACAATACATAACCCATTACATCACTTTAACTCACGCATACAAAATACAAGCTACAAGTAATCACCTGTAAAACATGAGGTTAGAGATAACCCTAATCCCCAAAACTAAAGGGGTCAGCCATAATGGTGTGAGTGACATAAAAAAAACATGCAACATAAATAAACAAGAAACATGGAATCATAAGCAACATGTACTAGAGACAAGGATACATGAAATAAGAAATAACAAGGAAACATGAAAAACATCAAGTGTGGCTAGACTAGTGTCAAGTGTAGGAAACCAGGAAAAACCCATGCTCAAACCAAATCAAGAAAAACACAATTCTATATGCTGACTCTCTAATGCGTACTTATCGGATTCTGTGCATCCCACTCTACATAGGTCCGGTGCAAGCCCTTAACGTCTCCACATTGTAGGGTTTAATCTCTCGCCATGCAACTAATCCTACTACGATGACTACTATGAGATAAAGATAAATTGTAAGTATTAGCCCATGCCCCGATAATTCCAGAGGTCAATCTCTATCCACAGATAATTCCTGAGACTATTTCACTCACACCTGGAAATCTTCGAGAATACCCCACACCGCAAGCGATGGCACCTCATCATACGAATACCACATGTGCGTCGCCTCGACCCCGATAATTTCGAAGATCAATCCCACACCACAGGTAATTTCAGAGACTATTTCACTCACACTTGGATAATTCCGGAGATTATCTCACACCGCAAGCCATACTGAGGTCCATAACCCATGTTCTCGTTCATCATATCACCACTAGTGCCTGTCCTTATCATTTAGGTTATTTAATTACTTTACAAATCTCCTAGAGTTGGTGTACCCTACCAGATTTAACTCAACAACTGATCAACTAAAATGCCTCAACAGGCCCAAACATAAATATCTCAACTGCTGGTATACTAGGGTCACACACCCTCTAGAGACTCACACCCAAATATCCAAACTAATTCTCCAATGTAAATTGCTCAGTTAAGCCACTTGAAAACATATGTTCAGTAAAAGATAAAGTATAGAATAGTAAGTTATAGATTGAAAACATTTAGAGAATAAATCATTTAAAAGAACATTCAAAGATATAAAGATACATCAGTATCAGTCGACCATAGACAAGCATAGGTCGACTGTCCAGAGAGAAAATCCAACAGCTTTGAGAAAATAATTTTAAGTATTATAAGTCGGCTATATAAGCCATTAGTCGATTGTCCAGAGCGAAAAATCCAATAATTCTGAGAAAATAATTCTTAGTATCAGTTGACTGTAAAAAGTCTTCAGTCGACTGTCCAGAGCGAAAATCCAATTTTGAGAAAATAATTCTAAGTAGTATCAGTCGACTGTAAAAAGTCTTCAGTCGACTGTCCAGAGCAAAAAATCTAATAATTTTGAGAAAATAATTCTAAGTAGTATCAGTAGACTGTGAAAAGTCTTCAGTCGACTGTCTAGAACGAAAAATCTAATAATTTTGAGAAAATAATTCTAAGTAGTATCAGTCGACTGTAAAAAGTCTTCAGTCAACTCCAGAACGAAATTGTAAGAAAACTAGAGAACACAGCAGCCAAATCGCGATGGTCGACTGTAAAGTCACAACAGCCGACTGTCGACCTGCAGACTGCAGATTTTTGGTCGTGCACATTTCAACCGATACGTAGTTTTACTTTATAAAAACGAATTCTACAAAAAATAGCTTCAATCAAACATGAATTTTGCATATAATCAAAATAGAGTTTCATAAAAATTAATCGTTCATTGAAATAGCTTCGTATTCAAATCCAAACCATATCAATACCAAAATGTCAAAAAGATCCCCAATTTGGATATATTTCCTCAAACTCAACTCGAATCTAAATTTCGATTTTCAAGACATGATCTCTTGATTCATAAATTCTTCCTCCAATTTCTCAAAACTGATTCACCATTACAACTCATAATATATCAAGTTTCATTCAACCAATACTCAAAAGTGATAAAAATCTCATCTTTAATAAATTAATGCATGAAATCTACCATATCCAATCAATCTGACATTAATCCAAAAGAAAATAGCCTACCCATGATCTCTAATAGGACATTCATCAATCTCGAATTACCCATATACAATTTTATTCATAAATAACTAGGGTTTCACAAGTTCTAATTTTAATTCATCAATCCATCCAATTCATCATGTACATATTTATACTCAAACCCTAACATACTTTCTAGTAGATAAAATACCACATACAACATTCCAAGAATAAAACAAAACAAATTATATCACTCACGTACAACATACACAAAACAAATTAAAACAAAACAAGTCACTCAGCTCAATGAAGAAATCCAATCGAATTAATGAAGAATAAGAAAAGCCCTTCTTTTGCGAAATCCAAGATCACCTCCTTAACTCTCCAAGAAAATAATAAAACCTTTGTGTTGTGCAGCGAAAGACGACTGCACTCCACTCTTTTAAATAGGCCGAAATAGGAGAATTAGGGGTTTTGAACACATTTGCAAAATAATCCTTTTAAAATATAACTTTACATAAATAGATCTATATACTTGGAAACTTGATAAAAACCAATTTAAGTGAGATCTAAAAACAAAATAAACATCTTATTTCCAGTTGGCACTGTTTGAAAAGTTCAGAAAATAGTTTTGCACTTTCATCCCTCAAAATGACAATTTTGCAAAAAGATCATTCTTTTCATAATATTTGCAAATAGGTCCAATAAATATCAGAAAAATCTAGAAAAATTACAAATAATCTCAAATAATAAATAATGATTTTCCATAAAATAAATTTGGTTTTTGAACTTCCCAAGAAAATATTTGCACGTGTTTTGCAAGTGTAAAAAGATAAATTTTCAGAAAAATATTTATTAAATCTCCAAAAATCATTTTAATTCATTTATAAATTTTTAAAAATAATATTTAAAAATACGGGGCACTACAACTTTTTTGAATTATTGGATTGATTATAACTAAGTACAATGTCTTCTATATATATGAGAGAACCAAAGACTAAACCAATACCTTATTCGATATGAGACTAAACTAATATCTCACATATAACACCCCTCTCAAACTCAAGTTGGTTCAAGCAATATGTGTTTGGAATATTGATGATGTTCATGTGGCAGGGACGACACACGGTTGTGCAGAGACGGCGCATGGACGGCGCTTGATGGCGCAAGGGACGGTGTTCGGTAGTGGTGCAGGGACGGCGCTCGGTAGTGGTGCAAGCGAAGGTGCATGGTAGCGGCACATGGGATGGCGCACGGTGGCACAGGGATGATGCTCGGTAGAGGCACAGGGATGGCACTCGGTAGTGGCTCAGGGACGACGCTGGTAGTGGCACATGGTAGCGGTGCATGGGGCGGTACACGGTGGTGTAGGGATGACACTCAGTAGTGCAGGAACGATCCGGCTCTTGGATCTGGGATGTGTGGGAGTAGTGCTCTTTGGCATGATGTAGCAGAAATAGTGCTCTCTAGTAGGAAGTGGTAGAAGTAGTGCTCTTCGGCAGGAAGTAGTAGTAGTGGGATAGCTCTGGACAGACGGGATGGACGTCGGGATCTAGGATGACGTCGGGAACTAGATAATGTCAGGATCTCTCCCTCTCAAACTCATGATGGATCAATCAGTGTGAGTTTGTATTAGGATCTGGATGCAGAAGTGGGAGGGCATTGATGAGTTGTGTTGGGATTCCATGGAGAAACACAAGCACCCGCATTTTTTTTGTTATTTTATTTTTAACGATGAATGGCGCAACAACGGAGGTGGCAGGGGTAACTGACGGAGCGAGAGTAGAAAGAAGTAAGGTTAGGGTTAGGATTAGGATTTTCGGGTTTGGGTTTGGGGGTTGGATTAAAAAAAATAGAATCGGGTATGGGTTCGGGTATTAGGGTTTAGAATAGGGTTTTGGGTCGGATTCGGGTTTGGTTGAGGTAGTTGTAGAGATTAAAGGGTAGATGGCAGCTAGGGTTAACAAATATGGCTTTCGGGATTTTGGGGACGTCGGGATTGAGATGTTAAGATGCATCAGGGGTAGGTGGCGATGGGGAGACGAAGGGGGGGTGATCGCTTTGGTAGTTGGATTCAGGAGTTTTGGCGGCTAAGATTAGGGTGAGGATGTTCAGGGTGATGAGTATGATGGCTTTAGGAGTTGGGTTAAGGAGATGAAGGTGTTTTGGCAGCTAGGATAGGGTTGCGGTTGTTCGGGGATGAAGGCAGCGAGGGTTTGGGTGGTCAGAGATTGGGTGTTGAGGGATTGGGTTGGGGGAGATGGGTTTTAGGAGTTGTGTTCAGGTGGCGGCGGGATATGGAGGTCAAGGAGCAGCAGGTGGGTGATCATGGAGTTGGGTTCGAGAGTTTGTCGAGGAGAGAGGTCGGGTTGTATAGATGGAGGCCGGGAGGTTGAAGGAGAGGGTAGGGATTGTGGTTGTTGTTGTCGCTCTTGGTTGTTGCTGTCGATCTAGCTGGTTGTTGAAGGGGATGATAGGGATTTTGATTGTTGTTGCTGCTCTTGATTGTTGTTACTGATCTTGATGGTTGTTGAAGGAGGTGTTAGGGTAGAGTAGGAGGCTGCTGTTGAAGTTGCCGCACTTGCTGTTGTTGGATTAGGGATTAAGGAGGATATTGTGTAATTAGGGTTAGGGGGAGGGATGTATCGATGGGAGGTGGAGTCATTCTGATGAAGGCATGAACCACTCCACCTCTTTGTTGAGTGGTCTATCCCATCGAATGGCTCTTTTGTTGACCAAGCATCGTGTCGTTCGCTTGTTTTGTCGACCAAACATTTCGTTGTTGGGATATTGTTCTTATTGACTTGGGCGTAGAGTGCTTCGACCGTCAGATCTTGTGAATGGCTCAGATGTCGCCACGTGGCAGTTTGATTTTGGAGCTCTAGAAATAAGACTCAATTCCACCCATAACTTTCTTGTCTCTCTTTACAAATTTTTTAAAGCTTCTCTTTGGAAACTGTGGTGGTTTATCGGGTGGTGTTGGTGGTTTGGCTAGTGTTTTGACGGTTGTACTAGCGGTCGTTATAGATTCAGTGTTATGACTTTGAACAGGTAACTCCCTCAAGATCGTTGTTTGTTAGGTCTTGCATTTTGTCGAGTAATTCTTCTCCTATTGTGGTGAGTTTAGAGGTAGACGGTAATGTTGAGTCTTGTCGTTTCACTAGAGAAGAGAAGAAGAGTGTAGTCGGTCATTCCACTGTTGTGGAGACGGTCGTTGAGCTTGAGAGAGATAGGGGGTGTGCACTTAAGACACCGTTGTTTCTAGTTCCCGAATTGATTAGGGACTACCCCGTAGTGGATCGAGATTTCCTTAGGTATGGCATGGAGTATGCCGAGCCAGACCCAGTCCACACCACTGAGGCTGATTTTGCCATTACTATTCTCACACATGAAAAGTTTGCTATGATTAAGGCGGCCTTCAGGATTCCCTTTGAATACAGGTTACTCTTACCGGGTCCTGGAGTTAGGGTGTGCTTCACGATGTCTGAGGAGTACTGTTTCTTCCCTTGTGATGCCTTCTACACGGGGCTTCATTTGCCTCTTCACCCCTTTGTTAGAGAGGTGCTTAATTGGTATAAGTTGTGTCTGATACAGCTTATGCCAAATGTGTGGAGGCATGTGGTGGTATTCGTCCTACAATGTCCTAGGCTCGGAGTTGAACCGAGTCTCATCGTGTTTAGGATACACTTCAGGATCATTGAATAGAGCAAAATGGAGGAACGGTGGTACCTTAGCCCTCGTAGAAATTCGGGGGTAATCAAGGTTCCCGACTCGAATAAGAGTTGGAAGGAGAACAATTTCATTAATGAATACTTAACGAAACAATGTCTACACAAGAGTAGAGCTGAGTACAAGCCAAACAATCTTTTCTTACTTAGAGAGGGCCCCTTAAGTTATTTTGAAACTAGATTCTTGCGATTCGGACATAATTTATTTCGGTTAGTCGCAAGTAAAAAATGCAACCCAAAAGCCAGTATCTGAGCCACAAATATATACAAAAAACATAAATTTTGGCTTAAAATACATTCGGAAGAGGCTGACTAACTGCGTTGGTTGTGAGTAAAGAAATAGTATGTTCCACGGTATTAGAGATAGGGATGCTTCGTTAATTTGATGTTACTTATCATACTAGTAAAAATAAGGTAGTTAATTACTAGTAAAAATAGGGGCTACCACGTGTTATTCTGTCCCGGTGAGGCTTTTGGTGGGAGTGGAAGCAAGGAGGATGGTGGTGAAAGTGACATTCCCGCGGGGGGTGAGAAGAGTGGTTCGGGGAAGAAGGGCAAGGGGAAGGAGGTGACCGGGGGCTCCTTGCTCTTGGGTCCGCCGAAGCAGGTGGAAGCTTGATTCACCCTCTTATGGTTTTTTTAGTTGCTTTTGATTTTGATTTTGGTATGATGCCATATTGCGGACTGGCCACCACACTTTGGTATCTTTGTTTTACTATATGAAGGAATGCTTTCCTGCTTTGTCATCACTTGTGTATTGAGTCGGTATGCTTTGGTGTGATTCTTGGTTGTGATGCTTAGTTGTTTGTCTCTTTTGTGACTACATCCTTTGTCTTGTCGGTGGTGAGATAACTCTTTTGGTCCTTCTTGTTGACAGATGATTGTGGGAGCGGGGGAGAGCCCCGTGGGAATGAAGTTAAGCAGCTTCATCTCAAGTCGGTGCTAATTGAAAGGGATTGTGAGTTAACCCTTTTGCACGTTCATCGCCTTGCCGGCATGCCCTTGCTCCTCAAGGTAACAAAAGATAGTGTTGGAGAGTGTGCTATCCTTAAAGAAGTTCTCGTTAAGAATGATTTGGAAATACATCGTCACCAAGCGAAGCTTGGTGGGCTGTGAACGGCTAGCACTTTGCGCACTGTTGGTGTGAAAAGGGGGGCAACGGTTGGTGGAGCTGGGTCGATTGTTAGAGAACGGGCTCGACTACATAGGTAGCCCCTCGTCATCCTAGTGATGCTCAGAGTAGGGTGACTACCTTGTCGAGTTTGGCTTCTACCCATGAGGGGTTGCGCACATTGGGTCATGGTCCCTAGACTCGGTTCGCGGAATCGGTGCTTCCCGTGAAAGGTGTAGGCAGCGGCCTAGGAGAGGTGGTGCCTGTAAAAAACCCGTGAGGAAGCTCGTGTCCCTTAGGAGGAACATTCCTCACCCACTTAGCCGAAAAGATGGTCTGTAGATCACTTGAAAGACTACTATACTGTGTTTCGGTGCTATTTTGTAGTGATGTTTTATTTGAAGTTGCAGATTCATTCTAGTGCGGCAATTGTAACATGGCTCATATTTTTGTACTTGTAAATTTTGGTAGTGGCATTGGATTTGAATACATAGATTTGTGATAGTTCCGTGATTTGTAGAGAAACTTGTTTTTTGTGCGATGAAGAACTCTTTCATATGCTTGATCCTTGCTGTGTAATTTGTTGTGTGAAAATGACGAGCCGTTGACTGAGTTCTTGTGAAGAGTAAGGCCTCGAGCTCGTTGTTTGTAGCTACCGAACTGTCGATAGGGCTCGAGCAGTGTGCAGAGTGCTTGACAGAGTTAGAACTTGTCTGTCTTGTACCCAGATAGTTGTAGGAGAAAATCTAAGGAAAAGTCGGACTCCTAACTTGCTGTATGGGTGTTTAGCTAGTTGTAGGAGCAACTCAAAGGTAGTGTTATTCTTCGAACTTCCTATATGGGTCCTCCAACAATTTGTGAGAGTCGCTTCGAGTGGCGAGTTGAAAACCGTGTTGCAGAATCTACCACAACTCATAGTGCTAATAGCGGAACTTATACACCACAAGCAATAGAAACTTCCCAAGAACTAGATGAACCAAGAAAAAGCTACCACAATAATTGCAAGATCTCACAAGAACACAATCAATATGCAGAGATAATAAATACTTCCTATTCCCCAAGAAATACAAAGATTATAAAGAGATTACCATTCTCAATCTCACTTTTTCACCTTTGAAACACTCGGCACAATCCCCTCTTGAAGTTGAACAATGATAACGGCTCACCAATTCTATCCTCTTTTCTCTTGAGATGGATTAAATTGATACAAACCCTAAAGTCTAGAGACACTTATATAGCCCTCAAGTAAACCCTAAAAGATAAACTCAAATACAGCTTATTGGACTCAAAACTCGAAAGCCAAATAACACAGCACCAATGTCGGTCGACCGCACTTTGGGTCAGTTGACCACAACGTGTCAAGTCCACATTCGAGGCCTGGTCGGTCGACCTGCTCGGTCTTTGTTGAACCTTGTACACTCGAAGATACCTAGCAACCTAATTGCGGTAAGGGGGATCAGTTGATCGCACCCTAGGACAGTCGACCACCACCCTCTAGCTGTACTTCTTATAGTTATTGTTGCATTCTCTTGCTGCCTTCGTCTTCTTCTCTTCTTCTTCAACTTCAAGTACTTCGTGCCTACGTGTATTTGAGGCCATAATCTTAACAATCTCTTACTTGAACCAAATACATAACACTTCAAAGCTATTGTAATCTTTACTTCGCATTATTTCTACTAATCTCCCACTTTTGTGGAAGACCCAAGTACTCCCCACTCTCATAAACAGCACATCCACAACTCCACCACGTGGAGTGCACCAACTACCCCTCATAGGCTCATGAAGGATGTCATCCACCAATCGCATTGAGCATGAATACCGGAGAAACAACCTCCCGTGTCGAATCCCGTGTTACAAGACTCCCCAACTCGCAGAATCTTCATTAATACCGGACATGGTTCAAAGTCTCTTAATGCACCCTCTGCACTAGAAGTCTTCGTGGACGATACCTCCACAAAATCCCCAAAATGTTCAACCCCTACAGTCTCATTTCTGTTACCCTCATTGACATCACCCCACATATCGATGACAGTGCTCTCTACTTCACAAGAGCGACTTGAAGATTCGAATGCCATATCGCAAAGTACCCTCACCGCAACAATGTCTTGCTCTTTAGGATCATTCTCATGGCCAACAACTCCCACTAAATTAGCAACCTTCCCTCCACAACTGAAGGAACTCGGTTGCACCCCACACAACCTACTACTCGATTTCGGCTGAGAGTCAACTACAAGAGACACGCCCCTCATGTCTCTAAGCAAATACAACATTCCCTCACGTTTTTCTTTTGCAATCACCCTTGAACTTGCAGCTATACGCCACTCCCCACTACCAACTATAGTAGACAACCCTCTTTGTCTAGCCTTCCAAGAAAATTTTCTTCAAGTCTGAAACATGTCTTGTCTCCTGCAAGACAATACTCTGATCTTCATTGGTTTTCATGCGAACAATACCAACCCCTCGTACAGGACACTTTTGATCGTTCTCCACGATCACATCTCCCAAAGAACACTCTTTGTAGTCATCAAATACCTTTTTCCTCGGAGTGTAATGAAAAGAAGCTCTCGAATCAATGCACCAAATTGTGTGTTTAACTCCTCTCTAGCTGATAAGCATATCTCGCCATTTTCGATTGACACCCAATTGACTTCTTTTGGCTTTGCTTCATTTGGTTTCTCCTACTTCCTCTCCTTATATGCCTTATAACTACGCATCATGTGACCTGTAACCCCTATTTCCCGTATAAATGTATTTTCTGTGTATTTTCTATATTTAAAATTTTTGTAAATTAGTTTTCTGCATTCAAATTATTTTTGTTAAAATATATTGTCGGATATTCTATTAAAATCTGTTTTCGATCAATAATTTTATTTGTATCTATTTTCTATGATAGTTTTATACAATTCTTATTTTGTTATTATTAGTCTTATTATTATTACTACTGTTATTATTAGTACAATTATTGTTTTTATTATTTTTCTTATTATTATTATTGTTATTCGTATTATTATTTTTATTACTGTTATTTTAATACTATTATTATTATTGTTATTGTTTTTATTATTATAATTAGTATTTATATAAAATCCTAAATTGTATATTTTTATTTGTAATTTTATTTTATTTTATTTTCCAAAACCCATTAACTTTTATACCCTAACCCATTTAGTACCCAAAAGCCCAACTATATATACCTAAACCCATAATACCAATGCCCTGCTTTAAGTACGCTATTACCCATTGAGCCCATTTATCAATTAAACCGTACCCAAAAAAACCCCAACCACTCTTTAACCCCATACCCATTTAAAACTACCCGTTACTAACCCAGACCCATTAGCATAAAACCCATTACCCTTTTTTATACCAATACCCATTCCCCAGACCCGTTTAAACTTACCCACTACCCGTTAACCCCTTTCCCTGTTTACACCCAAACCCGGTTTACCCCACTACTTCTGTCGTCTTTCTCTCTAACCCTATTTCCCTTCCCTATATTTATAACCCATGCAGCTGCACCCACCGCTTCATCTTCTCCTTCCTCTCTTCCGTTCTTCACAGCCCCAGCATCGTGACCTCCTGCTCTTCAACTCCTTCTCCCGCTCACCCTCTTCCCCTGCTCTCTCTCCTCGCCAGCAGCAACTCAGCCAGCACCCTGTGCACCTCGACTGTGTGCACCCCTGCAGCGCCCTGCCATCCGCTCGCAACCCCACCTCGTGACGCAGCCTCGACGCACCCGCCAGCGAGCGCCATCTCTTCTTCTCCCCTTGGCAACTACAGCGACAATTGCACCGATAGCCTCCCTATGCGCTGTTGTGCCGTCCAACAGCCATAACAGCCCTCCGTCGCCAGCTGCCATCCTGCCGCCCGCCGTCTGCCACCATGCCGTGGGTTGCTGTTGATCAAGGTTTTGATCAACTTTGGATGAGAGCCGTCCGTTTCATCGTGATCTTGATCATCTTGATTGATGGATTCCTAGCCGTTCGTTTGATCAGATCTTGATCTCTTGATCTTGAACTTGATTGATTAATTCTTGGACGTCCATTGGATCTTGATCGTCATGCTTGTTGGATATAGGCCGTCGATCTCCTCTTGATCATCCGATTAGATCCTAGCCGTTCGATCGCTTCTGATCGTCACGATCATGATGATTATCAATTTCCTTTGATCACAGCCGTTCGATCGATCAATCTTGATCTTCATCATTATCTTCACCATCAGGGAAATCTGACCGTCCGATCTAATCTGATCATCTTGATCGTGATCTTCGATCTCAGCCGCCCAATTGTGTTCGTGATCTTGATCGTCTTCATCTTGTTCGTTGCTTATGTGATCGTGATTGGTTCGGTTGTGTTCGTGCCCTGGAGATCCGTTCCCATTATTCTTGGAGTTCGTTTCGTCTTCGGTTAAGGCATGTAACTTGTACTCAATTCCTTTATATGATACAAGTCATAAATTCTGCTTGTAATGTAGTTGGGTTCTAGAGACAACTCGTGTGTGATGTATGATTGGTGAGTTTGTCTCTATAGTGCTAATTGACCATAGTTGACTCACGACATAATATTGACATGAAACAACTTAGGTTTTGCCCGTTCTTGTGAGAATTTGGGTAATTATGGAGAACCATGTAATAGACTTATTTTAGATATGTTAATTACCCTATTTCATGATGTTTGGACACTTGGTGGACTCGATTTCATGTTTGCTTGTGTGTGGATCAAGTTTCATTGAATCTATGTTGATTTTGGTTTTTGAGGAAATTCTGTGTTTTGTCGATAATCTGTCTTAATTAGTAATTTAAACAATATTAAGGTCAATACCTTAATTTCAGTATAAAAATAATTTGTAGAGAAATTCGTCTGCTTTCCAACCCCTCTGACCTTGATTGATTTCGTTTTCGTATGTATGAGATATAACTGTTTTACTACAGAGGTGTAATTCGTTTCCAGGTTTCGTTTCTTGATGATTTTGATGATTAAATTATTTTGATACTTGTGCTACACATATTATTTTGATCTGAAACTTTGTTCAGTTTTCCTATATCTATTTAGGGATTACCCAGAATTTTGGTGGATTTTATTGATGAGTTTTATATGCCGTTTCATGCTTGTATATAAAGACTGTACTTGCTGTATTTTACTCACTGTTCTGTAAATAATCGTATTTTCACCCTGATTCTTTTTACTGTATGGAAAATATTTGTGAAATATAAAAGTTATCTTATTCTATCTATTTTCATCTCCCTTTGGCGGATTTGGATTTCGTTTCACTGGTTGCGAGATATTATAGTTTTCGTACAGCAGTGTTAGGAATTCCAGATTTGCTAAACTATCGTTTATTGATGTTTCCTGATTTTTGATGACTGATCTAATTTTAGTGGAAAATTATGAAACTTTATATTTAGTTACTGGACATATAGAGGAATACCCCAGATTTCTCCTGGATTTATTTGAGGTATTTTCATGCTATTTTCCTGCTCTTGAATTCGATTTCCTGATTTCTGGTTGAACCTATTTTCTGGATTCAAACCAGTTTTGAGTTATGATTTTGTGAATTAGTATATGAATTATTGTATTCGCTGTATTCGGTTGGGATTCTATTATCTAGACGTTTCAGATTCAGAATTGCATGTTTGTAACACCGGGAATTTCAGTTTTGCTTCAGTGTGATCTTGCTGTCATGAACTAGAGGCATGGTTATTTTATTCTTTTATGAGTTATCTTGTACCTGTACAAATTTATCTTGCAACGTGAACTTGTTACATGATCATGACATGTTATTCTTGATATGTTTTGCACACCTACATGCTTGTTTTACATTAACAATAAAATAACCAAGCTGGGATTTAAGCGAAAGATCTAATAGTGGATAATTCAGAAACGTGTACTCGGAAGGGGGCCAATGTTTCCCACATTTGGAATTTGGTATATGATTTGGATTATTTGAAATTTGGTATATGATTTGAATTATATAATTTGGATTATTTGGAATTTGGTATATGATTTGGATTACTTGTCCCTGAGTACACTGCCCTCTATGGTTCACTGTGAACTCTAAAGCTAAACTGTTTGTTGTAGCACCATGTAGTAAAAGCTGAGACGCATGAAGTGCTACCTAGATAATAATAACTACAAGACTTGATACATGACACATGAACATGATACATGCCCACTTGATACTTGACTACATGATACATGAGATTTGATACTTGATACATGCTACATGATTACATGATTCTTGATACTGGTTACTTGGTACATGACACTTGTTTACTTGACACTCGACACATACTATTATTGCTTATCTTGCCATGCCATGATTTATATTCTGTTATCATAATTATACCATGCTAGGCTTGTTACTTAGATTTATCTATCCCATGTACTTGTATCCTACATTACAAGCAGCCCGTAACTTGCAATTGACGGGTACTTGTTTTCTCTTTTCCTCTTCCCTACAATTGTTAAATTGCAGATTTTGGAGAACAGGTTCCATATGGTATTGGTGACATGAGATACTAGTTGCTGGAGTCTTGTTATCATTCTTTCTTGTTTTCTTGCTTTGAACAATATTGCATTTGTACTTGGATTTATTTTGTATTTGGACAATGTGACCCAGGATATTTTGACTTATTCAAATTATGACTATTTGAGATTTATACATTTTATTTCAAGTATTCTTGTTGGTATTTTGGTTCATATGTGCATGTTGGTTGATACTTTTGCTTCCGACTCTGATTATTTCGTGAGATGTTGTAAAGATTGTTGAACAGCTTATGGATGATGAAAATCATTCGCTGGGTTTTTGTCGCGTATCAATATTCCGTATTCTTTTTGGAAAGCAGGGCATGACATGACCCCTCTTGTGATAATACCAACACTCAGGTCTATGTCCCCCATCGCTGTCATCAGACCCACTCTTAATGAACTACTCTGATCCTTTCTTCTTCGACTATTATTATATCTCCCACGTCTCTTCTTAACGGAAATTGCAAAATCTCTAGAAGATGATCATGAAAATCCCCTGTTTCTCACCATTCTCACCTCCTCGTTCAGAACGCTACTCACCACATCCTGTAGAGTCGTTGAATCTGTCATAGTGCCTGTAATAGTCTGTTCCACCGTACCATAACTATCGGGTAAAGTAGATAGAAGTAACAATGACTGTCCTCTCTCTGAAAACTTCATACATGTAGCATCCATCTGGTTGTAAACCATACAGTAATTGTTTACATGTTCTACTACTGAACCTCCTTCTCTCAATCACATATTAACCAATTTCTTCAAGTGAAGAATTTGATTAGATGCCGATGGTTTCTCATACATATCTGTGAGAATCTCCATAGCCTTCTTTGTGGTCTTTGCCTTTGAGATATGAAATAACGTCTTCCTACTCAGTCTCAGCTGAACCTGTCATAGTGTATTCTGATCCAAATGATTCTAATTCACCAAGACCTACGCATCCTTGTCTACACCTTCCGGCTTCTCATCAAACAACAGACTATCTAGATCTTTTTGACGAAGATACGCTATCATCTGAATCTTCCACATCACAAAGTCACTCCCATCGAACCACTCGATCTTTGACTTGCTATCGGCCATCCCGAACTCAATGCTCTGATACCACTTATTGTAGAATTTACCACAACTCATGAAACTAATAGCAGAACTCACACACCACAAACAATAGAAACTTTCCAAGAACTATATGAACCAAGAACAAAACACCACAATAATCGCAAGATCTCACAAGAACACAATCAATATGCAGAGATAACCAATACTTCTTATTCCCCAAGAAATACAAAGATTACAAAGAGATTACAATTTTCAATCTCTCTCTTTTACCTTTGAAACACTTGGCACATTCCCCTTTTGAAGTTGAACAATAATAACGGCTCACCAATTCTCTCCTCTCTTCTCTTGAGATGGATTAGATTAATACAAATCCTAAAGTTTATAGCCACTTATATAGGCCTCAAGTGAACCAAATAAGATAAACACAAATACAGCTTATTGAACCCAAAACTTGAATGCCCAAATAACACGCAGCACCGATGTCAGTCGACCACATTTTGGGTCGGTCGACCACAACGTGTCAAGTCCACACCCTAGGCCTGGTCGATCGACCTGCTCTCTCTCTATTGAACCCTGTACACTCAAAGATACCTAGCAGCCAAGTTGCGGTCGGGTGGTCGGTCGACCGCACTGCATGACAATCGACCGCAACCTTCCCGTTGCACTTCTTCTAACTGTTGTTGCCTTCTTTTGCTGTCTTCATCTTCTCTTCTTCTTTTCCAACTTCAAGTACTCCGTGCCTACATATATTTGAGGCTACAATCGTAACACTCCAAAACATATTTTTTTCCAGGTTTGTTGGAGTAACTGCAATCCATGATTATGGACCTCTAATATGTCTTTAAGGAAATTTAACAAGTTTCAAGAACAGGTCGAATGGCAAGTTGAGCTCTGAACTTGCTTGATTGCAAGTTGCTAAAGCAACTCCGAGCATGGGTATGGATTCCGAACTTGTTAGTTTAGGGGTTTAATATAAGGAACTCTTAATGAGTTTTTGGTGTCATTTTGAGGAATAAATTTTGGCGTTTAACCCATTGTTTGCATCAAAAAAAATTGTACAAAATCATTAAAAAAAATACCAATTTTATTGAAAATAAACAAAATTGCTGCTCTAGTGGGTGGCCTTTACTACATGCAGTGACCAGTAGCGAAAGTGGTCTTTATTGAAAGATAAAACTAAATAGTTGCTCTAGTGGCTGACCTTTATTACAAGTTAAGAAAGCTTACTACTACTACTAAGTGTTAACGTTTTAGACGCCATCGTTGTACTTCATAAGGTGTTTGGCATTTCAAGTTCCTGTATCTTTTTTCCCTCAGGTCTTCAAGTCGGTAGGACCTTAGGCGGACCACTTAGGAGACCTTGTACGACCCTTCCTAGTTGGGAGCAAGCTTGCCCTTCCTTCTCGGGTTGGAGATTATGAGTTTGCGCAAGACTAAATCTCCCTTTTTCAGATTAGTGGGGTGAACTTTCTTGTTGGAGAACTTCACGACTCTTTGTTGGTAAATGATCCTCCGTATGGCTGATTTTTCTTGTACTTCAACAATATCGAGATTGGCCCGAAGATTGTTGGAGTTTTGTTCTTCGTAGAAAGAAAGAAGACGGGGATATGGTAATCCAGCTTCCAAGGGGAAGAGTGCTTCCGAGTCATAGGCAAGGTTGAATGAGTTCTGTAGGACTATAATACACTTGGCAATTCTTCAACTCATAATCCTCTAGCGGCTTCACCTAGTCTCTTCTTGAGGCCATCAAGAATTTGTCTATTCGCATGTTCAACTTGATCGTTACCCATTAGTTTGGGGATGCGAACCAGAGGAGAAGCGTTGAGTGATCCCCAAATATGTGCAGAACAGGCGAAAGCTTTTCCCGGTGAACTATGTATCATTGTCTGAGATTAATATGCGAGGAATCCCAAATCTACACACAATATTCTTTCAGAAGAACTGTTGAATTTTCTGCTCAGTGAGAGTTGCTAGCGGCTCTGCCTTGATCCACTTTGTGAAGTAGTCGTTGGCTACTACTAGGAAAGTTCTCCGACCGGCTGCTGGCAGGAATGGTCCAAGCAAGTCTCTACATGGCAAAGAGGATAGGACTTGACATATAATCGAGGATTGCTTGGGTCGCTTAATGGCCGAATGCTGCTTCCAACAATGGTCACATTGGCGAACAAATTCTTGCGCATCACTGAGTAGCCTGGGCCAAAAATATCCGTGATTGAGTGTCTTTTGTGCAAGGGACCTTGCTACTTAGTGGCAGCTGCCGATTCCTTCATGTTGTTTTTTGATGGCATATTGTACTTCTTCAGGAGCGAGGCATTTCAAGTATGGTCTGTTGTCAACTAGAGTGTATGATCGTTCGTACGTGAGTCCTTCTACGTGAGTGAGCCTTTCAGCCCTTGTCCGAATTTTCCTTGCATCTTTGGGGTCTTCAGGGACATCAATTTGACACGATTTAGGTGCTTCTGTCAGCTCAGGCATCGTCTAGGAAAGCTACTCCAATGGCGTAGTTATCTTTATTTCAGCAATTTTTAATTGTTTTGGGGTGTTTAGCCATATGTAGTAGTTTTGCAATTTGCACCCTTTAGTTTTTGCAATAGAATATGTTGGAGATTTTGTTTTGAGCCTATATATAGGCCTTGGGAATAATGAGAAGGTATGCTATTATTGTTTTAAAAAATTATTGTGTTGAGTTATTGCTTTGCATTCTTTTCTTGTATGTGTGATTCCACAAGAACTTATTAGGGTTTGTGAGAAATCACCTTCTTCACAACAGCCGCCACCCTCTCTTCTACTTATTCTTCTTCTTCTTTCTTGAATCCTGAAACCACCAAACCCTTCACCTTCCCCTTCACCTTGCTTCATCCCCGACCTCACCCAACTCCTCTAACTCCTGATCTCTCCCTCGTCGATCCAACCCAAGCATTCCCCTACCGCTCCAACCTGACACCACCCCATCGCCGCTCACAACCGACCACCCTCATCACCCCTTCATCCTCAACCGATTACCCCCATCAGTCCCACTTCAACCGACTCTTCATCCCTTCTAAATCCAACTCAAAATAAGAAACCCTAAATCCCCAATTTCCAATTCAAAAGCCTAAACCCTAAATCCCCTTTAATTTTCACCTTGCCAGTGCTGCTCTCACCCACCACCGACGACGCCAGACCCGAGTACCCCCGCCGCTGTCGTCTCGATCGGTTGCTGTTTTGACATCACCTTCCCGCTGCATCCCGACTGTTCAATAGCCCCACTCCAAGCCGTCGACCACTTTCTTTCTATTGCAACACAGTCCTCAATTCTTGGTAACTTTTTTAAATTCTCCTTTATTTGTGGTATTGTTTTATCTTCTCTGAAATATTATCTGAATTATCGGTCATCCACAAATATTGACTGTGTGTGTTTCTATTTGCTAATTAGAGTACGAATCATTATTGACTATTTTACTTTAAAAAAATGCTTAGGTATAATTATTGATTGTTATGATTGAATCTTTAATTGGACTAGCTAAACTTATTTCATATATTGAAAATTCATCAAACCAATTAGTAGTTTTAATTTTTGTAACTACCGTTCCTGCTATTTTCATTTTCCCCCTTTTGTAATATTTTATTTGTAATCGAATAAAATACTCGATTTTTTGTTTTTTGATTATTTTAATTAAATCTTGTTCATGAAATTCTTCGTTCTTCGTAATTGAGCTATTTTTGTTGATCATATTTTTCTTCTATTTAATTGTGGTATTTTGTATTTGAACCCTGTTGATCTGGATCTCTCTTATTGAACCCTAAAACCCAATTTTATTTGTTCTTAACCCAAAACCATTGTTATTGGACCCCAAATCACCAACCCAGTACCCTAATTGTTGTAACGCCCTGATTTCTGGTAACTGGGAAACCGTGACATAAACCAGAATCTTTTCTTCAATTAGCCACAATACACAGAAAAACAGGAAAATGTAAAACTTTTTTTATTCAAGACAAATGTATTACAAATATGCATGTTACAAAATTGCAATACAATACAACATTATTACAATAATACCTTTACAATCCCAAGTGTTACAACTTTCAACATATTACATCAGAGTACAGTGAATAAGGAACAGCACTTGGTATTTCACTTGGATGCTTTCCAACAAATAAATAATTTACAACAATTATTACAAATAAAATTATAACACATTTGCAGCGGAAAACTTTAATGAAATCGACTCCTTACTCCCTCGCCTTGAGTCCTCCTGAATCCTGTACCTGTACTTCTGCAATCTAGTACCTATTGAAGTGGGGACGTCAGTATTCACTGACGCTTTAAGGTTGATAATTAGCAGCAAATCTCAACTATAGCAAACAGATTGATGAAAAGAAAAACGTGTATATATATATTTGATATGTCCATGTATGCTATGACTCAGACTCTAATGCAAGATTAACCAACGTAATGATGCACTTATTCTAATGCAAGCAAGACTCTGGAACAGTATGCAGCCCAAACTATATATGTCCCATATCAAGTCGTTTCTCCATATATAGGAATTTGAACCCACGCCATGAATTCTACTTTGTACCCATCTTGTTCCTGACATAATACTACATGACTGTCGACTATTGTTCGACGTACCGGACCTCACTCAAAAACCAACACGAACTACAAGATACTTGTCAACCTTCTTCCGTGCCCTCAACTGGTCATGAGAATGCATAGAACCTGCCGGGATCGTAGGTTCTATTTTCCTAGGAAACCCTCTCGTTCTTATCATGGCACATTCAGGAATTAACAATCAAGATACGGAACCCGTGCTCCCAACTTGTCATGATAAAGCACCGCCCGTATCCCTTTGACAGGGGGATACATCCCAATAACACCACCTAGTGTCAGCCTATAGGAGAGGTTGGATTATAGGATATCACCCCTAACACCAACTCTTACCCTTTGGCAATTTATACATAAAAATGGTTAAGTAACTGTTACTATCCTAACGATGTCACTAACCCTAACCAAACAAGCAAGACATGCCACTGTGCTTCCAACTAGACATGAAAAAGCACCGTACGTGTTCCTCTTCTAACCAACAAGCGAGACATGCCACTGTGCTTCCAACTTGACATGAAAAAGCATCGTACGTGTCGCTTTTCTAACCAAACAAGCAAGACATGCCACTATGCTTCCAACTTGACATGAAAAAGCACCGTACATGTCCCTCTTAACTAAACAAGCGAGACATGCACTATGCTTCCAACTTGACATGAAAAAGCACCGTACGTGTTCCTCTTCTAACTATATAAGCGAGACATGCACTGTGCTTCCAACTTGACATGAAAAAGCATCGTATGTGTCCCTCTTCTAACCAAACAAGCGAGACATGTACTGTGCTTCCAATTTGACATGAAAAAGCACCGTACGTATCCCTCTTCTAACTAAACAAGCAAGACATGCACTGTGCTTCCAACTTGTCATGAAAAAGCACCGTACATGTCCCTCTTCTAAAGAGTGTAATAATTTATCGATATAATTAACCAAGTCTTAATCTAGATTTCTCAAGATCTCATCGGATCCACTCACAGCCTACCTATTCAAGAAAATACCTACATACGAGCCCAATGAGCTTCGTACGTGACAATAACATACATACGTGTCAAATAAGCTGCGTATGAGACCAACAGCTACATACGGGCTAGTCGAGCTGCGTGTGAGACAACAACCTGCATACGAGCTAAATAAGCTACGTATGAGACCAACAGCTACATACGGGTCAGGCGAGCCGCGCATGAGACAACAACCTACATATGAAAACAACCATACAGGTAATCAACCTAGAAGCAACCAAACGTGCTTACTAGCAAAACTTGATCTTCTATAATATAGAAAAGTCTACTAACAGTCTAGTACAAACATACTACCAAAGAAAAGCACAGAAAGCAACATAAAAATCTTCCGACAGCCTAGAAGCAACCAATACTGCGCTTGTCGGAAATTTGACGGAAATATACTTTTTCAGAAAAGTAAGAACATCTACCACAACTCTCTAGCAGAAAACTATTTCAGATTCTACAAGCAATCCAAAATTTGATCCATCGAACACACGCAAACAGTTTAACCCAATTGCAGATTTTCAACAAAAGTTGAAACTTCGCAAGCTGGTAACTTTTGCTCCACTCGTCGAAATCTAACAAAACTGGACAATTTGAAAAGGTGTGAACATCAACTAAAACTTCCCAGTTGACCAGTTGCTCAGATTCTACAAGGAAATCCAAGTTTCTACCCGTCGAACATACGCAAACAGTTACCAAACTACCGATTTTCAACAAAAAATCGAAACTTCCGTAGCTTGTAACTTTTGCTCCACTTATCAGAATCTAACAAAACTGGACAATTTGAAAAGGTGGGAACATCTACTAAAACTTCCCAGTTGACCAGTTGCTCAGATTCCGTAAGGAAATCCAAATTCCTACCTGTCGAACATACGCAAACAGTTACCAAACTACCGATTTTCAACAAAAAGTCGAAACTTCCGTAGCTTGTAACTTTTGCTCCAATTATCGGAATCTAACAGAACTTAAAAATTTGAAAAGATGGGAACATCTACTAAAACTTTCCAGTTGACCAGTTGCTCAGATTCCGTAAGGAAATTCAAGTTTCTACCTGTCGAACATACGCAAACAATTACCAAACTACCGATTTTCAACAAAAAGTCGAAACTTCCGTAGCTTGTAACTTTTGCTCCACTTATCGGAATCTAACAAAACTGGACAATTTAAAAAGGTGGGAAC
Source organism: Hemerocallis citrina (assembly GCA_017893485.1). Classification (NCBI taxonomy): domain Eukaryota; kingdom Viridiplantae; phylum Streptophyta; class Magnoliopsida; order Asparagales; family Asphodelaceae; genus Hemerocallis; species Hemerocallis citrina. The sequence goes on from CM030360.1 coordinate 36,075,467, forward strand.
ATCTACTAAAACTTCCCAGTTGACCAGTTGCTCAGACGCCGCAAGGAAATCCAAATTCCTACCCGTCGAACATACACAACCGGTAACAAAAACAGCCAACTTGACCCAAGGAAAACTTAAACTTTGAAAGCCTATAACTTCTTCTCCGCTTATTGGAATTTAACCTAGAGGCCAATTCGGAAAGGGGAGAACGTCTACTACAACTCTCTAGTTGGTCCGAACTTCAGAATCAACCAGTAAAACACTCTAAAACTACAAGGAAGTCAAACAGATACAATTTCAACCTGCTAAAATACACAGTCAGCTGAAAATTTTTAAAGCCCATAACTTCTACTCCGCTTGTCAGAATTTAACTCGAAAGGTCAATTCGGAAAGGGGAAGATGTCTAATATAACTTTTTAGTTCGTCCGAACCTCAGATTCAACCACTAAGACACTCTAAAATCTCAAAGAAGCAAAACAGAAAGAGTCCGGTAAAGACAGCCAGTTGCTGTACTTTGCAAACAGCATAACTCTTACTCGGCTTATCGGAATTTTACCCGAAAGGGCAATTCGGAAAGGAGAAAATGTCTACTGCAGCTCTCTAGTTGGTCCGAACTTCAGATTCTACCGGTAAAACACTCAAAAACATCCAAGAAGCAAAACAGCAAGACTCAGTCAAGACAGCTAGTTGTTGTACCTTGCAAACGGCATAACTCCTACTCCGCTTATCGGAATTTAACCCGAGAGGTCAATTCGGAAAGGGGAAGATGTCTACTACAACTCTCTAGTTGATCCAAACTTCAGATTCATCCGGTAAAACACTCATAAACATCAAAGAAGCAAAACAGGTTGTTCACCCCCAAAACAGTGCTGTCTTTTACCCGCGCTCGCTATTTTGGGAAAAACGGTCATTTCACCTATAAAAATGGCTCTGAAAAATCCCCAAAAATTCTAGCATGCTAATAACTCATATGAGAACCTCCCACATAAATTTCGGTTCAAGATTCTACTTTTAACCCAGTTAAATAAAATCGACTCTAGAACAACCAAAATCGAATCTTTATGGTTCTAATTTGTGTTCTACAACTTCAAACTTCACATACACTTTGTTCTAGTCCATAAACAACCACAAGCACATGATTTAGTCTAATTTACCACAATCTACTACAATAAATAACTAAAACAAGCATGAGATGAGAAACCCCCACCTTTGAAGCGTATAGGAAAGACTTGCCACTTCTCCTCCTTGCTTGTTCTTGCTCCTCCTCTCAAGAACGCCTCCTTGAAATGGATCCCATGAAAGCTCTCTCTTTTCTTTTTTCCTTTTGATTCCATCCCTCTTTCTTTTCCTTTCTTTTCAATTCTTTTCTAAACAAAAACCAAGTTAAGAAGTAGTAGAAGAAGAAATGAGATGAGATGAGATTTGGGATGGGAATGGAAACACACAAAAGGGTTTCTAACCCTAGAAATGAGAAGGGGCCAGCCAATTTGGGAAGAAGGGGAGGGGGGGGGGGAGGGGGAGGGGGGGTTATTGAAGAGGTGAAGTGGGTTTGTTGTGGACAAGGGAACAAGTGTCATTTATGTTTGTGGCTTAAAACAAATGAGGTTTTGTTTGCAAATATATATTGCAATCAAGTCCTAATCCATCCTAACCGTCCATCTCATCATGAAGGATCTAAAATAAACTATAATTTTCCAAAATCACATACTACATGATTTGTTCAAACGCCCGAAATCGACACAGTTCGATTTCGTACGTATATCTAATTATCCAGATAATTTTCGTTCGTGAAAACGAACAAATCAGTAAAAAAATAATTTAATTTTGAGAAATAAAATAAAATAATTTTATTACTGGCTCGGAAGATTTCACTATTAATTTTGGCACAAAAACAGATATATACAGACTAGTATCTGTATATATATAATGCTTATTAGCAAAACCGGGTGATATCCACCAAAAATATTTCAATTCTGGAGATATAAAAAAAATAATAATAAAATAATTATTTTTAATGCCATCCCGGGATTTTCCAGACGTTTTTTCTCAAAAATGCATTTTTTCAAGTTTTTGTACAAGTGCACCAAACTAATACAATACCTGTATATACTTACTAGTATATATGTCCAGGTGACTTTTTATGAGTAAAACTAAGAAATTCCCATTTAAGATATTTTAATTTAAAAATAATAATTTATACAATATAATATCTGTCCGGGATATTACAATTGTACCCTATAAATACAACTTTACTGCAAACCCTAAAAATTACATACAATCGAAACCCTCGCTGCTTATTCTTTCTCCTCCCGTTCTCTCTCTTTTTGCCGTTTCCCGCCCAAACCACCGAAACCCAATACTGCTCCTTCTCCGGTGAGCCCCTCAACTCCGGCGACCCCCCTTTCATCGTCAGCCCCTTCCGTCGATGCCCACACAGCCGCCACCACATCCCCGACATCCCGTCGCCACCCCCTTGGCTCTCTTCCATTCTCCTTGACATTGACAGCGGCCAAATCCCCTTTCCCCCATGCTCAACATTAGCAGCCATAACCCCCACCTGTTCTGTCCCCGTCGCGCCACCCTTCGCCGCCTATCGATGCCCTCGTCATCGACTACAGAGATGCCAGCGCTGCCGCCACCCTTTGGCCTGGTCGTTGTTACCGATGTCTCTTTGTTAGTGGCTGTTGCTGTTGCTGTTGCTAAGTTCTCTTCTTGCTGTTATTGCTTTGGATCTTTATTGCATGTGTATTGTATGTATTAAACTGATTAGTTCGTGGGTTCGTTGCTTCAGGATCCTTATCCTGTTATTCTTGGTATTCATTTTCACTGTCTTACAGGCAAGTCACTGTCCTCTGGAATTGTTAATTATATCAAATTCAAGTTTTATTGAAAGTCTTGCAGTTAGATCCCTATGTTTATCATATTATACTTTGTTCAACTTTTCGTTGGGTCTATTAAGGGTTTACACGAGCTAACCCCCAATATTATTGACATCGTACCACTTTTGACTCCAAAGATTGAATCTCTCATGAGTGCATATAGAATTGATAATAGGGTTGTTCATAATTGTCACACAAATAAATTATTGTAGAGAATTGCTGGGTTGTATGTTGTTTGACCGATTGATGATTGACTGATGATAAATTGATGTATGTATGCATTCTTAGTCTTATTACCATGTTCTTATATCCTTCATGCTGATTGAGAAGTTTATCGACTAGTAGAATTGATACCCATTATGTTTAATTTAATTTATTTCAAGAAAACTACCCAAAATCGTATATATTACTTGCTGACATGTATGTTGACTGCAACTTTTGAACCAGTACATGATCTTAAAATGAATTACTTTATGAATATGAATTTTATCCTTATCTTTCTAGTTTCCAGAACATATTGAATTTTTGAATTCCGAGTTGTGTAGCAAAAGTTATGGCCGTTTTACTACAGCTGTGTTTTTACTTTAAGATTTTCAGATTCTTGTATCTTGCATGTTTAAACAGTAAAATGTCTGATCAAATGATAAAGTTTTACTCTGAAAATTTCTAGATTATTTCTTAACATGTTTGGGAGTCTAGAAAATATTTTTTACGAATTTTATATTGAGCTTTTGCTGATTCTAAAATTATAATAACATGTTGTCAAAATTCTGCCTGAACATGAAATCTGTAAAGAACATTGTGTTTGACCTAGCTAATATTGTCGGATTTTGAACTTTAAATATGCGTTGGAACCGTGTGGAAGTCTAGTTTCTAGAATTTCTAACGAATTAAAATTTCGATTTCTAAAACAGTAGGAAACTGTATTTTTGTCCAGACTACTCTTGCTGTCCAGAATATTATATTCCAATTTTTAATAGATTAATTATTCCTATATCGTACTATTGCATGAATTAATGTATGTATGATGCATTGCATGATCATAATGAGTTATTGTCCTCATTCTAATTGTCCTATTTTATGTTACCATCCTATTGTTTTCCCTATTGATACTATCGTTCACCGAAATATCCATTAATTGCATATTGTATTATTGCATTGATAAATAATTAATAAGCCGGGGTTTAAAAAATTGGCTAGAGTAGTTGATGATATAGAGACTATACTCGGATGATGGCTCGTGATTATTACCATTATCGTCATCGTGTAAGAAATTGCAACATGGCCCATGTTATTACCGTTATCGTCATCATACCCAGTACATGAACTATAAAATCTACCACTATAGTCTCAACGAAATTGATTGTATGCATTGAACCTGTGGTATGGAACAAATGGGATATAGTAGTACGTGCATTAGTTAGGATTAAAATGATTAATAGACATAAGGATTGACACATCACCGACATTGCATATTGTTCATCATTGTTTCTATTGATACCGAATATTGGCTATGTGTTACCGTTATTAATCATTGATTATTGTTACCGAATATTGAAACATTGTTTATAGCCATTACATCGATTACTGTGATATTGATTATTGATTATCGTGCCATGTTATTGATTCCTATTGATCCATTGATTCATTGTTATACCGTTATTCCATTGTTCCTTAATTTCTCTACTTGCTGTCCATGACTTGCTCTAGGGACAATTTTTCTTCTCTTTTTAGATGAAGTGTATACAGGTAATGATGGAGAATTGCCTGCTGGAATTGGAGAGTAAACTTTCTAAAGAACTACTGCTTTATAATTGAATGCTATTTTTAATGAACCTATTGTATTAAGACTTGTTACAATTGTATTTGGGACTTATTATTGTACTGGGCTTATGTCCCGGATTTTACTATTGTTCTAGATGTTAGATTATTATTGTATTTGAATATTTTTATTGTTTCATTTCAAGTATTATTGTTCATGAGATTATTATTATTGCCTGCACAATTGTTCTGTATTGATTATATTATTGAGTTGATTGAATAAACAGCTTATGCATAACGTTAGTCATTTGCTGGGCCAATGTCATGTGTTCTTATTCCGTATTTTTGGAAAGTGGGGCGTGACAATTTCTAACTTAATATGCATTATATGTTGGTAAACAAATCTTTTAATATTTTTGGAAATTCTCTACTTAGGATTAAGTTTATATCAATTCCCTTGTCGAGGAAATTAATCAAGGGTTTCATCCAACATTCTTTAGACATTTTGGGTGTGACAGTCATGAGCTCCAACTCTTCATCCTCGATGATTGGTTTGAGAAGGACCTCAATGAGGACCGTGCAGTCAAACTCATCGAGAGATAAGGAAGCTCGCTTGGAAAGGGCATCTGCTTGCCCATTTTGTTCGAGTGGAATGCGAGTAACGTTGGCTTTTTTGAACATCGTCAGGAGTGTCTTCACTTGTGACAGGTACTTGGCCATACAGCTATCTTTGGCTTTATAATCACCTTGGACCTAGTTGACGACTAACTGAGAGTCGCTAAATATCTCAATTCGCCTGCTTCACGTGCTAGCTGGAGACCGGCGATCAGTGCTTCATATTCAGCTTCATTATTGGAGGCAGGGAAGTTGAGGCACGATGAATATTGGAGGGTGAACTTATCAGGTCCTAGCAGGATGATCCTGGTTCCGCTTCCATCAAGGTAAGAGGACCCATCTACATATACCTTCCAGAGCGGGGGTTTTTTTTCTTCCTCGGGATTGTCAGGAATACTGGTTTCAGCGGTGAATTCGACCAAGGCTTAGGCCTTGATGGTCGTTCTTGGGTGATAACTAATGCCGTGTTGACTCAGTTCGATGGACTACTTAATTAATCTTCAGGATTTTTCAGGTTTGAGAAGCACTTGCTTTAGTGGTTGGTCGGTGATGATGCATAGAGAATGTGTTTGAAACTAGAGGCTGAGTTTGCGAGCAGCTGTGACCAATGCATAGGCCATATTTTTCATTTAGAGTAACGGAGTTCAGCATCATGGAGTACCTTGCTCACATAATAGATCAATTTCTAAACCCCATCTTCTTCTCTAACCAAGATGACGCTGAGAGTTTGGTCTGAGGTGGTTAGGTAGAGATAAAGGATTTCACCTGGCTCGGGCTTGCTTAGGAGCGGAGGGTTGATGTGGTATGCTTTGAGTTGTTCGAAGGCGATTTGTTGTTCCTCCTCCCACTCAAAACCTTTCGCACCCCCATTGACTTTGAAAAACGACAAACATTTCTCCTCAGACTTAAAAAAGGAATCGGTCGATGGCGGCTAAGCGCCCGGTGAGTTTCTGCACTTTCTTACCAGGATCGGGAAGACATGCTGCAAATTGCCTGGATCTTATCGGGATGGGCTTTGATTCCCCTTTGACTAACCATGAAGCCTAAGAATTTACCAGAGGATAGTCCAAAAGCACATTTTGAAGGGTTCAATAGCATGTTATGCTTGCGTAATTCTTCGAATGCTTCTTGAAGATCGGTGACGTGGGCTTCTCTTCGGAGACTTTTGACTAACATATCGTCCACATACACCTTCTTGTTCCTACCGATTTGACTTTTGAATACCTTATTTACCAAATGTTGATAGCTAGAGCGGCATTTTTTAGGCCAAAAGGCATGACTCGATAGCAGTAAAGACCCTGATCTATTATGAAAGACGTCTTTAGGGTAGCTGATGGAAATATTTGGATTTGATTATACCCATAGAAGGCATCCATGAAAGTTAGGAGTTCATGTCCTGACATGGCATCAATCGGTGCATCTATGCTTGGGAGAGGGAATGGATCTTTCAAACACTCCTTATTGAGATTTGTAAAGTATGCACATTCTCCACTTACCATTCGCTTTAAACCAACACCACATTTGCTAGCCACTCTGGGTAGCTAACTTCTCAGATGAAGCGTGGGCTAAGAGTTTGTTGACTTCTTCTTTAACTGCTTGTAGCCTTTTGGGAGAAAATTTGTGGTGCCTTCGTTGGACGGGCTTGGCATTTGGGCTCACATTAAGGTGGTGCATGATTAGATCTCCAGAAATTCCTAGCATGTCAGCTGTGGTCCAAACGAACAAGTCTCGGTTCCCCCTTATACAAGCGATGAGTCGCTCTTTTGAGTCAGAGAGGAAGAGTTTTGCTTACACAAAAATACTTGGTCTGATCTTCTTGAGAGAAAGGGATCTCTTTCAATTCATCCATGGGCTCGGAGTTTATGTGACTTCTTTCTGGTGGCAATTCGATGGCATCGAGGGGAAGAACTGAGCCCCCCATCGTGGCAGTATAGCATGATCGTGCTGCCTCTTGATTTCCTGTAACTTGTAATATGCCTGCAGTTGTGAACTTCATCTTCATGTGAAATATGGAGGCGACTGCATGGAATGCTGCTAGGTCTGGGCGACCAAATATAGCAATGTACGCAGTCTTGATATCGTCTACCAAGAAGTTTAATGCCTCTATTCTAGTTGCAGGAGATTTTCCTACTATCACATCGAGTGTGATGACCCTTCAACTTGAACGAGTGCACCTGAGAAGTCGTGGAGTGTATAGCCGGCTGACTTGAGCCGGTCTCGGGAGATCTTAAGAGCATCGAATGTGGCCATGAATAGGATATTTACTAAGCTACCGTTAATTTGTCAGGCACAGGTTTATTTACTGAGCATCGAATGTGGCCATGAATAGGATATTTACAAGGATGCGTCGTACCTCATAATTTGTCAGGCACAGGTTTATAACCAATGCATCACAGTGAGGCGTTTTGATGCCTATTAGATATTTATCGAAGAATGTCATATGGACGTCCAAGCTCTTAGCAGGCAGGATGTTATGTATTGAGTTGACTTCCCTCACGAAGACTTTGTGAAAAGAGTTGGAATCTCCCCTCATTGGCCATTTGTGAATTAAGTGAAGAATGATCATGTGTTTTGAGTCTTGTGATTCGGAGAGCCTCTGTTGACACTTATTAGCCCTCCATGCCGAAGGGGTTTCAACATCGTTCTTTTGTTGGACAAATTGAGAGAGCCCCCGCAAATTAAATCTTTGAGTTCTTCTTTGAGGGCTCGGCAATTATCGGTGGTGTGTCCATGATCTCTGTGAAACGTGCACCACTTGTTCCCATCTCTTCTTTTGTTGGCTGTGTCATCTTGGAAGGAAGACTGTCACGCCCCGCTTCCCAAAAAGAAATACGGAAGATGGATACGTGACTAATTTCAGCGAATGATTTTCATCATCCGTAAGCTGCCAGGATCTTTATAACATTTCACAGGAATAATCAAGAGATGACAAGGAGGAACCAACCACGCATGCATGAATAAATTAATATACCAACAGAATTTACTTGAAACAAAATCTAATAATCTCAAATAAACCAGATCTAGAACAAGTAATAAATTCTGGGACAAACTGCCCAATAAAAAATTATCCAAGTAACAATACATTTATTCAAAAGCAACAGGAAAGTAAATTGTAGCAAGAACTCCGGCCAGCTAGAATCTTAGATCACCTACTCCATCGGGCAGCTGATCACCACAATCTGTAATTTTATAAATTGCAGGAAAAGAAAAAAGAAAACAAAACACCCGTCAATACAAATTACAGGCCGCTTGTAGTGCAGGCACAAGTAGAGGAAAAGAATAATCAACATAGAATAACAGCGGAAGCAAACATAGCATGGAATAGACAGGTCAGCAAAGCAGGATAACTAATATGAATCAGGAAACAAAATCAAGTAACATGGTATACTAACAGGGTACAGGTAACATGTAACAGATGTCAAGTATCATGCAAGCAGGTAAACAGGTAGACAGGTAACATGTACAGGTAAGCATGTAACATATGTCATGTTATGTCATGTCAAGTCTTATATTTATTTCTATCTAGGTAGCACTTCATGCATCCAATTCATTTACCACATGGTTGCTACATTCAAACAAGTTTGCGTTTAGATTTTATTGTGGATTCTATAGGGCCGTGTACTCAGGTATCAGGTAAACAGGTACAGGTACAGGTACCATGTAACAGGTAATCATGCATCAGGTAGGACCTACGGTCCCCTCCAAGTACACCCTCTCATAAGGAAGTATGTAGTTGGGTAACAGGTGGGGAACACAAGCCCCCTTCTGAGTACACCTTCTCATAAGAAAGTATGTAGTCAGGAATCAGGTAAACAGATAATTAGGATCATGCATAATCAAATAACAAGTAACAGATAACAGATAATCAGGTGGGAAACACGGGCCCCCTTCCAAGTACACATTTCTATATTTTTCACTACTAGATCTTTGCCTTAACCCCGACTTGGTTATTTGTTATTATTATCAAACAGGCATATATGTGTCACAAAACAGAGCAAGAATAACATGGCATGAACAAGTAACAGGTTCAGGTTGGAAGATAAACATGTACAGGTGAAAGATAACTCATAAAACATTAGGACAACGAAAATTTCAGTTCAGGACAGCAAGACAGTACTGCACCAAATGTGGGATTCCCGTCGCCACAAATATGCAAACCTGGATCCGTCATAAAATCTGAAAAGTAGACGCTCGACCGAATCCAGCAAATAAATATATATATGTCATATGATATTTCACAAAAACAGGACTCAAAACAGAATTGTATCCAGAAAACATGTTCAGCCAGAAATCAGAAGTTTGTATTCATAAACAGCAAAACGGCATAAAAACTTACTGATTAAATCCAAGAAATATCTGGGGTATTCCCTAGTATGTTTAGTATCAGCAAATATATTTTCATAATTTTCCAACATAGATAGTATAGTCAAATAAAATCAGAAAACAGCAAGATACATTAGATTTGGAAATCTGAAATCATAAACACAGTAGTACTAAAACAGCAATAGATTATAAAATATATATCGAAATGAAGATCGGTGAAAAGTTTGATAAAATAGATACAACAGGCTACATTTCATATTCACAAAGTTTTTATAAACAACAAATAGAATCAGGTTGAAATTAAGGTTCTGTACTGAACAGCATGAAAATTCTGCAAGTATAGTAGTGGTTTACAAGTATAGAATAGTTTGTAAAAGTCATCAATTAAATCCACAAAAATTAGAGGTTAATCCCAGTTAAGTCTAGTTGTACTCAGCAAAATATTGTATCAAAATATTATCTTTAACATCAGTATAAAAATAAGTTTCTCTGCAGAATTCACATAAAACCAAATATGTAATTTTCTACACCTCTATAGTAAAACAGCAATAACTTGCAACTCATAAATCGAAACTGAGATCTGTTAGAAATTCTGGAAAGTAGACAGAATTTTCTATAATTCATATTCACATATATTTTTCATATGCTGACCTTAATGGGGTCTAAAATACTGAACAAAAATAGGGTAACAGCGAATACAAAAATATTCTTCATACATAAAATCAACTAGTTCATATGGAACTCATCCAAATCATAACAAAATATGAAATATAGTGTACTAAATGTCCAAGCAATATGGTATAAGGTGTTTAACAGATCTACAACAGGATATACTACCAGCAATATGTCAAGCATGCAAGATTCATACAACAACTAATGGATCACAACCAACATACATATATGCAATAGGAATTATTAGATCTAGGTTCAATTTCATGTCTGTGTGTAATGAGACAACTACAGACAATTCGACACATATGGACAAGATCTAACATGGTTTCATGAGATTAGATCTTAAGCAACTACACTACAGGTAGTATTTAGTACTTGTATATGCAATAGAAAAGTATGTAAGTTACTTGCCTTGAAATTGACGACGAATACGACGAAACAAGAACGAGAATAACGGGAATGGATTCCCGGGCACGAACACAATAACACGAGCAAGTGGATACGAACAAGATCATGAACACAATCGAGACGGCTTGATCCAAGAGTTGATGATAATCACGATCAGGCCAGATCAGATCGAACGGTCCAGATCTAGCTGATGATGATTGAGATCTGAAAATCAAGATATTGATGATGATCAAGATCACCAAGGTGATCGAACAATTCTGAATCAAAGTGATCAAGATCTGATGATGGAGAAAATGATGATCATGATGATCAGGATGATCAAGTCGATCAGATGGTCCAGGTTCACTTGATCTCAAAACAGAGCAATGGTAGGTGGAGAGCTCTGCGACTTCGATGGCGGCTATCGACGGAGGGTGGTGTGACAGCAGGGATCACAATAAGCGATCAACAGGGTTGCTGCTGTCGGAGGGTGATGCGGTCGCTACTGTCTGTCGTCGGAAGAAGGCAGGGGAGCACAGGGGGCATAGGGGGGTTGTCGCGACGCCGGGAGGAGACAACGCAGGGTAGCTGCACTGCTGGCTGACGTCGGGATGGGGAGAAGAGAGGCTTGGCGCTACTGGCTGTAGACGATGGAAGAGGATACGGGAGGAGGGCTGGTGCTGCTGGCGGTTGGGAGAGAGGACAGGGGGTCACTGTAGTCTAGAGGAGCACGGGGGAGAGGTTGCACAGGGAATGGGTTTCAGTGATGGGAGGTAGGGGTGACGGGATGAAGAAGATGAACAGGGGAGCAGGGAATGGTTGCGGGGAAGACGAACAGTAGGGAAACAGTTTGGCGACTAGGTAAGTTTGTACAGGGTAATTAGGTTAATTATAGGATTAGGGTTTAGGGGGTTAACATATATATATATATATATATATATATATATATATATATATATAGGGTATTAGGATGGTTAACGGGTATTGGGTGTATTGGGGTAGTGGATCCAATAGGATTATGGGATTATAAATAGATCCAAAAGCATATAGGGTTTAAAGCTATTGGATTTTATTTAAAAACATCCAATAGAAAAATAAAATAGCCAATAGAAATATGATTTATAATAAAAATGTAATTTGTATTACCATATAGAATTTATTTTGAAATGACTACAAATGCAATTAACATATAGAAATTGAGTTTTTAATAAACAGTAAAAATTAATAATAATAATAACAATAATACTAATAACAATAATACTAATAAAAATCAAAGTAATAATAACAATAATAAGATTTGTATTAGAATATAAAAATCATATGAAATAGTTAAAAAAAAATTATTGATCAAAAATAGACTTTAACAGAAGATCCAACAATATATTTTAACAAAAAGATAATTTGAAAGCGAAAAAAATAATTTACAAAAATCGAAATACCGAAAATACACATAAAATACGTATTTGAGAAAACTGGGGTTACAAGGACAGACTATTCCGTCTTTTTCGACTGCCATGAAGATGGCAGACACACTTGCATTCAGGGGTGTGAACTTGTCAAAGCGTAGTGTTGGAGATGGACGGTGTTGACCTGCATTGTCTTTCTGAAACTTCTTGGGTCTTTCCTTGCTTGTATTCTTCTGTTTGTCCCCAGAAGATGACTCTTTCTTTCCTTGCTTGTGACGTTGTTGCAGAATGCAACAGCCACCACTGACAAATATAGAGATGAGATGGACCTTACTTCGGCTGTGAAGCACTTGACAAAGCCTTTCAGCAGTTCTCCATCCTTTTACATTAATTCCAACAGGGAAACACTCTTTTTTTTCCTTGCAGCTGGTAATAAAGTGCGCTATGAAGAGTTTTTCAAGCTGGTTTAAGGAGATATTGACTCTAGCATGAGGCATGAGTACAATTCGCTGCTAATCCTTTCAAAGTCACAGAGATTGTTCAGCACATGAGCACATCAGTGGCATTATAGACCATCATGTGAGTTTTAAAGGTCTCAATATGGTCAATCGCGTCAAATTTACCAATGTCTTATTCAAATTGAGGAGCTTTGAAGTTCTTTGGAATGAGTGTGTCGATGATGGATTTGCTGAAAGGAGGTCGACTGGGGCGATAAGCCCTTCTAGAGTGGTTTCCTTTATTCTTTATTTGTTCCAGGTGATATTCTACTTCTCGGATGTGGCGAAGAACTTTCTCGTCCTTCCTCTTAGATCTAATTGAGTCGCTGGATTCTTGTTCTCTTGAAGGAGTAGAGTGGCGTCTCCATGAGCATCAACCCGGATCTTGAGTACCTCGGATAGCTTGAAGGATGTCATACTTGAAGTTTTCTAATTCGGCCATGGTGATTGGAGCCTCCTGCTTTTTGTTTCTCTCAAGATGCTTTCGACTCCCACGAGTCGGGCTTCTTTCTGTAGTGCGCCCCCTATGATAGGAGTATCCTAATCTCTGCCTTTGGGAAGAGTTGCTTCTCGGTTCTCTTGATGTTCTAAGCGGGAGACCTCGGTCTGGGTATGCCTTTCATCCAAACGGATTCGTAGATCGGTCCCTTGTTGTCTGGCGTTGATGATTTGACGAAAATCTCAACCCCCGAGGACCTTGCGAGGCCATTGAGTCACTGGCATCATTGTGGACTAAGATATTGTTGTGAAGAGGGTGATGTTCATGACGGCTTTGTCGGGAGCCCCCCGGAGCCTTTGTTGACAGAAGCTTGATTAGGTTGTTGGGCAGATCCGGCTGTTGAGGAGGAGTTGGGCCCTCCACGGGAGGAACTTACTAACGAAGAGAGTTGGTTAGACGGCTTGAGGTCACTGTTCTCCCTCTTAGTCTTGGTGGCATGGTAGGAGAATTCGGTATATCTCACTGCAAGTTCTGATCTATGAGATGGATCTGTATAGTTTCCCACAAACGGCGATAATCTGTTGCTTTTTTTGTGTGGGAGCAAATAGATAGTAAGTTTATATCTGGCTAAATATTAAAAAAAAAAAACCCACCCAACTATTGTGCATTTGAAAAAAAAAAATCACACTCAACTTTTTTTAAAAAAAAAAACCTCACCCAACTTTTTTTCACCCATGCCTAGAAAACTTAGTTGGGTGAGGTTTTTTATATAAAAAAAAAGGTTTGGTGTGGTTTTTTTAAAATGGACAATAGTTGGGTGAGATTTTTTTTTAATATTTAGCCTTTATATTTTGAAGGAAACTACTAAAGATCTAACATTTGATCATTGCCATAAAAAGTGGTTGGAGCTTTTGAGATTGGATCTGGATTGTTGATTGAACACATTGATCTGAATCTGACGGTTGCTGATGGATCTGCCAAAAGCCTGAAAAATTAGGGATGGCCTCGCGCGACAGATCCACCGACGCTCAAATCAGAACCAGAGAGAATTTAGATAGAAATTGCAAAATACCTTATTACCGAGGAGGGACCGGGAGGAGGGGGGATATTTATAGGCCTGAGAAACAGTTCAGAGATTGTTATGAATTTATTATCTTATGTTGATTCTCCCCCTCAAGAGATAGACTCTCTTGTTTGAGGATAAGAGATTTGACTTACAACCCTCATGGACTGGCTGTCTCTCTTAGTGGGCACAATCGCTTTTAATGGGTTTGAAAGCAGCCCATATCTTGTAGATGATCCTGAAGAAGACTCAGACCTGTTAAAGAGGCCCGTTATGGTTAATCTACCTGTAGAAGCTTTAGGATCTGTGCTAGAATCGTACGACTCTGATTTGCTGCGATTTTTACCATTATCAACATCCCAAAAAGAACTAAATATAGATACACATTTCTAGTTTTTCACCCACTGTCATGTTTAATACCAAAACGCAAAAGGCCAAACAAAGTGAAACAAACCTAGAACAGGTTTAATCGGTTAATCGGATTAACCGATTATCAACCGATTACTGACTTAATTGACAATTATTTCCGATAAAACCGCTACCGATAGAAATATTGTAAATCGTTAGAAAATTAATCGCATTAGGTTCTATTCGCAATTTTTTTCCAATTTTAACTGCTTAGCTAAGGAGGCCTAAAATTTGGGAAGAGTTAAAACCATGGAAAGGAGATATAGAGGGGGTGCTACAAGATTATTAGCTTGTGAATTCAACCTAACTAATTTTGAATTGTATAATGACCATAACTTGTTTTGTCTGGTCAGGTGCATGAAGATCAAGTTTGGGTTGGGTCAGGAGTGGTTAGAATTACGCCAATTACCATCCCTAATTATCCAGTACTTTTCTTTGTAGTGTTAGTGTAACATATTACACAACCATTAATCATTAGATGGAACTAAAACACTTGGGAAACATATGTATACGTACACAACCATTAATCATTATATGCAACTAAAACACTTGGGAAACATATGTATACGTACACAACCATTAATCATTATATGCATAATATACATAAATAGATAACTGACCTGCTGCTGAGGCTGAGATGTTATCTTCCTCCCTCCAAATATCAGAAAGCGAAACTCCTTGGTTAAGCTGGATCAAATATCATTTTGTCATGTTGTTGGTTGAGAAATTCTAAAATGAGGTGAAAAAAGACTGCGAAAACACTCCCAATTGCGTAACAGATGAAGAAGATAACTACAGATATAATAACTGAGCTTAAAAGGATTACCTTATCCAGGATCATGACAATATGATTATGTAAATCCTTAGCTCTGTCCTGTTCAGAACCACGCAGGATACGAAGACCCACATTTAGAGCATTCCCGATATCATCTCCGGGGCCAAGAGATTCACAATTTTTTATAAGTTTCAGCACACGTGACGTGAGGTCACTTTTGTTGTCACAACGTCTGCAAAAATACTGGGCATCCAAGTTAATCGGTCCTCCAATCTTCCTCCATGTATGCACGAAGAGCACAGTTCATGATTTTCCTCCACAGATGCTTCACATCTGATATAATCCGGTCAACCATTTGACCACAGAGAATGCAGCAATACTCACGGCAGAACCCAGGCTCGGTGCAGCAGATATCGCAAGACTTGGCTAGGAAAGTATTGTAGTCCCTAGTTTTTGGTCTAAGACTGCATGACTTGTTACCAGCTTTGCAGTCCTTAAGTCTACTAGATTCAGATTTAATGCCATTGACTTCTGAAATATTTTTCTTTGGAAGAGAGTTGACTTCTGAAACATTGAGAGATCCATTAGTACCCTATCCCGTTCTCCAAATGTTGGATAAAGTAAATATGCATAATATACATAAATAAATGAATTCACATTAGTATGACCTTCAACAGAAAGTAATAAAAATCGAATTTGCAGTTAAAACCAATGTTCTAAAAGTCGCTAGGCAGTAGTCGGGCGGCCAATGGGTGCCTAGCGCCTGGGCCTTGTAAGCTGAGCTTAAGCGGCTAGGCGCTAGACGGTTTTATTTATATTATATATATATATATATATATATATATATATATATATATATATACTAGTTGAAATTTACCTTGCACCAAGTGCACGTGGCTTGTTGAACATAAATATAGAATTTTTTCATCTAAATACACTTGCATTTAGCACACCGATATTCTTCAAACTACAAATTCAACTTAGTCAGTCATCTTAATAAGCAAACCATGAATTTCAAAATTACTCCAACGATAACAAGCTCATCGAAATCAGAAATGAGGCAAGCATCAAGAACCCAAAGCTAGACAACAACATAAAGATATAATTATTGTATTTTTCATAAAATTAATCATCATTTTCGACTTTAACTTTCTTGAACTAAAAACTAATATTAAAAAAAGATATTAAAAAAGAACAAATTAGTAACGGAAAATAGTGTTGCCCTGTGCAAATTGCATAGCCTAAAATAGTTTTTGAAGGCCTCATAAAATTATATAGAATTTTAAAAAAATGTGAGAATTGGACTATAATTTCCCAAAAAATGAATTCCTGTTGTACTTGAGCAGGAGGCCAACTTTTTGTAGAAAGGTCCTGGCAGGGAAGATATATGAAGCGCTAATCGACCTATATATAATGCACAAGTGATAACAATTGTGCATTATATGAGTACCACATTCCCCATGGTATTTGAACAAAAAAAATTTTATGCTGATAGGAATAGGATTATTCCACTGAGGAAATGCATTGGTGATCTCTTTCGCCTGTACTTCAAGCCAAACATCAATTGTTGAGTTACTATCCTGGTGAAGTTTGCTAGCCTGGTCATCTTCTGAGAACTTCTTCAGATCTGAAAAATTATATTTTTAATCTCATATTCAGATGTGTATTGACTGCATTCAGTTCCATCATCTCCACTGCAGTTCCAGTTCAAGTGGCTAGTTGTGGGTATCATGCATGTTCAGATTGGCAGACCTTACTCTTGGAAGGGACAGTTACTGACTCTACAAAAACTGATGAAGGACAAAAATAAAGCTTTTTCAGAAGTATCTATAATTCCTCGATATTTTTTATTAATTTCAATTTTTTTTGATTTTTTTACTCTACAACTTTGCAATTATGTCATCAGTAAGAGAAGAAAATAGTCTAATATGAATACTAATATGTAACATTGTAGTAAAAAGAACATTTTCAAGTAGTGACTTGGGAAAGAACATCATATATCACCTTTTGAAAGTTGTATTCAAACTAAAAGGTAGCATCAAAAGAAAAAGTTGGCATGTTGAATGGCTCAGGATGCAGTGCTCACGAACCTACATGTCTCCGGGACAACCCTCCTTACATATCACAATATTTGCTCTAAAAATATGCATGAGTACCATGTTTTTTGAACATATTTCTCCAACAAACTGGACCAAGTTCCTTTAATATATTTGTTATATACCTCTAATCTGTGATGAAGCTTACCCCAAGCTAGCAACACACTAATGCTCCATGTTCATATCCTCAATGTAATTAACAAAATACTCGGTACTAAAATTGTCGATGTTTAGTCCATAAAAATTAATGAATCAAATAATGTAAGCTACTGATGCATCGTGCATGCCTTCTCAACATTGAAACAGTAAAAATATGAAAGTTAAACTAATTTGCTTATTTGGCTTCAACAAACTTCTAGGTTCGAGATCACAGAAGCGTAGATTTAGGATATCATTGATCTCAAGATTCTCAACATGAGAACACAGCGCATGGAGAACAATAAGAAAATTGGTACAATCAATACATAATGAATCTCTTGCTGGATGCACCTTGTATTCCTTCTGTATAAACGAGAGACAACTTGTGCATTAAATATATAAGTTAAGATCAAAAGCCCCGATTAAGGTACTTAATCATTCTATTATTACAAGAGTAAAAAAAAAAGAACTTTATTCTAAAAAGTGAAATATACGATAGCTATTAGATTAGTATCACATTGACAGCCCTTAGAAAGTCTACATACATCTATATACGAAAAAACATGAAATGCCATTAACGATTGATAATCTAAATAGCATTGTAATGCAATATGAAGAAGATAACAAGTGGTCATCTCCTCTTGAGATTTTACTGGATACTTGTTATTAAAAAGACCAAAATTGTTCATTGAGAAGCATACCCGTATCGAAGATATACTTAAAACACCATAATAATCTCTTCTTTAGTCTCTGATTGCTCCACATAATCTAGTCCGTTAGATGAGATCAGAATCTAAGACATAGGTATTCAATTATAGTGCCCACTATCAATCTTTTTATCTCTATTTTCAGATCTAAACAAAAGCAGAACAACAAAGACAACTGTGAAACAAAACATCAATTACAGGCTCATTGAGGCAATTCTAAGTGTTCTTTTGCCTTCTCGTACAAAATCCATACCTTTTACATAGTTTCACTGTGTAGCTGAAGTAAGAATACTAAGATGGATGGACAACAAGGATTTCAAAATATGTGCATAAGTTACCAATAAATGAATTGGTTATGAGGTCATCCTACAACAATAATCCTAAAAGAATTTATTTTACCATGTAAATGTATGTTATCTTAGTCATTAACTAAATTAATTGATGCGTGGGATAGGATGGGATCTTCTCATAAATAAAGGATTTTCAAAGTAGGCTATGCATAGAGAAGATCAGTACAAACTTGAACATGGCTTCATTATGAAATTCTCATAGGAATTCCACCAAATAGTTTATGGGCGCGTAATCATATAGAAGAAAAATTGTAGTAAAAATTAACTGGAAAAAATATCGTCAAATTTTAACATATGCCATTAAAGTTACTTACTTTCACAATCCTACTCTTCTGCACTAAAAATTGAGAGGAAAAAAAAATCTTTTAAATCAAATTGATCAAATTTACTAACTTCACAAGCCTACTAAATTTACATCTATCTACTTGGAAAAGCTAGGGTTTTCAGATCACGTAGTTAAGGAAAGAAGGGAGTCTATTTGCGGAAGAGGCAGAAGAGAAGCTCTTTGTAGAAGCAAGACTAAAGAGGAAGAGGGAGCAGAGGGTTTTAGGAAAATGAGTTTATTTATTTTTAATTTCAAGGATGGAGACAACGAGGATGAGGGAATTTTCGCTCGAAGTAGACGGCAAAGAAGAGGAGGAAACGGAGAGGAAGATGGATTTGTTCTTGTTTGGATTATTATAAAAACTAATTAAAGAAAGCGAAAAACCAAAATTAATAATCGCCATTGATCATTATGATCTATCTTCATGTCAGATCTACGGTTCAGATGATGTTTAAATGAATGGTTAAGATCGAGTTGTCGAAATTGTTGGTTGAGCCATTAACTATCCTTTCGTCTAGTACCAAATATTTATAGTAAAATTATTATCTTTTAGGTTAATTATTCCTATCAGGATAAAAATGTAAATACAATGCCCACACAAATATACTATTGTATCTTGATGAGTCCATGACACAATCTAGCTTTGAAAAATTCTCACATCATGCTTGATTTGTATTCTACTTACTTACGTATCTTCATCAATGCTCCTAAACCTGTCATACAAAGTCCCAAAACAATGGAAGGAAGTACTAAACTTTTCTAATATTGATGTAAGAACCATGCTTTGTCATTAATAGACTTTTTTTAGTTGGGACACTCATAGTTACAAACTAATACATAAAGATTGATCTCCTATAGCATCACAGTTCACTTAAACAGAAAATGCAAACACAATTTCACTAAATTTTATCATGCAATGAGGATCGTATAGCCGTATTCATACCCACTCAACTCAAAAAATTTGACATTGATGAACTTGTCGATTTCCTAATCCATGCACTATTATTCAAATGATTCAAAAGTCGTCCTATACACATTTAGTTGTAACAAACAACCTAGCTGTTAGAATCCCTGATTGAATGTAGAATAACAAACAGAGGTCAAGAACAATATGGCTGGAATGACCTTTTTTATTGAATCAAAGACTTGGCTTATATAGCCTACAAATTAATAGAAAGCTATAAAATCTGAATTCAACAACCTAAAGAATAGGTCTTATTCTAACAAACTCTGACCAAGAGATAAGAACTGGACGAATTCAACAACCTAAAGAATAGGTCTTATTCTAACAAACTCTAACCAAGTGATACTTGGACTTAACATTAACCAACCTTAACAAAACCCTCCCTTAAACTAACTACTGTGAGTAGTTAGTTTATACCTGCAACATCGCAAACTCCCAGCTCCTCCCTGAGTCTTCGAAAAGAGTCCAACCTCAAAGGTTTAGTCATCAAATCTGCCAGCTGCTCATGAGTGCCACAGTAAACCAGCTCGATAGTTCCTTCATTTGCAAGCTCTCTAAGAAAATGAAACCTCACATGAATGTGCTTGCTTCTCCCATGCATTACTGGATTTTTTGACAGCTTAATGGTGGAGCTGTTATCACACATTATAGTGATCCGTCCTCCTTGAGGTTGCCCTAACTGTTCCAAAACTCTATTCAGCCAAATAGCTTGTGTTGCACAGCTTGCAGCAGCAACAAACTCTGCTTCTGTTGTGGACAAGGCAACTATAGGCTGCTTCTTTAATAACCATGAAACTGCACCTGAACTTAGAAGGAAAACATGACCTGAAGTACTCTTTCGATCCTCCAAGTCTCCTGCATAATCACTGTCCGCATATGCAAGCAATTTCCTTGAACCTCCCCTTTTATACATGATTCCAAAACTAGTTGTACCTTTTAAGTACCTCAATATCCTTTTGGCAGCTTGAAGATGCATCTCGGTAGGTTTAGCCATAAACCTGCTAATCAAACTCCCACTATACATCAAGTCAGGTCGAGTTGCTGTAAGATACATTAGGCTTCCCACAATCTGCTTATAGTAACTTTCATCAACTTGTACTCCAAGCTCATCTTTATGCATCCTAAAACCTGGTATGATTGGACTCCCAACTGGTTTACTTTCAGCCATGCCAAAACGACTCAACACTTCTGTAGCATACTTCTTTTGGCTGATATATATACCTTCAGACTGTTGTGAAACTTCTATCCCAAGGAAGAACTTCATCTTCCCCATATCAGTCATATCAAAAGTACTCATCATGGAATTCTTAAATTCAATCATCATGTCTTCATCATCACCAGTAAAAATTAAATCATCAACATAGATACTTACAATTAACACCTTGCCTTCTGCACTCCTTTTGCTAAACAAGGTCTGTTCATTCGGACACCGATCTTCATTGATGAAAAAGGCCTCTATTCGACTAAACCAAGCCCGTGGTGCTTGTTTTAGTCCATAGAGAGCTTTGCTTAGCTTATAGACCTTATCTTCGTTGCCCTTCTTCACATAACCTTTAGGCTGCTCCACATACACCTCTTCACTGAGCTCACCATGTAAGAACGCCGATTTGACATCTAATTGAAAAATTTTCCATCCCCTTTGAGCTGCAAATGCCACGATCATGGGAACTATCTCCATTCTTGCCACGGGAGCAAACACCTCAGTATAGTCAATTTCATGCTTTTGAGAATATCCTTTGGCCACCAACCGAGCCTTGTACTTATCCACCTCTCCATGCTCATTAAGCTTGGTTTTGTAGATCCATTTGACTCCAATTTTCTTACATCCAGATGGTAAGTCGACTAGTGACCAAGTCCCGTTTTACTCTATAGCATCTATCTCGACATCCATTGCTTTCCTCCATTCTAGCTTTTCCCGAGCTTCTTCATAGTTAATTGGATCAGTGGGACATGTCATAGCCATGTTTGCTTCATTTTCCTCTTCTGATAATCCTTCTCCAGGGGTGTAATCTGCCAAGTATGGAGGTGTCCGCAGGGGTCTTCCTGAGCTTGAGTGCACAACTTGTGTATCATCTATGGCTTCATTTGGTGCTTCCACCGGTATCTCTTCATTCACCACTGCTACATCTTCAGACTGCCCTGGTTCTTCATCCATTTCACCATTTTCTTCTTCACTTATATCATCATCAAGGTCACCCCAAGTAAGATCTTGCTTCACTTTCTTGGTTTCATCACCACCCCAGCTCCAACACTTATCCTCTTCGAACACCACGTCTCGACTGACGATGATTTTTTCTTTGATGGGATCATACAGCCGATAACCTTTTGACTCCTTACTTACTCCCATCAACACATAAACATGGCTTTTATCTTCTAGTTTGGTCCTCTTCTTATCTAGAATATGAACATGGCTCAAACACCCAAAAACTCTGAAATGACTAACTGATGGCTTTGCTCCTGTCCAGACTTCCTCTGGTGTTGCATCCTTCACTGCCAAAGTGGGACTTCGGTTTAGAACATAGGTTGTCCACTTTACTGCCTCTGGCCAGAATGGCTTTGGTACTTCCTTTTCTGACAGCATGGATCGAACTAGATTCATCACTGTGCAATTTTTCCTCTCAGCTACACCATTCTGCTGAGGAGTGTAAGCAGTTGTAAGTTGCCTCTTTATGCCATGATCTTTGCAGAATTGATTGAACTCCGCAGAATTGAACTCACCTCCTCTATCAGTGCGTATGCATTTGATGCTCATTCCATACTCCTTTTCAACCATGCTCTTAAAGTATTTGAAATGACCAAAAGTTTCTGACTTCTTAACAAGAAAGTATGTCCATGTCTTCCTACTGAAATCATCAATAAAACATAACACATACCTCTTCCCACTGTTCGATTCAGGTGTCACTGGTCCACACAAGTCAGCGTGAACTAGTTGAAGCTTGTGTGTTTCTCTCCATGTACTCTTCTTAGGAATTAGATCCCTATGCTGTTTTCCAACAAGACAATCTACACAAACAGATGTTGGAGAGGCAAGTTTGGGTAGTCCATGTACCATATCTTTCTCCCGAAGTGTCTTCAACCCCTTGTGCCCCAAGTGAGCAAAGCGATAGTGCCACAAATTTGTTAGATCTTGAGTACTTGTATGGAAGCACTTTTCTTCATGTGTGTTTGCAACTAACACGAACATTCTATTGGCAGTCATGGCTGTCTCAATGATGAGGCCTTTCTCTGGATGGTACACCCTACACATCCCTGCGTGCATGAGAATGGCAAGCCCTTTCTCTTGTAATTGACCAATACTGAGTAGATTGTTGGATAAGCCTGGCACATAGAATACATTTGTGACAATGTGAGTAACCCCATTAATATTCAGCTTGACTCTTCCTTTGCCTTGGACCATCATCCTGTAATTGTTTCCCAACTTCACATGTTGCCGAAACTGATCATCCATCTCATTAAACTTAGAGAGGTCACCACTCATGTGATTGGAACAACCAGAATCCAAGAACCACACGTCCTCTCTTTTTCCTTCAACAAAATCCACATGAGCCATAAGAAGCATCTCCTCTTGTTCATCCAGCTCCACATAATTTGCTTCCCAAGTTGGACACTCATATTGAAAGTGTCCCAACTTGTGACATTTGTAGCACTGTATTGTTGCTTTGTTGAAGGCTTGTCTTCCTCTTCCACGCCCTCGACCCCTAAAAGAGTCTCTGCCTTTGCCTTGGCCTCTTGCTCCACTCCTTTCCCCAAAGTTTACATTCAATACCTGATCTTCCTCTCTATTGTGCCTTTGAAACTTTTGTTCATGAACCACAAGTGTGCTTTGCAGTTCATCAATTGACATATTCTCAATATCATTTGACTCTTCAATTGAAATAACCACATACGTGTACCTTTCAGTAAGAGTTCTGAGGATTTTTTCTACCACTTGTGAATCTTGCATAGACTCCCCATTACTCCGCATCTTGTTAGCTACTGCCATGACCCTAACAAAATATGTTGTGATGCTCTCACCTGACTTCATCTCCAAAAGTTCAAATTCTCTCCTCAAGAATTGACGAAGATATCTCTTGACACGATCA
The DNA here is from genome assembly GCA_017893485.1 of Hemerocallis citrina. Taxonomy (NCBI): domain Eukaryota; kingdom Viridiplantae; phylum Streptophyta; class Magnoliopsida; order Asparagales; family Asphodelaceae; genus Hemerocallis; species Hemerocallis citrina. The sequence continues at coordinate 36,099,336 of CM030360.1, forward strand.
TTCCCACCGAATTTTGTTTTCAGCGAGTCCCACACAATCTTGGACGTGCGTCCGTCCAATATCTGCTCGAACACTTCTCGATCAATTGCCTGGAATAGGTAATTCTTCACTCTGTGATCTTTTGTTCTTGCGTTCTCCAACAGCTCTCTTTGTGCATCAGTTAGCGTCGTACCATTATTTGGCTCCTCGAACCCGTTCTCCACCACGTTCCATAATCCTTTGGCTCTCAGCAAATTCTCCATTAGTTCACTCCAGTGGTCATAATGACCGTCGAAGTGTGGCAGTTTGGTAAGACCCTTCTCTTCACTCATCTTTCTCTCTTCTCTGTGAGTCACTCGAAAGACTGCAGCTCTCTTTTATCTCAGGCCCCAGTGGGGTGCTCTGATACCAAATTGTTAGAATCCCTAATTGAATGTAGAATAACAAACAGAGGTCAAGAACAATATGGCTGGAATGACCTTTTTTATTGAATCAAAGACTTGGCTTATATAGCCTACAAATTAACATAAAGCTATAAAATCTGAATTCAACAACCTAAAGAATAGGTCTTATTCTAACAAACTCTGACCAAGAGATAAGAACTGGACGAATTCAACAACCTAAAGAATAGGTCTTATTCTAACAAACTCTGACCAAGTGATACTTGGACTTAACATTAACCAACCTTAACACCAGCAACTCATTAAGCTAATCTCTTTTCCATTAAAATCTTTAGAAATCCCCACGAGTTACATCAAAAGACACCGACGTATACAACAGACTCGTCCAAATTCATCAAAATACACCGAACCATAAAGCTACGTATTACTTCTTCCTCAAAATGAACCTATTCATTCCAATTATTAGTTTATCAGTTCTAGTAATTGTTACTAAACCCAACTAATGCTACAACTAACCAATCAACAAATATACTATTAGATCTGGTTTGAAACAACAACAAAATATACATAAATCTCAATTATATTCCGCTAAATTAAACTCAAATTGCAATCAACCCCAACCACTACAAAATTCATTGATCATAGAAAAATTATAACATCTATTCGGCTCCTAAATAATTGAGAAATTACAAAAGTAAACCGAAACATTTACCGGCTCCGCTGCATCAGAGGTTGCGCTCGGTCGAAAGTGACGAGGGGGTTGGAGATCGGCGATTCGGTGGCGGTAATCGAACCTTGAGGGTTTGGAAGGGAATGCACGAATCTTGAAGGGCAGGTGGCGGTGGGAGGCGGGGATGGCGGGAGTGGCGGTTAGAGCTCCGACCTGCATTGCTCGCTCTCTTCTTCGTCTTTGATTTGGGGAGATTTTATTTGTTTATTTTTTTCGATTAAGTCCTTTGTATTTGGGTATTTATTTTGAATGGTTGAGATTTGATCTAGAAATATGAGATCTATGGTCTAGATCTACTCTGGACAGATTTATTGTGGCTTTTATAATAGAATATATATATATATATATATATATATATATATATATATATATATATATATATATATATATATATATAGTAATACTATTAAGAGCTGGGAAGCTGAATCCCTTATCGGGAGCTGGGAAGCTCAGCCATCCGATCGATCTTGATCGCGATCGGACGGCTGAGATCAGATCCCGTTCTCCATCTGTTTTGTTGAGGGTAAAATGGTCATTTCCCCCCCTCTCCTTATCTTTTGGCATTCGATCTCTCCCAATTCTCCTTCTATCTCCTCCCTCTTCCCGCTCTCGAATCTCCCTAGCTCCAAAATCCTAGCCGAAGCTCTCACCTCTCAACTCTCATCAATCTCACTCCCGTTGTCTCTTTCTTCGTCGAAACCCTAGCCGAAGCTCTCTCATCTTCTCTTTCTCTCGTCGACGAGAAACTTCCCTATCGTGAGAATCGGTTCTCTCCGACTCTTCATCGAAACCCAAATCTTCGAATCATCTTTCGATTTCTACTCTCTCCCGTTCTCTCTCTCCAATCGATGAAGAAACCATACTGGGCATCTGCCATTTAGGGTTTCAATTTCGGTGAGCATCTTTGATCTTCGAGAGCGGGAGAGAGAGCGGGAGAAGCGATTTCTCGGCTGTTGGTTTCGATTTCTCGGCTCATTGGGTTGTTCCTCTCTCATATTCCCGAGGGAAGTGTTTGACTCTCATAAATGCTTTTATGATATTTGTTTAATTTCTTGCATTTTCTTTCGGTTTTGTTTGTAGGCAATGATGAGATTGATTTTGATATTAGTTGGTTACAAAATTTTGGGGCATTGAAATTATTATTTTGAAGGGTATTTGGTTGTGTGCCATGATAATTATTCAAAGTTGAATACACATCTGGGGTATGAGCGGGAGAGTAGATGGTGAAGAAATGAAAGTATGGTGTTTGAATGTCCAATGACCTCAACACTAACACAGACTGAACATGAAGTATCAAATTTTTTCCAGCTCAGAACAAACACAAACAGATCATGAAGTATACAAAAAAACAGTGTATTAGGCAGTGATGCTAAACACTTTATGATCTGAATAATTATTTCAGTTTGTTGTATTTATTCTTGATTATATATCTATCATATCCTAGTTGGCACGGCACCCCAATGCAGCCCTAGTTATGGATAGTATGTTCTGAGCCTATTGTTTTTTTTATTTTTTTATGAAAGACAGTTGATAATAAGTTCAAAACTGCAGAAACAGAGCATGAAGTATCAAAATTTGTAAGCTCCAAACAACAGAAAACTAGATTTTATAGTAACTGACGTTGGATGTGTATGTGTTGGGTACTCATCTAAGCTTTTTGGTCTTTGAGTCTCTCAAACTGTTTGTTGGTGTAGGCCGTGATGAAAAACAGTTTATGATCTGAATATTTACTTCAAGATTGTTGTATTTATTCTTGATTATATATCTATCATATCATAGTTGGCACGGCACCCCAATGCAGCCCTAGGTATGAATAGTGTGTTCTGAGCCTACTAGTTTTATTTAAACCACATGTTCAGTGTCTGTTGTTCTGACACTATACCAAATTTGAAACTGGGCTGGCAAGCTTCTGTTTGTCTTGAGCACACAAAATTTGATACTTCGTGTCCATGTTCAAATAGTTCATTTTATGTTTGTTCTGAGTGAACAAAATTTGATACTTCATCAATATGTTTCTGTTTGTTCTGGGCTTACTTCAAGTTGACAAAATTGGATACTTCATGATCTGCACTCGACAAAATTGGATACTTCAAGTTCTGTTTTTGTTTGTTCTGAGATTACAAATTTTGATACTTCATGATCTGTATCTGATTGTTCTGAGCTAACAACATTTGTATACTTCATGCTATGTTTGTGTTAGCTCTGGATCGGCAAAAATTGAAACTTCATGATCTGTCTGTGTTTGTTCTGGGTTGGTAAAATTTTTATACTTCATGCTCTATTTGTGTTTGATCTGGAATGGCAAAATTTGATACTTCATGTTCTGTTTGTGTTAGCTCTGAGCATACAAATTTTGTCATACTTCATGTTCTGTCTGTGTTGGTTCTAAGCTTACAAATTTTGCATACTTCATGATCTGTCTGTGTCAGTTCTGGGCTGGTAAAATTTTTATACTTCATGCTCTCTTTGTGTTTACTCTGGACCGGCAAAAATTGATACTTCATATTCTGTTTGTGTTATTTCTGTGCTGGCAAATTTTGATAGTTCATGCTTTTTTGGTGTTGGTTCTGAGCGAGGGAAAAATTTAACACTTCATGTTCAGCCTCTGTTTTCCTGAGCCTACCATATTTACTTGAAGATTTTTTGCGTTCTGAACCGACTATCTGTTTTAATTTATTTTGTCTTTTCCAGGTTCAATAATTTCAGTTTAATTTTGATTTCAGGTTGATATCAGCATGAAGTGCATCTTCGAGCCATTGAATACTGCAGTACGGGGAAATTTGATATTTGGAGCAAATCTAAATTTTTTCATGTACTTGTACGTTATTAAACAATGTACTATGCTGTAAAATGTTATTTATGTTTCAGTTCTTTGTATAGTGTCAGATGTCAAGTACATTTCTTATGTTGTAAAGTTTTTGTGAACTATTACTTTGCAATTCTATGAAGATCCAATTTCTTTCAAATATTCAGTTCATTATTGTCTTCATGTAATGAATGAAATTCTGTGTATTTTTGGGTGTATTACGCAGCAGGGCGTATCCAATTTATTTTCATGCTCAGAAGTACCACAAACCGAGCATGATGTACCAAAATTTTGTAAGCTCTGAACTAGGACAGACAGGGCATGAAGTAACAAATTTTGTAAAGCTCAGAACAAACACAGACAGATCATGAAGTGTGCAAAATTTGTAATCTGAGAACCAACACAGACAGAGCATGTAGTATGCAAAATTTGTATGCTCAGAAACAGCACAGGCAGAACATGAAGTATAAATTTTTGCCAGTCCAGATCAAACACAAATAGAGCAAGAAGTATAAAAATTTGACCAGCCCAGAACAAACACAGACAGATCATGAAGTGTGCAAAATTTGTAAGCTGAGAACCAACACAGACAGAGCATGTAGTATGCAAAATTTGTATGCTCAGAAACAGCACAGGCAGAACATGAAGTATAAATTTTTGTCAGTCCAGATCAAACACAAATAGAGCATGAAGTATAAAAATTTGACCAACCCAGAACAAACACAGACAGATCATGAAGTGTGCAAAATTTGTAAGCTGAGAACCAACACAGACAGAGCATGAAGTATGCAAAATTTGTATGCTAAGAAACAACACAAACATAACATGAAGTATCAATTTTTGTCAGTCCAGATCAAACACAAATAGAGCATGAAGTATAAAAATTTGACCAGCCCAGAAAAAACACAGACAGATCATGAAGTGCGCAAAATTTGTAAGCTGAGAACCAACACAGACAGAGCATGTAGTATGCAAAATTTGTATGCTCAGAAACAACACAGACAGAACATGAAGTATCAATTTTTTTCCAACCCAGAGCCCTTCACAAACAGAGCATGAAGTATATAATTTTTACCAGCCCAGAACAAACACAGACAGATCATGAAGTATGCAAAATTTGTAAGCTGAGAACCAACACAGTCAGAGCATGTAGTATGAAAAATTTGTAAGCTGAGAACCAACACAGACAGAACATGAAGTATCAATTTCTTTCCAGCCCAGAGCTAACACAAACAGAGCATGAAGTATACAAATTATCTTAGCTCACAACAATCATATATACAGATCATGAAGTATCAAATTATGTAATCTCATAACAAACTCAAACAGAACTTGAAGAATCAAATTTTGTCGAGTGCAGATCATGAAGTATCCAATTTTTGTTAGCTTGGAGTAAGCCCAAAACAAACAGAAACATAACTTGAAGTATCTCCGGTTCGTCGCTAACGAACTTCTCGTTCTTTCTCTTCAATTCCTGCACCAAATGATTCATCAAATAGAAGAAAGTTCAAGTACGTATGTGGCATGTTCCTGGAGAGTGTATGTTGAACATGGTTAAAACTTGTAGGCTCAGAACAAGTTCAACAGAAAACATGTCTTTCACTCGGAATAAAAAAATCATGCCGACTCAGAAAAACACCACCATCAACTTTAATATCCGGTAAAACCATTGTTACAGATGCATTTTCAAAATGAAAATGAAAATTTGTAAGCTCAGAACCAACACAAACAGAGCATGAAGTGGCAAATAATTTCAGCTTCCCGACTCACTTGCAAACCCAAAATGAACATGAAGTTGAACACCATCCAATAATCATGAAGTATGAAATCATGAAGCATGACTTTAATACTAACAGAGAGTTTAACTTCACAAAATTTAAAAAATAACAGTGAATCGAACACTTCCCTCAACCCATATAATCGGCATTGTCATCGGAACTTACTTCGGTGGAAGAATCCACCTCTTGTGCAGTGAACGCACTAAAAAAAATAACAATAAAGATGAAATTAATTCAAATTTTTGGATAAATAAAAAAAGAGCAGTAAATATGAAAGACTATACCTATCAAGCTGTGTAGGAGAGGGTGAGAGCGTGAGGATGAGCGGGAGCTTCTAGCAGCCATTAGATGGCGATCATGATCAATCGACAGATTAGACGGCTCACGAGTAGTGCACACAGCTGTGTGCACTAGGCGAGTGCACAACCGAACACAACTATTGTAACCCCTGTTTTTCACTTTTGGTATTTTTGAGGATATTTTTCATTTTTGTGAATTATTATTTTTCTATTGTATTTTCGGAACAATAAATTTAATTATTTTTATTCTATAATATTTTTCTGGCAGTTTTGACTTCCTTTTTGCTGTTGTGCGCCGTTTGGCCGTTTCTCAACATTTTGAGCTCTTTTTCTCAATTTCTTGATCTCATTCATGTATAAATGTTATTTTAGGGTCATGGTGGATTTTTAGGAGAGTTTTGACCAATTTGATATTTTTGGCCTTAAGGAGATTTTTAGGAGCTATAGGATTCATTGTGTTTTGTATCCCCATTTGAAACCTACCCAATATCCATTTCCCAATTGTATACCCATTGTTTCCTATTGATATCCACTACCCATTAACCCGCATTTGATCCCATATATATACCCCTAATGCTAATTAATCCCTAACCCTAATCCATTTCTTCCCTCTCCTATTGTGTGCCGGCTACCTCTTCCTTCAAACCAATCCCGGCCTGCCTTCCAAAACCCTAGGCCGACCTCCCCTTGCCTTCTTCTTGCATAGCCGACCACCCATATCTCCCCTCTCCGCTATTTTATACAACTCCACTTCAAAAACTCGTCTCTCTCCTCTCCTTCTTGTGTTCGGCCAGCACCCAAGGAGCACCCAACCATCCCAAAACAGCACCTCATCATCCCCCCTCGCTGCGTTGAGTTGTGGGCATCTCCCACTTCGGTTCGTGTGTCAAAGGGATCAATCGTTGGAGCATCTTGTTCGTGGGTTTCGCTCGAAATCGCGCTAGAAGGTGTCTTGCACGTGGATTCTCTTTGAAAGGCTTGGATTTATCGCGTTCGTCATCACATAAAGGCAAGTAACTTGTACTTAAATTTCTTAGGATACAAGTAGAAAGTTCACACATAGGATAGTTTGAGACTAGAGACGGACCAAGATCACGTCTTTATTGGTGGATTTCGTCTCTAAGGTTTCAAAACAGGCCATGGACGAATTAGGACATGAAGTTGATAGGTTTATGCCTTAGGATTCACCCGACCGCGATTGTTATCGCGTATGTGACATATTGTATACCCGATGTTTGTTTGAACACCCATATGAGAAATATTAGATTTTGACATGTTAGAAACCCTTAGATATGACATTTAGGTAGTGGGTAGACAGTGTTTTGAATTTGGAAGAGTTTTGATGATTTTTGAGGAAGTTATGATGTTTTGAAACTTAATTGAGAAATCTGGAAATTTGGATTGAACTGGATTGATTGCAGTTTTTACCTGGATTAAAGTCCGAATCTCAACATGACTATTTCTGAGAAATTTGTAGAGAATTGAATCTAATTTCTAATCTCACTGATTTCACCCTGTTTGGAGTTCGTATGGAGTAGTTATGATCATTTTAGTAACTGTATGTTAGTAGTTTCCAGTTTCAGTTCGGGGTAATTTTTGTGGACAATTTATTTTCAAGATCTAAGTTAGACCTAATTTCATACCACAAGATTTTGTCCTGTGTTTCACTATGATGTTAGGTAGTTCTCTGATTTTTGTGGTAATTTAAAGATGAGTTTTGAGTGATGCCTTACATTCTTTTCTATAGATCGCTTTTGCTGTAAACTGCGTGTGATTGTATGTTGAATGCCGTGTTTACCGTATTTCTAATTACTGTATGAGTATTTGATGTGAGATATGAAAGTTAGGAAATTGTATCTACTTTCACCCTGTTTTGGCGGAAGTGGATTTTGATGCGCTGTTTGCAAGATGTGTTCCATTTTGTACAGCGGTGTTGAAGAATTCCAGATCCATCAAAACTGTGTGATGTGCTATTTCCTATTTTTGTAAACATATTTATACTTCCTGGAAAAATATGAAAATCTATATTTTGAGATTATACATATAGGGGATTACCCCAGAATTTTCGTGGATTTAATTAATGACTCTGTATGCTGTTTTCATGTGGTTTAAGTTATTCCCCTGTTTTCTGACTGTACATGCAAACTGTGTTGAATCGTGTTTTGAGTCGTGATGTTGTGAAATAGCATATGAATTTATTATAACCGTTAGAAGCGTGTGGAAGTCTAGTTTCCAAATCCTTCGACGGATCATTATTTGCATGCCTGTAGATCTGTGGATCACTGTTTATGTACAGACTGGTCTTGCTGTCCTGTTTATAGACATATACCATTTTGCTCGTATTTGTGAAAGTTTTGCATCTATACTTACTGATCTGATGCCTTAAACCTAAACCTGATTATATGATGTTAGTTTGACACCCTTTAGATCACATTCATGTCTGTTTAATAATCATAACAAAAGTAATCAAGCCGGGGTATGGGAAAGATCTAGTAGTGGGAAAGCATAGAAATGTGTACTTAGAAGGAGGCCCGTGTTTCCCATATAATTATCTGTCTGTTACTGACCCTGTCTACATTGCTTCTTATGTAAGAAGGTGTAGAGTAGAAGAGAATCACCAGGTTCTATCTGTCTGTTCTGATATCTGTCTGACCCTAAGTACACTGCCCTATAATATCCCCTACGAAATCTAAAGCGAAACTGTTTTGTTGTAGCAACCATGTGATATAATTTGGGGCACATGTCGTGCTACCTAGATAGTAATTACACAAGACTTACATTAATCTGAAATCTGAGATCTGATTATATTTCTGAAGTCTGAATCTGAATCTGATATATGGAAATCTGAATCTGAATCTGAATATCTATTATCTGAAATCTGTTATCTGATTTACCTGACATATCTGAATATCTGTTTACCTGACCTTTCTGTTATATGACACTTGACACTTAATATCTGGGACATCTGCTAGGATGCTATGTTAGTTGAGTTTACTATACCTTATTAGGTCTGTTTCTGATGATTAGTTAGATCTGTTTAATTTTTCCCAAGTGCTTGTATCCTATTCTATTTGTGACCCGGACTTGCCATTGACGGGTACTGTGTTTTCTTCTTTTCCTTTTTCCTGCATTCGATGATTGCAGATTACGGTGGACAGATTCAAGAAGGTTCTGGTGGTTCGCAGTATTAGATGCTGTTTATTATTATTTCTGTTTTTCTGTATTCGTGAACTTGATTCATTTCTGTATTTGAGACACGTGTATTATTTATTTTGTATTGGGCGATGTGAACCAGAATGTTTGTTCCAGACTCTGTTGTTTTTATTTGAGAACAAGATATTTAATTTCAATTAATTCCTGTTGGTAAAATTATCTCAGTGATGCATGTTGGTTCCACTCTTTGCTTCCGACTGCGATATTTTGACTCTGATATATGTTGACTCTGATATACTGCCTGAGATATGTTGTAAGATTTCTGAAACAGCTTAAGGATGATTATATTCATTCGCTGAGCTTGTGTTACGTGCCCGTATTCTGTATTTTTGGGAAGCGGGGCATGACAGGGTTTCAAGTGGTATCAGAGCACCAGGTTTGGCTAATGTATTAGTTGCCTAATATATTAGACAAGCTTGGCTCGAACGGGAATCTGTGCAATATATCTCTAACCATACATGCAAAATTGAAATATGACACCAACACAGAATCTGGATGCTAACTGTTTTCGGTTTTTGCAGACTATGGCTCGTAAAGGTTCTACCTCTGAATCTCAAGCTGATCCGATTGAGGCTGTCACTGCTGTGCTTGAGTGGCTGATTAATCAGCAGCAAAACCACAGTGATCTGGTGATGGCTGCACTTGAAGCTGCTCGGGTTCCGCCTCCTGTTGCGCCTGTGCAGGCAACTCTTCCGCCTCGCCCTGGGACTGTTACGGATTTTATGAGGCTGCATCCCGATCGTTTTTCCGGCACTAAGACGCCTTTGGAGGCTGAACAGTGGCTGATCCGGACGGAGCGTTTGTTGGCGACAGCTCGTGTTGCAAAGGCTGATCGGGTGGACGTTGTTTCCGTCCAGCTGGAGGATTTAGCGCATATTTGGTGGATGGCTGAGTCTGAGCGCCTGGTGAAGCCTATTGCTTGGACTACTTTTACTCGGGGATTCTTGGAGAAATTCTTTCCCAACAGTACTCGAGTTGAGATGGAACAGCAATTTCTGGCCCTAAAACAGGTTAAGTCGTTGTTCAATTCTGGATTGTTACAATGTTGCATGGATAATTATGAATGTTGTAACATGGACTTCTTGCAACAGGGTTCCAGGACAGTGGATGAGTACGCTGCTGAGTTTACGAGGCTTAGCCGATTCGCTGCCATTCTTGTGGCAACCGAAGAGGATAGGGCTCACAGGTTCATCAATGGTCTTGAGCAGGATATCAAGAGGCATCTGGTCTCTCTTCGTCTGCATACTTATGCTGAGGCCCTTGAAGCAGCTCGAGCTCAGGAGCAGGCTCGTGGTGATTCGTCCCTTTCTCAGCGGACTGTTCCGCATTCGGCTGCTAGGTCTTCTGGTGGTCCTATTCGAAGGCCTGTTTCTGCCTCTCCAGTTAGGGCAACTCCTTACTCTGCTGCTGGTTCTCAGAGAAAGGCTTACTGTGACTTCTGTCGTTTGTCTGGGCATGAGCGCAAGAACTGTTTCCGTGCTTCTCGTCGATGCTTTAGATGTGGTTCTGCAGAGCATGGAGTGCGAGATTGTCCTCAAGCATTTCAGCCGACGGTTCTTCCAGCCCGGGGTCCTAATCAGCAGGCAGGGTCCAGCTCGTGGTTCAGTTAGGCCACCACTTCCTCCTCAACGCCAGATTGTCGGACAAGGTACCGCTGTTCCGAGGAGAGGTCAAGCTTTCAACTTGACTGCCACAGATGCTGAGACTGCTGAAGGAGTTGTGGCAGGTATATTTATTTTTGTTTTATGGCTTGAGTTTGTTCTTTTATTTGTTCCCTTAGCTTTGTCTTGCTTCCTTTGCTTTGTTCCCTGTATTGTAGTTCTCCCCTCACCCTTGGTCTTCTATGCTTTTCCTTGATTTGATTTCTGCTAGGTATCATCCTTGTTTGCTCTTTTCTTGCGTATGTTCTCTTTGATTCTGGGGCAACCCATTCTTTTGTCTCCTCTCGATTTGTCGCTCGACATCAGTTAGAATGCAGCAACATGTCAGAGGCTTGGAACATCGTGACGGGTGGAGGAATTGTCAGTTGTTCTCGTGAGTGCAGGCAATGTTCCGTTGCTATTGGAGATGCAGATTTCAAAGCCAACCTGATTATAATTGGAAATTCAGGATTCGATGTTATTCTTGGTATGGATTGGTTGGGAGAAGCCCATGCCTTTATTGATTGCCGTGCCAAGAAAGTCGTCTTCAGAATTCCAGATCGTGCAGAATTTGAGTTCCATGCCGGAGAATCTTCTCTTGGTCGAACAAAGACTGTAGTTGAGCAGGTGGATTGTGCAATGGAATTGCAATCAGGCTGTGAGGCTGCGCCTCTAGTTGTTCGGGATTTCTTGGATGTTTTTCCAGATGAATTGCCTGGCTTACCCCCTGATAGGGAAGTGGAGTTCGGTATTGATGTTCAGCCTGGAACAGAACCGATATCGAAGAGTCCCTACAGGATGGCACCGGTTGAGCTGGCAGAGCTTAAGGTGCAAGTTCAGCAGTTACTTGATTTGGGTTTTATCATACCCAGTGTTTCGCCTTGGGGTGCTCCTGTCCTTTTTGTTGATAAGAAGGATGGTAGTCGTCGGATGTGCGTGGATTACCGAGAGCTGAACAGAGTTACGGTGAAGAATCGGTATCCTTTGCCCAGGATCGATGATTTGTTTGATCAGTTGAGTGGAGCTTCTGTTTTCTCGAAGTTGGATCTTCGTTCTGGATATCACCAAGTTAAGGTGAAGGCTGCAGACATACCGAAGACTGCTTTCAGGACTAGATACGGGCACTATGAGTATCTTGTGATGCCGTTCGGAGTCACGAATGCACCGGCTGTATTCATGAGTCTTATGAATCGGGTGTTCTCGTAGTATTTGGATAAGTTCGTGGTGGTCTTCATTGATGATATTTTGGTGTATTCTAAGAATCGGGAAGATCATGCTGAGCATCTTAGAGTGGTTCTGCAGACTATGAGAGAGCATCAACTCTATGGTAAACTGAGCAAGTGCGAGTTTTGGCTCGACAGAATTTCTTTCTTGGGGCATATTGTTTCTGGCGATGGTATTTCGGTGGATCCTGCCAAGATTGAAGCTGTGAAGGATTGGCCTATTCCCAAGTCAGTTTCAGAAGTCAGGAGTTTTCTGGATTTGGCTGGCTATTATCGGAAGTTCGTCCAGGATTTTTCGAAGATAGCAGGACCTTTGACTAAATTGACTGGGAAGGATCAGAAGTTTTGTTGGTCTGAGGAGTGCAATGTGGCTTTTGTTGAGTTGAAGAACAGACTGACGTCAGCGCCTGTGTTGACTATTCCAGATGGTTCAGGCAGATTTGTAGTTCACTGTGATGCTTCTGGTAAGGGTCTTGGAGCAGTTCTTATGCAGAAGGGCCGTGTTGTTGCGTATGCATCAAGGCAGTTGAGGCCGCATGAGAAGAACTATCCTACTCATGACTTGGAGTTAGCGGCAGTGATTTTTGCTTTGAAGCTGTGGAGGCATTATTTGCTTGGAGACCGCGTGGAGATCTTTACAGACCACAAAAGTCTCAAGTACGTCTTCACCCAGAAGGAGTTGAACATGAGGCAAAGGCGTTGGTTGGAACTTATGGCCGAATATGACATCAGTTTGCAATACCATCCTGGTAAAGTAAACTTGGTGCCTGATGCTTTGAGCAGGAGACCAGTGGTTTCGTTTCTTACTCAGCAGAAAGATCTCATTGAGCAGATGAGAAGGTTGGAGCTTGATGTTGTGTTGCCGAGTTCTGGTCGGAGTTGTTTGGCGCTCCAGCTGCAGTCGTCTCTTGTGGAGCAGATTAAAGAGGCGCAGGCTAGCGATGCGCAGTTGCAGAAGTTTCGAACTGAGGTTGAGTCTGGGTCCAGGACGGACATGGCTATTCATGCAGATGGTTCTCTTCGTTTTGGTTCCCGGTTGTGTGTCCCTAAAGGAGAAGTTCGTCAGAGGTTGCTTGAAGAAGCTCATCAGTCTTCATATTCTATCCATCCCGGCGGTACTAAGATGTATCGGGATTTGAGGCTTCATTTCTGGTGGCATGGTATGAAAATGGCTATCGCGCGGTTTGTTTCGCAGTGTTTGATCTGTCAGCAGGTTAAAGCAGAACATCAGAGAACCGCAGGACTTCTTCAACCGCTTCCTATTCCAGAGTGGAAGTGGGAACATATCACCATGGATTTTGTGACTGCTTTGCCGAGGAGTCCGAAGGGTCATAATGCTATATGGGTGATTGTTGACCGTTTGACGAAGAGTGCTCACTTCATTCCTTTTCGTGTCGGTCAGTCTACTGAGAGCCTTGCTGAGAGGTACATGCAAGAGATTGTCAGACTTCATGGGGTTCCAGTTAGTATTGTATCCGACAGGGATACGAGATTCAGGTCTCAGTTTTGGGAGAGTCTTCAGAACAGTTTGGGGAGCAAATTAAAGTACAGTACAGCTTTTCATCCCCAGACTGATGGACAGTCAGAGCGGACTATTCAGATTCTTGAAGACATGTTGAGGTCCTGCATGCTTCAGTTTGGTGGGTCTTGGGAAGATCACTTGCATCTGGTAGAGTTCTCTTACAATAACAGCTTTCAAGCTAGTATTAAAGCTGCTCCGTTCGAGGCACTCTATGGACGGAAGTGTAGATCGCCAGTTTGCTGGGATGATGTTGGCGAGAGAAAGTTGTTGGGTCCAGAGTTGATCACCAAGACAGTTGATGCAGTGGTTCAGATTAGGAAGCACTTGCAAGCAGCTCAGGACAGGCAGAGGCGGTGGGCTGATGTTCATCGCAGGGCATTGGAGTTCGCAGTTGGTGACCATGTTTTTCTCAAGGTATCGCCATGGCGCGGTGTCATTCGGTTCGGTGGCGGAGGCAAGCTTAGCCCGAGGTTTATTGGACCATTCGAGATTTTGGAGCGAGTGGGCAAGGTGGCCTATCGTCTCGCATTGCCGCCAGCTTTATCGGGAGTGCACGATGTTTTCCATGTCTCACAACTCAGGAGATATATCCGAGATGAGAGCCACGTGATCGACTATTCAGAGTTGACCGTTAGGCCGAATTTGACTTGTGAGATTCCGCCAGTTGCTATTGTTGATCGGCGGGAGAAAGTGCTTAAGAACAAGGTTATTAAGCTGGTTCGTGTTGCTTGGAATCCTCACTCGCCTGGTGAGTCGACATGGGAGCTGGAGGAGGAAATTCAGCAGAAGTTTCCTCACTTGTTTGAGTAGTTGTCTGTTTTGTGTTTGGCTATTTGGTTTTGTTTGGGGTTATCCTATGTACCTTTCTTTTTAATTTCGAGGACGAAATTTTCTTGTAGGGGGGTAGGATTGTAACCCCTGTTTTTCACTTTTGGTATTTTTGAGGATATTTTTCATTTTTGTGAATTATTATTTTTCTATTGTATTTTCGGAACAATAAATTTAATTATTTTTATTCTATAATATTTTTCTGGCAGTTTTGACTTTCTTTTTGCTGTTGTGCGCCGTTTGGCCGTTTCTCGACATTTTGAGCTCTTTTTCTCAATTTCTTGATCTCATTCATGTATAAATGTTATTTTAGGGTCATGGTGGATTTTTAGAAGAGTTTTGACCAATTTGAGATTTTTGGCCTTAAGGAGATTTTTAGGAGCTATAGGATTCATTGTGTTTTGTATCCCCATTTGAAACCTACCCAATATCCATTTCCCAATTGTATACCCATTGTTTCCTATTGATATCCACTACCCATTAACCCGCATTTGATCCCATATATATACCCCTAATGCTAATTAATCCCTAACCCTAATCCATTTCTTCCCTCTCCTATTGTGTGCCGGCTACCTCTTCCTTCAAACCAATCCCGGCCTGCCTTCCAAAACCCTAGGCCGACCTCCCCTTGCCTTCTTCTTGCATAGCCGACCACCCATATCTCCCCTCTCCGCTATTTTATACAACTCCACTTCAAAAACTCGTCTCTCTCCTCTCCTTCTTGTGTTCGGCCAGCACCCAAGGAGCACCCAACCATCCCAAAACAGCACCTCATCATCCCCCCTCGCTGCGTTGAGTTGTGGGCATCTCCCACTTCGGTTCGTGTGTCAAAGGGATCAATCGTTGGAGCATCTTGTTCGTGGGTTTCGCTCGAAATCGCGCTAGAAGGTGTCTTGCGCGTGGATTCTCTTTGAAAGGCTTGGATTTGTCGCGTTCGTCATCACATAAAGGCAAGTAACTTGTACTTAAATTTCTTAGGTTGATACAAGTAGAAAGTTCACACATAGGATAGTTTGAGACTAGAGACGGACCAAGATCACGTCTTTATTGGTGGATTTCGTCTCTAAGGTTTCAAAACAGGCCATGGACGAATTAGGACATGAAGTTGATAGGTTTATGCCTTAGGATTCACCCGACCGCGATTGTTATCGCGTATGTGACATATTGTATACCCGATGTTTGTTTGAACACCCATATGAGAAATATTGGATTTTGACATGTTAGAAACCCTTAGATATGACATTTAGGTAGTGGGTAGACAGTGTTTTGAATTTGGAAGAGTTTTGATGATTTTTGAGGAAGTTATGATGTTTTGAAACTTAATTGAGAAATCTGGAAATTTGGATTGAACTGGATTGATTGCAGTTTTTACCTGGATTAAAGTCCGAATCTCAACATGACTATTTCTGAGAAATTTGTAGAGAATTGAATCTAATTTCTAATCCCACTGATTTCACCCTGTTTGGAGTTCGTATGGAGTAGTTATGATCATTTTAGTAACTGTATGTTAGTAGTTTCCAGTTTCAGTTCGGGGTAATTTTTGTGGACAATTTATTTTCAAGATCTAAGTTAGACCTAATTTCATACCACAAGATTTTGTCCTGTGTTTCACTATGATGTTAGGTAGTTCTCTGATTTTTGTGGTAATTTAAAGATGAGTTTTGAGTGATGCCTTACATTCTTTTCTATAGATCACTTTTGCTGTAAACTGCGTGTGATTGTATGTTGAATGCCGTGTTTACCGTATTTCTAATTACTGTATGAGTATTTGATGTGAGATATGAAAGTTAGGAAATTGTATCTACTTTCACCCTGTTTTGGCGGAAGTGGATTTTGATGCGCTGTTTGCAAGATGTGTTCCATTTTGTACAGCGGTGTTGAAGAATTCCAGATCCATCAAAACTGTGTGATGTGCTATTTCCTATTTTTGTAAACATATTTATACTTCCTGGAAAAATATGAAAATCTATATTTTGAGATTATACATATAGGGGATTACCCCAGAATTTTCGTGGATTTAATTAATGACTCTGTATGCTGTTTTCATGTGGTTTAAGTTATTCCCCTGTTTTCTGACTGTACATGCAAACTGTGTTGAATCGTGTTTTGAGTCGTGATGTTGTGAAATAGCATATGAATTTATTATAACCGTTAGAAGCGTGTGGAAGTCTAGTTTCCAAATCCTTCGACGGATCATTATTTGCATGCCTGTAGATCTGTGGATCACTGTTTATGTACAGACTGGTCTTGCTGTCCTGTTTATAGACATATACCATTTTGCTCGTATTTGTGAAAGTTTTGCATCTATACTTACTGATCTGATGCCTTAAACCTAAACCTGATTATATGATGTTAGTTTGACACCCTTTAGATCACATTCATGTCTGTTTAATAATCATAACAAAAGTAATCAAGCCGGGGTATGGGAAAGATCTAGTAGTGGGAAAGCATAGAAATGTGTACTTAGAAGGAGGCCCGTGTTTCCCATATAATTATCTGTCTGTTACTGACCCTGTCTACATTGCTTCTTATGTAAGAAGGTGTAGAGTAGAAGAGAATCACCAGGTTCTATCTGTCTGTTCTGATATCTGTCTGACCCTAAGTACACTGCCCTATAATATCCCCTACGAAATCTAAAGCGAAACTGTTTTGTTGTAGCAACCATGTGATATAATTTGGGGCACATGTCGTGCTACCTAGATAGTAATTACACAAGACTTACATTAATCTGAAATCTGAGATCTGATTATATTTCTGAAGTCTGAATCTGAATCTGATATATGGAAATCTGAATCTGAATCTGAATATCTATTATCTGAAATCTGTTATCTGATTTACCTGACATATCTGAATATCTGTTTACCTGACCTTTCTGTTATATGACACTTGACACTTAATATCTGGGACATCTGCTAGGATGCTATGTTAGTTGAGTTTACTATACCATATTAGGTCTGTTTCTGATGATTAGTTAGATCTGTTTAGTTTTTCCCAAGTGCTTGTATCCTATTCTATTTGTGACCCGGACTTGCCATTGACGGGTACTGTGTTTTCTTCTTTTCCTTTTTCCTGCATTCGATGATTGCAGATTACGGTGGACAGATTCAAGAAGGTTCTGGTGGTTCGCAGTATTAGATGCTGTTTATTATTATTTCTGTTTTTCTGTATTCGTGAACTTGATTCATTTCTGTATTTGAGACACGTGTATTATTTATTTTGTATTGGGCGATGTGACCCAGAATGTTTGTTCCAGACTATGTTGTTTTTATTTGAGAACAAGATATTTGATTTCAATTAATTCCTGTTGGTAAAATTATCTCAGTGATGCATGTTGGTTCCACTCTTTGCTTCCGACTGCGATATTTTGACTCTGATATATGTTGACTCTGATATACTACCTGAGATATGTTGTAAGATTTCTGAAACAGCTTAAGGATGATTATATTCATTCGCTGGGCTTGTGTTACGTGCCCGTATTCTGTATTTTTGGGAAGCGGGGCGTGACAACTATATATATATATATTTTAGAGTCTGCAGAAAGTAGTGCTAATATACTCCAATAGTTTACTTCATTTTCTTATTATGGCATTTTAATACATTAATGAACATGAGAATCATTGGTATATAATTGAACTGACATAGAAGCAAGATTTGACACTACCATTCTTTCTACTTTGAGCTCAGTTACTAACTTTTTATTACTTTGAGCTCAGTTACTAACTTTCTATTACTACTTTGAGCTCGGTTACTGATTTCTTTATTAGACCTCAACAATCTTTGCAATTATAAACCATCCACATTTAGAAAGTAAAATAGACAAATATGCTAATGCTATGAACAAGTTATAGACTATGAAAATACTAAAATCATGTACTTGTACATGAAAGTCTTAGTTAAGATCATGCTCAATTTATATAATCTTAATCTCCCAAATTTTCTCTCTTTCATAGGGTCTTTGGTTGTGTATCTTTCTCATCTGAGCTACTCTATCCCGTTCTCTCTCTCTCTCTCCTTGACGAATCCGGAAAAAATTCAGCTTTCCTGAAAAAACAGTCATTTGAAGTAATAATCGTAAAGCTCAAACAGGATTGTTTCATCACTAGTCGCTCCTATTAATCATTAATTCATAGTGTGCAACTTCAGAAACATAATCCATCTCATCATCACTTATAACCAACAAGGAAAAATAAAACTCAGATAGGATTAATTCATCACTAGTCACTCCTACAAATCATTAAATAAATGATTCATAGTGTGCAACTTCAGAAACATAATCCATCTCATCATCACTTGTAATACTAGAATCCAAGTTATCCAACGAGGAAGCAAACTCACAATCACAAGAATATAACAGACTAGTAGACTACTATAGCATAATAAAGTTCATCATTGCCTAGTTTCAGAAATTATTCATTCACTAAAATATGAATGAGTTCATCTTTACCATTGTTTGCAGCATAGCCCTTATTGGCTGCTCCCATTGTTTGCATATGTACATGTTCATCCAAAATCACAATAAACATAGGATAAATATTGACATAATAATGAAAAGAAGAAAATACAATGAACCACTTACAGTCAATGTATCAGGCTGTCGTCCCATGGCAATCTTTGAAAACGGACCATGAGCCAAGTGGACCCATCTAGGGGGAGCCGTGTCCAAATGAGGTGAATATATCAATGAAGACAAGATGAACATAGCCAAAATTTAATCAGGAAAAATGATACAAGTCGATTTAAGGGTTTCTCTTCGAATCGCAACCAGAACAAATCGATTTAGGGGCTAACGGCGATTTGGGTTTCTATTCGAAAAGAGAAAGAGAATCCAAGAGAACCGAAATCGAAACCCTAAATGGCAGATGCCCAGTATGGTTTCTTCGTCGATTGGAGAGAGAGAACGGGAGAGAGTAGAAATCGAGAGCTGATTCGAAGATTTGGGTTTCGACAAAGAGTCGGAGAGAACCGATTCTCACGGTAGGGAAGTTTCTCGTCGACGAGAGAAAGAGAAGATGAGAGAGCTTCAGCTAGGGTTTCGACGAAGAAAGAGACAGCGGGAGTGAGATTGATGAGAGTTGAGAGGTGAGAGCTTCGGCTAGGGTTTTGGAGCTAGGGAGATTCGAGAGCGGGAAGAGGGAGGAGATAGAAGGAGAATTGGGAGAGATCGAATGCCAAAAGATAAGGAGAGGGGGGGAAATGACCATTTTACCCTCAACAAAACAGATGGAGAACGGGATCTGATCTCAGCCGTCCGATCGCGATCAAGATCGATCGGATGGCTGAGCTTCCCAGCTCCCGATAAGGGATTCAGCTTCCCAGCTCTTAATAGCATTACTCTCTCTCTCTCTCTCTCTCTATATATATATATATATATATATGGAAAGGATCGGTTGAGCACTCCTCTAGTGCTCACTGCATGAACACTAGGCCTTCGGGCGTTCATATCGAAATCCGAACCGTTCACATTGATCTACACATCTAAATTAGTCTAAATATGTAAAATCAAATTATTTGAAATTCATTTGCCCATCCATCATGTGACTATAAAAACAATGATTTTCAGTCATACAATTTTGTAACACTTCAATGAATGGGTAAATAAATTTTAAATGATTTGATTTTACATATTTAGACTAATTTAGATGTGTAGATCAATGTGAACGGTTCAGATTTTCGATATGAACGCCCGAAGGCCTAGTGTTCACGTGGTGAGCACTAGAGGAGTGCTCAACCGATCCTTTCCATATATATATATATATATATATATATATATATATATATATGTATGTATGTATGTATGTATTTTATTTATATATTTTTTCATTTTGTTCTGTTTTGTTGTTACCAATTCTTACTCTTGATATTTGTCCTTGCAATTGCAGGATGAGCTTTACAAAATCGAATCGGTGTATTATTATTAGTCTTTTTCTTTTTTTTGTTTATTCTTATACTCATCTATTAGACTAGTATTAATCTATGATGAAGATCAGTAGTGGAGATTACCTGTTCGGCTGTTCCAGTCCAAGTAGCAAACAGTGTGGGGAAGGGTTGCGTCAGGAGAAGTTTGAGAGAGAAGAGGAGGAAGTAGTGTTGACATCGGAGGTGAAGCAAGGCGTGAGGCAGTGTGTGTGGTTGTGTTGACGACTTGACTTTGAAGCTGAAGAGAGGAGAAAGAGATTGTGTTGATGCCGGTTGAAGTTGAAGCGAGTTGCGACTGCGAGGAGGGAGGTGGAGGAGGAGGTTTTGACGACTGAGTGATAGAGTGAGTGAGAGCTGCGACTGCGAGAAGGGAGGCGGAGGAGGTTGTGTTGACGATTGCGAGGAGGGAGGCGAAGGAGAAGGAAGGCGGAGGAGGTCGAAATTGAAGCGCGTTGCGAGTTACGAGCTGCGAGCCTCCAACTGTGAGGAGGGAGGCAGAGGAGGTGATTTGGGGGGTTTTAGAGAAGTGGAATTAGGGATTTAGATAATAGAATTGATTTGGGGGGTTTTTTTACGTGGGACTTAGAGGAGAAAGAGAAGTTGTAGGGGTTTGAGTGTATTAAAGCGGGTCGGGTTGGAATAAGTCGGGTCCTTTTTTTTAATAATTAAGTCCTAAGCGGGTCTAGTCCGCCTAGACCCGCTTACACCGATTACGCGCCGCTTAGACCCGCTTTTAACCGCCTGGAACCATTAACCAATTTTCTTAAACGCCTAGTCCCTAGGCAAGGCGTTGGAGGGCCGTCTAGCGCCTAGGCCGCTTTTTAAAACACTGGTTAAAACAAAATTGCATATTACTAGTATTTTAGACGGTATGACAGAAAAATTGCATGACATCCAACGGAAGAATATAGCAACATAATTTTTCATGTAAGAAGGCATAACCTAACTTGACAACCTAGTGCACATTCAATTTGTTTTTATTCCCCCCCCCCCCCCCCCCCCCCCCCCCCCCCCCCCCCCCCCCCCCCCCCCAAAAGAATGCCTCCTTTGAGTTAATAGAAAAAACCATTTGTCTGAATAAGTTCCCCAATTTATGATGATTTTGCGATGATTGCTAAAATTACAGATTTACAGATTGTATTTGCATTTTACTCTTTTACTGTACTGGTCCAAAAAGAACTAATACATAGCCGAATCATGTACATATCAGGTCTGGTGACAGGGGTCCAAACCCAGGAGACTAGACTGTGAACAGACTAAACAGAGAAACTTGTGCAGTCACCTGGCCTCTGACCGATCAATTGGGATTCACTTGATACATTAAACTGACTGAAGTATAACCCAGATGACTGATGACATGAGGCTTGCATTAATAACAGATATAGTTGTGTTGGGCTTTCATTTCTTTTTTAAATAATTCCAAAGAGAGATGGATGCGTGGGGAAAGAGAGAGAGAGAGAGAGAGAGAGAGAGAGAGCGCTTTAATATAAGAGTTAGGAATGTGAGATGTCATGGACTTGTGTTCTGTATTATTTTCCTCCAAGATAAAAAAAAAAATAAAAGACTTGTCCTAACATGCAAACAATTTAAAACATCCTTTACCACTTGACCAGGTCCTTAAGGTAATATTAGTATGCCCTGGAACTCAGAACATGTCTTAAATTTGTAATCATTTATTATTAGAAGTTTCATTTTCAACTTCAGAGAGTTTGGAATTAAACTTCAGAATCTAGTAGTCTTAGTTCAAGTCTTCTGCTTATTACTCTTTTGCTGTATGTCTCTTTCTTTCTGTATACAGTAAAACTCGTGGATATGTACATATGGGCTTATTGGCCATAATTAATTATATATAAAATGGGTAGTAGTAGCTAGAATTCATGAAAAGATAAGTACTTCAAACCAGCTAGTTGCCTCAAGATACTATTACATGAGTACATAAACCTCTTACATGGTCAAATTAGATGAAAAAATCAGCCTGCATAGTACATAGTGCATGATCTTTCCATCGCCTGAACAACATAGGTGCGTTGCTAGCATGCCATCTACTAATATAAGACAAATAGTTTATACGAATATAGCGAAGACATAGCACATGATAAAAATTATAGTCCTGATTTTTCTCTTAATAATATTAATCAGAATACAAAAATTTGTTTTGGAAGTACCTACCAGTGGCTAACAGATGATGATGCCCCTGCCAGCCTAAACAGTCAGAACTTTATAGTGTAATCATTCAACAGAAGTACTAAGACTAGCTGCTTCAGTAATGCAGCTTACCAAATTATATCCATAAACAATATTAATGAGATTAAACGCACTTTATATATTAAGAGAAGTTCAATCAATAGGTTTTCTGGAGAGAAAAACAGATTTATATGCACGTTCAGAAGAGCAGTCAAATGCCCCTAATGCACATACTGAAGAAAGCAACAAAAAATGCTCATTTAAAAAGTAATTCTCCTAAAATAATCAGCAGAAGAAATGATTTAGATAAAGCTAACCTTCTCTAATAATACCACCCAAAGCAGGTATTTTCCATATATAAAGGAGGCAAAAAAAGCATTAACATCTGCGTCAGGATATTCTTTTCGAATATACTGCTCAAGTGAAAGCCTGCTGTGAAATCCTGACTTGCTACCGGTGGGAGCAGGCAAATGGCTGGGAGGATAAACGGCCCTATCAAGCCAGTGGCCAGCATTGCATTTTCGCTTCCCTACCTTTCACGTCCAAACATCTCCAGGTGAGGGCCAATTTTCAGGAGCATAAGAGCATCTGTAGTCGTTCCAAGCTGAATTTTGGAAATTTGGCATTTGGAAATAGAAAATATGGCTGGTCGCTGCTGTCGTTGAAAGCTAAAATATGGCCGGACGATCGATTATCACTCGTCCCAAAATTTATTTTTTTTTAAAATTTTTTTTAAGCACTAAAAGACAAAAAAAAAAAATTTAAAAAAATCAATTTTTGGCCTGGGACGGAAGATTACTTCCCGTCAATTGTGATTTTGGCATCTAGCGGAACTTTGGGAATTGACGGTGTATAATCTACCGTCTCTGACTTTTTTTTTTTTTTAATCTTTCAAACGGGATTTAATCCTTCATCCCAACTCACTTTTTGTACGTATACCCTACGAGACGAAATTTAATCTTTCGTCTCTACTGACGGACGAAAGATTATAGGTCGTTAGCTATAATTTGCATTTGGCCAAATCGTCTGCTATATTTGGCAAGGCACTATTCATCGTACACCCAAATTTTGCAAATTTGGACGACGACTGCAGTGCTTTTTTTCCAAATTTTTCCAAAATTGGGTATTTAGCCCACGACTACAGATGCTCTAAGGCACACCTCTTGTTACAAAAATTTGTTTACAATAAAACCAACTTAGAGAAATTAATTCTCTTTGTTGCAACTTTGGTTCCTAATTTTTTTTTGGGATAAATCCAAATAATTGAGAGACACAAAAAACCAGAGAAGGAGGAGAGTAATAAACCACTAAAATAAAATGAAAACGAAAACAATGAAATCAAACCGATTTGATGTCGAGGCTTGTGTAGCACACAATCTCCTTAAAACAGTTTTCTCCTCGTCCGGGTGCTGGAGCTGTTGAATTCTAACTGCGGAATAAACTCAGCAACGACGACGAGATGCAAGAACTATAGAATCAAAACAAGAGACCAAAGAACAACCAAAAGCAATACACAAGAACACAAGATTTTTATCGAGGTTCACCCAAACAATGGCTACTTTCCCGCGCAGAGGCTCTCCTGCAATTTCCACTAGAAATATGAAGATTAAGTTTACAAATCTCTCAAGAACTCACCACCAAGGTATATGGTTTCTCTCTATCTCCCTCTCTCTTAATGACGGCTGGTAGATCTCTCTTTTCTTTTCATTTTGTTTCAGTTAACCCTAAAATCGTACACAATACAATATATATAGGATTCCATATCTCTAATCTCAGTCGTTCATCTATTCAGCGTCGGGACGATCAACCGGTCCATCTTGACGGTCGATCGGTCTTCTCCCTCGACTGCACGAAATCCAACAGAGAGCAGGTCGGTCGACTGCGCGGTCGACCGGTCATTCCTTCAAGCTACAGAACTGAGTCAGAGGGCGGGACGTTCGACTGCGAGGTCGACCGGTCTTTTTGCCTGGGCGGTCGAGGGGTGCGGTCGACCGCAACTCTGTTGTAGCTCTTGCTACTCTTGACCTGTTGCTCCCACTTCGACTCTCCTTCCCGACTATCTTCTTCAACTCATTCTCGTGTATAGGATCCACAAACCCCAATAGGAGCTAGTTGAGGCGGCTGTTTCCTAGGATGCAACGACGAAGAGTGTTCACGCAGACACCACATAATGCTCTCGAACTTATAGCGTCAAAACTCTATCACCAATTTACCGAAGAACTTACAAAAAGGGAACAGAACAGAGAGGAAGAGAGGAGATTTTGTGCACGGAAGAAAGTGAGGGGGGGTCCTCTATTTATAGTGTCAGGGTCAGAGAGTGTAACGGTAGACAAGGTTATGAATGTCTTCAGTGTAACGACAGACTATCTATTTAATGTGTACACTGTAACAGCAGATAGTAGTCAATGCATTTAGTGTAACTGCTGACAATCAATTAAAACCGTTTCTTTTATTTCAGCTGTTTACAAAGGAAAAAATCAAAACTGTAGCAAAAGGTGCAGAAAGGTGGCTTTGCACGGTGTGGGGTTATGTCGGTCTGGCATTCGTGCCCGCAGAACTACTCTTGTCCCCCATCTTAATCAATACTACCAACATGTAGCTCTGATACCACTTTGTTAAATTCTAACTGCGGAATAAACTCAACAACGACGACGAGATGCAAGAACTATAGAATCAAAACAAGAGACCAAAGAACAATAAAAAGCAACACACAAGAACACGCAAGATTTTTATCGAGGTTCACCCAAACAATGGCTACTTCCCCGCGCAGAGACACTCCTGCGATTTTCACTAGAATATGAAGATTAGGTTTACAAATCTCTCAAGAACTCACCACCAAGGTATAGGGTTTCTCTCTATCTCCCTCTCTCTTAATGACGGCTGGTAGATCTCTTTTTTTCTTTTCAGTTTGTTTCAGTTAACCCTAAAATCGTACATAATACAATATATATAGGATTCCACATCTCTAATCTCAGTCGTTTATCTATTCAGCGTCGGGATGGTCGACTGGTCCATCTTGACGATCGACCGGTCTTCTCCCTCGACAGCACGAAATCTAACAGAGAGCGGGTCGATCGACTGTGCGGTCGACCGGTCATTCCTTCAAGCTACAGAATTGAGTCAGAGGGTGGGACGGTTGACTGCGTGGTCGATCGGTCTTTTTGCCTGGGTGGTCGAGGAGTGCTGCTGTAGCTCTTGCTACTCTTGACCTGTTGCTCCCACTTCGACTCTCCTTCCCGACTATCTTCTTCAACTCATTCTTGTGTATAGGATCCACAAACCCCAATAGGAGCTAGTTGAGGCGGCTGTTTTCCAGGATGCAACGACGAAGAGTGTTCACGCAGACACCACGTAATGCTCTCGAACTTTTAGCATCAAAACTCTATCACCATTTACTAAAGAACTTAGAAAAACGGAACAGAACAGAGAGGAAGAGAGGAGATTTTGTGCGGGGAAGAAAGTGAGGGGGGGTCCTCTATTTATAGGGTCAGGGTCAGAGAGTGTAATGGAAGACAAGGTTATGAATGTCTTCAGTGTAATGGCAGACAATCTATTTAATGTGTACACTGTAACGGCAGATAGCAGTCAATGCATTTAGTGTAACTGCAGACAATCAATTAAAATCGTTTCTTTTATTTCAGCCGTTTACAAAGGAAAAAATCACAACTGTAGCAAAAGGTGCAGAAAGGTGGCTCTGCACGGTGTGGGGTTATGTCGGTCTGGCATTCGTGTCCGCAGGACGTGTGGGTGCATACCTCTTGTTACAAAAATTTGTTTACAATAAAACTAACTTGGAGAAATTTATTCCCTTTGTTACAACTTTGGTTACAAAAAAAATTTGGCATAAATCTAAATGATTGAGAGACACAAAAAACCAGAGAAGGAGGAGAGTAATAAACCAATAAAATAAAATGAAAAAGAAAACAATGAAATCAAACTGATTTGATGTTGAGGCTTGTGTAGCACACAATCTCCTTAAAACAGTTTTCTCCTCATCCGGATGCTGGAGCTGGTTGAGGAGGCTGTTTCCCAGGATGCAACGATGAAGCGTGTTCACGCAGACACCATGTAATGCCCTCGAACTTGTAGCATCAAAACTCTATCACTGACTTACTGAAAAACTTACAAAAACGGAACAGAACAGAAAGGAAGAGAGGAGATTCTGTGCAGGGAAGAAAGTGAGGGGGGGTCCTCTATTTATAGGGCCAGGGTCAGAGACTGTAACGGCAGACAAGGCTATGAATGCCTTCA
The DNA here is from genome assembly GCA_017893485.1 of Hemerocallis citrina. Lineage (NCBI taxonomy): Eukaryota > Viridiplantae > Streptophyta > Magnoliopsida > Asparagales > Asphodelaceae > Hemerocallis > Hemerocallis citrina. The sequence continues at coordinate 36,126,106 of CM030360.1, forward strand.
GTGTAACGACAGACAATCTATTTAATGCGTACACTGTAACGGCAGACAGCAGTCAATGCCTTTACTGTAACTGCAGACAATCAATTAAAACCGTTTCTCCATTTATTTCATCCGTTTACAAAGGAAAAAATCAAAACTGTAGCAATCTTGACCGATTTGATGTCGAGGCTTGTGTAGCACACAATCTCCTCAAAGCAGTTTTCTCCTCATCCGGGTGCTGGAGCTAGTTGAGGTGGTTGTTTCCCAGGATGCAACGACGAAGAGTGTTCACGCAGACACCACGTAATGCTCTCGAACTTGTAGCGTCAGAACTCTATCACCGACTTATCAAAAAACTTACAAAAATGGAACAGAACAGAAAGGAAGATAGGAGATTCTATGTAGGGAAGAAAGTGGGTGGGGGGTCCACTATTTATAAGGCCAGGGTCAGAGACTGTAACGGCAGACAAGGCTATGAATGCCTTTATTGTAACGGTAGACAATCTATTTAATGCGTACACTGTAACGGCAAACAGTAGTCAATGTCTTTAGTGTAACTACAGACAATCAATTAAAATCGTTTCTGCATTTATTTAATCCGTTTACAAAGGAAAAAATCAAAACTATAGCAAAATGTGCAGATTGGTGGCTCTGCACGGTGTGGGGTTATGTCGGTCTGGCATTTGTGTCTGCATGACGTGCAGGCGCACACAAGCTACATATATCCGCGGTCCGAGATCTGCACCCCGCCCCCTTATGCGTGCGAGAGAGAGCAACTTATATAGCTATCTTACAATGTTTACAAAGATGTTATTATATATCCTTTTCTAATTCCTTTAATTTTTCCGATGTGGGACTGTGTTCCCTTAACCAATTTTCAAAAATGAAAACATCTCACTTTGAGAGACAATTTCTCATTCATCCCTTAATCGTTTTTAGCAAATAAATACATGATTTTGTTCTACTCACAAAGGAGAACACAAATCAATTAAGATCTCTCAATAATTCATTGAGGATCTTTCTCAAAAAATTGCTCAAAAACTAGTTCGTAAATGGTGTATAAAATACTCATTTCCTAACACCTCTACCCGATGTTCTAGGGCCTACAGGGCTGGCAACTAAGAGCTGATTTTAAGTTGAAGGTTAAGTTTGACCGTTGATGCAGTCCGATGAATTGTTTACTTCATCCATTGTTTGAAGTGAGGACCTGTAGAGCACGCAATTTAACTTCATAATAAGATACAAAGGTTGTGCGTGACTTTAAAAGTACTAAGAAATTAAAATAAGGTAACTGAGTGTGTTGAAGTGAGTGATTCAAACTGTTACGATAAATCAGAGAGATGAAAATAATACTGAATATTGAATTGAGTTCAACGAAGTACAATATCACCTATATTTAGGAGGAGAACAAATATCAAAACAACTCTACAACCAATATGGGACTATAATAATATCTAACACCCCCACTCAAACTCACGATGGGTCAAATAGTGTGAGTTTGCCTACTAAGTATCGAAATCTCTGAATAGTATGGGATTTGGTGAAGAAGTCTGCAGTCTGCTGGGAAGAGGTAACAGAATAGAGAGAAATGGTCCCTACCTCAAAGCACTCACGAACATAATGACAATCAATCTCTATATGCTTCGTTCGCTCATAAAAGACCGGGTTTCTTGCAATGTGCATTGCACTCCAGTTATGATAATGAAAAGGAGTAGCTCCTGTAAGAGTGACACCCATATCTGATAACAGCCAATGAACATGTGCAATCTCTCTAGTAGTAGCTGCCATTGATCTGTACTCAGCCTCGGTGGAAGAACATGCAACAACTGCCTGTTTCTTGTTTCGCCATGAGATCAACGAATCACCAAGAAATAGACAGAAACCTGTGGTACACCTTCTGGTAGTAGGATCACCTGCCCAATGTGAATCAGAATATACACTGAGCTCTAGTTTGGATGTAGAAGGCATGAATAATGAGCGAGTGATAGTGCCCCGAAGATATCTGAGGATCCGAATATGAGCACCGTAGTGAACAAATGTAGGAGCGAAAACAAACTGACTGACAACACTAACTGCGTGAGCAATATCTGGTCTGGTCATGCATAAGTAGACAAGCTGTCCAACAATCTGCTTGTATCTAGTGGGATTAGGAAGGAGCTCACCATCTGTGGGACAAAGCTTCTGATATGGCTAAAAGTGGGATTAAATAGGGGCCGTTCAAATCGGACACGAATCTTAAAGCTCAGGGGTAAAACGGTAATTTCACCTACAAACGGGTCTGAAATGGGAACTGGGTCTTTCTTCATGACCCAATAACCCACGAACAGATCCACCTCAACTGGGTACGGGTCCCAACCCGTAATGAATCCAGTCCAACAAGATAGAATTAAGGTTTCTGATTAATACTAATCAACGGTCCTGATTCACATCTATCCTTTCATTGGGATTAGGGATTGCATTCCTAATCTGATCACAGGGATTACATTCCTAATCTGATCACAGGGATTACATTCCTAATCTGATCCCAACGGCGGCTATAAGTACCCCCATCCACCACCATTGAGGGGTAATCAATCTTTTGCCAATTTACGCTCTTTCATAATCTTCCTGATTACTAACTTGAGCATCGGAGGGTGCGCTGCCGGGATCAACCCCGGTGTCTCGCACTTTTTGCAGGTGAACGGCAGGAGTCAGCGGTCAAACTTCGGCGGAACAGGTTCAGGTTTGCTATTCAAGTTTTCCAAGAATCCACAAATACTGTTTGTTTACCCCCACACCAGATTTAGCGGTAACAGATTGGCACCGTCTGTGGGAAACAAACGAACTACAATCCTTCCTCTTCCCGCAGGTCAGATCTTCCCCCATCATGCCTCCAAGGAAACTCAGATCCAGGGGGTCCAACCGTGGGCCTACCCCTCCTCAACCACAACAAGAGGTCACCCTCCAACCCGTTCAGCAGTAGGGGCAACTTCCTCCTCAGGCAGAGGACCCCCTGCAGCTGGACCAACTCCCTCCTCAGAATCTCCAACCCCCTCGGGGTCCAGCCGGGCCTCAGAATGCCGGTGTGGGGGGCTCGTGTCCCAATCCTCAGAAGCAACCTCTCCAATAGGACCGCATCCCAATACACAACCCCTCTTCCGACTCTATGGCATCCCATAATCCCCGAGCTTCCGACCTTCGAAATACCATCCTCAATCGGCCGAAGGAAGAGGATCTTCGCTGCCGTTTGGATGAAAGGCGGGCCCGAGAGGGAGCCTCCCGCCAACAACGTCCAAATAAGAGATCTCCTCATCGTCGAGACTACAGAAGGTCCCCTACTCGAAGAGGGCGAAGGGAGTCCCCTCAGCATCATCGGCGGAGAACTCATTCTCCAGTAAGCCGAGCCACACATAGGGACCGCCAAGCTGGAGAGGCACCGCTCACAAGGGCAGATCTTCAAGACTTCCAAGCGACAGTCTTACGGGCCCTCAATATCACCCCAAAGAATGACCAGAGGTCACCTACTCATGAGCCAACTAGGAGCCATCACCTTAACACTCTCAGTCCTCGTCCATCTCCAAGCTACCATCGCCGCAGCCCCAGTCCACCCTCGTACGAAGATGAGTTCCGGGGCCCAGCAAGGTATGATCAAAGAGAAGACTCGGTCTACCGCCGTCTCCACGAGATGGAGAGGCGCACCAGCCGAATTGACAGGGAAGAAGAGCAACGGGCAATAAACCTCCGTCCGAGCAAACCTCCAGTCTCCCGCACCATCATGGAGGCCCCCATCCCAGAGAACTTCAAGCTGCCTCACTTCGAGTCGTATACCAGGGAGTCAGACCCCGCGGATCACATAGAGAGTTTCAAAATTCTCATGATGATCCACCATGCTTCAGACGCCCTCCTCTGCAAGATCTTTCCTGCCACGTTGAAGGGGTCTGCAAGAGAATGGACTCTCGACTCGCCCCGGTCTCCATCTTTTCATTCGATCAGTTCGAAGGGCTCTTCCTTACTCATTTCGTGGGTAGCCGCCAGGCCGAGAAAACAAGTGTATCCCTGGTGACCCTCAACCAAGAAAAGATTGAACGCCTAAGAGATTACGTTCGACGCTTCACCGCCGAAGCCTGGTCCATTTCCTCCCTCAACCAATCAGTAGCCTCAGCTGCATTCGAGCGCAACGTCACTAATGCCAACCTCGGGGCGTCCCTTGCCAAGAAGCCTCCTCGGGACTTCTCAGAACTCCTACTTAGGGTGGAGAAGTACATACGAGCGGAAGAGGCTTTCAACCCTCCTACTCTTGAGGAGACATCTTCCGGGAACAAACGGAAGAGCACAAGCGAAGAGGGGTCCCAAAAATTCCAGAAGGACGACAATGGCAAGCGCCGCCCGACTCCTCGTTTTGAGAAGTTCACCCCCCTCATTGCTAATATATCAGAAGTTCTTATGGAGGTGGACAAAGAAGGGCTACTCTGTGCTCCCCCTAGAATGAACACACCTGGAAAGAAGAGGAACAAGGATAAGTGGTGCCGCTTTCACAGGGACAACGGCCATGACACGGATGATTGTCGGGCTCTCAAGGAGGAGGTCGAAGAACTCATACAGCGGGGACACCTGACCAAGTTCGTCCAAAAAGATGGGGCCTAGCTTCCCCCTTGAGGAGCCAACAAACGAACAGAAAGGCCCGCCGAGCTTCAAGACTCAGAACCTCCTAGCTCCTCCCAAGAGGTCTTCACCTTATCGTAGAAGAAGGATTTTGATTTTCAATAAGGCCGATGCTTGTAACCCGGCCAATAGCATGTAATAATGGCTCGCCCTATTGAAGCAGCCACTAAGTTTATTTCAATGAAACTTCACGTTTTTTCATTGGAAATTGTTGCTCTTGCTTCATCTCTATCTCTCCGAGTCACGACTCGCTAAATGGTGAGTTTGGAGTCCAGCTTCTTCTACATGGCTGCTCCCGCAACTTACTAAGCTCTAACGACGAGTTCGGATTCCAACACTTGGCTCGATTCCGCTTCAAATAACTTGCTCTTAAGCGAGTTAGAAGTGGTTCACCATTCGAAATTGCTCCCACAATCGTTGAATCCCTCTAACGACGAGTTCAGAGTCCAACACTTGGCTCGATTCCGCTTCAAATAACTTGCTCGTAAGCGAGTTAGAAGTGGTTCGCCATTCGGAATTGCTCCCACAACCGTTGAATTCCTCTAATAACGAGTTCGGAGTCCAACACTTGGCTCGATTCTGCTTCGGATAACATGCTCTTAAGCGAGTCAGAAGTGGTTCGCCATTCGGAATTGCTCCCACAACTGTTGAATTCCTCTAACGACGAGTTCGAAGTCCAACACTTGGCTCGATTCTGCTCCGGATAACTTGCTCTTAAGCGAGTTAGAAGTGGTTCGCCATTCAGAACTACTCCTACAACCGTTGATTCTCTCACTTAAATAGCGAGTTCGGAGCTCACAACTCTCTCCTAGAGTTGCTCCTCAAACTCGTCTCCCAAACGACTCTCTCCTAGAGCCAAGCTTTTCGCTCCGCTCACCTCCAAGGCGGACCTCTTCTCAACGAGTTCGGAGCTCACAACTCTCTCCAAGAGTTGCTCCTCAAACTCGTCTCCCAAATGGCTCTCTCTTAGAGCCAAGCTTTTCTCTCCGCTCACCTCCAAGGCGGACCTCTTCTCAACGAGTTCGGAGCTCACAACTCTCTCCTAGAGTTGCTCCTCAAACTCGTCTCCCACTCTCTCCTAGGGCCAAGCTCCTCGCTCCGCTCGCCTCCAAAGCGGACCTCTTCTTAACGAGTTCGGAGCACAACTCTCTCCTAGAGTTCCTCCTCACACTCGTCTCACAAATGGCTCTCTCCCAGAGTCAAGCGCTTCGCTCCGCTCTCCTCCAAGACGGACCTCTTCTCAACGAGTTCGAAGCACAACTCTCTCCTAGATTTCCTCCTCATGCTCGTCTCTCAAATGGCTCTCTCCTAGAGTCAAGCACTTCGCTCCGCTCATCTCCAAAGCAGACCTCTTCTCAACGAGTTCGAAGCACAACTCTCTCCTAGAGTTCCTCCTCAAACTTATCTCGCAAATGGCTCTCTCCTAGAGCCGAGCTTTTCGCTCCGCTCGCCTCCAAAGCGGACCTCTTCTCAACGAGTTCGAAGCACAACTCTCTCCTAGAGTTCCTCCTCAAACTTGTCTCCCAAATGGCTCTCTCCTAGAGCCGAGCTCTTCGCTCCGCTTGCCTCCAAGGCGAACCTCTTCTCAATGAGTTCGAAGCACAACTCTCTCCTAGAGTTCCTCCTCAAACTCGTCTCCCAAATGGCTCTCTCTTAGAGCCAAGCTCTTCGCTCCGCTCGCCTCCAAAGCGGACCTCTTCTCAACGAGTTCGAAGCACAACTCTCTCCTAGAGTTCCTCCTCAAACTCGTCTCCCAAATGGCTCTCTCCTAGAGCCGAGCTCTTCGCTCCGCTCGCCTCCAAGGCGGACATTTTCTCAACGAGTTCGGAGCACAGCTCTCTCCTAGAGTTCCTCCTCAAACTGGTCTCCCAAATGGCTCTCTCCGAGAGTCAAGCTCTTCGCTCCGCCCACCTCCAAGGCGGACCTCTTATCAACAAGTTCGGAGCTCGCAACTCTCTCCTGGAGTTGCTCCTCAAACTCGTCTCCCAAACGGCTCTCTTCCAGAGCCAAGCTCTTCGCTCCGCTCACCTCCAGGGCGGACCTCTTCTCAACGAGTTCGGAGCTCACAACTCTCTCCTAGAGTTCCTCCTCAAACTCGTCTTCCAAATGGCTCTCTCCTAGAGTCAAGCGCTTCACTCCGCTCATCTCAAAAGTGGACCTTTTCTCAACGAGTTTGAAGCACAACTCTCTCCTAGAGTTCCTCCTCAAACTCGTCTCCTAAATGGCTCTCTCCTAGAGTCAAGTTTTTCGCTCCGCTCACCTCCAAGGCGGACCTCCTCTCAACGAGTTCGGAGCTCACAACTCTCTTCTAGAGTTGCTTCTCAAACTCGTCTTCCAAATGACTCTCCACGTCCCTCGGAACCAAAACCCGAGCGACAGGCGATCCGACCTCAACAACCAAGAGGATAGCTCGGATTCCAAGCAAGTGCCAATCCGAGCTGCGAATTGGAGAAAAATGACTTTCCCCTCAAAATTCGCGTAAGATTTCGATCGAACGGTCCAGATCATGCCAGCACCACTACACGACAAGATAGTGTTTTCTTGGGAACCGTGCCCGCCTCGAGATTCGCGCCAAGATCCGACGGCTCAGATCCCTCCACGACGCTCGGCAGTCCGAGCCGAGCAACTGGCAATCCGAGCCAACAGTTCGGCCGTCGAGCTATACGCTCGGTCCCGAGCTAACAGTTCGGCCACCGAGCTATACGCTCGGCGCACCGGCCGAGCTATACAAATATTCGATTCTTGAAACCGAGTATAGAACTGTACTTATGTGTGAAGTTTCTACAATATTTGCTTCATTTCCTAATCTTCAGCCAAGTATTTGTAGAAATATCTCAAAGGCATTTATTTTTTATCATGAGCTCCTATTTTGTGTTCGACAAAATGTCAAGAAGACGGAGTTGGAAGCTCTCAATGGTGCAGTTGGCAGTGACATGGTAGTGCTTAATGGATGGGCCCCACCGATTCGAGGAAATATTGTTGAATCAAATTTTTTGCAACCCTTAAGGTCCAGTGAGGAGGAGAAGGATGAGAACATGGTGGGTGAATGGAACCATACACCTAGAAAATAGAATGAGAACCCTGAAGACAAAGGCATCCAAACCAGTGAAGACTATAGTTTCTATGCCATCTCAGCACAATTTCCTAAGTTTAGCAACAAGGAAAGGACATTAGTATTCCAGTTCACCGTGGTACATGAGCAGAAACTTGACTGCGGTGGTGGCTACATGAAGCTGGTATCATGTTTGGGCCTGATATTTGTGGGTACAACACTAAAAAGGTTCTTGCTATTCTCACTCATAATGAGAAGAATCACTTGATTAAGAAGGATGTTCCATGTGAGACTGACCAGCTAAGTCATGTATACTCTTTCATCATCCGCCCAGATGCTGCTTACAGTATCCTTTTTGACAGTGTTGAGAATGAAACTGGTAGTATCTACGATGAGTGGGACATTCTCCCCCAAAGAAAATCAAAGATCCAGAAGCCAAGAAACCTGAGGATTGGGATGACAAGGAGTACATTCCTGACCCCTACCTCTATGCATACGATAAGTTGAAATATGTTGGTATTGAGTTGTAGCAGGTGAATCAGGCACCGTAATTGACAGTGTCTTGATTTGTGATGACCTTGAATACGCAAAGAAGTTTCCAAAAGAAGCATGGGAAAAGTTGAAGGTTGCTGAGAAGAGTTTGGAAGAATATGAATTTGATGAAAAGAAAGTGCCTAATTTGCAATATCACCTGAAGGAGCTTGTGGGAGAAATTTTTTTTACTAACGTTATTGTCTTGGGCTTTGAAAATTGTCTTCTCCTTTATTGTGGAAAACAGTGTAATGAAATCAGCATAAACTCGAAGCAATACAAGAGCTACCACGGAAGAGCAAAGAATAAGGACTCGGCCACTAGTTCTATACCACTTTATGAACTGGCACTTTTCCATGTTACATGCAGAGATCTGCTTCGACCATACAACCCTGTCCCCAAGTTGTTAGGGACCGAAATCTGTTGTCTTGCTGCGAAGTCTGGTTTCATAAAAAAATGCATTTAAAGCAACAAATTTACAAAATTTTGTGTTGTGCGTGGTGATGCTTGCGGTAGCTATAAGTAACCTTTATGCATTTCCCTATAAGGTGTATGCAGGTGCCAATATTGGTGTATCTAGTGGTTTGACAGGGAGCCTTGGCCACTCCCTCAAGTTCAATGACTTGTACCATGACAAAGTTCACCAGTTTGCCTATTTATCATGATTTTTTGTTTGAGTTATCCTGATTTTGAGCTTGGGACAAGCTTAATTTGAGAGGGATGGAGTTGTCCGGGGTTGAGAAGTGAAGACTTGAGCTTAGTAAGGAGTTATGAAGAAGAGTGTACCTGATACCGTTCATTTCTGAATTAGAGTGTGTGTGTTGTATCAGTTCGGTATATGTTTTCTGGGTTTGGGTTGTAATCGGGTGAGGGTATTAATCCAAACCCAACCCATTTAAGAGTTAGTTTGGTTGTTAGAAGTATGTTAAGAATAGCAGATGTATCCCCAAAATCCTATAAAAGGAGGGAAAGAGTCACTATATTCATTAATCAAGAAATTAATCAAGAAATCCATTTAGTTCTTCCCCAATTCTCCAATCTCTCAACCCTAATTCTCCTCAATGGCCAAATCTAATAGAGCTCAGATTTTGATCCCTAACAAACAATAAAACCACGAAGAGAGTGATTGAATTAACCTAGGTTTGGAGATCGCTGGATCGGAGGCGGATCTATAAAATCTTTGATTTGGGGGATGATCAATTGTGGAACGTAGGGATTGACGGCTAGAAAACCTAATTGTGTTTAAATAGTGATTATAAGAAGCAAAAACTGGGAGTGGAGTTGAGTAGTGAGGCGAGGAAAGCATGAACCTTCCAAAAATTGACATTTGAGAGACGGTGCCTGGAATTTAGAGAGAAGAAAGGAAACTAGTTTCTAAGTCAACGGCTCGAAGAACCACATGTGAGTGTTGGGGTTTTACTGAACAGTACACTTGTCCGTGGCGTATTGGAATTCAAACAATATACGTGCAGAACACGTGATTCTAGAGAGTGAATAAAGGCCTAAGGAATGATTGGGCTTCCTATAAGAGCATATATAGTCGTCAAAGGTAAAAAAATAGCAAAATGTAGAAAATAGATATAACAAAGTGGGATTTCTTGCAGTCATCAAATGCTATAATATAGCAAAGTTGTACAAAATTTCGGACGAAACTTGAAGTTCTCAAGTTTCGTCCCTTTCAAAAAATTATATTTTAATATTTTTTTTGGGTTGAATTGAATATTTTAATAATTTAAATTAGCAGATAAAACTTAAAGTTTCGTCCAGCTAAAAATTATATTTTTTTCCCTTTTGGGTGTTAGTTTTGGATAAGCCCATAGAAAATCATATGAGTCAATCAATAATCCACTGAAAATTTAACGGTGCCAATCTATAATCCATAAGAAATCATATAAAAACCAATGCATAGAATCCTAAAAAAGCCAAAATTTTGAAAAAAAAACAACCGGACGGAACATGAAGTTCCATCTGTTCTTTTTTTCGACCTTTCCTGCGTTTTTCAATTAAAAAAAAAATCTAATTTCGGACAGACGAAACTTTAATTTTCGTCCGATCACCAAAAAAAACGCTGCAGTATTTGGGACGAAACTTGAAGTTTTCTCCTGTATAATATGCATATTGTTATATCCTCTCTCATATATAGAAATCTACTGTAGCGTTTATGGCAAAATATGCATAAATAGAAAATGACTACAGCAATCGAAATGCTAAAATATGCATATTATGTAAATATAGAAAACGACTGTGGATGCTCTATAAAGCATTGTACTGGTCGGAATTGTACCAATCGTGCTAATTGTATAAGTTCTTTATTTTTGTTATTTTGGTACTACTTAGAGTATATGTAGTCGTTGGCTATTTACCCTAAATTTTTAAAAAAATAGAAAAAAATCTATTGTAGTCGTTGGCTATATGTCTAAAATTTGGGTTTTGGATGAATAGTGGCCTGCTATATTTGGCAGAAGATATATGATTTTGAAAAAAATAGCCAACGAAATATGATCTTTCGTCCCTTTAATTTTTTTTTTTTTAATATTGGACAGCGAATCATTTCTCGTCCCATCTTTTTCTTTTTAAACGATCAGACGAGAAATTATTTCCCGTCCGATCGGTTTAAAAAAAAATTCGATTGGGACGGTAAATGATTACCCGTCCCAAAAAAAATCCAAAAAAATATGATGTGCCGTCCCTCTCTTTAAAAAAAATAATTAATTCTTTATTGAATTATATATATACCTCCTTCTCAAACGTTCACATTTCCTCCTCCAATGGCTGTTTTATTCAAAGAAAGCACAACGGCTATGAAAAAATCGACTAGCTATAAAATTCATCCTCACTGTGTGTGGTTTTCATTTGATTTCCAGACAAAATTTTAATCAGTCTACATTCAATTCTCCCCCAATATTATTTTTTGCATCTTTCCCTACCTCCTTATTTCGGTGTTTGTTAACCAATTTCATGGCGAATCGCCCTAATAGAGGTCGGGCATACTTCGCTATTGAAAATGTTATTTTGGCTCAAAGCTGGGCTGCTATCACCCAAGATCCGTTGATCGGTAGCGATCAAACCGGAACACAATTTTGGGATCGCATTTATCTTACATTTATGAGTCTCTTAGGCACTACAACCGATTGAACAGCAGGCTCCTTTTCCAGTCGATTCTCAGCTATTTCAAAAGCAATTGTTTTGTACAGTGCGAAGTTGAGCAGTGTCACCAATAGAGCGGCAAATGGTATTACAGAGGCATATAAGGTGTGTATTATTTTTAATGGAGTGCATTAAGAATTTATTGTTTTTAAAAATGCTATTACTTAATCTAGATTAATTAATTTTGATAGGTACGTGATGCTTGAATGGAATACATGTAAATAGTTGGAAAGCCCTTCAAATTTGAAGAGTGTTACGAAATTCTTAAAGATCAACCAAAAGTTTCCTTTCATACAACTCATGTCTTTGAACCAGTCCCGAGTTCTCAATTCGGGGAAGGTGGTAGTACAACACGTTCACCCACAACCGTCGACTGGGATTCCGATGTACTAGTTGAGGTCAATGCACCTACACCACTCTCTGGACCACCTGGCCGAAGAGCGGAGAAGAGAAAATGAAAGTGGACCATCGAATCATCCGATTTTGCTGCAATAGTTGAAGAGACGAAATATTTTAACTCTTTTTATAAAGCGACGCAGGAAATGAGGATGACGATGAAGCAAAGACTACGAATTGAAAGAAAGAATGGAAGAAGATTGCATAATGAGTATGGATCTGACTAGCTTACCTGAAGGTCAACGTTATTAATTCATGTATCGACAAAATGATATAATGCAAAAAATATGCTACCATCCGGGATAAAGTGTATATGATTATTAATTATTATATGCTGTCGTATCTTCTCTTTCATATTAATTTGCTTCTAAATAAAAAAAAAATGTATTAGTCTTCTATTTCATGCATATTATATCTTGTATTCTATTATGTTGTAATATGAAGAAGAACAAAACATTGAAACGTTGACATTTTTATTGAAATCACAAAAAAGTTGATTAATTGAAACAAAAGTCACATAAAATAATATATTGAGATACACATATCATGAACACTAACATTTTTTTGGCTAATCCTCATCATTTCCATATTCGTTCCAGCTATGTTTGACCAAATCATTTTGAAGTACATGATGCCTTTGTTTATCATGTAGTTGTACCGTACATGTCGTTCGACCTGCACGCTCTGTTGGTCTAGACCTATTAGGTACTATGAAAGTCGAGTCAGCATGTTGGTCGTATTCATACTCACAAATCCCTTCTTCCCTTTGGTCTTCAACAATTATATTGTGTAATATGATACACGTTTTCATAATATACGCGAGACTATCACCATCCCAAAGTCTAGCTGGACCTCTAACAATAGCAAATCGTGTCTGTAATACCCCGAAGCGCGTTCAACATCCTTTTGTGCTGCTTCTTGCATTTGGGCAAATTTCTTCTTTTTCGGTGTATCTGGGGCAGAGTAAATCAATTGACGATAACAACGATCACCAAGATACTAAACACCCTATAAGATAATTAGAAGTATAGAACATTTCATTTGTGGTAGGTGGATAATAAAACAAAACATTGGAATAAATATACAAATATGTAGGTTAACATGTGTCGTAAAACTGAAAAACAACTTGGTGATGAGACATGATATTAGCTAGTATAATATCATGCTCACCCTTATATGAAGATCCCAAATATGGTTGCCATATAATAGATGCCGAAGTACGCATCTCCAATTGATATAAGGCTACAGAAATATTGTATCTAACCTGATCTGTTCTTCGATGCTCCAATTCACAGCGATTCTAACAAGAGATTTTGGGCCGTTTGTCAGCGGCCGACAATGTGTCCATAAGATTTTCCGTAGCTGCACTTATTGAAACACATACATGTGTATATTCATAAGCCCAGTACTGAGATTACAAAGATCTATTAGTTTTGAATATGAAATAAATAACATTTACGATTACACTTAAGAAAAAAAAGATTTTAATATTGGATACCTCGAGTACTTGTCATGAGCCGTTGAAAGACTTCACTTTATTTCTGGAACAAGAATCCAGAGACATATATAACAATGCCAAAGCTTAACTATCCCAATCAAATGTGCCCACTATAGTAAGATCTTCAAGGGCTGCAAGCCAACCACACCTTACAACTGAAGCAACATTGGAGAAAAGAAATTCACTAAAAAAGTACTAAAAGAATGCGCGAGCAACCGTCATGGCTTTAATGTTGTCAGTTTTGGCTTCCTCAATCACACTGCTGTGAAAATATTTCTTCAGAAATGAACATTGTATTCCGTGAGACTTCCAATCATCGACAGTTAGTTCAGGAAAGAAGCGGGTCTGAACTAATTCAAAGGGATACTCATCGTCCTTCTACGGTAGTTCATCACTGTTTCCGATAGATATTCCATTAGCATCGCCCAATCCAACAGGGTGAATCCCATCTCACCGCATGGCAGATGAAATATGTGAGTAGTGTCCCACCATCTCTCAATCAAGGCCTCGACAAGCTTGTGAGATAACTTCTCGGTATCAATTGTGAAAAAAATGCTGCCAACTTGCATTATCAATTATTTTTTTGACTAGTGGGACACGAGAACATATTTTGTATGCTATGATTGGACCAGTCCAACTTCCCCAAAATGCACAAAATCCACCGTAAGATATTTAAGTAATATGCTTACAAATATGAGGCCGGTCGTCGACTGCTCGTTTCCACATTGTCGAATCGCTTAAATCCATATCTTGAGTATCCGATTCAGGTTGTTTACTTGTATTGCCATGATCTGAACTGGCTTGAATCTTTGATTTCATCCTACCAATAAATCTTCAGATCAACATTATATATGAGATATGTTATTTTGGAGAATGGAGTAAGATTTAAGCAAAAAAAGGAGTTGGAACAGAGGAGAAGTAGTTGTTCTGACTGAATGAGTGTTAGATGAAATTTATAGTGTGAGAATAATGTCGAAGGGAAATTTAGGAATGAAAATAAAAACAAAAAAAGATGAAAAAAGAGAGATGAGAAATGATGTGCCGTTTGTTTTTTTTTTTTTGAATTTATCTAATCAGACGAACTGCGATTATTCGTCCTGTGATTGGATTTGGCTCAAAGGCTGGGACGAGGGATGATTCCCCGTCCCCTTTTTTTTAAAAATTCGACGGATGCGTTCGAAATTTTTTTTAAAAAAAATTCCGTGAGACGGGAAATCTTTTTGATTATTTAAAAAAAAAATTCAACAGTCAAGAATTCACACATCGTTCGTTCAATTTCTAATTTCATTTTTTTGGGAGGAAAAATTATCTATCGTCTATCGATTTTAATGTTTGAAAACCCAAAATTTGGGTTTGAACGACTGCATCACAAACCTAAAAATTCTATTCTTATCATTGTCTTCCGTCGAGCATCCACCGCAAGCCAGTCGTCGCCTGCCATGCCCTACCGCCACTGTCCCTCACCCTCCCGATCGCCGGCTCACAGTGATCACCATCCCACTTGTAGACCCCTACAGTTGCGCTCCAATGCCCCGCCTCCTCATCGTCCACCCGTCGTCCTCCTTACCCTCCTTACCCGTCGTCCATCCGCAGATTTAACACTTGCCCTCCTTACCCTCCTCGACTTCCCACCCATCGTCGTGAAGCTTGATCAGATTAGATCCGTTCGATCCAGATCCGTTTTTTGTTGATGTTGAAGATCTAGTGTGTTGAAGATCAAAATTTTGTTTGCTGTTTGTTGAAAACTTGGAACTGTTCTTGACCAAGTTGTGTCGTTTGCTATTGGTTGCTGAAGATCAGATCCGTTGTTTTTCTTGTGCCGCTACCATGGGACAAACTGATGGAACTGAGAAGAGAATTGGACTCGCCTCTACATTAGTTACAACTGCAGGTAATGATGGTAAGGTATTTAATATTTATGCCTCTGTTATGAATAATGCATGGATAATTGATTCGGGTGCTACCAACCATATGACTTTTGATTCTAGACAAATTTAAAATTTTCAACCATCCACCAAATCAATTGTGTCCACTGCCAATGGTGATCCTGCCACTGTTACTGGTGAGGGTACCATACCTCTCACAAACAACCTAACCTTAGATACTGCCCTAGTTGTGCCATCCTTGAATTTTAACATATTATCTGTTGCTCAAATAACTACCTCCTTACATTGTATTATAGTCTTTTAGCCTTCACATCGTGTGTTTAAGGATATTCGGACTCGCAAGATGATTGGTTATGGGGTTAGACACGGAAAGCTCTATTACCTAGATTTAGAATATGAAAGTTCAAGCAAGTTAACTCAAGCTATAAGTGTGGAAGGATCCGAAGATAAGAAGAAGAAATCAGATATTTGGCTATGACATCGATGTCTAGAGCATGCTTCTTTTGGTTATTTGAAGAAATTATTTTCAAGTTTATTTTTCAAGTTGGATATTTCTGCCTTTCAGTGTGATGTGTGTGAACTCGCAAAACGTCACCATGTCTCTTTTCCTCCAAATCCAAGTAGAAGCTCTCTTCTATTTATGATTATTCATTCTGATGTTTGGGGTCCATCCAAAACCACTACATTTGGAGGAGCCAAATGGTTTGTGACATTTATTGATGACTGTACTCGTATGACCTAGATTTGTTTGATGAAGTCGAAAAGTGAAGTTATTGGCTTATTTCAGAAATTTCACAAGCATGTTATGATTCAGTATAAATCACAGATTCAAGTTCTTAGGAGTGATAATGACATAGAGTACCTGAGTTCGAATCTGCAATAATATTTGGTGGAACATGAAATTGTTCACCAGACTACATGCTCATATACACTTCAACAGAATGGGATTGCAGAAAGAAAAATAGACACTTGCTTGAGGTGGTCCGTACTTTTCTTATTCATGGAAATATGCCACTCATTTATTGTGGGGAAGCTGTAACCCCTGTTTTCCCAAAAAAGTATTTTCTGTGTATTTCCTGTATTTAAAATCTTTGTAAATTATTTTTTCCGCTCTCAGATTAATTTTGTTAAATTGTATTATTGGATCTACTATTAAAATCTATTTTCGATCAATAATTGTATTTGTAACTATTTTGTATGATTTTATATTTTAATACAAATCTTATTATTGTTATTGTCATTACTATTATTATTTTTATTGTTATTGTTTTTAATATTATTATTAGTATTTCTATGAAAACCTAATTGTATATTTTTATTAGTTATTGTATTTTACTAATACCCAAAACCCATCTTTACTTTATTGGATTTCTTTTTAAACCCAACTATCCTATTTTAATAAAACCTTATAATCCATTAGCACTTAACCCCATATCCAATTTAAACCCATACCCTAATACCTAACCCATAACCCGTTACCAAGCCCGTTATACACAACCCCTACGAAACCATTAAACCTAACCCTATTCTAATCTATCAGCCGTCACAATCCAATACACCCTATTATAAAAACCCCTTCTTATGACTGTTCATCTTCTTGAGAACCCATGTTTTTCCCTTTCGCCGTTCGTCTCTCATGTCTCTCTCCCCACCTATTCGTCTTCCACCTCTTCCCGGTCACCTCTCCCCTTCGGCCCGTCCTCCTATGCCTCACCCGACCGCCCTCTCAACCTTCCCTGCGGTAGCCCAGCATCCCTCGACGTCCCTCAGTCGACGCGCAGGCAGACGCAGCAGGACCCGAACACCCTGCAGTGACCCCTCCCTGACTCCGCTCTCCCTCCTGTCGCACCTCCGCGACAACAGCTACAGTGCCACCCTGCAGTGCGCGTCGCCTCCTGACCACCTGCAGCCAGCAAGCCGCGACAGCGAGCTTCCCTCGCTGTCCATCTTTGCTGCTCTACCATTCGCACACCCCGAAGGTTCCCTTACCCTCGTGTGTGTGCGTGTGCTGTTTGTTAGGTTGCAATCATAGGATTTGCGGTGCGAGTGTATTAGTGGTTGTGTGGCTCGATAGCTGGGTTGTTTCTCGCAGTTGTGCTCGTTGGGTTTCGTAGTTCGTGTGGTTTTCATTCATTCATGGGTGTTTGGAGCGTTGTTGTGTTCGTCGGTCCGTTGGGTTCGTTGTCGCAAGTTCAGTTCGTGCTTTCCATTCTCTAGCGTTCGTTGTCGAGAATCCATTCCCGTTATTCTTGATTTTTGGCGTTCTTCATCTTCGGTTAAGGCAAGTAACTTGTACTCCAATTCATTTGTTTGATACAAGTCAAAAAAATACCACCTATAGTGTAGTTGGATCTAGAGACGACTCTTGTTTATGTTATCTTTGATGAGTTTTGTCTCTATTGTGAAAACTTGACCATAGTTGCCTCACGACACAATATGGACATGAATTAAATTAGGTTTTACCCGTTCTTGATTTGGATCATGTATGTGAGATTTTTGTGAGAATTCGTGATTTGGGTGAGACCCATGTGATATAATTGGATTGGACATGCTAGATACCCTAAAGTAGGATGTTTGGACACTTGGTAGACTCGATTTCATGTTTGGATGTGTTTGGATCAATTTTCATGAATCTATGTTGATTTTGTTCATAAGGGAAAAATTTGTATTTTGTCGCTGTTCTGTTTTGTTGCTCTTTTGGACTGTCTTGAAGTCAGTAACTTAATTTCGCTATAAAACATGAGTTTTAGAGAATTTTGTCTATTTTCAAACCCCTCTGACCTTGCTCGATTTCGTTTTCGTATGAGTGCGTTATGACTGTTTTACTACAGCGGTGTCGACATTTTCCATATTTTGTTTTTCGATGATTTTGATGACTAAATGATTTTGATACTAATGTTACATATATTATTTTGACCCAAAACTTTGGCCAGTGTTCTTTATCTAGTTAGGGATTACCCAGAATTTTGGAGGATTTTATTGATGCGTTTTAGATGTCATTTCATGCTCGTTTATGAAAACTATAATTGTTGTATTTTGCTCGCTGTTCTGTAAAGAACCTTATTTTCACTATGACTCCTTTTACTGTATGAAAAATGGTTGTAAAATATGAAAGTTAATATATTTTGTCTATTTTCATCTCCCTTTGGTGGAATTGGATTTCGTTTCACTGGTTGCAAGATATCGTAGTTTTCATACAGCAGTGTTGGGAATTCCAGATTTGCCAAACTACTGTTTCTTGACGTTTTCTTATTTCCGATGACTGATAAAATTTTACTGGAAAATTTTGAAACCTTATATTTAGATACTGGATATATAGGGGAATACCCCAGATTTTTCGTGGATTTATTTATTGAGTTTTCATGCTGTTTTCCTGTTCTTGAATTCGTTTTCCTAATTTCTGGCTAAACTATTTTTCGTATTCGAATCAGTTTTGAGCTATGTTTTTGTGAATTAATATATGACTTATTTGTATGCACTGGATTCGGGTGGAAGTCTATTTTCTAGATTCTCTGACGGATTCAGATTTGAATTTCTGTAGTAACGGGAATTACTGTTTTAGTACTGTACTATCATGCTGTCCTGAATATGAACATACACTGTTTTGCACGTTTATGTGACTGTCTATCATCTATGCATGCTTATTTGTCACCCTAGACCTGATACTGATTATACTATGTTAGTTTGACACTGTTTCATGCTTATACCTACCGGTTTGAGAATAATATTAAATAATCAAGCCGGGGTTTTAATGGAAAAGATCTAGTAGTGGATAGTGCAGAAATGTGTACTCGGAAGGAGACTTGTGTTTCCTGTATGACATGTTACCGATCAAGTTTACCGATCAAGTTAATTTCTGTTACCGATCAAGTTTACTAATCAAGTTACCAATCAAGTTTACCGATCAACTTAATATTCAGTTACCAATCAAGTTTACCGACCAAGTTCTGTGATTCTGTGACTTGTCCCCGAGTATACTGCCCTGTATGATCCCCTATGAAATCTAAAATGAAATTGCATTGACTGTAGCAAACATGTAGTAAAAGGATGGATGCTTGAAGTGCTACCTGGATAGCAATAACTACAAGACTTGATACATGATACTTGAACATGATATATGCTTGCTTGACACTGGACTACATGATACTTGAGACTTGAAACTTGACACTTGACACATGTTTACAGAATACTTGCTCCCTTGACATTTGATATATGCCACTTGTACCTATTCACCTTACTATGCTAGTTGTTATATTTTGACATGTGATTAGTTAGTTTTCCCCATGTGCTTGTATCCTACATTATAAGTGGTCCGTAACTTGCAATTGACAGGTACTTGATTTTTCCTTTCCTTCTTCCCTGCATTCGTTGAATTGCAGATTTTGGAGAACAAGTTCCAGATGGTATTGGTGACATGAAGTATTAGTGCTGGGTCTTGCTATGATTATTCTTTGTAGTTGCTTGAACAATAATTGTATTCATGTATTTGGATTTATTCTTGTATTTAGGTAATGTGACCCAGGATTTATTGTGTATTTCAGATCATGACTATTTGAGATTAATATATTTTATTTCTAGTATTCTTGTTGGTATTTGGTTCATATGTGCATGTGGTTGACTCTTCTGGCTTCCGACTCTGATTATATTGTGATATATTGTAAAGATTCCTGAACAGCTTATGGATGATGAAAATCATTCACTGGGCCAATGTTACGTGCTCGTATTCTGTATTTTTGGGAAGCGGGGCGTGATAGAAGCCCTTGCTTCTGTTGCATACTTAATCAACCGAGTTCCCTCTAGTATCCTAAACTTCCTCACACCATTTCAAGCATTAACTGAAGCTGTGAATGCACCAAAAATCGCAACTTGCCACCTCCTGTGTTTAGGTGTGTTGCATTTGTTCATCTTCATCAACATGAACACAATAAGTTAACTCCATGAGCTGTCTGCTATGTTTTCGTGGGATATGCACAGAATAAGAAAGGGTATCGGTGCTATCACCCACCAACTCAAAGGATGTTTGTGACTATGGATGTTGTGTTCCATGAAGATGAGATGTATTTTTCTTCTTCTACAGCTGAACTTCAGGGAGAGTACAAAAGTGAAGTTCAGACTCTTGGGTATGATGAAGTAATTACCAGTCAGAACGAACAACTGGATATAAATAATGGCGAACACTTAAATGAAGACCTAGCAAGGGAAGAAGACCCTCATGAAGAAGTGCAACCAAGGGAAGAAGATCCTCTTGAAGAATTGCAACCACTACAGAATTTTAGTGAGAGTGAACCATCAGAACCCCAGAACCAATCATCATCGTTGTTCGAAGCTCCTAGAAGAGAACTCCCGCATCGTACTAATAGAGGTATTCCAAAACTCACTTATGAACCTGATCCCACTAGTAACGTCAAATATCCCATGAGTAATTATGTAACGCCCCGAATCCCAAATACACTGAATTCGAGATGTTCTACCGGATCTTTTCACTTTCTTTAGTACAATTTTACAGGGAAATTAAAACTTTTCATCTTACATCAGAGTTTACATCAATATTACATTTTTTTTTTGCACAGCGGAAATAAAATACAACAATTAAATAAATGTACAACAACATGGTACAATCTTTCAGCATCCATTCATCTTTAACATGTCATTTACCTGCATATAAGACTGTGGGTACGTCAGTTTATTCAACCGACGAACATTATACACGGCCATCCTCTCTATGCCGGAAATAGTATAACTCACCTTTTCATATTTAGCAAACACAAACTTGTCACATTTCAAACTATAGGGACTACCCTATTGATGTCGTGTTGTGATTGTGCGCTTAGTCCTTAATGCATTTGTTTATGTTACATGACACTAATGCGCACTTGTTCGGATTCTATGCATCCCATACTACATAGGTCCGAGGGCAAGCCCTTATTCGTTCTTCATCTTTATAGGGTTCAATTCCTCGTTATGTCTTAATCTACTACTGTAATTACGGTAGTGTCTTAGATGTCCTATGATCAATGAGCCCATGTCCAGGCAGCCTGGAGGGGAATCCCACGCACTGACACGACGCATCGAGCAGGCAACCTATGGACAATTCAGCCTCCGCCATGGAACAATGGCACCACCCATAGCCACTCGAACACCCCACGAGCATCGCCACCGGGACGATAATTCTGGAGTAGCGCTCACGCCATGTCTTGACGCATCAAGCAGGCAGCCTGTGGATCGCTCTCACACCGCTATCCGATGGCCCCCATACTCATGTTTTTCTTCTACTTTCATCACGTCTTCACTATGTGCTAATCCTTAGTTTAATTAAAAATCATGAACAAAAATTAATCTCTAGAGTTAGCCTCTCCACTAACCGGACTTATTCATTCATTTCAACGTGACCAACCTTGGTCTAATTTCATTTCATTTCATTTCATTTCTCAATGCCGGGGGAGACTTAGCTACTCTATTTCAATTTTCATTTCACAATCTTCAACTCATAAATTTTCCATGTTGAGTTCTCATACTTACATGTATATTCTCTTTTCAATTCATGATTTTCAATTTGTTCACAAGTCCATCATTGCACATAAATTTGCATATACTTTATCAATCATCACATCACATTAATTCCACATTACCAAACAATATGCACACTTCATATTGTTCCACAAATGAGAAATAATTGCATCATGTCACACAACCACATTTCTTTTTGCCAAATCAACTCTTAATCCTTTATTTCACTTATTCCTTTAAGTTATAATTTCATATCAATAATCCATATAGAACCATATGTCTATTTATGCATTTTAACTCCAAATCATAGTTAAATTCATTCAAATAATTCCCAAACCATTTTTAGAAAGTCCCTTACATTTTTAGGAGAATAACCATATTTTTTTCATATTTTTTGGACACTTAAAAACCCAAAAAAAATAAATTTTCCAATCTTGCCGATAGCAAGATTCGAACCCAGCACGCCACCGACAAAGCCCAAGGCTCAGACCACTAGGCCGGTTTGTGCCACAGTATAAAACACGACTGAGAGCTATAAATGCTCTCGGTTCGCTGAATGGATTGTTTTTAAAAGAAACCAAACAAAACATGGTTGATCATGGGGTTCGAACTAGTCACGGCAGAGAACCCAACGCAACACAGTGACCACTTGAGCTACATGCTCAGGTTGTTACAGTGTGCGTTAAACTCCTTTTGGACCAATTCTCACTGTTATAAAAAATGTTTCGGTGTTCAACTAAACTTTGTTTCTTATTGCTTTTGTAAAAATTACTGAAAAACTCCAGATCAACTTTCATTCACATGAATTTCATATCAGTATGATAAAAATAATTTTTGTACTAATAAAATATATTTCTTCACACAAACCAATGGATTATTCATTAAAACTACTATATTTTTCATTTTCGACATTGCTTAGCAATTGGTCTTCTAATCTTTTTATTCAAATTTTCTTATAATAATTTACTGTTATTAACTTTTTATTCAACATACACATATATTTTGAATTTGTCCATGCCCATATCAACATAAAGGTCTATTTAGCACAACTCAACTACTAACTTTATGAGTGGTTTTTTTTTGATGATAACAAAGTAGTTTCATTAATCAATCTATGTCACAATGTATATAATCACTTATCAATTTGCATAATCACATCTCAATCATTCAAGAAAGTCACTCTTTTCAAATTAAAGTGTGCTCTTTCTTAATCAATTCCATGTTTCAATTTTACAATTAACAAGCGTTCTTATTGGAAATTTTCATGCATCATGTCTCAATATCATACTAGCAACATTCTTAAGGGAATTTAACCACTATCATTCATTCATGCTAATAATCATGGAGAATTTTACACACCATTTAATTTAATACTAGAATCACATACAAGTTAATCACAACATTTCAATCAATTCATAAACTAACTTCTCAATTAAAGTGTGTTCTTATTAGTATTTTTCATGCATCATTTTGATAGTTAAATCTAGCATAGATCCCTATATTAGAAATATGAAAGGTTACCCACCTTGTATGGAGAGAAACAAACACCAAAGCAACAACTCCTTGCAACAAGATGCACCTCCTCCTAGACGATGCGCGCACAAGCTCCACGAACACCAAGCAAACCGAATGCTTCTCCTAGTGATGGCCGGCCTCTCCTCCAAGCAATCCCACACAAACACTCACCTTTTTTTTAACTCACACTATTATTAAAATAAGACTATAGTTTGGAAAGATATAATTGCATATGAATATAGCCATGAGGGGGGGGGGGGTATTTATACTAGAAATCAAGTGAAATGGAGGGCTAGGATTGACTAGTTGGTTGAAAGATGGAAGGCCAAGATTAGAGTAGGAGTTATAAAAACTACCCACATCCACATAACCACCTCCATGAACACCATGACCAATTTCAAAACTCTCTCCAAAAGAAAATGCCAACCAGCCAAGAAAAGGTGTGCAATGCACGTGTACGTGTAGTGCACGTGCATGCAACTAGGCCTAAAAATTGTACATTTTAATTTTGTATAAAAATAAAATAGTTATAAAATAGTCTTCTACACGACAAGTTTAAATAAAAAGAAGATTAATCCATGGGCTTTATTTTGGGCCAAAATTGTTATTAAAATAAATAAAATAAAATACATTTTGGGCTTTAAGAAAAAAGGCCTTTTCATTAAATTAAAATAAGGCTTTCTATTTATTAAAGAAAAGGGATTTTGTATAAAATAACTTGAGAACACATATTTAAATATTTATACACATCTAAATAAAAATAATTCAACCAAAATATTGCACGTGCACACTACGTGCAAAATAAAATAATTTTTCATTAATTGAAAAATCAGGGTGTTACAAATTATGTATTCACTCACCGCTTGTCGGAATCAAATAAGTCATTTGTAAATCAATTATCTACTGTATCTATTACTAACAGTGTTCATGAAGCTCTTACTGATCCAAGGTGGAAAGCAGCTATGGATGAGGAGATGAAGTCCTTGAAAAAAAATGAGACTTGGAAGATAGTCAAGCTGCCAGCAGGATGCAGATGGATTTATACGGTGAAGTATAAGTTTGATGGTTCAATAGAGCGATACAAAGCAAGACTGGTTGCCAAAGGGTATGCTCAAACGTATGGGATTGATTATGAAGATACATTCGCACCTGTGGCAAAATTCAATACTGTTCGAGTCCTACTGTCACTTGCTGCAAATCTTGACTGTCCGTTGGAGCAATTTGATGTGAAGAATGCATTTTTGCATGGGAAATTGACAGAAGAGGTTTATATGGATCTTCCACCAGGGTCAAACAGACCAGTCCAACATAGCAATAAAGTATGTCGTTTGAAGAAATTATTGTATGGACTTAAGCAGTCGCCAAGAGCTTGGTTTGGGAGATTTACAAAATTAATGAGGATATTCGGATACTATTAGAGTAATTCAGATCATACTTTGTTCCTTAAAAGGAAAGAAGGTAAAATTACTGCTCTCATTATTTATGTGGATGATATGATAGTAACTGGAGATGATCCTGAGGAGAGAAAGGCATTAAAGAACTACTTGTCACACGAGTTCGAAATGAAAGATCTTGGCTCTTTGATATACTTCCTTGGTATTGAAGTTTCTCGCTCAAGAAAGGGGATATTTTTGTCTCCAAGAATGGATGCTCTTGATTTATTAAAGGAAACTAGAATTTCCGGATGTCAGCCGATTAGTACACCGTTAGAAGAAGGGCTGAAACTGTGCAACGAAGCTGATCATGTACCTTGTGATAAGGAAAGATATCAAAGATTGGTTGGATGACTGATGTATCTTGCACATAAGCGGCCAGGTTTGTCATATGCTTTAAGTGTGGTAAGTCAGTTTATGCATGCGCCTCGGGTACAACATATGGATATGGTGATGAGAATTATGAGATATATTAAGTCTGCTCCAGAAAAAGAGGTCTTATTTGCAAAACATGGTCACTTGAAGGTTGAGGCATATACTGATGCTGATTGGGCAGGATCTATAATTGATTGGCGCCCCACTTCAGGATACTTCACCTTTGTAGGAGAAAATTTAGTTACATGGAGGAGCAAGAAGCAAAATGTTGTTGCGCGCTCTGGTGCAGAGGCTGAGTATCGCGGAGTAGCTTTAAGTATAGCGAAAGCTTTATGGCTGAAACTCTTGTTGCAGGACTTAGGCTATAGTCCGAATGAACATATGAAAGTGTATTGTGATAGTCAAGCAGTGTGTGATATTGCAGCTAACCCGATTCAGCATGATAGGAAGAAACATGTAAAGGTGGACAGATTCTTCATCAAAGAAAAAATAGATGAGAAAGTTATTGAGATATCGAAAGTGAAGTCAAAAGATCAGCTCGCAGATATCCTAAACAAAGCAGTTGTGAATCGGCTCTTCTTGAAATTTGTTGACAAATTGGGTATGTTCAATATCTATGCACCAACTTGAGGGGGAGGGGAGTGTTGAAATATAGTATTTGTATATTCTGTTTCCTAATCTATAGAAAACAGATTCCTCAAATCTCTCATCTCTCCAATCTTCTCTCAATCTCCTTTCTTCTTCTCCAAAAATGTAATTCTTATATATAGATGTATATAGTAGAGAAATAAAACATAAGAAATAACAATTATTTTCCCCCAAATCTGTTTTCAACATCTGCGTTGGGGTTTGTGGTAAAGGCTAGTAAGATTTTTTGAACCCACCTTTTATTTTGATGTTTTGATATTTAACAAATATAAATTTGGATCTAATGACTCTAATTAAGTGTGTTGGTTTTGAGTATTAGAGCCATAATAGAAGGTTGGATGGAATGGTGTAGTAAAAGTCAACTCTGTTTGATGGAACTCAACCTTGGTCTCTCTCGCAAACTCAATACAAAGCTTCAATTAAAGATGTTCAAGTGTCAAATAAAAATGTCCAACTCTTTAATTGGAAGACTCAAGCTAAACTAGGCGTTTTGGTGATGATACATGATAGAGTAATGCTAGAGCCACTACCAATTTCACTACCATTTCCTTCACTACCTTAGGTGGCATACTCCTATTGGAGAGTTCTCCCACCTACTCTATCATTTTCTACCTATTGGGGTGTGCCACCTAAGGTAGTGAAGAAAATGGTAGTGAAATTGGTAGTGGCTCTAGCATTACTCTACATGATATAATCCAGTTACTTACCACGTGTCATCTAATTTTCAGGATTCATTTATAATGCTTTCACTCTTTCTACTCTAAAAAAGTATCAAAATTATTCAAAATGTTGTTTTCAAAAGGTTATAAGGTCTTGTAAATTGAATTCCAGCAAACACATCTAAATTTCTATGAAGGTTTATAATTTTTTGAATCATATACTTGTTGGTCCCAAAATGCTCATTCGTGGGTGTTACAAAGAGATCACTTGGGGCAGACTGTGTGTTCCAAAATGCTTCCTCTCTTTAAATGTTACAAGGGTTTATTTTTAAGCAGGATTCGATGCTTCTGGTGATTGCGGACTAAGCCACTATTAATTTTATAACGGAATGCACCAAGAATACCTTTGATAGTGACGACAATTGATTTACAAGCTTTAAATATCTATATATTGATTCAACAATTTTTATATATACAAACTTATGGCATGACTACCCTTATATTAGGGTTTTGGCTTGTTTTTGAGGAGCAACCCGCATAAGTGGGTCGTAATAAGGTTCACATGAGTCGAAATCACTATATGTAAATAAGAGGCTAAATGTGAAAAAAACCTCGTGGTAAGGTACTAAGATCAGTTTGAAGTGACGTTAAGGGAATCATCCATGTTTGTTTGATGGTAAGGGGTTCATCCAATATGTTATATGTTTGATAATGATGAGCGAAAAACCCATATCTGGTTATCTCATATGGGTTCTGATTCTGTGAAAACATACCTGAAATCACTCAAATTGACGAAGAAAAGAACACCCAAAATAGATATATTTAACCCCTTACAGAGTCAAGCCCGCTTGACCGGGAACCACTGTAACACCCCGCAAAATAAAATACATTATTTAAAATTATTAATTATTTTCAATTTAATTGATTGATTATTTGTTACAACCCGGATTTTCATATGAATATATGTATGTTTTGTTAAGCACTAAAATGCTATGGTTATTTATTTATTTTTCTTTTTGAAGCTTTTAGTATGGAATTAACTCCTATGCTTCAACTAGACCCGATTAAATCCGAGTTAACCCTAGTTTAACTCAACACTTGTAGCGTACTATGGCATGTAACAAAAAAAAAAAGACTTGTGCACATGCGCAAGCCCAAATCCGGCTAAGTTTTGAGAGGGAAAAGAAGGAGGGAAAGAGAATTAGGGTTAGGGTTTTGAACTTAAATTTGACTCATGATGAGTTCTTCTCCACTCCTACACACCACCTCCAATCTCTCCCAATGCAACCCTCTCACTTTCTCCCTCCCCCCTCTCTCAAAAATCCATCCACATTCATTCCCCATCCCCTATTAAAATACCTTCATCTCATCCTAGCTCCATTGCTCATCTTTCCCTACAATTAAGCCATCTTCTACACCTCTAAACCTTACCCTCTACACCCTAGCTACTGATTTGGGAGGAGATAAACCAAGGAGAAGGAGAGAAACCAAGGAGAAGAAGAGAAGCCAAGGAGGAGGAACCAAGGAGCAAGAAGGCTAATCAAGGAGCTAGGAGCGTGTAGGATCTATCTTTTCCATCAAACTCATCCAGGTGGGTATTTCTAACCTTATGTTTTTATGGTTGAATGGTGTTTGTGATGACTGAAAAATGACATGCATGCCCTAAGAATGAACCTAACCAACTCGTTTTGTGTTAAGTAATCCAAACAAGAAAATCATGTTAAAAGACTGAATTTTTGTTGTCAGTCCATAGCTCATTGCATGAACTCTACATGGTATTTTGATCTGAAATTATTAGAGGATGATCATATAGGTGTCGTACACCTTCAGTAATTTTTACAGATTTTGTGATTTTTTGCTGCTATTAAAATAAAATGCTAACTTGCATGCTGGTTAGAAGAGAAAGAAACAGTTTTTGTTATTACTGTTGTAAAAGAATGACTTGTATCTTGATGCATGCTTATGGGAATGGTCTGAAATTTTAGTATGTCTCTTTTAAGTGTATCTAAGAACTACATTTCAAATTTCATGAGATTTGGAACACTGTATCTATGTCAATAAAATCATGCAAACTGAGCTAAATATTTTAGTAAACAGAACTGTTGTTGTTACTGCCCTATTTTTGGATGACATTCAAAAGGACGTAATTGAAAATCTACTGGGTAGAATTACATGAATTTTGGGATTGTTGTAACATCATGTGTCAGGTACTAGATTCTAAAATTTCATGACGATCTGACAACATATGCTATTTTAAATGAATTTTATCCCATGACTGTGTTGATCTGATCTGCTATTCTGGAAATCTGTATACTTGTGTTAAAGATGGACCCATAAGAGGATCTAAACGGCTTTATCTGAAGAGCCTTATAACTAGGAACTTTTAGTAGACACATAGAACTTTCTGGAATGACCAATAAATTTTGATTTGGACAAGTATTCGATTTTATATGATTTTTGCAAGCGAAGACAGAAACACAGTGAAACATAGAGCTCACTGGTTTGCACCATGTTCGTGAAGATGAGTTTGAACATGTACTTTACTAGCTTAGTGTTGTTGTTTGAGGTCAATAATCATGTTATAAGTGTGAATATGAGTTAGGACTTATGTTATCTATAGTTTCTTGCTAAGAGTAGCCCATAGTTGCTTGTAGACCCCAATATAGACAACATTGTTCAATGTTTTGAAGTAAAATTGTATTGGATGTTGGGGTATTATTGTAGACCACTTTGAGATGAAATTCATGCCCATTGGGTGCTTGTACTTGCTGTCTACCTTGAGTAGAAGAATGGGAGTGCCCGATCGCGATTTCTCAAAGAATCGGGACCGAGAATGACTCCGTTGTGACATAAATGCCAAATGTGTGCTTGTTGTTTGGACTTTGGAATTGTCAAATTTAGGGCTCTTGGAACCCTTTTTTGGGTATTCATGGGTTAGGACTTACTCCTAGTGTGGTGTACCATATTGGGGTACATTGGATTGAGTATTAAGACTCTAGGACTAAGTCTTGTTGACAAACCTAGGCGGGTAGAATAAGACCCGTGTCACATCGAATGCATTGGAGGAGATGACTCGTGCACCGACGTACTCACCGTGCATGGATGGATACCATGTTTTGTGTTTGGAGCTACCACTTTTCAAGGACTGTGGAGAGTTAAGTTTAGCAGGAGCTACTTGTTGGTCGGGCCGAGGTTGCGATCAAACTCCAAGCGTAGATGGCGGTTGCGGCAATCGATGGGGTCGATTCGTCGTGGGTTCGTGCCAAGTGTGGGCCGAGGCGGGACAACCCTTAGGCTGGACTAGAGGGTTAGTTGAGTCCTAGTGTGGAATGATTTGAGATCCATTATTGTTAAAGGTAGCTAACTCGGGAGAATCTACAAATGGAACTGAACTAGTTGATCATGTCAAGCTAAGTTGGTTACCAAGTTAGGGATTTGGAAATGGTGGATAGATCGCCTAGATAAGGGGATGGATGATATGAGATAGTTCTAGAGGTTCATACTTCTAATAATAAAAAGAAAAGAGAATTAGAGTTTGGCTAGAGTGATGGTTTTTTTAGTATTTGATCGATAAAACAAATCTTGAATTCAACCTTATTCTTGGAATGGGGTAGCTTTGATACTTGGGTAGGGCTAGATCGATTCTTGGTTGAATGTAAGGACAGGCACTAGCGAGGGTGTTCGCCTGTCAAGGGGACGCATGGCGTCATCAGGCCCGACCGAATCCTAGGTTCGTTTAATGCGGACATGGACCCCGAGCTGCTCTGGGGAGTCGGGAAGACTCAGTGGGGGCTCCGCTGTCTCGGCAAAAATGCCTTTATGATCCGTAACAACCTTTGAGGAGGTTTGGAGTGTTGACATCGTCTCGACTGCAAGTTCTGTTCTAGTGTAAGGACGAGTGTAGCAGAATTGGGAAAACTCTATATCCGTCAGGTCCTTTGTTGATCAACGTGGGTAGACGGATTAGACGATATCCCGGTGAGCTAGACTCTATCGGGAATTGCTCTAGTCACTCGCGGAGAGCCTTTGTGTCCATATATCAGCTTTTGGTGAGGTCTGGAGAGACGTAGATACAACAACGTATCGGGTAAGCCAATTTGATTACAGTCACGCAGGGAAAGCCTGCGACTGACCATGATTATAGTCACGCAGGGTAAGCCTGCGACTGGGATCCTGGGCATAGTGGATAAAACATGAGGATTGGACACCACTAATGACAGTAGTGACGGGTAAGTCGGACGACTACAGCCTCACCATCACTGGAATCAGAAACAGGAGAGAGCACAAGAGTAGGATGCATAACGGGGATCGAGCCCCATTAAACTGAAGAACGTCATTTGGTTGGGGGGTGTGTAGTATGGGATGCATATCTTTCAACCAAGCGTGCATTAGCTTTAGGAGCATGTGTGCATAGTTTGCATTAGATTAGGTCATGGCATACACCGACACTTGCTTGACACCACCTTTTTCTTTACATCAAATATTATTTGTGGTTGTTGAGGTTGGAATCGTTATATTATGGCGTAGAGAGAATAGCCGAATATAGCATTTTCGTCAGTTGTAATCAACTGACGTGCCCACAGTTATCAGTGCAGGATCGCCGACTTGGGATCGCGGGAAAGCTCTAGCAGGGGAAAGCGTCCAAGAGAAAGTTACTGTCCATGTAGCGCCCCGAATTTCTAATATAATATCTTAGAAAATTCGTGGCACAATTCTCACCATCAACTTCAATGTAATATTAAACAAAGTCAATACCAGTAAAATTTTAAATTTTCATTTCAATAATCATTTACATAGCACAGCGGAGTACAATACACCTTAAATCAAAATCTTTTTTCTTTACAACACTTTCTTTTATAATTACATAAGTCATTACATCACTTGAACTCAAGCATCCAAATCCGAGCTATAAGAAATCACCTGTAAATATGAGGCTAGAGATACCCCTAACCCCAAAACTAAAGGGGTCAGCCATAAAGGTGTGAGTGATATAAACAAGCAACATAAGTAAAGCATGGATTTATCAACAACAGAACATAACAAGAGTAAATGATATAGGAAATCACAAACGCGAAAAACACGAGTGAAGCTAGACTAAGTGTCAAGTGTAGAAAACAGGAAAACCACATGCGTGAAACCAAATCAAGAAAACACAATTCTATATGCTGACTCTCTAATCCGTACTTGTCGGAGTCTATGCATCCCACTCTACATAGGTCCGGTGCAAGCCCTTAACGTCTTCACATTATAGGGTTTAATCCCCCGCTATGCAACTAATCCTAACACGATGACTACTACGAGACAATGATACACTGTGAGTATTAGCCCATGCCCCGATAATTCCAAAGGTCAAACTCTATCCACAGATAATTTCGAAGACTATTTCACTCACACCTGGGAATCTTCGAGAATACCCCACACTGCAAGCAATGTCACCTCATCACATGAATACCACATGTGCGTTGCCTCGACCCCGATAATTTCGGAGATCAATCCCACACCACAGGTAATTCCAGAAACTATTTCACTCACACCTGGATAATTCAGGGGATTATCTCACACCGCAAGCCATACTGAGGTCCATAACCCATGTTCTCGTTCATCATATCACCACTAGTGCCTGTCCTTATCATTTAGGTTGTTATATTACTTTACGAATCTCCTAGAGTTGGTGTACCCTGCCGGACTTAACTCAACAACTGATCAACTAAAATTGCCTCAATAGGCCCAAATATAAATATCTCAACTGCCGGTATACTAGGGTCACACACACACCCTCTAGAGACTCACACTCAAATATCCAAACCAATCCTCCAACGTAAATTGTTCAGTTAAACCACTTGAAAACATATGTTCAGTAGAAGATAAAGTATAGAATAATAAGTTATAGATTAGAACATTTAGAGAATAAATCATTTGAAAGAACATTCAGAATATAAAGATACATCAGTATCAGTCGACTAATAATAAGTGTAAGTCGACTGTCCAGACAGAGAATTTCATGGTTTTAAGAAAATAATTCTAAGTGTTATAAGTCGACTATCTAGGGTCATAGGTCGACTGTCCAGAGAGAAAAATCCAATAATCTTTAAGAAAATAATTCTAAGTATAGCAGTCGACTGTCAAGGGTATAGGTCGACTGTCCAGAGAGAAAAATTACAATAACTTCGAGAAAATAATTCTAGGTGGTACCAGTCGACTGTAAAAGATCAGTCGACTGTCCCGAACTAACTTTTAAGAAAAACTAGAGAACATAGTAGCCGGGTCGTGTCGGTCGACTGAGAAGTCATGCCAGTCGACTGTCGACCTACAGACGACATAATTTTGGTTGTGCACATTTCAACCGATAAGTAGTTTTACTTTATGAAAACGATTTCTACAAAAAGTATATTTCTTATATGACCAAATATAACTTGTAGGACATATAATAGTTCGTAAAACTAAATCAAAACTACTTGAATTTATTAAATAGAGATTTTGTTGATTTCTTTCGATTAAAACATGAATTGTGCATATAGTCAAATATAGAGTTTTCTTAAAATTTCACTGATCACCGAAATAGTTTCGTATTCAGATCCAAACCATATAAATACCAAATCTCAAAGAAAATCCTCAATTTGGATTCATTTCTACAAACTCACTAAATTATCAATTTCGATTTTCAAGACATGATCTCTTGATTCATAAATTCTTTCTCCAATTTTCTCAAAACTGAATTACTACTACAACTCACAACCATAATTAATTGGTAACATCACCATATCAAGTTTCATTCAACCAATACTCAAAAGTGATAAAAATCTCATCTTAATTAGATTCATGCATAAAATCTACCATATTCGGTCAATCCAACATTAATCCAAAAAAAATAGTCTACCCATGATTTCTAATATGACGCTCATCAATCCTGAATTACCCACATGCAATTTTATTTACAAACAACTAGGATTCACAAGATCCAATTTTTCATCCATCCAATCCATCATATACGGATTCATACTTAAACCCTAAACATGCTTTCTATCAAATGAAATTCAACATCCAAGATCCATTAAAAAATTCATATCATTCGCATACACATTCACAAAATAAAAGAAGACAAACAAGTCACCCACATACAACATGCACAAAGAAAATAAACACAACAAATCACTCACCTCGAATGAAGAAATCACCTCGAATGAAGAAAATCTGGTAAGAAAACCTTTCTTTGGCGAAATCCAAGATCCTCTCCTTCAATCTCCAAGAATAATAAAACCATTGTGTTGTGCAGCGATAGACGGATGCACTCCACCTCTTTTGAATACCCGGGATAGGAGAATTAGGGTTTTTAAACACATTTGCAAAATAACCCCTTGAAAATATAACTTTACATAAATAGATCCCTATACTTGGAAACTTGATAAAATCAATTAAATTGAGATTTAAAAGAAAAATAAACTCCTTATTTCCAGTCAGCACTGTTTGAAAAGTCCAGAAAATAGTTTTGCACTTTCACCCCTCAAAATGACAATTTTGCAAAAAGATCCTTCTTTTTCGTAATATTTGCAAATAGTTCCAATTAATATCTGAAAAATCTAGAAATATTATAAATAAATCCCAAATAATACATGATGATTTTTCATAAAATAATTTTGGCTTTTGAACATCTCAAGAAGATATTTGCATGTGTTTTGCATGTGTAAAAAGATACATTTTCAGAAAAATATTTATTAAATCTCCCAAAATTTATTTTAATTCATTTATAAACCTTTAAAAATAATATTTAAAAATACGGGGTACTACATCACTCCTTCCTTAGAAGTGTTCTGTCCTCAGAACTATTGCTAATGAGGTCCAAAATAAGAATGATCAAAGAAATTGAAATCTCATAAATGAACCATAATTCGAAACATTCACATAGAAAGACATATCAAACAAAAGAAATATCACTCAATCCAGTAGTACAATCATCCAAAGAAATACCATCACATAAATAAGATACAATCATATAAAAAGCTCAGGAAAATCCTTCTACATGCTATCCTCTGGCTCCTAAGTAGCCTCCTCGAACTGCTGATTCCTCTACAGCACCTTGACCATAGGTATCACCTTGCTCCTAAGAACTTTCAATCTACGGTCAACGATCTCAACAGGGTGTTCCTTGTAACTCAAGTTCACCTGTAGACCTTCAGGAATCTCTACCAACTGATGATTCTGATCTGGCACATACTTCCTCAACAATGACACATGGAATACATCATGCACCTGTGCCAACTCCTCAGGAAGCTCCAACCAATATGCTATCTTGCCAATCCACTCCACAATCCTGTACGGCCCAATATACCTTGGCGCCAACTTGCCTTCCTTACCAAATCTGATCACTCCTTTGGTCGGAGACACCTTGAGGAAAACTGCATCCCCAACCTCAAACTCCAAGTCCCTTCGTCGAGTATCAGCATAACTCTTCTGCCGACTCTGAGCTTCAACCAACCTCTTGCGAATCAGCTCAATTTGCTCTGACGTCTTTTGCACGATCTCAGGACCAAACATCTGCCTCTCACCAACCTCGTAACAACACACAGGTGTCCTGCACCTCCGCCCGTACAAAGCCTCAGCCATCCCGATACTCGCATGGTAACTGTTGTTATAAGCAAACTCAACCAATGCCAAGTATCTCTCCCAGCTACCACCGAAATCCATAACACAAGCCCTCAGCATATCTTCCAGTACTCGATTCACCCTTTCGGTCTGACCATCAGTCTGCGAATGAAACGCGGTACTGAAATCAGTTTTGGTGCCCAAAGCTGCTTGTAGACTCTTCCAAAACCTTGAAGTGAACCTTGCATCCCTGTTAGAAACAATCGACACAGGAACTCCATGAAGCCTCACAATCTCACCAATGTACAACTCAGCCAATTTCTCCAACGACCAAGTAATCTTCATGGCTAGAAAGTGAGCCGACTTAGTCAAACGGTCCACAATAACCCAAATCGAGTCATTGCCCTTCGAACTCCTCGGCAAACCTGTGATGAAATCCATACTGATATTCTCCCATTTCCACTCCGGAATGGGCAACGGCTGTAACAAACCTCCAGGTCTCTGATTTTCTACTTTGATCTGCTAACAAGTCAGACATCTTGCCACGAAATCTGCCACATCCCTCTTCATACCAGACCACCAAAAGTGCTGTTTGATGTCCTTATACATCTTCGTGCCTCCAGGATGTACTGATAACAAGGTACTGTGTGCTTCCTACAAGATACTCTCTCTCAAATCTATATTATTCGGAACACACAACCTCTCACCCATCCAAAGAACTCCATCTTGGACACGAAACTCTGATAGCTTGCCTTCTGAAACCTGTTACAGCATCTTCTGAATCTCTGAATCTGATCTCTGACCTTCCACAATCATTTCTCTCAAGGAAGGCTGCAGCCTCAACTGAGCCAAAGACGCCCCTAAACCCTGCAGCACCACCTCGATACCCGCCTGATCAAACTCTGCTGCCAACTCGCTTCGAGTAGTGATCAAACTTGATAAACTACTCTTCCTGCTAAGTCCATCAGCTACCACATTCGCCTTGCCCGGATGATACTTGATCTCAGGACGAATGTCTTCCAACACTTCCAACCACCTTCTTTGCCGAAGATTAAGATCCTTCTGTTGATAAATGTACTTCAGGCTCTTGTGGTCCGTGTACATGTTGACCTTCTCACCATAAACATAATGCCTCCACTTCTTCAAGGCAAAGATAATAGCTGCTAGCTTCAAATCATGCATCGGATAATTCTTCTCATGCGGACGCAATTGCCTCGAACCGTAAGCAATAACCTTGCCTTCTTGCATCAAGATACAACCCAAACCTCTGAGAGATGCATCACTGAAGATATCATAATCCTTTCCCGCTTGTGGCAAAGCTAAGATAGGTGCAGTTGTCAACCTCTCCTTTAACTCAAGGAAACTCGTCTCACACTTATCAGTCCATGAAAATGCCACATTCTTCCGGGTCAAACCTGTCAAAGGAACTGCAATCTGAGAATAACCCTGGACGAACCTCCTGTAGTAACCAGCCAAACCCAAGAAACTTCTGACTTCCTTCACAAACGTCGACCTGGGCCAATCCTTTACTGCTTCTACCTTCTGAGGATCAGTGGCCAGTCCCTCCTTAGAAAGGATATGACCAAGGAAAGCTACCTCAAATTTTCAAAACTCACACTTTGACTACTTGGCATACAAGCTATGCTCCTGCAATTTCTGTAATACCGCTGTCAAGTGCATAGAATGCTCCTCCTCCGACTTCGAATACACCAAAATATCGTCGATGAAAACCACCACGAAGGAGTCAATAAATGGCCTCAAAACCCGATTCATCATATCCATGAACACTGCTGGCGCATTCGTCAACCCGAATGGCATCACCATAAACTCATAGAGCCCATGACGAGTCCTGAAAGCTGTCTTACTCACATTTTCCTCCTTGACTCGAACCTGATGATACCCTGATCTCAAATCAATCTTCGAAAACACAGTTGCTCCTCGAAGCCTGTCGAAAAAATCATCAATCCGCGGAAGTGGATACTTATTCTGAATAGTCACCCTATTCAACTCCCGGTAGTCAATGCACATCCTCATTGACCCATCCTTCTTCTTGACTAACAACACTGGTGCACCCCACGGTGAGGAACTCGGCCTAACAAGCCCCTTTCTCAACAGCTCCTCAATCTACTTCTTTACTTCGTCTTGCTCTACAGGTGCCATCCTGTACAGAGCCATAGAAATCAGAGCACTCCCCGGCTGAACATTGATGCAAAACTCCACATCTCTCTGCGGCGGTAATCCTGGAAAATCTTCCAAGAACACCTTAGGAAAATCTCTGACAACCGGAATGCCTTTGACTTCATCTGGAATTGCCATTTTGGATACCATTGCAGCCACCTTTGGAACTTTCTTCTTCCCTTGGAAAGTCACTGCAGGACCACCTGGTGCTTTCACTAACACCTCTTTCTGCTTGCATTCAATTGTGGCATCATATATTGCCATCCAATCAATGCCCACGATCACGTCCACTCCTAAGACTTGCAACTCGATCAGATCAATGCCGAATAATCTCCCGCCAATCTCAATATCACAGCCCTCGAAATATCGATCAGCAATCAATTCTTCACCTGACGGCGTTGTCACCGACAAAACCTTGCCTGGAAACAACTTAGGCTCCACACCTAAGACCTTTGCAAAATTGGGGGACACAAAAGTATGCGAAGAACCAGTATCAAATAAAACTTTTGCCTTTATTCCATTAACCAAAACAATCCCTGTTACATGAAGAATGATACTCAATCTCCAATTATTCTCAAATAAAAGTTTTACTTATTACATTGATTAAAAATAAAATCAAAACTCTTGCATACCCTGGATCACATCTTCCGAGTTACCCACATCCTCCTCGGTTAATGCGAACACTCGCCCTTGTCTCTGGAATTTACTTCCACTCAGACCATCCTTCCTCAACTATGGACAATGAGGCTTAGAATGTCCCGCCTGCCCACACTGGAAACAAGTCTGCTTTGCCAACTTAGGACACGCTAACCTGTAATGACCTGCCTCCTTGCAGTAATAACAAGTCACTTCCTGAGTTGCAGGTGCCCTCTGCACTGAACCACTGAACTTGACTTGCTTCGCTGGGAATCCCTTCCCACTCTGACCTGATGCTGGCCTCTTGTTCCTGTTCCAGGTCTCTTGCTTCTTCTGGAACTGGTCCATGTCTTCCTCTGTCATAGCTGCTCTCCTCACCAGCTTGTCGAACCTCCTTATGCCCAACAGAATCATTCTCGACCTCAAGTTTGGCCTCAAGCCCTGCTCAAACTTCTTGGCCTCCTTTGCCTCGTCAACTATCAACTCTAGTGCATACCTCGACAGCTGAGCAAACTTGGTCTCATACTCTCGCACGGTCATGCTGCCTTGCTGTAGATTCAAGAACTCTGTCGCTTTCTTCTCCTGAATATCCAGGGAAAAGAAACGATCCCTGAATTCTTCTAGAAAAGCCTCCCAAGTCATCTGCTGGTCCCCCAACGTCCTCTTTAACGTTTGCCACCAAACACCAGCATCCTTTTCTAGTTGCATAGTGGCCAACTTCACCTTATTGGCTGCCAAAGTTTCTGAGACCTCGAAGATTGTCTCCATCCATCTAATCCAATCATCAGCCTCGTTTGGATCAAATTGCCTCTCAAACACGGGCGGCCTCATCCTCCTGAAGGACTCGATTGCTTGATGGGATCGGCGTTAACCAATCCTGGTCCAGCCCCATGATTCTGATTTTGGTTCTGATTCTGAGCCAAATTAGCTGCCATTAGTGCATTCAAAGTTTGATACACCCTGGCAAATTCGGCCTCGAGATCAATTCCAGTTCCTTGGGAACTTTCAGCTCCGTCACCATTGTTACCAACCCTGGATCTGGGTCCAACCATTCTGAATACTGCAAAAATGAGGGAAAAGTTAGAGCACCACACACAATTCATACTCACATCAATACCCTTCGGCAAAACCACAACTGTACCCCAAATGTAAAACATCATGTTTCAGTTCTATGTGATACTCACTCTCTAATGTCCACACCTAGGTACTCACACTCTAGTGTCCACACCTAGGTTATTTTTTATATCACGTTTATTATTACTATTGAAGTATGCTCTGATACCAATCTCTATATCGTCCCGAATTTCTAATATAATATCTTAGAAAATACGTGGCACAATTCCCAGTATCAACTTCAATGTAATATTAAACAAAGTCAACACCAGTAAAATTTTAAATTTTCATTTCAATAATCATTTACATAGCATAGCGGAATACAATACACCTTAAATCAAAATCTCTTTTCTTTACAACACAAACTTTTACAATTACATGAGTCATTACATCACTTGAACTCAAGCATCCAAATTCGAGTTATAAGAAATCACCTGTAAAATATGAGGCTAGAGATAACCCTAACCCAAAAACTAAAGGGGTCAGCAATAAAGGTGTGAGTGATATAAACAAGCAACATAAGTAAAGCATGGATTTATCAACAACAGAACATAACAAGAGTAAATGAATATAGGAAATCACAAATGCGAAAAACACAACGAGTGAATCTAGACTAAGTGTCAAGTGTAGAAAACAGGAAAACCACATGCGTGAAACCAAATCAAGAAAACACAATTCTATATGCTGACTCTCTAATGCGTACTTGTCGGAGTCTATTCATCTCACTCTACATAGGTCCGGTGCAAGCCCTTAACATCTCCACATTATAAGGTTTAATCCCCCGCTATGCAACTAATCCTAACACGATGACTACTACGAGATAAAGACACACTGTGAGTATTAGCCCATGCCCCAATAATTTCGGAGGTCAAACTCCATCCACAGATAATTCCGGAGACTATTTCACTCACACCTGGGAATCTTCGAGAATACCCCACCCTGCAAGCAATGGCACCTCATCACACGAATACCACATGTCCGTCGCCTCGACCCCGATAATTCCGGAGATCAATCCCACACCACAGGTAATTCCGGAGACTATTTCACTCACACCTGGATAATTCTGAGGATTATCTCACATCACAAGCCATACTGAGGTCCATAACCCATGTTCTTGTTCATCATAACACCACTAGTGCATGTCCTTATCATTGAGGTTGTTTTATTACTTTACAAATCTCCTAGAGTTGGTGTACCCTGCCGGACTTAACTCAACAACTGATCAACTAAAATTGCCTCAACAGGCCCAAACATAAATATCTCAACTGCTGGTATACTAGGGTCACACACACCCTCTAGAGACTCATACTCAAATATCCAAACCAATCCTCCAACGTAAATTGTTCAGTTAAACCACTTGAAAACATATGTTCAGTAGAAGATAAAGTATAGAATAATAAGTTATAGATTAGAACATTTAGAGAATAAATCATTTGAAAGAACATTCAGAATATAAAGATACATCAGTATCTGTCGACTAATAACAAGCGTAAGTCGACTGTCCAGACAGAGAATTTCATGGTTTTAAGAAAATAATTCTAAGTATTATAAGTCGACTATCTAGGGTCATAGGTCGACTGTCCAGAAAGAAAAATCCAATAATCTTTAAGAAAATAATTCTAAGTATAGCAGTCGACTGTAACGGGTATAGGTCGACTGTCCAGAGAGAAAAATTACAATAACTTCGAGAAAATAATTCTAGGTGGTACCAGCCGACTGTAAAAGTCATCATTCGACTGTCCCGAACTAACTTTTAAGAAAAACTAGAGAACATAGTAGCCGGGTCGTGTCGGTCGACTGAGAAGTCATGCCAGTCGACTGTCAACCTACAGACGGCATACTTTTGGTTGTGCACATTTCAACCGATACGTAGTTTTACTTTATGAAAACGATTTCTACAAAAAGTATATTTCTTATATGACCAAATATAACTTGTAGGACATATAATAGTTCGTAAAACTAAATCAAAACTACTTGAATTTATAAAATAGAGATTTTGTTGATTTCTTTCGATTAAAACATGAATTGTGCATATAGTCAAATATAGAGTTTTCTTAAAATTTCACTGATCACCGAAATAGTTTCGTATTCAGATCCAAACCATATAAATACCAAATCTCAAAGAAAATCCTCAATTTGGATTCATTTCTACAAACTCACTAAATTATCAATTTCGATTTTCAAGACATGATCTCTTGATTCATAAATTCTTTCTCCAATTTTCTCAAAACTGAATTACTACTACAACTCACAACCATAATTAATTGGTAACATCACCATATCAAGTTTCATTCAACCAATACTCAAAAGTGATAAAAATCTCCTCTTTATTAGATTCATGCATAAAATCTACCATATTCGGTCAATCCAACATTAATCCAAAAGAAATAGTCTACCCGTGATTTCTAAAATGACGCTCATCAATCCCGAATTACCCACATGCAATTTTATTTACAAACAACTAGGATTCACAAGATCCAATTTTTCATCCATCCAATCCATCATATACGGATTCATACATAAACCCTAAACATGCTTTCTATCAAATGAAATTCAACATCCAAGATCCATTAAAACATTCATATCATTCGCATACACATTCAAAAAATAAAAGAAGACAAACAAGTCACCCACATACAACAAGCACAAAGAAAATAAACACAACAAATCACTCACCTCGAATGAAGAAAATCTGGTAAGAAATTCTTTCTTTGGCGTAATCCAAGATCCTCTCCTTCAATCTCCAAGAATAATAATACCTTTTTGTTGTGCAGCGAAATACGACTGCACTCCACCTCTTTTAAATACCCAGGATAGGAGAATTAGGGTTTTTAAATACATTTGCAAAATAACCCCTTGAAAATATAACTTTACATAAATAGATCGCTATACTTGGAAACTTGATAAAATCAATTAAATTGAGATTTAAAATCAAAAAAACTCCTTATTTCCAGTCGGCACTGTTTGAAATGTCCAGAAAATAGTTTTGCACTTTCACCCCTCAAAATGACAATTTGCAAAAAGATCATTCTTTTTCGTAATATTTGCAAATAGATCCAATTAATATCAAAAAAATCTAGAAAAATTATAAATAAATCCCAAATAGTACATGATGATTTTTCATAAAATAATTTTGGCTTTTGAACATCTCAAGAAGATATTTGCACGTGTTTTGCACGTGTAAAAAGATAGATTTTCGAGAAAAATATTTATTAAATCTCCCAAAATTCATTTTAATTCATTTATAAACCTTTAAAAATAATATTTAAAAGTACGGGGTACTACAGTCCAAGTTTATTGTACATTCTTGTTGTAACAATTAATTTGTAATTGTTGTAATCATTGGACATTGTAATAAAAATTTGATATAATAAAAGTTTTTAATTTCATGTGATTTTTGTTGTGTTGTGACTTATTTGAAGAAAGATCCTGGAGAGTGTCACGAGTTCCTAAGTTAGGAATTCGGGGCGCTACAGAAATGGTATCAGAGCTTACTTCAAATTTTAGTCTAACACCACAGGAGATTAGACTTGGGTGCGTCAGTAGGGTTAGCTTGGTATAGATATTTGGTGGTCGTAAATCATATTGTTGCACTTTTGTAACTTATGTTTACGAATTTTTTCTCTGTCTGACCTAACCCCACTGTGATTATTCTTTTACTAACTTTTATGATTCAACTAGATGTCTAGGAGGCAAATCTACTGCCTGATGTCCAGTAGGCAAGCATGCTGCCAGGCATCGATAAAGGAGACCCCACGATGCAAGAGTCGAGGAAGAAAGCGGAGGAGCCAACGGCGATGACCTCAATGTCGAAGTGAGAATTCAACAGGATGTCCCAGCACAAGGTTCACATTGATTGTAAGGAGAAGAAGGTAACCTTAGCCATACCCGAGAAACTGGAGATTGTATTTCAAAGGAAGAAGAAAAACGGAAGTATGTTGGCGGCTACAGCCGGGAGTAAGGTGCCAAAGGAAGTCAAGGGGATACCCATTGTACGAGACTTTCCACTTGTATTTTCGGAGGAGTTACCAAGGTTACCCCCACAAAGGAATGTGGAGTTCAGTATCGTGACCCAGCCAGGCAGCACCCCCGTATCGAAGACACCATATCTTATGGCACTGGTGGAACAGAATGAAGTCAAGAAGCAAATAAAGGAATTGCTGCAGAATGGACTCATCGGCCTAGTGCCTCTCCTTGGGGAGCATCGGCACTGCTGGTCAAGAAGAAGGACGGGTTATCAAGGATGTGTATTGACTATCAGGAATTGAACAAAGTCACAGTCCAAAACAAATACCCAATTCCCAGAATCAACGACTTGTTCTATCAGCTACAAGGAGCCGCAGTGTTCTCAAAGATCGATCTAAGATCGGGTTACCATCAGGTCCGTGTCAAGGAGGAAGACATACCAAAGACAGCTTTCAGGATGCGGCATGGGCACTATGAGTTTCTGGTGATGCCATTTGGAGTGACCAATGGTCCAATTGTCATCATGGATTTGATGAATCGAGTCCTACGACCATTCATCGACTTGTTTGTGGTGGTCTTCATAGATGACATTTTGGTGTACTCAAAGAACAAGGAGGATCACGCCGAACATTTGTCAGCAGTTTTGAGCAAGCTTCAAGAGCATCAGTTGTACGCAAAGTTTTCCAAATGAGAATTCTAGAATTCGGAAGTAGCTTTCCGCGGCCATGTCCTTTCTGAAAAGGGAGTGGCCACTGACCCACAAAAGATAGAGGCGATGAAGGATTGGCCTCAGCCAAGGACAGTGAAGGAAGTAAGGAGCTTTTTGGGTTTGATCGGGTACTACAGAAAGTTCATTCAGGATTATGCCAAGATTGCGGTACCACTCACGTCCTTGACCAGGAAGGACAAGAAATTTTAATGGGCTGACAAGTGTGAAGCAAATTTTCAGGATCTGAAGGAGATGCAGGGAACTGCGATGCTATCACTAACCTAGAGGATCCATAGTGGACCATTTTGTCTTTTGATTGGGGATTAAACTCTCTTGGAACACTAGCAAGATGTCAGGGAGGCAAACCTGCAACTGGATATTGGAAGGCAAGTCTACAACCGAAGGTCCAGAAGGCAAACCTGTAACTGGATATCGGAAGGCAAATCTGCAACCGAAGGTCCAGAAGGCAAACTTACAACTGGATATCGGAGGGCAAGTCTGCAACCGAAGGTCCAGAAGGCAAACCTGCAACTGGATATCAGAGGGCAGATCTGCAACCGGATGTCGAGAAAGCAAATTCATAACCTGTTGTGCAGGTAGCAAGTCTGCAGTCGAACGAAAAATGAGGGCGAGTCGCAGCACAAAGTCGAGGAAGAACGACACGGCCGCACCGAGACTCAGTGTTGAGACTAGAATTCGTGAGGTACCAAGGAAGGCAATGGAGGAAATCTTTGAAACGAAGAATGGAAAGAGGACCCATAGAATGGGGAGGACTTCCTAGACGAGTTTAAGCAGCATTATTTTCCCCCAGACTTATAAGAAGAAAAGACAATGGAATTTCAAGATCTAAAACAGGGAGATATAATGAAGAAAGAACGGGACCGCCTGATGAAAATCTAAAACAGGGAGATATAATGTCCATTGGGTGCTTGTACTTGCTGTCTACCTTGAGTAGAAGAATGGGAGTGTCCGATCGCGATTTCTCAAAGAATCGGGACCGGGAATGACTCCGTTGTGGCATAAACGCCAAATGTGTGCTTGCTGTTTCGAATTTGGAATTGTCAAATTTAGGGCTCTTAGAACCCCATTTTGGGTATTCAAGGATTAAGACTTACTCCTAGTGTGGTGTACCATGTTGGGGTATATCGGATTGAGTATTGAGACTCTAGGACTAAGTCTTGTTGACAAACCTAGGCGGGTAGAATAAGACCCCTGTCACATCGAACGCGTTGGAGGAGATGACTCGTGCGCCGACGTGTTCACCGTGCATGGATGGATACCATGGTTTTTGTTTGGAGCTACCACTTGTCGAGGACTGTGGAGTGTTAAGTTTAGCGGAAGCTACCTGTTGGTCGGGCCGAGGTTGCGATCAAACTCCAAGCATAGATGGCGGTTGCGGCAATCGACGGGGTCGATTCGTCGTGGGTTCGTGCCAAGTGTGGGCCGAGGCGGGACAACCCTTAGGCCGGACTAGAGAGCTAGTTGAGTCCTAGTGTGGAATGGGTTGAGATCCATTATTGTTAAAGGTAACTAACTAGGGA
Organism: Hemerocallis citrina; assembly: GCA_017893485.1. Taxonomy (NCBI): domain Eukaryota; kingdom Viridiplantae; phylum Streptophyta; class Magnoliopsida; order Asparagales; family Asphodelaceae; genus Hemerocallis; species Hemerocallis citrina. Next base: position 36,171,096 of record CM030360.1, read on the forward strand.
GAATCTACAAATGGAACTGAACTAGTTGATCATGGCAAGCAAAGTTGGTTACCAAGTTAGGGATTTGGAAATGGTGGATACATCGCCTAGCTAAGTGGATGGATGATATGAGATAGTTCTAGAGGTTCATACTTCTAATAATAAAAATAAAAGAGAATTAGAGTTTGGCTAGAGTGATGGTTTTTTAGTATTTGATCGATAAAACAAATCTTGAATTCAACCTTATTCTTGGAATGAGGTAGCTTTGATACTTGGGTAGGGCTAGATTGAGTCTTGGTTGAATGTAAGGACAGGCACTAGCGAGGGTGTTCGCCTGTCAGGGGGACGCATGGTGTCATAAATCCCGATCGAATCCTAGGTTCGTTTAATGCGGACAGGGACCCCGAGCTGCTCTGGGGAGTCGAGGAGACTCTGTGGGGGCTTCGCTGTCTCGGCAGAGATGCCTTTATGATTCGTAACAACCTTTGAGGAGGTTTGGAGTGTTGACGTCGTCTCGACTGCGAGTTCTGTTCTAGTGTAAGGACGAGTGTACCGGAGTTGGGGAAACCCTATATCCATCAGGTCCTTTGTTGATCAATTTCGACAGATGGATTAGACGATATCCCAGTGAGCTAGACTCTATCGAGAATTATTGTAGTCACTCATGGAGAGCCTTTGTGTCCATATATCAGCTTTTGGTGAGGTCTGGGGAGACGTAGATATAGCAACGTATCGGGTAAGCCGATTTGATTACAGTCATGCAGGGTAAGCCTGTGACTGGGATCCCAGGTATAGTGGATAAAACATGAGGATTGGACACCACTAATGACAGCAGTGACGGGTAAGCCGGACAACTGCAGCCTCACCATCACTGGAATCAGAAACAGGAGGGGGCACAAGAGTAGGATGCATAACTGGGGATTGAGCCCCATTAAACTGAAGAACGTCGTTTGGTTGGGGGGTGTGTAGTATGGGATGCATATCTTTCAACCAAGCGTGCATTAGCTTTAGGAGCATGTGTGCATAGTGTGCATTAGATTAGGTCATGGCATACACCGACACTTGCTTGACACCACCTTTTTCTTCGCATCAAATATTATTTGTGGTTGTTGAAGTTGGAATCTTTATATTATGGCGTAGAGAGGATAGCCGAATATAGAATTTTCGTAAGTTGTAATCAACTGATGTGCCCACAGTTATCAGTGCAGGATCGCCAACTTGGGATCGGGGGAAAGCTCTAGCAGCGGAAAGCGTCCAAGAGAAAGTTACTGTCCAAGTTTATTGTACATTCTCGTTGTAACAATTAATTTGTAATTATTGTAATCATTGGACATTATAATAACAATTTGATGTAATAAAAGTTTTTAATTTTCTATGATTTTTGTTGTGTTGTGACTCATTTGAAGAAAGATCCTAGAGAGTGTCACGAGTTCCTAAGTTAGGAATTCGGCACGCTACATTATTTTTATTATTTTCATTGACTACTATGTTTGTACTTGCAATGCACGTGCATTATACAATATTGTAATACTTGTATCATAAATTTTTAGTTATTTTATTGCTTATTTATTATAATCTTATTATTTTTTTATACTTATTTTTATATGTATTTTGTTTATTACTTATTTTATATATTTATTTATTGGCTAATATTGAATTTTCATTTGTATTTAATATTTTGTTTGGGCTCTTAAGGCCCAATCCGATCAACCGCAAAACCAAAGTTAGAGGCATGGACTCGGTCGACCAACTATGAAGAGAATAGGAGAGATATGATTTAATTTGTGTTGGATTAGGAAGTAGATAATTTTGTTATGGTATATTAAATCATTATTTTGGAGGACTTAAATGAAAATAAACCAAACCCTAACCGTAGAAGGAGGCTGGCCAATATCTAAGGGGGAGGGGGAGACTCTTTTATTTTTATTTTTGGAGGTCATCTTTCTTGGAGAAATTTGGAGGAGAATAACCTTAGATTTTTGCTTTAAGGTGTGTGTTCTTCTCTTCTCTTATTTTGTTTTGTATTGATGATTGCTAATCAAAATAGAGAGCATGCTAGGGTCGTCTGAACACATATTCTAATTGATAAAATATCATGAAAAGATCCATAACGTTTGTTACTTGTACATATGATTGATATGCTGAATGATTTTGAACAAGAACTTTATTTATGATGCGATTAACATGCACATATATTCATTTATGTTAACGAATTAGAATATGCAAAAGAACTCATCTTGATGTGTACATCATATTGTGTTATTGTAGATTTTCGCACATGTTAATGGGTATTGACATGAAAATCTAGAGACCATTATGTGCTTAACAATATAAAATTTATGTTTGATTAAATCCCAATTTTAATAGAGATTATTTTCTGTTTTTATTAGGATTTTTAATCAGGAAAATCATGTTTGAATTTAGGGTTTTAGAAACCATATTTTGATAACGGGTCTGCTGTTGACTTGCGGGTATGTTTTACTATTGGATCTGTTTGCAGGTCTGTTCGGGTTGGATTAATTTTTTTTTTTAAATAGTAGGACATCAAGGCTAATTTGGGGTTTTGGTTGTTGTGTGTGACTTGGATGGTGGGGTGCCTGTGTTCGAATCCTCTCATTGGGCTAAATATAAAAAAAGGACACAAAGTTTTGGGCCAGTTTAAAAAAAGGACATTAAGGTTTTTTTGTTTAAAAAATGGACACAAAGTTTCAAAAAACTCCACTGGGTTAGTTCGGGAGGGGGGGGGGGGGTTATTTAAACATCTGATTAGTTAAGTGATGTTTTTTTAAACACAAATAAAAGATGAATGTGATTTTTTTAAACATTTTTTTAAACCCTACCCTAACCACTAACCCTAACTAACCTAGTGGAGTTTTTTGAAACTTTGTTTCCTTTTTTTAAACAAAAAAAACCTTACTGTCCTTTTCTTAAACAGGCCTAAAACTTTGTGTCCTTTTTTTATATTTAGCCACTCTCATTGGGTTTGACTTTTGAGTCAATATTTTTATATAGGTGGGTTTCCATGCGGGTTTGGATTGTAGGGAGAGATCGGGCCCGGTTTGTGTTGAGATCGAGGCTGGCATATGCATGGGGGTTTTGGGTTAGATTAATTTGAATACTAGTATGACAGAGAATTTTATGCTATATTCTGGTTTAAGAGTGCGGGATAGGGTGCTTGGGTTGCACTTTGGTTCGAGTCTTGGCTCGAGCTGTTTGTTTAATTAAATTGGTTTTTTTTCTTGGTTGATTAACTTTTGAGTTTTTAATTAAATCTGGATTTTTGGGGCTTTTTTTTGTATTGAGATTAAAAAGTGATTTCAATATTTTTTTTTCTTGGCTGATTATTTTTTGAGGTTTTAATTAAATCTGGATATTTGGGTTTTTCTTTTCTTTTTAGATTGAGATTAAGAAGTGATTTCAGATTTTTATTAATTATTTAAGATTTCAGTTTTAATTATTTTTTTAGATCTAGATTGATCTAATTTAACTAAGAGTTGGAATCCTAATTTGACTAGGGTTTGGAGTTTTACTTAAAGTAGAGTATTTTGTATTGAGATATAGATAATTAATTTATTTTAACTAGTTGTTTAAATTAGATTACATTAAGTTTTTTTTGTTAATGGATAGTTCATATTTTTAATTATTGGTTGTTTCAGATTTTTATATTCTATATGATTCAGATCTTTAAGTTATATGTTTCAGATTTTGTATGACAAAATTTCAGATTTTGTTAGCTTTATGTTTCAAATTTTATATGATAAAAGTTCCAGAATTTCGTATTGCAAATTGTATGATGAAAATCTATGTTTTGGAAGGGTATAAATGTTAGTTTTTGAAGAGTATATATATTTGAGTTTTGAAGGATATGTTTTCAGATTTTAGAAGACATAAATTTCAAATTTTAAATGACTATCGTTTCGAATTTTTGAAATATAAAGTTTCGGATTTTGAGGGATAAAATTTCAGATTTTTAAATGAGGTGTTTCAGGTCCAAATGAATTAATATCCCATAATTTAATATTGGAGTTTCAAATATGGAAAGAAATGTTATAAGTTGATATGACAATATTTTGGTGATTTTGAATTTGTTTCTATAAATGAAATTAAACAATTAAGGAAGTTGTTGTTCATTAATTAAAGGAGAAGATTTTATAGTGATCTATTTGTTTATTGAACAATTTATATTTGATGAGATGAATTAAAATTGGGTATTGACGCGTTAATTTGATATTAATGAAACTATGGGAGAACTTATATATGTTTGGAAATGAGTAATGAAGGAAGGATTCATGAATGAATTAAGTCGAGGATAATTTGAGAAATTAGGGTTATTGGAAAGAACCCTAGAGAAGGATTGTGAATGTGAGAGCTCTAGAGGCTGAGCATGAATTTAAACACTAGTAGTTGAGATTATTTGATTTTGAAAATTAGCCAATGTCGGCTAGTGTTTCTGATTAGTTGAGTTAAGTCCGGTAAGGTGAGCTAGCTCTAGGTGGTTGTAGTTGTCTATGTTTAAACTTAAGGACATACACTAGTTGGAGATGTGATGAAGTAAGAACAAACATGAGTAGCGGGGCATCTATATGATCTGCAGTGTGAGATGATCCCTGGAATTATCGAGATGTGAATGGAAGTGTCTCCAGATCATCTGCAGTATGGAATTGATCTCCGGAATTATCGGGATCGAGGGATGCTCATGAGATGTTTGTGTGATGTGGTGTCATGATGACTTGCTGTGTGAGATGATCCCCGAAATTATCGAGATGTGAGTGGAAGTGTCTCCAGATAATTTGCGGTGTAAGATTGATCTCCGGAATTACCGGGGCATGGGCCAGATACTCACAGAGTGTCTAAATCTTAAGTTAGTCACGGAGACAAGTTTTGCATAATGAGGGTTTAAACCCTATAATGAGGAGAACGTTAAGGGTTTGCCCTCAGACCTATGTAGTATGGGATGCAAAGAATCCGAACAAGTATGCATTAATTGAGCATGTGTGCATTTGTTTTATGCATCTCGATTTTTGCTTCATGGCATGCACTCATACACTTAGACTAGATTCACTTTTTTGTTTTATTTATCTTTATTGTTTTGATTATTTTGCATCAAGTTTGTATTTGTAGAGAATTGGAAGATCACTATTACAATAGTATTGCGTTAGTTGCATTCAACCCACATTTTGTAAGTTTTGCAGGATTCTTGTTAATGAGTGGTATGGAGACGAGTTAAGACAAGGGTTCTAGTGTAGATTCTGAAGACTAAAGTTTGAGTATTGTATCAAGTTGTAATTTAATGTGTAATAATTCCTATGTGCATTGTAAAGAGAGTTGATGTATACAAGTTTAAATTTTCCTTGTATTTTTGTACTGTGTTTATATTACATTGAAGCAAAAGATTCTGGATGAGTCACTAATTTATTGTGTTTGAAGTTCAGGATGCTACAATCACTCCCAATCAAACTGGCCAACATTGTAGGTGGATTCGAGTCGAATTTTCCCCAAAAAAGTACAAGCCTGATGCCTATAATATGTTCCCCTTGGTTTTTGGATCGGATTGGGTTGGTCTGGGTCTAGACCATAACCTTAAACCCGCAACCCACAACCTGCAACCCACAACCCGCAAAGGCCACCACTTAAAAGTAATAGGTTGGACCTGATTGGGTTTGAATCCAATATCCTCACCCAAACCCTCCAATTAGACCCCCACCCCCTCATCTTCTCCCTCCTCTAGCCCAACCGAATTTTGATAGCGCAAGGGTTAGGGTTTTAGTACTTCCTTGCGCGTTGGCTATCAACGGTGGTGGCAAGGAGAACGAGCGGCAGCGACAGCCGTGGTGGCCCTTCCCTCTTTTTCGACAACCCCCTTTTCCTCTTCGTCTTCCTCCTTCGACCTCTAACCAGAGCCCCTTATCCGCCCAAAAAATTCCGACCAGAGGTGACCCCCACTGTTCGAACCTGACAGCGGAGCCCAATTTCGATGATTTGCACACTCTTAGCGTGGCTGCAACCATCTCCAGTGGTCAGCAAAGGGAAAATAAATTGAAATCTGAGGTTGTGTTTGGTTTGGCTTTATAAAAAAAATTTCGATTTTTAAAATCAAAACATAAGGTAATTGTATTTGGATACGTTAATTGTGTTTGGATACAAAATTTTGCAAAACTCATTTTCAAATTGGGTTAATGACCTAAAGGTACCCATAGTTCATATTAATACCCTATACACACTTGAATTTATAGTAATACACCAATAGCACCCAAATTTTTTAAAATTGGACAAAAGGGCACCCACCATCCACTTTGTTAAATTTTTAATAGCGACAGTGTGAAATTACTTTTTTACCCCCATTCCTTAAAAATTCCTTTAAAATCCTTTAAATCTTCCTTAAAAAATCCTATAAAAAATCCTTTAAAATTCTTTAAATTTTCTTACAAATTCCTTTACAATTTCTTTTAAAATTCTTTAAAGTTCTTTTAAAATCCTTAAAAATCCTTAAAATTTCCTTTAAAAAAATCCTAACAAAATCCTTACAAATTCCTTGGAAAAATACTTTAAAATCCAAAATTTTTTCTTGCTTATTTATTCTCGTTCACATTACAACTAAACATTGACAAAATGAAGAACATGATTCACTTCACAAATAAATGTATCCAAAACTGGATGTTTATAACTCAAATATCCCTTACAATCCACTTGAATATTTTATATATACATCATACTATTCTCACTGACTATCAATGTGAGGTTTGAAGTCGGTTAAAATACAAACACACATATACAAATAAGTTTCCGACTTCTTCTACTTCTCTCCTTTTGCTGCTATTCTTCTTCTCCTTCCGCTCTCTTATGCTGCTAATGCTTCTGGACCTTCAACTTCTTATCCTTCTACCTGATAGATTTTGCAGCTGCTCCTCATCTGTTGGATCACAAAACGAACATATCAGGGATTAGGAATAGCTTGTATTTCAAACATATTAACATCACCAAAATTTTGGATCTTATGCATTATAGGCTCAGAACACACTTGTCAACTATCGAAAATATCAAAATTGCCAAATAATCAAGCTTAAGTTCAGCAAAAGCAAATGCAACTAAATAATCTCACTTAAGTTTAGCAAAATTGCCAGATAATCAAGCTTAAGTTAAGCAAAAGCTTAAGTTTAGCAAAAGCAAATGCAGCAAGCAAATGCAGTATATACCCTCATTCTTTTTTTTTTGGAAGGGAAAGGGTGGAAATATACCCTCATTCTTTTTTTGATGAAGCGGATAGAATCAACTGATTCCAGCCTAATATATTAATAATGAAATAAGTCAAACGCCAAAAAGAGTACAAATAGAAAAAAAACTACAACAAAAGCGGGATAAGGAAAAAATGGTAAAGGTGCAATTAAGACAGTTGCCTAACAACAGACAAAGGTGACAAAAATGAGGCTCGGCTGAGTCCGAGGGGAAGTAATAGACGCTCTAGATTGCGGTAGATCGAAACTCTAAACTCTGAGTCAGTGAGCAAGTTGACACGGCGGGTCTCTACGACTGAAGCTTCGAAGAAAGAACACCCAGAAAATGTTGCGCTGAGAGATCGACGGAAGATCGAATCCGCTAAGCCTCCATCCATTCAAATGAGATAAGTTGGGGGTGATGGAACGGCGATGATTCCCAGGACTACAGATTGGTGTGCGTATCGATCATAAAAACTTAACAGATTAAATATGTGATCTAACCCTTTATAGCGGAATCTAGGGTTCACGAATTATACCTGCGATGAGAAGAAGACGATAGTTTCTAGCAACGTCGAGCTGTCAGCGACCCCAAGATCTTCTGCACGTATTCCTTCCTCGGGTTGGACGTCGTGTGGGCGATGATCTCCCAACCTTTCTTCTCCTTGGCTGACCTCTCTTTCTCTCCTTACGTGAATCACGAATTTAGAGAAAAAATCTTATATCTCAGATGATCAATGACGGCCAGAGAATAGAGGATATATGTAAGGCTACGGCAGGGACCATGAGGAGAAATTAGGGTTAGGTCTCCTAACGAATCTGGGTATCCCGTGTTCAGCCCGAACACACAACCCAGGCCCATTAACAATAGCCCGGTCCACTAAAGAGCTATTGTTGCACTACCTTCCTAATCCCAAATTATATTTATGGGCTCCTTTTATTATATGCTCGTTCAGCTCCCCATATTAAGATATCGAATGTCCGTCGATCAAATTAAGTTACTGACAACTATATTGATCAACATCTTTTATCCTTAAGTAGTACCACTCAACTTTATTTGTCATGTCGGATGTAATCCACCTACAGGGTTTACATGACAAATCCTTATGAGCTCCTTAAGGGGACATCATCAACCCGACGTATCGGGACATGGATTCCTTTTACAATCAACAGCCCATCATACATACAATGCTATTACCCAATTCATAGAGGTTGTTGATCCATAATGAATCTCACTCTTTTATGAGTCAAAGTAATGCACACTGCATATACATGTCTGTTATTATATCTGGATTAAGAGCATAAGCATCCATAATAACAGAGGTGTTTGTTCTCTTTTGTAGTCAGTACAAAGAGAACAACCTCAAGTGGTCCTGTTCAATACACACAAAGTGTACTAGTGTAAACCTATGTCAAGATAGACTAATACCAGATTACACTACAACCTTTCCAATGGATTGTCCAAGTCCGTCTAGATTGTGAACTATTTATATATTCCATAGAAAACTGATAATATGATCTTCTGTGTGTCACCTCACACCATATTATCAACCTTATAGAATATCAGACACTTGCATTAATATTATAATAAACACAATATGCAAATATATGCCCATATGATTCTCATTCAAAAAAAATAAGGAAATAAAGTTAATACAAAAGTGATGCTTTCAGTATATAACCCTAACAGGGGGCGACGAAGGGGGGAGCAGGCGACAGGAACACGAAAAGCGGGAGCCAGGGGGTGAGGATAAGGTGTTCTAATGGCGCCTACCGACAGGAACGAAGCCCGGTGGCGAAGAGCATAAGCCCTGCTAAAAATGGGGGTGGGCTTGATCCCAAAAGTTGTAAGAAACTGCCGGATACACACGACGGAAGGAGTGTAAAGCAGTACACATCAATCCAAGAGCACCGAGAAAATTCGCAGCATCAGTGATGGAACAAAATTCCACAGCTCCGACTAAGTCGATAACGGCAAAAAATCAGGTAGCGAGCCAAAGGAGGCAGGTGCCTAGCCTGGCGAAAGGGGATGCTAGCTACCACTGGAGAAAGCCACAGGGAGAGTAAAAATCCCAAATAATATCACACAAATCAAACTCAAACACATCAGCATGAAGAAAAGGAAATCATACTACATTAGATTAAGAAGAAGAAAAAAGGGAAGGGGGGGGGGGATAGGTGGGGTGCCGGGGTCTTTACAAGCGACGATAATTACAAAGCAAAATACAGTGCTAAGGAGGTGCACACAGAAATACCCCTTAAAAGGGGTCAAAGACACCCTGCTAAAGCACTGGGATCAGCCAAGGGTGATCAGCAACCTCACCAAAAGTGCAACATGGGTACAACTCAAAATAAACTCCAACACAAAATAAGCTACAAGGGGATACTCCATGCATGTAAGGAGTTAACCACAAAATAGAAAACATCAACCCCTCCAAAGAAACACCAAAGGTACAACACTGCAAAGAAAAGAGATCCCAGGACTCCTCTCAACCCTGCAAAAATGTCAGAGAAAACCGGATCAGCAAAAAAAGGAAAAGTTATAACGCATTAAGGTTGCGTAAGCATAGTAAAGCCTCCTCGAGGCGATTACTGTATAAAGAAATCGCTGCTTCGTGATTTAAAGTCGAAGACCAGAATTTAAAAAGAAAAATAAAATCTTCAATGATGGAGCTGATTGGGGCAGCGCTATGATTGAAAATTCTCTTATTTCTTTTGGACCAGGTAATCCAAATAATAGTTAAGACCAAAAGATTCCAGGATTTGTGAAACTTTTTATTAGCAAGGTGCTGAGACCAGCATGATGACAACTTGGTTGGGATTGATGAGTTTTCCCATGCTAAGGAGCAAATTTTCCACAATGGACGGATGAATTCACACCCAACAAACAAATGATCAACGTTTTCGAAGTTATTAGAGCATAAAGGGCACAGTTGAATATATACCCTCATTCTTAGCGGCCTTTAAGTAGCACAATAAATAAAGATGATTTATTGTATGTAAGGAAGAAAAACGAAAAAAACTAGTGTCACGCCCCGCTTCCCAAAAAGGAAATACGGAATAAGGATACGTGACTAAGTCCAGTGAATGGCTTTCACCATTCATAAGCTATCAGGATCTTTATAACATTTCACAGGAATAACAGAGTAATAAGCAAGGAGAAGTCAACCATGCATGCATGAATGAATCAATATACCAACATGATTTACTTGAAACAAAATAGATAAATCTCAAATAAACCAGATCTGGAAACAAGTTATAAATTCTGGGTCAAGCTGCCCAATACAAAATTCATGTAGCAAATACATTTATTCAGAATAAGAAACATGAAATAATAATAGCAAGAACTCCAGCAACTAAAATCTCAGATCACCTACTCCATCGGGTAGCTGATCACCATAATATGCAATTTAACAAATTGCAGAAAAAAGAAAATTAGAAACAAAACGTCTGCCAATGCAAGTTACGAGCCGCTTGTAGTGCAGACACAAGTACAGGAAAAATAAACAGATATAGAGTAACAACGGAAACAAACATAGCATGGAGTAGATATGAAAGAGCAAAATAGAATGTCTAATATAAATCAAAAAACAGAATCAAGTAACATGGTGTGCTAACAGGTACAGGTAATATATAACAGATGTCAAGTATCAAGCAAATAGGTAAACAGATAACAGATGTCAGGTGTCATGCAAACAGATAAATGGATAACAGATGTCAGGTTATGTCAAGTCTTGTATTTATTTCTATCTAGGTAGCACTTCATGCGTCCCATCCATTTACCACATGGTTGCTACATTCAAACAAGTTTGCATTTAGATTTCGTAGTGGACTGTATAGGGCAGTGTGCTTAGGTATCAGATAAATAGATAACAGGTATAGATACAGACAGATAGAACCTACGGGTTCTCTTCAGAGTACACCTTTCTATAGGGAAGTGTGTAGTCAGGTAATCAGATAACAGAATCGTGCATCATGTAGTCATGAAACATGTAACTGATAACAGATAATCATGTGGAAAACACGGGCCCCTTCCAAGTACACATTTCTATATTATCCACTACTAGATCTTTTCCTTAACCCCGGCTTGATTATTTGTTATTATTATCAAACAGGAATGTATGTGCCACAAAACAGGGCAAGAATAACATGGCATAAACAAGTAATAGGTTCAGATTGAAAGATAAACATGTACAGATGAAAGACAACTCATAAAAGGGTAGGACAATGAAAATTCTAGTTCAGGACAGCAAGACAGTACTGCACCAAATCTGAGATTCTCGTTGCCACAAACATGCGAATCTGGATCCGTCAGAAAATCTGGAAAATAGACTCTCGTCCGAATCTAGCAAATATATATAAGTCATATGGTATTTCACAAAAACATGACTCAAAATAGAATTGTATCCAGAAAACGTGTTCAGCCAGAAATTAGAAGTTTGTATTCATAAACATGAAAATGGCATAAAAACTTACTGATTAAATCCAAGAAAAATCTGGGTTATTCCCTAGTATGTTTAGTATCAGCAAATAAATTTTCTAATTTTCCAACATAGATAGTAAACTCAAATAAAATTAGAAAAAGCAAGATACAACAAATTTGTAAATCTGAAATCATAAACATAGCAGTACTAAAATAGCAATAGATTACAAAATATAAATCGAAATTCAGATCCGTCAAAAGGGTGATAAAATAGATACAGTAGGCTACAACTCATATTCACAAAGTTTTTATAAATAGGAAATAGAATGAGGTTGAAATTAAGGTTCTTTACTGAACAGCACGAAAATTTTGCAAGTATAGTAGTTGTTTGCAAGTATAGAATAGCTTAGAAAAGTCATCAATTAAATCCACAAAAGTTAGAGGTTAATCCCAATCAGGTCTAGTTGTACTCAGCAAAATATTGGATCAAAATATTATCTTTAACATTAGTATAAAAATAAATAACCATACAGAATTCATATAAATCAGAATCTAGAATTTTCTACATATCTGTAGTAAAACAGTACTAACTTGCAACTCACAAATCGAAACTAAGATCTGTCAGAAATTCTAGAAAATAGACAGAAATTTCTATTATTCATATTCACAAATTATTTTCATATATGATGAATCCAATAATATCCACATTTAGGAGCAATATCTTAATGCAATTAGACATTTAAATGCTCTATATGTGGTAATTTACTCTTCTTTTTTCTTTTCCATAGGAAACAGCCTAAAAACAGCTAAACAAAGCAGATTCAAGACTAATACAGACTGAGAGGATGATACACAGGAAGCTGCAGGACACAAGTCGACTGGTCCTCAAAGACAGTCCACTGAACAGAGGAGTATGAAATCCTGAAGTTACGCAGTACAGTCGACTTACTCCAAAGACAGTCGACTTGACGGAGTGATTGTGAATCTACAGATGTCTCGACATAGTCGACTGGTATTCAGCGGAGTTAAAAGATAAGAACAGTTGAAGATCCATCCTTAACCAATTCCGAATCAAATGGAAGTTATCCAAACCCGGGTTATCTGCAAATAACAACTCACCAACAATCAAAGTTAAAGAACTGGGATTTGCAAGTAAGAAGATGGACTCAGTCCTATGCGTGAAGAGATAAGAAATCAGGAACTTGATATCTGCAGACAAGGACAAGAGAAACTATAAAAAAAGAGAGTCATCTACCATCAGGGGGATCGATCGACCAGCAAGCATCAAGATACCAGCATCAAAGAAGGAGGAGAACAAGTCGACTGCTGATTGGGCTCAATTTCAACATCATACAAATCGGTGTTCTTCTGTTCTTCCTTTTACTTTTTATTTTTATTGTAGAGTCATGAATTCTATTTTATTAATCAATAAAGGTTGTATTATGTGCAACTAATTTCATAGTTGGGTAGATTGAAACCATAGTCATGTAATCTTATAATCTTCTAAACACTATTTCCATTACTTATTGATTAAACCTGATTGGATTGGTATAGATTTATAATATGAATCAAACTTGTTCAGAAGTTCTAAGAGCAGTCGACTGAGAGTGACAACAAGTCGACTGCCATGCAGAACCTGAGATTATCAAGTTTGCGTATTATAAAACTGAATCTGTTATATGAGCATAGAGACGACCCATATCTCGTACCCATAACTTGCAACACAGGAATCTTTAGGGGTTCCTGGTTTAATCAACTTGATGGATCTAGATCTGATACCAATTTCTAGAACTTTAAGTGTTTGTTCGTTTCCATTGTTCTTATGCTTCCTTTAAGTGCAACTTAGTAGATACCATGCTAAATACTTTAGGAAAGAAACGAATTAGAGTAGATACCATGCCTAATTCTTGGCCTAGGGAAACATTGACTTTAAGGAGTAAATACCATGCCCTTAAAGGAATAAACATGAGTGATTAGAATGGGGTAGAAGGTGACTTAGCATTCTTGACTACAGGTGGAAATCAAAGCCCAACTACTTTAATAGATATTCGTGACTCAAATTGTGATTCTACTTAATTTAGATTTTTATCTTTTCATTTCCTTTCAATCAGACTTTTAGAACAAAACTTTATGATTTGCATTTTCTTTTGTTTTATTGATTAGTAAGTTAATTTCTACAATCTCTGTTGGATCGACCCTTGCTTTTCACTACGCTTCTATAAACGATTCGTACACTTGCGAGGTTTTAATTTGTGTCTAGTTTATCTATTTATTTAGATAGCTGGACTGCACTACAAGTTTTTGGCGTCGCTGCCGAGGATTGTTTAGTATTTTAACTTGCAAATCAATTTTTAGCTTTTTCTTTTTTCTTTTTCTTTTATAACATTTTATTTCAGGTTACATTCCAATAGCAACAATGGGTGAGGAAGTACCAAATCGAGTACCAATGCAAGACAAATTCACTCCGAAGAATATTGAGCAACCTTCTTGCATAGCTTTTCAACCTAATGTCACAGGGAATATGCATCTATCACCTCAATTACTCAGCATGGTTCCCCACTTTAGTGGCAGACTAGATGAAGATCCTTATCTACATTTGCAAGACTTCTTTGATCTTTGCAGAACACAAAGCGTCCAAGGGCTCACCCCTGAACAAATCAGGTTAATCTTGTTTCCATTTTCTTTAAAACTTAATGCTAAATTATGGTATAATTCTTTGGAACCAGGATCAATTCAATCATGGGAGCAATTGGCAACAAAATTCTTGAAAGAATTCTTTCCAGCTCAGAAAACCAGACAACTAAAAAGGAAAATTCTACTCTTCCAACAAAAAGATGGCGATTTATTCTTTGAGGCATGGAAGGACTTCAAGAACAAGCTTCTCAAGTGTCCTACGCACAACATACCTAAGGATGATCAGGTACAAGCATTTTATGAGGGTTTAAATGACACTAACAAAGCAATTGTGGATTCAGCTTGCAACGGAATCTTGATGAGGAAAAGTGGTGAGGAGGCCATCGAACTATTTGAAGAACTCAGCGATAACTCACAGCAATTCTCAACAAGGGGAAGAGGCCTTTCGAAAAAACAGGGAGTTTACGAAATTTCTAATAATAATAATATGCAACTAGAAATGGAAACCATGAACAAAAAGATTGATATGCTTGTTAATGTGATTTCAACGTTGGATGGCATAAAAAACCAACCAAAAGAAATTTGTGCAATTTGTTCTCATTCTGATCATACAACTAATACATGTCCCATGTCTTCTTTCACAGATCAGGAGCACGCAAACTACGTAGGACAAGGAATGTACCTACCCCAGAATAACCATTTTTCAAACACGTACAACCCAGGGTGGCGAAACCATCCAAATTTCTCATGGAGCAATAATCAAAACCATCAAGGCACTCAATTCGCACAAGGGCATACGCAGCAATTCCAGAGTGGGAATAGGTTTGATCGGCCAGTACAAGAACAAAAGAAGTTGGATTTCGAATCCACCGTGCTTCAATTACTCCAACAGCAACAGCAAACGAGCAACCAACAAGGGCAGACCATTCAGAATTTGGAGAATCAAATTGGTCAAATTACTAAGGAGTTAAGTGAAAGAAAGGCAGGAGAACTCCCATCACAAACCATACCAAACCCTAGAGGACAAGAACAGCTCCAATCGGTGACAACCCTAGAGGACAAGATTGAGTTTAGAATGTTTGATGCACCAAAATTACCACACGATGATCATGAATGTTATAATGTTGATGTGGTTCAGGAAATTTGTGACCAAATATTTCAGGAACATGGTGTTGATCCATTACAAGCAACAATTGCACACCCTCTAATACTATCTCAAGTTGAACAGGAATATGATGATTGGAGGATTGCAGAAAAAATACATACCCTTGGAAATGAAAAATCATATGCAGGTAAGTTTGCACATGTGTTTGAAAATCTTGTGTCTAATAATACTTTTGTTTTTTCTTTTACCAGGACACCAGATGTGGAGCTGAAGCCACTACATGAACACTTGAAGTAAGAATATTTGGGGGAAAACCAGACATTACCTGTGACAGTTGCTGCAAACTTAAGGATGCAGGAAGAAGAGAAGCTGCAGGGTGTCTTGCAAGAACACAAGGGTGCATTAAGGTGGACCATTGCAGATAGGCTTATGTCAAGATGGTACGGTCCGTACATTGTTACAAAGGTTTCCCCACATGGAACGTTGGAGAAAAATCAAACGTTCAAAGGTGAATGGGCATAGTGGGAAACCTTATAATAAGATGAGTTTTGAGCCGCGATCCATTCAATACATTGCATAAACTCATCAAGTCTAGCTGAAGACAAGAAACGCAGCGCTTATTGGGAGGCAACCCAATTTTTCAAGGGAGTACTTACACTTTCTCTTTATTTCTTTTTATTTCTTTATTCATCTTTTATTTTCAGTTTCTTTCCTTCAAACTGGGTGGTAACACATGCCTATTTTAAGTTTTTGTGCGGACATTGAGGACAATGTTCCATCTAAGTTTGGGGGTAGTTATTTACATTTGGAGTCTTTTGATTTTAACCATTCCAATATTGAATGATTTGAGCTCAGTTACTATAGGTAGACAGTGGAGAACAAATAGTAATTGTGGTCTTTATCCTTAAAAATGTTAATAACTTTTCATATGGATCATACTTGAAACTTTTATTCATATGGTCATGTCAATTCGACGAATCTTGAAAGAGAATAGCAAGTTCAACTGTGCGTAAACTTAAATACACAAATTGTGAGTTTTAAGCCTTATTTATTTTATTTGTGAGAGAATCATACACTTGAAGATTTCAGTTGACTGCATTCTTGAGGTGAACTAGAACTTGTTTTTGCTACTTTTCGAAACTTATTTTTGGTTTTTGCATAAAAACTTGGAAATGATTAAGGTACCTAAGATTTTATCACCAAGGACAAATAGCCTACCCAACATCAATTATTCACTAGTTGCCCCTTTTGAAGCCTATAAAAGCCTTTTTATTTGTAAAACACATCATCCTTAACCATGTCTAGATGAATAGGTTACCTTACCTATATCTATTGAGTTAGTAGAGCAAGAATTGTAAAAGAGATGTGGTATGTCAAGGTGAAGGGGAAGAAAATATAAAGTTGGAAGATTTGTCATAGAAAAAAAGAATGAAAAGTTATAAATTGTTGAGTTGTGGATGGGTGAAATGTGTTGGTAGAAATAAAGTATAGGCCTGTAATAGGTGGCCATATGTGCCAAAAAAAAAAAAAAAAAAAAAAAAAAAATCTCTTTGAACAATGCAAGTTGCTCTACTAATTCTTTAGAAATTTTGTATTCCTTTTTCCCTTCATTGTTTAAACCCTCACCCAAGGCCCCATTACAACCTATATAAGTTCTTTTGATCCAAGTAGTGTGCAAATCAATGGTGTGAAGATGTAGTAGCAAGATCAAGCATATGGTTTCATTCAAGTAATGAAAATTGTCACGAGATCTAATTTGAATGTCCCATGTCAATGAGAGCTATATTTCTTTGGGAGTGTATGCCATGGTGAGATTTTGGAGTTGAAATATAGTTGAGCTTGCTAAACTTAATCATGATTATGTTGCAGAGGCATTGGCCACTCTACTATTTGATATTCAAGTTGAGTATTCTTGTGAATAAGTGATTGACATTTGAATTAAAACATTTTAGACCTATCTTAATGCTTGTTCTAAACTTGACACCAAAAGTAGTGAGTTCTCTGAGGTAAATGTTGAAAGGGTCAAGATGTTCAAGTGATGCTTGTAGTTTTAGTTTGCTTGAGGACAAGCAAAAGCTAAGTTTGGGGGTATTTGATGAATCCATTAATATCCACATTTAGGAGCAATAATCTTAATGCAATTAGACATTTAAATGCTCTATATGTGGTAATTTACTCTTCTTTTCTCTTTTCCATAGGAAACAGCCTAAAAGCAGCTAAACGAAGCAGATTCAAGACTAATACAGACTAAGAGGATGATACATAGGGAGCTGCAGGACACAAGTCGACTGGTCCTCAAAGACAGTCGACTGAACAGAGGAGTATAAAATCCCGAAGCTACGCAGTACAGTCGACTTACTTCAAAGACAGTAGACTTGACGGAGTGATTGTGAATCTACAGATGTCTCGACACAGTCGACTGATTCCAAAACCAGTCGACAGGTATTCAGCGGAGTTAAAAGATAAGAACAGTTGAAGATCCATTCTCAACCAATTCCGAATCAAATGGAAGTCATCCAAACCCGGATTAGCTACAAATAACAACTCACCAACAATCAAAGTAAAAGAACCGGGATTTGCAAGTAAGAAGATGGACTCAGTCCTATGCGTGAAGAGATAAGAAATCAGGAACTTGATATGCGTGAAGAGATAAGAAATCAGGAACTTGATATCTGCAGACAAGGACAAGAGAAACTATAAAAAAAGAGAGTCATCTACCATCAGGGGGATCGATCGACCAGCCAGCATCAAGATACCAGCATCAAAGAAGGAGGAGAACAAGTCGACTGCTGATTGGACTCAATTTCAACATCATACAAATCGGTGTTCTTCTGTTCTTCCTTTTACTTTTTATTTTTATTGTAGAGTCATGAATTCTATTTTATTAATCAATAAAGGTTGTATTATGTGCAACTAATTTCATAGTTGGGTAGATTGAAACCATAGTCATGTAATCTTATAATCTTCTAAACACTATTTCCATTACTTATTGATTAAACCTGATTGTATTGGTATAGATTTATAATATGAATCAAACTTGTTCAGAAGTTCTAAGAGCAGTCGACTGAGAGTGACAGCAAGTCGACTGCCATGCAGAACCTGAGATTATCAAGTTTGCGTATTATAAAACTGAATCTATTATATGAGCATAGAGACGACCCGTATCTCGTGCCCATAACTTGTAACACAGGAATCTTTAGGGGTTCCTGGTTTAATCAACTTGATGGATCTAGATCTGATACCAATTTCTAGAACTTTAAGTGTTTGTTCGTTTACATTGTTCCTATGCTTCCTTTAAGTGCAACTTAGTAGATACCATGCTAAATACTTAAGGAAAGAAATGAATTAGAGTAAATACTATGCCTAATTCTTGGCCTTGGGAAACATTAACTTTAAGGAGTAGATACCATGCCCTTAAAGGAATAAACATGAGTGATTAGAATGGGGTAGAAGGTGACTTAGCATTCTTGACTACAGGTGGAAATCAAAGCCCAACTACTTTAATAGATATTCGTGACTCAAATTGTGATTCTACTTAATTTAGATTTTTATCTTTTCATTTCCTTTCAATCAGACTTTTAGAACAAAACTTTATGATTTGCATTTTCTTTTGTTTTATTGATTAGTAAGTTAATTTCAACAATCTCTGTGGGATCGACCCTTGCTTTTCACTACGCTTCTATAAACGATTCGTACACTTGCGAGGTTTTAATTTGTGTCTAGTTTATCTATTTATTTAGATAGCTGGATTGCACAATAATATACTGATCTTAATAGGGTCTAAAATACTGAACAAAACGGGGTCGCAAAAAAAAAACAGAAATTTTCTTCATGCATAAAATCAACTAGTTTATATGGAAACACATCCAAATCATGATAAAATACGAAATATGGTATACTAGATGTCCAAGCAACATGGTATAGGGTATTTAACAAGTCTACAACAAGTTATACTATGACTAACACATCATGCATACAAGATCATACAACACATTATGGATCACGAACAACATTCATATATGCAACAAGAATTAATTATTTCTAAGTTATTTCATGATGTGTGTGTAACGCGACAACCACGGATGGGTCAACAACTCGAGACAAGGTCAAACCAGGGATTTCATGGGAATTGACTCTAGGAACAAAAGCTACACTACAGGCGGTATTTAGTACTTGTATTTACAATAAAAAGAATACAAGTTACTTGCCTTATAGTCGACGATGGAATCGAAGCAAAAAGCGAGAATAACGGGAACGGATTCCTAGGCACGAACTCAACGACAACGAACAAATCACGAACCACAAACAAAACCTAAAGAACAAACACACACACACAAAGCCGAACAATGGCAACACTACTGTGCTCACTGCTGTTGCTGAGGTTGTCTGCATCGGGAGGTGCAGCATACAGAGGGTGTGCTGACGCAATAGGAAGGAGGGGAGACAGGGTGGCGCGTCAGATCTAGTGGCATCGGGTCTGTGCTGTCGCTGGGCGGTTGCGACAGGGAGTAGGGGAGACTGGGCAGTGTTGTAGGAGGGTCACTGAGGTGGTAGGAAGGCAGGGATGAGGATCGGGAGGTCGCTGTGGGGGTGATGGTCGGCTGAGCGGCGCTATGGTGCAGCGACGCTGCAGTCGAAGGACGCCAGTGATGAGGGTTTTAGGCTGGAGGTGGGAGGTGCACAAGGTGAGGAGAGATCAGGGTATATGAAGGACGGGGTAGGGGATGAAGTATTAGAGCGGCTAGGGTTTTCGTGATAGGGGAGGATGTACAGGGTAGATATATATATAGGTGGGGATATTAGGGTTTAGGTAGGCATGGGTATATATGGGTAATGGGTAATGGGTTGAAGGTTATAAGATCTAGTAGTGAATTAATTGGTTTAATAGGGTTTTCAAAGAGATTCTATAGGGTTTTCAATAGGATTTTTGGTTACATGAAAGATCCAAATAAAAATAGGATGATTCAAAATAATGAGATGGGAACAAGAATGAATAAATAAATAGGATATGAACAATTACAATAATGGGGATAAAAAATAATGGCTCGAACAACCAGAGGTGAATTAAATAGACAGACAATTGAATCAAGAAGATCGAATAAAGGCGTAAAATCAAATAGATGAATATATTGAGAAAAAGATTCAATACACGGTTCAAAAAGAGATTCAAGATGAATAAATACCCAAAAAGAAAAATACAGAAAATGGAGAACAGGGGTTACAACTAGCCTGGTCCAGAGTTAGTTAAGAAAGTTCTACTCACTCAGATTAATCTTGGTATTCATACATGTTACATACAGAAAATATGATCTGATTCCTTGGTTTACAAAAATGCCCTTGCATAAAGTAGTTTCGAGATCAACAGGGCATAATATACATATAGCAACACAAACACTCAGAAAAGAAGACAAAAGGTAACCATCTCAAAACATTTCCGAATCCAATTTCCAATCCGAGTCTTCAAAAAATGAAAAAAATGGATATTAATATGATAAAAAAATGGAACCAGTTTTTCTTACCAATGTCTAAGATAAAGACGACAAGGTAAGATATCATCCTGTCATATCTTTTGAATGTTGTACCTCCCATATCTTCTTAATCTCTTCACTGAATTATTTCGCTGCCTGGAGGGAAGAAGGTTGCAGTGTATGCCTTTCAGATTAGTAGTTGAAAGTGTTCAAAAGTGAATAATTAATGGAGTAACAAAAATAACAGTAAATCATTGATGTAAACTTAACCCTAGCAGAGAATTTTCAAGAATTTTAAAAGATTAAGTTTACCAATATCTAATGTAGATTAAGTTAAAAATTAAACTATTATTTGGTTTGACGAATTCAAAGATATGAAATAGTTTAACAAGCCCAATTAAAGATTCATTTCTAACAATCAATAATTATAAACCTAAACGTTCTTAGCAAGTAAACATGAAATAATGATTAGTACTCTAATAGGCAAGTGGAAGCACACACTCTCAATATTTGTGGACGACAGATTGTTTGAATAATATTATAGAGATGATTGGCAGTATAATATATAATTGAAAAGTGGAAAGAAATTACCGGGTACGAAGAAAGTGTCGTGATTGCACAAAAAGAGGGGATCTATTGCTGCTGGACTTGCGGCATTGCAAAATCGAGGTAGTGGCAGCAATGGCGGAATAATGAGGAGGAGGCAGCTTCGGTGATCGGAGTGTTGAATCGAGGTAGCGAACAGCAAGAGCAGCAACGGGGTTGACGACAGTCAGTGGCGAGGATGGAGCGGCATGGTGTTGCGGGCTATCGAGCACATCGACAGTGCTGGTTGTGGTGGAGGTTGATGGTGCTCGGGGTGAAGCGAGCAAGGGAGATGATCGGGGCGAAGGTGGTTTGCTTCAGAGCCAGAAGAGAAGAAGAAGAAGATAGAGGAAGGAATTGGTCGCTGTATGAGGATGGATTAATTAGGATTTCGATTTGAAGTGGATTTGGGAGGATTAGGGTTTCAACTTGAGGTGGGTTTGGGGGAATTAGGGTTTAGGGTTGTTGTGGTGGAGATGTGAAGAGAAGGAGGGGGTGGCGGTTGTCGAAGGTGGTACTGGCAATGGGTTAGGGTGTGAGGGTGGGGAGGAGGACGATGAGGGTTTGGGGTTGTAATGGGTTTCAGGTTCCACAAAAAGGAGGACAAGGGGAGAAGGCGGGTGATAAGGGGTGAGAATTTTGTATGATCGATTTGGGGATTTGGGTGTAGTTTAGAGCTTCTCACCAACCCTAAAACTTCTTATGGTCTCACACACAAAATAAAAGAATGCAGAGCAATAACTCAACACGCATTAATTTTTTTTATATTATCAATAATAACATACTTTCTCATTATTCTCAAGGTCTTTATATAGGCTCAAAACAAAATCTCAATACAAATCTCTAAAATATACTAATGCATAAAATAAAGGGTGCAAATCATAAAACTACTAGATATGGCTATAATTGCAAAAAATAAATATGATTACTGACATAAAATACTAAGCTAATGGAACAGCCTTCCTAGACGATGTCTGTGCTTATAGAAACGCCCGAATCGTCTCAAACCGATGTCTTCATCAATCATAGTGCCAAGTTAATTAAGATATATAATGGACGTTGTATTGGTGTGATTTAGTTGTGTATTGGAGCTGAGAGTGAGAGTAACTCCCTAGAGAAAACAAGTTACCTTCTCACTTTTCTACTTTTTATTATGCCTAGTGTAAGCCTAGAGCAATACTCCCTTAGATGCACGAGGTCTATAGCGCCCCGAATTCCCTATACTGGACACTCGTGACACAATCCATAATCTTTACTTCAATGAGCACAGAAACAGAAAATCACAAGAAATTAAAACTTTTAATTACATTATCATAATGTACAATGTAGTCTTACATATAATTTACATCATGAATTACACAAATAAATACATTGTACAAGGAACTATATCCTGCACTTGGATGCTCCACTGCTCGAATCTCCTACTCCCACGATCAGGCGGTCCTGCAAACTAACCAACCGTGGGCACGTCAGTTGTATGCAACTGACACAATACAGATGAAAGCCGCGATCTCCAAAATTCTGAACAAGCAATTTTTGATGCAACAAAAATATTCGAAAGTCATACAAACAGAATTTTCGGTGTATGCCATGACCTAGAATCTAATGCACAACTCAAATGCACATGATACTCTTATTCTAATGCACACTTGATTAGGAATGTATGCATCTCATACTATATACTCCCAAATCAATCTTGAACGTACTTCTGATTATAGGGTTCGATTCTTTGCCATGCAGACCTACTAGTGAATGGTAAAGTTGCAATGTATGCGGTCCATTAATCAACCTTCTTTACTCGATTCTAATGGTTTCATTATCACATCTTCTAATTTCTAGGTTAATTTCCTAAGTTAACTTAATCAAGTTTGCTAGATTAATTTCAATTTACTAGGTTAACTTAATGGTCGAACATCAAGCGACTCCAACCTAGTTTCATATATTAATCAACTTAGTAACAAGCCTCAACTCGTCCTGAGTAGTTGTAACCCCTGTTTCCCCAAAAATGTATTTTCTGTGTATTTTCGGTATTTAAAATTTTTGTGAATTAGTTTTTCAGCTTTCAAATTCTTTTTGTTAAAATATATTTTCGGATCTTCTATTAAAAACTATATTCAATCAATAATTTTATTTGTAACTATTTCTTATGTTTTTTATACAAATCTTATTATTGATATTATTAACTTGATTTCTTTTATTGTTACTATTACTGTTATTATTATTATTGTTATTGTTATTGTTATTGTTATTGTTATTAATATTTCTATAAAATCCAAATTTTATATTTTTAATTATTATTTTATTTATTTATTTATTTATTTCCCAAACACTATAAGCCCATTTATTAACCCAATACCCAGTACCCCTTTATACCCAAACCCATATATCTTAACCCACCAGCCATATACCCACTTTCCCCTAATAACCCATACCCATTATATATTTACCCATACTTAATCCTATTACCCATCTGTATACCCTACCCTATACCTGAAACCCACATTACCCAAAACCCATCTAAACCCTATTAACCCTACCAGCCGTCACACCTCCACCTAACCTTAACTCCTTCATCTACCCATATATATATATTTAACCCATCCCGACTCCTCATACACTCTACCTGTTCGTCTTCCACCTCTTCCCGTTCACCTCTCCCCTCCGGCCTAAACCCATACCTTCCCGCTATCTCATCTCTCTCTCGATCCCCTCATGGCTTTTCCCGGTTAGCCTGCCCTGCCTTCCCCCTGCACTGTTTTGACAGCCAGCCCCCTTGGTTCCCTCTCCCTGTCGTGCCACCCCCTTGCTCCAATGCAGCCCCGTGCCCTACTCCCTGTGTCACCCACCTTCCAGTCGCGACACCAGCCCCCGTCGTCCCCGTCCTCGACTGCCCAGTCGATAGTGCCGCCTTTGCGCTCCACCTGTCACAACCCCCTGTGCTCCCTAGTCGACTGCAACACAACAGTATATCAACGACAATAGCAACACTACACCGTACCTCCCCGCCATTCGCCGTCAGCCCCTGTGGCCGCCACCTTGCTGCCATCTGCCCCGACTGCTCCCCAGTTGCCGGCCTTCGTCTTGCCATCTAGTGGGTTGTTTTATTAAGAGTTGATCATGTGATGTGAGCCGTCGATCGCCTTGATGATCATGATCATCATGTTCCTTGATTATTTTGATCTTGGTCATTTGATCGTGATCATCATCAACTTCATCATCACCTTGATCTGGACCGTCCGATCTGCTTGATCTTGATCTCATCCGTGCCGATCCGCCCGATCGTTGTTTGATCATCTTGATCTTGATCTTCATTGTGATCCGTTCGTTGGTTTGTGTTCGTGATCCGTTCATTGTGTTCAAGCCCAGGAATCCGTTTCCGTTATTCTTGCTCTTGTGCTGTTCTGTCGTCGTCTTTCAGGCAAGTAACTTGTATTAAATTACTTTGCAAATACAAGTACTAAATACCGCTTGTAGTGTAGTTGGGTTATAGAGACAATTTGAGTGTGAATCCCCATGTTGATATTGTCTCTAAAGTGATGATTGACCGTAGTTTCCTTACGACATACATGACATGAATTAACCTAGGGTTGACCACTTTTGATGTGTTATTCGTGATATACTTGTCGAATACTTAAAAAATGTCCTATACCATATTGTTTGGACATCTAGTACACTATATTTCATGTTTGGGTTGATTTGGATGAATTTCGTATGATCTATGTTGTTTTGTGTGTGAAGAACAAATATGAATTTTTTGTTTCCCTGATATTGATCAGTATTTTAGACCCTATTGAGGTCAGTATTTGGAAATATTTTGCGAACATGATTTGTAAAGAATTTTGTCTATTTTCCCACCCTTTTGACGGACTCAGTTTTGATTTACGGTTTGTGAGTTATGTCGATTTTACTATAGTAGTGTCGAAAAGTTTCCAGATTTTGTTTTCTATGAATTTTGAAGAGCAATCTAATTTTATTTTTCTGTTAAAATTATTATTTTGATCTGAAATTTTGTTCAGAACTTCTAGACTTGATTGGGGTTTACCCAGAATTTTGGTGGATTTATTGAAGAGTTTTACAAACCTTTTCATGCTTGCAAATAAAGATTTTACATGTAGAATTTTACTACTGTTCAGTAAAGAACCTGATTGTCGACATATTTCTACTTGCTGTTTCTAAAATGTTTCTGAATATGAAAGTTAGCCTACTGTATATATTTTATTACCCTTTTGGCGGATTTGGATTTCGATCTGTGGTTTGCTAGATATTGCTTTTTTTGTACTTCAACGTTTACAATTCCAGATTTACAAAAACTACTACATTTTGATGCTTTCTGATTTTCATTGACTACTCTATTTTTATTGAAAAATTATGAAACTTTATATTCTGATACTACACATATAAGAGAATACCCCAGATTTTTTGTGGATTTAATTAATGAGTTTTCATGCTGTTCTCCTGACTTTGAATACAATCTTCTGATTTCTGACTGAACGTGTTTTCTGGATTCAAATCTATTTTGAGTTATGATTTTGTGAAATACCATATAACTTATATATACTTTATGGATTCAGCCGGGATTCTATTTTCCATATTCTTTGATGGATCCAAATTTTCAATTTTTTAGCAACGGGAATTGCTGTTTTAGTACAATACTGTCTTGCTGTCCTGAACTAGCATTTGCATGATTCTATTCCTTTATGAACTGTCTATCATCTGTACATGTTTATCTGTCACCCTGAACCTGTTACATGTTTATACCATGCTATTCTTGCTCTATTTATGACACATACATGTCTGTCTGATAATAATAATAAATAACCAAGCCGAGGTTAAGGAAAAGATCTAGTAGTGGAAAATTATAGAAATGTGTACTTGGAAGGGGGCCTGTGTTTTCCATACTGAGCATCTGTTATACTGTTATTGATTACCTGATTGCACACTTCCCTATAGGAAGGTGTACTCGAAAGAGGACCAATAGGTTCTGACTGTCTGATTACTGTTACTGATTTCCTGACTGCACATTTCCCTATATGAAGGTGTACTCGGAGGAGGACCACTAGGTTCTGACTGTTATCTGTTACTGTCTGATTACTGATACCTGAGTACACTGCCCTATATGATCTCCTACGAAATCTAAAACAAAACTGTTTGAATGTAGCAACCATGTAGTAAAAGGATGGATGTATGAAGTGCTACCTAAATAGTAATAAACACAAGACTGTAAGAACTGACATCTGTTAACTGTTATCTGTTACATGCTACTGATCACTGTTACCTGTTACTATCTGACTGTTATCTGATACTGTTACCTGATACTGTTATCCGCATACCTGTCTGCATACTGTTGACACTTGACACATGTTACTTATACCTGTTAGTATACCATGCTACTTGATTTTGTTTCCCTGATTCAGGTTAGACATTATATTCTGTTGATATATCTATACCATGCTATGTTTGTTCTGTTGCTATTTTATAGTTGTTATTTATCCCATGTACTTGTATCCTGCACTACAAGCGGCCCGTAACTTGCATTGACGGGAGTTTGTTTTCTTTTTCTTATCCCTGCAATTGTTAAATTGCAGACTTTGGAGAACAAGTACCAGATGGTGTTGTTGACATAAAATATTAGTGCTGGAGTTATTATTATTATTTCTTGTTGCTATTTGAACAATTGTATTCGATACTTGGATGTATTCTTGTATTTGGGCAATGTGACCAGGATATTATTGACTTATTTAGATCTGATTTATTTGGAATTATATTATATTTTGGTTTCAAGTAAATTTCTGTTGGTATATTTGATTCGATTATGCATACTTGGTTGATTCTTTTGCTTCCGACTTTGATTATTTTAGTGAGATGTTGTAAAGATTCTGAACAGCTTATGGATGATGAAAATCATTCGCTGGGCTTAGTCACGTATCCTTATTCTGTATTCTCTTTTGGGAAGCGGGGCGTGACACTAGTGTCTAACCTGACCAACCAAATTATGCCATAAAGTTTATGCATCTCAGCCCAATTCTGACCCAAACGAACAATAACAAATTGACACATTGGAATGGCAATACCGTATAACAAAACTACCATTAATGAACTCTCCTTAACCCGTTTCGAAAGTTATTCAAGCCGGGACAAGTATCACCTAATACACACAATATAAAATACTATTATGCATGAATTAGGGGTATTTACTTTACATCTCCTACACAACAAGTATGGTTATCCCCAGCCATCTTATTACACTATATATCATGTACTTATTACAATTTTTTCCACACTTATGTCATTTCACATATGTGTATGTAGTAACTTATATTTAAAAATTCAAATTGCAACTTTATTTCTTATAGCATATTGTTTTGCTACAACTATATCTTCATTTGGGTATTTCATCGAACACCTCATAGGCAACTTATACCTGTTACAATTTCTTCCACACTATGTTATTTCACACATGCATATGAAATGTCAAATACTTCACTTGCAACTTCTGTAACGCCCCGAGCCCCGCTTAGCTACGCGCGCAACTACACCTGCGAGCACGCGACTACACCCGGTGTTGAAAGTCAGCTCTGATACCATTTGTAACGCTCCGCCCGAATACTCAGACAATTTTTATTATTTTAGAAGACAAATTAATACTTATCGTACAACTGCCTACCACAGGCTGCCTCTCAAAAGGTGGTTAACCAAATAGGTGACTCATGATCATAGGCAAGTATATTTTAATATTAATTAATATTTTACTCTCCCGATATGGGATAATTCTCAAACTCTTCTCCCTTAATTCTCGTGCACAACAACCCCTTCACATGGGCCCTGCCATGTCACCAAGGCAGGAGACATCCGCTGTCTTTCTTCACAGCGTCGGGTGGGCCCCTCCCCTGTAACTGCTGACGTCATCAGATGACGTCAGCCAATCTGTAGCCAAGACTGCTGTCCTCTAAACCATGGGCCCCCTATCTCATCTCATAATATTTACGATACTGCCACCCACCTATTTATATATATATATTATACTCTTCGAAATTACGGGGTATTACAAACAATTAGCGTGGACTATTTCCCAACATAACATGCTACTTGTGAACACATGGAACACTTATTACTCATAATCAAGTTCATGATTCAAACTACTAACAAAACTTGATCTTTTATTCGTGAAAGCAACATAAAAGTCGTTTAACATCCTAAAAGCAAGTAAACATACTACTCTTATCGGAATTCAACAAAATTAGACTTTTTTAGAATGGTAAGAACATCTACTACAACTCTCTAGTTGACAACCTTCTAAAATTCAGTCAATAAGAGGTAGGAAAACCCTGAACAACCTAAACAGCGAGCTTCAGCTAGTAAAGGCCAGGCGCTGTGACTTGTAAAAGTCATAACTCTTTCTCCACTTATCGGAATCTAACAAAATGGCACATTTTAGAAAGCTGAGAACATCTAATACAACTCTCTAATTGACAATCTTCTCAGATTCAGTCAATAAGAGGTAAAAAACCTCGAACAACCTAAACAGCGAGCTTCAGCCAAAAGGCTAGCTGCTGTGACTTGTAAAGGTCATAACTCCTACTCCGCTTATCGGAATCTAATAAAATAGGATATTTTGGAACGGTGAGAACCTCTACTACAACTCTCTAGTTGACAACCTTCTCAGATTCAGTCAATAAGAGGTACAAAAACTTCAAACAATCTAAACAGCGAAGATTCGCCAAAAGGCTAGCTGCTGTGACTTGTAAAGGTCATAACTCCTACCCCGCTTATCAGAATCTAATAAAATAGGACATTTTGGAAAGGTGAGAACCTCTAATACAACTCTCTAGTTGACAACCTTCTCAGATTCAGTCAATAAGAGGTACAAAAACTTCAAACAATCTAAACAGCGAAGATTTAGCCAAAAGGATAGTTGCTGTGACTTGTAAACGTCATAACTCATAGTCCGCTTATCGAAATCTAACAAAATTGGGCTTTTTGGAAAGCTAAGAACATCTAATAGAATTTCATAGTTAACAACTTTCTCAGATTCCGTATGAAACTCAAAATCTTGCTCTTTAAACATAATACACAGAGCAACAAAGACAACAAAAAGGCTGAAACTTGTAAAGTTCATAACTTTTGCTATACTTGTCGAAATCTAACAAAATTGGACTTTTTGGAAAAGGGAGAACATCTATTACAACTTCCTAGTTGACCACTTTTTTAGATTCCTTATAGAGCTCAAAATCCAGCTCTTTGAACACAAGTCAAGAACAACAAAAAGAATACCAAAAGCTGAAACTTGTAAAGCTCACAACATTTGCTATACCTATCAAAATATAACAAAATTGGACTTTTTGGAAAGGGGAGAACATCTACGATAACTTTCTAGTTCACCACGTTTTCAAATTCCTTATAGAGCTCAAAATCCAGTTCTTTGAACACATTTAAAAATCAGCAAAAAGGAAAGCAAAAGCTGAAACTTGTAAAGCTCATAACTTTTGCTATACATATATGAATATAACAAAATTGGACTTTTTGGAATGGGGAGAACAACTACTACAACTTTCGAGTTGACCACTTTTTCAGCTTCCATATAGAGCTTAAAATCCAGCTCTTTGAACATATTATAAGAATAACAAAAAGGGCAGCAAAAGCTGAAACGTGTAAAGCTCATAACTTTTGCTATATTTATTGGAATCTAACAAATTTGGAATTTCTGGAAAGGGAAGCACATCCACTAAAACTTTCTAGTTGACCACGTTTTCAGATTCCTTATAAAGCTCAAAATCCAGCTCTTCGAACACATTTAAAAATCAGCAAAATGGAAAGCAAAAGCTAAAACTTGTAAAAGCTCATAACTTTTTCTATACTTATCTGAATCTAACAAAATTGGACTTTTTGGAATAGGGAGAAAATCTACTACAACTTTCTAGTTGACCACTTTTTCAGCTTCCTTGTAGAGCTAAATATCCAACTCTTTGAACATATTTTAAGAACAACAAAAAGGGCAACAAAAGCTGAAGCGTGTAAAGTTAATAACTTTTTCTATACTTAATGGAATCTGACAAAATTGGACTTTTTGGAAAGGGGAGAACATCTACTACAACTTTCTAGTTGACCACCTTTTCAGATTCCTTATAGAGCTCAAAATCCAGCTCTTTGAACACAGTTCAAGAACAACAAAAATAGACAGCAAAAGCTGAAACTTGTAAAGCTCATAACTTTTGCTATACTTATCAGAATCTAACATAATTGGACTGTTTGGAAAGGGTAGAACATCTACTATAACTTTCTAGTTGTCCACTTTTTCCATATTCCTTACAGAGCTCAAAATCCAGCTCTTTGAACACATTTAAAAATTAGCAAAAAAGACAGCAAAAGCTGAAATTTGTAAAGCTCATAACTTTTTCTATACCAATCGAAATCTAACAAAATTGGAATTTTTGGAAAGGGGAGAACATCTATTACAACTTTCTAGTTGATCACTTTTTCAGATTCCTTATAGAGCTCAAAATCCAGCTCTTAAAACACATGCAAAAATTAACCAAAACAGCATTTTTGCTTAAAAGCTCGGTGTTTTGGGGGAAACATTTGTTTGACCTATAAAACTAATCCCAAAAAATCTATAAAAATTAGAGCATTGTAGTAACACTTACAAAAATCTCTCAAATTAATTTGGAGTCAAAATTCCAACTTTAACACAAGTAATTAATTCTAACTACATACTAGTTTAAGATCTATTCTTTAGTGTTCTACTTGAGTTCTACCACTTCAATTTGTATGCATTCTATTCTATTCCATAATGTTCATATGCATATGAGATTGGTCCAATTTTTTTAACAATAACAACAATAATAATAACAATAACAATACATAAAAGTGAGAACCCCCTGTTGGATCCTGAAGGCAAGGCAAGAAACACTAGAGGGGGGTGAATAGTGTTTTATAAAAAATAATTGGGAAATTGAACTTTTCTTCTGACCAGTCGACTTGAAAAGAAAAACCAGTCGACTGGGGCGACAGTTAAGAAGAGTATTTTAAGACGAGTCTGATCAGTCGACTTATAGAAGAGACAGTCGACTTACCAGACAAGTTTTCAGAAAGAAAGTAGTACAAGTCTGACCAGCCGACTTACAAATTGACACAGTCGACTTCCCAGACAAGTTTCACAGAGAATTTAAAAGGCAAGAAAATGAAATGCAAGTTCAAAGAGATACAATCACAGAGTACACACGATGTATCCTGGTTCGGTCCTCTCGACCTACATTCAGTCCCCAAGCAACCCACTTGAGATTTTCCATTATTCTTGAAAAAATTACAAGAATACCCTACGGCGCTAGACAACAACCTTGTCCAACCCGTAGTCCTTTCTCATAACTAGAGAAAGCAACCCACTCTTCCACCAAGAGTGAAAACCTGACTCTACACCCTAGAGCCCTACTCTCCAACCGAGAGGAACCACTCTCACAACTAGAGAGTGAAGAAAAACAACAAAAAGTTTACGATCAACCTATAGCCTTGTTGTGGATGTGATTTTATGCGTGGCTATTAAGTCAACTTCCGAAATCAGTCTAAAACGAAATCACTGTTATGCTAGACTGATTTCAGAGAACCAAGACTTAGAAAGTGAATGCTTTTGAATGCTTTTTCTTGTTAAAACCAAAAGCTTGAGAACTTGAGAAACAAAAAGCTTGAAAAATATGTTGTTAACCTCTTCTAAGTGATTTCTATACTCTATTTATAGAGTTAGAATCACTGGACGTTGAGAAGCAGTTGTACCAACTGTCAACCAACAGAAATAAAACTTTTGAATTCGAAAAATCAAGTTTTGAAATTAGTAAACTTTCGAAACGACTTGAATAGTTGACTGGGTTGCCCTTGTGAGTCGACTGGTCAGAGTTTGAATAAGTTCAGTTAGTTTCGTACTAGAACAGTCGACTAGTGCCCTATGGCGGTCGACTGGTACTTAACAACTGAGCTTTTTCAATCTTGTTTCGATCTTTTTAAGTTTGAAAAACACTCAATTATTTTAAAGATAATGTGTGAGTGTGTGTGACAAGGCTTTTACAGAATTTCTAAGACTCAAAGAAAATAAAAAAGTTACAATTGTTACAAGACACTTAATACAATAAATTGAAGCATAGGTCTTGTCCTGAGTCATGAGTCTTGAGATGGAGCTTTTAGCCTTCGTCTTTTTCTTGTAAGCTGGCAACCTTGTAGCTTTCTTGATCGGTTAGCTATAAGAGCTTTGTTTGTAGCTTTGCTTGATCAACTTGCTTTAAGAACCTTGTAAAGCTTGTTAGAAAATTTTGCCTTTGTATATCCTGTAATAAAGGAAATAAATATTACAAGTGCTCACATGCTCCCCCTATCAAATGTACAACATGCATAGGTGTGCAAGCATACACAAGTGAAAAACATCTATAAAGATATGTATCACCACAACATAACACACAAAGCAATATAAAAATTGGAACTTATATTTTCTCCCCCTTTGTCATCAACAAAAATGAAAAAAAAATAATCCTCACAAAAAAATAATACAGACAAAATGTCATTCATATAAAAAAATTAGGCTTAGTTCAAACGATTACATATTAGATAGAAAATGCAACAATAAGTAGGAAAATACATAGAAAAAATATGAAAATAGTATCTCATCAATCTTCATCATCTTCATCTTGGTCATCATGAGAGGGAGGAGGAAATTGAGTGGTGAATAGGTGGGTAAGATGAGAAATATGTGACTCAAGAACATCTTGACGAACCATGATATAATTGACAGCATGATAAATACTGCGAGGATCATCAAAATCTGCTTGAGGACGAGAGGAACAAGAAGCAGAAGACCGACAAGCTGAAGTAGCTAAAGAAACAGGAGGGGAAGTCCTAGAAGTAGACCTAGGTGGAGAAGAAAGAAGCTTCAAGCGTGCTAAACTTGCACGATCAAAAGACTCATAATGCTTTACTACATTGGTCTCTGCATCGAGATCGACATCATAAGCACAAAAAACTCGAGTAAGAAGGGCACCAAAAGGAAGAAATGATGTATAAGCCTTATGAAGCCTAGAAAAGATGATACGACCCCAATTTAGATTAATTTTGCCGAATATTGCATAAACGACTTGTTGTAATTCCATGGAATACTGATCATAACTCCCTGTTTTGGGAATGATATTGTATGATAGTATTCGTGCAACAAGTTTTGCAACAGGGGTAATGGACCTATTTGACATAGAAGGTCCATGATTTGGCAAATATATTCTAGATAAAGTGGTGGCATCATCCATCTTAATTTCTCCTAAATCAAACCCTTCATCATCTAAACCCAAAATAAGGATGATTCTTTCGGAGGTGAGTTTCATCTTCTTATTTTTTACAAAGGTATAGATGAAAATCTTACTACCATCATCCGATTGGACAACCTTCATATTTGTATAAAACAAATAGATGAGTTGAGGGTAGTAGTAGGGTTGATTTTCTAAAGACAAAAACTCATAAAGACCACAATGTTGAAACAAAGACATGAGATTAAACCTATCAAGATCGGAAAAATTTACAAACCGACTCGGAAAAATCATAATGGAACATATTATGTACCATTTTTCAACAAGGTTGGGACTTCTAAGATATTGAATATAGTCCCTAGAAGATGAACCCTCCTCTACATGAGATGTTTTTGATCTTTTAGGATCCATAAAGAGAAATCCTAAAAATCAAGGGATGGAAAAAGTTCTAAGAAGGTATACCGACAAGGAAGTAGTAAAGAGAAGTAAAGAACTTCAAGAGATCTTCAATCTGGGTTTCAAAATCCTTGAAATCCCCAAGCAGCAGCAGCAGCCGACTTGAACTTTGGTAGAGAGATAGAGTTAAGGTAAAAGTGAAACAATGAGGGGAGAGAGTTAGGGTTTTTACTTTGAATGGACGACTAAGATGAAGGTAGGGAGTTTCAAAGGCTCAGATCGGTCAAAGAGTAAAAAAAATCGCCTCAAACGATGTGCCAAAATTCGATTTTGAAGAAAATCTGAGTCGCGACAGTCGACTGGTATTAGGAGGCAGTCGACTTAGTCGAGAGTCAAGATAGAAAATTGTACGTGATATTAGTACAACTGGTCAGTCGACTGGGTACTATGCACAGTCGACTGTCCAGAGCATAAAACTCAGAAAAAATTTAAAAAAAGAAACTTTACAATCGACCGAACAATATTTGTAAGTCGACTTACCAGGAAAAAAAAATTCAAGAAACATCATGAAAACTACAAATCCCTAGTTCTCTTCTTAAGGTTATAAAGGTGTATTCTTTAAGGGGTTTGGTAAAAATATCAGCTACTTGTTTATCAGTAGAAATAAAGTCTAAAGAAATGTCTCCCTTTAAAACATGATCACTTAAAAAATGATGTCGAATATTAATATGTTTCGTACGTGAGTGTTGAACCGGATTTTTAGATAAGTTAATGGCACTGGTATTATTACACATTATTGAAGGTTTTTCAAATGAAATACCATAGTCTAATAGGGTTTGTTTCATCCAAAAAATTTGGGCACAAGCCAAACTTGCAGCGATATATTCAGTTTCTGTAGTAGATAGGGATACCGAATTTTGCTTCTTACTGCACCAAGAGACTAGTGAATGTCCCAAATAGTGACACGTCCCACTTGTGCTCTTGCGGTCAGTTTTACTACCAGCAAAATCCTTATCACTATATGACAAAAGTTAAAAATTGTCGGTGCGTGGATAAAATAGACCATAATCAGACGTGCCTTTAATATATCTTAAAATGCGTTTCACAGATTTTAAGTGAGACTCTTTAGGACTTGACTGATATCTAGCACACAAATATACACTAAACATAATGTCCGGTTTACTAGCAGTTATATATAAGAGTGAGCCAATCATACCTTGATAAAGTTTCTGATCGACACTCTTACCTAATTCATCTTTTGTCAAGGGTAGTGGTAGTAGCCATAGGTGTGGTCTTACTACTCGTGCTATCCATGTTAAACCGTTTGAGTAATTCCTTGGTATATTTTTCTTGATTAATGAATATGCCATTATGTGACTGCTTAATTTGTAGTCCAAGGAAATAATTGAGTTCACCAATGTGACTCATCTCAAACTCGTTTTTCATGGTGTTAGCAAACTCTTGACATAAATTACTATTAGTAGAACCGAATTAAAATTATGTCATCAACATATATTTGTATGATTAAAATATCATTCTTAATTCTTCTAATAAACAGAGTAGTATCTACTTTACCTATTTCAAAACCTGTTTCTAAAAGAAAAGTCTTCAATCGATCATACCAAGCACGAGGTGCTTATTTAAGACCGTACAAAGCCTTTTTCAATTAAAAACATGGTTTGGAAATTGTTCATATTCAAAACCTGGTGGTTATTTAACATAAACATCTTCCTTTATAAACCCATTAAGGAATGCACTTTTAACATCCATTTGAAAAAGTGTAAAATTCATAAAACAAGCAAAAGATAATAAGATACGAATTGATTCTAATCTAGCAACAGGAGCATATGTTTCATCAAAATCTATGCCTTCTTCTTGATTACACCCTTGAGCAACTAGTCTAGCTTTGTTCCTAACAACTTGTCCTGATTCATCTAACTTATTCTTGAATACCTATTTAGTACCAATTATAGTATGATCAGGAGGTCGTGGAACTAAATCCCATACATCATTCCTTATGAATTGGTTTAACACATCTTGCATGGCATTCATCTAAAATTCATTCTCACACGCTTCTTATATATTCTTCGGTTCAAAATCCGATAAGAAAGCTGTGTGAGATATCATGTTAACATGTGATCTCGTCTGAATACCATGTGAAATGTCACCAATTATTAAGTCATGAGGATGATCTTTAACTTTAAAAAAAGACTTTGGTAAAGTTGGAGACATCACAACAGGATCAGCCGACTTGACAAGTCCCTCGGTCGACTGATTTACAGCAGTCGGCTTGACTTCCTTATCGGTCGACTTATCTGCAAGACTAGTTTGTTCTAAAGATGTAATTAGTTTATTTAAGGGTGATGAATTAGTTTCATCATCTTCAATTAAAGTCGATGAAGACAGAGATTCATCAAATGCAACATGTATGGATTCTTCAATAGTCATTGTTGACTTGTTGAAGATTCTATATGCTTTACTCCTATTTGAGTATTCTATAAAGATACCCTCATTAGATCTAGGATCAAATTTATCTAAATTATCCTTAGTGTTCAGAATAAAACACTCACATCCAAATATTTTGAAGTAAGAGACCTTAGGAATTCTATCAAAAAATATCTCATAACATGTTTTCTTTAGCTTAGGCCTAATCAAAATTCTATTTAAAACATAACAAGCTGTAGCAACAGCTTCAGCCCAAAAATACTTAGGTAAATTGCTTTCAACAAGCATAGTACGTGCACATTCTTGCAAAGTCCTATTCTTCCTTTCAACCACTCCATTTTGTGGTAAAGCTCTAGAAAATGCAAATGAATGAGTTATACCATTCTTGTTGCAATATTCTGCAAACGTTTCATTTTCAAATTCTCCACCATGATCACTTCTAATGGTGACTATGGTCAGAAACTTTTGATTTTTAATTCGTTTACAAAAATTAGCAAATTCTTCAAAAGCATCATTCTAATGTTTTAAAAAGAAAGTCCAAGTGAATCGTGAAAAACCGTCTACTAAAACTAACACATACGTACTTTTATTTAAAGAAGCAATTCTAGTAGGGCCAAATAAATCCATGTGAATTAATTCGAGCGGCCTACTAGTAGAAATTACTTCTTTTGTTTTAAAAGTAGATTTAATTTGTTTACCTAGTTGACATGCATCACATAACTTATCCTTTTTAAAGGATAGTCTTGGCAGCCCTTTAACTAGGTTGTACTTAGACAATTTAGAAAGATTTTTTATATTCACATGGCTAAAATGCCTATGCCAAAGCCAAGAATCGTTATTAGAAGCTACTAAGCAAAAATCATTCGAAAACTCATATGCTTTCAAACACAATTCATAAATGTTATTTTTCCTAAACCCTTGAAAAATTATATTTTGCATGGTAGAATCATAAATTAAACATGCGTCTTTTTCAAACATGATTTTATCACAAAGTTGACTAATACTTAACAGGTTATGCTTAAGTCCACTAACTAATA
This sequence comes from Hemerocallis citrina, assembly GCA_017893485.1. Taxonomy (NCBI): domain Eukaryota; kingdom Viridiplantae; phylum Streptophyta; class Magnoliopsida; order Asparagales; family Asphodelaceae; genus Hemerocallis; species Hemerocallis citrina. The sequence goes on from CM030360.1 coordinate 36,208,651, forward strand.
AGACATCTTTTATATAGGGGTTAGTGTGCTTACCGACCATACCAATTCCTATGACCTTTCCTTTATTGTTGTCACCAAATGTAACTGTTCCTCAATCAATATTTTGTATCGAAGATTGGAGGTTGGCATGACCAGTCATGTGCTTCGAGTATCCGCTGTCAAGTATCCAACGATCTCTCTTAGGTACCTATAAAATATTCAATATGAATATGATACCCTTTTCATTGGGTCCAAAATAGATTAGTTTGTGGGAAACCAAACCCATGATGAGTTTGATTTTCCACCGTAAACAGAAATAAAATTAGCAGAATTACATACATTAAGCATATATGAATTAATATAAGCAATTCTATCTTTCGAACTCAGGTTGACTGGAACCCATACATATTTCCTTTATCCAGTCGACTTTATAGCACCTTTCAGTCGACTTTTACTATTAATCAGTCGTCTGGGAGGTAGTATAGGTCGACTTATCTGAGGTATTTGTCTCGTTGCATAAGACTCAGTACCTCTGGACAGGCGACTGGTGGATGGGTGCAGTCGACTTGGCTGAATTTTAGATTTGCCTTTATCATGAAAACTTACAGTTTTAGGCTTTTAAAAGAACTCATAAAGTTTATGCTTAACACTGGAAATAGGTGCAGGTTTATTTACACTAGTGGTCTTAGAAGAATGAGATTTTTCAAGTGACTTTATAAAACAAAGTCCAAACTTTTGACTAGATTTCACTTGATTTTGAAGAACATCATTTAAATTCTCTTTTCCATTATTAAATTTAGATACGTTCTTGGATATGTCTTCATAATTTTTCTTTAGAGACTCAAGATCCATATCTAAACTAGAAATACAAGAATTTAAGGATTTTACTTCTTTATCAAGGTTAAGATTCTCTTGAGAAAGTGTTTGATTAACTTTCTCTAAGTTCTTAATTTTAATCTTTTCCTTTTTAAGTTCTTGAAAAATTTCATTGAAAGCATCAAATAAATCATTAGAATCATACTCACTTATTGATTTTGTGATGCCATAAAACACACGTTTGTAACCTCGTTTGTCTCATCAATTTCTTCTTCCAATGAAGAATCGCTGTCATCCCAAGTTGCTTGGTATGCCTTTTTGTTCTTCACGAACTTATTCTTTGTGTACTTATCCTTCTTGAAGTTGGATGTCTTTTCCTTAGATTTTGCGTTCTCTAGTGCGCAATCCTTCTTCATATGGCCTGTCTTGTTACACATGAAATAAGTTGGAGGTTCATTAGATTCCTTAGATTTTGAATTAAACTTACCTTTTATTAGGAACTTTTTGAACTTTTTCGTGAACATGGCAATCTCTTCCTCATCTTCTTCTTCATCCTCGGAGTCCGACATGGCTTTGAATGCTAATGTCTTCTTCTTTGATTGTTGTGGTTCGGCATCCTTCTTGCTCTTTTCAAGTTGTACCTCATAAGCCATAAGATTTCCCACAAGATTCTCAAGAGAAAGTTGTGTTAAATCATTGACCTCTTCTATGGCGGTGGTCTTCTTCTCCTACTTGGGGGTTAGTGCACGAAGTACCTTTCTCACCATCTCGGCTTTGGTGTATTGTCTTTCCAAGTGCCACAAGTGAATTTGTAATTTCTGTGAACCTTGTAATCATCTCGGACACATTCTCATTCTCCTTCATGCGGAACATTTCAAACCTTTGAACAAGAACAGATATTTTAGATTCTTTTACTTTGTTTGTTCCTTCATGAGTTACCTCGAGTGTGTGCCAAATTTGATGTGCGGTTGTTGCATTGGACACACGGTTGAACTCCTCCTTTGTAAGGGCACAAAATAGCGCGTTCATCGCCTTTGCATTGTTTATTGTTTGGTTCTTCATGTCGTCGTTCCATTGTGCAATGGAATGGTAGGAGCGGTGTACTTGGTCTCCGTCATGTTCCATATTTCATAGTTGATGGACTGAAGGTAGATCTTCATTCTACACTTCCAATAGTTATAATTGGTTCCATCGAAGAGGGGTGGCCTTTGTGTAGATTGGCCTTCATGGTATTGATTTGCATTAGAAGTAGTTGCCATTGCATTCAACCAAGCTCTGATACCAAGTGTTGGATCCTGTAGGCAAGGCAAGAAACACTAGAAGGGGGGTAAATAGTGTTTTATAAAAAATAATTGCGGAATTGAACTTTTTTTTTGACCAGTCGACTCGAAAAGAGAAACCAGTCGACTGGGGCGACAATTAAGAAGAGTATTTTAAGACGAGTCTGATCAGTCGACTTATAGAAGAGACAGTCGACTTACCAGACAAGTTTTAAGAAAGAAAGTAGTACAAGTCTGACCAGTCGACTTACAAATTGACACAGCCGACTTTCCAAACAAGTTTCACAGAGAATTTAAAAGGCAAGAAAATGAAATGCAAGTTCAAAGAGATACAACCACAGAGTACACACGATGTATCCTGGTTCAGTCCTCCCGACCTACATCCAGTCCCCAAGCAACCCACTAGAGATTTTCCACTATTCTTGAAAAAATTACAAGAATACCCTACGGCGCTAGACAACAACCTTTTCCAACCCGTAGTCCTTTCTCACAACTAGAGAAAGTAACCCACTCTTCCACTAAGAGTGAAAACCTGACTCTACACTCTAAAGCCCTACTCTCCAACCGAGAGGAACCACTCTCACAACTAGAGAGTGATGAAAAACAACAAAAAGTTTACGATCAACCTATAGCCTTGTTGTGGATGTGATTTTGTGCGTGGCTATTAATTCAACTTCCGAAATCAGTCTAAAACGAAATCACTGTTATGTTAGACTGATTTCAGAGAACCAAGACTTAGAAAGTGAATGCTTTTGAATGCTTTTTCTTGTTAAAACCAAAAGCTTGAGAACTTGAGAAACAAAAAGCTTGGAAAATAAGTTGTTAACCTCTTCCAAGTGATTTCTATACTCTATTTATAGAGTTAGAATCACTGGACATTGAGAAGCAGTTGTACCAACTGTCAACCAACGGAAATAAAACTTTTGAATTCGAAAAATCAAGTTTTGAAATCAGTAAACTTTCGAAACGACTTGAATAGTTAACTGGGTTGCCGTTGTGAGTCGACTGGTCAGAGTTTGAATAAGTTCAGTTAATTTCGTACTAGAACAGTCGACTGGTGCCTTATGGTGGTTGACTGGTACTTAACAGCTGAGCTTTTTCAATCTTGTTTCGATCTTTTTAAGTTTGAAAAACACTCAATTATTTTAAAGATAATGTGTGAGTGTGTGTGACAAGGCTTTTACAGAATTTCTAAGACTCAAAGAAAATATAAAAGTTACAATTGTTACAAGACACTTAATATAATAAATTGAAGTATAGGTCTTGTCTTGAGATGGAGCTTTTAGCCTTCGTCTTTTTCTTGTAAGCTGGCAACCTTGTAGCTTTCTTGATCGATTAGCTATAAGAGCTGTGTTTGTAGCTTTGCTTGATCAACTTACTTTAAAAACCTTGTTCAAAATTTTTTTCTTTGTATATCCTGTAATATTTAAGAAGTAGAATAACAACTTTGCATTGTATTGTAATCATCAAAATCAAGAATCAACACTCCCCACCCAAAGTGTAGGAAGAACTAGCTAGCTTCTTCCCCTCCTTGCTCCTTGTTCTTTCTCCTCTTCATGAACACCTCAAAAATGAAACCACTCCTTTTTTGATTTGATCTCTCTTTCTTTTCTTTTCTTCTCAATTTTTTTCTAAAAGTAAAACATGTAGAAGAAGAGAAAGAAATTTGAAGAGAGAGTGGGTTGAGATGGAGATGGAGAAACAAAAAAAGAGAAGTGGGCTTTGCCCTAGGGTTGGGGCTGGCCAGAGGGAGGGGGAGGGGGGGGGGGGGGGGGGGTTATAGGAGAAGGGAGTGGGCTTTGTGGTTGCGAAGAGAGCCACTTGTTCTCATTCTCATGGTTCAATAATTGGGTGATTAATTTGCAAATTTAAATTGCAATCACACCATAATCCAATCCTAACCTTTAATTTGATCATGATTGATTAAAAATAAGACACATTTCCCTAAAATCACATACTATATGATTTTGTACAAACGTACGAAATCGGTACAGTATATATACGTACATACATCTGTCTATACAGATAATTTTTATTAGTTAAAACGAATCATCTCTACCAAAAATATTTTAATTCAGAAATAATAATAAAAATAATTTTATCACCTGCTCGGAAGATTTCAGTACCAATTTGATACAATACTGATGTATACACACTGGTATATATATGTCGATAATGTTTATTAACTAAACCGGTTGATATCCACCAAAAATATTTCAATTATGAAAATAAAAATAAAATAATAATAAAATAATAATTTTTTAATATCAGTCCGGGATATTACAGATATTTTCTCAAAAATGCATTTTACAGGATTTTGTACAAGCGCACAAAACCGATACAATGCATATATATACTTACTTGTATATATATATATATATATATAAGTTTTTATTGGTAAAACCAAGTAATTTCTATAAAATATTTTAATTTTAAAAATAATAATAATACAAATATAATATCCAACCGGGATATTACATTCCCCTTCCCCTTATTTTTGGAGTATGGGAGGAAGCCCTTGGATGACAGACACACCTTCCCTCGGGAAAGCTATCTTCTAGTATTCGGAGTGGAAATTTCATTGATTCGTGCTCCAATTGAGGAGTCGTCCCTCTTTCCTTTGAAAGCATAGGCAAGCTATAAAATTCTCATCTTAAAATATCATATAATTCGAACGGAAAGTTCTTCACTCGAGCATCTCCCATTTTCCTTTTGGAAGTCAGCATGCCAAAAATCCCCAAGGAACATAAATGAGAAGTAGTGGGGACGGTATGGGATGACGATCGCTCACCTCATAGGCTGAAAACAGCTTGAGACAAGGCATTACTATACATACGACTTGAAGACGGATTACGTCAACCTCCCTCATTCTACTCATCCGGCCCTCTTCACGAACTTGTACAGTCGATACCACAGAGATCAAAGAAATAAGGAAACGAGCGATGATTTGGCACCAGATATCCGGAGGTGTGGAAAGAACTACTGTGATATATATATATATATATATAGGAAAAGTGGAATGAGCAACTTGCACATTTAGTATATATATAGGAAAAGTGGAATGAGCAACTTGCACATTTAGTAAATGAGCAATTGATACATACTAACAGTATAAATAATAGTATATAATATGCAGTATGTATGTATATACATATATACATACTATTATATATACATATAGTATACATACTGTATACATACATAATGTACATACTGTATACATACATACTATGTATATATATACACCCACAGTATGTATCAGTATGTATGTATGTATGTACATGTATACAGTATGTATGTTTCAGAGCATACTGCATATACATACATACATACATACATACATTCTTTATATATTACTTTATACGGTATACATTATATATACAGTAAGTATATATATATATATATATATATATATATATATATATATATATATATATATATATATATATATAGTGTAGAAAATTTACCAAACGCGTCTTTTATACTTTATTTTTGAAAAAACTATTTTATGAAAACAGTTTACCAAACAATACTCTATTTTCAAAAATAAAAAAAAACAACTTTATATTTTTTCTTTCTAAAACTAAGTTTAAAATGAATTTTCAAAATACCGAACCAAAGTAGCCTGTGTGTTCTGGAAATAAGGGTTTTCACAGTATTTTATTTTTGATTTTTTTTTAATTTATCACAAAATATTTTCCCACATTAATTTGCAGTAATTAACCTTTCACTATGTATGAGTTAATGCTCTAGAAATTAAAGTCGAAATCTTTATACTGACATAACACCCATAGGGATCAAAACAAATTAGTAACTAAAATATTTGATATTTTTAACCGCTAGATCTTTCAGGATTTTAAAACACATAAATCAATCACATGGCCATAGATATAAATCCCTATGCTCTAATATAAATGTTGGTTACTCATTGATGCTGCTTTTTCTGTATGAGAGCAATCAAATAATGAGTTCTTTGAGGTAAGGAAAAGCTTAGATCTACATCGTTGATCAGATCTTGATGTGGGGCTAGTATTTGTGGAATGGATTGCTGAGAGACATCTAGAAACCATAAAAAAAGCTTGAAACACAAGGATTTTTCCCAGCGACATGCCCTCTGACGATCAAGTCAGTAGCCAGAGGTGAAAAACTGGGTTTTGTAGGCAAAATGTTGCTTACCTGGTAATGGAGGTAGGGATGTATTTATAAGCAAGGAGGGGAGTAGTTATTAGGTTGATTCCATAACTGATTTGGAAGATCCCCCAAGGGATCTTATCATTTATTATCTTCCTAATTTAGGGGAGATTTGATTACCAGCCGTTATTGAATGGTCAATCTCCCCCAGTTGGGCTGCAAATCAACCCCCCTTTTGGGCTGAGCCAAGATAGTGGGCCTGCGGGTGGCCCATGTGCTGATCGATGGTCTGTAGCTGCTGTGATATTACTGTTTCACCCGGTAGAAACTCGAGATTCGCTCAGGGTTCGATGGTTGTTAGTTCTTGCGATTTCTACCCTTAATCATAAACCCTATACTCCTATAGGCTAGATGTTGTAGCCTTCGAGGAGTAGATGGTCTGTCATGAATGTCCAGGGTTGAGAAATCCCTCACTTTTAAACTGTCGGGTAGTCAAGAGGGGGCACAAGGGTCTGGCTCTTCATTCATCTCCCTCCTTATGGTTCTAGTAGCAGCTCAACGATCTAAAGCCATGGTGTGGGTTTGACAATCTGAGACAGTATGAGGTTCGACAGTACGACGTCGACATGAAGTTGGAATTTCACCTCATTTCGAGAGGCCTCAATGACAATCCAAGGAACGAGGCAATAGGAGGATCCGAGCCTCTTTAGAAGCTACTGTTTTTGCACCATTTGGGGATGTCTCGGATGACAATCCGAAGGAGGATGCTATATGAGGATCCGAGCGTCTTTTGAAGCTGACATTTTCACGCCATTTGGTGATGCCTTAGATGACAATCCCAAGGGATGAGGCAGTAGGAGGATTCAAGCCTCTTTAGATGTTGGCACTTTCGCGCCATTTGGTGATGCTTTGGATGACAATCTGAGGGCCAAGGCAGTAGGAGGATCCAAGCCTCTTTGGAAGCTGGCGCTTTTGTGCCATTTGGTGATGGTTCAGATGAAAATCCGAGGGCCAAGGCAGCAGGAAGATTCGATCCTCTTTAGAAGGTGGCACTTTTGCACCATTTGGTGACACATCGAATGACAATTCGAGGGACGAGGTTGTAGGAGGATCCCGAGCCTCTTTTGAAGCTGGCATTTTTGTGCCATTTAGTGATGCTTCAGATGATAATCTCAGAGCCAAGGCAGTAGGAGGATCCGAGCCTCTTTAGAAGCTGGCTCTTTTGTGCCATTTGGTGACGCCTCGGATGGCAATCCGACGGATGAGGCTGTAGGAGGATCCTAGCCTCTTTTGAAGCTGGAATTTTTGTGCCATTTAGTGATGCTTCGGATGATCATCCGAGGGTGATGCTTCAGATGATAATCCGAGGGACGAGGCAGTAGGAGGATTCGAGCCTCTTTAGAAGCTGGGGCATTTGTGCCATTTGGGGATGTCTCAGATGTCAATCCGAGGGATGAGGTTGTAGGAGGACCGTGGCCTCTTTTTAAGCTGTCGTTTTTGTGCCATTTGGTGATGCTTCGGATGATAATCCGAGGGACGAGGCTGTAGGAGGATCCAAGCCTCTCTTGAAGTTGGAGTTTCGAGGGGGTGGAATTGCATTTTCCTTAGATAGTCTAGGTTTGGCTCAATTGTCACATGTGGGCCACGTGGAATGCCATGTTGGTTTTGTGTATATCGAAGCATCCAATGTATCATGAAACATAAACCATTTGTTTGCCTACACGTGGGGCGTTGTGAATAGGGTGTGCGTCTGTTGAGTTATCAAGGAGTCAACCCTTCTATATATCCCCCACCCCCATCTCTTTTCTCCAGTTTTCTCTTTGTCTATAGCACTTGGAGTTTCTCTCTTTAGAGCCATTTATGCTTCCCGGGTGATGTTTCTGACAAGTTTCTGGCAACTTTTATCACATGTATATAAATCATTTAATTATTTCTATGGTTCGATTAAACAGCTCAACCTCAGAAACCAGTCACGCAAAGGATATCACTTCGGACTCGACATCTTGGTCGTAGCCTATTTTGGAAGCCCGATTAGACGACAGTGGGGTTATGGAAGCTTTTGACGAGCAGGAGGGATCCCCTAGCGATTCTAAATATGGGGGTGTCTTTTCCACCTTTAGGGGGGAGGGAAACAATACACTTGTTCTTTCTAGCGGGGACCCCGATGTCGAGGGGACGTCATCGATGGGAGACAGTGAAACATCATCTTTGCTGGCAATTGTAAGGACCCATCTGCCTTGCAATCTGAGGGCCATTCGGTGATGCTTCGAATGACAATCTGAGGGCCAAGGCAGTAGGAGGATCCGAGCCTCTTTGGAAGCTTGCGCTTTTTTGCCATTTGGTGATGGTTCAGATGACAATCCGAGGGCCAAGGCAGTAGGAAGATTCAATCCTCTTTAGAAGGTGGCACTTTTGCACCATTTGGTGACACATCGAATGACAATTCGAGGGACGAGGTTGTAGGAGGATCCGAGCCTCTTTTGAAGCTGGCATTTTTGTGCCATTTAGTGATCCTTCAGATGACAATCTCAGGGCCGAGGCAGTAGGAGGATCCGAGCCTCTTTAGAAGCTGGCACTTTTGCGCCATTCGGTGACGCCTCGGATGGCAATCCGAGGGATGAGGCTGTAGGAGGATCCTAGACTCTTTTGAAGCTGGCATTTTTGCAACATTTGGTGATGCTTCGGATGATAATCCGAGGGACGAGACAGTAAGAGGATTCGAGCCTCTTTAGAAGCTAGCGCATTTATGCCATTTTGGGATGTCTCAGATGACAATCCGAAGGATGAGGCCATAGGAGGATCGTAGCCTCTTTTTAAGCTGGCATTTTTGTGCCATTTGGTGATGCTTCGGATGATAATCCGAGGGACGAGGCTGTAGGAGGATCCGAGCCTCTCTTGAAGTTGGAGTTTCGAGGGGGTGGACTTGCATTTTCCTTAGATAGTCTAGGTTTGGCTTAATTGTCACATGTGGGACACGTGGAATGCCACGTTGGTTTTGTGTATATCGAAGCGTCCAATGTATCGTGAAACATAAACCATTGGTTTGCCTACACGTGGGGTGTTGTGAATAGGGTGTGCATCTGTTGAGTTATCAAGGAGTCAACCCTTCTACATATCTCTGCCCCCATCTCATTTCTCCAGCTTTCTCTCTGTCTATAGCACTTAGAGTTTCTCTCTTTAGAGCCCTTTATGGTTCCCTGACGATCTTTCTGACAAGTTTCTGGCAACTTTAACCACATGTACATAGATCATTTAATTATTTCTATGGTTCGATCAAACAGTTCAACCTCAGAAACCAGTCACGCAAAGGATATCACTTCGGACTCGACATCTTGGTCATAGCCTATTTTGGAAGCCCGATTAGATGGAAGTGGGGCTATGGAAGCCTTGGACGAGGAGGAGGGATCCCCGAGCGATTCCGAAGATGGTGGTGTCTTTTCCACTTTGAGGGGGCAGGGAAACAATACGCTTTTTCTTTCAAGCGGGGACCCCAATGTCGAGAGGACGCCGTCCAGGGGAGACAGTGAAACATCATCTTTGCTGGCAATTGTAAGGACCCATCTGCTTCGCACGGCGAAGCCAAAGAAGAAGAACATGGTGGTCAAACTGGGGAGGATGAACCTGTCAAGGGGGATTTTAACTTGGTTGAAATGAGTTGCCCGATTCTCCTAGTTTTGACGCTCATCAGAATATATCCTGACGATATCAAACATCTAATTAGGGTTGGGCTTTAGCCAGAATCTCCTTCACACAACCAAAGGCCTATTGAGGTCGACCGAATCCCTAACAAGTTTGGGGGGCGAACTTACAATGCTTTGGTGTGTTCTTTATTCTCAACACGTACAAGTTCCTTATCACCAACCCGGGCTTTGTGCTACCGACGACCTCGACCCACACTACTACATGTTCCCAGTAAATGCGTTCATTTTAGGGCTTCGGCTCCCGATCAACCTGTTCATGAAGAAGGTGCTGAAGTGGGAAGGGATTTGCCCTATGCAGTTTTCGCAAGACTCTTGGAAGTAGAGAAGGAAGCAGATTCTCTCCTTCATCATGCTTTATAAGGGGGAGAAATTCTCCATGAGGATGAAGTATTTCAAGATTTGCCTCGACCCGCACTACTGCATGTTCCTAGTAGTTCATTCATTTCAGTTCTTCGACTCTCTTCCACCCGTTCATGAAGGAGGTGCTCAAGTGGGCAGAGATTTGGCCCATGCAGTTTATGGTAGACTCCTGGAAGCATATTCTCTCCTTTATCTTGATTTGCAAGGTGGAGAAATTCCTTATGGGGATGAAGTATTTCATGATTTTTCTCGGCCTCCCTACTGCCAGGGCCTATGACAACTGTTGTTTTCTATCTCCCCGGTCGGCAATAACATGGTGCACAACCACCCAACTCCATAAAGGCTTGGAAGTCGAAGTACATGGTCATTCAGAGCTCGACTCCTTGGGATATTCCTACTCAGTGGAAGTATAGCATCTCGAAGCCTAAGTATGCGAAGGAGAAAGATTTGTTCGAGGAGAAGGTAGCAGTGTTCTACCCTTTTTCAGTACATGGAGCGTTGACTGGTTGAAGGTGCAGGAGAGCACCCTGATTAGATGGGGGTGAAGCTCTACCGACCCTAGTATGTCTTGTTCCAATTTTCCCTGACCTTTTTATTTGGTTTAACTCTTAACCTCGGTTTTTGTCTTGCAGAAATGTTGGATGATGTGATCGAAGAATGCCGAAAGGAGCTAGCCAAGAGGAAGCCTGAAGAGACTTCAAGGGGGAAGACGAGGTCTGCTGCCTCATCTTCCAAGCAGCAATCTGAGAAGCAGGCCGAAAGGGCCAAGAGGTCAATGACACTGGCAATCTCCGAAATTGGATCTCCCGAGCTGCGACCGAGTGCTATGGCTACAACCATCACCAGTCTAGTGAAGTCCCCCCTGCCTCCTAAACCCCAAGGCCATAGAGGTAGGCAGGAAAGAGGTAGATGTACCCTGGCACCTGAACTAGCCAGTTAGACCCCTTGATCGCTCAAGATGTGCTAAAGTTCCTCGCCCCTCTTCGGGATAAGAAGGCGCTCTCCATGGAAACCTATGTTTCGAGCTTCGTGAAGTCTTCGAGGGCCATATTTGAAGTAAACATTGGGTTTTATGGTTTAAGGTCCTTTTTGGTTTCTCTGAAATTTTCTAAGTCTCGTTGCTCTCTCGACAGGTGGCCCTTCATCAGGTGGAGCAGCAGTGTCGACATGACATGGAGATCCAGAAAAAAGACCATTTCATTGCGAGGGTTGAGAGGGAGTACCATGAACTCAAGGCCAAGCTTGATGATGCCTTGCTGAGAGAGAAGGCGGTGAACACCGAGCTGCTCAAGGCGAACACCAATAGGGCCATGTGGAGGGGCGAGAAGGAGCAGTGGCAGAGCCACGAAATAGAACTGGTGGCCAATCGACTGAAGGTCGTGGATGTGCTGATCGAAGCCAAGGAAAAGGCTTAGAACAAGGCCCTCACTCATGTCCACTACCATAACCTAGAAATAGACCTTGAGGGCTTCTCGTTCGGCATGGAGGTCGAAGATGGTCCCCCTACTCCAGGGGAAGTGCGTTCAGGAGGCGAGGGGGATCAGGCTTCTGATGCTGAGGCTTTGGTTCCTCCTACCGAGGGGGAGGTTGCCACCGACGCAGCTCACTCGAGGTGTGCTCCTCCTTTAAGCAGTATGCTTTATTTTTAACTTTTCAATGTATTTGCTGACTGCAAACTGACCACACATTTTTGTACTTGCATTGATTTTAATGGACAAACAATTTCGAACATCTAATTGTTGTTGGCACTTCCTTGAACATCTTTATCCGAACCTTAAGACTTGAACTTTGCTTCGTTGTTTCAGATCGTGAGATTAGAGTGCTAGGAGGGAGAATCTCGAGAAGCCGAACTTCTGTCCCTCTGCAGTAAACTGCACCAGGAAGATTGTATCATTGTTCTGCTTCGGAAGGAGGCGAGAGATCAGGAGGGTGCATTTTCCTGGCACATTTTGTCATGCCCTGCTTCCCAAAATTACGAGACATTGGCCCAGCAAATGACTTGCGTCATCCATAGGTTGTTATTGTTCAACTCAACAATATAACAAGATAAATACAACCACGCATGTGTAAAAGAACAATCACATGAATAACAATACTTGGAATAAAACATGAAATAACCAAATATGATAATCCAACATCTGGAAACAAAATAGCAATCTCTGGGTCAAAAGCCCATAATACAATGATGAAACTCAAAACAAGAAGTCCAATAAAATAACGATCAACCTAGAAATCAATAAATCCTCAGAAAGTCTGTTCTCCAAGTCCTGCAGGTAACTCTCTTAATCAACTGTGAATACCTCATCTAAAAAAAGGAGAAAAATTGTCCTTAGAGCAAGTCATGGACAGCAAGTAGAGAAAGCAATGAACAATGAAAATACGGTATAACAACGTATTCAATAAAACAATAGGATTTCAATAAAAATGGGTGATAGCAATAATCAATATCAATGGTAACAATGCGATGGGTATAACAATAAACGATATTTCAATATTCGATGTCAATACTCAATGGTCGATGTCAATATCAATAACAGTGTTCAATATCAATAGCAATGACGATGTTAACTTGTAGTGTCAATATTGTGTCAATTCTTAAGTCTATTAGTTTTTAGCCTAACTAATGGACGTATTAACTGTGTCCCATACCACAGGTTCGATGCATACAATCAATGTCGTTTAGACTCTAGTGGTGTACTCTATAGATCATGTACTAGGCGACGTTGAACAATAATGACCGATGATTCAATGACTGATGACCGATGACCAATGCACGATTCAATCGAGATACTGTAATCAGTAATCCGCAATCAATAGATGACCGATATGACCAATATGACCGATAAATAGGGAAACACGGGCCCCTCCTCCGAGTACAGTCTCTATATTGTCCACTACTAAAGTCAACCCTTAAAACTCGGCTTGTTCATCGTTTTATCAATGCAATCAATATATTATGCGATTTAGAGAAATTTGATAAACGATGGTATTAATGGAAATAACAATAGGACGATCAATTAGAATGGTGACAATAGTATATTAGGATCATGCAATGTAATTTATACACTTCAATCCATTCAATAAAACGATATATATACAATTATATTAAGAAGATATGGAGACACAATTCTGGATAGCAATAGGTTACCGTACCAAAATCAAGTTTTCTGCTGTTACAGAAATCCAAAACCGAATCCGTCAGATGTTTTGGAAACTAGACTTCCCAATGATTCCAACGCATACTCATAATACAGATTTTGATAACAGTAGATAGGTGAATTACATCATTCTTTACAGATTACACGTTTTGACCGAAAATCAAGATCAAATTGTTATATTTGTAAAATCAGTAAAAACCCAATTTTAAATTCATCAAAAATATTTGTCAAGCCCCTAATCATGTTAACTAATAATTTGGAATTTATTAGGGAAATATTCTAACATTAACTTAGCTTTTTAATAACTTAAACATGAAGAAGTACATAAATCAGGAATTCTGGAAGTGAAAGGCAGCAGTAGTAAAAACACCATAACTCTTACAATAAAACTCAGAATTCAAATATTTTAGATGTTGGAAACTAGAAGTACAGGGCCACAATTTTCGTTTAGAAAGCTATAATTTTTTATGTAAAATACTGGGTCAAAAAAGTCTCACAAATTTCAGGTAGACAGTGAAAATCAAGGTTCAACATATTTCATGAAATATAAGCGATCTAAACGTGATGAACTTCAACTCAATAGTTAAGAAATCTTGTATTCAGCATGGTAAACACAATAACAGGGTAAGCACAATGAAGAATACATCCATACACTAGTTTGACATCAACGAGGCATCAATCAATCATTCAAGCACAACAACCTAATAATCAATTCTACAATAGTTTATTTGTGCGGTGTTATGCATGAATAACTTCTATTATCAATACTACATGTGTCACGCCCCACTTCCCAGAAAGAAATACGGAATACTGATACATGACTAAGTCCAACGAATGATTTTCATTATCCATAAGCTGTCAGGATCATTACAACATTTCAAAGGAATAACAGGAAGTAAACAAGGAGAAATCAACCACACATGCATGAATGAATCAATATACCAACAGGATTTACTTGAAATAAAATTCAATAAATTGCAAATAAACCAGATCTGAACAAGTCAATAATTATTGGTCATACTGCCCAATACAAATAATCCAAGTAGCAAATACACTTATTCAAGAATAACAGAAAAATAAATATAGCAAGAACTCCAGCAACTAAAATCTTTGATCACCTACTCCAGCAGCAGCTGATCACCAAAATCTGCAATTTAATAAATTGCAGGAAGAGGAGAAAGAAAATAAAACGCCCGTCAATGCAAGTTACGGGCCGCTTGTAGTGCAGGCACAAGTACAGGAAAACATAAACAAGTATAGAGTAATAGCGGAAGCAAACATGGCATGGAATGAGTGAAATAGCAAAACAGGTAAACAGTGTACTCAGGTATCAGGTAAACAGGTACAGGTACAGGTATCATGTAACATGTAATCATGCATCAAGTAGGACTACGTCCCCTCCAAGTACACCCTCCTGTACGAAGTATGTAGTTGGGTAACAAGTGGGAAACACGAGCCCCCTTCTGAGTACATGTAACCCATATTTTCCATTTTGTGTATTTTGAGTGTATTTTTCTTTTTCCTTGTATTTGATTCAGCATGTATCTTTTGGACCGTACTTTTGGAACTTTTCTTCTATATTTTCATTTGAGGATTCATCGGCTCATTTGAGTTCTTGATTTTTCTATTTGTCTATTATTTCCTTTTTGATTGATCAAGCTTTATTTTTTATCCCTAAATTTCGATTTGTTCAATCCTAATTATTCTGATCTTATCCTATTTTTATTTATTTTTTTTTATAAAAAAAATTGTTTTAAATCCATTAATACACAAGTTAATCCCAGAATCCTATTTAAATCCTACACTCTAATCTACCCTAAAACCCACTGTCACCCATAACCAATAACCTATAACAACAACCCAAAACCCGTTACAATCTTTCCCCACAACTGAAACCCACTTCCCTACTACACCCGACCCGTGCACCCTTACTGTGACGCCTCCACCCACCTAAACCCTAAATATACCCATATATATATCTCCCCTACCCCCATGTGGCCGCCTGTGCATCTATCTCCCGCTCTCCCTCTCTCTCACCCTGTGCATCCTCTCCCATCTATCTCCCTCTCCCTGTCTTCCTCCTGCAGTCGCGCGCTGCAACAAAGCCACCAGCTGACGTCGCCTCTGGCCTCTTTCCCCTGCATCACTCAGACTGCAGCAGCCTCGACACCCCCTTGGTGTGCTGCTCCGATGCCGGCAGCAAGTTCAGACAGTAGCCGGGACAACAAGAGCTTCCCGTTGCCGTCCATCGTCTCTCCCTCCCACTCTTTTGTTGCACTTGTGGTTTGGTTTTTGGGTTCGTATGATCGTAAGTTGGTTCTTGGATCTTGCTCGTGGTTGCGTGATTCGTTCGGTGGAATTCGTGTTCGTTGCCCGAAAATCCGTTCCCGTTATTCTTGCTATTGTGCCATTTCCGTTGTCGTCTCTCGGGCAAGTAACTTGTATTCTTTTCTTTGTATAATACAAGTACTAAATAACGCCTGTAGTATAGTTGGGTTCTAGAGAAAATTTGTGTGTGAATTCCCTTGTTAATATTGTCTCTATTGTGTTGATTCGAACCTCATGACATAAATGACATGTAATAACCTAGGATTGACCACTTCTTCTTGTATATATGCGTGTTGTTCATATGATATCTTGTGCTCGTTCGTGTTATTCATGGTAAACTTGTTGTGGACTTGTGATATACCCAATACAATGTTGCTTGGACATCTAGTACACCATATTTCATGTTTGGTTATGATTAGAATGAGTTTTATGCGAACTAGTTGATTTTGTGCACATGAGATATTTTCAGTTTTGTTGGCTTTTCCGTTTTGATCAATATCTTAGACCCTATTAAGGTAAGTATTTGAAAATATTTTGTGAACATGATTTGTAGAGAATTCTGTCTATTTTCTAACCCTTTTGACGGATCTTGGTTTTGATTTACGAGTTGTGAGTTATGTCTATTTTACTACAGAGGTGTAGAACGATTTCCAGATTTTGTTTTCTATGAATTCTGATAAGTAATCTATTTTTATCATGGTGTTAAAAGTATTATTTTGATCCAATATTTTGTACAGTACAACTATACTTGATTAGGATTAACCCTGAATTTTTGTGGATTTATTTGATGAGTTTTACCAACCGTTCTATGTTTCCAAACAATTACGATACTAGCAGATTTTTAATGTTGTTCAGTAAAGAACCTGATTTTCGACCTACTTCTACTTGCTGTTTGAAAAATCTTTCTGAATATGAAAGTTATCCTACTGTATCTATTTTATTACCCTTTTGGCGGATTTGGATTTCGATTTATGGTTTGTAAGATATTGCTGTTTTCGTACTGCAATGTTTGTGATTTCAGATTTACAAAACTACTGCATCTTGTTGTTTTCTGATTTTACTCGACTACTCTAATTATATTGGAAAATTATGAAACTTGATTTTCTGTTACTATACATATAAGGGAATATCCCAGATATTTCGTGAATTTATTTAATGAGTTTTCATGTTGTTTTCCTGACTTTGAATATGATCTTCTGATTTCTGGATGAATATGTTTTCTGGTTTCAATTCAGTTTTGAGTTATGTTTTTGTGAAATACTATATGACTTATATATATTTTGTGGATTCGGTCGGGAGTCTATTTTCCATATTCTTTGAAGGATCCAGGTTTGTATGTTTGTAGCAACGGGAATCCTTATTTTAGTGCATTATTGTCTTACTGTTCTGAACTAGAATTCTCGTTGTTATAATCTTTTATGAGTTATCTTTCACCTATACACGCTTATCTTGCAACTTGAACTTGTTACTTGATCATGCCATTTTATTCTTGCCATGTTTTGTACTTGCACATGCCTGTTTGATAAGAATAATTAATAACCAAGCCGGAGTTTAAGGAAAAGATCTAATAGCGAATAATACAGAAATGTGTACTCGGAAGGGAATCCACAGATCCTACGTGATTACTTGATACATGATACTTGACACGTAATTACTTGACACTTGCACGCAAGACACGTGATTACTTACCACTTACACAACTTGACACGTGATACATGATACATAATACTTGGAGCTTGGAGCTCGATTACTTGATACTTGTCCCTGAGTACACTGCCTTCTATGGTCCACTATAAAATCTAAAGCGAAACTATTTGAATTTAGTAACCATGTAGTAAAAACCAGAATGCATGAAGTGCTACCTAGATAGTAATAACTACAAGACTTGACCATGACGCTTGAACATGATACTTGATACTTGATTACATGATACATGATACTCGATACATGATACTTGATACTTGGTTACTTGATACATGATACTTGTCACGCCCTACTTCCCAAAAAGAATATGAAATATGGATACGCGAATCAACCCATCGAATGATTTGCATCATCCATAAGCTGTTCAGGAATCTTCACAACATCTCACAAAATAATCAGAGTCGGAAGCAAAAGAGTCAACCAAACATACAAAATTGAATTAATAAACCAACAGAATTTACTTGAAACAAAATACATTAAGCTCAAATAAATCAGAGTCTCGACAAGTCAAATATCCTGGGTCACATCGCCCAAATACAATGTAATCATCCAAGTACTTAAAATACATTGTTCAAAGCAACAATAATAGTAATACTAATAAGCAAGAAGTCCAGCACTAATATCTCATTTTGCCAATGCCATCGGGCAGCTGACCATCCTAATCTGTAATTAATAATTACAGGAGAAGGAAAGCAAAAACAAGTACCCGTCAATGCAAGTTACGGGCCACTTATAATGTCGGATACAAGTTCATGGAATAGTCAAATCTAAAATAACAGCGGAAATAAATATAGCATGGTATAATGCATCAACAGTAATAACTAGCATGAATCAGTAAAACAAAGTCAACTAGCAAGGTATACTAACAGTACAAATGAATGTGTTAAGTATAGTGTCATATGGCAACTAACAGTGTCCAGTAACAGTAAGCTCAGTATATCAGTGTAATAGTATCAACCTAACAGTATCAGTCTAAAAGTATCAGTCTTATGTTCTTACAGTCTTGTGTGTATTACTAGCTAGGTAGCACTTCATGCGCCCCAAAATATAACACATGGTTGCTACAATAAACAGTTCCGCTTTTAGATTTCATAGTGGACCATAATGGGGCAGCGTACTCAGGTATCAGTAACAGTAGCAGTAGCAGAAAAATAACAGTAACAGTAGCAATAAAAGTAACAGTAACAGTATCAGTATGGAATTCTAGTTCCCTTCCAAGTACACGTTTTCATATTTTCCACGACTAGATCTTCCCTGAAGAAACCCCGACTTGATCACTTTTACTATGGTTATCAACAGACATGATAGTGCATGAAATAGTGTCAAACTATCATGGTAAGGGAAACAAATAAATATGCATAGATGATATACGATCACATAAACAAGCAAGACAGTGTATGTTCATATTCAGGATAGCATGACAGTACAGTTTTAAGTGATTCCCGTTACTACAGAGTTCCAAATCTGAATCTGTCCAAGAATTTGGAAAATATACTTCCACACAAATCCAATGATTATATATAAGCCATATAGTATTTCACAAAATCATAACTCAAAACTGATTTGAATCCAGAAAATACGTTCAGCCAGAAATCAGTAAATCATAGTCAATGATAGGAAAACAGCATTAAAACTCCTCAAATAAATCCAGGAGAAATCTGGGGTAATCCCCTATATGTCTAGTATCAGAATATAAAGTTTCATAATATTTTAGTAAAATTAGTTTAGTCAACAAAAATCAGAAAATATCAAGAAACAATAGTTTGGCAAATCTGGAATTCCCAACACTGCTGTACGAAAACATCAATATCTCGCAAACCGTGAAACAAAATCCTTATCTGTCAAAGGGAGATGAAAATAGACAAAATAAGATAACTTTCATATTTTGTAAATATTTTCCATACAGTAAAAAGAAATTGGGTGAAAATACGATTCTTTACAGAACATAGAGCAAAATACAGCAAGTATAGCTTTCATAAATAAGCATGAAACAACATACAAAACTCATCAATAAAATCCACCAAAATTCTGGGTAATCCCTAGATAGGTATAAGAATACTGTGCAAAGTTTTAGATCAAAATAATATACTTAGGACTAGTATCAAAATAGTTTAATCATCAAAATCATCAAGAAACGAATTCTGGAAGTAGAATACACCTCTGTAGTAAAATAGCCATAACTCACTCATACGAAAACGAAATCGATCTCTATCAGAAAATTTGGAAAGAAGATAGATTTCTCTATAATTCATGTCTAATACAAAAATTAAGAATTCTGACCTTAATGGGGTCTAAAATACAAATCAAAACTGATCATTGACAAATACAGACTTTCTCTTGAAAACAAAACCAACATAAGCCATACGAAACTCGTTCCAATCACAATCAAACATGGTATAGAGTCTACTAAGTGTCCAAACATCATGAAATAGAGTATATAACATATTCACAACCATCATATCACATGGATCTCATCAAACATATAATTTCATATAATTATCTCACATATATGAATAGATCAAGAACGGTTAAACCTAGTTATTTTCAGGTCGATTTTTGTGTCGTGAGCCAACTATGGTCAAATAGCACTATAGAGACCAAAAACATCAAAGATAACACAGACACGAGTTGTCTCTAGAATCTAACTACACTATAAGCGGTATTTTTAACTTGTATCATACAAAGAAATTTGAGTACAAGTTACTTGCCTTAACCGAAGACGAAAATGAAGAACACCAAGAATAACGGGAACGGATCCCAACAACGAACAAATCCACGAACCAAAACAACCCACGTGCAAATTGCGTGCACGTGCAAAGACAAAGCAAGAGAGAGTGCGTCGGGCAGTTGCCTCTTGGCTGCTGGCTGATGCTCCTAATCGACACCGGCGGACAGCCAAGGGGGGAGAGAGACGAGGATGACTGGAGGATGGAGGTGCTCGGGCTATGGGGGTCGATCGGCTAGGGGGAAGTCGATTGGGTGGAGATGGTCGGGATGGGGGTCGGGTGCAGTTAGTGAGGGGGATGATCGGGGGTTGTGCAGCCGAAGGTGGGGTCAGCTGGGGTTATGGCGCAGTCAGGGAGAGAGCGGGAGGCCGGGTGAGGGAGAGTTATGGTTAGGGTTTTAGGGAGAGAGATGAAAGATTATATAGGGTTTTGGTTTAGGGTTAGTAATAGGATGTGGGTAATTGGGTTTAATTGGATCCAATAGGAGAATAAGGTTGATGAGGGTAAATTTGTATAGGATTCAAAATAGGATTGTAGGTGAATTTGGCTTTGGTGATCAATTAGGGATAAAAAACAATAGGATTAGGACTAGGGTAGCAAATAAAAACACCATGAACACCCAAGAGCAAAATAAAGAGAGCAATAATCAAGTAAAGAGGAAAAGAACAACAATCGATGGAGAATGAAGTAAAAAGACGAACAAATCAAACACAAGGAGCTCAAAATGAAATAAGATGAATATATATTGAAAACTATTCCAATATACGGTCCAAGAAAAATATAAAAGAGTACAAATACTAAAGAAGAAGAAAAATACATCAAGAATACGGAAAACAAAAAACAGGGGTTACAATACTTGATACACGACATTTGTTACATGTTTACATGATACTTGATACTTGTTACTTGTTTACATGATATTTGTGTACTTGACACTTGATACATGCTACTTGCACTTGTTTATCTTACCATGCTAGTTATTATATTTTGATATCATGCCTATTCCATGCTATTTGTTTATCTTTTCCCATCTACTTGTATCCTGCAGTACAAGCACCCCGTAACTTGCATTGACGGGAGTTTGCTTTCTTTTTCCTCTTCCTGCAATTTATTAAATTGCAGACTCTGGAGATCAGCTGCCAGATGGAATAGGCGAGATGAGATACTAGCTGCTGGATTTTGCTATTATTATTTCTTCTTGCATATTTCAACAGTTGTACTTGATTACTTGGATTTATTTGTATTTGGGCATTGTGAACCAGGATATTTGACTTATTCAGATCAGGATTATTTGAGATTATAATATTTTGGTTTCAAGTATTCTTGTTGGTATTTTGATTCATATATGCATGCTTGGTTGACTTTTCTTGCTTCCAACTCTGGTTATTCTTGTGAAATGTTATAAAGATCCTGACAGCTTATGGATGATGAAAATTATTCGCTGGACTTAGTCACATATCTGTATTCTGTATTCTCTTTTGGAAAGCAGGGCGTGACAAGGTTTTTAGTGGTATCAGAGCACCAGGTTTGGCTAATGTATTAGTTTGAATAATATATTAGACAAGCTTGGCTCGATCTGGGATTGGCTCAATATTTCACCAACCATGCATGCATAAATAAATTATTATCAACTTTGATCTGAATGCTAATTGTTTCTGGTTTTGTGCAAACTATGGCTCGTAGAGGTTCTGCTTCTCATCTTTTGGATGAGCATCCAGGGTTTGAGGCCATCACCAATGTGTTGGAACGACTGAATAATATGCAGCAGAACCACAATGACTTGGTGATGGCTGCCTTGGAAGCTGCTCGGGTTCTGCTGCCCGCTGTTCCTATGCAGGCCGCTCTTCCTCCCCATCTATGTACAGTCATCGACTTCATGAGGCTGCATCTCGACAAGTTTTCAGGCACTAAGACGCCTTTAGAGGATGAACAGTGGTTGATTCGGACTGAGAAACTGCTTTTGGCAGCTAGAGTGGCAGATGCAGGTAGAGTGGATGTGGTGGCCATCCAGTTGGTGCATCTGGCTCATATTTGGTGGAGGTCCGAGTTCGAAAGGCTCGATCGACCGATTACTTGGGCCACTTTCACTAGGAGCTTCTTGGAGATGTTCTTTCCTAGCAGCACTAGAGTTGTGATGGAGCAACAATTCTTGGCCCTGAAACAGGTTGGTCGTTATTTCTATTTGGGAATTTTGTTACATATTGTCCATGCAATGTTGTAATATGAGACTTTCTTGAAACAGGGCTCCAAGTCTGTGGACGAGTACGCAGCTGAATTTACTAGACTTAGCCGCTTCGCAGCCGTTCTTATGACGAACGAAGAGGATAGGGCTTGTAGGTTCATTTTGGAGCTTGAGCGAGACATTAAGGTGCAGCTTGTCTCTCTTCGCTTGCGTACTTATGTTGAGGCTCTCGAGGCAGCTCGAGCTCAGGAGCAGGCTTGTGGTGGATTGGCTCCTTCTCAGCAGACGGTTCTGCACTCTGTTGCTAGGCCTTCTGGTGGGCCTATTCGGTTGCTCGTCCCAACCCCTCCGGTCAGGGCAGCTCCTTACTCTGTTGCGGGTCCTCCAAAGGTTGGTTTTTGCGACTTTTGCCGACTTCCTGGGCATGAGCGCAAGGATTGCCGACGTGCCAATCGTCGCTGTTTTGGATGTGGTGCTGATGACCATTCAGTGGGGACTGCCCACAGTTGGCTCTTCCAGCCAGGGGTCCAGTTCAGCAGGTTGCCCCAGCTTATGGTCCAGTCAGGCCACCGCTTCTTCCGCAGCACCAGATTGTCGGTTAGAGGACCGCTTTCCCCAAGAGAGGTCAGGCTTTCAACCTGACTGCTGCTAATGCTGAGTCAGCTGAGGGTGTTGTTGCAGGTAAATTTTGCTTTTATTGTTTTTATTGTTTTTGTCGTTCCTCTTTTGTTTCTTCATTTCCTTTTGCTTTATTCCTTTCATATTTGTCTTTCTACATTTTGTTTTTCCTCACCCCTGTTCAACCATTCTTTTCCTTGTCTCTTTGATTCTGCCTTAGGTGTCGTCCTTGTTTGCTTTTTTCCTGCTCATGTTCTTTTTGATTCTGGGATAACCCATTCTTTTGTCTCCTCTCGATTTGTGGCTCGCCATCAGTTGGAGTGCAGCAACATGTCAGAGGCTTGGAATATTGTGACAGGTGGTGGCGTTGTCATTTGTTCCTGGGAGTGCAGGCAGTGTCCCGTGATTATTGGTAGTGCAGATTTTAAAGCCAATCTAATTGTAATTGAGAATTCAGGATTCGACGTCATTCTGGGTATGGATTGGTTGGGTGAAACCCATACCATTATTGATTGCCGTGCCAAGAAAGTTGTGTTCTGAATTCCAGATCGCGCAAAGTTTGAGTTCCATGCCGGGGAGATGTGCCTTGGCTGAACTGTAGTTGACCAGGAGGTTTGTGCGATGGAATTGCATTCAGGCTATGAGGCTGCACCTCTAGTAGTTCAGGATTTCCTGAATGTTTTTCCAGAGGAGTTGCCTGGCTTACCCCCTGATAGGGATGTGGAGTTCGGTATTGAAGTTCAACCTGGTACAGTGCCTATATCGAAGAGTCCTACAGGATGGCACCGATTAAGTTAGCAGAGCTTAAGGTGCAGATTCAGGAGTTTCTGAATTTGGGGTTTATCAGACCCAATGTTTTACCTTGGGGTGCTCCAGTCCTTTTTTTCAACAAGAGGGATGGTAGTCGTCGACTGTGCGTGGATTATCGGGAACTGAACAGTGTTACTGTGAAAAACCGGTATCTGTTGCCCAGGATTGATTATTTATTTGACCAGTTGAGTGGGGCTGCTATTTTTTCGAAGTTGGATCTTCGTTCTGGGTATCATCAAGTCAAAGTGAAGCCGACCGATGTATAGAAGACTGCTTTCAGGACCAGATATGGACACTATAAGTAACTTGTGATGCCGTTCGGGGTCACGAACGCGCCTGCTGTATTCATGAGTCTGATGAACCAGGTCTTTTCTCAGTTCTTGGATAGATTTGTGGTGGTCTTCATTGATGATATTTTGGTATATTCTCGGAATCGGGAAGATCATGCGGAGTATCTTAGAGTGGTTCTGCGGACTTTGAGAGAGAATCGGCTCTATAGGAAACTTAGCAAGTGCGAGTTTTGGCTTAATAGGGTTCTTTCTTGGGTCCCATTATCTCCGATGATGGTATTTCTGTGGATCCAGCCAAGGCTGAGGCTGTGAAGGATTGGCCTGTTCCCAAGTCAGTTTCTGAAGTAAGGAGTTTTCTTGGTTTAGCTGACTATTATCAGAAATTCGTCCAAGATTTTTCGAAGATAGCTGGACCGTTGACTGAGCTTACTAGGAAGGATCAGAATTTCTGTTGGTCTGATGAGTGTAGTGTGGCTTTTGTTGAGTTGAAGAATAGATTGACGATAGTGCCTGTGATGACTATTCCAGATGGTTCAGGCAGATTTGTAATTCACTGTGATGCTTTTGGTAAGGTCTTGGGGCAGTTCTGATGTAGAAAGGCCGAGTCGTTGCATATGCATCGAGACAGTTGAGTCTGCATGAGAAGAACTATCCGACTGATGACTTGGAGTTAGCGGGAGTGATCTATGCTTTGAAGTTGTGGAGACATTATTTATTTGGGGACCGAGTGGAGATATTTACATACCACAAAAGTCTAAAGTACTTTTTCACCCAGAAGGAGTTAAATATGAGGCAAAGGTATTGGTTGGAACTTATGGTCGATTATGACATCAGTTTGCAATACCATCCTGGTAAAGTAAACTTGGTGCCAGATGCTTTAAGTGGGAGAACGGAAGTTATGTTCTTGACTCAGCAGAGGGATCTGATTGAGCAGATGCAGAGGTTGGAGTTGGAGGTTTTGTTACCGAGTTCTTATCGGAGTTGTTTGGTGCTCTAGCTTTAGTTGTCTCTTGTTGATCAGATCAAAGAGGCTCAGGCTGGTGATGCGCAGGTGCAGGGTTTTCGAGCTGAGGTTGAGTCTGGGTCCAGAACGGACATGGTTATTCATGCTGATGGATCCCTTCGTTTTGGATCCAGGTTATGTGTCCCGAAGGGTGAAGTTTGTCAGAGGTTGCTTAAGGAAGCCCACCAGTCATCCTATTCTATCTATCTTGGCGGTACTAAGATGTATCGGAATTTGAAGCTTCATTTCTGGTGGCATGGTTTGAAGGGGGTTGTGGCTCGGTTTGTTGCTCAGTGTTTGTTCTGCCAGCAGGTTAAGGCAGAGCATCAGAGGACCGTTGGACTTCTTCAACCGCTTCCTATTTCGGAGTGAAAGTGGAAACATATCACTATGGATTTTGTGACTGCTTTGCCGAGGAGTCCTAAGGGTCATAATATCATTTGGGTGATTGTCGATCATTTGACGAAGAGTGCTTATTTCATCCCTGTGCGTGTCGGACAGTCTACTGAGAGCCTAGCTGAGAGGTACATGTAAGAGATTGTTAGACTTCATGGGGTTCCAGTTAGTATTGTGTCTGACAGGGATACGAGATTCAGATCTCAGTTTTGGGAGAGTCTTCAGAAAAGTTTGGGGAGTAAATTAAAGTATAGTACAACTTTTCATCCCCAGACTGATGGACAGTCAGAGAGGACCATCCAGATTCTTGAGAACATGTTGAGGTCCTGTATGCTTCAATTCGGTGGATCATGGGAGGACCATTTGCATCTCGTAGAGTTCTCGTACAACAACAGCTTTCAAGCCAGTATTAGAGTTGCACCATTCGAGGCACTCTATGGGCGGAAGGGCAGATCACCAGTGTACTGGGATGACATTGGTGAGAGGAAGTTGTTGGATTCGGAGTTGATCACCAGGACAGTTGATGCGGTGGTTCAGATCAGGAAGCATTTGTAGGCAGCTCAGGATAGGCAGAGGCGATGGGCCGATGTCCATCAGAGAGCTTGGGAGTTTGAGGTTGTTGACCTTGTTTCCCTAAAGGTATCACCTTGGAGAGGTGTCATTCGGTTTCGTGGTGGGGGCAAGCTTAGCCCTAGGTTTATTGGACCGTTTGATATTATGGAGCGAGTAGGCAAGGTGGCCTATTGTCTTGCATTTTCGCCAGCTTTATCAAGAGGGCATGATGTTTTCCATGTCTCACAACTCAGGAGATATATCCCAGATGAGAGCCACATGATCGACTATTCGGAGTTGATCGTTCGGCCGGACTTGACTTGTGAGATTCTGCCAGTTGCTATTATGGATCGGCGGGAGAAAGTGCTGAAGAACAAGGTTATCAAGCTAGTTCGTGTTTCTTGGAATCCTCACTCGCCCGGTGAGTTGACTTGGGAGTTGGAGGAGGAGATTCAGCAGAAGTTTCCTCATTTGTTTGAGTAGTTTTTGTTTTGTTCTTTTTGTTTGTTTTCGGGGTTACCCTATGTATCTTTTTGTTTGAATTTCGTGGAAGAAATTCTTCTTGTTAGGTGGATAGGATTTGTAACCCTTGTTTTCCATTTTGTGTATTTTTAGTGTATTTTTCTTTTTCCTTGTATTTGATTCATCTTGTATCTTTTGGACCGTATTTTTGGATCTTTTCTTCTATATATTCATTTGATGATTCATCGTCTCTTTTGGGTTCTTGATTTTTCTATTTGTTTATTCTTTCCTTCTTGATTGATTGAGCTTTATTTTTGATCCGTAAATTTCAATTTGTTCAATCCTAATTTTTCTGATCTTGTCCTATTATTATTATAATTTTAAACATTTGTTATAAATCCATTAATACCGAAGTTAATCCCAAAATCCTATTTAAATCCTACACTCTAATCTACCCTAAAACCCACTGTCACCCATAACCAATACCCTATAAAAACTACCCAAAACCCGTTACTATCTTTCCCCACAACCAAAACCCACTTCCCTACTACACCCGACCCATGCACCCTTACTGTGCCGCCTCCATCCATCTAAAACCTAAACATACCCATATATATATCTCCCCTACCCCCATGCAGCCGTCTGTGCATCTATCTCCCGCTCTCCCTCTCTCGCACCCTGTGCATCCTCTCCCGTCTATCTCCCTCTCCCTGTCTTCAAAGCCACCAACCGACGTCGCTTCTGGCCTCTCCCCCCTGCGTCGCTCGGACTGCAGCAGCCACGACATCCCCTAGTGTGCTGCTCCGATGCCGGTAGCAAGTGCAGACAGCGGCCGCGACAGCAAGAGCTTCCCATTTTCATCCATCGTCACTCCCTCCCCCTCTTTTTTTGCACTTGTGGTTTGGATTTTTGGTTCGTACGATCGTAAGTTGATTTGTGGATCTTGCTCGTGGTTGCATGGTTCGTTCGGTGGAATTCATGTTCATTTCCCGAGAATCTGTTCCCATTATTCTTTCTTTTGTGCCATTTCCGTCGTTATCACTTAGGCAAGTAACTTGTATTCTTTTCTTTGTATAATACAAGTACTAAATACCACCTGTAGTGTAGTTGGGTTCTAGAGACAATTTGTGTATGAATTTTCTTGTTGATATTGTATTTATTGTGTTGATTCGACCATAGTTGCCTCATGACATACATGACATCTAATAACCTAGGAATGACCACTTCTTGTTGTATATATGCGTGTTGTTCATATGATATCTTATGCTCGTTCGTGTTATTCATGGTAGACTTGTTGTGGACATGAAATATACCCTATACCATGTTGCTTGGACATCTAGTACACTATATTTCATGTTTGGTTATGATTTGGATGAGTTTTATGCGAAATAGTTGATTTTGTGCACATGAGATATCTTCAGTTTTGCTGGTTTTTCCGTTTTGATTAGCATCTTAGACCCTAATAAGGTCAGTATTTGAAAATATTTTGTGAACATGATTTGTAAAGAGTTCTGTATATTTTCTAACCCTTTTGACGGATCTCAATTTTGATTTACGAGTTATGAGTTATGTTTATTTTACTACAGAGGTGTATAGTGATTTCCAGATTTTGTTTTCTATGAATTCCGAAGAGTAATCTATTTTTATCATGGTGTTAAAAGTATTATTTTGATTTAATATTTTCCACAGTACAACTATACTTGATTGGGATTAACCCTAAATTTTTGTGGATTTATTTGATGAGTTTTACCAACCGTTTTATGTTTCCAAACAATTACTATACTAGCAGATTTTTAATGTTGTTCAGTAAAAAACCTGATTTTCGACCTACTTCTACTTGCTGTTGGAAAAATCTTCCTGAATATGAAAGTTAGCCTACTGTATCTATTTTATCACCATTTTGGCGGATTTGGATTTCGATTTATGGTTTGTGAGATATTGTTGTTTTCGTACTGCAATGTTTGTGATTTCAGATTTACAAAACTACTGCATCTTGATGTTTTCTGATTTTATTCGACTACTCTAATTATATTGGAAAATTATGAAACTTGATTTTCTGTTACTATATATATAAGGGAATACCCCAGATATTACTTGATACATGATACTTGACACGTGATTACTTGACACTTGCACGCAAGACACGTGATTACTTGCCACTTGCACAACTTGACACGTGATACATGATACATGATACTTTGAGCATAGAGCTCGATTACTTGATACTTGTCCCTGAGTACAGTACCCTCTATGGTCCACTATGAAATCTAAAGCGAAACTAGTTGAATGTAGCAACCATATAGTAAAAACCGGGATGCATGAAGTGCTACCTAGATAGTAATAAATACAAGACTTGACCATGACACTTGAACATGATACTTGATACTTGATTACATGATACATGATAATCGATACATGATACTTGATACTTGATTACTTGATACATGATACTTCATACATGACATTTGTTACATGTTTACATGATACTGATACTTGTTACTTGTTTACATGATATTTGTGTACTTGATACTTGATACATGCTACTTGCACTTGTTTATCTTACCATGCTAGTTATTATATTTTGATATCATGCCTATTTTATGCTATTTGTTTATCTTTTCCAATGTACTTGTATCCTGCACTACAAGCGGCCCGTAACTTGCATTGACAGGAGTTTATTTTCTTTTTCCTCTTCCTGTAATTTATTAAATTGTAGATTTTAGAGATCAGCTGCTAGATGGAATAAGCGAGATGAGATACTAGCTGCTGCATTTTGCTATTATTATTTCTTCTTGCTTATTTGAACAATTGTACTTGATTACTTGGATTTATTTGTATTTGGGCAATGTGACCCAGAATATTTGAATTATTCAGATCTGGATTATTTGAGATTATAATATTTTGGTTTCAAGTATTCTTGTTGGTATTTCGATTCATATATGCATGCTTGGTTGAGTTTTCTTACTTCCGAATCTGATTATTCTTGTGAAATGTTATAAAGATCCTAACAGTTTATGGATGATGAAAATAATTCGCTGGGCTTAGTTCCGTATCCGTATTCTGTATTCTCTTTTGGGAAGCGGGGTATGACAGTATACCTTCTCATAAGGAAGTATGTAGTCAGGAATCAGATAAACAGATAATCAGGATCATGCATAATCATATAACAGGTAACAGGTAACAGATAATCAGGTAGAGATACGGGCCCTCTTCCAAGTACACATTTCTATATTTTCCACTACTAGATCTTTCCCTTAACCCCGGCTTGGTTATTTGTTATTATTATCAAACAGGCATGTACGTGTCACACAACATGGAAAGAATAGCATGGTATAACAAGTAACAGTTTTAGGTTGGAATATGAACATGTACAAGTCAAAGACAACTCTTAGAAGATTAGGACAACAAAAATTCTAGTTCAGGATAGGAAGAAAGTACTGAACCAAATCTTGGATTCCCATTGCCAAAAATATGCAAATCTGGATCTGTCAGAAAATCTGGAAAGTAGACTCTCGGCCGAATCCAGCAAATATATATAAGTCATATGGTATTTCACAAAAACAAGACTCAAAACAGAATTGTATCCAGAAAACATGTTCATCCAGAAATCAGAAGTTTTATTCACAAGCCGGAAAACAACATAAAAACTTACTGATCAAATCCAAGAAAAATCTGGGGTATTCCCTAGTATGTTTAGTATCAGCAAATAGAATTTCATAATTTTCCAACATAGATAGTATAGTCAAATAAAATCAAAAAATAGCAAGATACAGTAATTTTGTAAATCTGAAATTATAAACACAGCAGTACTAAAACAGCAATAGATTACAAAATATAATTCGAAATCCAGATCCATCAAAAGGGTGATAAAACAGATACAGTAGGCTACAATTCATATTCACAAAGTTTTTATAAACAGAAAATAGAATCAGGTCGAAATTAAGGTTCTTTACTGAACATTATGAAAATTAAATCCACAAAAATAGTAGTTGTTTGCAAGCAGAGAATAGTTTGTAAAAGTCATTAGTTAAATCCACAAAAATTAGGAGATAATCCCAATCAAGTCTAGTTGTACTCAGAAAAATATTGGATCAAAATATTGTTCTTAAAATTAGTATAAAAACAGTTACTCTCCAGAATTCACATAAAACCAAATCTGTAATTTTCTACACCTCTGTAGTAAAATACCTATAGCTTGCAACTCACAAATTAAAACTGTGATCGGTCAGAAATTCTGGAAAGTAGATAGAATTCTCTATGATTCATATACACAAATAGTTTTCATATACTAAACTTAATAGGGTCTAAAATACTGAACAAAGTGAGGTAACAACAAAAACAAAAATCTTCTTCAACCATAAAATCAACTAGTTTATATGAAACACATCCAAATCATAATAAAATATGAAATATGGTATACTAAATGTCCAAGCAACATGATATAGGGTATTCAACTAGTCTACAACAAGATATACTATCAGTAACATATCAAGCATGCAAGATTCATACTACAACTAATGGATCACAACCAACATACATATATGCAATAAGAATTATTAGATCTAGGTTAAATTTCATGTCGTGTGTGTCATGAGACAACTACGAGCAATTCAACACTTATGGGCAAGATCTAACAGGGTTTTCATTAGATTAGATCTTGAAGCAACTACACTACAGGCGATATTTAGTACTTGTATATGCAACAGAAAGTATACAAGTTACTTTCCTTATAGCCGACGATGGGAACGATGCAAAGAGCAAGAATAACTGTAACGAATTCCCGGACATGAACTCAACGAACGAACAAACGAACTACGATCAACTCACGAACAACGAACCCATGAGATCCAACACACGCACACAAGAGAGGGCAGTGGAGGGGTGTGCACGGGAGAACAGCAACGAGAGAGCACGGATAACGGCATTGGGCGTCGCTGCGGTCAGTGGAAACAACACAACATAGTGCTGCTGATGCTGTTGTGGTCTACCTTGGCTCGCTGGGGTCACTACAGTCGAGATGGAATAGTGCACAGGGGTGTGGCTGCTGCTGGCGTCACGACAGGAGGAGAGCAGGGTGTTTGGGGTGTTGTGGTGTGGAGGTCACGAGGCAGGGAGGTTGAGAGTGGAGGTAGAGGTGTAGGGAGAGGGCTAGGTCGAGGAGAGAGAGAGGTGAACGGGAGGTAGGGGATGACGGGGGGGGGGGGTGTTTAGGCAGCTAGGGTTTTAGATGAATAGGGTATAATATTATTAGGGTATATATATAGGGGTAGATTATTAGGGTTTACGGTGAATGGGGGGGGGGGGGGTAACGGGGTAGAAGTTAAAATGGGTTAAGAATTTGGCGTGTTAATGGGTTTAATTAGATGGGATCCAATAGGGTTTTAAAGACTTTATTGGGTTTATGAAGCCAGTGAGTTTAATAACAAGAATCCAAATAAAAGTTGGATGATCCAAAATAATGAGATAGGAACAAAAATGAATAAATAAAATAGGACATGAAGAATTATAATGAGAATAAAAAATAATGGCTCGATCAAACAGAGATGAAATAATAGAAGACAATTGCATCAAGAAGATCAAATAAGAAGACGACAAATCAAATAGATGAATATATTGAAAAAGAAGATCCAATATACAGTTCAAAAAGAGTCAAAGAAATACAAGATGAATAAATACACAAAGAAAAAAAAATACATCCAAAAATATAGAAAATGAAAAACAGGGGTTACAAATCCTACCTACCTAACAAGAAGAATTTCGTCCTCGAAATTAAAATAAGAGGTACATAGGGTAACCCCGAAAAGAATGAACAAAACAAAAACAAAAAACTACTCAAATAGATGAGGAAACTTCCGCTGAATCTCCTTTTCCGACTCCCAAGTCGACTCACCCGGCGAGTGAGGATTCCAAGAAACACGAACCAGCGTGATGACCTTGTTCTTAAGCACTTTCTCCCTTAGGTCCAAATAGCAACTGGCGGAATCTCACAAGTCAAATCCGGCCGGACAGATAACTTAGAATAGTCGATCACGTAGCTCTCATCGCGGATATATTTCCTGAGTTGTGAGACATGGAAAACATCGTGCACTCTTGATAAAGCTGGCGGCAATGCAAGATGATAGTCCACCTTGCCTACTCGTTCCACAATATCGAACGGTCCAATAAACCTAGGATTGAGCTTGCCTCCACCACCAAACCGAATGACCCCTCACCAAGGCGATACCTTTAAGAAAACATGGTGTAATATCCCGGACGGATATTATATTTATATAATTACTATTTTATTATTATTTTATTTTTATTGAAATATTTTGGCGGATATCACCCGGTTTTGTTAAATGACATTATCTGTATATATATACCAGTTTATATACATTTGTATTGTATTAAATTGGTACTGTATTCTTCCGAGCTGATAATAAAATTTATTTTATTATTATTTTCGGAATTTATTTATTTTATACGGATTATGCGGTTTAACAAACGGAAACTATCGGTATACACATATATGCATACGTATGCGTATTGTACTGATTTCTATGTTTATACAAATTGTGTTGTGTGTATTTTTGGACAAAAATAACTCTCTTTTGTCATGACAATCTAATTGAATGGATAGGTTTTGATGAGTGTTTAAACCTAGGATTAAATGGATGCATAAGAGTGTTAGGAATTCCCTTCTAGAAGCCCTCTCTCCTCCACCTCACCCCATTCACCATACTTCCACCTCACCATTCACCTTACCTCCACCTCACCACCCCCATCCTTAGTATGGCCGGCCTCCCATGTCCCCAAGGGGGTTTCTGCAATTGTGTGGGTGTTTTTACACTCTCCCCCTTCTCCTTCATCCTATAAATACCCCCCCCCCCCCCCCCCCCCCCCCCCCCACTTCACTCTTGTCTCATTTTTGCAAGAACAAAAAAAAGAGAGGAAAAGAAAGAGAGAACAAGCCCTAAATTGAGAGTTTTTTTCTTGTAGGTTTTCTTAGAGAGTTGTAGTAGAAAGTTAAGGAGGTAGGAGAAGGTTTGCTAGGCTAGTTCTTCCTACAAAGAAATAAACAAGATGGGGGTTCTCTACTTCTCCTTCATATGATTTCTTGTTCCTTTTTGGTTTGTTTTCATTGGGGTTCTCTACTTCTCTTTGTTGTGTTTCTTTTGTTTTCTTTAATATTTTGTTTCTCTTTTATTTTGGCTGTGTGTGAGAAAGAACCCATCTTTAGGGTGGATTAATTGTTGTAGGTGAAAAAGAACCCATCTTTTGATGGAAGGTTATTGTAGGCTGAAAAGAACTCACCTTAAGTTGTTGTGTGTGTGTTTCTAATAACTTGGACTATTTTTATTAAGCATAAGTGGTCGTAGGGATCAAAATGATCCTATGGATATATGGATGGTAGAACTTAAATAAATTTAATAAAGATTAAGTCTTTAAGACCTGTATGACTTCTTGAACTACCTGGACTAAATCATGTGCATAAAAATGGTTGTGGATCAAGAATGATCACATGGAACAAAGCGGATGGTGGAACTTAACAAACACACAAAGATGGAAGCTTTAGGCTTGTATGGACTATTTTGACAACTTGGACTAATTGTATGCGCATATAAAGAGTAGTGTAGAAAGAATACTTACATACCCATTTTTGGGATGGTAGAACTCATGTAGACTAATAAAAGATAAGTCTTTTATTATATGTTACTCTCTACTTGTTAAAAATCAAGTCCTTGGTGAATCTAGTTATGAAAGATTAAGCTTCCATTTGCTTATATAATGGTAAAAGATTAATCCCTTTATGTTTATTAACTTCCATGATAGCAAAGACTAGTTCTTGTAGCATGTCTATTTTGCTTTTATGATAGAAGGATTACTTGATAGCAAAGACTAGTTCTTGTAGCATGTATGTAGGAACTTGTAGCATTGAAGAAAAGTAGTCCTTGAAATTCTATAAGTAGTAAAGTTTCATGCTTGAAGTAGTAAATATACCATGCTTAAGTTGTAGTAGTTATTCATGCTTAAGTTGTAGTGAATATAACATGCTTGAGTTGTATATGCTAAAAGAAAACCATGCTTAAGTAGTAGTAACTATCCATGCTTAGTACTGGAATCATGTTTATGTTGTATCCATGCTTAAAGTAGTAGTAACTATCCATGCTTAGTAGTAGAATCATGCTTATGTTGTATCCATGCTTAAATAGTTGTAGAGTTAGATTTGTTTACATGTGTTAAAAGAAGAATTTTGACCCGAAATTTATATGGGACGTTCTTAGGGGTGTTATTACCATGCTAGAATTTTGGTAGATTTTTCAGGACTGTTTTGAGGGGTGCAACGATTGTTTCCTCCAAAACACCGAGCATTAGGGCAAAACAATGAAGTCTGTGTTTTCAGGTTAGCGTCGCAGTAGGTTCAAGGGGATAAAACTTAGGGTTCCTCTTGGAATTAGAGGTTCGGACCAACTAGGAAGTTGTAGTAAACATTCTCCCCTTTTTGAATTGACCTTTCGGGTTAAAATCCGATGAGAGACGCAAAAGTTATGACCACTACAAAAACAGCAACTAGCTGTTCGGCTGAAAGTTGTTGTTTTGGTTGCTTGATACTTTTGAGTGTTTTACCGGATGAATCTGAGGTTCGGACCAACTAGAGAGTTGTATTAGAGACTCTCCCCTTTCCGAATTGACCTCTCAGGTTAAATTCCGATAAGCGGAGTATGAATTATGGCCCTTGCAAAACACAACAACTAGCTGTCTGACGGTATGCTTACTGTTTCACTTCTTCGTAGTTTTTGAGTCTTTTACTGGTAGAATCTGAGGTTCAGGCCAACTAGGGAGTTGTAGTTGAATCTCTCCCCTTTCCGAATTGACCTCTCGGGTTAAATTTCGACAAGCAGATTATGATTTATGGTCTTGGGAAAATATAGCAACTAGCCGTTGGACAGGTTGCTTGCTGTTTGAGTTCTTTGATCTTTTAGAGTGTCTTACCTGTAGAATGTGAGGTTTGGACCAACTAGAGAGTTGTAGTAGACACATTCCCCTTTCCGAATTGGCCTCTCGGGCAAAATTCTGATAAAGGAGTAGGAGTCATGGTATTTGGAAGATGCAGCAGCCAGGTTGGACTAGAAAGTTGCTGTCTTGACTTCCTTTTAGTTTAAAAGTGTCTTACTTGTTGAATTGGAGGTTCGGATCAACCAAGAAGTTGTAGTAGACATTCTCACCTTTCCGAATTGACCTTTCGGGTTAAATTCTGATAAGTGGAACAAAAGTTATAGGCTTTTAAGTCGCCTTTGGGCTTCTCTTTGGTAGTATGTTCGTATTAGACAATTAGAAGATTCTTCTGTTGCTTCTAATCGTAGAAGATCAAGAGTTACTAGTAAGCACGTTTGGTTTCTTCTAGGTTTATTACCAGTTTGGTTGTTCTTATATGTAGCTTGCTCATATGCGGCTCGCCGGGCCCGTATGTAGCCATTGGTCTCATACGTAGCTTATTTGGCTCGTATGTATGTTGTTGTCTCATACGTGGCTCGACTGGCATGTATGTAGCTGTTGGTCTTATACGCAACTTATTTGGCTGGTATGTATATTGTTGTCTCATATGTAGCCTACCTGGCTCGTATGTAATTGTTGGTTTCATACGTATCTTGTTTGGCTCGTATGTGTTCTGTTTACTCGTATGTAGCTTATTAGCTAGTACGCAGTTTTGTTGTGCTTGTCTAGGGCGATTTTATTGCCCTAGGGCTATCGACCATCAAGATGTGTGGTTACCTTACTCCTAAGGGACTATGGATGAGTCACTCCTTGTGTACCATCGGATCTTAACCGGTGTTGGTTGATCGCAGACCAGAGTGTAGACGAAATCCAAGTTCAGGGTAGTAGCATGCAAATACGTTCGTATTGCCGGGGTCTTGGAACGATAGGCCATGAACCAGATCCTTAGGGATTCTAGTAAGTCTAGGTTGAGCAGCCTAGTAGAGTTATCTTTCGAAGTCTAACTTAAGACTCAGCATGTTGTGTAAGTTCTGTTGTCATCCCTCAGGTTGTTTAGGGTTAGTGACATTGTTAGGGTAGTAACTTATGGCTATTACTACTTAACCCTTACTTATTATCATTATTCGCCGAAGGGAAAGAGTTGGTGTTAAGGGTGATTCCTTATGATCCAACCTGTCCTATAGGCCGGCACTAGGCGGTGTTATTGGGTTGTACCCTTCTTGTCAAAGAGATACAGTTTGTGCCTTCTCACGAGTTGGGAGCACGGGATCCGTATCTCGTCTTTTAATTTCTGAAGTGCCTCGATAAGCGGGAGCAATTTCTGTTGGAGCTAGGGGGATGAACCCCCCGGAACTCTGTCTTGTCTTATATCTAAGGGCAAGATGCCATAGACTACGGTCTGGTTAAGGGGCGGCAGGGGATGCTTCGAGCTAACCTGCATCCGCGGAAACTCCAAGGATTCGTCAGATATTTGAGTGAGTTCCGGTGTGCCTGGCGGGATTAGACCGTTTCAAGGCAACCTTATCAGTCATGTCTAATCTTCATAAACAAGTCGAGTACAAGAATAGAATTCATAGCATGGGTTCAAATCTCTATATATGAAGAAACGGCTTGATATAGGACGTATGTAGTATGGGCTGCATACTGTCCCAGAGTCTTGCTTGCATTAGCATAAGAACATCCTTGCATTTATAAGTCTTGCATTAGAGTCTAAGTCATAGCATACAATGACACATCAACTATACATACATGTTTCTCTTTTCATCAATCTGCTTGCTTTAAGTGGAGAATCGCTGCTAGTCATCAGCCCTAAAGCATCAGTATATGTACTAACGTCCCCATTTATATAGGTACTGGAGTGCAGAAGTACAGGTACAAGATTCAGGAGGACTCAAGGCAAGAGAAGCAAGAGTTGTTTTTATTTCCACTGTACTATATGTTGTTTACTATTGTTCCATTGTAACAATTGTTATAATTCAATTATTTGTTGGGAAGCATCCAATTAAAATACCAAGTGTTATTCTTGTTCATTATACTATGATGTAATTTGTCGAAAGTTATAACACTTGAGATCGTAAAGGTATTATTGTAACACTGTTGTAATGTATTGCAGTTTTATAATATTTGGACTTGTAATACATTTGGTGTTGAATAAAAAGTTCTAAATTTTCCTGTTTTTTCTGTGTATTGTTGCTAATTGAAGAAAAGATTCTTGCTTATGTCACGGTTTCCCAGTTACCGGAAATCAGGGCGTTACACATGGTCACCAACCTCAAACTCAAAAGCTCCCCGATGGACATCAGCCCATTGCCTCTGCCTATCCTGAGCTGCCTGCAAGTGCTTCCTGATCTGAGTCACTGCATCAACTGTCCTGGTGATCAACTCTGGACCCAACAACTTCCTCTCACCAATGTCATCCCAGCACACTGGTGATCTGCACTTCCACCCATAAAGTGCCTCAAACGGTGCAGCTTTGAGACTATCCTGAAAGCTGTTATTGTACGAGAACTCTACGAGATGCAAATGGTCCTCCTATGATCCACCTAACTGCAACACACAGGACCTCAACATGTTCTTAAGGGTCTGGATGGTCCTCTCTGACTATCCATCAGTCTGGGGATGAAAAGTTGTACTGTACTTTAATTTACTCCCTAAACTACTTTGAAAACTCGAAAAACTGAGACCTGAATCTCGTATCCCTGTCGGATACAATACTGACTGGAACCCCATGAAGTCTGACGATCTCTTATATGTACTTCTCAGCTAGGCTCTCAGTAGGTTGTCCGACTCGGAAAGGAATGAAGTGAGCACTCTTCATCAATCAGTCAACAATCACCCAAATGGCATTATGACCCTTAGGACTCCTCGGCAAAGCGGTCACAAAATCCATAATGATGTGTTCCCACTTCCACTCTGGAATGGGAAGCGGTAGAAGATGTCCGGCGGTTCTCTGATGCCCTGCCTTCACCTGCTGGTAGATCAAACACTGAGACACAAACCGAGCCACAACCCTCTTTATACCATGCCACAAGAAATGAAGCTTCAAGTCCCGATACATCTTAGTACCTCTAGGATGAATAGAATATGATGACTGGTGGGATTCCTCAAGCAACCTCTGATGAAATTCACCCTTCGGGACACACAACTAGACCCAAAACGAAGCGATCCATCAGCATGAATAACCATATCCGTTCAGGAGCCAGCCTCAACCTCTACTCTTAAACCCTGCAACTGCTCATCACCAGCCTGAGCCTCTTTGATCTGATCAACAAGAGATGACTGAAGCTGGAGCACCAAACAACTCCGATTAGAACTCGGCAATAACACTCCCAACTCCAACCTCCGCATTTGCTCAACCAAATCTCTCTGCTGAGTTAGGAACATAACTGTCGGTCTCCTGCTCAAAGCATCTGGCACCAAATTCACTCTTCCACGATGGTATTACAAACTGATGTCATAATCGGCCATAAGTTCCAACCAACGCCTTTGTCTCATGTTCAAATCCTTCTGGGTGAAGATGTACTTGAGACTTTTGTGGTCAGTTTAGATCTCCACTCGGTACCAAGTAAATAGTGTCTCCACAGCTTCAAAGAAAGTCACTACTGCAAACTCCAAGTCATGAGTCGGATAGTTCTTCTCATGCGGCTTCAACTGCCTCGATGCATTAGCAACAACTCGGCCCTTCTGCATTAGAACTGCCCCAAGACCCTTGCCTGAAGCATCACAGTGAACTACAAATCCGCCTAAACCATCTGGAATAGTCAACACTGGTGCATACGTTAACCTGCTCTTCAACTCAGCAAAAGCCTCACTGCAAGCCTCAGACCAACATAACTTCTGATCTTTCCCTGTCAGCTTAGTCAATGGTCCTTCTATCTTCGAAAAATCTTAGATGAATTTCCGATAATAGCCAGCTAGACCAAGGAAACTCCTTACCTCTGAAACTGACTTGAGAACTAGCCAATCCTTCACAGTTTCAACCTTGGACGGATCCACAGAAATACCATCGCCCGAGATAATGTGCTCCAAAAAAGTAACTCTGTCAAGCAAAAACTCACACTTGCTGAGTATCCTATAGAGCTGATTCTTCCTCAAAATCTGCAGAACCAACCTAAAATGCTCAGCATGATCCTCTCGGTTCCGAGAATACACCAGAATGTCACCACAAATCTATCCAGGAACTGGAAAAGACCATGTTCATCAGACTCATGAATATAGCTGGTGCATTCGTGATCCCAAACGGTATCACAAGATACTCATAGTGCCCATATCTAGTCCTGAACGCAGTCTTCTGCACATTAGTTGCCTTCACCTTGACCTCATGATACCCAGAACGAAGATCCAGCTTCGAGAAAATAGCTGCTCCGCTCAACTGATCAAATAAGTCATTAATCCTGGGTAACGGATACCGGTTCTTCACAGTAACACTATTCAGTTCCCGATATCCAACGCACAGTCGACGACTACCATCCTTCTTGTTGACAAAAAGAACTGGAGTACCCCATGGCGAAACACTGGGTCGGATGAACCCCAAGTCAAGTGACTCCTGAATCTGCACCTTAAGCTATGCTAACTCAACTGGTGCTATCCTGTAAGGACTCTTCGATATTGGCGCCGTACCAGGCTAAACTTCAATACCAAACTCCACATCCCTATTAGGGGGTAAGCCGGGCAACTCCTCTGAAAAACATCCAGGAATTCCCGCACTACTAGAGGCGCAGCCTCACATCTTGAAAGCAATTCCATCGCACAAGTCTCCTGATCAACTGCAGTCTTAGCTCGGCCAAGGGGTGTCTCCCCGGAATGGAACTCAAACTCTGCATGACCTGGGATTCGGAATACAACTTTCTTAGCACGACAATCAATAATGGCATGGGATTCACCCAACCAATCCACACTAAGAATAAGGTTGAATCCTGAATTCCCAATTACAATCAGGTCGGCCTTGAAATTTGCGTTGCCAATAATCACGGGACTCTGCTTGCACTCCCGGGAACAAACAAAAATACTGCCACCTGTCACAATGTTCCAAACCTCTGACATGATGTTGCACTCCAACTGATGGCAAGCCACGAAGGGGGGAGAGACAAAGGAATTAGTTGCCCCGGAATCAAAGAGAACATGAGCAGGGAAAGAACAAATAAGGATAACACCTAAGATAGAATCAAAGAGCAAGGGAAGAGAATAGATTGTCAAGGGGTGAGGAAAAACAATAAAGAAAGATAACATGAAAGAAATAATGCAAGACAAATGAAAGAAACAAAGGAAAGCAACAAAACAACAAAATGCAAAAATACTTGCAACAACCCCTTCAGCTGACTCAGCTTCAGCAGCTGTCAGGTTGAAAGCCTGACCTCTCCTAGGAGCAGCGGTACTCCGACCGATGACCTGATGCTGAAGAGGAAGAGGTGGCCTAACAAGACCACGAGCTGGGGCTACCTGCTGAACTGGACCCTTGGCTGGAAGAGTCATCCTCCGCTGCGGGCAATCCCGTACTGAATGGTCAGCAACACCATATCCAAAGCACCGGCGGTTGGCACGTCTACAGTCCCTGCGATCATGCCCGGCTAGTTGGCAGAAGTCGCAAAAACTAGCTCCCTAAAAAGTAGGGATCCGCCCTGGTAGGATGGCCTGGGACAGGCCTCCGAATCAGTCCACCAGCAGGCCTAGCAACAACAGAGTGCAGAATAGTCGGCCGGGGAGAAGTCAACCTGCCACGAGCCTGCTCCTAAGCTCGAGCTGCCTCAAGAGCCTCAGCATAAGTATGCAAGCGAATCTATGAGCCCTGTCCTCTTCGTTCGCCACAAGAATGGCTGCGAAGCGGCTAAGTCTGATAAATTCTGCTGCATACTCATTCATAGACCTGCAGCCCTGTTTCAAGAAAGTCTCATGTTACAATATTTCATTGACAATACGTAACAAAATTCCAATAATAGAACAACGACTAACCTGTTTCAGTGCTAGGAACTGTTGCTCCATTTCAACTCGAGTGTTTCTAGGGAAGAACTTTTCCAAGAAGCTCCTAGTGAACGTGGCCCAAGTAATAAGCCGAGCGAGCCTTCTGGACTCGGACCTCCACCAAATATGGGCCAAATCCACCATCTGGATGGTTACCAAATTCACTATATCAGCAGCCACAACTCTAGCTGCCAAAAGCAACTGCTCAGTCCTGATCAGCCACTGTTCTGCCTCCAGAGGCATCTCAGTGCACGAGAATCTGTCAGGATGTAACCTCACGAAATCTGTGACTGTACCCAGACGAGGAGGGAGAGCTGCATGCATAGGCATAGTAGGAGGCGAAACCCGGGCAGCTTCCAAAGCAGCCATCACAAGGTCATTGTGGTTTTGCTTCATATTGATCAATCGTTCCAACACATTGGTAATGACCTCAAGCCCAAGTCTTGTACTTATTTCTATCTAGGTAGCAGTTCATGCATCCCATCCATTTACCACATGGATGCTACATTCAAACAAGCTTTCGTTTAGATTTCGTAGTGGATTCTATAGGGCCGTGTACTCAGGTATCAGGTAAACAGGTACAGGTACAGGTACAGGTACAGGTATTATGTAACAGGTAATCATGCATCAGGTAGGACTACGTTCCCTCCAAGTACACCCTCTCATAGAAAGTATGTAGTTGGGTAACAGGTGGGAAACACGAGCTCCTTTCTAGGTACACCTTCCCATAAGGAAGTATGTAGTCAAGAATCAGATAAACAGATAATCATGATCATGCATAATCATATAACAGGTAATAGGTAAC
The DNA here is from genome assembly GCA_017893485.1 of Hemerocallis citrina. Taxonomy (NCBI): domain Eukaryota; kingdom Viridiplantae; phylum Streptophyta; class Magnoliopsida; order Asparagales; family Asphodelaceae; genus Hemerocallis; species Hemerocallis citrina. The sequence continues at coordinate 36,250,886 of CM030360.1, forward strand.
AGATAATCAGGTGGGAAACACGGGCCCCCTTCCAAGTACACATTTCTATATTTTCTACTACTAGATCTTTCCCTTAACCCCGACTGGGTTATTTGTTTTTAATATCAAACAGGCATGTACGTGTCAGAATAGCATGGTATAACAAGTAACAGGTTCGGGTTGGAACATGAACATGTACAGGTTAAAGACAACTCATAAAAGATTAGGACAACAAAAATTCTAGTTCAGGACAGCAAGATAGTACTGAACCAAATCTGGGGTTCTCGTTGCCAAAAATATGCAAATCTGGATCTGTCAGAAAATCTGGAAAGTAAACTCTCAGTCGAATCCAAAAAATATATGTAAGTCATATGGTATTTCACAAAAACAAGACTCAAAACAGAATTGTATCCAAAAAAACATGTTCAGCCAGAAATCAGAAGTTTGTATTCACAAGCCGGAAAACAGCAAAAAAACTTACTGATCAAATCTAAGAAAAATCTGGGGTATTCCTTAGTATGTTTAGTATTAGTAAATAAAATTTTATAATTTTCCAACATAGATAGTATAGTCAAATAAATTAAAAAAACAGTAAGATACAGTAATTTTGTAAATCTGAAATCATAAACAATAGTACTAAAATAGCAATAGATTACAAAATATAAATCGAAATCTAGATCCGTCAAAAGAATGATAAAATAGATACAACAGGCTACAATTTATATTCACAAAGTTTTTATAAACAGCAAATAGAATCAGGTCGAAATTAAGGTTCTTTACTGAACAACATGAAAATTCTACAAGTATAGTAGTTGTTTGCAAGCATAGAATAGTTTGTAAAAGTCATTAATTAAATTCACAAAAATTAGGGGTTAATTCCAATCAAGTCTAGGTTTACTCAGCAAAGTATTGGACCAAAATATTATCTTTAATATCAGTATAAAAATAAGTTACTCTCCAGAATTCACATAAAACCAAATCTGTAATTTTCTACACCTCTGTAGTAAAATACCCATAGCTTGCAACTCACAAATCAAAACTGAGATCTGTCAAAAATTTTGGAAAGTAGACAGAATTCTCTATGATTCATGTACACAAATAATTGTCATATACTGAACTTAATAGAGTCTAAAATACTGAACAAAATGGGGTAACAACAAAAACAAAAATCTTCTTCAAGCATAAAATCAACTAGTTTATATGAAACACATCCAAATCATAATAAAATACGAAATATGGTATACTAGATGTCCAAGAAACATGATATAGGGTATTCAACAAGTTTACAACAAGTTATACTACCAGTAACACGTCAAGCATGCAAGATTCATACTACAACTAATGGATCACAACCAACATACATATATGCAACAAGAATTATTAGATCTAGGTTAAATTTCATGTCATGTGCGTAATGAGACAACTATGGGTAATTCAACACATATGGACAAGATCTAACAGGGTTTTCATAAGATTAAATCTTGAAGCAACTACACTACATGCGGTATTTAGTACTTGTATATGCAACTAAAAAGTTTACAAGTTACTTGCCTTATAGTCGACGATGGGAACGATGCAAAGAGAAAGAAATACGGGAACGGATTCCCGTGCACGAACTCACCGAACGAACTACGATCAACTCACGAACAACGAACCCACGAGATCCAACACACTCACACAAGAGAGGGCAGCAGAGGGGTGTGCACGAGAGAATGGCGATGAGAGAGCGGCAGACAGCGGTAGTGGGTGTCGCTGCGGTCGGTGGAAACAGCACAATGCAGTGCTGTTGATTCTGCTGTGGTCTACCTTGGCTCGTTAGCATTGCTGCAGTCGAGATGGAACAGCGCACAGGGGTGTGGCTGCGCTGGCATCGTGATAGGAGGAGAGCAGGGCAGTTGGGGTGTTGTGGTGTGGAGGTCGCCAGGCAGGGAGATTGAGAGTGGGGGTGGAGGTGCAGGGAGATGGCTAGGTCGGGGAGAAAGAGCGGTGAATGGGAGGTCGGGAGGTAGGGGATGACTGGGGGGGTATTTAGGCGGCTAGGGTTTTAGATGAATAGGGTATATATATAGGGGTAGACTATTAGGGTTTAGGGTGAACAGGGGGGGTAATTGGGTAGAAGTTAAAATGGGTTTAGGATTTGGTGGGTTAATGGGTTTAATTAGATGGGATCCAATAGGGTTTTAAAGTGTTTATTGGGTTTATAAAGCCAGTGAGTTTAATAACAAGAATTCAAATAAAAATAGGATGATCCAAAATATTGAGATAGGAATAAAAATGAATAAATAAAATAGGACATGAACAATTATAATGAGAATACAAAATAATGGCTCGATCAAACAGAGATGAAATAATAGAAGACAATTGAATCAAGAAGATCAAATAAGAAGACGAAAATTCAAACCGATGAATATATTGAAAAAGAAGATCCAATATACATTCAAAAAAAGTCGAAGAAATACAAGATGAAAAAATACACAAAGAAAAAAATTACATCCGAAAATGTAGAAAATGATAAACAGGGATTACAACATGAATGCATGAAAGATTCGATATTTTAGACTCAATAACAGCATGAAGTCAATAATATCTTGGGTTAGCTCGTGTAAATCCTCAATATACTCGACAGAAGATAAATAATATAACAATATGATAAAAATTCATGATCTACTTGCCGAGTTTCAATAAAAACCTTAAATTTGACACAATATGCAATTCAAGAAGGAAGTGACTTGCCTTGATTGGATTAGTTATGAGCGAACGAACGAAAAGCGGCAGGAACACATGCCACTCATGTGCACAAGGAGAACAACTACACGTGAAATGCACGTGATCTCAACTCAGCAATGGCAATGGAGGAAACAGGGGCTTCGATGCTGGCTTCGACAGCGGTAGCAGGGCGTGGGGCGGCTGGCTGCAGTGGCAGGAGAAGCAGTGGATGGTGCAGTCGATGTGGCGAGGGCAAAGGATCGAAGCGGAAGATGGAGTAACGAGGACGGGTGGTTGACGACGGAGGGGGGGACAGTTGATGGTGATGGGTGGGTTTGGTCGATGGGGATGGTGAAGTCGATGGTGGTTGGTTGCTGTGGTGAGGGTTGTGAAGGCAGGGAGTCGATGGGTCTTGCGATGATGGGTTGCGGTGGTGTTGGGTGCAGTCGAGGAGGAGGCCAGGGAAGAGGATGGTGATGGCGGGGCGATGCTGGGTGTGGCTACGAGGGTGGGGGATTAGGGGTTGAAGATGAACAGTGGTGGGCATTTGGGTTTCAACAGTGGAGGGGAGATGAAGAGTTGGACAATGACGGTTATGAATAGTGAGGGGAGATTAAGAGGTTGGGGTTAATGGCTGTACATGAAGAAGGGAGTATGAAAGAATGAAACGGGGAAGTTGGGGGTACGGGGGACCGTGATGAGTAAATCTGGGGTTGTCTGTTAGTGGGGATTAGGGTATTGGGTTAGCGGGTTTGTGGGTCAAGATCCAGAAGGATTGGGTTAGGACGCAAAGAGAAAACAGGCTATAGGGTTTTGGGTTTAAATCCAATAAGTATGGGATTATCATGAAAAATAGTCCAACAAGGAGAAAAGATAATTCATGAAATTTTATTTCAAATTGTGATAAATAAGATTCAAATAATTAAACAGGGATCAATGATAGTTCATGAAAAATATTATGACCAAAATTATTCGAGACGATAAATGAAAGATAGAATAAAATCCAAATTAAAAGAAAAAGATTACAATGAATCAAAAAAGAAAAGATGAAAATGGGAGTTACACATTTAGAAATTGCAAAATGTGGCACAAGAGCTCTCATGCTTGAAAGAGGTAATGCCTCTTGCAAGTTTGGCTTTAGCTCTGTCCGAGTGGAATGTTCCCATTGGTTTGGCAGGAGGGCAATCCTCAGAGGCAAATTGGTCCTCAGAGTCTCTCCTTAGCCAGATGCTCATGGATAGGGACTTGGAAATATACCGCTTGAAGGTTAAGTTTGGAGTGTTGTACTCGTTGGTGAGTCACTTCGATAACTAATTCTCGACGCAGCCCCCTTATTTTGGAACTTGCACCGAGCTAAAGACCCCAGATGATGCCCAAAGCAGGGTGGCCGGATCGTCGAGAGTGGCTAATGTCTGTTAGGGTCCTGGCCGGTCGAGGGGGTGTACTCATTCCGTTGGTTTGGATATAGTTGGAGTGAGTCCAAGGCTAGACAACAATGAGGGGGGAAGCCCCCTAGAGTCGGCCCTTTGTGTGTCGTACTTGTACTAGTGTGTACTTTTGAATTTGTAATCTGATATGTAATATCTATCTTATAGTAATCAAAATAAAACATCTTTTTGTTTGCATTTGGGGTCGCACGAACTTGTGTTCGTTTTGGTAAGTTGGGAGTTGCGAGAGTTTTCTCCTTTTGTTGGGACTTGGATGACAAGCTAAGGGCCAATTCACAAAGAGGATCCGAACCTATGAAGTTTTTATGAACATTATAATGAACCTGTTACACAAAAATTATTAAGCTGAAGTGTAGAATCTTCATTTTCATTTGATTTTATTGAGACGACAATATATTGGGCTGCCTTTGAGGCTGACACTTATTACATTGCATAACATGTCGGGCTGCCTCCGAGGCAGCGTTTATTACATTGCATAGAAGTTTTTTAGAAAGCGTTATGCACTTTTGAACTTCATGAGATGTTTGGCATTCCATATCCTCAGAACCTTCTTACCCCTCAAGTCTTTAAGTCAGTATGTGCATGGCTGGACCACTTTGCGGTCCTTGTATGGACCTTCCCAGTTGGGTGCAAGATTTTCCTTCTTCGGAGGTTCAGAGATTTCGAGCTTCCTTAGGACGAGTTCGCCCACTCGAATGTTCACGGGTCGGACCTTCTTATTGTATAGCATTTCCACCCTCTGCTGGTAGATGTTCCCTTGAATGACGGTTTTCACCTAGATCTCTTTAACAAAGTCTAAGTCATTTCGAAGACCTTCTACATTGACTTCTTCGTCGAAAGTTGGGATACAGAGTGATGGGATCCCGACTTCAAGAGGGAAGATAGATTTGGTCTCGTAGGTGAGATTAAAGGGGACTCGCCCGTGGGGATTCTTTTGTTTGTTCGATGGGACGATAACACACTAGGCAGTTCCTCTACCCACAACCCCTTAGTTAACTATCTGATGCATTTCTTGAGTCCATGAAGGATTTGACGATTAGCATTTTCTGCCTTCCCATTACTTTGAGGTTGAGAGATTAAGGAGAAGCGCTGCTGGATCCCTAGGTTGGAACAGAACTTCCAAAACTTTGGGGTGGCGAACAGTGTCCCATTGTCCGTCACCAGGATTTGGGGGATGTCGAATCGGCAGATTTTATTCTTCCAAAACTAGCGATGAACCTGAAGTTCGGTAATAGTCGCAAGCGGTTCAACTTTGATCCATTTCGTGAAGTACTCAATTGCAACTAGTAGGAATCTCTTCTAGATCAACGTGGGTGGGAAGGGTCTCACAATTTCCATCCCCCACATAGCAAAGGGGATCGTACTAGACATCGACCAAAGCATAGCTAGGGCAGGTGACGCCTGGGGGAGAACTTCTGGCAAGGATGCATTTGCGAACTGATCCTTAGCATCCCTGAGTAGGGTCAGCCAGTAATTCCCATAGTTGAGCACCTTTATCAGGAGGGTTTGAGCCCTTAAATGGAAGCCGCTCGACCCTTCATGGACTTCTTTGAGTGCATAGTGCGCCTCTTCGGGAGATAGGCAATGCAGATTAGGCCGACCATAGACTAGCATGTAAGAATGCTTGAATATGACCCATTCGATTATTGCATATTTTTTGGCTCTGATCTGCACCTTTTAAGCGTCATCTTTCTCGGCAGGAAGTATCCCCTTATCGAGAAAGTCGAAGAGGGGTTTTATCCAAATATTTTCAGGAGGTCCGAGGGAGACGCAAAGGGCCTAAGTGATCTTGCTCTCGATGCGTGGGTTAGTCAAGAACTCGACAAGTATGGTTCTGTCGAGCCCTTTGAATGAGGAAGATGCTAACTTTGAAAGGGCATCAACCTGCTCATTCTCTTCCCAGGGATTCGGGTGACCATGACTTCATTGAACTTCGCTAGGAGCTACCTGACATAGGCAAGGTACTTCATCATGCGGGCATCTAGGCCCTCATATTCACTACATACTTGGTTCAGTAATAGCTGCGAGTCGCTGAAGGCTCTTACCCGATGGGCACCAGCTTTCTGGACGAGGAGCAAACCATCCTTCAATGCCTCATTCTCAGCTACATTATTTGAGGCCTTAAATTGAAGACGAAGAGTATTGAAGTGAGAATGTAACACCCCTTATTTTATAATTTCAAAATAGTCGTTTGTAATTCTTTTATTGATATCAGATATTATAATTATTGTTATTATTATGCATAAATATGCAATTTTATTTTATATATATTCCTTAATTTATTTATTCATTCGGTGGAGTGAGTTTTATTAGATTTTATTATGAAAAGTAGAACTGCAAGGTTATATAAATAATAGGAGAGCCTTAGAGGGGTTTATAATTAATTTTCCTTTTTTATTTTTTCAACTTCACCCCTCCCCATCCTCCTCCTCATTTCTGTCCAGACCATGGCCAACCTCCTTCCTTCTTCCTTTCTTCATTAGGGTTTTCAAATTTCTACAAATTCTTAGCCATTTTAAGAAGCTTTTAAAGGGTTCTAACTAATTTGAGGTCGCTCTCCAATATTCCGGCGTTGGTTTCTCTAATTGGCATCTTGGAAGGTGAGAAATAATTTCATTAAATTGAATAAGGTTGTATGTTTTCAATTTTAACTAGAAAAATAGTGTAGTATGGAGATTAGGGGATTATCTTTGGGTTAGAAGTGATTAAATCTTTAATTGATATGGTAGGAATAAATTTGAAAAGAGTTAGGGTTTTGGGTTAGAAATTAAAAGAGATTATGTCACGCCCCGCTTCCCAAAAAGGAGATACGGAATACGGATACGTGACTAAGTCCAGCGAATGATTTTCATCATCCATAAGCTGTCAGGATCTTTACAACCTTTCACAGCAGTAACAAGAAGTAAACAAAGAGAAATCAACCACGCATGCATGAATGAATCAATAAACCAACAGGATTTACTTGAAACAAAACATAATAATCTCAAATAAACCAGATATGAACAAGTTATAAATTCTGGGTCAAACTGCCCAATACAAATAATCCATGTAACCAAGTATAATTATTCAAGATAAGCACCAAGAAATAAATAGATCTAGCAAAAACTCCAGCAACTAGAATCATAGATCACCTACTTCATCGGGCAACTAATCACCATAATCTGCAATTTAACAAATTGCAGGAAAAAAGAAAGAGAAACAAAATACCCGTCAATGCAAGTTACGGGCCACTTGTAGTGCAGGTAACAAGTACAGGAAAGATAAACAAGAATAGAGTAACAGCGGAAGCAAGTATATCATGGAAAAGATGTAACAACAAAGTAGAGCAACTATTCTAAGACAAGAATAGAAACAACTAGCATGGCAAGATGAACGGATGCAAGTGGCATGTAACAAGTGTCAAGTGAACAAGTATCATGTAAACGAGTAACGAGGAACAAGTGTCAAGTATCATGTGTCATGTACAAGTAACAAATAGCAAGTGCCAATTGATCATGCTCAAGTCTTGTATCTAATCCTATCTAGGTAGCACTTCATGCGTCCCAGATTTTTACCACATGGTTGCAACATTCATGCAAATTACGTTTTAGATTTCATAGTGGATCATAGAGGGCAGTGTACTCAGGGACAAGCTCCAAGTAACAAGTATCAAGCTCCAAGTATCAAGTATTACGTGTCAAGTGTGCAAGTGTCAAGTAACCATGTATCAAGCACCAAAAAACCATGTATCAAGCTCCAAATAACCCAGTAGGATCTATGAATCCTCCTCCAAGTACACATTTCTATATTTTCCACTATTTGATCCTTCCCCTTAAACCCCGGCTTAGTTTCTTCTTCTTATTATTCAAGAAAGCATGGACGTGCACAAACAAGTCAAGAAACATGGAAAGACAACAAGGGACAAGTACAAGTTGAATAAAGAACACGTACGGGTGATGAAAGACTCAAAATATACTAAGACAACGAAAATTCTAGTTCTGGATAGCATAACAACACTGCACCAAATCTGGGATTCCCATTGCCACGAACATGAAAATCTAGATCCGTCAGACAATCTAAAAAATAGACTCCCGGCCAAATCCAGAAAATATATATAAGTTATATGGTAATTCACAAAAACAGGACTCAAAACAGAATTGTATCCAGAAAATATGTTCAGGCAGAAATCAGGAGTTTGTATTCATAAACAGGAAAATGGCATAAAGACTTACTGATTAAATCTAAGAAAAATATTGGGTATTCCCTAGTATGTTTAGTATCAGGAAATAAAGTTTCATAATTTTCCAACATAGATAGTATGGTCAAATAAAATCATAAAACAACAAGATACAGTAAATTTGTAGATCTGAAACCATAAACACAGCAGTACTAAAATAGTAATATATTACAAAATATAAATAGAAATCCAAATCTGTCAAAACGGTGATAAAACAGGTACAGTAGGCTACATTTCATATTCACAAAGTTTTTATAAACCGCAAATAGAATCAGGTTGAAATTTAGGTTTTTTACTTAACAGTATAAAAATTCTGCAAGTATAGTAGTTGTTTACAAGCACAGAATAGTTTGCAAAAGTCATCGAATAAATCCACAAAAATTTGGGGTTAATCCCAGTCAAGTCTAGTTGTACTCAGCAAAATATTGGATCAAAATATTATATTTAACATCAGTATAAAAATAAATAACCACACAGAATTCATATAAAACCAAATCTGTAATTTTTCTACACCTCTGTAGTAAAACAACAATAGCTTCCAACTCAAAAATCGAAACTGAGATCTGTCATAGATTCTGGAAAGTAGACAGAATTCTCTATAATTTATATTCACAAATAATTTTCATAAACTGACCTTCATAGGATCTAAATACTGTACAAAAACGAGGTAACAACAAAAACAGAAATATTCTTCATGCATAAAATCAACTAGTTCGTATGAGACACATCCAAATCATAACAAAGTGCGAAATATAGTATACTAGATGTCCTAGAAACATGTTATAGGGTATTTAACAAGTCTACAACAAGTTATACTACTCCTAATACATCAAGCATACAAGATCATACAACACCTCATAAATCACGAACAACATGCATGTATACATCAAGAATTTATTAGATCTAAGTTATTTCATGTCGTGTGTGTAATGGAGCAACTACGGGAAAATCAACACATATGAACAAGATCTAACAGGGTTTTCATGAGAATATATCTTAAAGCAACTACACTACAGGCGGTATTTAGTACTTGTATATGCAACAAAAAAGTATACAAGTTACTTGCCTTGACAATGAAAACGAAGCAAGACAAGAATAATGGGAACGGTTTCCTGGGCACGAACGAACTACGAACACAACGAACTCATAAGATCTAACACACGCACACAAATCGACACCCGCACACAAGAGAGGGTAGCGGAGGAATGTGCACGCGATGAGAGAGATGACGAAGACAAGCGGCGAGGGCTACTGTGCTGCGGTTGCTACTGTTAGTCGGAGACAGCACAGGGACGGCACACAGGGGGTAGGCGCCTGGTACTGGTCTGTTGCTGAGTGTCGGAAGGGACACCGGGAAGGGGCATCGGTGCTGTGGGTGGCTGGTGCTCGGGGGGAGCAGGACGACGTGGGGGGAGTGCTGGTGTCGCTGCAGGTCGGGGTTGCGAGGAGAACATGGGGCTGAGATGAGGTTAGGACGAGGGGATGAAGGGGTTGGGTTGATCGGGAGATGGCTTAGGAGGTGATCGGGATGTGCAGGGATGAAGTAAGTGGGGAGACGAAGAGGCTCTAGAGGTAAATAGCGGCTACGGGATGAATAGGGTTTGGGAAAATATATATACAGAAGTGTATATATATAAGCATATTAGGGTTAGGGTGAAATGTGGGCTAACGGGTAATAGTAATGGGTTGGAAAAAAGATCCAATAGGGTTTATTTAAAGGGTTATTGGGTAGAGTCATTATATTAGGTTATAGGGTATTAGAAATGGATCCAATAAGAGATAGGAACAAAATAAAATAGGCCTTGAAACAAATAACGATAAAAATAAAAAAGAATCGATGAACCAGAGATGAAATAATAAGCCCACAATTGAATCACGAAGATCAAATAAAAGACGACAAAACAAATAGATGAATATATATATATATATATATATATATATATATATATATATATATATATATATATATATATATATATATATAAGGATCCAATACACGGTTCAGAAAGAGATGGAGAAATACAATAGGAATAAATACTCAAAAAGAAAAATACATCCAAAATTACAGAAAATGGAAAACAGGGGTGACAAATCCTACCCACCTAACAAGAGACAAATCCTACCCACCTAACAAGAAGAATTTTGTCCTCGAAATTCAAACAAGAGGTACATAGGATAACCCTAAAATAAAAGAAAGAACAAAATAGAAACTACTCAAACAGATGGGGGAACTTCTGCTAAATCTCCTCATCCAACTCCAAAATCAACTCACTCGGCGAGTGAGGATTCCAAAGAAACACGAACCAGCTTGATGACCTTGTTTTAAAGAATTTTCTCTCGCCGATCCAAAATAGCAACTAGCGGAATCTCACAAGTCAAATTTGGTAGACGGTCAACCTAGAATAGTCGATCACGTGGCTCTCATTGCAGATATATTTCCTGAATTGTGAGACATGGAAAACATCGTGCACTCCTGATAAAGCCGGTGGCAATGCAAGATGATAGGACACCTTGCCTACTCGTTCTACAATATCAAATGGTCCAATGAACCTAGGGCTGAGCTTGCCCCCACTACCAAACCGAATGACACCTTGCCAAGGAGAAACCTTTAGGAAAACATGGTAACCAACCTCAAACTCCAAAGCTCTCAGATGGACATCAACCCATCGCCTCTGCCTATCCTGCGCTGCTTGAAGATGCAACCTAATCTGAGTCACTGTATCAACTGTTCTGGCGATCAACTCTGGAACAAACAACTTTCTCTCACCAATGTCATCCAAGCACACTGGTGATCTACACTTCCGCCCATACAGTGCCTCGAATGGTGCAGCTTCAAGACTGGCCTGAAAGCTATTATTGTACGAGAACTCTACGAGATGCAAATGGTCCTCCCAAGATCCACCGAACTGCAGTATACAGGACCTCAACATGTCCTCAAGAGTCTGGATGGTCCTCTCTGACTGTCCATTAGTCCGGGGATGAAAAGTTGTACTGTACTTCAATTTAGTCCCCAAACTACTCTGAAGACTTTCCTAAAACTGAGACCTGAATCTCATATCCCTATCGGATACAATACTGACTTGAACCCCATGAAGCCTGACAATTTCTTGCATGTACTTCTTAGCTAGGCTATCAGTAGACTGTCCGACACGGATGGGAATGAAGTGAGCACTCTTCGTCAATCGGTCGACAATCACTCTAATGGCATTGTGACCCTTAGGACTCCCTGGCAAAGCAGTCACAAAATCCACAGTAATGTGTTCCCACTTCCACTCCGGAATAGGAAGCAGTTGAAGAAGTCTGGCAGTTCTCTGATGCTCTGCATTTACCTGCTTGCAGATCAAACACTGAGACACAAACCGAGGCACAACCTTCTTCATACCATGAAGCTACAAGTCCCGGTACATTTTAGTACCTCCAGGATGAATATAATATGATGACTGGTGGGCTTCCTTAAGCAACCTCTGACAAACTTCACCCTTTGGGACACACAACCTGGACCCAAAACGAAGCGATCCATCAGCATGAATAACCATATCCGTTTGGGAACTAGCCTCAACTTTTGCTCTGAATCCCTGCAACTGCTCATCACTAGCCTGCGCCTCTTTGATCTGATCAACAAGAGACGACTGAAGCTGAAGCACCAAACAACTCCGATCAAAACTCGGCAACAACACAACCATCTCCAACCTCCGCATCTGCTCAACCAAATCACTCTGCTGAGTCAAGAACATAGCCGCCAGTCTCCTGCTCAATGCATCTGGCACCAAGTTCACTATCCCAGGGTATTGCAAACTGATGTCATAATAGGCCATAAGATCCAGTAAATGTATTTGCCTCATGTTAAACACCTTTTGGGTGAAGACGTACTTGAGACTTTTGTGGTCTGTAAAGATCTCCACTAGGTCCCTTAGTAAATAGTATCTCTACAGCTTCAAAGCAAAGATCATTGCCGCTAACTCCAAATCATGAGTCGAATAGTTTTTCTCATGCGGCCTCAACTGCCTCAATGCATAAGCAACAACTTGGCCCTTCTGCATCAGAACTGCTCCAAGATCGTTGCCCAAAGCATCATAGTGAACTACAAATCTGCATGAACCATCTGGAATAGTCAACATGGGCGCTGACATCAACCTACTGTTCAACTCAGCAAAAGCCTCACTGCAAGCCTCAGACCAACAGAACCTCTGATCTTTCCCTATCAGCTTAGTCAACGGTCCTACTATCTTTGAAAAATCTTGGACGAATTTTCGATAATAGCCAGCTAGACCAAGGAAACTCCTCACCTCTGAAACTGTCTTGGGAACTGGCTAATCCTTCACAGCTTCAACCTTGGAAGGATCCACTGATATACCATCGCCCAAGATAATGTGCCCCAAGAAAGTAACTTTGTCGAGCCAAAACTCACACTTACTGAGTTTCCCATATAGCCGATTCTCCCTCAAGGTCTGTAGAACCAACCTAAGATGCTCAGCATGATACTTTTGGTTCTGAGAATACACCAGAATATCATCAATGAAGACCACCACAAATTTATCCAGGAATTGGGAAAAGACATTGTTCATCAGACTCATAAATACAGCTGGCGCATTCGTGACCCCGAACGGCATCACAAGATACTCATATTGCCCATATCTAGTTCTGAATGCAGTCTTCTGCACATCAGTTGCCTTCACCTTGACCTGATGATACCCGAAACGAAGGTCCAACTTCGAGAAAATAGCCGCTCCACTCAACTGATCAAATAAGTCATCGATCCTGGGTAGCAGATACCGATTTTTCATAGTAACATTGTTCAGTTCCGAGTAATCAATGCACATTCGACGACTACAATCCTTCTTGTTGACAAAAAGGACTGGAGCATCCCACGGCGAAACACTGAGTCTGATGAACCCCAAATCAAGCAACTCCTGAATCTGCACCTTAAGCTCTGCTAACTCAACCGGTGTCATCCTGTAGGGATTTTTCGATATCAGTGCCGTACCAGGCTGAATTTCAATACCAAACTCCACATCCCTATCAGGAGGTAAGCCAGGCAACTTCTCTAGAAAGACATCCACAAAATCCTGCACTACTAAAGGCGCAGACTCACTGCTTGAATGCAACTCCATTGCACAATCCTCCTGATCAACTGCAGTCTTAGCTCGGCCAAGAGGCATCTCCCCGGCATGGAACTCAAACTCTGTGCAATCTGGGATTCGGAATACAACTTTCTTGGCACAGCAATCAATAATGGCGTGGGACTCACCCAACCAATCCATACCAAGAATGATATCAAATCCTGAATTCCCAATTACAATTAGGTTAGCCTTGAAATCTGCGCCACCAATAACCACGGAACTCTGGTTGCACTCCCGAGAACAAACGAAAACACTGCTACGTGTGATAATGTTCCAAGCCTCTGACATAATGTTTCATTCCAACTGATAACGAGCCACAAAACGGAAAAAGAAGAAGGAATGGATTGCCCCGGAATCAAAGAGAACATGAGCAGGGAAAGAACAAATAAGGACAAAACCTATGATATAGCCAAAAACAAATGAAAAGAACTGATGAACAAGGGTGAGGAAAACACAATGCAGAAAGATAATATGAAAGGATAATGCAAGAGAAATGAAAAAAAAACAAAAGTGAAACAACAAAACAAAAAAAATGCAAAATATACCTGCAACAACACCCTCTGCTGTCTCAGCATCTGCAGCAGTCAGGTTGTAGGCCTGACCTCTCCTGGAGGAATTGGTCATCTGACAGACAATCTAGCTCTAAGGAGAAAGCAGTGGCCTGACTGGACCACGAGCTGGGGCAACTTGTTGAACTGGATCCCCAGCTGGAAGAGCCATCCTCTTCTATGGACAATCCCGTAATGTATGATCAGCAGCACCACAACCAAAACAGCGGCGATTGGCAAACCTGCAGTCCTTGCGCTTATGCTCAGCAAGTCGGCAAAAGTCACAAAAACTAACTCTCTAAGGACCCGCAGAATAGTAAGGAGCTGCCCTAACCGGATGGGTTGGGACAGGTCTCCGAATCGCCCCACCAGATGGCCTAGCAACAATAGAGTGCAGAACAGTCTGACAAGGAGGAGTCAACCTGCCATGAGCCTGCTCCTAAGCTCGAGCTGCCTCAAGAGCCTCAGCATAAGTATGCAAGCGAAGGGAGACGAGATGTGCCCGAATATCTCGCTTAAGTCCCAGCGTGAATCTACGAGCCTTGTCCTCTTCGTTCGCCACAAGAACGGCTGTGAAGCGGCTAAGTCTGGTAAATTCCGCTGCATTCATCCACAGACCTGGAGCCATATTTCAAGATTGTCTCTTGTTACAACATTGCATGAATAATATGTAACAAAATTCCAAAATAGAACAATGACCAACCTATTTCAAGGCCAGAAACTGCTGCTCCATCTCGACTCGAGTGCTGCTAGGGAAGAACATCTCCAAGAAGCTCCTAGTGAACATGGCCCAAGTAATAGGCCACACAAGCTTTTCAGACTCAGACCTCCACCATATGTGGGCCAGATCCACTAGCTGGAAGGTCACCACATCCATTCGATCAGCAATGGCAACTCGCGCTGCCAAAAGCAACTGCTCTGTCCTGATCAGCCACTGCTCTGCCTCCAAAGGCATCTCAGTGCCCGAGAACCTTTCGGGATGCAGCCTCATGAAATCTGTAACTGTACCTAGACGAGGAGGAAGAGTTGCCTACATAGGCACACTGGGAGGCAGAACCCGGGCAGCTTCCAAAGCAGCCATCACAAGGTCACGGTGGTTTTGCTGCATATTGATTAACCATTCCAACACATTGGTAACGGCCTCAAGCCCGGGCTGATCTGCCTGAGAACGAAAAGTGGAACCTCTATGAGCCATGGTGTGCACAAAATAAAAAATAATCAGCATCCAAATCAAAGTTGATTATAATTTATTCATGTAATGCATGGTCTGTGTACTGTTGAGCCAATCCCAGATCGAGTCAAATTTGCCCAACATATTAGTCGAACAAATGCATTAGCCAAACCTGGGCTCTGATACTAGTAAAAATCCTTATCACGCCTTGCCTCCCAAAAAGGAGATACGGAATATGGATACATGACCAAGTCCAGCGAATAATTTTCATCATCCATAAGCTGTCAGGATCTTTACAATATTTCACAGCAGTAACAAGAAGTAAACAAAGAGAAATCAACCACGCATGCATGAATGAATCAATATACCAACAGGATTTACTTGAAACAAGACTTAATAATATCAAATAAACCAGATTTGAACAAGTTATAAATTCTGGGTCAAACTGCCCAATACAAATAATCCATGTAACCAAGTACAATTATTCAAGATAAGTAATAAGAAATAAATAGATATAGCAAAAACTCCAGCAACTAGAATCTTAGATCACCTACTCCATCAGGCAGCTGATCACCATAATCTGCAATTTAACAAATTGCAGAAAAAAGGAAAGAGAAATAAAACACCCGTCAATGCAAGTTATGGGCTGCTTATAGTGCAGGCAACAAGTACAGGAAATATAAATAAGAATAGAGTAACAGCAGAAGCAAGTATATCATGGAAAAGATGTAACAACAAGGTAGAGCAACTATTCTAAGACAAGAACAGAAACAACTAGCATGGCAAGATGGACGGATGCAAGTGGAATGTAACAAGTTTCAAGTAAACAAGTATCATGTAAACGAGTAACGAGTAACAAGTGTCAAGTATCATGTGTCATGTACAAGTAACAAGTAGCAAGTGTCAAGTAATCATGTTCAAGTCTTGTATCTAATCCTATCTAGGTAGCACTTCATGCATCCCAGATTTTTACCACATAGTTGCTACATTCATACAAATTACGTTTTAGATTTCATAGTGGATCATAGAGTGTAGTGTACTCAAGGACAAGCTCCAAGTAACAAGTATCAAGCTTCAAGTATCAAGTATTACGTGTCAAGTGTGCAAGTATCAAGTAATCACGTGTCAAGCTCCAAATAACCATGTATCAAGCTCAAAATAACCATGTATCAAGCTCCAAATTACCCAGTAGGATCTATGAATCCTCCTCCGAGTACATGTTTCTGTATTTTCCACTATTAGATCTTTCCCCTTAACCCCCGACTTAATTTCTTATTATTATTATTCAAGCAAGCATGGACGTGCACAAACAAGTCAAGAAACATGGAGAGACAACAAGGGATAAGTACAAGTTGAATCAAGAACACGAACGGGTGATGAAAGACTCAAAATAGACTAAGGCAACAAAAATTCTAATTCTGGACAGCAAGATAGTACTGCACCAAATCTTGGAATCTCGTTGCCACGAACATGAAAATATGGACCCGTTAGAAAATCTTAAAAATATTCTCCTGGCCGAATCTAGAAAAAATATATAAATCATATGGTAATTCACAAAAACAGGACTCAAAACAGAATTGTATCCAGAAAACATGTTCAGCCGGAAGGCTAAATTTAAAAAAACGTCACAATAGTTTGGCACTGTTTAAAAAAACATCACAAAACTTTGACTTTTTAAAAAAAAACCGCACAATGTTTAACTTTCAACTCATGGAGTTATCCAACCGTTAACTGGGTTATACGTAATGTTTAAAAAAACATCACAAAACTATTGTTTTGTTTAAAAAAACAACACAGAACTATTATTCTGTTTAAAAAAAATCACAAAAGTTCCCATTTGTTTTAAAAAAACATCACATAACTATTATCCCAGTTAACGGTTGGATAACTCCGTGAGTTTAAAGTTAAACATTGTATGGTTTTTTTAAAAAGTCAAAGTTTTGTGACTTTTTTTAAACAGCGCCAAACTATTGTGACGTTTTTTTAAATTTTGCCTCAGCCAGAAATCAGGAGTTTGTATTGATAAACAAGAAAACGACATAAAGACTTACTGACTAAATCCAAGAATAATTTTGGTTATTCCCTAATATGTTTAGTATCAGTAAATAAAGTTTCATAATTTTCCAGCATAGATAGTATGGTCAAATAAAATCAGAAAACAACAAGATACAGTAAATTTGTAGATCTGAAATCATAAACACGGCAGTACTAAAATAGCAATAGATTACAAAATATAAAACAAAATCTAGATCCATCAGAAAGGTGATAAACGAGGTAAAGTTGGCTACATTTCATATTCACAAAGTTTTTATAAACCGCAAATAGAATCAGGTTGAAACTTAGGTTCTTTACTGAACAGCATGAAAATTCTACAAGTATAGTAGTTGTTTGCAAGCATAGAATAATTTGCAAAAGTCATCGAATAAATCCACAAAAATTTGGGGTTAATCCTAGTCAAGTCTAGTTGTACTCAGCAAAATATTAGATCAAAATATTATCTTCAATATCACTATAAAAATAAATAACCATACAGAATTCATATAAAACCAAATCTGTAATTTTTCTACACCCCCGTAGTAAAACAGCAATAACTTGAGACTCACAAATCGAAACTGAGATCTGTTAGAGATTCTGGAAAGCAGACAGAATTCTCTATAATTTATATTTACAAATAATTTTCATATACTGACCTTCATAGGGTCTAAATACTTTACAAAAACAGGGTAACAACAAAAACAGAAATATTCTTCATGCATAAAATCAACTAGTTCGTATGAGACACATCCAAATCATAACAAAGTGCGAAATATATTATACTAGATGTCCAAGCAACATAGTATAGGGTATTTAATAAGTCTACAACAAGTTATACTACTCCTAACACATCAAGCATACAAGATCATACAACACCTCATAAATGACGAACAACATGCATGTATACATCCAGAATTTATTAGATCTTAGTTATTTCATGTCGTGTGTGTAATGGAACAACTACAGGAAAGTCAACACATATGGACACGATCTAACAGGGTTTTCATGAGAATAGATCTCGAAGGAACTATACTACAGGCGGTATTTAGTACTTGTATATGCAACAAAAAAATATACAAGTTACTTGCCTTAAAGTCGACGATGGAAACGAAGCAAGACGAGAATAACGGAAACGGTTTCCCAGGCACGAACGAACTACGAACAAAAAAAACTCACGAGATCCAACACACTTACACAAATCGACACCTGCACACAAAAGAGGGTAGCGGAGGGATGTGCACGCAATGAGAGAGACGGCGACGACAAGCGGCGAGGGCAACTGTGCCGCGGTTGCTACTGTTAGTTGGAGACAGCATAGGGATGACACAGGGGGTAGGCGCCTGGTGCTGGTCTGTCACTAAGTGTCGAAAGGGACACCGGGAAGGGGCGTCGGTGATGTGGGTGGCTGGCGCTCGGGAGGAGCAGGACGGCATGGGGGGAGTGCTGGTGTCGCTGCAGGCCGGGGTCGCGGGGAGAACAGGGCCTGAGATGAGGTCTAGATGAGGGGATGAAGGGGTTGGGTTGATTGGGAGATGGCTAAGAGGTGATCGGGATGTGTAGGGATGAAGTTGTGGGGGGAGACGAAGAGGCTCTCTGGAGGTAAATAGCGGCTAGGGGGATGAATAGGGTTTTGGAAAATATATATACAAGAGTATATATATAAGCATATTAGGGTTAGGGTGAAATGTGGGCTAACCGGTAATAGTAATGGGTAGGGCAGAAATCCAATAGGGTTTATTTAAAGGATTATTGGGTAGAGTTATTATATTGGGTTATAGGGTATTAGAAATGGATACAATAAGAAATAGGAACAAAGTAAAATATGCCTTGAAACAAATAACGAAAAAAATAAAAAAGAATCGATCAACCAAAGATGAAATAATAGACCGACAATTGAATCAAGAAGATCAAATAAAAAGACAACAAAACAAATAGATGAATATATATATATATATATATATATATTGATAATAAGGATCCAATACACAGTTCAAAAAGAGATGGATAAATACAATAGGAATAAATACTACAAAAAAATACTTCCAAAAATACAGAAAATGGAAAACAGGGGTTACAAATTATGTCTGAAATTTATTAGATATTGGTAATAGGAATTGCTGTGAATTATGGGAAACAATTTAAAATAATTTTTGGAAGATTTTATAGGCTTAAAACCTAGTTAATAGAATTGTGCGTGTGTGCATACGTATAATGCACGCCTGGCGTTCGATGAAATGCATGTAAGAACTCAAAGTATTTCCAGCTGTAAATTTGAACTGGTTTGGAAGTATTTACCAATAATTGATATATAACTTGGTAATAGGCAGTGATAGCAACCTCGGACATATAACCGAGGAACCGTATACCGAGTTTATGTGTTTTGGCAGGTGAGTATGATTCTGTCTATTTTTCATATGATATTTTATTAAATTGTTCAAAGGATGGACACGTATATGTGTGTGTGTGTGTGTGTGTGTGTGTGTGTATAGAGAGAGAGAGAGGAATAGGGAAGATGGGTGTAATGTGTGATGTTTGTGAGTACGATTATACCTATTATCCTTCATGATCTGGTAGGGTTTCGTGGTTATTTGAGCTACTGTATGGCATGCATGTTGAATTGGAAATTTTGGTAGAGAATACAGAAAATTATAGTTTATTATTAGCATAAATGGTGATTTACGTTTTGAGTCATGCGTGTATATTACACTTTGATAGTTGATGCTATAGATATGATGTTAGATTGATTATATACTGGGTGTATTTTACCCATGTATGTACATGAGAGTTATGGAAAAAAATAATGTTATACTTGGTGTTATATTACCCTAATGGGTTGCGGGTTATATAACCCAAATATATGAGTGATATTCTTGGTGATCTTATTAGCGATATTATATGGGTAGTAGTATATCGGTGAATTTATTTGACTAAGCTATTTGCTTTAGTCTTGACGAATGCGTAAGACCCTTGGTGGGCAGCGTTGTGTAAATTTATTTGACTAAGCTATAAGCTTTAGTCTTGACGAATGCGTAAGACCCTTGGTGGGCAGCTGTAACACCCCAATTTTTTTTTTTCGAAAACTAAACCTCGAAGTTCAATTCTTTCAATTTCTATATCACTTTAACCATAAACTAAGAAAGTTATATTTCAGGGAAAATTTTGGCAGAGTTTCTCCTGTAAATTTTGCCCCGAAACACAAATAGCTTACGGAATTCTGCTCAAAATTCCGTAGCTCACAATACACACAATAATTTCACGGGCTCCCCAGGCCAAAATGAGCAGAACCATACAGGCAATATAATATAATGCTCTGGGGGCCAAACTCATAACGGATTATCAAATATTCAATAAAAACCATAAATTCCTTTGAAAACAATAAGAATTTTTGTAAAAATTTAGAAAAACCTTTATAAAAACCAACCACAGAACCCAATACTCCACAACGAGGTGGGTACGGGCTTTCTCACCTCATCGCAGCACTATATACATATACCTTTACCATAATACAAAATAATACATCAACTATTCACTCTTCTACTTATACTAAATACATAAATAATCTAACATCTCAATAAAATAAATTCATAACTCTATCACTACCTCGCCATGCTGCTACCAACCTGCAAGAGAGTTAGGGTGGTCCACTCTCAGGGAGGGACCCCCCTAACCCCCAGAAAACATCAGGGGTTAGCCATTTCTGGTGTGAGTATAATTTAAAAATCTAACAAATAAATTAAATTGTATAACGAAAATAATTTAAACTTACACACATCAAGAAGATACATCTTGAACCTCTGAACTTAAAAACATCATCAATACAGCTTTATATTCAAATACTCTTCAAATCTGTATCAAATTATAAAATTACCTATACTCACACATTCCACTATATATTTCACATCAACCTCATATCTATCCTTAATTTATATTCGCACAATACGAATTTCCATTCAATCCATTCCTTTTCAATTTGAATCCCCTAACCCGAATATTCGTTTCTTCACAATTATCATCATATTAGCATTTCGCTACCTATATAAATATCACTAACAAGATGCTATTATATCTTTCTTTAATAACCATTTATATGGATACAAACTCATAACACAACATACTTTCTGCATTAATCATTTTCATAACCACTTTCATAGTACAAGTATTTATTTTATTGTATTAAATCATGTATCACATCAGAAACATATGCATTCATTCCCTTAATGCCATATTCATTCACGTCATATAACACAAACATAACCTCTCCTTACACATTATAATTAACTTGCATTTCATCAGATCATCACCGTATCACTTATACGAATACACATTATTTTTGCATCAAAACACGTTTTATAGCTCATTCATAACTCACTACACCACTTTAGTAATTTCTCTTTCTTATACACAATAAATCTTATTATCATTTTCACTTAATCCCCAAACACAGTCTGGGGCCACCACATATCACACCCCATAGCCGATAGCTTGGGTAATAATCACTGCACCTCAAACACACAGTTTGGGTAATATCACATCACATCTCAAGTCGATAGCTTGGTTATTAATTCACTTCAATCACTTATCATCTTCACTTTACTGTATTTCTCATTTCCATCAATCATTACCACTATTATACCAACTCACCCTGCAAATTATGCCAAGGCAGGTAGTTCCCACAATTTTCCACAGAAATAGCGGGCAGGTAGTTCCTTGACACAATTCCAAGATGTAACAACTTATATCACACTGTATTTTACTTTAATGATCACATACATAATACAATTACGTCGTACTATTCATAAGAACACATGTCTCTTTATTACTATCATTTTAAATTAACCACGCACTGCATTTAGCACTACTTTTCATACACTAACTCATAACTCGTTTCCTTCACATTTACTTCATTCACAATCACTTCCTTTCTCATATACAATTCACAATTCACTTTCTGTACTTTCACATTTTTATTAACACTTAGTTATTTTATTAGTTTGTCGACCAGTGAGCCACAGTATCCCATACTGAAAGCCGACAGCCCAGTAAACACGCGGCTCGATGCTCACACAGAGTCTTACTCGTCCGAGGCTACGTCTTCCTCCTAGCCGAACTAGTGAGGGAACCACTAACCCCAAGTAGAACTTGGGTACTTCCTCCCGGCCGAAGCCAAGAGGGAAAAAGCCACTGACCCCAGGTAACCTGGGTACTTCCTCGCGACGGCTGTCATCGAGGGAAAAACCACTAACCCCAGATAAACTGGGTATTCCTCCCAGCCGAAGCCAGGAGGGAAAAACCACTTACCCCAGATAAACTGGGTACTTCCTCGCGACAGCTGTCATCGAGGGAAAGCCGGGCCTCAAGCCGATAGCTTGGGCGATAAAATCCACTTACCCCAAACATAGTTTGGGTCCACTTACCCCAAGTCGGTCCTTGGGTGTTAGGAGGTCTAGCCCAAACCCCCAGGATTGCTGTAGGTACTGGTCAACAAAACCATCTGTTATTAGCATTAATCATTTCATCTTTTCATCTTACTGAATCAACATAAAGCATCACAACTTTTACTGAACAATTGTCACATCCTTGACTTTAATCATGTGAATAAAAACACATTTTATTAACACTTACCATCTTATCTTTTATCTGACCATTTGATACATATCCGGCATCCATGATATTAATTATCATCCCATTGTATCACATATATACATACACCATGTCATTTAACATAGAAACCATCATGTCGTAGTATTACACATCATAAATGCACCAAATTATTTAATTTGCCATAACATCCCCCATTATGAATACCATGCTATTTGCTACTTCATTAGATCACATATAAACACACACCCAGTTATAACATTAATAAAAGAACCATATTAGGTTATTCCATATCATAAGAGTATCAAAATAGATAATTCATCGTAATGTAATATCATACTATTGCCCATTAATTCATGTCGGACATAATTAAACTGTAAACATATACCCACTTACTAATTTCATAACTTATCACATCACAAGTCAATATCATGATATATATATATATATATATATATATATATATATATATATATATATATATATATATATATATATATCACAACATACACCACACATGCAGATTTCCAAGAAAAGGGGCCAAAACCACTTATTTCCTCTAATTAAATCTTATAATATCTAATTATAGCAAACTAGCTTATACACCATGCTCCATGTAATTATAATTACCTATAAGGGCCTATATGCCCCAAAACATGCACAAATCATGCACTGGATAAAAATATGCATAAACAATCTAATATAATTAGTTTTTATACTTCAACACATCACAATAACTCATACTATAGATTTTATATATTTAAAATAGTCACTTTCACCACATATCTCAAAAACTCATTTTGGATCCTTAAAAATCCGTATTTTCAATAAAAATCCACTTTTGGCACAACTCCCACAAAACATATCAAAAGGCCACAAATTTCGGCCACAATATAAATTATTTATAATTACAACATACTCACTTGACGGATCGAGCAAACGATGTCCCACGTCCGCCCTGTAGCCAGTCGAAGTTCGACTTTTTCCACCTAAATAGGAAATTATAGGATCGATTTGCATGAAACTCAAAACTCGACCTACGGATCTCCAAATTCAAATCCGTCTTCACCCACAGGTCACAAATAACATACGTAGGCGAGCTACATCGACGGATTTCAAATTCGAACCCCAATACAAGAACTTACCTATTGATCGGAGGCTTTCTAATAGGAAAATTTCCTATTTCCTAATTTCTTCAATCCCTTTGTCCTAATATCTCAAATTAGGGTTAACACCAATAATGAGACTCATCTACACCTCCGAATTCATCAAATTCTCACCTCTATATCGCTCGGGCATTTCATCGAATACCCGGCGTGCACAAAATTTATACTTTCATTCTCCCTCTTTTCCATTAAGTTCTAAGTTTAAAAAATCCCTTCTAAATTCATATTAATACTCTCACACCACTCCACAACCTCCTATACATTTTCTAAACTCGCTAGAATCAAGTTTCTTACTCCACTTCACATATTCTAAAATTTGGCTTTATGCCAAAATCAGAACTTCATGATTTCACCATGATATGCACCAATCCTAACTTCTAACATGTTTTATATAATCTCTTTTACAAACCCAAAACTCTAATTTATTAACAACTAGCAATTTCTCTAACAATCCACTAATTCCTCAAATCTTCCACTTCCAACCTCTCTAAATCTCTCTACCAAAATAATCCTACTCCATAAAAATTAACCCAACTAAATTTTATACAATAAAATAGTTAGGATTTACCTTTTCGAAATCCTTTCAAAAATCCGACACTTCCACGATGTAGAGAACCCTTCTATTAGCATACCCCTCAGTTTAATTTGGATTTGGTGAAGAATCCGAGTGGATTTGAGGAGAGAGAGAGAGGCCCGAAAGTTGGGTTTCGGCCTCACTGGTTTCGTTCGGAAATGGGAAAGAAAGAAGAAGGGAGAAGGAGGAGGAAATAAAAGGGGGGGGGGGGGTTTATAAAAATATATTAATAATAATAATAATTAAATAAGGCTATTAGCAAATAAACCCCCAATACCCTAAAGTATTTCCAATAAACACCAACTTTATACTCTAATAATATTAATAATACAAAATACATTAAATCATCTCATAATAATCCTCCAAAATTATAAAATAAAGTAACTAATATTTCTTCACATAAAATCTCAACTCATTGGCTTCAACATATCATCTACACCAATCCAATTAAAATATCCATACCAGTATCAATAAGATATCACTTAAAATAATTCTTACCCCTACGAAATATAAAAAAGAATATTTTCGGTATTTTAAAATCTGAGGTGTTACAGCAGCGATGTGTGAATTTATTTTACTAAGCTATCGGATTTAGTCTTGACGAATTCGTAAGACCCTTGGTGGGCCGCGTTGAGTGAATTTATTTGACTAAGCTATTAGCTTTAGTCTTGACGCATGAGTAAGACCCATGGTAGGCAGCGATGTATGAATTTATTTGACTAAGCTATCGGCTTTAGTCTTGACAAATGCGTAAGACCATTGGTGGGCAGTGTTGTGTGAATTTATTTGACTAAGCTATCGGCTTTAGTCTTGATGAATGAGTAAGACCCTTGGTGGGCAGCGATATGTGAATTTATTTGACTAAGCTATCGGCTTTTGTCTTGAAGAATACGTAAGACCCTTGGTGGGCAGCGTTGTGTGAATTTATTTGGCTAAGATATCAGCTTTAGTCTTGACGAATGCATTAGACCCTTGGTGGGCAGTGAAGTATGAATTTATTTGACAAAGCTATCGGCTTTAGTCTTGACGATTGCGTAAGACTCTTGGTGGGCAGCGATGTGTGAATTTATTTTGACTAAGCTATCAGCTTTTGTCTTGACGATTGCGTAAGACTCTTGGTGGGCAGCGATGTGTGAATTTATTTTGACTAAGCTATCAGCTTTTGTCTTGACGAATGCGTAAGACCCTTGGTGGGCAGCGATGTGTGAATTTATTTAACTAAGCTATCGGCTTCAGTCTTGACGAATACGTAAGACCCTTGGTAGGCAGCGTTGTGTGAATTATTTGACTGAGCTATCGGCTTTAGTCTTGACGAATGAGTAAGACCTTTGGTGGGCAGCGATGTGTGAATTTATTTGACTGAGCTATCGGCTTTAGTCTTGAAGAATGCGTAAAACCCTTGGTGGGCAGCGATGTGTGAATTTATTTGACTGAGCTGTCATCTTTAGTCTTGACGAATGCGTCAGACCCTTTGTTACCCCCATTCCCATAAATACGTATTTCCTGAATATTTTCGGTATTTTGATTATTTATAAATTTAATTTGTGCTAAACTGGTTTCGGATCTTTTACAAAGTGTTTCATAATCTACAATTATATTTACTTTGAATAACGATGTATTTTCTATTTTATAATTGATCGACTATTTATATTTTATATTATTATTATTTGGATTTTTAATGAACTTGTTAATCTGAAATCTTATTTTGTTGCATATTATTATTATTATTATTATTATTATTATTATTATTATTATTATTATTATTATTATTATTATTATTATTAGTAGTAGTAGTAGTAGTAGTAGTAGTAGTATTTTAATTATCAACATTTGTTGTTATTATTATTAGTTTTATTATTATCGATGTTGTTACCATTATTGTTATTATTTTATTGTCATTGTTCTTAATTTTATAAAGCCAATGTTATTGTTACTATTATTATTACTTTGTTAAAGCCCACCGATTTGATCTACATTGTAATATTAATTATTTAATATGAATCCCATCATCTAAAGCCCAATTTTATATTTTGATTTCATTATTTATTAATATCTAACCTAAGCCCAAAGTTTAGCCCAATCCTATAACAAATTTGTTAAAATGTTTTGAGCCCATAAACCAAGCCCAAATCTAAACCCAGTACCCATATAGAATCAATCCTGTATACTTACCCGTATACAAATCTCTTCACGTTTCCCCACTTTGCACATTCCCGTAACTACAAGCCCCCTACTATCTCCAACTACCGACATTAATATTATATTATTATATAACAACCCCTTCCCCGTTACCTTCTCTCATTCCTTCTCTTTCTCCTTTGTTCCCAACCAAACAGCTAACCCAACCGCGACCCCACCCTTCGTCTTCCTCACCATCGAGCTCCCAATGCCGCTCCACCTAGTGCTCACCACCTCCACCCTGTTGCTCATCACCATAGACGCCTCGAGCTCCACCCTCGACAGCCATCTGCATCCTGTTCGACCACAGTCGAACCCCACCTTCGAGCGCTTCCTGCTCGAGCCATCGTCATCGCCTCCCTCTTAAGCATCGCAGCCACACAGTCAACACCGGAGCACCCATCGTCTTCCTCGTCACGCCATGCACACCCCCAGTCGTCACCATGGCGCCATCATCCTCCTCCCGCTCGAACCACCCTCGCCCATCGCCATTGCCATGCCGCTCGAGCCTCCAACAACAACCTCCGCCATCCTCCTCCTCGTCTACAGTTTGCACCCCCTCTTCATCCTCGCCAACACCGCACTCTCATCCCGACGCCTGCCTCCGCTCAACTCAGCCATTGTCACCCATCGCCTCTTCGCTGTCCCCCGCAACCACTGTTGTTCCCTCATCCCCTCGTCGAAATCGTCAACGTCCAGAACCCCCGCCGTTTGTTGCCTCTGTTTTCGGTGCAAAACAGAACATCGAGTTTCGCTTGAGCTCGAAGTTCTCGTCACTGCGTCGCTTCCCGACTGCCAGGGATCAGTCGCCCTTGCCTCGCCACCAGCATCGCCAGTTCCCGTCGCTGCAGTCGCCGCCCTCTTCTGCGGTCTCTCTTTCTCTCTGTCGCGTTGGGGAAGAAGAAGTTGTAGTGGGCTGTTTCGGTGTGTGCTGTGTTGTGGAGTAGGGGATCCAATCTGAGCTTTGGTGTGTTGCTATTTGGAGTTTGGGTTGATCTAGTGTGCTATGTTCGTTATTGCTGTTTTGCACGTAGAGCGCACTTGCTTGCGTATTCCTGTGTTCGTGCTTCATTATCCGAGATTCTGATCCCGTTATTCTCTCGTTCATATCGAAATCGTCTAATAAGGCAAGCATCCTCTTGTACAATTCATTTGTTCTCGTACAAGCTTTCTTTGAAAAATACCGCAAGTAAATTCAATGACTATCCGTTACAAATTCTAATTCATATTCATCGATCGAATTGAAATCTATTGCTATACATAATCCGTCGATCCTGTATTCGCATATGATCGTGAATACTTTATTTTCATATGCATTACACGAACACAATGATACACACATATATACTCTTAGAATATACAGGATGTTGTGCATGAATTGCTTGCCTTGTTAGTAGTTAGAATGCAGTTATGATCTCTTTTACTCCTGATTAAGTTTTATATATGCCATTGATCACATCGTAGTTACAACAATGTTATAAACCCTGAAATGTTCCTGACCCATACTTGTAATAGAAATTCGACCAAGTAAATGATATTAAAACTGCATGTTTTTGCATCTCATGAGTTAGAACATGTTCCATGCATAATTCCTTGATATTCCATGACCATATCTTGAGCTCGTTCTCGTTGCATCATGAACATGTTTGATTATAATAAAAGTAACAAGCCGGGGTATAAGGAGGAAAGATCTAGTAGTGGACAATATAGAAGAGCGTACTCGGACGGGAGCTCGTTAATTCCCGATGCAAGTTGCAAGTTTGCAAATTACAGGTTTACATGTTCACACTACAAGTTCACACTCTACATGCTCCACATTGCACGTTTCTTGATACAAGATAGAATTTACATGTTTTCCCGAGTACGTGACCTATAGAATCCACCACTAAGTCTAAACGTTCACTTGATTGCGTGTATCGAACATGTGGTATGGGACGCATGATTGCTGCACTAGTTAGGTAATAAAAGACTTGAGATTAACACGTGTACTGGCATAATCCAATTACATGTACATGTTCCTGTGGACTTATTTTCTTGCTTACTTGTTTACATGCCACTTGTTTCGTGATGTCTTGTTCATGATTCGGTTTACATATTGTATTTCTTTTGTTACATGATTCTTGATTCCTTGCTCTATTTCCTGCTTCTTGTTTCGTTTTTGTACTTGTCCCCTTAGCTTGTACTACTTGTGGCCCGTGACTGCATTAATGGGCATCTTCTTGTTTCTTCTTTTGTGATAATGTACTTGAAGGCCTGGATGGAGGGTTACCGGAAGGTGTTGCTAGTCAAGTGTTTCAGTCTTATTTAATTGCCATGTTTCTTTAGTTCATATTTTATTCATGCTACTCTTTATTGTATTCCGGGCAAGTTTGACCTGTAACTATGTTTCTTTCCAATTGTTGGTTATTATGTTGGACTAAAGTATGTTTTATCTCAATAATTGTTTATGTGATTATGTTTTTCTGCGTGTTTGTGATCATTCCTTTTTCATATTGTTGAGTTAATACTGGTACAACTTATGGATGATGCTAAAACCAATCGCTGGGCCTTCGTCACGGACTCGTATTCCCGTATTTTGGGAAGTGGGGCGTGACACCCTTGTTGGGCAGTGTTGTGTGAATTTATTTGACTGAGCTATCGGCTTTAGTCTTGACGAATGCGTAAGACCCTTGGTGGGTAGTGATGTGTGAATTTATTTGACTATGCTATCAGCTTTAGTCTTGATGAATGTGTAAGACCTTTGGTGGGCAGCGATGTGTGAATTTATTTGACTAAGCTATCGACTTTAGTTTTGAAAAATGCGTAAGACCCTTGGTGGGAAGCATTGTGTGAATTTATTTGACTAAGCTATCGACTTTAGTCTTGGCGAATGCGTAAGACCCTTGGTGGGCAGCGATGTGTGAATTTATGACTAAGCTATCTGTCACTCCCTACTTCCCAAAAATACGGAACACAAGCACGTAACATTGGCCCAGTGAATGACTTGTGTCATCCATAAGCTTTTTACCCATTCAACTAAACAATATAAATAATACAAAACAATTGCACAGTCCATATTAATAACCACATGAACAATAATACTTGGAATAAACAATATGAAATATCCAAATACAATAACCCAACATCTGGATATAAATAATAAAATCCGGGTCATAAGCCCAATACAATAATATATTCAATCACAATAATAATAAGTCTCAATACAATAAGTTCAATAAAATAAAAATAAACTAGAAAGCTTTAAATCTTTAGAAAGCTTGTTCTCCAATTTCTGCAGGTAATTCTCCTTCAACACCTATGAACACTTCATCTAAAAACAGGAGAAAATTGTCCTTAGAGCAAGTCATGGATAGCAAGTAGAGAAATAAATGAACAATGGAATAACGATATAACAATGAATTCAATGGATCAATAGGAATCAATAACATGGGACGATAGCAATAATCAATATCATGGTAATCGATGCAATGGTTATAAACAATGATTCAATATTCGATAACAATATTCAATGGTCGATATCAATAACACTTAGACAATATTCAATAGCAATAGGAACAATGATGTACAATATGCAATGTCGATGTGGTGTCAATTCTTAAATCTATTAATCATTTTAATCCTAACTAATACACGTACTACTCTATCCCATTCTACAGGTTGGATGCATACAATAAATTTCGTTTAGACTTAAGTGGAAGAGTCTATCGATCATTTACACGGCACGATAACATTATTTGCAGCATTGCTGCACACTGGTTGGCACAATAACACTAAAACAATACACGATGAATTGGGATACTGTAGTCAGTAATCCAATAATATATCGATAACAATAACACTAGCCGACACACATTATTTTGGGAAACATGGCCCACACTTCCGAGTACAGTCATTATATCATCAACTACTCCAGTCAATCCCTTAAACCCCAGCTTGTTAATTATTTTCTCATTGCAACAATATATTAGACAATTTAGAGACATTAGATGAACGATATAAACAATAGAGGGACAATAGGATGATAAATTTAGATAGGATGATTAGAATGATGACAATAACACACTAGGATCATGCAATGCAATATATGCACTTCAATTCATGCAATACAATGATATATATCTACTTATATTAAGAAAATTTGGAAAATGAATTTCTAGATAGCAAGAGGTCATTGTACAAAAATCAGTTTTACCGCTGCTACAGAAAGGAAAAATGGAAATCGTCAGAAATTCTGAAAACTAGACTTCCAGACGATTCCAACGCATACTTAAAATATAAAATCTGACAACAGTATCTAGGCCAAATACGACATTCTTTACAGGTTATATGTTCAAACAGAAAATCGACATCAAGTTGTTATATCTTTAGAATCAGCGAAAACTCAATTATAAAATCATTAAAAATATTCTTTAGACTCCTAAACATTTTAACTAACATTCTGGATATTATTAGAGCATTATGCTAACATTAAATTTTCCTTTTAATAGTTTAAACAAGAAAACATATATGAATCTGAATTTCTGGAAATAAAACACAACAGTAGTAAAATAATCATAACTTTTGTAATACAAATCGGAATTCAGCAATTCAAGATGTTCTGAAAACTAGAAACATAGGGCTACAACTCTTATTCAGAAATTTATTTATTTTGAGATCAAATACTGGGTCAAAAACATCATACAAAATCCAGACAGAAAGCAACATACAGATTTTTGATGTATTTGATAAAATAAAGTGATTTAAACATGATGGGTATCAATACTATAGTCGATAAATCTTATAATTAGCATGATGGGTGTGATAGCATTATAGACATGATTAAGAATACACACATACACTATTGTAACAACAACCAAACATAAATCGAACAATCAAACATACCACCTAGAAATTATTTCTACAATAGATTAATTGTGTTGTGGTTGTATGAATAACCTATTATGAATACTACATTAATATATGAAAGATTCACTTTTTGGAGTCAACCATGGTACGAAGTCGAGGATATTTGGGTTAGCTTGTGTAAACCCTCAATAAACTCAACAAAAAGAGAACAATATACGATACGATGAACAATAATTGGATCTACTTGCAAAAAATTCAATAAAAACTTGAATTTGATACAAGATTCAATTCCAGAAGAAAAGTGACTTATCTTATAGACGATAAATTTGAATACCAAAGAATAACGGGATGAGAATCCCGGAGCAAGAAACACACGAGAAAATACATGCAAATTACATGCACAAAGAAACTCCAGCAACAACAGCAAAAAAGACAGCAGCGGCAACAGTAACGGTGACCTCGGCGTTGGACTTCAACGGCAGTGTCATTGGCTGACATTGGCGGCGGGATTAGGGGAGGACATCAGCAGCGACTGGTCTGCTGTCATCGACGGGAAAGGGAGCAGCAGTGGGTGGTAGGGGTTGGGGATTTCTGTTGTTGAGGGAAAGCAGAGTAGCGGCAGGGGAAGGGGGTGATGGGTCTGGGCGATGGCGTCGACGAGATGGGCAGCGCCGGAGATGAGGTCAGGGAAGGTGAACAAGGTTTGGGCGGGAAATGGGGTAGACAATGACGACTGACGGGGGGGAGAGAGAGAGAAGAGAGAGACGACTTGGTTTAGGATTTGTATTTTGTGTTTTTTCGGTTTGCAATAGGATTATATTTATAGAGTGCAATTAGGTTGTTGGGTTAACGGGTTAAGATCCAATAATATTGGGTTTGGGTCTAGAAATAGTTGCAATTGGGTTTTAGGTTAAATCAGAGATGGATTTGAGGACAATAGGGTTTAAATAAAATGCTTACAATAAAATAGAAATAGGATCAACAAGAAAATAGCCCAACACGAAGAACAAGAACAAATCATGAACAAAATCGATTAAGATGGTCAAGAAAAATAGAGTATTTTATTCAATGCAAATAAAATATTACAATAAAATGGACAAGGGAAAAGAACGAAAAAGGTAGTTACAATCCTACTCACCTTACAATAAAATTTCATCCCCGAAATTTAAGTAAGTGGTAGTAGGGTAACCCCGAGAAAAGAAAAGAACTACACAAAAAGATGGGGAAACTTCTTCTGAATCTCTTCCTCAAGCTCCTAAGTCAACTCACCCAGCGAGTGAGGATTCCAAGCAACACGAACCAATTTGATAACCTTATTCTTCAAAATCTTCTCCCATCGGTCCACAATTGAAACCGGACGGATCTCACAAGACAAATATGGTCGAACAGACAATTTCGAGTAGTCAATAATATGACAATCATCCCTGATACTTCCTTAGTTGGGAGACATGGAAGACTTCATGCACTCCAGATAGAGCCGGCGGCAACACGAGCCTATAGGCCACTCTGCTTACTCGCTCCACCACATCAAACTGACCAATGAATCTAGGGCTTAGCTTGCCCCCTCCTCCAAAACGAATAATACCTCTCCATGGTGATACCTTGAGGAATACATGATCCCCCACTTCGAATTCCAATGGTCTCCTGTGAATGTCTGCCCATTTTCTCTGTCTGTCCTGAGCTGCCTGAAGATACTTCTTGATTTGGGCCACTGCATCAACAGTCCTCGTGATCAACTATGGCCCCAAAAGCTTCCTCTCACCAATGTCATCCCAGCACACTGGTGATCTACACTTCCGACCATACAAAGCTTCATACGGAGTTGCCTTAAGACTTGATTGGTAGCTATTATTGTATGAAAACTCCACCAAGTGTAGATGATCTTTCCAAGATCCTCCAAACTAAAGAACACATGACCTCCACATATCCTCCAATGTCTGAATAGTCATCTCCGATTGTCCATCTGTCTACGGATGGAATGCAGTACTCAATCTCAGCTTACTCCCAAGACTGTTCTGAAGACTCTCCCAAAATTAAGATCTGAATCTAGTATCTCTGTCTGATATATTGCTGACAGGGACACCATACAATCTCACAATCTCCTGCATATACTTCACTACAAGGCTCTCTGTAGAATGACCCACTCTAAAGGGAATAAAATGAGCACACTTCGTTAAGCGATCCACAATCACCCAAATGGCATTGTGACCCTTGGGACTTCTAGGCAAAATAGTCACAAAATTCATGGTAATATTCTCCCACTTCCACTCCGGAATAGGAAGCGGTTGAAGAAGTCCAGCAATCCACTGATGTTCTGCATTCACTTGCTGACAGATCAGGCACTGCAAAACAAATCTTGCAACATCTCTCTTCATACCATGCCACCAGAAATGCAACTTCAAATCCCGATACATCTTTGTACCTCCGAGATGAATAGAATACGGCGAACGGTGAGCTTCTTCGAGTAACTTCTGCCTGACTTCCCCCTTCGGAACACATAGACGGGTCCCAAAGCGGAGAAATCCATCCTCGGATCACCATATCAGTCCTTGAACCTGCGTTGACTTCAGCTCGAAACTTCTACAACTGTACATCACCAAACTGTGCCTCCTTAATCTGATCCACCAAAGACGACTGCAACTGAAGCACCATACAACTCTGCTCGGAACCAGGCAAAAATGCTTCTAAATCTAACCTCCTTATAGCTTCCACAAGCTCATCCTGCTCAGTCAGAACCATAGAACCCAGTCTTCTGCTCAAACCATCAGGCACCAAATTAATCTTGCCAGGGTGATACTGTAAACTAATATCATAATCCGCCATCAATTCTAACCATCGCCTCTGCCACATATTCAACCCCTTCTGAGTGAACACATATTTGAGACTTTTGTGGTCAGTGAAGATTTTCACTCGATCTCCAAGTAAAAAATGCCTCCAAAGCTTCAAGGCAAAGATCACAACTGCAAGCTCCAAATCATGTGTAGGATAATTCTTCTCATGCGGCCTCAATTGTCTAGATGCATATGCGACAACCTTACCTCGTTGCATCAAAACAGCAACCAAACCTCTTCCTGAAGCATCACAGTGAATTACAAAACCTCCTGATCCATTCGGTATCATCAATACAGGTGCTGATGTCAACCAATTTTTCAATTCAGCAAAGGCTTCATCACAAGACTCATCCCATACAAACTTCTGATCCTTCCCAGTCAACTTGTTCAATGGCCCGGCAATCTTCGAGAAATCCCGAACAAACTTCCTGTAGTATCCCGCTAGACCAAGAAAACTCCGAACTTCTGATAATGACTTTGGCGTCGGCCAATCCTTAACTGCAGAAATCTTGGACGGATCGACAAAAACTCCATCATCAGAAATAATATGGCCCAAGAATGCCACACGATCCAGCCAAAACTCACACATGCTAAGTTTCCCATACAACTGATTCTCCATCAATGTTCGCAAAGCATCCTTCAAGTGGTCAGCATGCTCATTACGGTTCCAAGAGTAAACGAGGATAGCATCAATGAACATGTCACGCCTCGCTTCCCAAAACTACGGAATGCAAGCACGTGACATGTAGTACCCCGTATTTTTAAATATTATTTTAAAGATTTATAAATGAATTAAAATGATTTTCTGGAGATTTAATAAATATTTTTCTGAA
This sequence comes from Hemerocallis citrina, assembly GCA_017893485.1. NCBI lineage: Eukaryota > Viridiplantae > Streptophyta > Magnoliopsida > Asparagales > Asphodelaceae > Hemerocallis > Hemerocallis citrina. The sequence continues at coordinate 36,286,133 of CM030360.1, forward strand.
GGATTATCTTTTTATACGTGTGATACACGTGCAAATATTTTTGGTGTAAATATCTAATTTTATATTTTTAATAAATTTTTCTACTTATAATGGAGTATATTCTAAATTTTGGAATTTTTCTGAGTAAAAAAAACTATTTTTATAAATACCTCCAAAGAGAGGGGATTTTATGTAAAAAGCCGTTTGGATCTCAAATAAATAATGAAATTTTGTTTTTACTGATTTTTTGGGCTTTCCATTGTCATCATTGAAAATAAAATATATTTAAATTTTATTTAGAGTCGATTTGGTAAAGATTTAAACAAATATGGTGTTTTTGCAAATATGGAATTTATGTTGGATCTTGTGCAAATATTTTTCTGGAAAGTAAAATTCATATATTTTAATTGGAAAATATAATATGTATTATTATATATTATTTCTAACTTTTCTGAATTTTTACGAATATTTTATGATGTATTTGCAAATATTACAAAAAGAAGGACTTTTGTGCAAAATTGCCACCCTGAGTACAAATCCGAATTTTCTTTATTTCTGGGCTGTGCTGGATTGCTGGACAACTCAGTAGTAAAAAGATTTGATTTGGTTTTAATTTATTTAACTTATTTTAACTACTTTATAAAGAAAGGTTTATATATGTAAAGTAATAATTTGTTAAAAGATTATTTTGCAAATGTGTTTCAAAACACTAATTTTTCTATTCCGGGTATTTAAAAGGTGGAGTGCAGCCGTCTTTCGCTGCATAACACAAAGGTTTCATTGTTTTATTTTCTTCGAGATTTAAAGAGAAGATCTTGGATTTCGCAAAAGAAGGGCTTTTCTTGTTCTCCATTAATTCGATTGGATTTCTTCATTGAGATGAGTGATGTAAATTGTTTTGTTGTATTGTTTTATGTATGTGGTATGTGTTGTTTCATCTATTAGAAAGCATGTATGTGGTATGGGTTTGGTATGAATATGTATGTTGGATGGATGAAAATTTGGATCTTTGAGAAGAACCGTAGTTATTGTGAGTAGAATTGCATGTAGATTATTTTAGATTGTTGGAGAACCTAATATAAATTGTGAGTAGGCTAAGAATGTTGGATTATTGCTGACTTGATTGAGTATGATGAATGTTATGCATTAATTAATTAAAGATGAGATTTTTGGACTATTGGCGAGTTGGATGAATGCAACTTGGCCATGTTGATGATAAATTTGTTTATGAGTCAACTACTGAGAATGTTTGAGTTTGAGTTTGAGGAATTTTGAGAATGAATAATGGATTAAAAGACAATGTCTTGAGAATTTGAGTTGTGATGACTAAATTTGGGGATTTATACATTTTTTATTAAATTTGGGGATTTGTGATTTTGTGAAATATTTCACTTGAATTTGGATTTACTCAAATACTAAGTTTGATATCTGAATATTTTGTTATTTTATTTTATGGATTGGTGAAGTTTCCTTTGGTGCACGAACATGTACGAACGTTTTCATGAATATAGTATTTTTGTTGTTTTAGAAGAAATTGAGTTTTTATGTGTTTACGAAGGATTTGACTATATCTCAACTTATTTTGGTATTGATATGTTTTGGAATATAAAACAAGGTTATTTTGATGTATGATTGATTCTTAAAAACTTTAGTTTTGATAAATGCACACATTTATGTTTTATCTTGAAGAAATTCATCAAAAAGTTATTTTATCAATTCAAGCAATTTGGACTAGTTTTTATGGATCTTTGTATATCCTATAAGTTGTATTTGATCATATCAGAAATATACTTTTTATAGATTTTGTTTTCATAAAGTAAATCTTCGTATCAATTGAACATGCACAACAAAACTGCAGTCTGTAGGTGAGGCAGTCGACTGGAATGTTTCGACAGTCGACCGTCGCTACCTGGCTGCTGTGTTTTCTCGTTTTTCTTGAAATCTCGTGCGGAATAGTCGACTAAACCATTTCTCCAGTCGATTGTCTCTGCTCCGTTTTGGTATTTTCTAGAAGTGTTGGATTTTCACTCTGGACAGTCGACTGGTGACTATTAGCAGTCGACTGCTACTACTTAGAATTTATTTTCTTAAAAACGTTGGATTTTCGCTCTGGACAGTCGACTGATGCCTTTTACAGTCGACTGATACTGATGGTTCCTTGAGTTTTCCAGGTGTTCTTTAAATGGTTGATTCTTTCAAAGTTTTTGGATTTATAACTTACTTTCTAAATATTATTCTTTCTATAGAACATATGTTTTCAAGAAATTTCATTGTTGGATTTGAATTCTGAAATTTTATTAAGTTTTGGATTTTGTTGATTGGAGAGGTTTCTCCCTTTGATCGTTTTGACGATGGATTAGTGAGTTTTGGTCTTGTTGAGATCTCTAGGAGTTGAGTGGGAGTCCTGGTACCGGCAGTTGAGATTTGTTAAGTTGGACCTGGGGGGTCTTGGTTTAGTTGTTGTTGAGTATTTAAGTCCGGCAGGATACACTAACTCTAGAGATAAAGATTTTTGGTGGTTTAATAATAATCAACTTAAGGACAGGCACTAGTGGGGATGGGATGGAACTTGGAAAACGTAAGTATAGGCTCATGATTTTGTTAGTCCAACGGATGCGTTACAGGACTGTTTGTTGTGTTCTGTCTCGAGAGGACATTTGTGTGTTCGCGTGTCGAGGGTCTGCAGGCCTATTCACGGAGCATGCAGGGTGCATTTGCATGTCGAGGGTTGGCAGGCCTATTCATGGAATGTACCTGTTGTATCTGCACGCCGAGGGCCTTGCAAGCCTATTTGTGGGGTACACGGGTTTGGGAGATGATTCTCCAGTGGTTGTTGTTGAGCTATCTTACGTGATTGATGTGAATTTTTGCAAGTGTACAAAATCGCACAAGTAATATAGTTAAATGAGTAGAGTGTCGAACCTACAAGGACTAGATATTTTACTGAGTACCGATATCGCTAGATGAATCACTATTTGGAAGATCGAATTTTATAAATAATAAAACAACTAAATTACCTTAATCTAATTAAATCTAACTAAATTGGTGAAGATGGAGAGGGCTGTGAAACTATGAAGCTCTTGTAATTTGTTTAATGGTAAAATTAGTTCTAGGGCTCTTGGTTCACCTTATTTATCACACACACAAATTATAACTCCTTATGGATTAAAGATATTATCTTTCCCAAAATGTAGACCAAAATCCTAAAGATATTAACCACTCTATCCACGTAGTCTAAAAATTATTCTCAACTAATTCTTTGCCTATCCATCAAATTATTAATTGAGAATTTGGATTTCTTAATGGTCACGTCCTTCAATATACGGTGTTAATTTTTATTAATCACAGATAACCTGTTCGGTCTCTTTATGATTTGAAAAATCATACAAATGTCTATCCACCATGTTGTACGCATAAATAATAAAAATTGAAACACAACCAGGAAAAATAAAACAAAAATAAGGAATTAAAATTTGTGTTCTACAAAACTCGGCTACATCTTAGTCTCTAGAACAATAGATTCAGTTCATGTTCATTTTGCAATTAATAAAAATGTTTGGATTACATCTAGAAGAAGTTAGAGAAAAAAATGAGATACAAAAAGGAATACAAAATTTAATAATGCAAACCAGTCCTTTCTCTATCTCTTTCTGTCTCGAAAACCGTACCCAGAAAATTGCCACGTCAGCGTTCAGACCTGTCACGCCTGTGCTTCGTCCAATGGCTTTGCTCCTGAGCGCGTGGGTCCCGCCACGTCAGGTGCGCTGCCAGACGAAGGAGACAACGCCCAGGTCCACGTCAGCCGACCTCGGGATCTGTGCGAAGTTCAAATAGGCTGTCTGGGTCCCACGTCAAAGAAGAAGAATAAAGTAGCCCAGTCAGCCTGGTTTGAAACTCTTTTTTTTCGTCCTGTAGCGCAATAAATGATTTTTCCCTTGTGTCTTGGAGTGCAACCCGAAGAAGAAGAAACCAGTCAAAGCAAAAAAACTTTCTCTGTTTTATTTTTTTATTTTGTGTTAGCCGTCACCTCTTAAATTGTACTCTCTCCCTTTGCTTGTATTTATAGAGACGGGAAAAGAGTTAGGGTTTGCACTTTTTTCAGAATAGTCCTTCTTCTTTTGTTTATTTCCTTCCTTATTTGATCTGAAATTTATTTCTTTCTCTTTTCTCCTTTTATTTCCTTTTCTTTCAACCACGTGCTTCTGCATACACAAAATAATAGCAGAAATTAGGATTTTTAAATAAAATAAAATTAATTAGTTTAAAATTAATTAAACTAACTAAAAATCATATTAGCTCGTTAAAAATCCTTCTAAAATTATTTTGCATTTTTAACTCAACAAAACAATAAAAATTAATAACTCCATTATTTTATTTTGTTTGTTGATTTTTTCCACAAATCTAAATGAAATCTTATAGAAATTGGATGAATTATAGTCAATATCAACGAAAACAAGCGATTTTAATTGGTAAATGAGTACAAATATTTGTATATAAATTAGACACATCAAATACCCCCAAACTTAAGATTTTGCTTGTCCTCGAGCAAAAAGTAGAATGATGAACAAGGGAATAATAATAGTAGACTCAACCCATCACACTAAGAATTCTTATCATGCAAGCATCAAAATTTCAATTAAAAATATAAACAATTGCAAATAAAGTAAACCTAAGCATACCCACTTTCTCTAGTGCAATTATTTATTCATAATTCCTAACTCAATCGCATTTGTCATGCAATTAATGTAATTATAGTATGCAACAACTCAATCTGTGATTATCCCTTCCCTCTACTACAAACCGAGTAGCAAACTAGAGTTTTTTTTTTTTTTTAATTTTATTTTTTTAGTCTCTTCTTTAAGTCGTCACTTGCCTTTTGACACGAATGCAAAACATTTGTGATGAATTCACCCGGTTACTCAACAAGTCACAAACTTAAAGTGCTTTGCATACTCATATTTCAAGTTGCCGTTTTCCGTAAAAGTAAACATTTGTGATGAATACCCTTAGTTATTAAGCAACTCAAAACATTGGAGTAGATAGACTTTATTCATAAAATTTTTTTTTTTTTCATTATTACTCTATTTACTTAAACTCTGTTTAGGACTAGATCAAAAGGGATAATCACAAGAAAAGCATCACATTTTTCTTTTATGTATAATAGCATGACTCACACAATTTTGTAAGGAATTTTGAAACTCAATAATCCTAAAGTAAATAAGTTGCTTACTCTTGCTTTATAAGAAATTTTTTATCCCAAAAAAAATTATTTCAATGCTCATCTCAATGAAGAACTCAAAAGTGTAATGGTGAGCTTAATTGAAATCCTTCTAAAATTTTGTTTTTCTTTTCTAAAAATAAATCATAAATTTGTAAAACTTCCCCCCAAACTTGAATATCACATTGTCCTCAATGGGAAAGAAAAAGAAAAACAAAAAGAATGTAAAAAGTTTAGAATATCTCCCCTGATTCGTCTTTAAATTTCTGCACACGCAGCGTTCAGTATTTTGGCGATATCTGGAGCTGTAGATGTCCAAATGGGCTGATTTTTTTTTAGCTGGAAAGCTAAGACAATTTTCTAAAATTTCTCTTTGAATCACTTTTCCAGATTCTGACTCCATATTGCTCAAAAATAGCCATCAATGAAGGTGTTCAAAACAGCTCCGCCCGGCAACTTTCACAATTTATGCAATCCTACAAAATAAAATCAAAAATTAAAATAAAATAAACTAAAAGATAAATCAAACCTAAATGCAATAAAATAAAACATGGGTTGCCTCCTAAGAAGCGCTAAGTTTTAAGTCTTCAGCCAGACATGGGGGTGAGATGATTATGTAATGCCAAGATCCAACAACATTAAAACATCCTTTCTAATTTTTCTCTTCTTGTGTGGATCAGGTCCAATCTTCAGTTTGAGGCGTTTCCTTTTAGATGATGATGTCTTTGATTCCCCTACCTCTTTGAATTTATGCTGCAAAAATGAATAAATAGAAGGTTCAGCATCCAAATACATAACACGTTCAAAAATATTTTCTTTTTTGGTTTCAAAAATTGTTGAATTTGTTGGACATACTTCGATTGGTAATTTTTCAAATTTAGCCTTATGTTTCTCGCCCATAATTAAATCAGTTTCACTTACTTGAATAGATGACTGTTCTTCAGGAGGAAAATTTATGGAATTAAAAACATCAAAAGTTACTTGCTCATGCTGAATTTGTTCCTCCACAATTTGTTCAATCTCACTTTGCTTTTCAACCACATCCTGTTCGTCATTTTCTTCTTGTGGTTGCTCAATTGTCCTCCCGCTTCCTAGTGTTATAGCCTCGGCATGCTCCTTGGGATGGACAACTATATTGCGTGGTAATGTTCCTGCAGTTTTTTCATTAAGAATATTTGAAAATTGACTAATTTGTACCTCAAGATTATGAATGGAAGCCAAAGTTGAATTTGCAACATTTTTAATTTCCAAATCTGTCTTTCCGATGTATTGTTCTGCCCTTTGCATGTAGTGCATAAACATGTCTTCAAGTGTCGACTTCTTTTCTTGCTGTGAAAAATTTTGAGGTGGTATAACTGCTCCTTGATTGTAGTTCCATGGATAATTGGGGGTGTTTCTCCATCCTGAATTGTATGTATTTGCATAATGATTGTTTTGCATTTGAAAGTTTGACACAAAATTTTCATGTTCGGCATTTGATGGAGCAAAAGGATTCCCCACTTGACAATCTGCACTTGAATGATTTCCTGCACAAAGATCACAAATCATATTATATTGAATAGCATTAAAATTCATATTTTCTACTTGTTTAGATAAAATATCATTTTTTGTATTTAAAGTAGAAAAAGGATTGAGTTCAAAAATTCCAGCCACTTTTCTTGGCATCGTTCTCTCTGAAGACCACTGGTAATGATTTGATGCCATCTCCTCTAAAAGATCATAGGCTGCTTGGTAAGTTTTGCTCATCAGTGCACCACCTGCTGCTGCGTCAACCATAGATCTATATGTAACTCCCAAACCATTATAGAATGTTTGCATTTGCAGCCATTTCGGTAGTTCATGATTAGGAAACTTTCTTAATAACTCTTTGTACCTTTCCCATGCATCATACAAAGACTCGGTCTGAAATTGAGTAAAGTGCAAATATCATTTCTTAGCTTTGCTGTTTTTGCTGGCGGAAAATACTTGGCTAAAAATTTTTGTGCAAGTCCCTCCCAAGTAGTGATACTACCGGGTGGTAGATAACGTAGCCAAGCCTTCGCCTTATCTTGTAGTGAAAAAGAAAAGAGTCTTAATCTAATTGCATCGTCTGATACACCGTTGTGCTTGAAAGTGTCACAAATTTCCAAAAAGTTTGCAATGTGAGCGTAAGGATCTTCGTTCGATAGTCCCCAAAATTGAACAGTCTGTTGAATCAATAGAATCATTGCCGGTTTAATCTCAAAATCATTATCTTCACTAACTGGATTCTTTATGCTTGGTTCATAAATTGAGGGCATAGCATAGTCTCTCAAAGGCCTATTTTCATCGTTCGTCATGATAATGCACGTATATGTCCTAAAATATAAGTATCGAAAAAGAAAAAAAATAGAAAAACTAAAAAAAAACTAAAATAAGAAAAATAAAAAAAAAATAAAATTTAGTCAAAAGAAAATAAAGATGTAAAATAATAATAAAATAAAAATAATTACAAAAAAATCCAAACTAGCAATAATCTAGCAATTTCCAATATCAATAAAAAAAATAACTAGTCCCCGGCAGCGGCGCCAAAAACTTGATGTGAATTTTTGCAAGTGTACAAAATCGCACAAGTAATATAGTTAAATGAGTAGATAGTCGAACCCACAGGGACTAGATATTTTACTGAGTACCAATATCGCTAAATGAATCACTATTTGGAAGATCGAATTTTATAAATAATAAAACAACTAAATTACCTTAATCTAATTAAATCTAACTAAATTGGTGAAGAGGGAGAGGGCTGTGAAACTATGAAGCTCTTGTAATTTGTTTAATGGTAAAATTAGTTCTAGGGCTCTTGGTTCACCTCGTTTATCACACACACAAATTATAACTCCTTATGGATTAAAGATATTATCTTTCCCAAATTGTAGACCAAAATCCTAAAGATATTAACCACTCTATCCACGTAGTCTAAAAATTATTCTCAACTAATTCTTCGCCTATCCATCAAATTATTAATTGAGAATTTGGATTTCTTAATGGTCACGTCCTCCAATATACGGTGTTAATTTTTATTAATCACAAATAACCTTTTCGGTCTCTTTATGATTTGAAAAATCATACAAATGTCTATCCACCATATTGTACGAATAAATAATAAAAATTAAAACACAACCAGGAAAAATAAAATAAAAATAAGGAATTAAAATTTGTGTTCTACAAAACTCGGCTACATCTTAGCCTCTAGAACAATAGATTCAGTTCATGTTCATTTTGCAATTAATAAAAATGTTTGGATTGCATCTAGAAGAAGTTGGAGAAGAAAATGAGATACAAAAAGGAATACAAAATTTAATAATGCAAACCAGTCCTTTCTCTCTCTCTTTCTGTCTCGAAAACCGAACCCAGAAAATCGCCACGTCAGCGTTCAGACCTGTCACGCCTGTGCTTCGTCCAATGGCTTGCTCCTGAGCGCGTGGGTCCCGCCACGTCAGATGCGCTGCCAGACGAAGGAGACAACGCCCAGGTCCACGTCAGCCGACCTCGGGATCTGTGTGAAATTCAAATAGGATGTCTGGGTCCCACGTCAAAGAAGAAGAAGAAAGTAGCCTAGTCAGCCTGGTTTGAAACTCTTTTTTTTCGTCCTGTAGCGCAATAAATGATTTTTCCCTTGTGTCTTGGAGTGCAACCCGAAGAAGAAGAAACCAGTCAAAGCAAAAAAACTTTCTCTGTTTTATTTTTTTATTTTGTGTTAGCCGTCACTTCTTAAATTGTACTCTCTCCCTTTGCTTGTATTTATAGAGACGGGAAGAGAGTTAGGGTTTGCACTTTTTGCAGAATAGTACTTCTTCTTTTGTTTATTTCCTTCCTTATTTGATCTGAAATTTATTTCTTTCTCTTTTCTCCCTTTATTTCCTTTTCTTTCAACCACGTGCTTCTGCATGCACAAAATAATAGCAGAAATTGGGATTTTTAAATAAATTAAAATTAATTAGTTTAAAATTAATTAAACTAACTAAAAATCATATTAGCTCGTTAAAAATCCTTCTAAAATTATTTTGCATTTTTAACTCAACAAAACAATAAAAATTAGTAACTCCATTATTTTATTTTGTTTGTTGATTTTTTCCACAAATCTATACTTTTTGCATCAAAAATATTATTTCTTCAAAAATAATTAATTAAATGAAATCTTATAGAAATTGGATGAATTATAGTCAATATCAACGAAAACAAGCGATTTTAATTGATAAATGAGTACAAATATTTGTATATAAATTAGACACAACAATGATGCTTGCGCATCGAGGGCTGTGGTGCCTATTCGCCGAGTATTCTGGATCTTGTTTTCCATCACCGTAGTAGGATTAGTTGCATAACGAGGGGTTATCCCTATAAAGTGGAGATCGTTAAGGGCTTGTACCGGACCTATGTACTATGGAATGCATAGAATCCGACATGTACGTATTAGAGAGTCAGCATATAGAGCTTGTGTTTTCTTGACTTGGTTTTATGCTTGTGTTTTTCCTGTTTTTCTACACTTGACACTTAGTCTAGATTCACTTGATGTTTTCATGTATTACTATCTACTATCTTATATTTCTTGATGTTTTCATGCTTTACTTATTTGTTATTTCTCATTCCTTTATTCTTGCCGATGATACATGTTGTGGATGACTCTATATTTTATGATATAATTATGTTGCTTTGTTTTTATGTCACTCACACCGTTATGGCTGACCCCTTTAGTTTTGGGGGTTAGGGATCATCTCTAGCCTCATGTTTTACAGGTTGTTGTTGCTTAGAGCTTGGGGTTTGGATGCTTGAGATAAATTGATGTAATAGAGCTTTTGTGTAAAATTTGTAAAGGAAGTGTTGTAAAAAGAAAGTCTGTAATTCAAGGTGTATTGTATTCCGCTGTGTTTGTAAAGATTGTTGTAACAAAAGTTGAAATAAAAATTATCTGTGTTTTTGGGCTATGTGTACTATTACATTGAAGTTGATGCTGGGAATTGTGCCACGTATTTCTAAGATATTATATTGGAAATTTGGGGTGCTACATGACATGGCCCAGTGAATGACTTGCGTCATCCATGAGCTGTTATCGATTTAACTCAACAATATAAACAGAAAGTGATACAACCACGCATGCATAAAAAGAGTAATCACATAAATAACAATACTTGGAAATTAAGCATAAAATAACCAACATAATATAAATCCAACATTTGGAATCAACAATAACATCATTCGGGTCAAAAGCTCACAGATACAGGAAAACAACATTGTTCAATTATTAAAGTTCTCTAAATTAAGCAATAATTATTAAGCGGAGCAGCATAACAATTCTTTCACCATTGTTGCTCTCCTAGTCCATCAGGAAAATCTCTTTGATTACCTGTAAGTTGTTCATCTAAAAGAGAGGGAAAATATGTCCTTAGAGCAAGTCGTGGACAACAAGTAGAGAAATAGAGAAACAATGACATTTACGGTCTAACAATGAATTCAATAACAATAGAGTCGATGGTAATGAACAATGGAAAAATAATAACAATGCAATGTGCGATAACGATGATTGATAACAATGACAATAAACAATAACAATGATGGTAAGCAATAACGATAACACTGCTCAATAACGATAACAAAATGCAATGACAATGCGATAAGTCTTAAGTCTATTATTCCTTTTAATCCTAACTAATTGTCACGCCCTGCTTCCCAAAAGAGAATACGGAATACGGATATGTGACTAAGCCCAGCGAATGATTTTCATCATCCATAAGCTCAAATATACCAACAGAAATTTACTTGAAACCAAAATATAATAATCTCAAATAAATCAGATCTGAACCAGTCAATATCCTGGGTCACATTGCCCAGATACAAATAAATCTAAGTAATCAAGTACATTTATTCAAATCAAGCAACAGGAAAATAATAATTAAAGCAGGAACTCCAGCAACTAATATCTCATATTGCCAACTCCATCTAGCAATTGATCACCCTTGTCTGCAATTAATAAATTGCAGGAGAAAGGAAAAAGAAAGAAAACAAACTCCCGTCAATACAAGTTACGGGCCGCTTGTAGTGCATGATACAAGTACAGGAAAAGGGTAAACAAATATAAAATAATAGTAGAAACTAACATAGCATGGTATAAGTATGTCAACATAATAGAATATCTAACATGAATTAGGCAAACAAAATCAAGTAACGGGATATACTAATAGGTACAGGTAACATGTATCAAGTGTCAAGTGTCATGCAATCAGGTGAACAAGTAAACAGGTATACAGGTATATAGGTATCAAGTAATCAGGTAACAGGTAATCAGGAACAGGTACAGGTAATCAGGTAATCAGGTTATGTCATGTCAAGTCTTGTATTATTACTATCTAGGTAGCACTTCATGCATCCTAGGTTTTACTACATGGTTGCTACATTCAAACAAGTTACGTTTAGATTTTGTAGTGGAGTCCATAGGGCTGTGTACTCAGGGATCAGGATAACAGGAAACAGGAACAAGTAGAACCTAGTGGTTCCCTTCCGAGTATACCTTCCTATAGGGAAGTGTGCAGTCAGGTAATCAGGTAAGCAGGTACAAGTAGAACCTAGTGGTTCCCTTCCGAGTACACCTTCTTATAGGGAACCATGCAGTCAGGTAACAGGATCGTGAATCATGTAATCATGAACACGTAACAGGCAGGACACAGGTCCTCTTCTTAGTACACATTTCTATATCTTCCACTACTAGATCTTTCCCTTAATCCCGGCTTGGTTATTTATTATTAGTATCAAACAGGCATGTATGTGTCACAAAACAGAGCAAGAATAACATGGTATAAACAAGTAACAGGTTCAGGGTGAAATATAAACATGTACAGGTGAATCACAACTCATAACAGATAGAACAACTAAAATTCTAGTTCAGGACAGCAAGACAATACTGCACTAAATCTGGAATTTCCTTTGCTACAAAAATGCAAATCTGGATCCGTAAACGAATCTAGAAAATAGACGCCCAATCGAATCCAACAAATATATATAAGTCATATGGTATTTCACAACAACAAGTCTCAAAACTGATTTGTATTCAGAAAACGTGTTCAGCCAGAAATCAGAAGATTGTATTCAAAGTCAGAAAAACAGCATGAAAACTCATTAATTAAATCCACAAAAAATCTGGGGTATGTACAACATCAAAATATAAAGTTTCATAATTTTTCAATATAAATAGTATAGTCAACAAAAATCAGAAAATATCAAGATGTAGTAGTTTTGTAAATCTGGAATTATAAACACTACAGTACGAAAATAGCAATATCTCACAAACCATAAATTGAAATCCCAAAAGTATGATAAAATAGAAACAGTAGGTTAACTTTTATATTCACAAATATTTTACAAACAACAAGTAGAATTAGGTCGAAAATCAAGTTCTTTACTGAACAGTATGAAAATTCTGCACGTATAGTAATTGTTGGGAAACATAGAACGGTTTGTAAAACTCATCAAATAAACCCACAAAAATTCAAGATTAATCCCAATCAAGTCTAGTTGTATTGTGCAAAATATTGGATCAAAATAATACTTTTAACATCATGATAAAAACAGATTACTCTTCAGAATTCATAGAAAACAAAATCTGGAAATCTCTCTACACCTCTGTAGTAAAATAGACATAACTCACAACTCGTAAAACGAAACTGAGATCGGTCAGAAGGGTTGGAAAATAGACAGAATTCTCTACAGTTCAAGTTCACAAATAAAATTCATATACTGACCTTAATAGGGTCTAAGATACTGATCAAAAGAAAAGTAATAGAAAATACAGAATTGTTCCTTATGCATAAATCAACATAGATCATACGGAATTTATCCAAATCATAACTAAACACGAAATATGGTGTACTAGATGTCCAAACAACATGGTATAGGGTATTTTGCAAGTCCACGACAAGTATAGCACGAATAACACATCAAGCACACGATATCACAAATAGCATGCATATATATACATCCAAAAAGTGGTCATCCCTAGTTGTTTCATGTCATTTATGCGTGAGGCAACTATGGTCGAATCAACACAATAGAGACAATATATAACAGAGGATTCACACACAAATTGTCTCTAGAACCCAACTACACTACAGGCAGTATTTAGTACTTGTATTAAACAAAGAAAAGAATATAAGTTACTTGCGTGGAATCCGTCGACGAAAATGAAGAAGATCAAGAATAATGGGAACGGATTCCCGGAACACGAACACAACCACGAACCAACTCACGAACAACGAATGGACGATGTGCTGTTGCTGCAGGGGCGGCGCCTGGCTGACGGAAGACGGGGACTACATCACGAGTGGTTGCAGCGCGACGGCAGGGAGAGAATGGAAGAGGGTGCACAGGAGGTGCACGGCTAGGGTGAAGATGTGGCGAGATGAAGGATGCAGGGAGAGGGAGAGATCAGGGTGGTGAAGAGGAGGGGGCGGCAATGGGTTACGGGAGGCATCAGGTGCATGGGTTTTAGTATATATAGAGGGGATGGAGTTAGGGTTAAGAGAATGAGTGAAAAAAGGCTACAGGGTGGGGGATTACCGGGTTTTGTAGCTTCATGGGTTAACGGGTTTGATGAGTAACGAATGGGTAATGGGTTGAGTATGAAGGAATAGTGCTATAATGGGTATAGGTAGTTGTAAACAGGGAAAAATTAATGGGTTCAAATAGAAATTAGAATAGGGTTATGAAGTAGGATAAATCCACAAGAAAAATAGGGTAACACAACAATGAGACTGGCAAAGAAAAAATGAACAAACAAAATAGGCACGAACAATAGAGTAAAGAGGATCATAAATAATAGTTCAATCCAACAGAGACGAGACAAATGAGACAATTGAATCAAGGAGATCAAATAAAAGGGACAAAATCAAGTAGATGAATATATTGAAAATAAAGATCCAATATACGGTTCAAAAGAGATACAAAGAGAATACAAATACCCAAAAAGAAAAATACATGTAGAAATACACAAAATGGGAAACAGGGATTACCAATCCTACCCACCTAACAAGAAGAATTTCGTCCTCAAAATTCAACAAGAAGATACATAGGGTAACCCCGAAAAGAAAAGAAGGCAAAAACAAAAAACTAATCAAACAAATGAGGAAACTACTGCTGAATCTCCTCCTCCAGCTCCTAAGTCGACTCACCCGGCGAGTGAGGATTCCAAGAAACACGAACCAGCTTGATGACCTTGTTCTTAAGCACTTTCTCCCGCCGATCCACAATAGCAACTGGTAGAATCTCACAAGTCAAATCCGTCCGCACGGTCAACTCAGAATAGTCAATCACGTGACTCTCATCTCGAATATATCTCTAGAGTTGTGAGACATGGAAAACATCATTCACTCCTGATAAAGCTAGCGGCAATGCAAGACGATAGGCCCCCTACCTACTCGCTCCACAATGTCGAACGGTCCAATAAACCTAGGGCTGAGCTTGCCCCCACCACTGAACCGAATGACACCCCACCAAGGTGATACCTTTAGGAAAACATGGTCACCAACCTCAAACTCCAAAGCTCTCCGATGGACATCGTCCCATCGCCTCTGCTATCATGCCCCGCTTTCCAAAAGAGAATACGGAATACGGATACGCGACAAAAGCCCAGCGAATGATTTTCATCATCCATAAACTGTTCAAGAATCTTTACAACATCTCACGAAATAATCAGAGTCGGAAGCAAAAGTATCAGCCAACATGCACATATGAACCAAAATACCAACAAGAATACTTGAAACCAAATATATTAATCTCAAATAGTCATGATCTAAATAAAACAAATATCTTGGGTCACATTGCCCAAATACAAAATAAATATCCAAGTAGCAGATACAATTATTCATGAATAACAGGAAAATAAATAAATGTAGCAAGAGATCCAGCAACTAATATCTCATCTCGCCTATTCCATCTAGCAGCTGATCTCCAAAATCTGCAATTTAATAAATTGCAGGAAAGAAGGAATGAGAAAACAAGGTATCCGTCAATTGCAAGTTACGGGCCGCTTGTAATGCAGGATACAAGTACATGGAGAAAACTAACTAATAGCATGGAATAAGCATGATGTCAAAATAAATAACTAGCATGGTAAGGTGAACAAGTATCATGTAGCATATATCAAGAGTCATGAACAAGGATCATGTAAACAAGCATCAAGTGTCAAGTGTCGTGTAATCATGCGTCAAGTGTCAAGTATCAAGTCTCATGTAAACAAGTCTCATGTATCATGTAGTCAAGTGTCAAGCAAGCATGTATCATGTTCAAGTATCATGTATGCATGTTCAAGTATCATGTATCAAATCTTATAGTGATTACTATCTAGGTAGAACTTCATGCGCCCCATATTATAATACATGGTTGCCACAACAAATAGTTACGTTTTAGATTTCATAGGGGACCATACAAGGCAGTGTACTCAGATATTCACAGAATCACAGAACTTGGTCGGTAAACTTGATCGGTAACAGAAATTAACTTGATCGGTAACAGAATATTAACTGGATAGGTAACTTGATCGGTAAACTTGATCGGTAACAGAAATTAACTTGATCGGTAAACTTGATTAGTAAACTTGATCGGTAACATGTCATATAGGAAACACAAGTCTCCTTCCGAGTACACATTTCTGCACTATCCACTACTAGATCTTTCCCATTTAAACCCCGGCTTGATTATTTATTATTATTCTCAAACAGGCAAGTATATGTCACGAAACAAGCAGGTATATCATTGTATGATCATGTAACAAGTTCAAGTTGCAAGACAAACAAATACGGGTAATAGGTAACACACAAAAGAATGAAATAACTAAATCTCAAGTTCAGGACAGCAAGACCATAGTGTAGTAAAACAGTGATTCCCAATGTTCCAAAAATGCAAAGCTGAATCTGTCAAAGCGTATAGAAATTAGACTCCTAACCAAATCCAGCGAGTATAAAAAAGTCATATAGTAATTCACAAAAATATAGTTCAAAACTGATTTTAATCCAGAAAATATGTTCAGCCAGAAATCAGTAAAACCAATTCTCAGTCAGGAAAACAGCATCAAAACTCAATAAATAAATCCACGAAAAATTTACGGTATTCCCCTATATGTATAGTATCAGAATATAAAGTTTCAGAATTTTCCAGTCAAATTAGATCAGTCATCAAAAATTAGAAAATATCAATAAACGATAGTTTGGCAAATCTGAAATTCCCAACACTGCTGTACGAAAACTATAATATCTCGCAACCAGTGAAACGAAATCCAAATCCACTAAAGGGAGATGAAAATAGATAGAATAAGCTAAATTTAATATTTCACAAATATTTTCCATACAGTAAAAGGAATCTGGGTGAAAATACGATTCTTTACAGAGCAGCAAGCAAAATACAGCAAGTATAGTTTTCATAAACGAGCATGAAACGACATATAAAACTCATCAATAAAATCCACCAAAATTCTGGGTAATCCCTAACTAGATAAAGAAAAACTGACCAAAGTTTAAGATCAAAATAATATGTGTAGCACAAGTATCAAAATAATTTAATCATCAAAAGCATCAAGAAACGAAATCTGGAAATGAATTACACCTCTGTAGTAAAACAGTCATATCTCATAAATACGAAAACAAAATCGACAAGGTAAGAGGGGTTGGAAAGCAGAAGAATTTCTCTAAAACTCGTGTTTTATACTGAAATTAAGATACTGACCTTATTATGGTCTAAATTACTGATCAAGACATAATATCGGCAAAACACAGAATTTCCTCAAAAACCGAAATCAACATAGATCCAACGAAATTTAATCCAAACACCACTAAACATGAAATCGAGTCTACCAAGTATCCAAATATCATGAAATAGGATAATTAACATATCTAAAACAAGTCTATCACATGGATCTCACAATTACTCAAATTCTCACAAGAAGTCTCACTTACATGATCAAATTAAGAACGGGCAAAACCTAAGTTGTTTCATGTCAAATTTTGTGTCGTGAGGCAACTATGGTTAAATAACTATAGAGACATTATCAACAAGGGGTGTCATACATAAATTGTCTCTAGAACCCAACTACACTACAAGCGGTATTTTTGACTTGTATCATACAAAGGAATTTGAGTACAAGTTACTTGCCTGAAAGACGATGAATCCAACGGAGAGAAAGAGAATAACGGGAACGGATTTCCGGGCACGATCTCAAAAGAACGAGTCACGAACACAGTCACGAACACAATCACGAACACACGATTATGATCGAAATTGCAAACTCAAAGCACGGATCTTGATGATTAAGAGGATCAAGATCAAGATGATGAAGATCAAGAGATCCAACGGCTAGATCAAGCGATCAAGATCATATTAGATCGGACGGCTCTGATCAAAAATTGATGGTCACGATCATGATGATCAAGGGAGATCCGACAGTCGAGATCAAGTATCTTGATGATGATGATGATGATAATCGAATCAGATCGACGATCGGATGGCCAAGATCAAGGTGATCATCAAGATGATCAAAAGGAGATCGATGGCCTACGATCACTTGATCAAAACTCCATGATCACATCACACCTATGGCTGGCTCTGGTATGATGGTGCTGCTGTGACAGAACAGGCAGGGCTGTCGGCGCTGGTCGGCAACTTGGGGCGCCACAGCGATGAGAGCATCGCTGCTATGCTGCTGGTCGGGATGTCATCGGAAGGAAGGACATAGCACAGAGGATGGGGGTTGCTGTTGATGCCTGCCTGCGACTTCGGGACTCGCTGCTGATGGCCGAGCAGCGTAACGCTATGCTGCAGGGCGGCGCGACGTCGGGGGTGGTGCAGCGTTATGGGGCATTGCAGTCGTCGAGGTGGAGAACAGGGTGAGCGGGAGTAGGGTGAATGGGGCTACAGGAGGATGGAGAGGAGCACAGGGGCGATGGGTTTTCAAAGATGAGAGGATGAGAGATCGGGAGAGGGTGACAATGGTATAGAAAAAAAAAAGTATTGCAACTGAGTAATGAGGGGATAGGTGATTAGGGTTAACAGGATATTAATAGGGTCTGGGTATATGGGTTTTAAATGGGTACGGGTAGGGTAGTTTAAGTGAATGGGTATGGGTTTTTAATACGGTTTTAATGGGTTAATGGGTATTAGGAAAAAGATAATAGGATTTACAATAGATTAGGGTTTTTAAAAATTCAAGAGAAAAAAATAATTTAACCAATAAAAATATTGTTTATAATAAAAATGTAATTTGCACTACAAAATATAATTTATTTAAAATACTACAAATACAGTTCGGAGATAAAAGTGGGTTTTTTAATAACTAGTAAAAAAAATAACAATACTAACAATAATACTAATAATAATAATAAGAGAAATAGTAACAAAATATAAGAATTGTGTTTCAATATAAAAATCATAGAGAATAGTTACAACTAGAACTATTGATCGAAAATAAATTTTTAATAGGAGATCCAATAATACAATTTGGCAAAAGAATTTGAAAACCGAAAAAAAAATAATTTGCAAAAATGTGAGATACAGAAAATACATTTATGCTTTAGGAAAAAAAGGGGTTACATCTGCCTATCCTGAGCTGCCTGCAAGTGCTTCCAGATCTGAACCACCACATCAACTGTCCTGGTGATCAACTCCGGACCCAACAACTTCCACTCACCAATGTCATCCCAATAAACTGGTGATCTGCACTTCCACCCATAAAGTGCCTCGAACGGTGCAATTTTAAGACTGGTCTAAAAGCTTTTATTGTACGAGAATTCTACGAGATGCAAATGGTCCTCCCATGATCCACCGAACTGCAGCATACAAGACCTGTCACGCCCCACTTCCCAAAAAGAATACGGAATACGGATACGCGACTCAACCAAGCGAATGATTTGCATCATCCATAAGCTGTTCAGGAATCTTTACAACATCTCACAAAATATTCAAAGTCGGAAGCAAAAGAGTCAACCACACATGCAAAATTGAATTAATAAACCAACAGAATTTACTTGAAACAAAATACATTAAGCTCAAATAAATCAGAGTCTGGACAAGTCAAATATCCTGGGTCACATCGCCCAAATACTAAGTAATCATCCAAGTACTCAAAATACATTATTCAAAGCAACGATAATAGTAATACTAATAAGCAAGAAATCCAGCACTAATATCTCATTTATCCAATGCCGTCGAGCAGCTGACCATCCTGATCTGCAATTAATAATTGCAGGAGAAGGAAAGAGGAAATAAGTACCCGTCAATGCAAGTTACGGGTCACTTATAATGTAGAATACAAGTTCATGGAATAGTCAAATCTAAAATAGCAGCGGAAATAAATATAGCATGGTATAATGCATCAACAGTAATAACTAGCATGAATCAGTAAAATAAAGTCAACTAGCATGGTATTCTAACAGTACAAATGAATGTGTCAAGTATAGTGTCATATGGCAACTAACAGTATCCAGTAACAGTAAGCTCAGTATATCAGTGTAACAGTATAACAGTATCAGCCTAACAATATCAGTCTAACAGTATCAGTCTTATGTTCTCACAGTCTTTTGTGTGTTACTAGCTAGGTAGCACTTCATGCGCCCCAAAATATAACACATGGTTACTACACCAAACTGTTCCGCTTTTAGATTTCATAGTGGACCATCAGTGTACTCAGGTATCAGTAACAGTAGCAGTAGCAGGAAAAATAACAGTAACAGTAGTAGTAAAAGTAACAGCAACAGTAACAGTATGGAACACTAGTTCCCTTCCAAGTACACGTTTCCATATTTTCCACTACTAGATCTTCTCTTAAGAAACCCCGGCTTGATCACTTTTATTATGGTTATCAACAGACATGACAGTGCATGAAATAGTGTCAAACTATCATGGTATAATCAGTATTTGATTCAGGGAATAAACATGCATAGATGATATACAGTCACATAAACGAGCAACACGGTGTATGTTCATATTCAGGACAGCATGACAGTACAGTACTAAAACAGTGATTCCCGTTACTACAGAAATCCAAATCTAAGTCCGTTGAAGAACCTGGAAAATAGATTTCCACACGAATCCAGCGATTATATATAAGCCATAAGTATTTCACAAAATCATAACTAAAAACTGATTTGAATCCAGAAAATACGTTCAACCAGAAATCAGTAAATCGTATTCAATGATAGGAAACCAGCATTAAAACTCCTCAAATAAATCCAGAAAAAATCTGGGGTAATCCCCTATATGTTTAGTATCAGAACATAAAGTTTCATAATATTCCAGTAAAATTAGTTCAGTCAACAAAAATCAGAAAACATCAAGAAACGAGTTTGGCAAATCTGGAATTTCCAATACTGCTGTACGAAAACATCAATATCTCGCAAACCGTGAAACGAAATCCAAATCAGTCGAAGGGAGATGAAAATTAAAAAAAAAGCTAACTTTCATATTTCATAAATATTTTTCATATAGTAAAAGAAAATAGGGTGAAAATACGATTCTTTACAGAACAGCGAGCAAAATACAGCAAGTATAGCTTTCATAAACTAGCATGAAACGGCATATAAAAATCATCAATAAAATCCACAAAAATTCTGGGTAATCCCTAGATAGGTATAGGAATACGGTACAAAGTTCCAGATCAAAATAATATATTTAGGACTAGTATCAAAATAGTTTAATTATCAAAATCATCAAAAAACAAAATCTGGAAATAGAATACACCTCTATTGTAAATTGCCATAACTCACTCATACGAAAACGAAATCGATCTCTGTCAGAAAATTTTGAAAGAAGACAGATTTCTCTACAATTCATGTCTAATACAAAAATTAAGAATTCTGATCTTAATAGGGTCTAAAATACAAATCAAAACTGATCATCGACAAATACAGATTTTCTCTTGAAAACAAAACCAACATAAACCACACGAAACTCGTTCCAATCACAATCAAACATGGTAGAGAGTCTACTAAGTGTCCAAACATCATGAAATAGAGTATATAACATATTCACAACCATCATATCATATGGATCTCATCAAACACATAATTTCACCTAATTATCTCACATATATGAATAGATCAAGAACGGTCAACCATAGTTATTTTCATGTCAATTTTTGTGTCGTGAGGCAACTATGGTCAAATAGCACTATAGAGACAAAACCCATCAAAGATAACAAACACACGAGTTGTCTCTAGAACCCAACTACACTATAAGCGGTATTTTTGACTTGTATCATACAAAGGAATTTGAGTACAAGTTACTTGCCTTAACCGAAGACGAAAACGAAGAACACCAAGAATAATGGGAACGGATTTCAACAACGAACAAATCCACGAAAAATCTACGAACCGAAACAACCCACATGAAAATCGCGTGCACATGCAAAGACGAAGCAAGAGAGAGAGAGAGAGACCAAGAGAGAGAGTGTCGGGTGGCTGCCTCTTGGCTGCTAGCCACTGCTCCTGGTCGACGCCGACAGACAGCCAAGGGGGGAGAGAGACGAGGATGAATGAAGGATGGAGGTGCTTGGGCTATGGTGGTCGATCGGCTACGGGAAGTCGATTAGGTGGAGATGGTCGGGATGGGGGTCGGGTGCAGTCGGTCAGGGGGATGATCGGGGGTTGTGCAGCCGAAGGTGGGGTCGGTTGGGGTTGTGGCGCAGTCGGGGAGAGAGAGAGGGGGGTCGGGTGAAGGGGAGTTTGGGTTAAGGTTTTAGGGTGGGAGATGAGAGATTATATAGGGTTTTGGTATAGGGTTAGTAATACGATGTGGGTAATTGGGTATTTGGGTTTAATTGGATCCAATAGAAGTAGAAATAGGATTTATCCAAATAGGGTTGATTAGGGTCAACTTGTATAGGATTCAAAATAGGATTGTAGGTTAATTTGGCTTTGGTGATCAATTAGAAATAAAAAGCAATAGGATTAGGACTAGGGTAGCCAACCAAAACACCATGAACACCCAAGAGCAAAATAAAGAGAGCAATAATCAAGTAAAGAGGAAAAAAACAACAATCGATGGAGAATGAAGCAAAAAAGACGAACAAATCAAACACAAGGAGCTCAAAATGAAATAAGATGAATTTATATTGAAAACAACTCCAATATACGGTCCAAGAAAAATATAAGAGAGTACAAATACTCAAGAAGAAGAAAAATACATCAAGAATACGAAAAACGAAAAACAGGGGTTACAGGACCGCAACATGTCCTCAAGAATCTGGATGGTCCTCTCTGACTGTCCATCAGTCTAGGGATGAAAAGTTGTACTGTACTTTAATTTACTCCCCAAATTGCTCTGAAGACTCTCCCAAAATTGAGATCTAAATCTCGTATCCCTATCGGATACTATACTAACTAGAACCCTTGAAGTCTGATAATCTCTTGCATGTACTTCTCACCTAGGCTCTCAGTAGATTGTCCGACACGAAAGGGAATGAAGTGAGCACTCTTCTTCAAACGGTTGACAATCACCCAAATGGCATTATGACCCTTAGGACATCTCGGCAAAGCGGTCACAAAATCCATAGTGATATGTTCCCACTTCCATTCCGAAATGGGAAGTAGTTGAAGAAGTCCAGCGGTCCTCTAATGCTCTGCCTTAACCTGCTGGTAGATCAAACACTGAGAAACAAACCGAGCCATAGCCCCCTTCATACCATGCCACTAGAAATGAAGCTTCAAATCCCGATACATCTTAGTACCGCCAGGATGGATAGAATATGATGACTGGTTGGCTTCCTCAAGCAACCTCTAACGAACTTTATCCTTCGGGACACACAACCTGGACCCAAAACGAAGCAACCCATCAGCATGAATAACCATGTCCGTTCTGGACCCAGACTCAACCTCAGCTTGAAAACCCTACAACTGCACATCACCAGCCTATGCCTCTTTGATCTGATCAACAAGAGACGACTAAAGCTGGAGCACCAAACAACTCCGATCAGAACTCAGCCACAACACATCCAACTCCAACCTCCGCATCTGCTCAATCAGGTCTCTCTACTGAGTAAGGAACATAGCTGCCGAACTCCAGCTCAAAGCATCTAGCACCAAGTTTACACTACCAGGATGGTATTGCAAACTGAAATCATAATAGGCCAAAAAATTCCAACCAATGCCTTTGCCTCATGTTCAACTCCTTCTCGGTGAAGACGTACTTGAGACTTTTGTGGTCTGTAAAGATCTCCACTCGGTCCCTAAGCAAATAATGTCTCCACAGCTTCAAAGAAAAGATCACTACCGCTAACTCCAAGTCATGAGTTGGATAGTTCTTCTCATGTGGCCTCAATTGCCTCAATGCATACTCAACGACTCAGCCCTTCTACATCAGAACTGCTCCAAGACCCTTACCTGAAGCATCACAGTGAACTACAAATCTGCCAGAACCATCTGGAATAGTCAATACTGGCGCTAACGTCAACCTGCTATTCAACTCAGCAAAAGCCTCACTGCAAGCCTCAGACCAACAGAATTTCTGATCCTTCCCAGTCAGCTTAGTCAATGGTCCTGCTATCTTCGAAAAATCTTGGACGAATTTCCGATAATATCCAGCTAGACCAAGAAAACTTCTAACCTCTGAAACTGACTTGGGAAATGGAAAACCCTTCACAACCTTAACTTTGGCCGGATCCACAGAAATACCATCGCCCAAAATAATGTGCCCCAAGAAAGTGACCCTCTCGATCCAAAACTCGAACTTGCTGAGTTTCCCATAGAGCTGATTCTCTCTCAAAGTCTGCAGAACCAACCTAAGATGCTTAGCATGATCCTCCCAATTTTGAGAATACACCAAAATATCATCAATGAAGACCACCACAAATCTATCCAAGAACTGGGAAAAGAACCTGTTCATAAGACTCATGAATATAGCAGGCGCGTTCGTGACCTCGAACGGCATCATAAGATACTCATAGTGTCCATATCTGGTCCTGAATGCATTCTTCTGTGTATCAATCTCCCTCACTTTGACCTGATGATATCTAGAACGGAGATCCAACTTTTAGAAAACAGTAGCTCCACTCAACTGATCAAATAAATCATCGATCCTGGGCAACGGATACCAGTTCTTCATAGTAACACTGTTTAGTTCCCGATAATCCATGCACAGTCGACGACTACCATCCTTCTTGTTAACAAAAAGGACTGGAGCACCGCAGGACGAAACACTGGGTCTGATGAACCCAAAATCAAGCAACTCCTGAATCTGTATCTTAAGCTCTGCTAACTCAACCGGTGCCATCCTGTAGGGACTCTTCGATATAGGGGACCGTACCTGACTGAACTTCAATACTAAACTCTACATCCCTATCAGGGGGTAAGCCAGGCAACTCCTCTGGAAAAACATCTAAGAAATCCCGAACTACTAGAGGCGCAGCCTCACAGCCTGAAAGCAATTCCATCGCACAAACCTCCAAGTCAACTGCAGTCTCAGCTCGGCCACGGAACATCTCCTCGGCATGGAACTCAAACTCTGCGCAATTTGGCATCTAGAACACAACTTTGTTGGCACGACAATCAATAACGACGTGGGATTCACCCAACCAATCCATACCGAGAATAACTTCGAATCTTGAATTCCCAATTACAATCAGATTGACCTTGAAATCTGTGCCGCCAATAATCACGGGACACTGCCTGCGCTCCCAGGAACAAACAACAACTCTACCACCTATCACAATATTCCAAGCCTCTGACATGATGCTTCGCTCCAACTGATGGCGAGCCACGAACCGAGAAGAGACGAAGGAATGGGTTGCCCCGGAATCAAAAAGAACATGAGCAGGAAAAGAGCAAACAAGGACAATACCTAAGATAGAATCAAAAGAGACAGGGAAAAGTATGGGTGAACAGGGATGAGGAAAACACAATGCAGAAAGATAACATGAAAGAAAAAAATGCAAGAAAAATGAATAGAAGCAAAAGAGAGACAACAAAACAAATAAACAATAAAAGCAAAATGTACCTGCAACAACACCCTCAGCTGACTCAGCATCAGCAGCAGTCAGGTTGAAAGCCTGACCTCTCCTCGGAACAGCGGTCTTCTGACCGACAATCTGGTGTTGAGGAGGAAACGGTGGCCGGACTGAATGTAACCCTGTTTCCCCAAATCCGTATTTTCTGTGTATTTTATGTATTTAAAATTTATGTATTATATTTCTATTTTCAAATTCTTTTTTTTTTTTTTTGATAAAATGTATTCTTGGATCTTCTTTTAAAGTCTATTTTTTTAAATCAATAATTGTAACTAGTTTTTGATGATTCTTATATTGTATTACAAATCTTATTACTATTATTACTACTATTATTATTTTTATTATTATTATGATTGTTGTTATTATTGTTATTATTGCTTTTCTTTTTACTATTTTTGTTTGTTAATTTAAAGACATATTCCTATGTATTAAGTATATTTGTGCTTATTTCAAATAAATTCTATATTGTAATTTAAATTATATTATTTTATAAAATTATATTTTATTAATTATTGTATTTTTCTTATTAAAAACCCAATATATCCAAACCCATTACCTAACTACCAAACCCATTATAAAACCCAACCCAAATACCCATTTAATACCCATTTACCCTGTTTTAATTAAACCCACACCCGCACTCAACCCTAACCCATTTTAATACCCAATAACCCAACTCAACCCGATACCCTAACTACCTAACCCTGATTTCATCTCATGCCCATACCCGTAATACACTTAAACCCTAAACTTTACCCAACCTATATATACTCCATGCACCAGTCATCCCCTTCTCAGCCGCCCCTATTTACCCTACTGCTTTGTCTCCCGTTCCCCTACCTCTCCCCCGTCGTCCCCATCTTCTTGCCCTCCCATCCTTTCTTTTGCTCACCTCTACAGCCTGTGCCAGCAACCACGCCAAGATGGTAGCAGCCTAGTGCCGACCCCATCCCCTCTGTGCTTCCAGCATCAGCCAGCAGCCGCTGGTAGCCGTTCCCGTCATGCCGCACCTTCACCCCGACGTCGGTGGTATTAGTCTTCCAGGCCAGCCTCCCTGTCCCCTGTGGCATAACAATAGTAGCCGGAACTGCCGTCCCCTTCCGTCCACTGCCTGCCTCACCGGCGCTGCCCTGGGCACCGTCCTTCGATAGCCATCATTGCAAGAAGCCAGTGCCATTGTTGATGGGTTGTTGTGTTCAGGTGGTTCTTGATCGATTGATTCTTGGCCATCGGATCTCATCATCATTATCTATCTTGATTTTGATCATCACCTTCATCTTTGTTGTGGGCCGTCCGTTTGATTGTGATCTTGATTTTGATCTTGATCTTGATTGATTGATTCCTAACCGTCCGTTGATTTGATCTTGATCATCACCATCAGGGTGATCTTGTCCGTCCGTTGGATCTTGATCATCATGCTTGATTGGATGTGGGCCTTCGATCTCCTCTTGATCATCCGATTAGATCCTAGCCGTCCGATCTCTTCTTGATCGTCACGATCATGATGATCATCAACTTCCTTTGATCGCAGTCGTTCGATCGACCAATCTTGATCTTCATCATTATCTTCATCAGGGAGATTTGACCGCCCGATCTGATCCAATCATCTTGATCTTGATCTTCGATCTTAGCCGTTCGATTGTGTTCGTGATCTCGATCGTCTTCATCTTGTTTATGAACGTGTGTTCGTGGTTGGTTCGTGATCCGTTCGTTGTGTTGTGTTCGTGCCCAGGATCCGTTACTATTTTTCTTGATCTTTGCTCCGTTCCTGTCGTCGTCTATCAGGCAAGTAACTTGTACTCAAATTTCTTTATATGATACAAGTCATAAATTCCGCTTGTAGTGTAGTTGGGTTCTAGAGACAACTCGTGTATGATGTATAATTGATGAGTTTGTCTCTATAGTGACATTTGACCATAGTTTACTCACGACACAAAAATTTGACATGAAACAACTTAGGTTTTGCCCGTTCTTGATTTGATCATGTATGTGGGATTTTGTGAGAATTTGGGTATTTTTTTAGATCCATGTAGACTTGTTCTAGATATATTAATTACCTTATTTCATGAGGCTTAGACACTTGGTAGACTCGATTTCATGTTTGGTTGTGTTTGAATTAAGTTTTGTTGGATGTTGATTTTGGTTTTTGAAGAAATTCTGTATTTTGCCAATAATCTGTCTTGATTAGTAATTTAGACCATATTAAGGTCAGAATCTTAATTTCAGTATAAAATATGAGTTTTAGAGGAATTCATCTTCTTTCCAACCCCTCTAAACTTGCTCAATTTTGTTTTCATATGTGTGAGATATGACTGTTTTACTACAAAGGTGTAGATCATTTCCAGATTTTGTTTCTTGATGATTTTGATGACTAAATTATTTTGATACTTGTGCTAAACATATTATTTTGATCTGAAATTTTGGTCAGTGTTTATATGTCTAATTAGGGATTACCCAGAATTTTGGTGGATTTTATTGAGAAGTTTTATATGCCGTTTCATGCTTGTTTATGATAGCAATACTTGCTGTATTTTGCTCGCTGTTCTGTAAAGAATCGTATTTTCACCTTATTTCCTTCTACTGTATGGAAAATATTTATGAAATATGAAAGTTATATTATTTTGTCTATTTTCATCTTCCTTTGGCGGATTTGGATTTCGTTTCACGGTTTGCGAGATATTTTAGTTTTGAAACAGCATTGTTGGGAATTCCAGATTTGCCAAACTATCGTTTCTTGAGGTTTTCCGATTTTTGTTGACTGAACTAATTTTACTGGAATATTAAGAAACTTTATATTATGATACTAGACATATAGGGAATTACCCCAGATTTTTTGTGGATTTATTTATTGAGTTTTCATGCTGTTTTCCTACTCTGAATTCAATTTCCTGATTTCTGGCTGAACATATTTTCTGGATTCAAATCAGTTTTGAGCTATGTTTTTTTGAATTACTATATGGCTTATTTATATTCTCTGGATTCGGTTGAGAGTCTATTTTCTATACGTTTCAACAGATTCAGGTTTGCATATTTGTAATGACAGGAATTTCAGTTTTACTACAGTATGGTCTTGCTGTCCTAAACTTGAGATTTGGTTATTTTATCCTTCCATGAGATATCTTGCTCCCGTACATGTTATCTTGCAACTTGAACTTGTTACATGATCATGCCATGATATTCTTGATATGTTTTACACACCTACATGCTTGTTTGACATTAATAATAAATAACCAAGCCGGGGTTTAAGGGAAAGATCTAATAGTGGATAATTCAGAAACGTGTACTCGGAAGGGGACCCGTGTTTCCCATATTTGGAATTTCGTATATGATTTGGATTACTTGGAACTTGGTATATGATTTGGATTATTTGGAATTTGGTATATGATTTGGATTACTTGTCCCTAAGTACACTGTCTTCTATGGTCCACTATAAAATCTAAATCGAAACTGTTTGTTGTAGCAACCATGTAGTAAAAGCTGGGATGCATGAAGTGCTACTTAGATAGTAATCATTACAAGACTTGATACATGATACTTGAACATGATACTTGAACATGATACATGCTTACTTGATACTTGATTACATGATATATGAGACTTGATGCTTGAACATGATACTTGACACTTGTACTTGGCTACCTGACACTTGTTACGTGTTACTTGATTTCGGGATACATAACACTTGATACATGACACTTGTTACATGATACTTGTTCACTTGACACTTGATACATGCCTCTTATACTTGTTCATTTGCCATGCTAGTTGCTATATATGGATATCATGCTTATATCATGTTGTTAGTTAGTTTTCCCTATGTAGTTGTATCCTGCATTACAAGCGGCCCGTAACTTGCAATTGACAGGTACTTATTTTCTCTTTTCCTCTTTCCCTGCAATTATTAAATTGCAGATTTTGGAGAACAGGTTCCAGACGGTATTGTTGACATGAAGTATTAGTGCTGGATCTTATTATTATTATTTTTTTAGTTGCTTGGATTTATTCTTGTATTTGGGCAATGTGATCCAGGATATTTGACTTATTCAGATCATGACTATTTGAGATTTATATATTTGGTTTCAAGCATTTTTGTTGGTATTTTGATTCATATGTGCATGTTGGTTGATTCTTTTGCTTCCAACTTTAATTATTCTTGTGAAATGTTGTAAGATTCTTGAACAGCTTATGGATGATGAAAATCATTCACTGGGCTTTTGTCGCATATCCGTATTTTGTTTTCTCTTTTGGGAAGCAAGGCGTGACACTGGACCACGAACTGGGGCAACCTGCTGAACGGGATCCCTGGCTAGAAGAGCCAACTGCTGCTGCAGCTGAGGACAATCTCGCACTAAATGGTCAGTGGCGCCACACGTGAAGCATCAGCGATTGGCGTGCCTACATTCCCTGCAATCATTGTAATATCCCGGAGCTGGGAGATGCTTGCAGAGATGCATTAGCAGGCCTAGCAGAGGAGCAGGAATACTTTATTTCCAGATTGGCACAACTACAGCATGAATGGGAGCAAATCCAGGAGACCACCGAGGTCATAGTATGCCATCTCTGTGAGAGAAGTAGGCACAAGAAATCATTCTGTCCACGACGACAAGGGAAAAGATCTGCACTAGCATCAGGATTCGAGAACCGTGGTCAGAAGCAGAAGACTCAGAAAACGGAAGGCAAACTTAGAGGCGCCAAGCCAGGAAGTTGTTTCCCATGTGGTGAGCAAGGTCATTTCATGAGTCAGTGCCTGAGGAAGGACCCTCAGATAGATACCCGTGTCTATTACAAATGTGGAAAGATTGGTCATATTAGGCCAAACTGTCTCCAGTTTCACAAGGAAGATGGCAGATTAGCCCCGAAGATGAACAATAAAGGAAAGGAGCATGTTCACCAAGAGTAAGAGTTCACACTTACTAAAAGCAAGCTGAAGAGGGCAGAAGGGCTAGTACCAATATATGCATATGGAACAGCAACTAAGTCTAAAAGTTAAGTTTTTGAAATTTTTTTTTTTGGACTAAGAAGAGATATATGATGTAACACTTTTTGTAACCAGTTGGATTTATATATATATGGAATTCATGCAATTGTTTCGTTCAATTGTGGTTCATCACATTCTTTTATCTGAATTATTTTTCAAGAGTTGAGATGTGTGCGGGAGGCAACTTTAGATTTGGTTTTGTTGATTACACCATCTGGAGCAATCCTCATTACAGATTTATGCTATAAGGGCTGTAAACTCCAAATCGGAGGAAAGACCCTAAGTATAAAATTTGTTAAAGTTTGACCTAGCAGGAGCGTAAGAAGGGCACGCTGAGCATTTGACTGCAGTTCAGAGCCGCTACAAGAGCATCAATTTTGTGCAAATTGTCAAAGTGAATGCTGGAAGTCTGAAGTGGCGTTCGTAGGCCATGTTCTATTCTAAGGAAGGAGTGGCTACGGACCGCAAAAGACCGAGGTAATGAATCATTAGCCTCAGCCAAAGACCATGAAGGAGGTAAGAAGCAAGATGATGAGATTCGACAAGCCAGTATTGAAGTGATTACTCAAGATTGAAGCTCAGTTTTGGCACGATTGAAGCTGCAATCGAGTCTAAGTAAGCAAGTCGGAAGGCTTAGGAAGAAGATGCAGGGATTGAAGCACCAAAGCGGCAAGTTGATGAAGGAAAATCTCAGAATGTCGGTATGGACTTCGTCACAGGATTACCCAGAAGTTCGAAAATGTATGACTCAATTTGGGTTATTGGGGACTCGGTTGACAAAATTCTGCACATTTTTTCGATGAAGATGACTTAGACGCTAGGAAAATTAGCGGAAGTCCACATTGAAGGCGTAAGGAAGCAACATGGAGTGCCAGCGTCGGTAGTTCTGACCAAAATTCGAGAGTTACATCTCGACTTTGGCAGATTCTTCAGGCAACTTTGAGATCAAGGTCGGGTTCTTTGGAGAATCAATTCGTGGAGGAGTCACTTGGGAGCCGGAAAGTCATATAAGCTTTCTTTCCCCGAGTTATTTAGAGTATGGATGTTTTTCTGTTTTCCTGACTTAACGTAGTTCTGAGGACAGAACTATTCTAAGGAGGAAGTATTGTAATATCCCGGACGAATATTATATTTATATAAGTATTATTTTTTAATGTTAAAATATTTTTATAGAAATTACTTGTTTTTTCTAATAAAAAGTTATATGGATATATATACTAGTAAGTATATACATGTATTGTATCAGTTTTGTGCACTTGTACAAAATCTTGAAAGATGCATTTTTTGAGAAAATGTCTGGAAAATCCTGAGCAGATATTCAAAATTATTATTTTATATTATTTTATTTTTATTTCCAGAATTGAAATATTTTTGGTGGATATTACACTGTTTTGTTAATAAACATTATCTATACATATATACTAGTCTGTATGTATCTATTTTGTATCAAATTGATACTGGAATCTTCCGAGCAGGTAATAAAATTATTTTTATTATTATTTCTAAATCAAAATATTTTTGTTAGATATTATTCATTTTAACGAATGAAATATTTGTATACTCAGATATATGTATGTGTTTGAATTGTATCGATTTCGTACGTTCGTGCGAAATTGTGTAGCATGTGATTTTGGAAAAATATATTTTATTTTTGATCCATCATGATGAGATGAAGGGTTAGGATGGATAAGGGCTTGATTGCAATATATATTTGTAAATAAAACACCCAATTGTCTAACCATGAGAACTTGGACATGTGGTTTCTTCGCAACCACAAACCCTTCCCCCTTTCTCCTATAAAAACACCCCCAACCCCTCCCCATTTCCCCTTGGCCGGCCTCAACACAAAGGGGCAAGAAAGAAACCCTCTTTTCATTTGTTGTTCCCCATCTCCTTTTCATCTCACTCTCTCTTCAATTTCTTTCTCTTTTACTTGTCTTTAATTAGAGAAAAATTGAGAATAAAGATAGAAAATAAAGAGAGAATCAAAAGAAAGAGAGGGCTTTCATGGGTTAAGTGTTCTTGAGGTGTTCTTGAGGAGCAAGAACAAGGAGCAAGGAGGAGAAGTCGAGCTAGTTCTTCCTACACGATTGGCCGGGGTTTCTCATTCTCATGCTCGTTTTTAGTATTATTAGGGTTATTATTGTTGTATGTTGTTGTACTGAGTTAATTTAATGTGCATATGGACTAGAATAAAGAGAATGCAAAGATTCAAGTGGTAGAACACAAAATAGAACTATAAAGATTCAATATTTGTTGTTTCAGGGTTAGAATTGTTTAACTATGTTAAAAGTAGAATTTTAACCCCAAATTTATTTTAAAGGTTCTTAGGGGTGTTATTACCACGTTCAAATTTTAGTGGATTTCTCAGAGTTGTTTTGATGGGTGAAACTACCATTTCCCCCAAAACAGTGAGTGTTGGACAAAAACAGCAACTTGCTGTTATGGGGTGAACAGCGGCTTATGTTCAAGGGGCTGAAATTTGATGTTCCTTATGGAATTTGGAGAAGTGATCAACTAGGAAGTTTTATTAGACGTTCTTACTTTTCCAAAATGCCCTATTTGGTTAAATTCCAATAAGTGGTGCAAAAGTTATGGCCGTTACAAAACAGAGCAGTCAGCTTGGCTGAAAACTTACTGTTTTGTTTGTTCAATATTTTTGTACCTCTTACTGACTGAATTTGGTGAAGTGTTAAACTCGAGAGTTGTAGTATACGTTCTCACCTTTCCAAAATGCCCTATTTGGTCAGATTCTGGTAAGTGGTGCAAAAGTTATCTCTTTTACAAAACACAGCAGCCAGATTTGACTAGAAGCTTGCTGTCTTGTTTCTTTAAAGTTTTTGTGTGTCTTACCTGCTGAATCTGTGAATGTGACCAACTAGAGAGTTGTAGTAAAGACTCTCACCTTTCCAAAATATTCTAATTGGTTAGATTCCGATAAGCGGAGTAGAAGTTATGCCTTTTTCAAAACACAGCAGCTAGCTTTGGCTGAAGTGCTAGTTGTCTTAATGGTTTGTTGTTTTTGAGCCTCTTACTTACTGAATTTGGGAAAGTATTCAACTAGAAAGTTGTAGTAGAGACTGTCACCTTTCCAAATTGCCCTATTTGGTGAGATTCTGATAAGTGGCATATAAGTTATGGCCTTTACAATTTACAGCAGCCAGCCTTTAGGCTGAAAAGCTCGTTGTTTGGGTTTTTCGATGTTTTTGGATCTTTTATTTGCTGAATTTAGGAAAGCATTCAACTAGAGAGTTGTATTTGAGACTCTCACCTTTTCAAAATGTCCTATTTGGTTAGATTCTGATAAGCGGAGTAGAAGTTATGCCTTTTACAAGGCACAGCAGCCAGCTTTGGCTGAAGTGCTCGCTGTTTCACTTGTTCTATGTTTTTTAGCCTCTTACTTGCGGAGTCTGAGAAAGTGACCAACTAAAAAGTTGTAGAAGGTATTCTCACCTTTCTAAAATATCCTATTTGGTTAGATTCTGATAAGCGGAGTAGAAGTTATGTGCTTTGAAAGTTTCAGCTTTGCTGTAGTTTTGGTTGTCTTGTTAGTTTTTGCGTGTGTTCAAGGGACGGTAGATTGAGTTCCATAAGAAATCTGAAAAAGTTATCAACTAGAGAGTTGTAGTATATATTCCCACCTTTTTAAATTGTATGATTTGATTAGATTCCGACAAGTAGAATAAAAGTTACAAGCTGTAGAATTTTCAGCTTTTTGTTGAAAATCTGCAGTTTGGTTGACTGTTTGCGTATGTTCGATGGGTAGGAATTTGGAGTTCCTTACGAAATCTGAGAAAGTGGTCAGCTAGGAAGTTGTAGTAGATGTTTCCACCTTTTCAAATTTTCTAGTTTTGTTAGATTCTAACAAGTACAGCAAAAGTTATAAGTTGTAGAAGTTTCAGCTTTTTGTTGAAATTCTGTAGTTTGGTTAGCTGTTTACATGTGTTCGACGGGTAGGAATTTGGAATTCATTACAAGATCTGAAAAAGTGTTCAACTAGAGAATTGTGGTAGATGTCCTTACCTTTCTAAAAAGTCTAATTTTGTCAAATTCCAATAAGCGTAGCACTGGTTGCTTCAAGGTTGTCGGAAGGTTTTAAGTCGCTTTCGGGTTTTTTCTTTGGTAGTATGTCTATTTTAGACTGTTGGAAGATTCTTCTATTTCTTCTAATTATAAAAGATCGAGTTTTGCTAGTAAGCACGTTTTGTTGCTTCTAGGTTGTTAGAATACCTGTATGGTTGTTTCTATATGTTATTTTGCTCATACGCAGCTCGCCTGGCTCGTATGTAGTTGTTGGTCTCATACGTAGCTTAATTGGCTCGTATGTATGTTGTTGTCTCATACGCAGCTCGCCTGGCTCGTATGTGGTTGTTGGTTTCATACGTAGCTTGTTAGCTCGTATGTGTTTTGTTTACTCGTATGTAGCTTATTAGCTAGAATGCAGTTTTTTTGTGCTTGTCTAGGGTAATATTATTGCCCTAAGGGCCATCGACCATCAAGACGTGTATTTATTTTACTCCTAAGGAACTGTGGATGAGTCACTCCTCGTGTACCGTCGGATCTTAACCGGTGTAGGTTGATCGCGGACCGGAGCATAGATGAAGTCCAAGTTCAGGGTAGTAGCATGCGAATATGTTCGTATTGCCGGTGTCTTGGATCGATAGGCCAGGAACCGGATCCTTAGGGATTCTAATAAGTCTAGGTTGAGCACCTAGTAATGTTATCTTGCGAAGTCTAACTTAAGACCTAGCATGTTGTGTTGTCATCCCTCAGTTTGTTTAGGGTTAGTGACATCGTTAGGATAGTAACTTATGGCTATTACTACTTAACCTTTATTTATTATCATTTTCGCCGAAGGGAAGGAGTTGGTGTTAAGGGTGATACCTTATGATCCGACCTGTCCTATAGGCCGGCACTAGGTTGTGTTATTGGGTTGTACCCGTCTTGTGAAAGAGATACGGTCTGTGCCTTCTCACGGGTTGGGAGCACAGGACCCGTATCTCGCCTGTTAATTTCTAAAGTGCCATGATAAGGGCAGGCAGAGCTAGGGGATGGACCCTCGGAACTCCGTCATGTTCTATGCCGGGGAAGCGAACAGGCCATAGACTAAGGTCTATAAGTTAGGGGGCCGTAGGGGATGCTTCGAGAAAACCTGTGCTGCAGTAACTCCGAGGGTTCGTCTGGTTTTTTAGTGAGGTCCGGTACGCCGGGTAGTAGTGGAAAATAGAGACACCATGATCTAACTGCGAATGGAAGGATTAGACCATTTCAGGCAACCTCATCAGTCACGTTGTATCTTCAGAAACAAGTCAAGTACAAGACTAGAATTCATGGCACGGGTTCAAATCCCTATATATGAAGAAACGGCTTGAGATGGGGTGTAACACCCCGAATTCCAAAACATACTGAATTCGAAGTTCCACGGGATCTTTATACTTCTCTTCTTACAATTTTACAAGGAAATTTAAAACTTTCATTGCATCAGAGTTACAACTTGAACTACATTTAAACACC
Organism: Hemerocallis citrina; assembly: GCA_017893485.1. Classification (NCBI taxonomy): domain Eukaryota; kingdom Viridiplantae; phylum Streptophyta; class Magnoliopsida; order Asparagales; family Asphodelaceae; genus Hemerocallis; species Hemerocallis citrina. The sequence goes on from CM030360.1 coordinate 36,321,812, forward strand.
GGAAGTCATTTACAATAATTACATGAATAAAAAGTACAACACTTGAAACATTCTTTAAGCAGCTTGAATACTTAATCTTGTAAATCTCTTTATCCTGCATAGAAATTGTGGGCTCGTCAGTTCATTCAACTGACGAAAGGATATAAAACATCAATTTTCTTTTCCTTAGAAAGCACACAATTGTCACAAGCAAAACTACGGGGACTATCCTATAGATGTCGTATTGTGTTGTGCACTTAGTCCTTAATGCAGTTGTTATGTTACATGACACTAATACGCATTTGTTCAGATTCCATGCATCCCATACTACATAGGTCCGAGGGAAAGCCCTTAATCATACTTCATCTTATAAGGTTCAATCCCTCGCCATAACTTAAACTACTACGGTAACTACGGTAAGTATCCTAGATGTTCTATGATCTACGAGCCCATGTTCAGGCAGTCTGGAGGGGAATCCCACGCACTGACATGACGCATCAAGCAGGCAGACTATGGACAATTCAACCTCCGCCATGGAACGATGGCACCACCCGTAGTCACCAAACACCCCACAAGCATCGCCACCAGAACGATAATTTCGGAGTAGTGCTCACGCCATGTCATGACATATCAAGCAGGCAGTCTGTGAATCACTCTCACACCGCCAATCCGATGGCCCTCATACTCGTATTTTTCTCTCATTTTCATCACATCACCACTATGTATCTACATCCTTAGTTTATTTGAATCATGAATAAAATCAACCCCTAGAGTTAGCTCTTTCCTCTATACCGGTCTTAATCAACAACATGACCAACTTGGTCTTTCATCTCAATAGTTCATCTCAAAAATAATTTATTCACTTGCCGGTAATAGGACTTAGCTACCCTCTAGTTCAAAATCTCATTTCATGTTCATAAATTTGTGTTTTCATACTCATCAATATTTTCATAATTCATCATGATTTTCTTCATTTCAATTCTTGTATTACTTTATCCAAAGACACTTTAAACTAACAATTTATAATAAGTTCTTTCTTGCAAAATAGTCTCAATTTCTCCTTCACACTAGGCCAAGGGTTATAGAAAATTATCTCATGAAATCTAGAATCAACTAAATCGTCAGGACAGTCGACTGTTAAAGCATAGTCGGTCGACTGCTCTACGAGGATTAAAACTCAAAAATTAAAAATAGTCAAGACAGTTGACTGTTAAGACATAGTCGGTCGACTATTCTGCGATGATTTAAAACTCAAAAATAAACAGTCAGGATAGTCGACTGTTAAGACATAGTCGGTATACTGTTCAGCAACTAAAATCCAAAATTTGGAGTTTATACAGTAACTCAAGATTTTCAAAAATCATATAACTCTCATTTTTCATATAACGTACCTCTCTTTTTTTTCTACAATTGTACATGAAAAATCACATAATATTCTATTAAAAATTTCATGTTCATTTCTCTCAACAATTAACATACAACTTTAGGATTATTTAGCATCAATCACACTACTCATGAATAAGCATAATTTACTAACCAATCTTATTTTAATAATGTAGAGATTCTCACAATTAGCATTTTTCACATACACACATTTCTCAAAATTGCACTTTTTCCATAAACACAAATATTTCGACATGGAGAAACTTTTATTCTAATTTAGCATGCTAGATCAATATCCAAATATCACAACAACAAACATATCATTCAATCAAGTTCACTTATTCATTTCATGAAATTTCACATATGTTCCATTTTCACCTTAATTATGATATTATCAAAGAGCAATATTTTCACCTATATATTCTAGCATGATTAACACACATCCTAGCATGATACTACTTAGAAGTTAGAGAAAATTGCCCACCTTATTGGAGAGAAAACGAAATGAACTCCTAAAACTCCTAGATTGATCAAAAGATGCCTTCTCCTCCTAGTTTAAGCCACCACAAGTCGTCTCCTCCTCGTCTTGAAGCACACCCGACCTCCTTGCTCCTTGAAGAAATTCGGCCACCAAATGGGAATGAAGAACACACTAACCCAACTCTCAATCTTTCGAACTTACTAAACTCCCAATGTTTTACTCTCTAATTGTATTTCTTTATCTTTCTCTTTTGATATAGATTAGGTGTGAATATACTAATGTAGGGGGGGTATTTATACATAGTTTTGAGTGGATTGAATGGCTAAGATTAGATCAAATAGTTAGGGATTAGGGGCTAGGATTAGTTTGGAAGTTGCCATAACCACCCATGAATGAGATAACCACCTCACCACTACTCCAATTTCCCTTCTCCACTTATTCATAATCCGGCCTCCACTCAAAGGATGTGTTTTGCACACTCTTGTTCATGCACGTGCTACCCTAGTGTCCCCCACTTACAAGTTGGACATACTAGTTTAATTAATTGTCTATTATTTGAGTCTACACTACAAGTTAGACTAAAACAAAGAATAATTAAATTACATGGGCCCACTAATGTGTCAAGAGACTATGGGCTCTACTAATTTAATTAATTAATTAACTAATGTGGGCTACAAAGAGACAAATTAAGCTTAGGATTAAATTAGGCTTTCTAAAAGAATAAATGAGGTTTACTAGTTTATGAAACACATTTTGTTTTTTGAGAAATGCATGCATAAAAATAATTTTTACATGCACAACACGTAAAAATCAAACAACTCCAAATATAAATAAGATTTGAAAATCCAGGGTGCTACATGGGGCGTATGTAGTATGGGATGCATACTATTCCGGAGACTTGCTTGCATTAGAATAAGAGCATCCTCGCATTAGTTAATCTTGCATTAGAGTCTAAGTCATAGCATACACTGACACATCAATTATATATACATGTTTCTCTTTTCATCAATATGTTTGCTTAAAGTTGAGACTCGCTGCTAGTCATCAGCCTTAAAGCATCAGTATATGTAATGACGTTCCCATTTCAAAAGGTACTGGATTTCAAAATTATAGGTACCGGATTATAGAAGTACAGGTACAGGATTTAGGAGGACTCAAGGCAATAGAAGCAAGAGTCGATTTTATTTTTTGTTGTAATATATGTTGATTACTATTGTTTCATTTGTAACAATTATTGTAATTTATTTATTTGTTGGGAAGCATCCAAGTGAAGTACCAAGTGTTGTTATTTATTCATTGTACTCTGATGTAAATTGTTGAAGGTTGTAACACTTGGGATTGTAAAGGAATTTTTGTAACACTTTTATAATGTATTGCAATTTTGTAACATTCGGACTTATAATACATTTGTGTTGAATAAAACGTTTTAAATTTTCCTGTTTTTCTGTGTATCGTGGCTAATTGAAGGAAAGATTCTGGCTTATGTTACGGTTTCTTAGTGTATGAAAATCGGGGCGTTACAATCATGCCTAGCCAACTGACAAAAGTCACAGAAACCAACCCTATGGGAACCAGCAGAAGAGTAAGGAGCTGCCCTGACCGGATGGGCTGGGATATGCCTCCGAACTGGCCCACCAGAAGGCCTAACAATAGCAGAGTGCGGAACAATCCGCTGGGGAGGAGTCAATCTACCATGAGCCTGCTCCTGAACTCAAGCTGCCTCGAGAGCCTCAGCATAAGTACGCAAGCAGAGGGAGATAAGCTGCACCTTATTATCTCGAGCAAGTCCCAATATGAATCTACGATCCCTGTCCTCTTCGTTTGCCACGAGAGCGGCAGCGAAGCAGCTAAGTCTTGTAAATTTAGCTGCATACTCATCCACAGACCTGGAGCCCTGTTTCAAGAAAGTCTCATGTTACCACATTGCATGGACAATATGTAACAAAATTCCAATAATAGAAATCAAGACCAACCTGTTTCAGGGCCAAGAATTGTTGCTCCATCTCAACTCTAGTGCTGCTAGGGAAGAACTTCTCTAAGAAGCCCCTAGTGAAAGTGGCCCAAGTGATTGGTCGTTCGAGCCTTTTGGACTCAGACCTCCACCAAATATGAGCCAAATCTACCAGCTAGATGGCTACCACATCCACTCTATCAGCATCTGCCACTCTAGCTGCCAAAAGCAGTTGCTCAGTCCGGATCAACCACTGTTCAGCCTCTAAAGGCATCTCAGTGCCTGAAAACCTGTCGGGATGCAGCCTCATAAAGTTCCTGACTGTACCCGGACGGGGAGGAAGAGCTGCCTGCATAGGCACAGCGAGCGGCGAAACCCGAGCAGCTTCCAAAGCAGCTATTACCAAGTCACGGTGGTTCTGCTGCATATTGATCAGCCGTTCCAACACAGTGGTAACGGCCTCAGTCCCAAGCTGATCTTCCTGGGGACGAGAAGTAGAACCTCTACTAGCCATAGTCTGCACAAAATCAAAAACAATTAGCATCCAGATCAAGTTGATAATAATTCATTTATACATGTATGGTTGGTGAAATGTTGAACCGATCCCAGTTCGAGCCAAGCTTGTCTAATATATTAGGCAACTAATACATTAGCCAAACCTGGGCTCTGATACCACTAAACACCTTGTCACGCCCCGCTTTCAAAAAGAGAATACGGAATATGGCTACGTGACTAAGCCCAGCGAATGATTTTCATCATCCATAAGCTGTTCAGAATCTTTACAACATCTCACAGAAATAATCAGAGTCGGAAGCAAGAGAACTCAACTACATATGCATAATTGAAATCAAATATACGAACAGAAATTTACTTGAAACCAAAATATAATAATCTCAAATAAATCAGTTTTGAACAAGTCAATATTCTGGGTCACTTTGCTCAGATACAAATAAATCCAAGTAATCAAGTACATTTATTCAAATCAAGCAACAGGAAAATAATAATTAAAGCAGGAACTCCCGCAACTAATATCTCATATCGTCAACTCCATCTGGCAACTGATCACCCTGGTCTGTAATTAATAAAATGTAGGAGAAAGGAAAAAGAAAGAAAACAAGCTCCCGTCAATGCAAGTTACGGACCGCTTGTTGCAGGATACAAGTATAGGAAAAAGGTAAACATATATAAAATAACAGCAGAAACTGGCATAGCATGGTATAAGTATGTCAACAGAATAGAATATCTAATATGATTCAGGCAAACAGAATCAAGTAACAGGATATACTAACAGGTACAGGTAACATGTATCAAGTGTCAAGTGTTATGCAAGCAAGTGAACAGGTAAACAGGTATACAGGTATACAGGTATACAGGTATACAAGTATCAAGTAATCAAGTAACAGGAAATCAGGAATAGGTACATGTAATTAGGTAATCAGGTTATGTCATGTCAAGTCTTGTATTATTACTATCTAGGTAGCACTTCATGCATCCCAGGTTTTACTACATGGTTGCTACATTCAAACAAGTTACGTTTAGATTTCGTAGTGGAGTCCATAGGGCCGTGTACTCAGGGATCAGGATAACAGGAAATAGGTCCAGGTAGAACCTAGTGGTCCCCTTCCGAGTACACCTTCCTATAGGAAAGTGTGCAGTCAAGTAATCAGGTAAGCAGGTACAGGTAGAACCTAGTGGTTCCTTTCTGAGTACACCTTCCTATAGGGAAGCATGCAGTCAGATAACAGGATCGTGAATCATGTAGTCATGAACACATAACAGGTAGGACACGGGTCCTCTTCTCAGTACATACTTCTATATCTTCCACTACTAGATCTTTCCCTTAACCCCAGCTTGGTTATTTATTATTATTATCAAACAGGCATGTATGTGTCACAAAACAAAGCAAGAATAACATGGTATAAATAGGTAACAGGTTCAGGGTGAAAGATAAACATGTACAGATGAATGACAACTCATAACAGGATAGAACAACAAAAATTCTAGTTCAAGACAGCAAGACAATACTGCACTAAATCTGAAATTCCCGTTGATACAAAAATGCAAATCTGGTTCCGTCAAAGAATATGGAAAATAGACTCCCGGCTAAATCCAGCAAATATATATAAGCCATATGGTATTTCACAACAACAAGTGTCAAAACTGATTTGTATTCAGAAAACGTGTTCAGCCAGAAATCAGAATATTGTATTCAAAGTCAGAAAAAACAGCATGAAAACTCATTAATTAAATCCACGAAAAATCTGGGGTATGTACAGCATCAGAATATAAAGTTTCATAATTTTTCAATATATATAGTTTAGTCAACAAAAATCAGAAAACATCAAGATGTAGTAGTTTTGTAAATCTGGAATTATAAACACTGCAGTACTAAAACAACAATATCTCACAAACCATAAATCAAAATCCAAATCCGCCAAAAGGATGATAAAATAGATACAGTAGGCTAACTTTCATATTAACAAATATTTCACAAACAGCAAGTAGAATTAGGTCGAAAATCAGGTTCTTTACTGAACAGTATGAAAATTCTGCATGTATAGTAATTGTTTGGAAACATAGAACGGTTTGTAAAACTCATCAAATAAATCCACAAAAATTCAGGGTTAACCAATCAAGTCTAGCTGTGTTGTGCAAAATATTGGATCAAAATAATACACTTAACATCATGATAAAAATAGATTACTCTTCAGTGTTCATAGAAAAAAAAATCTGGAAATCTCTCTACACCTCTGTAGTAAAATAGACATAACTCACAACTCATAAAACGAAACTGAGATCTATCAGAAGGGTTGGAAAATAGACAGAATTCTCTATAGCTCATGTTCACAAATAAAATTCATATACTGTCCTTAATAGGGTCTAAAATACTGATCAAAAGCAAAGTAACAAAAAATACAGAATTGTTCCTTATGCATAAATCAACATAGATCATACGGAATTTGTCCAAATCATAACCAAACACAAAATATGGTGTACTAGATGTCCAAACAACATGGTATAGGGTATTTTGCAATTCCATGACAAGTATAGCACGAATAACACATCAAGCACACGATATCACAAATAGCATGCATATATATACATCCAAAAAATGGTCATCCCTAGTTGTTTCATGTCATGTATGTCGTGAGGCAACAATGGTCGAATTAACACAATAGAGACAATATATAACAGATGATTCACACACGAATTGTCTCTAGAACCCAACTACACTACAGGCGGTATTTACTACTTGTATTAAACAAAGAAACGAATACAAGTTACTTGCCTGGAATCCGACAAAGAAAACGACAAAGATTAAGAATAACGGGAACAGATTCTCGGAACACAAACACAACCACGAACCAACTCACGAACAACGAACGGACGAAACCCAATGAACACAACCACGAACCAAAACACACACCGCAACCAGAGAAATCGCGGGGAAATGAAGGCAAGGCGACGGTGCTGCCGATGCTCACTGCAGCCGGAGCATAACACAACGATGTGCTGTTGCTGCAGGGGTGGCGCCTGGCTGACAAAAGACGGGGACTACGTCGCGGGTGGTTGCAGCGCGACGGTAGGGAGAGAATGGAAGAGGGTGCACAGGGGGTGGACGGCTAGGGTAAAGATGTGCCGAGATGAAGGATGCAGGGAGAGGGAGAGATCGGGATGGTGAAGAGGAGGGGGAGGCAATGGGTTACGGAAGGAATCAGGTGCATGGGTTTTAGTATATATATAGGGGATGGAGTTAGGGTTAAGGGGATGAGAGTAAGACGGCTGCAGGTTAGGGGTCAACCGGGTTTTGTAGTTTCATGGGTTAACAGGTCTAATGAGTAACAAATAGGTAATGGGTTGAGTATGAGGGAATTGTGCTATAATGGATATGGGTAGTTGTAAACAGGAAAAAATTAATGGGTTCAAATAGAAATTAGAATAGGGTTATGAAGTAGGATAAATCCACAAGAAAAATAGGGTAACACAACAATGAGACGGGCAAAGAAAAAATGAACAAATAAAATAGGCACGAACAATAGAGTAAATAGGATCAAAAATAATAGTTCAATCCAACAGAGACGAGACAAATGAGATAATTGAATCAAGGAGATCAAATAAAAGGGACAAAATCAAGTAGATGAATATATTGAAAATAAAGATCCAATATACGGTTCAAAAGAGATACAAAGAGAATACAAATACCCAAAAAGAAAAATACATGTAGAAATACACAAAATGGGAAACAGGGGTTACACTAATGCACGTACTACTGCATCCCATACTACAGGTTCCATGCATACAATCAATTTCGTTTAGACTAAGGTGGTAGATTCTATAGGTCATATACTCGGCACGATAACAATAGCAATTTCTTGCACAATAACGATAAAAATAGTCGGCACAATAATCCTAAAACAATACACGATAAATTGGAATACTGTGGTCAGTAATCCAACAATAAATTGATAGCACCAGTCGACACAATATTTTGGAAAACAATGCTCACACTCCTTAGTACAGTCACTATATCATCAACTACCCTAGTCAAACCTTAACCCCGGTTTGATTAACAATCTTTATTCAATTAACATGCAATACTAATAGGAAATAATAGGGATAGAAATATCAATGGGAAACGATAATGCGATCAATAAGGAATACTAGAATGATGACAACACTACCCTAAGATCATACAATATACTCTATATAATCAAATACACCAAATTCAACATTATAGATTCAATTATATATTATTAACATAGAAACCCAATTCTGGATAGCAGTAGGTTGTTGTACCAAAATTAGAATTTCCGTTGCTACAAGATAGCAAATGTGGATCCATCAGAAGTTCTAGAAACTAGACTCTTGCTCGGTTCCAACTCATATTTAAAGTCCAAATTTTGACAACAGTAGCTAGGTGAATTTCACTGTTCATTACAGGTTACTGTTTCTGGCTGGTTATCAGTATTAACTAGTTTCAGTTGTAAAAGCAGTAAACATTCATCTTAAAAATCAGAAAAAATAATTTTCATTACCCTAAGCATGTCAGCTATCAATCTGGAAATTCTCATGGTAATATTTGATCATTGTTCACCTAATTCATCAGCTTAACATGTTATGTGCATGAAGCTGAAACTACAGCGCAGCTGCAGTAAAATTATCATAACTCATGCAATATAAGTTGGAATTCGAAAATTCTGGATGTTCTGGAAACTAGAAACATGGAGCTACATTTCATATTCAGAAAGTTATTGATTTTGGTGACATTATCTAGGTCGAAACAACATGGTAATGTTCAGGTTGGTAGTAAATTTTAGGGTTTCAACATATTCGTTTTGAATAAAATGATTAAAATGTTAAGAACGATGAGTTAGGAATTAATAATCATAAATCACAGCAAGTTACATCTATGTGAATAGGGTATTAAGATGTATAATGTCCATAATCTTACTAATCACAATCAATTAGCACACCATTTTCAATCATATGGACAATCAATACCAGTTTACAATCCACAATAGTTGTGTAACGTCATGATATGAAATACAATAATAATCCCTATCCCTATATTCAATAATTAACTACATGTATGCATGCAAGATCTATGTATATTGGAGGCAAAAGACGGCACGAAGTCAAGACTACTACTTGGATTCGCTCGTGTAAATCTGTAGTATCCCAACGATAGATGACAATGAACAATATACGATAATAAATATGGATCTACTTGCAGGGTTCAATAAACAGTCTCGAACATGACATAATACAATTCGAGAGTAAGATGACTTGCCTTTAGAACAACGTTATATCCGAATGTGCAAAGAATAACGGGATCGGAATCCCGGCGGCACGGCAACAAGCAAATGATCACGATGATCACGATCGGGCACGAATCTTGATGGGGATCAAGATTGGATGATGGATATGATGATCATGATGATCGGATGATCATGGCGATCGGACAGTCAAAATCACTTGATCAAACTTTTGATCAAAATAGCAACCCATCCATGGTGCACAGGGGTGACAGAACAGTGATGCGGTGCAGCGATGAGCGCCACGGTCGCGACTGGAGGTGCTGGTGGCTGACGCTCGGGAGGAGGCAGCGCGACGGCAATCTGCACAGGGCGGCAAGGTAGCAGAGATGGTAGAGGATAGCGTCGGAGAAGAGTAAGAGGAGGAGGTGCTCTGGCTGCTATTGCTGCGGTGCATCGAGAGAAGCATAGGGCCAGACCGGAGCTGGCTTGCTGCTGTTGCTGACGAGGAGAGGCGCCAAGGGAGGTGCTGTCGCGGGCTGCCGACGATGCTGACTGTTGCCACTGCTGTCCCGACGCTCGGGAGGAGGCAGCACAGGCAGAAGGGCAGGAAGCGACGGGGAGACAGGGAGACACTGGGCTGTCGTGGCTACTGCGCGTCTGCCTGCACCGGAGAGAAAGAGGGAGCAGGAAGTCGCTGGCGATGGGAGGGGAAGCACTGGGGGAGAGAGATGAGTGGGAGAGAAGAGGGGATGATGAATAGGAGGGATGGGTTTAGAGGAGATGAAATGGATGGCGGCTAGGGTGAAGATGATAATTAGGGTTTGGGAAAGATGACAAGTTGTATATATATATATGGTTGAGAATATAGGGTTAGGGTTATGCAGGGGGGTGTAAACGGGTAGGGTTGGGGTTATAATGGGTTAGGGGTTTAAATGGGTTATTGGGTAGTTGGCTTATACGGTATATCCAATAGGTGGGAAATAGGGTTAAAATCCATTAGGGAAATAAATAGAGTAACCAATAAAAATATAATTTATAATAAAATGTAATTTTCTTTACAATATAGAATTTATTTGAAATACTACAAATACAATTAACAATGTAAATAGATTTTTACTTTATCAATCAAGGGTAATAATAATAATAATTATAATAATAATAACAATAATCATAGTAACAATAATAAAAAAAAGGATAACAGTAATAATAATAATACTGATAACAATAATAACAACATAAATAGGGTTTGTATTACTATATGAAAATCATAGTGAATAGTTACAAATAAAATTATTGATTAAAAATAAACTTTAATAGGAGACCCGACAATACATTTTAAGAAAAAGAATTTGAAAGCAGGAAAATAATTTACAAAAATTTAAAATACCAAAAATACATAGAAAATATGGAATTGGGGAAACAGGGGTTACAGAACACCACAACAAACTTATCCAAAAAGGAAGAGAAAACTCGATTCATCAAGCTCATGAACACAGCTGGAGCATTAGTAACTCCGAAAGGCATCACCAAGAATTCATAGTGCCCATATCTTATACGAAAAGCAGTCTTCTGTATATCCTCGGCTTTCACCTTAACCTGATGGTAACCAGGACAAAGATCCAGCTTCGAAAATACAGAAGCACCTCCCAATTGATCAAATAGGTTGTCAATCCTTACCAACGGATTCCGGTTCTTCACTGTGACATTATTGAGCTTGCGCTAGTCAATACACAACCTGCGACTACCGTCCTTCTTGTTGACGAACAGAACCGGAGCTCCTCAAGGCAAAACACTGGGCCTGATAAAACCTTTATCCAGCAATTCCTAAATCTGCTCCTTCAACTCAGCCAACTCAATAGGAGCCATTCTGTACGAACTCTTAGAGATAGGAGTTGTACCCGTCTAAACATCAATATTGAACACCACTTCACGATCTGGTGGTAATCCTGGCAATTCCTCAGGAAAAACATCCAGAAAATCTCGCACAACGAACGGTGCAGCATCACCATTAGCACACACTTCTTCCATCACTCCAACATCTTGACTTGCCAACTTCTCCACACAAGCGAGCGGTGTTTCACCGGCACAAAATTCAAATTCCTGATGTCCTGGCATTCGAAACACCACCTTCTTCACACGGTAGTCAATTACAGCATGAGTGACTCCAAGCCAATCCATCCCCAAGATAACATCAAAACCAGAATTGTTAATGACAATCAGATCGGCAACAAAAACAACACCACCAATAACTAAAGGACTCTGCTCACATATCTGAGAGCACACGACAACACCTCCACCTATAGTAATATTCCATGCTGCTGGCATAGCACTGCTAGCCAAGTGATGCAGCTCGACGAAGTGGAAAGAAACAAACGAATGAGTTGCACCAGAGTCAAAAAGAACATGAGTGGAAAAGGAGTGAACAAGGATAATGCCTAGCAAGAAGTCAAAGATGAGAACACAACATGCTGAAGCAAAATGCAAGAAACATGTATGAATGGAAGGATAACATGATAAAGAAACAGAATAGAATAACAAGATAGCAAGGAAGAATGAAAATAAAATCCAAATAAACACAACTAAAGATATACCTGCAACAACGCCCAAAGCAATTTCAGCATCCTGTGTAGTCAGGTTGTAAGCCTGGCTACGACATGCAGGAAGATTACTCCTAGGAGTGGCTCTCCTCTGATCAAAGATCTGCCTCTGAGGTGGGAGTGGTGGTCCACCCTAACCAAGAGTAAGCACTCCCTGCAGAGCGGAACCTCCAACTGGTGCAAGAGATCTGGACCTTGTGCAATCACGAACCATGTGATCATTGCCTCCACACAGAAGGCACAGGCAATTTTCTATCCTGCAATATTGATGCAAATGTATGGCAATGCTCTAGCAAGAAGGGTCGGAATAGGCCTCCTAATAGGCCCTCTAGAAGGCCTGGTAACAACAGGGTGCGGAACAGACCACTGAATGGCACGCTTCCTCATACTAGTCTGTTCCTGAATTCTAGCAGCATCTAGGATATCAGCATAAAAACGAAGTCGCAAAGCAGCAAGACGATCCTGAATCTCGATATCCAAGACCAATAAGAAACGAAGGCCTCTATCTTTGTCATTCGCCACCATAGAAGTAGCAAAACGACTTAGTCGGGTGAATTTCGCAGCGTACTCATCCACGGTCTGACTCCCTTGATTCCAGACAGTGTTTACTTTAACGTCGTTACTTTATGAAATAACAATGAAAAAGTATGATTAAACACTATATGACAAACCTAAGTTAATGAGACAAACTGTCACGCCCCGCTTCCCAAAAATACAGAATACAAGTACATGACATTGGCCCAGCGAATGACTAACGTCACACATAAGCTGTTTATCCGATCAACTCAACAATATAATCAATACAGAACAATTGCTCAGGCAATAATAATAATCTCATGAACAATAATACTTGGAATAAACAATATGAAATATCCAAATACAATAAACCAACGTCTGGAAACAATAACAAAATCTGGGTCATAAGCCCAGTACAATAATAATCCAATCGCGAATAGATAATAAGTCTCAATACATTAAGTTTGATAAAACAATAAGCAATTAAAAGCATTAAAACTTCAGAAAATTTGTTCTCCAATCCCAGTAGGCAATTCTCCTTCATTACCTATAAACACTCCATCTAAAAAGAGAAAATTTGTCCTTAGAGCAAGTCATGGACAACAAGTAGAGAAAGCAAGGAACAATGGAATATCGGTATAACAATGAAGTCAATGGATCAATAGGAATCAATATCATGGGAAAATAGTAATAATCAATATCATTAATAAACGATGCAATAGTTATAAACAATTATTCAATAATCAATAACAATATTCATTAATCAATATCAATAACACTTAGCCAATAATCAATATAGGTACAATGATGAACAATATGCGATGTCGATGTGGTGTCAAATCTTAAGTCTATTAATCATTTTAATCCTAACTAATGTTGCACTTCATGCATCCTATTTATTTACCACATGGTTGCTACATACAAACAAGTTACGTTTAGACTTAGTGGTGGATTTTATAGTTCATGTACTCAAGAACGATGTAAACGATTCTCTTTAGTATTCAGTTATTCAGTCATTCAGTCATTCAGTTATTCAGTATCAATATCAATGAAACAATATGCAGTTATCCGGTTATTCAGTCATTCAGTGATTGTAGGGAAACCACGAGCTCTCTTCCGAGTACAGTCTCTATATTTTCCACTACTTAAGTCAACCCTTAAACCCCGTTTTGTTAAATTACTTTATCAATGCAACAATACAATACGCAATCTAAAGATATTAGGTGAACAATAGTAACAATAATAGGACGATAACTTGGATTGGACAATTACAATGGTGACAATAGGATACTAGGATCATGCAATGCAATATACACACTTTAATTCATGCAATACTACGATATAGAAACAATTAATTAATTAAAAACTAGAAGATCAAATTCTGGAAAGCAAGAGTAGTCTGTACAAAAATGTAATTTCCCACTGTTTCCGAAATCAAAAACTAAAACCGTTAGAAATTCTGAAAACTAGAGTTACACACGGTTCCAACACATATTTAAAGTTCAAAATCCGACAACATTAGCTAGGTCAAACACATCATTCTTTACAGATTTCATGTTCAGATAGAAAATCAACATCAAGTTATTATAATTTTAGAAACAGGAAAAACTCAATATTAAATTCATTAAAAAAATTTTCTAGACTCCTAAACATGTTAAGTAATAATATGAAAATTATCAGAGCAGAATTTTATTGTTTGATCAGCCTTTTAACAGTTTAAACATGAAAGATAGAAAAATCGGAAAATTTGGAAATAAAAAATACAGCTGTAGTAAAACGGGCATAACTTTTTCTACACAACTCAGAATTCAGAAATTCAAGATTTTCTGGAAACTAGAAAGATAAGGCTACAATTCTTATTCAGGAAGTTATTTATTTTAAGTTCATTTACTAGGTTGAAAATAGCAGACGACGTACAGCCAGCAAGCAACATACAGGGTTTTGGGTATTTTCATGAAATAATTTAATTAAACATGATGGGTATCAATTCTATTAGTCGATTAACTTCTTAGTTCGCATGATGAGTGTCAAAACATGATAAATAAAATTAGAACACACACACATCAATTTATCATCAAACAACATCAATCGATCAACCAAACATACAACCTAACAATTATTTCTACAATAGATTAATTGTGTGACAATTATGTGACTACTCCTATCATGATTACTGTAACACCCCGAATTCCAAAACAGACTGAATTTGAAGTTCCACGAGATCTTCACACTTCTCTTCGTACAATTTTACAAGGAAATTAAAACTTTTAATACATCAGAGTTACATCTTGAATTACATTTAAACAGCGGAAGTCATTTACAATAATTACATGAATAAAATGTACAACACTTGAAACATTCTTTAAGCAGCATGCATACTTTAATCTTGTCAATCTCTTTATCCTGCACAGAAACTGTGGGCTCGTCAGTTCATTCAACTGACGCAAGGATATAAAACATCAATTTTCTCATACTTAGAAAGCACACACTTGTCACAAACAAAACTATGGGGACTATCCTAATGATGTCGTGTTGTGCTGTGCACTTAGTCCTTAATGCATTTGGTTATATTATATGACACTAATCCACACTTGTTCGGATTCTATGCATCCCATACTACATAGGTCCTAGGGCAAGCCCTTAATCGTTCTTCATCTTGTAGGGATCAATCCCTCACCATGACCTAAACTACTACGATAACTACGATAAGTATCCTAAGTGTTCTATGAGTTACGAGCCCATGTCCAGACAGTCTGAAGGGGAATCCCACGCACTGACAAGACGCATCATGCAGGCAGACTATGGACAATTCAACCTCCGTCATGGAACGATAGCACCACCCGTAGTCACCAAACACCCCACAAGCGTCGCCACCGGGACGATAATTCCGGAGTAGTGCTCACGCCATGTCATGACGCATCAAGCAGGCAGTCTGTAAATCACTCTCACACCGTCAATCCGATGGCCCTCATACTCGTGTTTTTCTCTTACTTTCGTCACATCACCACTATGTATCTAGTCCTTAGTTTATTTGAATCATGAATAAAATCAATTCCTAGAGTTAGCTCTTTTCTCTATACTGGTCTTAAACATCAATCAACAACATGACCAAACTTGGTCTTTTCTTTTCAATATCTCATCTCAAAAATATCTTTCAATGCCGGTATAAGGCTTAGCTACCCTCTAGCTTTCAATTCCATTTTACGTTCATAGCATTGTGCATTCATATTCATAAGACTTTTCATAATTCATCATGATATTGACTTCACTTTCATGTACAATGTTCATGCATAAGACAATTAAATTCATTTTCTAACTTGTCACATTCATTCTTCATTCTTTCCACTTAATTCTCTTAATCTCATTTTACTAATACTAAATCTAACATTCATACTTTCATTTTCCCGTTATCAAATCTCTTTTCAAACTCTTATAAACAATACATCTATTTTTATCCAAAGACAATTTAAAACCTGAGAATCAAAATAGTCAGGACAGTCGGTTGTTGAAGCATAGCCGGTCGACTGTTCAACGAGGATTAAAAAGTCGAAAATTAAATAGACAGGACAGTCGACTGTTAAGGCATAGTCGATCGACTGTTCAGCGAGGATTAAAAAGTTGAAAATTAAATAGTCAGGACAATCGACTGTTAAGGCATAGTCGGTCGACTGTTCTGCGACTAAAACCTGAAATTTAGAATTTATACAGTAACTTAATATTTTAAAAACATTTAACTCTCATTTTTCATACAAATACTATTCTTTTATTTATACAAAAAGTTCACAAAAACAACATTGTGTTCTATTAATTACTTCTCTTCCAAAGAGAAATTTCTACTTGATACTTTTCCAATTATAATTGGGTTTCTCTCTATTAAACTAATAAGTTTCTTCTTTCCTTCTTGATTAACAAAATCCAATCTTTTCTTAGACTTATTCATAATTATAACAATGTTCATTCCCAACAAAACAACATGCAACCTTAGGATTCTTTAAGGTCAATCTTACTAACAACAACATACCTAATTATTTAATCAATCTAACTTCATAGCATGGAGATTTCTTATATTTCACATTTTTCACATAAACATATTTCTTCATATTGCATTTTCCCGCAAACATGAACATTTCAATAAAGAGATTTCATTCTTAATTATCATGCTAGTGTAATAAAAAATTACCACAACAAAATCACAACATTCAATTTAATTTTTACTAGTTATTTCGTGCAATTTCACAAGGATCCATTTTTCTTTTTAATCATAGCAATATTTCCTCTTGTTTATTCTAGCATGATCAAACACAACCTAGCATGGTATCTATTTAGAAGTTGGAGAAAATTGTCCACCTTATTTGGAGAGAAAATAAAAGAAACTCCTAAGAACTCCTAGAATGATCGAAAGATACCTTCTTCTCCTAGTTCGAGCCACCAATTGACATCTCCTCCTAGTATGATAAGCAACCCGAGCCTCCCCTTGCTTCTTGAAGAAAAACCGGCCACTTCGAACACACAATTTGCAACTCTCAATCTTTTGAACTCACTATTCTCTCAATCTTTTACTCACTAGTTGTATTTCTTTCTCTTACTCTTTTGATATAGATTAGGTGCAAAGACAACTAATGTAGGGGGGTATTTATACAAATTTTTAGTGAGAATAGAAGACTAGGATTAGATCAAATGGTTAAGGATCAAGGGCCTAGATGAATTAGGGAGTTGCCATAACTTCCCATGATGGAGTAACCACCTCTCCACCTCATCCACTCTCCCTCTCCTCTTTGATACAACCCGGCCACCCCCAAATGTGTGCAATGCATGTGCTAGTGCATGCACGTGCCACCTTAGTGTCCCCCTTCTTACAAGTTGTTCATGTTAATTAAATTAATTGTTTATTAATTGAGTCTACACTACAAGTTAGGCTAAAATAAAACAAAATTAAATTAAATAGGCTTACTAATGGGCCAAAAGACCATGAGCTCTATTAATTTAATTAATTAATTAATTGATGTGGGCTACAAAGAGACAAATTGGCCTAGGATTAAATTAGGCTTTAAAAATAGATCTTTTAGGAAATAAAGAGAATAATTACTAACTCAAACTATGAAGAAATTTTTTTATAAAAGAAAATATACATATGAAATTATACGAGCAAAACACGTAAAATCACAAACTCTAATAAATAAAAATTCAGGATGTTACAATTACTATATGGATGCATGAAAGATTCAATCTTTAGATTCAATCTTTAGATTCAATCTTTAGACCCAACGAAAGATAATCAATACAACGATATGATAACGAATAGGATCTACTTGTAAGAATTTCAATAAAACTTGAATTTGATACAATGTACAATTCAAGAGGAAAGTGACTTGCCTTGCGGACGACTAAATTGAATACTAAGAATAACAGGATGAGAATCTCAAAGCAACGAACCCACGAACACACGAATAACACGTGCAATCTACGTGCAAACGAACCCAAGTAATCAACAGCAAAAGCAACAGCAAAGGGGGCATCGATGAGAAGGAGGAGGACAGCCAAGGGGGTTTCGATCTGGGACTGCTTTTGACATTGAGGACGGAGGAGGAGGTCGGGGGTGTACTGGCATCGACAGGAGGTCTCGACGATGGGAGGGTGGCCGGAGTTTGGCCGGGGAAGACAGCACAGGGTTGGGTTTCTGAGTTGGGCAGGAATAGATCGGGGGGAGAGAAACGGGAGGAGAGAGGAGAGAGAAACTAAGAGAAAGAATAGACGGCTTTTAGGGTTTGTATTGTGCAATTTTTAGGGTTTGCAATAGAATCATACTTATAAGGTACAATTAGGATGTTGGGTTAGCGGTTTAGGATCAAATAATAGTGGTTTTGGGTCAAGAACAAATGAAATTGAGTTTTTGGGTTCATTAAGAGATGAGTTTAAAATAATAGGGTTCAAGTAAAAATACCCACAATTAAATAAGAGAAATTAGGGTCAACAAGAATAGCTCAATCAAGAAAACGAAGAATTTCATGATAAAATTTAATTAAAATAATCAAGAAAGAAAAATAGTATTTCATTCAATCACAAATAAAATATTACAAAAGGGGGAAATGAAAATGGTGGAAACGGTAGTTACAATCCTACCTACCTTACAATAAAATTTCATCCTCTAAATTTATGCAAGTGGTAGTAGGGTAACACCAAACAAAAGAAAAGAACAAGAGCTACTCAAAAAGATGGGGAAACCTCTTCTAAATCACATCTTCAATCTCCCAAGTCGATCCACCAGGCAAGTGAGGATTCTAAGCAACACGAACGATAACCTTATTCTTCAAAATCTTCTCCTGTCGGTCCACAATCGCAACTGGATGAATCTCGCATGACAAATCTGGTCGAACCGACAACTCCAAATTGTCAATGACATGACTATCATCCCGAACATACTTCCTGTAGTAACCCTCTAGACTAAGAAAACTCCGAACTTCCGATATAGACTTCGGAGTCGGCCAATCCTTAACTGCGAAAATCTTGGACGGATCGACAGAAACTCCATCACCAGAAATAATATGACCCAAGACTGCCACACGATCAACCAAAACTCACACTTTCTAAGCTTCCCATACAACTAATGATCTCTCAAAGTTTGTAAAAATCTTCAAGTGCTCAACATGCTCATCACGGTTCAGAGAATAGACCAGAATATCATCAATGAACCTCAGAACAAACTTGTCTAGAAAGGGGGAGAAAACCCGATTCATCAAGCTCATGAATACAGCTGGAGCATTAGTAACTCCGAAAGGCATCACCAAGAATTCATAGTGCCCATATCTTGTACGAAAAGTAGTCTTTTATACATCCTCGGCTTTCACCTTAACCTGATGATAACCAGAACGAAAATCCAGCTTTGAAAATACAGAGATACCTACCAATTGATCAAATAGGTCATCAATCCGTGGCAATGGATACCTGTTCTTCACTGTGACATTATTGAGCTCACGATAGTCAATGCACAACCTCCGACTACCATCCTTCTTATTGACGAACAGAACAGGAGCTCCCCAAGGCGAAACACTTGGCCTGATAAAACTTCTATCCAGTAACTCCTGAATCTACTCCTTCAACTCAGCCAACTCAACAGGAGGCATTCTGTACGAGCTCTTAGAGATTGGAGTTGTACCCGGATGAACATCAATACTGAACACCACTTCACGATCTGGCGATAATCCCGGCAATTCCTCAGGAAAAACATCTAGAAAATTCCGCACAACCAATGGTGCGACAACATCATCAGCACACACTTCCTCCATAACTTCAACTTCCTCATTAGCCAATTTCTCCATACAAGCAAGCGGCGTTTCGTCGGCACAGAATTCAAATTCCTGACGTTTTGGCATTCGAAACACCACCTTCTTCTTGCGGCAGTCAATTACAGCATGAGTGGCACCAAGCCAATCCATCCCCAGAATAACATCAAATCCAAAATTACTGATGACAATCAGATCGGCAACAAAATCCATACCACCAATTACCAAGGGACTCTTCTCACAAATCCGAGAACACACGACAACACCTCCACCTGTAGAAATATTCCAAGCAACTGGCATAGCGTTGCTAGCCAAGTGATGCAGGTCGACGAAGCAGTAGGAAATAAACGAATGAGTTGCACCAGAGTCAAAAAGAACATGAGCAGGAAAGGAGTGGACAAGGATAATGCCTAGTAAGAAGTCAAAGTGAGAACACAAAAGGCAGAAACCAAAATGCAAGAGGCAGGCATGAAGAGAAGGCTAACATGAATAAGCAACAAGATAAAATCACAAAATAGCAAAGGAAGACTGAAAGCAAACAATGCAAGGAAGGAGAAGCAACATGAGAATCCTGGAACCTGTAGGTTATGGGCTCACCACGCTTCCGCTGCGCTACTCGGATGGTGATGTTCCAAGCTGTAGATATTTCATTGTAGATCAAGCGATGCCGATCGAAGAACCGAACAGTAATCAAAGAAAAAGATAGCACCAGAATCAAAAGAGTGGGCACAAAAGAATAAAATTATACATAACAAGGAATCAATGAATAGAATGGACAAAAGACAATAAGAAATGAAGAAACTGAATGTGAAGGGATCAAAGAGGAATCAAATAAGACTAGTTTCCAGATCATAAATTGGTTATCAATTGTTCATGTGATTCCTATATTGAACATACTGTTGAGTTAAATCGGTTAAAACCCAAATCTAATTAATATATCAATCAAAGCCAGACTTCCTTTCGTTAGTCACGTTTGATTAATATATTATCCAAACTCGGGCTCTGATACC
Source organism: Hemerocallis citrina (assembly GCA_017893485.1). Classification (NCBI taxonomy): domain Eukaryota; kingdom Viridiplantae; phylum Streptophyta; class Magnoliopsida; order Asparagales; family Asphodelaceae; genus Hemerocallis; species Hemerocallis citrina. Next base: position 36,342,768 of record CM030360.1, read on the forward strand.
ACTAAAAACCTAGTCACGTACCGCTTCCCAAAAATACGGAATACGAGTACATGACATTAGCCCAGAGAATAACTAACGTCACCCATAAGCTGTTTATCCGATCAACTCAACAATATAATCAATACAGAACAATTGTGCAGAAAATAATAATAATCTTATGAACATTAATACTTGGAATAAACAATATGAAATATCCAAATACAATAAACTAACGTCTGAAAATAATAACAAAATCTGGGTCATAAGCACAATACAATAATAATCCAATCACAAATAGATAATAAGTCTCAATACATTAAGTTTGATAAAATAATAAGCAATTAAAAGCATTAAAACTTCAGAATCTTTGTTCTCCAATCCCAGCAGGCAATTCTCCTTCATTACCTGTAAACACATCATCTAAAAAGAGGAGAAAAATTGTCCTTAGAGCAAGTCATGAACAGCAAGTAGAGAAAGCAAGGAACAATGGAATAACAGTATAACAATGAAGTCAATGGATCAATAGAAATCAATAACATGGGACAATAGGAATAATCAATATCATTAATAAACGGTGCAATAGTTGTAAACAATGATTCAATAATCGATAACAATATTCATTAATCAATATCAATAACACTTAGCCAATAATCAATATCAATAGGAACAATGATGAACAATATGCGATATCGATGTGGTGTCAATTTTTAAGTCTATTAATCATTTTAATCCTAACTAATGTAGCACTTCATGCGACCCATTAATTTACCACATGGTTGCTACATACAAATAAGTTACATTTAGACTTAGTGGTGGATATTATAGTTCATGTACTCAAGATGATGTAAACGATTCTCTTCAGTATTCAGTTATTCAGTCATTCAGTCATTCAGTTATTCAGTATCAATATCCATAGAACAATATGCAGTTATCCAGTTATTCAGTCATTCAGTCATGCAATCATTCAATGAATGTAGGGAAACCACGAGCTCCCTTCCGAGTACAGTTCCTATATTGGTCACTACTTAAGTCAACTCTTAAACCCCGGCTTGTTAAATTACTTTATCGATGCAACAATATAATATGCAATCTAGAGATATTAGGTAAACGATAGTAACAATAATAGGATGATAACTTGGATTGGAGAATTAGAATGGTGACAATAGTATACTAGGATCATGCAATGCAACATACAAACTTTAATTCATGCAATACTACGATAAGGAAACAATTAATTTATTAAGAACTAGAAGATCAAATTCTGGACAGCAAGAGTAGTCTGTACAAAATGTAATTTTCCGCTGTATCCGAAATCGAAAACTGAAACCATTAGAAATTCTGAAAACTAAACTTCCACATGGTTTTAACACATAATTGAAGTTCAAAATCCGATAACATTAGCTACACCAAACACATCATTCTTTACAGATTTCATGTTCAGGCAGAAAATTGACAACAAGTTATTATAATTTTAGAAATAGCAAAAAATCAATACTAAATTCATCAAAAATATTTTCTAGACTCCTAAACATGTTAAGTAACAATATGGAAATTATTAGAGTAGAATTTTATCATTTGATCAGCCTTTTAACAGTTTAAACATGAAAGATAAAAGAATCGAAAAATCTGAAAATAAAAAACACAGCTGTAGTAAAACAGGCATAACTTTCTCTACACAACTCAAAATTCAGAAATTCAAGATTTTCTGGAAACTAAAAAGATAAGGCTACAATTCTTATTCAGGAAGTTATTCTTTTTAAGTTCATTTACTGGGTTGAAAATAGCAGACAACATACTGCCAGCAAGCAACATACAGGGTTTTGGGTATTTTCATGAAATAATTTAATTAAACATGATGCGTATCAATTCTATTATTCGATAAACTTCTTAGTTTGCATGATGAGTGTCAAAACATGATAAATAAAATTAGAACACACACACACATCAATTTATCATCAAACAACATCAATCGATCAACCAAACATACAACCTAACAATTATTTCTAAAATAGATTAATTGTGTGACAATTATGTGAGTACTCTTATCATGATTACTATTTGGATGAATGAAAAATTCAATCTTTAGAGTCAATAGAGACACGGTATCAAGAATATTGGTATTAGCTCGTCTAAACCCTCAATAGACCCAACGAAAGATAATCAATACAATGATATGATAACGAATAGGATCTACTTGCAAGAATTTCAATAAAACTTGAATTTGATACAATGTACAATTCAAGAGGAAAGTGACTTGCTTTTTGGACGATGAAATTGAATACCAAGAATAACAGGATAAGAATCTCGAAGCAACGAACCCACGAATACAATAACACGTACAATCTACGTGCAAATGAACCCAAGCAATCAACAGCAAAAGCAACAGCAAGGGAGACCAGAACATTAATAATGGCAGCAAGGCTAGGGGGCACGACAGCGTCGCTGGCTGACGTCGACGGCAATGGTGGGCGATGGCGTCGATGGGAATCGGAAGGGGGCATCGATGAGAAGGAGGAGGACAGCCAGGGGGGTTTCGATTTGGGGCTGCTGTTGCCATCGAGGACAGAGGAGGAGGTCGGGGGTGTGCTGGCATCGACAGGAGGTCTCGATGACGGGAGGGTGGCTGGAGTTTGGCGGGGGAAGACAGCACAGGGTTGGGTTTCTGAGTTGGGCAGGAACAGATCGGGGGGAGGGAAACGGGAGGAGAGAGGAGAGAGAAACTAAGAGAGAGAATAGACGGCTCATAGGGTTTGTATTGTGCAATTTTAAGGTTTGCAATAGAATCATATTTATAAGGTATAATTAGGATGTTGGGTTAGTGGTTTAGGATCCAATAATAACGGTTTTAGGTCAAGAACAATTGAAATTGAGTTTTAGGGTTCAATAACAGATGAGTTTAAAACAATTGGGTTCAAGTAAAAATACCCACAATTAAATAAGAGAAAATAGGATCGACAAGAATAGCTTAATCAAGAAGAACGAAGAATTTCATGAACAAATTTAATTAAAACAATCAAGAAAGAAAAATAGAGTATTTCATTCACTCACAAATAAAATATTTTAAAAGGGGGGAAAATGAAAATGGAGGAAACGGTAGTTACACAAACTATTGTTCCATTTTATTCTTTGGTGGCATTAGGGAAGAACTTCGTGAGGAAGCTCCCAGTGAAGATGGCCCAGTGGATGAGTCGCCTCAATTATTCGGCCTCAGCTTGCCACCAGATGTGGGCAAGATCAATAAGTTGGATGCTCATAACATCCACACGATCCACATCCATTATCCGTGCTGCAGTCAATAGCTGCTCAGTCCTGATAAGCCATTGCTCGGCTTCAAGCAGACCCCTAGTGCCCGAGAACTTATCTGGATGGAGCCTCATGAAATCTGCCACATTACCTGGTCTCGGTAGCAGCAATCCAGGTGCAGGTACAACGGGTTCCCTGTTGGCAACTTCAAAAGCCACCCTCATCAATTCATTATGTTCTTGTTGCATCCACATCATCAGTTCATTGTGCTCACGCTGCATTTGCATCATCTGTGCAACAGTGGGCTCATCAAACTGATCATCCCCAGCACGGAGAAAATGAAGCACCTTTTCTAGCCATTGTCTGCAATAAAAATCAAATGGTTAGCGTCCAGATCATAAGTTGGTTATCAATTATCCATGTGATTCCTGTATTGCACATACTGTTGAGTCAAACCGGTAAAACCCAAATATGACTAATATATCAGTCAAATCCAAACCTCCATACGTGAGTCATGTTTGACTGATATATTATCCAAACCCGGGCTCTGATACCACTAAAAACCTTGTCACACCCCGCTTCCCAAAAATACGGAACACAATTACGTGACATTGGCCCAGCGAATGACTTGCGTCATCCATAAGCTGTTTACCCATTCAACTCAGCAATATAATCAATACAAAATAATTGCGTAGGCAATAATAATAACCACATGAACAATAATACTTGGAATAAACAATATGAAATATCCAAATACAATAAACCAACATCTGGAAACAAATAATAAAATCCAGGTCATAAGCCCAATACAATAATAAATCCAATCACAATAATAATAAGTCTCAATACAATAATTTCAATAAAATAATAATCAACTAGAAAACAATAAATCTTTAGAAAGCTTGTTCTCTAATTCCTGCAGGTAATTCTCCTTCAACACTGTGAACACTTCATCTAAAAAGATGAGAAAAATTATCCTTAGAGTAAGTCATGGGCAGCAAGTAGAGAAAGCAAGGAAATAATGGAATAACGATATAACAATAAATTCAGTGGATCAATAGGAATCAATAACATGGGACGATAGCAATAATCAATATCATGGTAATTGATGCAATGGTTATAAACAATTATTCAATATTCGATAACAATATTCAATGGTTGATGTCAATAACACTTAGACAATATTCAATAGCAATAGGAACAACGATGTACAATATGCAATATCGATGTGGTGTCAATTCTTAAGTCTATTAATTATTTTAATCCTAACTAATGCACGTACTACTGCATTCCATTCTACAGTTTCGAAGCATACAATCAATTTCGTTTAGACTTAAGTGGAATATTCTATAGATCATGTACATGACACGATAACATTATTTGCAGCATTGGTGCACACTGGTCGGCACAATATCAATAAAATAATACACGATGAATAGGGATACTATAGTCAATAATCCAACAATAAATCGATAACAATAACACTAGCCGACACACATTATTTTGGAAAACATGGCCCACACTTTAGAGTACAGTCACTATATCATCAACTACTCCAGTCAATTCCTTAAACCCCGGCTAGTTAATTATTTTATTAATGCAACAATATATTAGACAATTTAGAGACATTAGATGAACGATCGAAACAATAGAGGGACAATAGGATGATAAATTTGGATAGGATGAATAAAATGATGACAATAGCACACTAGGATCATGCAATGCAACATATGCACTTCAATTCATGCAATACAACGTATATATATATATATATATATATATATATATATATATATATATATATACTTATATTAAAAAAATTTGGAAAATGAATCTTTGGACAGCAAGAGGTCACTGTACAAAAATCAGTTTTTCCGCTGCTACAGAAAGGAAAAACTGGAACCGCCAGAAATTCTGAAAACTATACTTCCAGACGATTCCAACGCATATTTAAAATATAAAATCCGACAACAATAGCTAGGTCAAATACGACATTCTTTACAGGTTATATGTTCAGACAGAATATCGACATCAAGTTGTTATATCTTTAGAATCAGCGAAAACTCAATTATAAAATCATTAAAAATATTCTTTAGACTCCTAAACATGTTAACTAACATTCTGAAAATTATCAGAGCATTATACTAACATTAAATTTGCCTTTTAATAGTTTAAACATGAAAACATACATGAATCTGAAATTCTGAAAATAAAACACAGCAGTACTAAAATAATCATAACTTTGTAATACAACTCGGAATTCAGCGATTCAAGATGTTCTAGAAGCTACAACTCTTATTCAGAAAGTTATTTATTTTGAGATCAAATACTGGATCAAAAACGTCATACAAAATCCAGACAGAAAGCAACATACAGATTTTTGATGTATTTGATAAAATAAAGTGATTTAAACATGATGGGTATCAATACTATAGTCGATAAATCTTATAATTAGCATGATGGGTGTGATAGCATGATAAACACAATTAAGAATACACACATACACCATTGTAACAACAAACAAACATAAATCGAACAATCAAACATACCACCTAGCAATTATTTCTACAATAGATTAATTGTGTTGTGGTTGTATGAATAACCTATTATGAATACTACATGAATATATAAAAGATTCACTTTTTGTAGTCAACGATGGCATGAAGTCGAGGATTTTTGGGTTAGCTCGTGTAAACCCTCAATATACTCAACGAAAAGAGAACAATATACGATACGATGACAGATTGGATCTACTTGCAAGAATTTCAATAAAAACTTGAATTTGATACAAGATTCAATTCAAGAAGAAAAGTGAATTGCCATATAGATGATAAATTCGAATACCAATGAATAACGGGATGAGAATCCAGGAGCAACGAACACACGAGAAAATACGTGCAAATTACATGCATAAAGAAACTCCAGCAACAACAGCAAAAGAGACAGCAACGGAAACAGTAACGGCAACCTCGGCCTTGGACTTCAACGGCGACGTCGTCGGCTGATGTTGGTGGTGGGACTGGGGGAGGACAGCAACGGCGACTGGTGTAACGCCCCGATTTCCGGTAACTGGGAAACCGTGACATAAACCTGAATCTTTTCTTCAATTAGCCACAATGCACAGAAAAACAGGAAAAATTAAAAACTTTGTATTCAACACAAATGTATTACAAGTCTGAATGTTACAAAATTGCAATAAATTACAACAGTGTTACAATAATACCGTCACAATCCCAAGTATTACAAATTTCAACAATTTAAATCAGAGTACAATGAATAAAGAACAACACTTGTTATTTCATTTGGATGCTTCCCCAACAATAACAAATTACAACAATGAATAATTTGCAATAATTGTTACAAATGAAATTACAATATGTATTTCAGCAGAAATATAAAATGAAATCGACTCCTTGCTTCTCTTGCTCTACTTATCGGAATCTAACGAAACTGGACAATTTGAAAATGTGGGAACATCTACTAAAACTTCCCAGTTGTCCAATTTCTCAGATTTCGTAAGGAACTCCAAGTTCCTACCCGTCGAATACACGGAAAAGCTAACAAAACAGCAGACTTGACAAAAACGGCTGAAACTTTGAAAGACTATAACTTTTGTTCCACTTATCGGAATTTAACCCAAGAGATCAATTCGGAAAGGTGGGATTGTCTACTACAACTCTCTAATTGGTCGGCTCCTCATATTCAGCGAGCAAGACACTCAAAAACTACAAGGAATCAAGACAGATACAATTTCAACCCGCCAAATACACAGCCAAGCTGAAAACTTTCAAAGCTTATAACTTCTACTCCGCTTGTCAGAATATAACCTGAGAGGTCAATTCGGAAAGGGGAGAGTCTCTACTACAACTTCCTAGTTGGTCCAAACCTTAGATTCTACAGGTAAGACACTCTAAAACACCAAAGAAGTCAAACAGCAAGCACACTCAGCTCAAAGCTGGCTGCTGCATCTTCCAAATACCATAACTCCTACTCCGCTTATCGAAATCTAGCCCGAGAGGCCAATTCGGAAAGGTGAAGATATCTACTAAAACTCTCTAGTTGGCCCGAACCTCAGATTCTACGGGTAAGACACTCTAAAACACCAAAGAATTCAAACAGCAAGCACACTTAGCTCAAAGCTGGCTACTGCATCTTCCAAATACCATAACTCCTACTCTACTTATTGGAATCTAGCCCGAGAGGCCAACTCGGGATGGGGAAGATGTCTACTACAACTCTCTAGTTGGCCCGAACCTCAGATTTTATAGGTAAGACACCCTAAAACATCAAAGAAGAAAAACAGCAAGAATCCAGTCAAGACAGCCAGTTGCTGTACTTTGCAAACGGCATAACTCCTACTCCGCTTATCGGAACTCAACTCGAGATGTCAGTTCGGAAAGGGGAGAGTCTCTAGTACAAATCCCTCGTTGGTCCGAACCTCAGATTCATCAAGTAAAACTCTCAAAAATAACAAAGAATCAAAACAGCAAGCATCATGTCAAACAGCTAGTTGCTGTATTTTTCCAAGATCATAACTCCTATTCCGCTTATCGAAATATAACCCGAGAGGCCAATTCGAAAAAGGGAGAGTCTCTACTACGATTCCCTAGTTGGTCCGAACCTCAGATTCAACCAGTAAGACACTCAAAAGTATCAAGGAACCAAAATAGCAACATTCAGCCAAACAGCTAGTTGCTGTTTTTATAACGATCATAACTTTTGCGTCTCTTATCGGAATTTAACCCAAGCGGTCAATTCAAAAAGGGGAGAATGTCTACTAGAACTCCCTAGTTGGCCCAATCCTCAAATTCCGAGAGGAACACCCACTTCCAGTCCCTCAAAGATACTGTGATGCTAACCCAAAACAGTCAGTTCTCTATTTTGCTTTGAAACTGGCTATTTTGGGGGAAACGATCGTTTAACCCATCAAAACTACTCCGAAAAATCTACAAAAATTCTAGCATGGTACTAACACCTAGGAGAACCTCCCTCATAAATTTTGGGTCAAGATTTTACATTTAACACATGTAAACAAAATCAACCCTACAACCAGAAAAATTGTTTCTTTATGCTTGATTTATGTGTTCTACCACTTCAAACCTTGCACACTCCTCTAACCTAGTCCATATCATTCATATGCACATGAATCTAGTTCAATATAACAACAAACAACAATAGTAAACTTAATAATAGCTAAACAAACTCAAGAGCGAGAAACCCCCACCTTTGAATCGATTTGTAGGAATAACTTGCTAACTTTCTCTTCCCCTTCCTTGCTCCTTGTTCTTGCTCCTCAAGAACACACCATGGAAAGAGAACCCATGAAAAACCCCTCTTTCTCTTTTCTTTTGGTTCTCTCTTTCTTTTTTTTCTCAATTTTTTTCCAAAATAGACTAAGTAGAAGAAGTAGTAGTAGAATAAGAGGAAGGGAGAGGGTTTGGGGGTGTTTTATAAGACAAAGGGAAGGGTTTTGTGGTGAGAAGTGAAGCCATGTGTCATAGTTCTAATGGCTTAAACAATTGGAGGTTCTAAATGCAATTTTTGTGTTACGATCAACCCCCAAACTCCGCCTAACCCTCCATATCACCATGATGGATCAAAAAATAAAATAAAATTTGTCAAATCACATACTACACGATTTGTTCAAACGCCCAAAATCGACACAATTTGATTTCTTACGTATATCTGATTATACAGATATTTTTCATTAGTAAAAACGAACAAATCTGTACAAAAATAATTTAATTCAGAGAAATAAAAATAAATTAATTTTATTACTATCTCGGAAGATTCCAGTATCAATTTGATACAAAATAGTTGTATACCGACTAGTATATATACATATATAATGTTTATTAACAAAACCGGGTGATGTCCACCAAAAATATTTCAATTCTGGAAATAAAAATAAAATAATAATTTTTTTAATATTTGCCCGGTATTTTCCAGACATTTTCTCAAAATGCATTTTTCAAGATTTTGCACAAGTGCACAAAACTGATATAATACGTATATATACTTACTAGTATTATTTCTAGATAACTTTTTATTTGAAAAACCAAGTAATTTCCATGAAAATATTTTAATTTAAAAATAATAATTATCCAAATATAATATCCGTCCGGGATATTACAATACTCCCTACTTAGAATAGTTCTGTCCTTAGAACTACGTTAAGTTAGGAAAACAGACAAACATCCATACACTAAATAACTCGGGAAAAGAAAGCTTATACGGCCTTCCGTCTCCCAAGTGATTCATCCATGAACTGGTTCTCCAAAGAACCCAACCTCGATCCCAAAGTTGCTTGAAGAATCTGCCAAAGTCGAGATGTAACTCTTGAATCTTTGTCAGAACTACTGACACTGGAACTCCATGTCGCTTCCTTACGCCTTCAATGTGGACTTCCGCTAATTCCTCTAGCGACTAAGTCGTCTTTATCGGAAGAAAATGTGCATACTTTGTCAATCGGATCCCTAATATCCCAAATTGAGTCAAACATTTTCGAACTCCTGGGTAATCTTGTGATGAACTCCATATTGATATTCTGATATTTTCCTTCATCAACTTGCCGCTTCGGTGCTTCGATCCCTGCATTTTCTGCCTAAGCCTTCTGACCTGCTTACTTAGACTCGGTTGCATCTTCCATCGTGCCAATACTGAGCTCCAATCTTGAGTAATCACTCCAATACCGGCTTGCTCGATCTCATCATCTTGCTTCTTACTTCCTTCGTGGTCCTTGGCTGAGGCTAATTCTTCACTTATCTCGATCTTTTGCACTTGGGTAGCCACTCCCTCCTTAGAATAGGACATGGCCTACGAACATCACTTCTGACTTCCAGGATTTTCTCCTATAATTTGCTCAAAGCTGATGCTCCAGATGGTGTAATTAACAAAACCACATCTAGAGTCGCTTCCCGCACACATCTCAATTCTTGAAAAATGATTCAGACAAAAGATTATGATGAACCATGATTGAAAAAATGGTTGCCTAGATTTCATATATATATAAATCCAACTGCTTACCAAAAGTGTTACATCATATATAACTTCTTCAATCTAAATAAAATTTCAAAAATACAACTTTTGACTTAGTTGCAGTTCCATATGCACATACTGGCACTAGCACTCCTGCCTTCTTCAGCTTGCTGGTAGTAAGTGTGAATTCTACCCTTGGTGAACAGGCTCATTTCCCTTATTGTTCATCTTCGGTACTGATCTACCGTCATTCCTGTGAAGCTGGGGACAATCTGGTCGGATATGACCAATCCTCCCACATTTGTAATATGTACGGGTATCTATCTGAGTGTCCTTCCTCGGACACTGGTTCTTGAGATGACCATGCTCACCACATAGGAAACAACTTCCTGTCTTAGTGCCTCCAAGTTTGCCCTCAGTTTTCTGAGTCTTCTGCTTCTTACCTTGGTTCTCAAGCCCTGATGCTGGTACAGATCTTTTCCCTTGTCGTCGTGGACAGAATAATTTTTTGTGCCCAAACCTCTCACAGAAACGGCATGCTACAACCTTGGTGGTCTCCTGGATTTGCTCTCATTCATGCTGCAGTCGTGCCAATCTGGCATTAAAGTATTCCTGCTCCTCTGCTAGGCTTTCTAATATAACTCTGCAAGCATTATTATAACCCCTGTTTCCCAAAAAATGTATTTTCTGTGTATTTTCTGTATTTAAAATTTTTGTAAATTATTTTTTCGGTTTTCAAATTCTTTTGTCAAAATATATTTTTGGATCTTCTATTAAAATAAAATATAATTTTTCGATCAATAATTTTATTGTAACTATTTTTCCATAAATTTTATATTGCAATACAAATCTTATTTTTGTTATCATTACTTTGATTTCTGTTATTATTATTACTACTGTTATTTTTAAGACTATTGTTATTGCTGTTATTGTTATTGTTTTTTTACTATTATTATTAGTATTTTTATAAAATCCTAAATTGTATATTTTATTTGTTATTTTATTCTAAAACCGTATAATTTTCTTATTGGATTTTTACCCATAACCCATTATATTAAACCTAAACCCATTAAGCTCTAAACCCAATTACCCATTAAAAACCCAACAACCCAATATACTTAAACCCAATACCCATTATTTTTATAACCCAAAACCCATTCCCGATTAACCCCTAAACCCGATAGCATCAACCCTTAAACCCGTTCACGTCTACCAACTCGAAACCACCCTAATAAACTACAGCCTATATATCCCCATCAACCTACTCCGCCTGTTCGTCTTCTACCTTGCGCCGCTCGCCCTTATCCCTGTTCTCCCTCCTACCCTCCCATCTACCCCGCACCCTATCGTGACCCCTCCTCGCTGCAGCGATCCCGTCGCAGCCCTCCCAGCTCTCTTTAGCCATCGCAGCACCAGGCCCAGTCGCGAGGCCATGTCGCGACAGCCAACAACGCGCCACCTTGTTGCCCTACACCAATGCCAGCATCAACCATCCTCCACGCACTCCCCCTGTCCGTCGCCGTGTCCCCCTGGCCGCAACCACCTGCGGCAGCAGGCCAGCTCCAGTCGACAACCACCCTATGGCCACCACCGCGCCACCCTAAGGGCGCCACCGCCGTTGCTTCCCCATCCCGTCATCGTCTGCCATTAACCCTGAGCCAAGCCATTTCCCTGAGTTGTTGTGCATGGGTTTTGATCAACTTCAATCGTGAGCCGTCCGTTTGGTTTGATCTTGATCATCAAGATCATTAGCTATTTGATCATGGACCGTTGATCATTATGACCCACATCAAGTGATCCTGGACCGTCCGATCGTCGATATGATCTGATCATCATCATCATCATCAAGATACTTGATCTCGACCGTCGGATCTCCCTTGATCATCACGATCGTGACCATTATCTTGATCTTAATCTTGATCTTCGATCAGAGTCGTCCGATCTGATCCGATCGCCTTGATCTCTTGATCTCATGATCTCAGCTGTTCGATCATGTTTGTAGGTTATTTGTTCTTTGGATTCGTGATCTTATTTGTGTACTGTTCGTTTGTTTGTTGAGTTCGTGCTCGGGAATCTGTTTCCGTTATTCTCTTTCTCTCTGTTGGATTCGTCATCTTCCAGGCAAGTAACTTGTACTCCAATTCCTTTGTTTGATACAAGTCAAAAATACCACCTATAGTGTAGTTGGGTCTAGAGACGACTCTTGTTTGTGTTATTCTTGATGGGTTTTGTCTCTATAGTGCTATTTGACCATAGATGACTCACGACATAAAAATTGACATGAAATAACTTAGATTTTACCCGTTCTTGATTTGACCATGTATATGGGACTTTTGTGAGAATTCGTGATTTTGTTGAGACCCATGTGATATACTTGGTGTGGACATGCTAGATACCCTAATTCATGATGTTTGGACACTTGGTAGACTCGATTTCATGTTTGGTTGTACTTTGATCAAGTTTTGTATGATATATGTTGAGTTGTTGTTAAAGGGAAAAATCTGTATTTTGTCGCTGATCTGTTTTGTTTATTGTTTTGGACTGTCTTTAAGTCAGTAACTTAATTTCAGTATAAAATATGAATTTTATATAATTTTGTCTATTTTCTAACCCCCTTGACCTTGCTCGATTTCGTTTTCGTATGTGTGAGATATGACTGTTTTACTACAAAGGTGTAGATAAATTCCAGATTTCGTTTCTTGATGATTTTGATGACTTAACTATTTTGATACTTGTGCTACACATATTATTTTGATCTGAAACTTTGGTCAGTATTTCTATACTTATCTAGGGATTATACAGAATTTTGGCAGATTTTATTGATGAGTTTTACATGTCGTTTCATGCTTGTTTATGAAAACTATACTTGCTGTATTTTGCTTGTTGTTCTGTAAAGAATCGTATTTTTACCCCATTTTCTTTTACTATATGAAAAATATTCGTGAAATATGAAAGTTAATATATTTTGTCTATTTTCATCTTCCATTGGCAGATTTGGATTTCTTTTCACGGCTTGCGAGATATTTCAGTTTTCGTACAGCAGTGTTGGGAATTCCAGATTTGCCAAACTACCGTTTCTTGATGTTTTCTGATTTTGGTTGACTAAACAAAATTTTCTGGAAAATTATGAAACTTTATATTTTGATGCTAGACATATAGGGGAATACCCTAGATTTTTCTTGGAATTTATTATGTTGATTTCTTGCTGTTTCCCTGTACTTGAATACAATTTACTGATTTCTGGCTGAACGCATTTTCTGGTTTAGATTCAGTTTTGAGTTATAATTTTGTGAAACACTATATGACTTATATATACTCGCTGGGTTTTTGTGGAAGTCTATTTTCCATATTCTTCGACGGATTCAGATTTGGATGTTTGTAGTAGTAGGAATCACCGTTTTAGTACAACACTGTCTTGCTGTCCTGAATTAGAAAACTAGCTGTTTTACCCTGTTATGTGTTATCTTGTAACTGTACTTGTTTATCTTGCACCATGAACCTGATACATGTTTATACCCTGTTATCCTTGCTTTTTTTTGCGACAATACATGCATACCTAATTATAATAATAAATGACCAAGCCGGGGATTAAGGAAAAGATCTAGTAGTGGAAAATATAGAAACGTATACTGAGAAGAGGACATGTATCCTGCCTGCCTGTTATGTGTTCATGACTACATGATTCACGATCATGTTACCTGTACCTGACTGCCTGCGTTCCTATAGGAAGATGTACTCGGAAGATAACCACTAGGTTATGCATGTTTCCTGTACCTGACTGCATACTTTCCTATAGAAATGTGTACTCGGAAGAGAACCACTATGTTCTACCTGTTCCTGTTTCCTGATCCCTGAGTACACTGCCCTATGGACTCCACTATGAAATCTAAAGCAACTGTTTGTCGTAGTAACCATGTGTTATGTTTTGGGGCGCATGAAGTGCTACCTAGATAGTAATATAACAAGACATGACATGACATAATCAGATTTCCTGTACTTGTTTTCCTGATTACCTATTTTCCTGATTACTTGTACCTGATCACTTGATACCTGATTATCCTGTTACATGATTACCTGTTTACCTGTATACCTATTACCCGATACCCGTTACATGATTACCTGTTTACCTGTATACCTGTTACCTGATACCCGTTACATGTTTACCTGTTTCCTGTTTACTTGACACTTGATACATGTTACCTGTACTTGTTAGTATACCATGGTACTTGTTTCTATTTTCCTTATTCATATTAGATATTATTTTTCTGATGACACACTTATACCATGCTATGCTTGTTATTTAGAATTTTCTATCCCCTATACTTGTATCCTATATTATAAGTGGCTCGTAACTTGCAATTGACAGGTACTTGTTTTCTTTTTCCTTCTCCTGCAAATTCACTAATTGCATATCAGGATGGTCAGCTGTCAGATGGTATTGGTGAGATGATGTATTAGTACTGGATTTTCTGCTTTATTAGTATTATTATTTGTTGTTTGAACTTGAATAAAATGCACTTGATTACTTGGATAATTATTATGTATTTAGGCAATGTGACCCAGGATATTATTAACTTGTCCAGATTTTGATTTATTTGAGATTTATATTTTTTTGGTTTCAAGTAAATTCCTATTGGTATTTTGTTTCAATTATGCATGTCTTGTTGTTTTTTTGCTTCCGACTCTGATTATTCTTGTGATATGTTATAAAAATTCATGAACAGCTTATGGATGATGAAAATCATTCGCTGGGCCAATGTTACGTGCTCGTATTCCGTATTTTTGGGAAGCAGGGCGTGAAAATTACCCAGTTGCTTAGCTTAACGACTTTTCCTGGTCATGTACTTCCTAATCTCCCGATGTATGCTAGACGCTGCCGCTGTGCGTTGATCCACACTAAGCCCTTATGGTGGTGAAGTCTCCTTTGGCTCTTCGCTCGAGATCATCGGATCATCCCTTGAAATCGGCTCACTCTCTTCCATCAACATATCCTCGGTTAGGATATCCTCGAATACCATTCATGTGTTTTAAGGGTATTTTAAGGATGGTAACACATATACTGGAATTAGTCCAGATATAGAAAAATTATAAAACATAAGTTGAAAGAAACAACAATATGAATTATAATTGTCTACAACTAGCTAAAACCCGACTCCTAAAAGGCATCCAAGTTTAATTTTCCTACTATGTTGGACTGTAAATTGAAGTCGGCTCGGATACCACTCAGTAACGCCCCGATTTCCGGTAACTGGGAAACCGTGACATAAGCCAGAATCTTTTCTTCAATTAGCCACAATACACAGAAAAACAGGAAAAATGAAAAACTTTTTATTCAACACAAATGTATTACAAGTCTGAATGTTACAAAATTGCAATACATTACAATAGTATTACAATAATACAGTTACAATCCCAAGTGTTACAACTTTCAACAATTTATATTAGAGTACAATGAATAAAGAACAACACTTGGTTTTTCACTTGGATGCTTCCCCAACAATAACAAATTACAACAATGAATAATTTACAAAAATTGTTACAAATGAAATTACAACATGTATTTCAGCAGAAACTCAAAATGAAATCGACTCCTTGCTTCTCTTGCCTTGAGTCCTCCTGAAACCTGTACCTGTACTTCTACTATCCAGTACTTGTACTTCTGCAATCCAGTACCTGTAATCTTGCAATCTAGTACCTATATAAGTGGGGACGTCAGTACGTATACTGACGCATTAAGGCTGATAACTAGCAGCGGATCTCAACTATAGCAAACAAATTGATGAAAAGAGAAACGTGTATATATAGTTGATGTGTCAGTGTATGCTATGACTTAGACTCCAATGCAAGACTTATCAATGCAAGGATACTCTTATTCTAATGCAAGCAAGACATTAGCACAGTATGCAGCCCATACTACATACGCCCCATATCAAGCCGTTTATTCATATATAGGGATTTGAACCCGTGCCATGAATTCTACTCTTGTACTCGACTTGTTTCTGAAGATACGACGTGACTGATGAGGTTGCCCTGAAATGGTTTAATCCTGTCAGGCGCAGTCTGCTTATAGTGTCTCCGTTTTCCACTACTACCCGGCGTACCGGACCTCACTCAAATATCTGACGAATCTTTTGGAGTTAATGCTGGTTACCAGGTTATCCCGAGGCATCCCCTGCCTCCCCCTAGCCAGACTGTAGTCTATGGCTTCTCGCCCTTAGATACAAGACAAGACGGAGTTCCGGGGGGTTCACTGCCCCTAGCTCCGACAGGAATTGCTCCTGCTTCTCAAGGCACTTCAGAAATTAACAGACGAGATTCGGATCCCGTGCTCCCAACTCGTAAGAAGGCACAGACCGTATCCCTTTGACAAGAAGATTACAACCCAATAATACCGCCTAGTGTCGGCCTATAGGACAAGTCAGATCATAAGGAATCACCCTTAACACCAACTCTTTCTCTTTGGCGAATAAATGATAAAAAGTAAAGGTTAAGTAGTAATAGCCATAAATTACTACCCTAACGATGTCAGTAACCCTGAACAATCCTAGGGATGACAACAGTATAAATACAACATGCTAGGTCTTAAGTTAGACTTCGCAAGACAACTCTACTAGGCTGCTCAACCTAGACTTACCAGGATCCCTAAGAATCTGGTTCATGGCCTATCAATCCAAAACCCCGGTAATACGAATGTATTCGCATGCTACTACCCTGAACTTGGATTTCATCAACACTCCGATCCGCGATCAACCAATTTGGTTAAGATATGATGGTACACAAGGAGTGACCCATCCACAGTCCCTTAGGAGTAAGGTAAACACACATCTTAATGGTCGATAGCCCTAGGGCAAAGATATCATCCTATATGAGCACAAAAATTGCGTATTAGCTAAGAAGCTACCTACGAGTAACCAAAAACACATACGAGCTAAACAGCTACGTATGGGACCAACAACTACATACGAGCCAAATAAGCTGCGTATGAGACCAACAACTACATACGGGCCAGGCGAGCCGCGTATGAGACAACAGCATACATACGAGCCAAATAAACTACGTATGAGACCACAACTACATACGGGCCAGTCGAACCGCGTATGAGCAAAACCACACATAAAACAACTATACAGGTAATCAACCTAGAAGCAACCAAACGTACTTACTAGTAAAACTTGATCTTCAATAATTAGAAGCAACAGAAGAATCTAAAAACAATCTAAAATCGGCATTCTACCAATGAGAAGCCCAAAAGCGACATAAAAGGCTTCCGACAGCCTAGAAGCAACCAGTGCTATGCTTATCGGATTTTAACATAAATATACTTTTTAGAAAGGTAAGAATATCTACCACAACTCTCTAGTGGAACACTATTTTAGATTCTGTAAGGAATCTAAAATTCGGTCCATCGAACACAAGCAAATAGTTTACCCAAACTGCATATTTTCAACAAAAAGCTGAAACTTTGCAAGCTGGTAACTTTTGCTCTACTCGTCGAAATCTAACGAAACTAGGCAATTTGAAAAGGTGGGAACATCTACAAAAACTTTCTAGTTGACCACTTTCTCAGATTCCAGAAGGAATTCCAAATTCCTGACTTTGAACATACGCAAACAATTACCAAACTACAGATTTTCAATAAAAAGATGAAACTTCTGTAGCTTGTAACTTTTGCTCTACTTATCGGAATCTAACGAAACAGACAATTTGAAAAGGTGGGAACATCTACTAAAACTTCCCACTTGTCCAATTTCTCAGATTCCGTAAGGAACTCCAAGTTTCTACTCGTCGAACACACAGAAAAGCAAACAAAACAGTAGACTTGACAAAAACGGCTGAAACTTTGAAAGACAATAACTTTTGTTCCACTTAACGGAATTTAACCTAAGAGGTCAATTCGGAAAAGGTGGGAACGTCTACTACAACTATCTAATTGGTCGGCTCCTCAGATTCAGCGAGTAAGACACTAAAAAATATAAGCAATCAAGACAGATACAATTTCAACCTGCCAAATACACAGCCAAGCTAAAAACTTTCAAAGCCCATAACTTCTACTCCGCTTGTCAGAATTTAACCCGATAGGTCAATTCGGAAAGGGAAGAGTTTCTACTACAACTTCCTAGTTGGCCTGAACCTCAGATTCTACAGGTAAGACACTCTAAAACACCAAAGAAGTCAAACAGCAAGCACACTCAGGTCGAAGTTGGCTGCTGCATCTTCCAAATACCATAACTCCTACTCCGTTTATCGGAATCTAGCCCGAGAGGCCAATTCAGAAAGGAGAAGATATCTACTAAAACTCTCTAGTTGGCCTGAACCTCAGATTCTACAGGTAAGACACTCTAAAATACCAAAGAAGTCAAACAGCAAGCACACTCCGCTCAAAGCTGGTTGCTGCATCTTCCAAATACCATAACTCCTACTCTGCTTATCAGAAATTAGCCCGAGAGGCCAATTCGGAAATTGAAAGATGTATATTACAACTCCCTAGTTGGCCCAAACCTCAGATTCTACAAGTAAAACACTTTAAAATACCAAAGAAGTCAAACAACTAGCACACTCCCTGAACCTCAGATTCTACAGGTAAGACACTCTAAAATACCAAAGAAGTCAAACAGCAAGCACACTCCGCTCAAAGCTGGTTGCTGCATCTTCCAAATACCATAACTCCTACTCTGCTTATCAGAAACTAGCCCGAGAGGCCAATTCGGAAATTGAAAGATGTATATTACAACTCCCTAGTTGGCCCAAACCTCAGATTCTACAAGTAAAACACTTTAAAATACCAAAGAAGTCAAACAACTAGCACACTCAACTCAAAGCTGGCTGCTGCATCTTCCAAATAACATAACTCCTACTCCGATTATTGGAATCTAGCCCAAGAGGCCAATTCGGAAAGGGAAAGATGTCTACTACAACTCTCTAGTTGGCACAAACCTCAGATTCTACAGGTAAGACACCCTAAAACATCAAAGAAGAAAAACAGCAAGAATCCAGTCAAGACAGCCAGTTGCTGTACTTTGCAAACAGTATAACTCCTACTCTGCTTATCGAAATTCAACCTGAGAGGTCAATTCGAAAAGGTGAGAGTCTCTACTACAAATCTCTAGTTGGTCCGAACCTCAGATTCATCAAGTAAAACTCTCAAAAATGACAAACAATCAAAACAGCAAGCATCTTGTCAAAAAGCTAGTTGTTGTATTTTTCCAAGATCATAACTCCTATTCTGCTTATCGGAATTTAACTCGATAGGCTAATTTGGAAAGGGGGGAGTCTCTACTACGACTCCCTAGTTGGTCCGAACTTCAGATTCAACCGGTAAGACACTCAAAAGTATCAAGCAACCAAAACAGCAACATTCAGCCGAATAGCTAGTTGCTATTTTTGTAACGGTCATAACTTTTGCGTCTCTTATCAAAATTTAACCCGAGAGGTCAATTCGGAAAGGGAAGAATGTCTACTACAACTCCCTATTTGGTCCAAACCTCATATTTCGAGAGGAACACCCACTTCCAGTCCCTCAAAGATACTGCGACGCTAACCCTAAAACAGTGAGTTCTCTGTTTTGCTTTGAAACTCGCTGTTTTGGGGGAAACGGTCGTTTCACCCATCAAAACTACTCCGAAAAATCTACAAAAATTCTAGCATGGTACTAACACCTAGGAGAACCTCCCACATAAATTTCGGGTCAAGATTCTACTTTTAACACATGTAAACAAAATCAACCCTACAACCATAAAAATTGTTTCTTTATGCTTGATTTATGTGTTCTACCACTTCAAACCTTGCACACTCCTCTAACCTAGTCTATATCATTCATATGCACATGAATCTAGTCCAATATAACAACAAACAACAATAATAAACCTAATAATAGCTAAACAAACTCAAGAGCGAGAAACCCCCACCTTTGAATCGATTTGTAGGAATAACTTGCTAACTTTCTCTTCCCCTTCCTTGCACCTTGTTCTTGCTCCTCAAGAACACACCATGGAAAGAGAAACCATGAAAAACCCCTCTTTCTCTTTTCTTTTGGTTCTCTCTTTCTTTTCTTTCTCAATTTATTTCCAAAATACACTAAGTAGAAGAAGTAGTAGTAGAATAAGAGATTGAGTGAGATGAGAATGAAATGGAACACACAAGAGAGAAGGGTTTCTTGCACTTGATGTTGAATGGCTGGCCAAAGAGGAATGGGGAGGGTTTGGGGGTGTTTTATAAAACAAAGGGAAGGGTTTTGTGGTGAGAAGTGAAGCCATGTGTCATAGTTCTCATGGCTTAAACAATTGGAGGTTCTAAATGCAATTCTTGTGTTACGATCAACCCCCAAACTCCCCCTAACCCTCAATCTCATCATGATGGATCAAAAAATAAAATAAAATTTGTCAAATCACATACTACACGATTTGTTCAAATGCTCGAAATCGACACAGTTCAATTTCGTACGTATATCTGATTATACAGATATTTTTCATTAGTGAAAACGAACAAATCTGTACAAAAATAATTTAATTCAGAGAAATTAAAATAAAATAATTTTATCACTGGCTCAGAAGATTCCAGTATAAATTTGATACAAAACAGTCGTATACCGACTAGAATATATACATTTATAGTGTTATTAACAAAACCGGGTGATGTCCACCAAAAATATTTCAATTCTGGAAATAAAAATAAACTAATAATTTTTTAATATCTTCCCGGTATTTTCCAGACATTTTTCTCAAAAATGTGTTTTTCAAGATTTTGCACAAATGTACAAAACTGATATAATACGTATATATACTTACTAGTATATAAATCTAGATAACTTTTATTTAAAAAACCAAGTAATTTCTATTAAAAATATTTTAATTTAAAAATAATAATTATCCAAATATAATATCCATTCGGGATATTACAACTGGTCTGCTGTCATCGACGGGAAAGGGAGCAGCAGTGGGTGGTCGGAGTTGGGGGTTGCTGTCGTTGAGGGAAAGCAGATGAGCGGCAGGGGAAAGGGGTGATGGGTCTGGGCGATGGCGTCGACGGGATGGGCGGCACCGAAGATGAGGTGTAATACCCTGAATTTTCATTTATGAAAATTATTATTTTGTGTTATTAATTTGTACGTTTTGTGCACGTGCAATCTTGTGATATAAAATTTTTATAATTATTTTCATTACATAAACAGATGAGTATATATATATATATATATATATATATATATATATATATATATGTCTTTTCTATTGTTTTTATTAAATCCTATTTTTAAGCAAACATAAGTAACTTTTATTTTGAGCCCAACTTAATTTATTTTAAATATAACTAATTTGGCCCATAAATTTATTTTCTCTTTTTATTATAACTTGTAGTGTAGACAATTTTTATATATTTTTTATAAAAGATAAATGTACAACTTTTTAAAATGGGAAACTATACAAACACGTGCATTGCACTACCACGTGTTTGTGCACTTTTTCATTGTGGCCGGATGGCATGGGAGGGAAAAGGAAAAGAAGTGGAGTTGTGGGAGGTTGTTTTTGTAGTCATGTTGGTTACTACAACTTCCCTTGAATCCTAGCCTTTATTTCTTAACTCCTAGATCAATCCTAGCCTTCTATTTATCCCAAAGTTTTGTATAAATACCCCCCCTAGCCTAGTTATCATTACACTTTTCATTATCTAAACCTATAGTGAAAGAATACAATTGTTAGTAGTAGATTGTTAGTAGGAAGTGAGAATAAAAGACTGAGAGTGTGTGTGCTTGCAAGCTAGGAGGCCGGCTACATCAACTTGGAGCTTTCGGGTTGCACTAGGAGCAAGGAGGAGGAGCACTCGTTTGGGCAAGCTCAATCTAGGAGGAGAAGGGCTCTTTCGTTTAGGAGTTGTTGTGTGATTTATCTCCAAATTAGGTGGGTGGTTTTCTGTACTTCTAATTTAGATGTCATGCTAGGAGTGTTGAAATATTGATGCAGGAAAGAAACTAATAAGAGTACACTTATTTTGAAAAAGGACTTGCTAGTTGATTAATTAATGCTTGATAGATTGTATGTTAACTTGTCATGAATCTTAATATTGTGTGCAAATTGCTTGTAGTTATGGAAATATTGAATTGGGATTGTTGATAATGTCAAAATTGAGTACGAAATGCTAGTAGATGAAATTATTGTTTTATGTGCTAAATGGACTATCGTGATATTGGTTCAAATGAATAAGATTGTTCTATGCATTTGGGTTTATGAAAGAGGGGGAAACAGGGAATTATATTTATAATGTGAATTTTTAATACCAAGTTCTGTTGAGAAATGTCAAATTGAATTATGGAAAGAGTGGTATGGAATTTAAATTATTGTATGAGAAATGTGTATTAAATTACTAAAAAAAATTATTTTTAAAAATACTGGGGTGTTAATTTAAGTTAGAATATACATTTTGGAGTTTTACATGGCTTTTGGTGCAAGCAAAATAAAGATAAGGATTTTTGAACATCGAAATGTTTTAATAAAACAGAGAACCGAGTTAAATAGAATTCGAGTTGTGTATGTGACAACTTGAGCTCATAGCTCAAGTGGTCGGTGAGCCTTCTGGCGCTACTGTAGCTCGGCGTGTGGCTCTGTGGTCGCTGGTTTGATACCTATGTCCACCTTTCTTTTTGTGTGCGGTTTAAAAAAATACCAATCACTGAACATAGAGTATATAACTCTCTGTCTCCTCTTCATATTGCTGAGCGCCTTCGGCCAGTCGGCTAGCGCGTGCGGCTGTCTTCTTAAAGGTTGCGGGTTCGATTCTGGGTGTAGCCAGAATATAATTTTTTGACAAATTGATTTTTGGGGTTTTTCTTGATGTATAAAAATTCTGAAAAAATATCGTTATTATTCAAAAATCATATACAGCCTATGAAAATTAATTGGGAGTTATTGGACTAAAATAAAGTGTATTTTTGAGGTAAAATCATATTCGAAACTATGGTTTCTTACTCGTATAAGTTCATAAAAATGTGTGATTTCACGAGGTGATTAAGATGAATATTAAAAAGGAAAATTGATGGAAAGAAAATATAAATGTCAATTTTTGTATGGGTTATTATGTTAAAAGAATAGCATGACAATGGTGATTTTTGTGAATATTCACTTTGACTAGATGTTTTCGTAGTATGATTTTAATATGGAAATAAATATTGGTAATGGAATGCATGATTTATAATTGAACTCCATGTATGATGATTGACTCATGAAAAGATTGGAAATCATGTAATTGGAAAAGAGAAATTTCTTGAGTATGACAATTCAAATATGTGAATTGTGAATTGAAATTGAAAATTAGGGTGTAGCCAAGACTCACACCGGTAATTGAAAGTAATGAGATATGATAAATGAAATTGAAAAGACCAAGTTTGGATCATTGGGAAATGAAAGAAATAAGACCGGTTTTAGTGAGAGTGCTGACTCTAAGAGATTGATTTTGTTCATGATTTCATTAAATTAAGAATTAGTACATAGTGAAGAGGTGATGAAAGTGAGAGAAAAACACAAGCATGAGGGCCTCGAGTCTACGATGTGGGTGTGATTCACAGTTTGTCTTCACGATGCGTCGTGACATGACGTGAGCACTACTCCGGAATTATCGGGATCTTGGCGATGCTTGTGGGGTGTTTGGTGACTGCGAGAGGATCGTGTGCCATGAAGGAGGCTGAATTGTCCATAGGTTGTCTTCACGATGTGTCGTGACATGACGTGGGATTTCCCTCCAGTTTTTCTGTACATGAGCTCGTTACTCATAGAACATCTAGGATACTTATCGTAGTTACAGTAGTAGAGTAAGTCATGACGAGGGATTGAACCCTACAAGATGAAGAACGATTAAGAGGCTTGCCCTCAGACGTATGCAGTATGGGATGCATAGAATCCGAACAAGTGCGCATTAGTGTCATGTAATATAAATAACTGCATTAAGGACTAAGTGCACAATCACAACATGACATCAATAGGATATTCTCCTTAGTTTGATTTGCGAACAAGTTTGTGTTTGTTAAGTATGGAAAATCATTATACTGTTTCCGGCATAGAGAGGATGGCTGTGTATAATATTTGTCGGTTGAATAAACTGACATACCCATAGTTTGTATGCAGGATAATTGACATGGCAAAGATTAAAGAAGAACTGATGCTTAGAGATTATTCAAATGTTGTTGTACTTTCATTCATGTAAATGTTGTAATTTTTGCTTCCGCTGTAAAGTGTAAAGATTTCATTGTAACTCTGATGTAAAGTAAAAAGTTTTAAATTCCTTGTAAAATTGTACGAAAGAAGTGTAAAGATCCTGTGGAATCTCGAATTCAGTTGTTTTTTGGAATTGGGGATGTTACATGTGGTCGGGGAAGGTGAACCAGGGTTTGGACGGGAAACGGGGTAGACGATGGCTGAAGGCTAGGTTTAGGATTTGTAGTTTGTGTTTTTAGGGTTTGCAATAGGATTGTATTTATAGAGTGCAATTAGGTTGTTGGGTTAATGGGTTAAGATCCAATAATAATGGGTTTGGGTCTAGAAACAATTGCAATTGGATTTTGGGTTCAATAAGAGATGGATTTGAGGACAATAGGGTTCAAATAAAATGCTCACAATAAAATAGAAATAGGACCAACAAAAAAATAGCCCAACAAGAAGAACAAGAGCAAATCATGAAAAAAATCGATTAAGATGATCAAGAAAAATAGAGTATTTTATTGAATGCAAATAAAATATTACAATAAAAGGGGAAAATGAAAAGAACGAAAAACGGTAGTTACACTATCGGCTTTAGTCTTGACGAATGCGTAAGACCCTTGTTGGGCAGCAATGTGTGAATTTATTTGACTAAGCTCTCGGCTTTAGTCTTGACGAATGCGTTAGACCCTTGGTGGGCAGTAATGTGTGAATTTAATTGACTAAGCTATCAGCTTTAGTCTTGATGAATGCGTAAGACCCTTGGTAGGCAGCGATATGTGAATTTATTTGACTAAGCCATCAGCTTTAGTCTTGACGAATGCGTAAGACCCTTGGTGGGTAGCGTAGTGTGAATTTATTTGACTGAGCTATCGGTTTTAGTCTTGACGAATGCATAGGACCCTAGGTGGTCGGCGATCTGTGTAATCATATAATGTTGGAGAGAGATATATATACATTTGGTGTTAGTATATTGGTGATATTCATTATTGGTGACATTCTTGTTAATGTTATATTAATGATATTGGTGATGGAATATCGGTGATGATGTTGAGATGGTTTTATATAAAGTATTGGTAATACTATTTTACTGATCGTTATATGTATCCGTATAACAATACAAAGAATTGGGAATTTGAGTGTATATGTAGATGTACAGGTGAAACCAGTGAAGTTAATATGATACTATATCCGCTAATATCATAGAGGTAATTTGATTAATGTATGTGTGGGGTAATGTCTACTTACGTGATAATAGATTGATGCTTGATATATATATGTATATTCTTGAGCTTGTGTATAAGAATATGGGTGACTCGGGCAAGCGTGGGGTGTAGTCCTGTTGGTTCGTCAGATGAGTATGATTATACTAGATATATTTATGTTGTGGTAAAATTTTAGGGTTATCCAATGTGTGTTGTGATGGATATGGCCGTATGATGAATTAATGGAAAATACAGAATTTCAATAGTTGAAATCATGGTTATGTGGTTCTTTTGCATGATTTTGAATGTTTGGTGCTTTTAGTGATAAATTGGATTTTATACATGATAAGATGATGTGATTAATGGCATGGTGTATGTATGATATGCGAATAAAAGTGATGGGTGATACTGAGTATAGGTGGGTGTGTATTGCACGTAATAATTTGAATATATAATTAATGTGCTTTGTAATCGTGTTTTATCGAATGATAGACCTTAATTGGTGATATTAATGGGATGTATATTTTATTTCAACTCATATGAGTGTGTTTGAATGAAAAGAGATAGTCATGTGATTAATGTATGGTCAAAAGTAATTTTTTGATTTATCCGTGCCAACAGAATCCATAGGATTTGGGCTGGAGCTCATATTACCCAAGTTATCGGCTTGGGGTGCGGTGTATATTACCCAAATTATGTTTGGGGTGCGGTATATATTATCCAAGTTTCACTTGAGTTGCAGTGTATTCTCTCGTTGGTATAGGGCCAGGAGGAAGACGTAGCCTCGGACGTATAAGACTATGTGTGAGCATCGATCCGCGTATTTATTTTACTGGGCTATCGGCTTCAGTTTGATGATTATGTGGGCACTGATCGAAAAATTAATAAAATGAGTATTTATGTGAGAAAAGTGAAAATTTTAAAGGTGAGTTATATTATGAGATGAGAATGAATATTAAAGTAAAAACAAGATATAATATGAGATTGATAAAAAGAAAAGGAAATGATAATATAGGCAGAGAAAGGGGAATGGATGATGTTTATGTATATATGAACTTAGTGAAGATAAAGTAAATGGAAATATGTGAGGTGTGGTATTTATTACCCAGTTTATCTGGGGTGCGGTATTATATTACCCAAGCTATGTTTGGGGTGTGGTGTTATATATTAACCTGAAGTGATGGTTAATATCTAGTAAGTATATGGTGAGAATAAGTGTAAGGATGTAATGTGAGTATCTTTACCTTGGTATCGTGTCAAGGAACTTCCGCTCGCTTTTTCTGTGGAAATGGTGGAAACTACCTCCCTAGGCACGACTCCATGGTAGATCGGGTGTGGTGTTAATATGGTGGATTGTTTAAAGACTAGTAATTACATCTTGTGTATTATCAAGTTTTCTTTCATTATGTTTCATGCTTAATTTCAGGAGATATTCACTTATAATCATGTTAGTAAGTTCTTCAAATTTCTTTTATATGATTTTATTTTAGTAACTAACCTAGTAGATTGTACTAACACCTGTATTGGCTGAGCCCCGTTGTTTTTAGGGGTTAGAGGAGTCCCTCTCTGAGGGTGGACGTCCCTAGACTTCCTTTTTTGCAGGAATTAAGTAGTTGCGAGGTGAGACATTTGGATTCCTTAGTTTTTGTAGTTTTATCTTCTCAAGAAATTATCAAGATTGTATATGTAGATATTGTTTAATTTATAAAATAGCTAAAGTTATGTATAATTTGAGGTAGAGAATAGAATTTGTGTGATATTTTGTATTTGGGGAGATTTTGTATGTTTCGGTCTGTGATGATGATAATAATAATGAGATGAAGTATATGAAAGCCCGTACCCACCTTGTTGTGGAGTATTGGGCTCTGTGTATGGTTTTTAAAGGGTTTTCTACAAATCTATTACGTTTTCAAGACAAATTTTTATTTTTATTGTATACCTTGTGTTATATGATGATATTTACCCCCAGAGCCCGATATATATGATGCCTATGTGATGTTGTTTTTGTTGGCCTGGGGAGGATATATATTAATTGCCTGTGATGTGGTATTTTTAATTGTTTGCACAATTTCGTAAGAAATTTCTGTAAAAGGGCTAATATTTTAGGGGAGACTCTGCCCAAATTTTGATTGAAATCCACTTAGATTATTTTAGTAAGAAACTGTTTTTAAAAAAATATGGGGATGTTACAGAACTCATCGGGCCCAACCAGGATGACACTTGCTCCACTTCCTTCTTGACACGAGGAACCATCAACATAGACGGCCCAGAGTGGAGGTCCTCGGCTTCGGGCTGATCGGCGATTGTACATTCCACAATAAATTCTGCCAAAGCCTAGGCTTTAATGGCCGACTGGGAACGATAGTTAATATCATGCTTACTCACTTCGATCGACCACTTCATTAGTCGCCCGAAGCTCTCTGGTTTATGACAATTATTACAAGAAGTGTCATGAAGTTTCTATCGCATCACTACTAACTGCAATAGAATCGGTAAATATAGCAGGGTTTGTGTAAGGCAGTTGACAGCCAGCGTAAAACATTGTCAAATCTCATGAACATGAATCCTAAAAATAAATGCACAAATGCTTAGGATATTCCCTGTAAGTGATGCATTATGTCTGCCTACGGGTGCTCCGAAAAATGTGCAAGGAGCGTTGCACCGACGCCCGGGTGCGGTGGAAACTTGTAGTGGTAAAATTTCTGCAGTGAGTATGCACCTTTTGTTGCAAATAGCAAATACATTTTGCTTCTTATTAGCTTATAGTGAAGAAAGGGTAAAAATTCAGTAATGGAGTTTCTCAAAAGTGCTTTAAAAATTCTTACACAGTTGGACAAAATTTATCTTGTTTTACCTTGTACGGTCCTCGTCTTCTAGGAATTTGAAGGTTTGCATATGAGAGTTCACCTTGATGCCTCTGGCCCTCAAGACAATGCAGGATCCTTGCCTGGGTATTTGACCTGGTGGTCAAGTTTAGGAGAGGGTTCAGAGCATTTTAGGGCACTTTGGCACTCGCCTCAAGGTAGGGGCAAGGCGTGCAAAAGGTGTCGCCTATTTAACTTTTGGTTTTATTCATTTTGTATTGACAACACCATTGCTTATAGGTTCAACTTTTTTTATATGGTGTGTCTGAAGATAAAAGGGTAAATACCGAAAACCCGTATCAACTTTTTGTCAAACACACGAAACACATTCAACTTTTGAGTTCAGCACAATTTTAGTGCATACTCTTAACATATTTATGTCTGATGTGTACTGATACGGGTAAAATAGTGGCTAATCCCCACCATTTGATCCTGGATCGGAACATGAGGTAGGCATGAACAAGATAACAATTTCATAAACAACCTCAAGCCCGAAGACAGTTCATGGGCCTTCCACAGGCTCTCCAACTCAGCTCGGCCTGCTAAGGAAGGTTAATCAGCCATCTATGGCCAGTAATCAAATCCCCTAAAATCAGGGGATTAACTGCTCCATCATATCTCTAATCACTGGAATCCAACCAGGTACTAGGGAATCTTTCCATAAAGGATTCTCACTGGCCTATAAGTATAGGTCCACCTCCACTGTTACCAGGTAATCAAAATTTTACCATCTAATCACGTTTTAATCCCTCTGGTTGCTGACTTGATCGTCGGAGTGCCAGTCGCCAAAAATACTCCCGGTGTTTCAGGCTTTTTGCAGGTATTCGGTGACCAGTGTCCACTAGATCCACAACATACAACCACATATTAGCCTTTCATCAGAATCAGATATGCGGATGAGATTTGTGCTTCCCTTTCATCCAAAGAACTCATCATCTATTGCTCCTACACCAGAAAACAGCAACATCAGATTGGCTTCATCTGTGAGAATTTAGACCGATCCAGCCTCTGACTTAGATCCTACCCCGTAGTCATCTCCTCCCATGGCCCCTAAGTCCAAGAAGACAACTACGGTGGGGCGTCATGTTGACCCCCCTCCCCCTTCTCCTTCTCGTCCATCCCGTAGCCATCCGGCCACCCAGGGGTCGCAACCGTTGAAGGATGAAAGACAGCAGA
Source organism: Hemerocallis citrina (assembly GCA_017893485.1). Classification (NCBI taxonomy): domain Eukaryota; kingdom Viridiplantae; phylum Streptophyta; class Magnoliopsida; order Asparagales; family Asphodelaceae; genus Hemerocallis; species Hemerocallis citrina. The sequence continues at coordinate 36,372,393 of CM030360.1, forward strand.
GACCTGCTCCAAGTGCCTCCCGCTCTACCACACAATGGGTCTTCATATGGTTTCAGACCTCTGAAACGTCCTCAGCAATCGGCAAAACGAGGTGGACCTTCACCATCGCCTCAATCACTCAAGAAATGAAGGACCCTCAAATCATCCTCCGAGTCGAAGCTGCCACTCCTCCCGTGGTCAGGTTAAGGAGCGCAGTCGCTCCCCAAGGGACCACTGACCCCCTAATGACCACTGAGTAGGAGGCCATGAGACGAGGGCTGAGTTCCAGGAGTTCCGGGATGAGGTCCTCTAGGCCCTCTGAGGCGAGGCGAGGAACAACCATTACAGCGACAACCCCCGCACTGGGAGGACATAGAACAAAGAGTCCTACACGTCGACCCAATCTAAGGGACGAGAAGACGAATTACTCAAATGTCTGCAAAAGATGGAAGACCGCCTCTCCCGGATCGGGGACGATGGGAGGCAGTCTGACTGGGGATACTGTCCAGTCCGGCAACCCTTCTCATTTTACATCCTCTTAGCCCCCATCCCGAGGAGCTTCAAGCCTCACGTATTTAAGACTTACAAAGGGGGGATGGATCCTGCTGATCATATTAAGGGGGTTCAAAACAATCATGATGAATCACATCACCTCGGATCCCCACCTCTGCCATGCATTCCCAGCCACACTGCAGGTCTGCACGAGAATGTTACTCCAAACTCTTCCTGAACCCGATCTTCTCCTTCGATCAGCTCAAGGAAAGATTCCTCGGTCAGTTCTGACCAGTCACAAGTCCGAGAAGACGATCGCCACTTTACTTGAACTCAAGCAAAAGGATGGGGAGTCCCTTTGGGATTTTGTCCAGAGATTCACAGCCGAGGCCTGGTTTATCTCCTCCTTCGACACCGGGGTCGCGCCAGCTGCCTTTCGGCACAACGTCCGACATGACCTGTTGAAGACCTCCTTGGCTAAAAAACCACTACCTGATTTTCCTGAACACCTTCTCCGGAGCGAGAAGTATATTCGGGCTAAAGAGACCTTGCACCCAGGAGGCCAAAAAGAATCTCCCACCAAGAGGAAAAGGAAAATGGGCATATCTGAGACCCCAAAGAAGGCCCAAAAGGATGCCTTCGGGCAGAGGCGTCCCCCTCTGGGCCCTCGCTTTGAGAAGTTCACTCCGCTGAACGCGAGTGTCTCCGCCATCCTCAAGGAGGTGGACGAAAAGGGGTTGATCTGACACCCTCCTCGGTCCAATAACAATAACAAGAAAAGAGATATGAGATTCTACTGCCAGTTCTATCGAGATCATGACCACAAGGCCGACAACTATCCAGTCATATTGGACATAGAAGCGAACCTGGAATAGAGGCGGACCGGAAAAAAATTTGGGCCATATTGGACATGGCCCCTTCGAAAAATGTCAACGAGGTTTAGAGACTCACCGGTCGACTTGCAGCCATTAGACGTTTTCTTTTGAAAGTCGGGGGGGGGGGGGGTGAGGGGGGCGGGACCCTCCCCTTCTTCAAGGTCCTCTGGGAGGCAAAGATTTTGAGTGGGGATAGCCTGAGCAGCCGCCTTTGACCAGCTGAAGGAATACCTCACCAACCCCCCTCCTCAGCATAACCGAGTCGGGCGAGGTCCTGTATCACTACCTGGCAACGTTTGAGCCTGCCCTCAGCCCCGTCCTTATCAGAGATGACGATGGGACGCAGAAGCCCATCTACTACGTCAGCAAAGTCCTCCGCGACTCCGAGCTCCATTATGCTATGGTGGAGAAGGTGGCCTACGCCCTTGTCATGGCTACAAGAAAGCTTTGCCCTTATTTTCAAGCCCATTCTATCCAAGTCCTTACAAATCAGCCTCTTAAGTAAGTCCTCAACAAGTCGAAGAACTCTGATCACTTGATCAAGTGGTCCATCAAGCTTAGTCAACATGACATCAGCTACAAGCCGACGACCGCCATCTAGGGACAAGCGCTCGCTGAGTTCATAACCGAGTGCACCATTCCAGAAACATCTAAAGCCCAGAATGGCGTGGCGGTATGGGAACTCTATGTGGATTGATCATTGTGTGAAGAAGGAAGAGGAGTTGGTGTCATACTAAGCAGTCAGGACAACTTCATCATCCAATACTCCTTGCGCTTAAACTTTTGAGCCTCCATCAAAGTAGTGCCTCAATTTCCATACACTGAAAACTCGTGACACAAACCAAAATCTTTACTTCAAATGAGTACACAGGACATAAATCACAGGAAATTAAAACTTTTATTACATTCAACAATATTACAATGTACAATGTAGTCTTACAACTTTACATCATGAATTACACTAATAAATTACATTGTACAAAAATCTATATCCTCCACTCGGATGCTCTACACATCTTGAGTCCCTCGCTCCCACGATCATGAAGTCCTGCAACTAACCAATTGTGGGCACATTAGTTGAATGTAACTGACGCAATGCTGATGATATCAACGATATCCAAATCCTCAATAATCAATATTAATGGAAATGTGAAAGTCATACAAACAGAGGTGTCGGTGTATGCCATGACCCTAAGATCTAATGCACAAATGAAATGCACATGATGCTCTATTCTAATGCACACTTGATTGGAAATATATGCATCTTATACTATATATTTCCCAATAAAACTTGCATTCTTATGATTATAGGGTTCGATCTCCCGCAATGCAGACCTACTCTTGTACTCTTACTCCGTTTCTGACATTTATCTAGTGACTTTAAGGTTGCATCTATTCAGTCCATTCCCGCTACTGCAGTCAAAAATGGTCATGCCATTGCTGGGACCCTGTGGTCTTTCTTCGCCCCCGGACAACCACGTGAGATTTGGATATTCACTAGTAGCGTCCGGACCCTACGTTATTTCTCCACCCCTGGTCTTAAATATTTTACTCCGCCTGGACCTTGTGGTCTTTCTCCTCCCCCGGACAACCCATGGAACACTCCAAGTGCAGCGCTCAGACCTTGAAGTCTTTCTCCACCCCCGAACCTTACCAAAAGTTGTTTTGAACATAAAGGTGTCCTTGTTGGCCTTCTTCGCCCCACCGAGAGTCTTAGAGTCAAGCTCTTGCTCCCTGTTCACATTAAACAACATAGAACTTTATACGGATACGTAGGGGCCCATCCCCTAAGTTTCCGAAGACACTCGCTCTTACAATAGAGCCCAGAAATTAAAAAACGAGATGGCGCCACACGTGTCCCCTTGACATGTGAGTACAGCGTCCAACTAGTACATGTCCTTACAAATAATTGCCACACGGCCTAGAGCTAGCCTACCCCCACCGGTCTTATGTAAACCTTCATCTTAAAACTGACTACGGCTGGTACCCTACGCCTTGCTCAATCTCTAAAGCCGCACTCCTATACTAGAGAGAAATACACACTAGGAAATCTCATGACAACACAATTTATTAGAAATAGTGAGTAGTTAATTCTACAATTTCTAGGCCAATTTAGTTATTAACTAGTTTTACTTGATTCTAATGGCTCTAGTCTTTCCGTTATTGAATCTCTAGTCTCTTAGCATAAACATTTATTGTAACACCCCAAAATTTATTTTTTTTTCTCCAAATTCAATTATTTCAATTTCTATATCACTTTAAACATAAACTGAGAAAGATATATTTCAAGAAAAATTTTGGCAGAGTTTCCCCTGTAAATTTTGCCCGGAAACACAAATAGCTTACGGAATTCTGCTCAAAATTCCGTAGCTCACAATACATGCAATAATTTCACGGGCTCCCCAGACCAAAATGAGCAGAAACACACAGGCAATATAATATAATGCTCTGGGGGCCAAACTCATACGGATTATCAAATATCAAATAAAAACTATAAATTTCTTTGAAAAACGAGGTAAAAATTTAGAAAAATCCTTGTAAAACCTACCACAGAGCCCGGTACTCCACAACGAGATGGGTACGGGTCACAAACATACCATACCACCCCACACTATACTCATCATCATCATATACATGCTTATACATCCATAATACAATTTAGATCATAAATTTTACTATTCACATAACTAATTAGTACAAATTTTTAAAATAAAACTTCATCCTACCAACCCACGCCTCACCTCTGCACTGATGGGAACCTGTAATAGTAGGGGATCTAGGATAGTCCTCAGACTCCCCTAACCCCCCAAATACTAAGGGGTCAGCCATTTCTGGTGTGAGTATAGTTATTAATCTAATAACAAATTAAAATAGTATAAAGAAAATAATTTAAACTTACAAATACCAAGTTAAGATAATGCAACCTGAATCCTGAACACAACAACATCATCAATATGACGATATATCAAATACTTTGCCAATCCTGCATTCAACTATTTAATTATCCATAACTTCCCACATTTCATAATATACTTCACCTCAACCTCGTATATATATATATACTTATTTTACATCCGCATAGTACGAATACACATACAATCCATTACTTTTCAATTTAAAATTTTCTAACCCAAATATTCATTCTTCCACAAGTATCGTCATAATAGCATTATATGAATATAACTACATGATGTTATTACTCCTTTCATTAATAACCATTTATATGAATACAACTCATAATACAACATACTCTCTTAATAACCATTTTCATAACCAATCTCATAATACGGGTATTTATTTTATTATGCCCTATCAAGTATCACTTCTTACAAATGCTTCTATTCTCATAATACCACATTTATTCATATCTTATGACGCAAATATAACATCTTATTGCTTATTGCAATGCTCTCACATCTCATCACATCATTAACACATTATTGATAGAATGCTTATACTCATTACAGCGTAAACTTGTTTTATAGCTCATTCCCATTTCATTATACCACTTTAGTAATTTCTTTTTCTTATAAACAATAAATCTTATTATCATTTTCACTTAATCCCCAAACACAATCTGGGGCCACAACATATCACACCCCATAGCCGATAGCTTGGGTAATAATCACCGCACCCCAAACACACAATTTGGGTAATATCACATCACATCTCAAGCCGATAGCTTGGTTATTAATTCACTTCAATCACTTATCATCTTCACCTTACTTAATTCTTCATTTCCATTAATCATTACCACTATCATACCAACTCACCTTGCGAATTATGCCAAGGCAGATAGTTCCCACTATTTCCACAAAAATAGCGGGCAGGTAGTTCCATGACACAATTCCAAGGTACAACTCATATCAAACTGTATTTTACTTTAAGGTTCACATACCTAATACAATTACTTCGTACTATTCATAAGAACACATGTCACTTTTATTAATTTCATTTTAAATTAACCATGTACTACATTTATCACTTCTTTTCATACACTAACTCATAACTCGTTTTCCTACACATTTACTTCATTCACAACTACTTTCTTTCTCATCAACAATTCACAATTCGCTTTCTGTACTTTCACATTTTTATTAACACTTAGTTATTTTATTAGTTTGTTGACCAGTGAGCCACAGTATCCCAATATACTGAAAGCCGACAGCCCAGTAAAACATGCGGACCGATGCTCACACAGAGTTACTCGTCCGAGGCTACGTCTTCCTCCTAGCCAAACTAGCGAGGGAACACCGCACCCCAGATAAACTGGGTACTTCCTCGCGACGTCTGTCATCAAGGGAAAAACACCGCACCCCAGGTAAACTGGGTACTTCCTCCCAGCCGATAGCCAGGAGGGAAAAACACCACACCCCAGATAAACTGGGTACTTTCTCCCAGCTGATAGCCAGGAGGGAAAAACACCGCACCCCAGATAAACTGGGTACTTTCTCGCGATAGCTGTCATCGAGGGAAACCGAGCCTCAAGCCGATAGCTTGGGCGATATAACACCGCACCCCAGATAAACTGGGTACTTCCTCCCAGCCGAAGCCGGAGGGAAAAATACCGCACCCCAAGCCGGTCCTTGGGTATTAGGAGGTCTAGCCCAAACCCCCAGGATTGCTGTAGGTATTGGACAACAAAACCATCTATTATTAGCATTATTCATTTCATCTTTCCATCTTACTATGTTCCACAACATTACACTTTTGAATTCAAGAATAGCTACCACCTTGATTTTAGTCACGTGTATTAATAACACATTTAATTAGCACTTACCATCTTATCTTTTATCTTGCATTTGATGCACATCTGATGTCCACGATATAATTATCATCTCAGTATATCACATATATACATACACCTAGTCATTTAACATATAAACCAACATGTCATATTATTGCATATCACGAATGCACCACGTTATTTATTTTTCCATAACATCGCCCATTATGAATACTACGCTATTTACTACTTCATTAAGTCACATATAGGCATACACCAAGTTATATCATAAATAAAAGAATTATAAGGTGCTGGTCTGTATCGTAAGCGTATCAAAATATATAATTCATCACAAAATAATATCATATTATTGCCCATTAATTCACTTCGAACATAATTACAATGTAAACATGTACCCAATTATTCATTTTATCAACTATTGCATCACATTAGAGGAAATAAGTGATTTTGGCCCCTTTTTCTGAGAAACCTGCATGTGTGGTGTATATTTGTGATATATATATAGCTGATTATGACGTTAAATCTTATAATATCTAGTTATAGCATACTAGCTCATACACCATACTCCATGTAATCATAATTACCTATAAGGGCCTATATGCCCCAAAACATGCACAAAATATGCACTGGATAAAAATATGCATAAACAATCTAATAAAATTAGTTTTTATACTTCAACACATCACAATAACCCATACTATAGATTTTATATACTTAAAATAGTCACTTTCACCACATCTCTCAAAAACCCATTTTGGATCCTTAAAAATCCGTATTTTCAATAAAAATCCACTTTTGGCATAAATCCCACAAAACATATCAAAAGGCCACAAAATTCGGCCACAATATAAAATATTTACAAATACAACATACTCACCTGACGGATCGAGCAAATGATGTCCCACGTCCGTCCTGTAGCCAGTCGAAGTTCGACTTTTTCCACCTAAATAGGAAATTATAGGATCGATTAGCATGAAACTCAAAACTCGACCTATGGATCTCCAAATTCAAATCTGTCTTCACCCACATGTCACAAATAACATACGTTGGAGAGCTATATCGACGGATTTCAAATTCGAACCCCAATACAAGAACTTACCTATGGATCGGAGGCTTTCTAATAGGAAAATTTCCTATTTCATAATTTCTTCAATCCCTTTGTCCTAATATCTCAAATTAGGGTTAACAACAACAATGAGACTCATCTACACCTCCGAATTCATCAAATTCTCACCTCTATATCGCGCGGGCATTTCACCGAACACCCGGCGTGCACTTTACACCTATAATCTATTTTACTCAATTTAATTGAGCTGGAAGTCTATAAAAATCATCCTAAATTTATATTAATACTTTCATAATACTCTACACCCTCTTATGCATTTTCTATAATTATTTGAATTGAGTTTTCTACCCGATTTCATAAACCCTATAGTTCGAGTTTATGCCAAAATTACTACTCCCCATTTTATTCTAATGGCTCACTATAATTTTTACCACCATACAAGAGATAATTCTTATATATATATATATCTCTATTTTACAAACCCAAAACCCTAATTTACTAACAACTTGTAATTTCTCTAACAATCCACTAATTCCTCAAATCTTCCACTTCCAACACCTCTAAATCTCTCTACCATAATAATCCTACTCAATAAAACTAACCACACTTAATTTTATACGAATAAATAAAATAGGATATACCTTTTCGAAATCCTTTCGAAAATCCGACACTTCCACGATGTAGAGAACCCCTCAATTAGCATACCCCTCAGTTTAATTTGGATTTGGTGAAGAATCCAAGTGGATTTGAGTGGGAGTGAGGAAGGCCGATGGGTTTCGGCCGAAGGGTTCTGCGATCGGGGTTGGAAAAAAAAAGAAAAGAAGAGAGAAGGAAGGAGGAGAGAAGGGGGGGGGGGGGTGTTTGTAAAAAGATTAATAATAATAATAATAATAATTAAAGGCTATTTGCAAATAAACCCCCAATACCCTAAAATATTTCAAATAAACACCAACTTTATACTTTAATAATACTAATAATACAAAATACATTAAATCATCTCATATCAATCCTCCAAAATTATAAACTAAAGTAAATAATATTTCTTCACATAAAATCTCAACTCATGGCTTCAACATATCATCTACACCAATCCAATTAAAATATCCATACCAGTATCAATAAGATATCACTTAAAATAATTCTCACCCCTAAAAAATATAAAAACGAATATTTTCGGTATTTTAAAATCCGAGGTGTTACATTTATACTATTATATAATTAAACTGTATTCTTAGTTCTAGCTTTTATTATCTCACAAGTTCGATTAACTAAGATAAATTAGTTGGCAAACTTCTTGCTCTATCCTATTAACCAATTAGTGATTCAATGCCTTTCATTTCATTATAGATCGATCTACCATTCTAATTAGAGTCCTATTTGAATTCATTCACTTACTTTGTTAAAACAACTAGTAATTTTTCTAATAGATTCAAATGATTATCTAACACTAGATGGCTCTTATCTAATTCTATATTGTTAAAATAACTTAGTCAATTTAGTCAAGACTTAACCCAACCCTATTAGGGTCCAACGTGGCCTCCAAATCACGCCCAAGAGTTGGCCCAATCTTGTCCCAAATCTGGCCCAATAAAAATAGTGAATCGAGCTCTCCTCGATGCCCTCTTCGCTTGAAGTTTTGATCACACCTTCGAGTCGCGACCAAGCTCCCCTTGAGTCCTACTGATTCCCAGCTCCTTCATGGTCCTCCCGATGATTCGTAGCCCCAAAACAACGAGTGAAGCCTCCATGGACAACGAACAATGACAACACAGAAAACAGTCTACAACCGACGCGCTCTAGACAATACGGGCACCTATTCTACCCCAAAAATTAAGTGTTATCAAGTTAAAACCTAGGGTTCATATTGTTACATTCTTAGAAAACAAGTTAGGGTCCCTAAGAGTGTTATTAACGCACCAAACTAGTGTGCAATCGCCCAAAAACCGCGAGCAAAAAACAACCAACAACGACAGCCCAAAACAGCGCATAAATCGACTTTTTGAGCTCATTTTGGCGATCAAAACAATGTCTGGGTCACCCTACACTAGGACCACACTATAGGACTATGATCAACATGAAAACATGCAAAAGAAGTGAACAAAAGCCCTAAAACAGAGAATTTAAGTTTCCAATCAGCAAGCACAAAAAGGCAAAAACTGTCGTTTACGAGTTCTAAATGAACCCAATTCAAGGTCTATTCGAGCCCTAACCTGAACCAAACTAGTACACACCATATAATGCAACATCAAGCATGAAATTGGGGTATTTTCATCCCCTAAACAGCAAGTACACTAATCTCAAACAACTAGTTAACACAAAACTAATTTCCATCTCAAAACAGTGAGCATACACTACTTGTTTGCACATTCGTGCTTGAATAAGTAATCTATTCACATGAAATTCAAAATCTATTGATGTCCAACCCCAAAAACATCTTATAACATGATTCTAGAGTCTAAAAATGATATTTTTAAGTCAATTACAACACTCTAAACGAGTGGTGAACCATGTGTGCAAAAACAGTAACCTTAAGCTACTTATTTCGAATTTGTGAAGTAAAAACATGCTTAAATCACTTAATAATAAATTAAATTGATTCATGAACATACCTAACACATCATAGCATTCATATAATTCATTAAAACCAAATTTAAGTGTTAATTTCTACTCCAACAACACACAAGAGCAAGCATACCAAAAATAAATATTTTTAGCTACATGATCACAAATTTGAGCTTGGATTTCTACTCATTTTCCATGACATTAGTTCAATTTAGAAATCACATCCTTCTTAACTATTTTAGCATGATATTAGTGACTTTCTAATGAATATTTAACATGACATTTCACTAGAAAATAGTTCTCTACAATCAAGACTACAACTTCCTCTTCTAACAATTCAATCTTCTTAGACCATGTATATATATTTTTTTTGTTTATCATGCCATTCCAATGAAAGCTTCAAACAAACATACATCATACAATAATTCCATGAAAAGAAACATACAAGATGTTAGGAGAACACCCATCTTGTTTGGAGAAATGTAAGCTAGTCACAAGAATTCGGACACCAATGCTAGCTCCCTTGCTCCTCCAAGCTCCTAGACTTCCTCCAAGCTCCTTGGACTCATCCTAGAGCTCCTCCTTGCCTCCTTGCTCCCTCCAACAGCACCTAAAATTGAACTAAGTGACTTTGAGTGGAAAAAAGGTTCGAATGAGATGAAGGTTGGTTCCAAGGCTTCATATATAGGCCATCTACAAGTGGGGGAAAGGGAAGAGGTTTGTATGTGTTCCAAGGCACTCAAGTGCACTTTGGAACTCCATATGAATGATTCTCCAACTCCCACCCTAGGGTATCATACCATATTCTTTTTTGGAGACCAAAACTCCATCATTGCCTCCTTATGACAAGCCACCCCTTCATATGCCATTTATTTTATTATTTTGTTTTCTTTTCTTTTGTAGTGTCATGTGTCAAGTGTCATGTGTCATGTGTGCACATATGTAACAAGTAGTTAGGTCCATTGGGTCAGTCTAGTTAGGTTCAACCATACAAGCCAAATGTTAGGTTACAGACAAAACCCCAACAATTTGGTTTATCCCAATTCTAACAAATTTTATAATTGTGACAAACATACAAAATTTAAATTGAGAAAATACCCTAACTCTGGTTCAACAAATACACCCTTGTTGGGTTCAAAAATATATCAAATAATATGTTCAACAAATATTTTTTGTTTAAGTTTGAGAAAAATCTATTAATACGTGCTACTCTCAAATTTGCACGGATTGATATACAAAATAGTTATATACTATTTGGCAGGGTATTACAAACAACAAAGTAGAGTACAAGGCCACAATTGCCGGACTGCTTATGGCTCGCAAAGCAGGGGCTAAACGGGTTAAGACTTTCAGCGATTCCCAACTCGTTGTCAACCAAGTCTGTGGGGAATACAGGGCCTGTGACACCCGAATGGTCCAGTACTTAGCGCACACCTGACACCTTTTGGAAGATTTCGAAGAAAGACCAGTCGTCCGGATCTCGTGCGAACAGAACGACCAAGCTGACACATTATCCAAATTGGCGTCCACTTCTTATGATTGCCTCAATCGCACGGTGCTTATGGAGGTCCTTGTCTGACAGAGCATCAACAAAGAGAACACCAATGTCCCTTGTCTCGAGCCGCCAACACAGCCGCCAACATGGATGGATCCGATCATGAGCTACTTGAGAAATGGTGAACTACCGCATGACTCGTTTGAAGCCATATAGGTCCGAGTCAGGCCCGAAAGGTTTGTACACGTCAATGATGTGCTCTTCAAGTGATCATATACGAAAGTTGATGGGAGTTCGATGCCTGACCCCAGAAGAAGCCAAGTACGCGCTCGAAGAGATGCATGAGGGGATCGAAAGTTGCCATATGGGCAGCAGGTCGCTCACGAGAAAGATACTCAACCACGGGTACTACTGGTCGACCTTCCTAAAGGATGCTTAGGTTCTTGTCATGAAATGTGGCCCATGCCAAAGGTTTTCCTCAGTCAAACATGTCCCCCCAACCGAGCTTAAATTGATGGCTATTCTAGCCCTCTTCGCCATGTGGGGGATGGATCTGGTCGGTCTGTATCTTAAAGCAACAGGGCAAATGTGCTTCCTAATTGTGGCTATCGCTTACTTTACGAAGTGGGTAGAAGCAGAACTCTTGGCTACCATTACCGAGCATCAGGCCCAGCAATTCTTTTGGAAACATATCGTTTACTGATTCAGGATCCCTTCGATTCTCGTCACCGACAATGGTACCTAGTTCGCCGATAAGGGTTTTTGCAAATTCTGTGAGGACCTGAAAATTCAGCAAAGGTTCTCTTTAATTTCACACCCCAATCCAACGACCAAGCTGAGAATGCCAACCGTCAGATCCTCGACGACCTCAAGAAGCGATTGGAAAAATTTCCCGACGGTTTATGTGTAACCCCTTTTTTTCGTTTTATGTATTTTTGAGTGTATATTTCATTTTGGTATATTTGCTCTCTTTGTATTCCTCTTGTATTTTTGTTGGACCGTATATTGGATTTTTGTTTCAATATATTTTCATTTTATTATTTGCCTTCTTTTATTTGAGTTCTTATTTCGTTGTCCGTCTTTTGATTCGTCTCTTTTTTATCGTGCCATTATTTTTGACTCTCACTGTTAAATTTATTTTTTATCTCCATTTTGTTATTTTTATTCATTCTTTTGTGCCATATTTCCTTATTTTTATTTTTATTTTTCTTCAACCCAAACTATTAACCACATTACCTATCCATATCCATTTATAATTAATCCTACACCCATATAAATAAATCCTATCCTATCCCATTATACCATCAGATTGATTCCCCACCTTCCTATACATAATCCTATTCCTTTGTACTATTAGAATAGTTCCTCCCCATCAGTTTAATCCCTTACCTAATTACTAATACATATTACCTTATATGAATACTTTCCTATTAAAAAGGCCTACCAATACTTCCCTAGCCAACCGTGAGTTGTATACCCCAGACCCGGATTTCTACCAGGTGCACCCGGCCGATAATCTTTTTCCATCCTGTAGCCGCCTATGTGTTTACCCCCCCCCCCAATCTTCAAACCCTAATGCATTATATCATATCCTATATACATATATATATATATATATATATATGTACAATCCGAAACTGCATAATCTTTTTCTCCAAACCGTGCACCATATTTCCGTGCTTCGTCTCTCCCGCTTCCTCTCCATCCGCCGTCTCGCGCTCTCTTGCTCTTGGAATTTTATTGCGCGTGCTCGAGTGCGCGTATGGATCATTCGTGAGTCCGTGGATTTTCGTTCGTGGGATTTGCTCCCACTTTTGATTTGCATCGTTCTTCGTCTCCAAACTAAGGCAAGTAACTTGTACTCCAATTCATTTGTTTGATACAAGTCAAAAAGTTCATTTATAGTGTAGTTGGGTCTAGAAACAACCAAAGATTGTGTTTTCCTTGATGGGTTTTGTCTCTATTGTGATAAATTGGCCATATATGACTCATGACACAAATCTTGATATGTGATAACCTAGAAATTTGCCCAATTCTTGATTTTTAGTCATGTATGCAAATAATGGTGTGAATTTGTGTTTGGATTGATACCCATGTGAAATAATAGGTGTAGACATGTTAATAACCCTAAATCATGATGTTTAGATACTTGGTAGGTTGGATTTCAAGTTTGGATGTGTTTGGATCAATATTCTTGAAGTTATGACACTTCTTGATTTGAAGTGTGAAATCTATAAATTCTGGAGGTTCTGTTTTGTTTGCTGTTTTCGTCCATGCTACAGTCAGTATCTTGATTCCTGTATAAAAGATGAATTTTAGATAATTTTGTCTATTTTCAAACCCAACTGGTTTTGCTTGATTTGGAATTCGTATGACTGACTTATGACTGTTTTAGTACAGAGGTGTCGATCTACTCCAGATTAAGTTTTTGGTTGATTTTGTTAACAAACTATTTTCAAAAACTATTCTATACATATTATCTTGATACAATATTTTGATCAGTGTTTCTTTATGATATTAGGGACTACCAAGAATTTTGATGAATTTTATTGATAAGTTTTATGCGGTGTTTCATGCTCGTTTCTAAAACCTACTTATGCTGTATTTTGCTCGTTGTTCAGTAAAGAACCATATTTTCACTATGATTCCTTTTACTGTATGAAAATTATTTGTGAAATGTGAAAGTTAGTAAATTCTATCTATTTTCATATCCCTTTGGCAGAATTAGATTTCGATTCACTGGTTGCGAGATATCTTAGTTTCGTACAGCAATGTTGAGATTTCCAGATTCGTTAAACTACGTTTTCTTGATGCTTTTGTATTTTGACGACTAATCTATTCTTACTGGAATATTATAAAACTTTTTATTTTGATTCTTGACATATAGGGGAATGCCCTAGATTTTTCCTGAATTTATTTGAGAGGTTTTGATGTCGTTTTTCCGACTGAGAATTCGTTTTCCTGATTTCTGATTGAATATGTTTTCTGTCTTCGAACCTGTTTTGAGTTAAGATGTTGTGAATTACTATATGACTTAATTATACTCGTTGGATTTGTGTGGATGTCTATTTTCTAGATCCTTTGACGGATCCATATTTGCATTTCTGTAGTGACGAGAATCACTGTTTTAGTACTGATCTGTCATGCTGTCCTGATTATGAACATACACCATTTTGCTCGATTATGTGACTGTATATTATCTATGCACGCTGATTTGTTTTCCTGAACCTAATAATAATTATACTATGTTAGTTTGACGCTATTTTGTGCACATTCATGTCTATCGAATAACAATAATAAAAGTAACCAAGCCGGGGTTTATGGGAAAGATCTAGTAGTGGGAAAGTATAGAAATGTGTACTTAGAAGGGGGCCCGTGTTTCCCATCTCATTATCTGTTACCTGTTGAGATCATTTTACATGATCGTCTGTTGAGATCATATTACATGATCGTCTGTTATCTGTCTGAACCCTGAGTACACGGCCCTATATGATCCCCTACGAAATCTAAAGCGAAATTGTTTGTTGTAGCAACCATGTTGTATGGGCGGCATGAAGTGCTACCTAGATAGTAATCACACAAGACTTATAAGAACATGACATCTGGATCTGTATCTGATATCTAAATCTGAATCTGAATCTGAATCTGTTATCTGAATATCTAACTATCTGTTATCTGATTATCTGATTACCTATTATCTGTCTGACACTACCATGTGACACATTACTTGACACTATCTGTATATCTGTTTGCATATTATCTGACACTTGACACTTGACACTTGACATATGTTAGTATTCCATGCTAGGTTTGAATCTACTACTAATTAGATCTGTTAGTTTCTCCCCCTGTGCTTGTATCCTACATTATTTGTGACCCACGACTTGCAATTGACGGGTACTTGTTTTCTTCTTTTTCCCTTTTCCTGCAAATTTTCTAATTGTAGATCAGGATGGTCAGCTGCTAGATGGTAATGGCGAGAGGATGTATTAAGTTGGAATTTCTACTTTATTATTATTATTAGTTGTTGCTTGAACATTGATTAAAGTGTATTTGGTTTATTGGATATTAATTGTATTTGGGCGATGTGACCCAGGATATTTGTTTTCTCCATACTCTGATTTATTTGAGAATATTGTATTTGGTTTCAAGTAAATTTTCTGTCGGTAATTTGTTTCAATTATGCATGAATGGTTGTGCCTTTTGCATCCGACTCTGATTATTTCTGTGATGTGTTGTAAAGATTCTGAAACAGGTTAAGGATGATGAAAATCATTCGCTGAGCTTTTGTTACGTATCCGTATTCCGTATTCCTTTTTGGGAAGCGGGGCATGACATTATGCGTCAATGAGCTACCCAGTGTGTAGTCATACCAAACGACCTAGAGGATTCCGACGAGTGAGTCACCATTTGTAACACCCCGAAGTCCATTTACATGTAATTCGTAGTACAACAGGATCTTTGTAACGCCCCAAACATAATTTTTTTTTCCAATGATTTACAACTAACCTATTACTCATCTACATCATCTCTTACTTAGATAAATATCCAAATTTAATTCTTTCAATTTTTATGCCACTTTAAACATAAATTAAGATAATTATATTTCAAATAAAATTTTGGCAGAGTTTTCCCTGAAATATTAGTCCTTTTATAGAATTTTCTTACGGAAATCTGGAAACAATCACACAAAAAAATGTACCTGTAATATTTTTTATTCCTCCTCAGGCCAAGTCATTCAACATCACACAGGCAATAATATATAGGGCTCTGGGGGCATAATACTTCATAACAAACAAAATACAAATTAAAAACTAAAAAATCTTTTGAAAACCTATATGAGTTTTAGAAAAACTTTAGAAAAACTTTTCATAAAACCAATCACAGAAGCCAGTACTCCACAACGAGGTGGGTACGGGCTTTCATACGTCATCACAGCACTATAGGTATATTACCTCTTATAGTTATACACACAATCTTCCATAATACCATATAACACATCATTCTACTCCCATTTCTATAAATAATATATATATATATATATCATCTACTACGAGCAAAGTATAACTACCAGACTACCACATCTAGCTCACCTTGCTGCTATCAAACCTGCAGGAAGTTAGAGTCGTCCACCCTCAGGGAGGGACTCCCCTAATCCCCAGAAAACAGCAGGGGTTAGCCATATCTGGTGTGAGTAAAATTTACTAGTTTAGCAAACAAATTAAACTATATAAAGAAAATAGATTGAACTTACGAATATCAAGATAATGAAATTCAACCTGAAATCTGAACATAAAAACATCATAAATGCGACTTTATATTAAAGTACTCTTGCAAATTTGCACCCTTCTACATATCCCTCACCACTCTCCCTACCTTGAAGTTGTGCCTCGGCAGGTAGTTCCCACTATTTCCATGGAAATAGCGGGCGGATAGTTCCTTGGCACAATTCCAAGGCATATCAACTCATATTATAATTTTGTATTTAATTTAATACTCACTCTTATCTCATACTTCATTAATATTCATTCTCATTCCCCCCAAATTTTCAATTACAGCTCATGATACAACTTACTTTACTTTTTATATTTTCTCATCTTTGAGATAAAACTCACTTTGCCTTTCTATTTCCATTTTATCTTATTTCTCACATTAATTCTCATTCTTATTTTATAATACGCTTAACTTGATTTTTCCTCACTTCTCCTCACACAACTTACTTTTCTTTTCATTCATACATGGCATAGTATATTCTTTTTGCTTATCATAATCATTCACACAACCCGATTTCTTTATTTTTCATATTCATTTACATACATTCTCTTTACTTTTCATATTTATTCTTATTACACCACCTTTTTACTTCATATATTCTTTCCCAGAATAAATTTCTTCATTTTATTCATATTAATTCACACACATACTTCCTTCACTTTTCATACTCATTTACATAACACAAGTCATCACTTTATGCATCCTACAAATATCACATATAATTTTACTTTATGTTCGTATAATATTATATCACCTACGACTTTCATTACTCCTCATATTCTTTCCCATATCACAATTGGTTCGAGTTATTCGCCTTAATTTTTCACACATAATTCCTTCATGGTTAATCTCATATATGCCACCTCATATCAATTCATGTGGATAATTCCTTCACTTCAAAGACATAACACTGTATTAATCCCCATATACAATTCTTTTAATTCTTTTACTTTTCATAATTAGTCACATACACGATGTTCCTCTTCTCATAAATATCTTCGTATTTTTATTACCTTATTTCTTATATAATCACATAAGACAATTACCCCATTTTACGTACTTATTTAACCACACACTTCCTTTACCAATTTATTTCCATTGCATAACATCACACTCATTCGATCCTATAACATCTTCATATATATATACACATAACTTCACATTTATTCAATCGAATATTTTCACATTCATTTTCACAGCAACTCTTCACATGTATTTATTTTATTGCATATCATCACTTGTAATCAGTCTCATGAAATCACATTCATTTATTCAGTCTCATAATATCACATTCTTTCATATCATAACGTCTTGTAATGCATTAACTTTCATTCTCATTATATTTTACAATTTATCTTCTCTTCCTTCAGATTTAATCTAACAAATTATTTTAATACTCATTCTCAATTTATCATTTATTTTCTTTATAACTCATTCTCATGCCATCATACAACTTTAATTACTTCTCATTATTATCAATAGTATATCTTACTTTCATTTTCATTTACATCTCATTTTACAATTTTACTTTAACTTCCTTTCGCCGGTAATACACCGGTAATATAACACCACACCCCAAAGTCGATAGCCTGGGTAATAATCACCGCACCTCATGTAGAACTTGGGTAATCTAATATCACATCTAAAGCCGATAGCTCGGTTATGATTTTACTTTATTTTTCTTTTCATCTTACAATTTACTTTACTTTTTATTTTCATTACACAATACCAATATCAGATTAACAACCCACCAACTCACCCTGGGAGTTATACCAAGGCAGGTAGTTCCCACCATTTTCATGGAAATAGCGGGCGGGTAGTTCCTCGACACAATTCCAAGGTGCATCAACTCCTACCATACCATATTTTACTCTAATAACCATTCTCATAATACAATTTCTTCATGCTATTCATATTAACACATACCTCCTTTATTTTTTTATTTGTATAATACATCCACATTATCTTTTACTTTCTCATTTTCACTTCACATTAAATACTTCATTTATTTTGTCATTTATATTCACACCAATTACTTTCTTTTCTTTCTCATTCACACTTCACTTTCTTTACTTTCTCATTCTTATTTACATCAATGCTTTCTTTTCTTTCCCATTCACATTTCACTTTATTTACTTTCTTATTCTTATTTTACATTTATTCATTTCATTAATTTATCGACCAGTGAGCCTAGTATCCCACTATACTGAAAGCCGACATCCCAGTAAACACGCGGACCTCTGCTCCTCTTGGGTCTTACCTATCTGAGGCTATGTCTTCTTCTCAGCCTATGCCAGTGAGGGAAACACGCACCCCAAGTAGAACTTGGGTACTTCCTACCGGCCGAAGCCAAAGAGGGAAAACACGCACCCCAAGTAGAACTTGGGTACTTCTCCTGGCAGAAGCCAAAGAGAGAAAACACGAACCCCAGATAAACTGGGTACTTCCACCCGACCGAAGCCAGCGAGGAAAACACGCACCCCTAGTTTCACTGGGATACTTCCTCGTGACAGCTGTTGTAACACCTCGGATTTTAAAATACCGAAAATATTTGTTTTTATATTTTGTAGGGGTGAAAATTATTTTTAAGTCATATCTTATTTTATTTTATTTTTAAAATATTGATATTGGTATGGATATTTGTGGTAGATGGGTATTATTGATATATTGGGGCCATGAGTTGAGATTTTATGTGAATAAATATTGTTTATTTTATTTTATAATTTTGGGAGATTATTATAAGTTAATTTTAATGTATTTTGTATTGTTCGTATTATCGTAGAAAAGAGTTGGGGTTTATTTGTAATATTTCGGATTTGGAGGGCTTATATGTAAATATACCTTATTATTATTAATATATATAATATATTTTTAAAACCCCCCCCCCCCCCTCCACATTTCCTTCTTTCTTTTTTTCTTTTCCCTTTCCCGTTTCTTCCTCCCGACGCCCACTCCGGCCTCCCTCTCCCCCATCCAAATCCCCTCCTATTCTTCGTAATTTTCAAATTAAATTGAGGGGATGGCTCATTGAAGGGTGCTTTAGCTCGTGGCGGTGTTGGTTTTTCAAGAAGATTTCAAGAAGTATGAGAGATTGTATGTTAGTTTATTAAATTGTATGCTTTTCATTTCTTTTACTAGAAATTGATGTAGGGAGGTGTAGAGAGCGTATAGAACATGCTAGGAGTTGAAGATTTGAATTATCATGAGGGAAATGTGAAGTTCTAATTTTGGCATAAACTCGGATTTTAGGGTTTATGAAATCGGGTAGGAAACTCGATTCTAAAAATTGTAGAAAATGCATTTGAGGGTGTAGAATATTATGAAAGTATTAATATGAATTTAGGATGAGTTTTGTAGGCTTAATTCTTAATCAAATCGAATGAGAAAGAGTGTATGTGTATTGTGCATGCCGGTTGTTCGGTGAAATGCCCGAGCGAGATTTAAGAGAAAATTTATTAGATTCAGAGGTGTTATTGAGTTTTATTACTATTATTTAACCCTAATTTGAGAAATTAGGAGAATTAGATGAACGCAAGTAGGTATTTAGAGATTTCCCTTAAAGGGCTCATCCGATCGATGAGTAAGTTTTTGTATTGGGATCCGACTTCGAAATCTATCAATGTAGCTCACCTACTTATGTCATTCGTGACGTGTGGGTGAAGACGGATTCAAATTTGGAGGTCCGTAGGTCGAGTTTTGAGTTTTATGCTAATCGGTCCTATAATTTTCTAATTAGGTAGAAAAAGTCGAACTTCGACTGGCTACCGGGCAGACGTGGGACATCGTTTGCTCGATCCGTCAGGTGAGTATGTTGTATCTATAAATATTTTATATTGTGGCCAAATTTCGTGGCTTTTTGATATATTTTGTAGAAGTTATGCCAAAAATTGATTTTCAATGAAAATACGGATTTTTAAGGGTCCGAAAACGGGTTTTTGAGATATTGGATGAAATTAACTATTTTAAGTATATAAAATCTATATTATGGGTTAATGTGATGGGTTGAAGTATAAAAACTAAATATATTGAATTGTTTATGCATATTTTTATCCAATGCATGTTTCGTGCATGTTTTTGGGTATATAGGCCGATATAGGTAATTTGGTATATGCGGAGCCTTGTGTATGGGCTAGCATGCTATGGATGGATGTTATAAGATGTAATTAGACGAAATTAGTGATTGTGATCATGTTTTGGAAACCCGTGTATTTATAGTGCATGTTTTGGGGCATATAGGCCCTTATAGGTGATTTTACTTACATGGAACATGGTGTATGAGCTAGTATGCTATAATTGGATATTATGAGATTTAATTAAAGGAAATAAGTGATTTTGGCCCCTTTTTCTTGGAAACCCGCATGTGTGGTGTATGTTTGTGATATACATATATCATGATATTGACTCGTGATGTGATAATTGATAAAATTAGTAAGTGGGTATATGTTTGCATTATAATTGTGTTCGAAGTGAATTAATGGGTAATAATATGGTATTATAATGTGATGAAGTATACATTTTGATACTTTTACGATATGGAATAACCTAATGTAGTTCTCTTATTAATGTTATAACTTGACGTATGCCTATATATGATACAATGAGGTAATGAATAACTTGGTATTCTTAATGTGGGATGTTATGGAAAAATAAATATTTTGGCGCATTAATATTATGCAATAATATGATATGATGGTTTTATATGTTGAATGACAGGTTGTATGCATAATGTGGTATAATGATACGATGATTAATATCGTGAGCATCGGATATGCATCAAATGATAAGGTAAAAGATAAGATGGTAAGTGCTAATAAAATGTGTTACTAATTCACGTGGTTAAAGTCAAAGACATGACTAGTTTGTGAATCAAAAGTGAAATGCTTGTGTGATAAAGTAAGCTGAAAAGATGAAATGACTAATGCTAATAACAGATGGTTTTGTTGACCAGGACCTACAGCAATCCTGGGGATTTGGGCTAGACCTCCTAACACCCAAGGACCGGCTTGGGGTAAGTGGACCCAAACTATGTTTGGGGTAAGTGGATTTTATCGCCCAAGCTATCGGCTTGAGGCCCGGTTTTCCCTCGATGACAGTTGTCGCGAGGAAGTACCCAGTTTATCTGGGGTTAGTGGTTTTTTCCCTCTTTGCTTCGGCTGGGAGGAAGTACCCAGGTTACCTGGGGTCAGTGGTTTTTCCCTCTTGGCTTCGGCTGGGAGGAAGTACCCAAGTTCTACTTGGGTTTAGTGGTTCCCGAGCTAGTTCGGCTAGGAGGAAGACGTAGCCTCGAACGAGTAAGACTCTGGGAGAGCATCGGGCCGCGTGTTTACTGGGCTGTCGGCTTTCAGTATGTTGGGATACTGTGGCTCACTAGTCGACAAACTAATAAAATAACTAAGTGTAAATAATAATGCGAGAGTAAAGAAAGTGGAAAGTGGATTGTGAATGTGAAAGAAAGTGGTTGTGGATGAAATGCAATATGTGGTTGATTTAAAATGAAAAGAGTAAAAGAGATATGTGTTAATATGAATAGTATGAAGTAGTTGTATTATGAGAATGATTATTAAAGTAAAATACAGTATGATATGAGTTGTTACATCTTGGAATTGTGTCAAGGAACTACCTGTCCGCTATTTCTGTGGAATTGTGTCAAGGAACTGCCTTGGCATAATTCGCAGGGTGAGTTGGCATGATATTGGTAATAATTAATGAAAATGAAGAATTAAGTAAAATGGAGATGAAAAGTAATTGAAGTAATTAATAACCAAGCTATCGGCTTGAGATGTGATGTGATATTACCCAGACTATGTATTTGGGGTGTGGTGATTAATACCCAAGCTATCGGCTTTGGGGTGTGATATGTGATTGCCCAAACTATGTTTGGGGATATGGAGTATATTGTGATGAGAATGCAAATGAAGTTAATGGCATTTTGTGTTATTAGTGAAAATGATAATTAGATACATTACTTGTAAGAATGAGAAATTACTAAAGTGATATAACGGGTTGAGAATGAGTTATAAAACATGCTTTTGATGCGATAAGAATGAGTATTCTAATTAGTGATGTGTTAATGATGTGATGAAATGCAAGTACCTCGCAAAGTGAAATGAAATGTGATGTTCGTGTTATACGACATAAATGAGTGCGATATTCTGGGAATGAATGCATATGTTTATGATGCTATAAAAACAGATAAACGTGATGTTATACAATAAAATAAATACTTGTAATGAGATGTTATGATGAGGTAGATGGTATTGTTGTTTGGATGCGTGCGATGTATGCAATCAGAAAATGGTGATATTCACATAAATAATGAAATGCTGTTATGATGATAATTGTGGAAAGATGAATATTCGTACTATGCGAATGTAAAATAAGGATATATACGAGGTTGATGTGAAGCATATAGTAAAATGTGTGAAGTTATGGATAATTATATAGTTGAATGCAGGTTGGAAAAGTATTTGATATAAAATCGTATTTGTGATGTTTTTATGTTCAGACTCCAGGTTAAACCTTCTTATCTTTATGTTTATAAGTTCAATTCAGTTTCTTTATGCAATTTAACTTATTTATTAGATTAATAATTATACTCACACCAGAAATGGCTAACCCCTGATGTCTTCTGGGGGTTAGGGGGGTCCCTCCCTGAGGGTGGACAACCCTAACTCTCCTGCAGGTTTGCTAGCAGCCTGGCGAAGTAGATATAGAGTTAGATATTATATTCTTGTTGAAATGATAGATTCTATGTACTTAGCATATAAAGAAATGTGGACAGTTAATGTATTATTTTGTATTAAGATAAAAGTACATATACATAGTGTTGTGATGAAGTAAGAAAGCCCGTACCCACCTCGTTGTGGAGTATTGGATTCTGTGGTTGGCTTTTAAAAAGGTTTTTCTAAATCTTTACAAAAATCTTATATGTTTTCAAAGAAATTTATGGTTTTTATTTAAAATTTGATATTCTGTTATGAGTTTGGCCCCCAGAGCATGATATTTTTATTGCCTGTGTGATTCTGCTCATTTTGGCCTGGGGAGCCCATGATTATATTACCTGTGTTGTGAGTTACGGAATTTAGAGTAGAATTCCGTAAGCCTTTTGGATTTCGGGGCAGAAATTTCAGGGGAGACTGCCAAAATTTTGTTTGAAATATACTTATCTTATTTTATGTTTAAAGTGATAGAGAAATTGATAGAATTGAATTTAGAGGTTTAGTTTTATCAAAAAAAAAATTGGGGTGTTACAGCTGTCATCGAGGGAATAACCGGGCCTCAAACCGATAGCTTGGGCGATAAAAACATGCACTCCAAACATAGTTTGGGTAATAACCACGCACCCCAAGCCGGTCCTTGGGTATTAGGAGGTCTAGCCCAAACCCCCAGAATTTCTGTAGGTACTGGTGAACAAAATATATTTGTTAATATCATTTTCATTTCATCTTTGTCTCTCATTTATCACCAAACAGCATCTCATCTTTTATTTCAAAAAATTGCCACATCTCGACATTTACCATGAGAATTATTATCATCTCACATTATTATCACATATCATATCATTTTTTATCTTAACTTATTAATATATATTCGGTATTCACCATATTATTTATCTTCTCATTGTATCACACATATGCATATACCCGGTTATTTAATTTATCAGATTATTACACCATTTTATTAATCCTCTCATCATACCTTATATACGCATACACCATATAATTTAATTTATAAGATTGCTACATCATATGGGTTCATATCATGAATGCACCCTATTATATATTTCATCACAATACCTCATATCAATTCACAATTTAATCTCCCTTATATCTCCGTATATATATATATCACATTTATACTTTCATATATAATAATATTTCCTTTATAATTTCTCCTTACTATAAAACTTCCCATTTATAACATGAATTTCTCCTTCATAACTAAATTTTTCTCTTATAATATAATTTCTCCTTATAGCATAAATATATATAACTCCATTAATTTTATAAGCACATACACGCAATCCACCTCATACAGATGATTGCATAACTTCATACATATACGTGCCTTTAAGTTCATGTATAAAATACACAACTTTCACCACAAAAGTATAAAACTATATTTATATCACATATGTATAAGCATAACTTTAACCGCATAGTATCGTCAATGCATAAATAAATAAATATATATATATATATATATATATATATATATATATATATATATATATATATATATATATATATATATATATATGGGAAAAAGGGGTATGAGCAACTTGCTCATTTAGTAAATAAGCAATTGATGATGTGGCATACATGTAATTGGAAAATCATTAAAAAATGTTAGTTGTCCATGTATCACATGCATGCCACATAATCAATTACTCATTTACTAAATGAGCAAGTTGCTCATATCCCTTTTACCCTATATATATATATATATATATATATATATATATATATATACATCTCTCATAACACACATATATATAAGTTCCTTACATCCAATAATTCACTTTATATATATACGGTACACTTAACATATCACACAAAGCAATTCATAATATAAAATTTTTACATAACACAACATATACATAAAATATAAGAAATCATACTCAAATTGGGAGACGCGAAGACCGACTGTATAAGCTCTCTGCTATTTCTCCCCGAACACGCTTCTTCTCCTGTTACCATGTTATAACACTAATTAGGGCTTAAAATATTTAAAACCAATTAATGTTGATTATCTATATCTCCAGCCATATCAAATCGCTCATATTCCACTGCTATAGTCACTCTAATTCCTCAGGCATTTCATCGAGTGCCTGACGTGCATACAATATATGCACAAATCTAAAATTCTAATAACTAGGTTTCTCGTCCATAAAATCACTAAAAATCACCTGATATTAATCTAAGGGTCTACTACAATTTCTACAATTATTAGTGAGATTATTCTAACATTATTAACTTCCCTTGTATAAACCCCAAAACCCTAATTTATAAGAAACTTGCAAAATCTCCAATAATTTGCAAATTTCTTGCCTCTATAATATACAACACCTCCTAATCTCCCTATTACAATATTTTTATTCAATAGAAATTAAAATCACTTAATTATATACAAATAAAATAATATACCTTCCCGTTGCTTTTTCTCCAAATTGAAGTCACCCTGAGGAAGAGAACCCTTCAATTAGCCTATCCCTAATTTTAATCAAAATTTTATGAAGAAAACCCTGGGATTTGGCATGGGGAAATTGGCCGAAGTTGGGTTTCAATTTCAGTCGAAAAGAAATGGGGGAAACGATCTGATCAAAATGAAAAGGAAGAAGAAAAGAAAAGGAAAAAGGGAAAATTAACTATAGGCCCCTATTTGACTCTTTTATTATTCATATGTCCCTATACTTCTTCTTTTCATAATAAAATCCAATAAAACCAACTCCACCAAATAAATAAATAAGTTAAAGAATATATATAAAATAAAATTGCATATTTATGCATAATAATAACAATAACAATATCTGATAACAATAAAAAAATTACAAATGACTATTTTCGAATTATAAAATAGGAGTGTGTTACAATCTTTTACTTCCTTTCGTACAATTTTACACGGAAATTAAAACTTATCTTTTTACACATGGTTTGTTTCAGAATTACACAGCGGAAGTTAGAATAAGATACAACATAAAATACAAATACAACTTCAACATCGATAGCTTTAATCTAAATATAATCATCAATCGTCTTTAAGTTCTTGCCATTCCAATCAAGCCTTGCACTGAAAATCTGTGGGCACATCATTTACTTACAACTGATGCAATGCTATAAAGAGCGATCCTCTCTATGTTGTATTATAACAAAATCTCTTACTTTAACAATCACAAACTTGAATGCATATAAAAGTATAAAGAGTGACTATCCTAACCATGCCAGTGTATGATATGACTTAATGCCTAATGCAGATATTATACTACAATGACACTAATGCATACTTGTTCGGATTCTATGCACCCCATCCTACATAGGTCCGAGGGCAAGCACCTACGTACTCCACATTAAAAGGTTAGATCTCTCGCCATGAAAAACTACTCTGTAACAAATCAAGTTTTATACATTCCACGAATACAGATTCCAGCCCTAGAGTCCACCATCAAGCTTATACGGAAATCCTCGTCGTGCGAACATCCCGCAAATTTTCCTTTAGCCCCGGTATACGCATATACACTGGAGAACAGCCTCCCATCCGCCCGACTATTCATGATTGTGGAGTCTACCGTCAAATCAATCATAGCCCAGGATTTAATTACGGCTTGTTTCTATCGCAAGAAACCACAGTACCGGACTCCACCGTCAGACTATATAGATGCAACCCACTTATATCAAGTTTTATTACTTCTCCACTTAGTGCTCTGAGTTGATTCCTTATCAAAATTATAGCCCTAAATTCCTCATGCACTGGTTCACTCAAGAGTTATTACATCTTCACTTAGTGCCTAATCCTTAAGTTTAAATATGAATAAATAATACTACCTAGAACTAGCTTACCCTCCTGCTGGTCTTACTAAAAAAAACCGAGAACGAAAACTTACATTGGCCAATTCTCAAATCAATTATTCATTTTCAACATTTGCCGGTACCTGGGTCTCACTAAGCCTTTAGAATCAACATCTTTTCATATTCAACAACTTGGGGTGCTCTTACCCTTATTATTCATATTCTCAATTTCATGTATTCCTATCTTATTCAAAGCCATCATTATTTCTTATTCATCCATCAAAAGTACAATCTTAAACTATTCATTTTCACAATACACTTTTCAAATTCATCAAAACTTTCTCAATACAAATTAATTAAGATTAAAACATAATCTCTTTAAAATTCATCATTGAAAATTCATCTCATCATTTTCCTTGATTTATTTTGAATCAATCTTAACATCTTTAATCATATATATATAATTTTCTTGAGTTCGCATCATGTCTAAGCATGAATATGATCTTTATTTTCCCATAATATAACTTAAAATAGTGAGAAATATTCTCAATCACTTCGTCTAAGTATCATTTACAAAAACAGTAAATTCAAAGTCAGAAAACTGCATTTTATGCTATTTGTAAAAATCATTGATTATATACTTTAAAAAACTTTGCATTCTTTATATCAAAATTAAGGTATACAGTCTACCACAATTTCTTAGTCATAAGTTTTCTCAAAATACTGTATCTATAACCCTGAAATCTTTGAAATATACATTAGGGTCAAAATATTGAAATACTGCCACTGTACAGTCTTGTAAAATTCATATAAAATTTAATTCTTTATGAAAATTTGATTTCTTAGACTTTACAGAAATTTTAATGAGTCTACTAAAAGTTCTTGGTTCTGACTTTTCTCAAATTACTTCATTTACGATGCTGAAATGATAAAAAACTGTGTACAAATTTCCAGCAACCAGTCAACTACTAACCAGTTCTGAGTTTAGATTTTATTAAAATAGTAAACGACCTCCAAATCTTATGAAATTTTAAAGGAATGTTCCTGACATATACAAGATACTCCCATAAAAGTTTTAGTTCTTGATTCCAACTATTTTATTAAACATGATTTTCTGAAGTGCAAACAAAACACAAAACGGTAACTTTCTTTGCATGAATTAGCAACTTTGTGTACAATTCTATATCCAAATTATTTAATCTAATCATGAAGTACTACCATGCACCCAAACAACCTCAATTCAACTTATCTACAAAATAATCTTTCAATTAGCATGCATTTTCATTCTAAATATCATCATCACAAATTAACCACTACTCATATGTATAATCAATTTTATGTAACAATCTTCCTACACATGCATGATACTATACTTTAGAAAGTTCAATAAGTCACCCAACTTATTTGAAGAAGGAAAGGTGGAAGAACGCCTTGGATGTTTCTCCTAGCTCCAACGAGATGCTAGCCTTCTCCTCCTTAAGCAAAGCCACCAGCCTAGCCTCCTAGCACAAGAACCAAACTCTCTCTTTCTCTCGTTCTTTTCTTATCTTTTGTTTTCTTTTGATTATGGTGCATTTATTCATGACAAAGGGATGGCTTTATATAGGGTTTAAGAAGACTCTTTTACTACCCAATTTAAATGTTCAATTTCATAACTTACATACCCCCCCCCCCCCCCCACACTTAATTGCCCACTCATGCACACCCTTCTCCTTCTAAAACCTATGGCCGGCCATAACCCCCCCAACTCTTGGGTTTTCCACATGTGCACTTTTGTGCACACACTCTCATTTAGTTTTTTGTTATTTATTTGATTGTTCATGTTGTTATATGACATGTGTAGGATTAAAGTGTTTTAAAAAATGTAGATTAACTAGTGGGCTTTTCTTTTAATTAGTGGCTTCTCTTTTAATTAATGAATTTTCTATTGGGCTTCTAAAAGAGATTTTGGGCCTATGGATTAAAATCAAAATAATAACTTAGATAAAATGAGAATAGATATCATTCTTAGGAAATTCTTTTGGATTAAATTGCTTAAAAGAAATTACACGTGCAATGCATGTGTAAAATATGAAAAATAAATTTTATTATTTTTGGGGATGTTACACCATTCCACCTAACCATTGAGACCGAGGCTGTAATTCCTCTCGAAGTCGGACTGCCTTCCCTACGTGTTATGAGTTTCAACAAAGAGTTGAACTCAGACGGCCTCCGAGCTAACCTGGACCTCCTGGATGAAGTTCGTGAAAGGTAAGCTATAAGAAGGAATATCAATCAGCAGTGGGTAGAACAGATCTACAATAAAAGGGTCTGACTGACCAACATCAAAGTTGGTGATCTGGTGCTACAAAGGCTCGACATCTCCGAACCAAACAAAAGGGGAAAGCTGGCTCCCAATTGGGAAGGCCTATATAGCTGGCTCCCTAGCACTTACTGACTTGGGACTTGAAATGCGGAGCACTTGATGAAGTTCCATAAAGGCCCTTAGCGGTCTGTACTTGTAATGAGGCCCTAGGAGCTGGCAAATGTAATAAGCGCTCGCATTTCGGCGACCAACGAATAAAATTTAATTTCTTTAATTTCTTTTCAAATCCAGAAAAAGATTCCAAGTATAATGCTTCATGCCTTTCATTTTGGAATGGATCTCCGACTCCGAGACCATTGCGGATTTCACTGCAAACGTGGCTCTCGTCTCGATGCCTCAACATGGTGCTCCAACTCCAAGTTCATTGCGGATTTCTCTACAAACATGGCTCTTGTCTTAACGCCGCGAAATGGAGCTACGACTCTGAGACGATCGATGTTTCTCCACAAACATGGCTCTCGTCTTGATACCTCAAATTGGAGCTCCAACTCTGAGACCATCGCGGATTTCTCTGCAAACATGGCTCTCGTCTTAATCCCTTGAAATGGTGCACCAACTTCGAGACCATCACGGATATCTCCGCAAATGTGGCTCTCAACTTGATGCCTTGAAATGACGCTCTGACTCTGAGACCATCGCGGATTTCTCCGTGAACACGGTTCAAGCTTCGGGCATAATGCCTCTATATGACGCTTTGACTCTGAGCCTATCACTCATTTATCCTTAACTCCCCCATCAGGCCTAGCCCTTGGTAATGTACTCTGACCCCGAGGACCGCACCGGATGACTCATCCCTCGGAGCTTGGGCCTCATCCTCGGCAGCCCAGATTCTGGACCCCAAAAGGAGCCCAACACCGTCGCAGCAAACAAGTCTTTACGACATCACATTTTTTCCTACGAGTTACCTACTCCTCGAAGACGACAGAGAGCTCGCCTTCGAGAGTAGGGGGCTTGTGATATGGGTAAAAATTGTGGCTAATCCACACCGTTCAATCCCAGTGCGGATCACGAGGTAGATAGGGACATGATAACAATTTCATGAACAACCTCAAGCCTAAGTCAGTTCATGGGCCTTCCACAGGCCCGCCAACTTCGCTCGGCCAGCCAAGGAAAGTTAATTAGCTAACTATGGTCAGTAATCAAATCCCCTAAAATCAGGGAATTAGCTGCTCCATTATATCCCTAATCACTGGAATTCAACCAGGCAGTAAGAAATTTTTCCATAAAGGATTCTCACTGGCCTATAAGTACAAGTCGACCTCCACTATTACTAGGTAATCATAATTTTACCACATCATGCCATTTTAATCCCAGTGGTTGTTGACTTGATCGTCGGAAGGCCTGTCCCAGGGAATACTCCCGGTGTTTCAGGTTTTTTGCAAGTATTCGGCGGATAGTGTCCACTAGTCCACAACATACAACCACATATTAGCCTCTCATCAGGATCAGATCTGTGGCTGAGATCTGCGCTTCCCTTTCATCCAAAGAACTCATCATTTGTTGCTCCCACACCAGAAAACAACAGCATCATGTACTTTGGACTACTGGTATGTGTGTACTTGTTTTGCTTCATTATTTTCATATTTGGTTTCCCTTTAGTAAAAGAAATGTTTAGATATTTATCCATGTTATAAATAACATATTATTATATATATTTTCGCTACTTGGTGCCTTCTTTTGCTCAGGCGATCGCCTTTTTGGTTGCCTCTCTTCATAGGCGATAGTGGAGTATAGCGCCTTGGCTTCACTTTCCACATTGAAAACTCTGCTCTTATGACTATCTAAGCTACACTTGTTAGGTTATTTTGTTGTTTCAATCAGTGTCTTTAAACTTGATGATTGGTTGCCTGCCTTTCCTGCATTAGTTGCCTGCCTGCTTTTCCTTTCCCTTTCTCCTGATTTAACAAAAGATTTGATTATCACTTTCACCTACAACCCTGAAATCTTTACTGGTACCACATATAGGAATGAAAGTTTTTCACGATTTCGGATGAATGCTTATGTGTTCTTTGTGTAGATCTTGGAGTTGTATACATGCTCGACACCAACACGGTAACACTTCACAATCACTGCTTGGAGATGCATCAGATAAATGTATCCCTAAGTTTAATGTTTGAGTCTTGGACACATATTTTATATTTTTTGAAAACGAAGTAAACAACTTTCAAGAAATTGATCACATTTCTTATACAAGCCAACTATAATTTCTTTTCAATATATATGTATCTTCTCCAATTTTATAATGCACTATGAAGTACATTACTTTTTTTGTATTGAGTGTGTACCTAAATATTGTAATGTTGAATGTCATTTGGATTAAATGTATGCATACTTCTGATATATTATTTTGTATCCTGTTAATATTATGTGTCCATGTGTCCTGCTCTTTACAACTTTGTTGTGTCTTATTCCTGTTCTGTCCTGTATAGATACTTGTATCAATATATATTGAAAACATATTTGTTTATTTTACTCGCGGTGCAGTATGGACTGCAAACATATTTTTGAAAAGGATCCAATTATGCACTTCATAAGAACGAGTAAACGCAGCCTACGTGCCTAGTTCCAGTTAGTTTAACTTGGCAAAGTTTTGGAGAATTTATTCTCTTTGCATTTCCTCGTAACTTCCTCATCTTCTTCTTTTAACTTAGGTTGTCCCAAGATTTTGCAAGCAGAAAGAGTGGTTTGTGACCATGAACTTTTTATTGAAATTGAAAGGATGCAAGCATAAGGGAATGCAGATGTGCAAGCCACACTAGTAGAAGATTTCACAAAAATTGATGATGAAAGTGATGAGGGTAAAAAATGCAGCAAATCAGAGCCACACGATTGTGGTACAAATCTTAAAGCTCCTAGGGGTAAATGGTAATTTTACAGCAAGTATGAACATCAATGAGCAACATGGGTTGTTTACAAGCTCATCAACTCGACCAAGTCCACCCAATCGAGTCTCCAAGCATCCCAACTGGAGAGTCCCAACCAGTTCAAAACTCCTAACCAAACCCCTTATTCAAAAGGTGGTTATGAACCAAACTCTCCATTCAAAACGAGTCCAGGTTCATAATAGGAGATGGTTTAAACCCCTTATCCCTAGAGGGTAACTACTTCTATCTCCATGCATAAGAGAAGGTTTGAAAACTCTATCTCTTATCAAGATAGGAGACCTGACTCGAGCTCTTTACATGGAAGGGTAACAAACCTTATCAAGGCATCGGGAAGTAGAGATAAATCAATATCTTGAAACTATCCCCCTAGACGACTATAAATACCTCATGACCTTTTCAGAAATGAGGTAATAAGTATCTCTCCTAAAAAATCTCCATAATACTTCTAAGTTCTGACTTGAGCGTCGGAGGATATGTGTCGGGGCCAACCCTAGTGTTTCAGGCTTGTTTTGCAAATCAGCCAACAACGTCCTAGCCAAGCTATTCAAGTCCAACCGCTCAGATCCAACCATCAAGGAGTTCTCAGCCGCTTTTCACTTCCATCATCAAGGTTTGATCTATAGAGGTTTTCTTTTATTATCTGAACTTATTATCTGTTTGCTCCCATATAGAAATAAGTAGCAACATATTGACGTCGTCAATGAGAAACCAAAAAATTAGACCATGCCGTGAAGAGAACAATTGTCTTAGCCTGCCTCCAAAAGGGAATGGGAAGGCAGTGGCTACTAGCTGACGAGCCCACCCTCTTCCTTCACATCCTCCTCAACCAGAGGACCCCCTTCAACCTCCTCAATCAGATCAACATCCTCAACCAGAACAACCTCCTCATTAGCAGACTCATCCTCCTTCCAAAGAGGTTGTACTGGGGGGCTCCCGATAAAGTCGTCCTGAACAACACCATGTGTAGCGCATGGTCAAAAATAGGGGTTCTGTCCGTACCTCGTCTCCTTCAATAGAACCCTCTATGATGCCCCAGCCGCAACAGGACCTCTGTCAAGTCATCATCAGCCGACAACAGTGGTTTGATATCCGAGTCGCTTGAACGAAAGGCGAGTTCATGATGAAGTCCCTTGTCCAAAACGCCAAGGAAGCAAGAGGACCCCCCTCTCCTTAAAGACAGAGGTCCATAAGAACTCCCTCTCCCAGGGGGAGAAGAAAATCTCCCTCTCCTAGGGGATGAATAATGTTTCCTCCGTCTCGGGCACGAAGAAGCCAGACTACAGTAAGTCGACCAATTCACAAAACTAAAAGAGAATAAGAGGAGCCCGTCACCAAGGCAAAATTCCAAAACTTTAATGATGAGATCCTCCAAGCCCTCCACTTGCTCCGAACATGAGCCAAAAAACAAATAGTTGCCGCCTCACAACCATACATAAGGAAGAATCTCGTGGGTCAACCAAAGTGAAGACCCAGTTCTCTGTCACCTTCGAGGGATGATGACTGTCTCAATAGAATTAACCAAGAAGAAGACTGTCAAGCCAGAAGCTTCCGCCATGGTATACCTCCCTTCTCCAGGTCAATCATGGAGGTGCACGTCCCTGAGACCTTCAAGCTGCTAACTTCGAGTCCTACAACAGAGAATCGGACCCGGCCGATCATATTGAGAGTTTCAAAACCCTCATGATGATCCATAAAGCTTCAGACGCACTCCTATGCAATAGTTCTCTACCACACTGAAGGGGTCAGCAGGAGTGGTACTCCTGCCTATCTACAGGCTCCATCTTCTCCTTCGACCAATTTGAGGAGCTCTTCCTCACTCTCTTCTTAAGCAATCGCCGAACCGAGAAGACAAGTGCCTCTTTACTATACTTGAATCAAAGGGAAGAGGAACGACTTACGGACTTTGTCCAATGCTTCAAGCTGAGTTCCATTCTATCACTTCCTTCAACCCAGCAGTAACAACTGCTGCATTCAGACACAACTTCAACCATGTCGATCTAAAGACATACCTTGTTAAGAAGCCTCCTCGAACTTCTCAGAACTCCTTATTAGGAGCGAGAAGTATATCCAATCTGAAGAGGCTCTCCCCCCCCTCCCCTCCCTTTGGTCGAGAGGAGCCTTCCTCAGGGAACAAACGGAAGAGTACAAATGAAAAAGGATCCCATAAATTTTGGAAAGACAACAGTGGTCAGCGATGCCCTCCTCCTCGTTTCTAGAAGTTTACCCCTCTTAATGCCACCATATCGGCAGTCCTTATAGAGGTGGACAAGGAAGGGATACCCCCCCTCCCTAGTAGAATGAACACTCCGGGGAAGAGGAGGAACATAGATAAGTGATACCGTTTTCACAAAGATCACGACCATGACACAGATGATTGTCGAACTCTCAAGAAATAAATCGAAGAGCATATCTAGCGAAGGCACCTATCCAAGTTCATCCGAAAAGACATGGGTGTTCATCCACTAGTTCAAGGGGCTCACAAGTGAGTAGAGAGGGAATCCAAGTCCCAAGACTCGGATCACGTGGTTATCATACACTCCATCCATGGAGGGCCTATGGGTGGGGAATCAAACTCCTCCTGAAAGGCTTTCATTCGAGAGGTGAATTTGGTACACAACTTCCCCCCAGCCAAGAGTATAAGGGTTCCAGTGATATTCTCATATAAGTGTTTAGAGGGCGTTTGAATGCACCACTGCAATGCACTTGTAATCAGTCTCTACATGGCCAACCACGAGGTACGTCGCATCCCAGTGGAAAATGGCAGTTCTGTCAACATTCCATTTCTTGAAGCCTTTGAAGGACTCAAGCTAACCCAGGACCGTTTGAAGCCAGCCGGTTACGCTCTCCACAGGTTCTCCAGGGTCTCAGTCCAAAATCGAAAGATTAATTGCCCTCAATGTGATTGCAGGAAAGGCCCCAATAACCTGAACCGAGGTAATGGACTTCATGGTCATTGATGTAAAGGCCACCAACAATGCCATCCTTGGCCGATCCGGTCTAGCAGCACTTCGTGCCGTACCCTCAGTTTTCCACATGAAAATGAAGTTTTCTATGCCAAAAGGGGTGGGAGAGGCCAAAGGAAGCCAAGAGACTTCTCGGAAGTGCTACACAACTACAATGTGGGGCTTGGTCCTCCCACTTAAAGTATTAGAGCTCGCCCAAGAGAACAGTCAAGTCTTTTCCGAGCCAGTTGATGAATTTAAGGAGATCCCCCTCTTCTGGAAAGACGGACTTGGAATACGAGCAACTGATGAAGTACCACGAGGGTTCTTAACACCCTCTAGTAGATTAGGTTTTCAGTTTCCAATAAGGGTGATACTTACAAACCGGCCAAAGCATGTAATAACGGCTAGTCACCTTCAAGGCATCCACTTGGTTTTTTATTTTAATAAAGTTAGTATTTTTTACAAAAGTATTTGTACTACCCTCATAGCTCTCTCCCTAAGTCACATCTACGATGCGTTAAACATCAAATTCAGAGTCCAGCTTGTCTCTAAGGGCTGCTCCCATAACTTTCTAGGATCGAATAACAAGTTTGGAGTCCAATACTTGGTTGGACGCCGCTTTAGTCGCTTGCTAACAAGAAAGTGTGAAGCAGGTCTCACCATTCGGAATTGCTCCTACAACTCGTTTACTCCCTTAGATAACAAGTTTGGAGTCCAAACTTGGTTCGAAGCAGCTTTAGTCGCTTACAAATGAGCAAGCGCGGATCAGGGCTTGCCATTTGGAATTGCTTATACAACTCGTTCAAATGTTCAAATAACATGTTTGGAGTCCAACAGTTGGCTCGATGCTGCTTTAGCAGATTGCAAGCAAGCAAGCTCGGAGCGGGGCTTGCCATTCAGAATTTCTCCTGCAACTCGTTAAAGACCTTGAAATACGTTCAGAGTTCACAATCATGGCTCAAAATCAACCCCACAACTCGCAAGTATGCGAGTTCAGGGCTCGAAGCGACCATTCGAACTACTCCTAAAACTTGTTAACTTTCCAACAAGCAAGTTCGGAGACTAGCTCTTCCTCAGGGCTATCCCCAAAACTTGACTCAAACATATCGAATCTAGAGTCTAGCTCGCCCTTAGAGCTGCTTCTGCGGCTCAATAACCTTCAATAATGAGTTGGTGCTCAGCTCCTCTTCCGAGCTACACCAACAACTCATTATCTCTCAAACAGTAAGTTGATACCGCACTAACAAGCAGGTTCGAAGCTTGACTCACCACTCGAACTGCTCCTACAACCAGCTAACTTCTCAAGCAAGCTTGGAGCACCGCCCACACCTATGGCTACTTCCATGAATTACTTCCACTTGGAAGACCTTTGTTTCATATCAATTTCCTACTACAGGATAAGGAGTATACAATAAGTTCCTTATTCCTGGCACAAACCTAAAAGCAAAACACATTGGATCTATCCACCTCGATCACTCACGACCTTAAGGAAGGGGGATACTTTGGTTCAAAGACGTATTCCGCATGAGACACTTCTTCACCATTGAAGAACAAGCTCTGAAGGTCAAGCTGCCCAAGAGTGGTTCCAATCCCGCAGATCGAGTCCCGGTCTCACGACCACGAGTGCCCCCGCCTTCTTGCCAATAGTCATGCTTGAGGTCCCGACAACTCACTTTGGGCATCCCTAAGGATTCATTCTCCTAAACTCCTTTGCCCGGATACACAAGACTTCTCAAACCATCAAGACGAGCCTTCCTTAGATGGATGAATTCCAAGTCTCTTCCAACCAATATTGTCTTTAGCTGGATGAGCTCCAACCCCTTCACATGCAACTTGTTGCAAGGCAAAGCATGCTCAGCATCCTAGGGCCTCCCCCGGTATATACAATGATCGGTTAATAAAGAGAGGGATGGAGCCACTGCAACGTTAGCAAACACCAAAGACTTTGATCCAATGTTAAGAAAACTCAGAACACCAACAACTCATCAGCTTAAGGTAACGTGTTCGATGCTCTGCTCCTTGCTCGAACTCCTCCAGCAACTCCTTAACTCCATGTAATGGTGTTGGAATCCAGCTCATCCATAGAGCTTCTCCCGCAACTAGCTCACCTCCAAGCATTGGGTACAACATCCAACTCTTTTATCGAAATGCCTCTACCAACTTGCTGGGCTCAAACTGTAAGTTCGGCACCCAATCTCCACTCAAGTTGCTCCTACAAACTTGATAGGTTCAAACAGTAAGTTTGGATTCCAACTCCCTCCTCGAGTTATTTCTACCAACTTGTCACGCTCAAACAGCACAGTCGACCCCAACTCCCTCCTCGAGTTGCTTCTACAAACTTGCTAGGTGCAAACAACAAGTTCGGTGCCAACACCCCCATCAAGTTGCCTCCATAAGCTTGCTGAGTTCAAACAACAAGTTTGGAGTCCAACTCTTTCTAAGAAAAGCTTCAACTAACTTGCTTGCTTCTACTAACTTGTCGGGCTCAAACGGAATGGTCGATGCCAACTCCTTCCTCGAGTTGCCTCCACAAGCTTGTTGGGTTCAAACAACAAATTTGGAGTCCAACTCCCTCCAAGAGTTGCTTCTACTAACGGGCTCAAATGGCAAGTTCGGTGCCAAATCCCTCATCGAGTTGCCTCTACAAGCTTATCGGGCTCAAACGGCAAGGTCGGCACCAACTCCCTCCTCGAGTTGCTTCTACAAGATTGTCAGGTCCAAACAGCAAGTTCGGCGCTAACTCCCTCCTAGAGTTGCCTCTACAAACTTGCTGCGCTTAAACAGCAAGGTTAGCATCCCACTCCCTCCTATGGGTGCCTACAAACTTGCTGGGGCACATCAGAAGAACTTAAGTAGATATCTAACAGAGGACACAACAGAAGAACTATGCATAACATAAGTGGGAATGAAGAAGTTAGAAGCTATAACAAAACTTAATATAAATATATTAGAACAAGAAGATTTAATAGCAAATCCCAATTCAGAGGAATTAGAGAAAGCCTTAAAAAAATTAGATATAGCAAATGAAGAAATAAAAATGGATCAAGAAAAAGACAAGATTATAACAAAACCTATAGAAAATCCAACTGATATGTATGAATACTTAAAACCACCACCTTATAAAAGACATTATCAACTACCTTGGAAATGACAAAGTAGAGAAGGAGTAAGTTAGAAAAAGGTAAATAAAAAACACATCAAAATATGAACCCACAGAACACTACAAAAAAGGGATAGCAGGAAATGGAGAATGGCCGATATATTTGTATTTGGGCAATGTGACTCAGGATATTATTAACTGTCCAGACATGATTTATTTAAGATTATATTATATTTTGGATTTCAAATAAATTTCTTTTGATCGATTTGATTCAATTGTGCATGATTGGTTGATTCTTTTGCTTCCGACTCTGATTATTTTGTGAGATGTTATAAAGATTCCTGAACAGCTTATGGATGATGAAAATCATTTGTTGAGCTTTTGTCGCGTATCCGTATTCCGTATTCTCATTTGGAAAGCGGGGCATGACAGGATTTTTAGTGGTATCAGAGCCCAGGTTTGGCTAATATGTTAGTTTGACTGATATATTAGACAAGGTTGGCTCGAACTGGGATCTACTCAACATTTCACCAACCATGCATGCATAAATGAATCATAATCAACATTGATCTGGATACTAGTCTTATTCCTTTCTTTTTGATCCCTTCTTATTCAATCCCTTGATTCTTCCATCTTTTTCAGTCGCCCTCTTTGTTGATTTCTTCTTGGGTATGAATTCTTTCTTCTTGTACCTATATCCTTCTGATTTTTGTTCCATCCATCATTTTCTTTTCGCTTGGTTCGTTGGTTAGCGTCGCTGGATGCTATTGGTGGATTCTTCCCTATCAGAGAGGCGCAGCGAAAGCATTGTGGGCCCATAACCCACAGGTCCCAGGATTCTCTTGTTTGCTTCTCTCCTTTCTTGCATTGTTTGCTTCTTTCTATTCCTTGCATTCGTCTTCATCTGTTGACTCATTGCTTGGTTCATCTCTTCCTTGCCCATCCTTTCTTCGATTCCAGCTCTATCTATTTCTTCATCAGTTTGTTTTGTTATCTTGCAAATCTTGTGTTGTTTCTTCTTCATTTTTGATACCGGTTGCTTCTTTCTTACATTCTATTTTGACATCATGTACCCATTCGTTGTTTGATTCAACAATTCTTCCCTGTTCATTCTCTCTTTGATTCCGGTTCTGCCTACTCCCTATCTTGCTTTGTTATCTTGAACTGTTTCTCTCTTTTTGATACTATTTGCTTCTTTTCTTACATTCCAGTTGACATCATTGCTTCCCACTTCTTCTTCATTTTTCCGGTGTTGCCACTGCTTTGTTCCTTCCCCATTAGCCCTCTACTTTGTTGCCCTTCCCCAGTTTGCTTCTGCTGTGTCCTACGTACCGCCTAAGGAAATTTCGAGGACGAAATTTTATTGCAAGGTGGGTAGGATTTGTAACCCCTGTTTTCCAAAAAATGTATTTTCTGTATTTAAAATTTTCGCAAATTATTTTTTCAATTTTCAAATTCATTTTTTTAAAATGTATTGTTGAATCTTCTATTAAAATCTATTTTCGACCAAAATATGTATTTGTAACTATTTTAAATAAATTCTATTTTTTGTAATCAAATTATATTTTTATTATACACAATTTTTTTATTTGCTATTTTATTTTTTTAATGAATTTTTAAAACCCTGATGGATTTTTTTTAACCCAACTAACCTATTTTAAAACCCATTATTAATATCCATACCCAATATCCAATCAACTAACCAATACCCTATTCTTTAACCCATTACCCAAATAACCCCACCCGTTATCAGCCCCTACCCGTACTCTATTAACACCGAAACCCAACTTCAGCCTACCCCCTCAACCTTAATCTTTTATCCCTATTATATAACACATGTTCACCTTCCCCCTGTGTTACCCCAGCCGCCCCATAGTTTCCCTTCATCCTCCTCTCACCATCTCCCGCTCTCATCCCCCTGCACTGCCTCGTCATCTCTCCCTCTTCCTGCCTCCACCTGCGACCCCGAGCTCGTTCCATCCTCTCCCCCTCGGTGCCTCTCCCTCTCGCCATGACTGCACGACAGCACAGAGCCGCAACGTGGCCGCTTCGTCTCCTTTCCTCCTTCCCGTCCTTGTGCACTGCCTCATCGTCTCTCCTTCTCCCTCCCTCCACCCGCGACCCCGTTCTCCTTCCATCCTCTCCCCCCCGTTGCCTCTCCCTCTCGCCACGACTGCACGACAGCACAGAGCCGTAATGCAGCCGCTTCGTCTCCTCCCCTCCTTCCCGTCCCTGTGCGCGCTTGCCGCCCACGCGACAACAGCGCTGTAGCTAGCCGCCCTTGTCGACGCTGCCCTGTGCGCTGCACGCCTGCACCTCCATTGCTCTCCCTCCTGCTGTCTTCCGTCGTGGCTGCTGCAGAAAGCGCAGTGGCTATAGGCGCCCTGCCATCCTCTGCCTCGCCGGTGTTGTCTCCGTGTGCCGTCCTCCGCGATGACAGTAGCCAAGCCAGTGCCCCCTTACCGTTTGCTGTGTTGATCAAGTGGGTTTTGATCACCTTTGTTGTGGGTCATTGATCATGGTTTGATCATGTTGGACATGAGCCGTCTGTTTGATTGGGATCTTGATCTCTTTATCATGATTGGATGTGGGTCGTCGATCTCCTCTTGATCATTCAATTAGATCCTAGCCGTCTGATCTCTTCTTGATTGTCACGATCATGATGATCATCAATTTCTTTTGATCGCAACCATTCGATCGATCGATCTTGATCTTCATCATTATCTTCATCATCAGGGAGATCTGGCCATCCGATATGATCCGATCATCTTGATCTTGATCTTCGATCTCAACCGTCCGATTGTGTTCGTGATCTCGATCGTCTTCATCTTGTTCGTGATTGGTTGCGAGTTCTGTTTCGTTCGTTGAGTTCGTTGGCCGGGAATCCATTCCCATTATTCTTATTCTTGATTTTCGTTGTTCTCGTCGTCGGTTAAGGCAAGTAACTTGTACTCAAATTTCTTTGTATGATACAAGTCAAAAATACCGCTTATAGTGTAGTTGGGTTCTAGAGATAATTCGTGTGTGAAACCCCTTGTTGATATTGTCTCTATAGTGATTTGACCATAGTTGCCTCACGACACAATATTGACATGAAACAACTTAGGTTTTGCCCGTTCTTGATTTGATCATGTATGTGGGATTTTGTGAGAATTTGGATATTTGTGGAGAACCATGTGATAGACTTGTTTTAGATATGTTAATTACCCTATTTCATGATGTTTGGACACTTGGTAGACTCGATTTCATGTTGGTTGTATTTGGATCAAGTTTTGTTGGATCTATGTTGATTTTTGTTTGTGAGTAAAATCTGTATTTTGCCATTATTCTGCCTTGATCAATAATTTAGACCATATTAAGGTCAGAATCTTAATTTCAGTATAAAACATAAGTTTTAGAGGAATCTTTCTTCTTTCCAACCCCTCTAACCTTGATTGATTTCGTTTTCGTATGAGTGAGTTATGGCTGTTTTACTACAGATGTGTACTTATGTTTCCAGAGTTCGTTTCTCGTTGCTTTCGAGGGATAAACTATTTTGATTCTTGGTTTAACTATATTATTTTAATCTAAAACTTTGCACAGTATTTCTAAACCTATTTAGGGATTACCTAGAATTTTAGTGGATTTTATTAATGAGTTTTATATACCGTTTCATGCTTATTTATGAAAGCTATACTTGCTGTATTTTACTCGCTGTTCTGTAAAGAATCGCATTTTCCCTCTATTTCCTCTTATTGTATGAAAGATATTTATAAAATATGAAAGTTAGATTATTTTGTCTATTTTCATCTCCCTTTGGCGGATCTGGATTTCGTTTCACGGTTTGCGAGATATTACAGTTTTCGTACAGCAGTGTTGGGAATTCCAGATTTGCCAAAGTATCGTTTCTTGATGTTTTCTAATTTTTTTGACTGAACTAATTTTACTGGAATATTATGAAACTTTATATTATAATATTAGACATATAGGGGATTACTCCAGATTTTTCCTGGATTTATTTGAGGAGTTTTATTGTTGTATTTCTGACTGAGAATTCGTTTTACTGATTTCTGGCTGAACGTATTTTCTGGATTCAAATCAGTTTTGAGTTATGATGTTGTGAATTACTATATGACTTATTTATATTCGCTGGATTCGGTTGGGAGTCTATTTTCCAGATTCTTTGACGGATCTAGATTTGCATTTCTGTAGAGACGGGATTCACTGTTTTAGTACTGTACTGTCTTGCTGTCCTGAATATGAACATACTATGTTTTGCTCATTTATGTGACTGTATATTATCTATGCATATTTATTTGTTACCCTGAACCTAATACTGATTATACCATGTTAGTTTGACACTATTCCATACACATTCATGCCTGTTTTATGACCATAATAAAAGTAACCAAGCCGGGGTTAAGGAAAAGATCTAGTAGTGGAAAATATAGAAATGTGTACTGAGAAGAGGGCCCGTATTCCCTATCTGTTACGTATTCATGATTACATGATTCACGAATCTATTATCTGACCCTGTCTACATTACTTCTTATAGGAATGTGTAGAGAAGAAGAGAACCACTAGGATTTATCTGTCTGTCTGATCTGATTATCTGATATCTGTCTGTCTGAACCCTGAGTACACTGCCCTATGG
This sequence comes from Hemerocallis citrina, assembly GCA_017893485.1. Classification (NCBI taxonomy): domain Eukaryota; kingdom Viridiplantae; phylum Streptophyta; class Magnoliopsida; order Asparagales; family Asphodelaceae; genus Hemerocallis; species Hemerocallis citrina. The sequence goes on from CM030360.1 coordinate 36,415,316, forward strand.
ACTCCACTATGAAATCTAAAGCGAAACTATTTGTTGTAGCAACCATGTCGTATGGGATGCATGAAGTGCTACCTAGATAGTAATCACAAGACATATAAGAACATGACATCTGTATTCTGTTATTTGTATTTGTTCATCTGATATCTGTTATCTGTCTGACTATCATCTGACACCACCATCTGAATATCCGTCTGCATACCATCTGACACTTGACACATGTTATATGTATCTGTTAGAATACTATGCTATCTAATTTGTTTTCCTGATTCATGTTAGTTGTCACATTTCTGTTGACATACTATACCATGCTATGTTGTTCTGTTGTTATTTGATATTTGTTATTAGTTAGTTTTCCCCATGTACTTGTATCCTACATTATAAGTGGCCCATAACTTGCAATTGATGGGTACTTGTTTTTCTTTTTCCTTCTCCTGCAAATTATTGATTACAGATCAGGATGGTCGTTTTCCTGATGGTATTGGAGAAATGCAATATTAGTGTTGGACTTCTTTTGCTATTAGTATTATCTGTTGCTTTTGAACAATTATATTTGAGACTTGGATTTATTTGTATTTGGGCAATGTGACCCAGGATATTATTATCTGTCCAGACTTGATTTATTTGAGATTATATTATATTTTGGATTTCAAGTAAATTTCTGTTGATCTATTTCATTCAATTGTGCATGATTGTTTGATTCTTTTGCTTCCGACTCTGATTATTTTGTGAGATGTTGTAAAGAATCCTGAACAGCTTATGGATGATGAAAATCATTCGCTGGGCTTTTGTCGCGTATCCATATACCGTATTCTCTTTTGGGAAGCAGAGCGTGACATTACTATTTAGACTATTATAATAATAGACATCGAAATCCAATTGTCCACAAAATAATATTACCACTAAGGATAAATAGTAGAAATGAAATGCTATTACATTTACATGTAGACCTAGAGCACGATGTTAATGAAATGTTATTAGGAACTGACTTCCTTACATCATTATAGTCGTACTCAATACAAGAAGAAAAAATAACAATAAAAGTAAATAATGAGAGTATAAAAATAAATAGGGCATTGTGTAAATGAATCCATTGAGAGCAACAAAAAAAAAGTTATACATACTTGTTAGGGTTATATACTGAAAGCATCACTTTTGTATTAACTTTATTTCCTTATTTTTTTTTTGAGTGAGAATCATATGGGCATATGTTTGCATATTGTGTTTATTATAATATTAATGCAAGTATCTGATATTCTATAAGGTTGATAATACGGTGTGAGGTGACACACAGAAGATCATATTATCAGTTCCCTATAGAATATATAAATAGTTCACAACCTAGACGGACTTGGATAATCCATTGGAAAGGTTGTAGTGTAATCTGGTATTAGTCTATCTTGACTATAGGTTTACACTAGTACACTTTGTGTGTATTGAACAGGACCACTTGAGGTTGTTGTCTTTGTACTGACTATAAAAGAGAACAAACACCTCTGTTATTATGGATGCTTATGCTCTTAATCCAGATATAATAACAGACATGTATATGCAGTGTGCATTACTTTGACTCATAACAGAGTGAGATTCATTATGGATCAACAACCTCTATGAATTGGGTAATAGCATTGTATGTATGATGGGCTGTTGATTGTAAAAGGAATCCATGTCCCGATACGTCGGGTTGATGATGTCCCATTAAGGAGCTCATAAGGATTGTCATGTAAACCCTGCAGGTGGATTACATCCGACATGACAAATAAAGTTGAGTGGTACTACTTAAGGATAAAAGATGTTGATCAATATAGTTGTCAGTTACTTAATTTGATCGACGGACATTCGATATCTTAACATGGGGAGCTCAACGAGCATAAAATAAAAGGAGCCCATAAATATAATTTGGAATTAGGAAGGTAGTGCAACAATAGCTCCTTAGTGGACCGAGCTATTGTTAATGGGCCTGGGTTGTGTGTTCGGGCTGAACACGGGATACCCAGATTCATTAGGAGACCTAACCCTAATTTCTCCTCATGGTCCCTGTCGTAGCCTTATATATATCCTCTATTTCTCTGGCCGTCATTGATCATCTGAAATATAAGATTTTTTCTCTAAATTCATGATTCACGTAAGGAGAGAAAGAGAGGTCAGCCAAGGAGAAAAAAGGTTGGGAGATCGTCGCCCACACGACGTCCAACCCGAGGAAGGAATACGTGCAGAAGATCTTGGGGTCGCTGTCATCTTCTTCTCATCGCAGGTATAATTCGTGAACCCTAGATTCCGCTATATAGGGTTAGATCACGTATTTAATCTGTTAATCTTTTATGATCGATACGCACACCAATCCGTAGTCCTGGGAATCATCTCAGTTCCATCAATTGGTATCAGAGCCGGTATTGGATCTGCGTATTGATTGTTACATCCATGTTGTCCAATAAAACTTGTGTTGTATGATAGTCGGTAGATGTAGATCTGTTCTAACTCGGTTTTGCAGGCATCTTAGATCCAACTATTATGGTCCTATGCATGTTTTGTTTGTGTTGTTGTTGTTCTGTGGATGTAATTATTGTGTTGTTATTGTTTTGTGGATGTAATTAATGTCACGAGGGTTGATTGTGCTTATAATTTTAATTTTTCAATCTAGATTATGTGTGAACTCCTTCGGGAGGCATAGGATTGATATAATTTTAATTTTATTTTATTTTTATTTTTTTCGATCGATCGTGATGGCGGTGGTGGCTGTTTCTGACGCCGGAGGAGATGCTGTTTTTAGGCAGTCCGGAGATCGACAGATGGTTTTCGATGAAGAAATCGGCAGCCAAACCTTTTTTTTTTTTTTTTAAATCGGGGCGCTGCCCCGAACCCCGCGACCTGACCGGGCAGGTCGAACCCCGGATAGCTCCACGCAGGGTCAGATTTGGGATTCGCACAGTCGGGGAAGAATCAGGAAAGATGGCCATAATAGTTGGATATTTATTTTCAAATTTATTGCCATTATTGCTTATTCTGATTATGCATGTTTATTATTTTGTGATTTTTTTTGAAAAACTAGGATCACATTAATAATGGACAACATGGACATAAATTAACTAGTAGAAAAACCCTTATTGTTAAATAACTAAGTGGGAGAGGGAATTCATTTAACATGAATCCCACGGTCTCCATTGCTGGTTTGTGGGTGATATAATTATATTTGCGTGTTGGCTTTAGTGCTTTCCTCCATATCGGATGAGTATAATTATGGATCACCAGTACAAACTTTCTTAGGGATAATTGTAGAAAGTTACCTAGTATGTGTTCACTTCTCCATCTGAAGGAACTCAATACAAGATAATGGACTTAGTATTAAGCAATGGTATACACTTAGATACAAATAATGGTATCCTCCCCATCGGAGTCACTGCTATTATTTGTAGGACCAGAGCAAGACCAACAGATTAATTTTATTTGTCAAAAAGTTGTGTTGACATGATAGTAAAATTAATAGGAAAAACCTACTTGAACAAATATTGAATTTGTATACGTCCACACTATCGTGGCATGCTAAATTCATGGTGTTTAAGGTATTGGTGAATTTGTTTTATTATTGTTTTGAGGGAATCAATATTTAATTAATTCAAAAAGTTTTGCCCTACATAATTTTTTTTATGTGATTCTCAGGATTTCAAAAATGGGTTCTTTCAGTCCACTTATGGTGATTCTTAAAGAAAACAAACTTACTGTCCCTAATTATATTGACTGGAAACGTAACTTGGATATTGTCTTAACTGCTGAAGAGTACAAATTTGTACTCAATGAAGTATGCCCACCTAAGCCTGATGCTAACTCTGATGAAGAGGTCAAAGAGGCTTATAAGAAGTGGAATAAGGCAGATGAGATGGCGCGGTGTGACATTTTGGCATCTATGTCAAATGTACTACAGCATCAGCATCAGGCCATGCCCACAGCTTATGATATGATGTACAACCTTAAGGAACTCTTCGGACATCAGAGTAGAGCAGCTAGGCAATTTGCTATGAAGAGTTTGATGAATGCATCTATGGCTGAGGGGACACCAGTAAGGGATCATGTTCTCAAGATGATGGGTCATCTAAATGAGATGGAGATCCTTGGTGCTGAAATCGATGGGGAAACCCAGGTCGATATCATTCTCGGGACTCTGCCTAAAAGTTTTGACTCGTTTTGCCTTAATTACAACATGAACAAAAGGTTGTATACTTTGGCAGAACTTGCAAAAGAACTACAGGATGCTGAAGCTCTCTTCAAGCAGAATGCCCATGTTTATGTGACTGAAAAGGACTCTACTTCTAAGCCGAAAGGTGGTAAGAAGAAGAAAGTTCAGAAACAAGTAAACTCAGCAAAGAAGGACATGGGACCTCAAGGCGCTGTGAAAAAGCCAAAAGGCAAGTGTTTCAAGTGCAAAGGATCAGGACATTGGAAGACTGACTGTCCACTTCTCAAACAAAAGAACAAAGAAGGTATATCTCATTTACTAGTTGTTGAAACATGTTTAGCGGTGTTATCTACCGGCACCTGGTGTGTAGATACAGGAGCCACTAATCATGTCTGCAATACATTGCAGGGGTTCCAGGAAACCAGACGGCTCAGTGATAGGGAGATATGCTTGTTTATGGGTGACGCTACAAGAGTAGCAGCTGTTGCAATAGGAGATGTTATTTTATCTTTTGGTAGAAATAAGTCTTTGACATTGAGAGATTGTCTTTATGCACCTTCACTTAGAAGGAATTTAATTTCTGTTTCCATGCTAGTTAAGGATTGATATTCAGTTTATTTTAATGACAATATTGTTATTAGAAAAAATAAGCATTTTATCTGTTCTGGTGCATTGGTTGATAATCTATATGTCATTAATCATATTTCGCCCACGATGCAACTTATGGAAATGAATAATATGTCTTCTAACATAAATAAGAGAAAAGAACCTTCTTGTATGAACCAAACATATCTTTGGCACTTGCGATTGGGGCATGTTAACCTAAGAAGGATTCAAAGACTGGTTAAAGATGGACCTTTGAGTTCATTGGAAGTGGAGGCACTACCAGTCTGTGAATCCTGCATGGTAGGTAAAATGACCAAAAGGCCTTTCAAGGCAAAGGGGTATAGGGCCAAAGATGTGTTGGAATTGGTTCATTCTGATTTGTGTGGGCCCATGACTGTCCAGGCTAGAGGTGGCTTTGAATATTTTGTCACATTTACTGACGATTATTCAAGGTATGGATATATTTATTTGATGCGCCGTAAGTCTGAGTGCTTTGAGAAATTCAAAGAGTACAAGGCAGAAACGGAGAAACGTCATGGAAAATGTATCAAATCATTACGTTCAGATCGTGGTGGCGAGTATCTCTTTGGGGAGTTTAGGGACTATTTGTCAGAGGCTGGGATTACATCCCAATTATCAGCACCTGGAACACCCCAACAGAATGGTGTAGCAGAAAGAAGGAATAGGACTCTTATGGAGATGGTTAGATCAATAATGAGTTATTCAGATTTACCAGATTCGTTTTGGGGATATGCCTTAGAAACTGCAGCTTATATTTTGAACTTGGTTCCTTCTAAGTCAGTACCAATCACTCCCACAGAACTGTGGACTGGGCGTAAGCCTAGTCTGAAACATGTTCGGATTTGGGGTAGTCCAGCACACGTGCTGAATGGGAAAGCCGATAAGTTGGAATCTCGTACAGAAGTACGCTTGTTTGTAGGCTATCCAAGAGGAACGAAAGGTGGTTTATTTTATAGTCCTAAGGATCAGAAGGTCATTGTTAGCACCAATGCTCGATTCTTAGAGGAAGACTATGTGATGAACCATAAACCCATAAGTAGAGCTGTTCTAGAAGAACTGAGAGGTGAGACGCCAAATACTTCAGTACCAATAGTACAACAGGATGTACCACCAGTAACTGCACAACGTGTCACAAATGTTGCACCACAACCAATAGTGCCTCGTCGTAGTGGGAGGGTTGTGATACAACCTGATAGATATATGTTCTTGGGAGAGTCGTCAGACTTTGTCCCTGAGGAACAAGATTATGGTCCCTGTACCTACAAGGAAGCACTCCAAGATAAAGATGCAGAGTCTTGGCAAAAAACAATGATATCTGAAATAGAATCTATGGATTCTAAACAAGTCTGGGAGCTTGTAGAACCACCTATTGGTGTAAAAGCCATTGGACGCAAGTGGGTCTATAAGAGAAAAAAAGGATCAGATGGTAAGGTTGAAACCTTTAAAGCTCGGCTTGTTGCAAAAGGTTTTACTCAAAGAGAGGGTATCGATTATGAGGAAACCTTTTCGCCAGTAGCCATGCTTAAGTCTATCTGGATTCTTTTATCTATTGCAGCTCATCTTGATTATGAGATTTGGCAAATGGATGTCAAGACAGCTTTCCTTAATGGAAGTCTTGAGGAAGACATCTATATGAAGCAACCAGACGGGTTCATTGAAAAGGGCCAAGAGCATCTTATTTGTAAGCTCAAGAAGTCCATTTATGGACTTAAGCAAGCTTCCAGATCTTGGAACATATGTTTTGATCAGGTGATAAAATCCTATGGATTTGATCAATGTCAAGATGAATCGTGTGTATACAAAAAGTGTGACGGAAACGTAGTGGTATTCCTAGTACATTACGTGAATGACATCTTGCTCATTGGAAACAATGTGAAGGTATTATCTAACGTAAGGATATGGTTATCCAAACAGTTTGATATGAAGGACTTGGGAGAAGTAGGTCACATCCTTGGGATCAAAGTTCTACGAGATCGCAAGAAAAGGATGTTGGGCTTGTCTCAAGCTTCCTATATCAATACTATACTAACTCGTTTTAGCATGCAAAATTCTAAGAAAGGTTTCTTACCTTTTAGGCATGGAATTGCCCTATCAAAGGAGCAGTGTCCGAGGACACCTAAAGAGATAGAGAACATGAAAGCAGTTCCTTATGCTTCAGCAGTAGGAAGCTTAATGTATGCAATGCTATGTACGAGATCAGATATCTGCTTTGCCGTTGGCATGGTTAGCAGATATCAGTCTAACCCGGGACAAGAGCACTGGACTGCCGTAAAGCATATTTTGAAGTACCTGAAAAGGACTAAAGATTACATGCTAGTTTACCAGGCAGATAGTTTAGTTGCCTTGGGGTATACAGACTCAGATTTTCAGTCAGATAGGGATTCCAGGAAATCAACCTCAGGTTATGTATTTACTTTGGGAGGTGGAGCCACTATATGGAGAAGTATCAAGCAAAAATGTATTGCTGATTCTACCATGGAAGCCGAGTATGTGGTAGCCTCTGAGGCAGCCAAAGAAGCGGTATGGCTCAGAAACTTCCTATTGGACTTGGATGTGGTACCTAATTTGCCTAAGGCTATTACACTTTATTGTGATAATAGTGGTGCAGTTGCAAATTCGAAGGAACCACGAGCCCATAAGGCAAGTAAACACATTGAGCGTAAGTACCACCTGATACGAGATTTCGTAAAGAAAGGAAAAGTTGCTGTGATCAAGATAGCGTCAGCAGACAACCTAGCTGATCCCTTCACTAAGAGCTTACCAGCTAAGGCTTTTGATAGTCATGTTGAGGGAATGGGAGTCAGATGCGTAGCAGCATGGTTTTAAGTATAAGTGGGAGATTTGTAACAGTATACTGAAAAGCAATGCTTTGAGTATAAGTGGGAGATTGTTAGGGTTATATACTAAAAGCATCACTTTTGTATTAACTTTATTTCCTTTTTTTTTCGAGTGAGAATCATATGGGCATATGTTTGCATATTGTGTTTATTATAATATTAATGCAAGTATCTGATATTCTATAAGGTTGATAATACGGTGTGAGGTGACACACAGAAGATCATATTATCAGTTCCCTATAGAATATATAAATAGTTCACAACCTAGACGGACTTGGATAATCCATTGGAAAGGTTGTAGTGTAATCTGGTATTAGTCTATCTTGACTATAGGTTTACACTAGTACACTTTGTGTGTATTGAACAGGACCACTTGAGGTTGTTGTCTTTGTACTGACTATAAAAGAGAACAAACACCTCTGTTATTATGGATGCTTATGCTCTTAATCCAGATATAATAACAGACATGTATATGCAGTGTGCATTACTTTGACTCATAACAGAGTGAGATTCATTATGGATCAACAACCTCTATGAATTGGGTAATAGCATTGTATGTATGATGGGCTGTTGATTGTAAAAGGAATCCATGTCCCGATACGTCGGGTTGATGATGTCCCATTAAGGAGCTCATAAGGATTGTCATGTAAACCCTGCAGGTGGATTACATCCGACATGACAAATAAAGTTGAGTGGTACTACTTAAGGATAAAAGATGTTGATCAATATAGTTGTCAGTTACTTAATTTGATCGACGGACATTCGATATCTTAACATGGGGAGCTCAACGAGCATAAAATAAAAGGAGCCCATAAATATAATTTGGAATTAGGAAGGTAGTGCAACAATAGCTCCTTAGTGGACCGAGCTATTGTTAATGGGCCTGGGTTGTGTGTTCGGGCTGAACACGGGATACCCAGATTCATTAGGAGACCTAACCCTAATTTCTCCTCATGGTCCCTGTCGTAGCCTTATATATATCCTCTATTTCTCTGGCCGTCATTGATCATCTGAAATATAAGATTTTTTCTCTAAATTCGTGATTCACGTAAGGAGAGAAAGAGAGGTCAGCCAAGGAGAAAAAAGGTTGGGAGATCGTCGCCCACACGACGTCCAACCCGAGGAAGGAATACGTGCAGAAGATCTTGGGGTCGCTGTCGTCTTCTTCTCATCGCAGGTATAATTCGTGAACCCTAGATTCCGCTATATAGGGTTAGATCACGTATTTAATCTGTTAATCTTTTATGATCGATACGCACACCAATCCGTAGTCCTGGGAATCATCTCAGTTCCATCAATTGGTATCAGAGCCGGTATTGGATCTGCGTATTGATTGTTACATCCATGTTGTCCAATAAAACTTGTGTTGTATGATAGTCGGTAGATGTAGATCTGTTCTAACTCGGTTTTGCAGGCATCTTAGATCCAACTATTATGGTCCTATGCATGTTTTGTTTGTGTTGTTGTTGTTCTGTGGATGTAATTATTGTGTTGTTGTTGTTTTGTGGATGTAATTAATGTCACGAGGGTTGATCGTGCTTATAATTTTAATTTTTCAATCTAGATTATGTGTGAACTCCTTCGGGAGGCATAGGATTGATGTAATTTTATATACGAATGGCACAAATCAAGAAACTATCATAGTCTAACAGATATAGGACCAAACACTTGCTTATGCCGTGTATACTACCAAAATGGAAACAAGATGGAAATAATAAAAAAGCAATAACCTGATTGACAGTAAAAACCATTATACATGACAAATACCAAAAAAATGTTACCATACAAATAGAAAATTACATCCTAAAAATGTCGATAATATATCAATTTAATGCTATGAATAATGATGTACTATTAGGAAACGACTTTTTCAATAATACTATCCTATAACTATATCACACAAAGCGGTTATATTTACAACACATTGTAAATACCAAGCAATAGCAATAAGAATAACACAACCTTATTCTAGGACAGACTTACCGAATACCTATATTTACCAAATAAAATTAGAATACAACAAGTTCAAGTAATAATTGCACAACAAATTCTACAAAAACAATTAGAAGATCTTTGTGGAGAAGACCCTTTAGCAAAATGACACTTGAGTAAACCCACAGCTCATATAGAATTAATAGACAAGAAAAAAATAATAAAAATAAAAGCTATTAGAGAAACTCCTACAGACTTATAAGAATTCAAAATACATATAAAAGAACTAATGGAAAACCGTTACATAAGAAAATCACAAAGTCCACATTCATCACCAACATTCATAGTAAGAAAACATCCAAAAGAAAATAAGGTAAATCTAGCATGATAGTAAATTATAAGGAATTAATAAAAATACTAAAACATTTGGGTATCCACTACCACATATGCAGATACTACTAAACACAGTAAGAATAAAGAAATTATATTCTAAATTTGATTGCAAATCAGGATTTTACCACGTAAAACTAACAGAAAATTCAAAATAATTAACAACATTTAGTACACCACAAGGATTTTATGAATGGAACGTATTACCATTTGGATATAAAAATAGCCCAGGAGTATTTCAAGAATATATGGATAAGATATTTGAAAAATACAATAATTTTATACTAGTATATGTAGATGATATTCTGATAGGATCCGAAAATGAAGAACTACATAAAGAACATTTAGAAAAATTCATAGAAATAGTAAAAAATGCATGCATTATATTATCAAAAAAGAAAATGGGATTGTTCAAAACATAGATAGAATTATTAGGAACAAAATTATCGCATGAAGAAATATAACTACAGCCATATATAGCAGAAAAAATAAAGACATTTCCAAATGTTTTAAATGAAAAAAGACGTATAGGCCATAATTGGACTACTAAATCAAACTAGAGGATATATACCAAATTTATCAGTAATAACAAATTGGTTACAATAAAAACTGAAATGAATTTAAGAAATGGGAAAGAAATGGGAATGGACCACAAATGATGAAGAAAAATAGAAATATTGAAACAACAAACTTCAGAATTAAATAAACTAAGACTACCTGTTAAGGAATGTACATGGATAATAGAAACATATGCAAGTGAAGATAATTAGGGAGAAATATTAAAATTTATAGAAAATGATGGAAAAGAAGAAAAATTAGCTAGGTATACTAGTGGATCATTCACACAAACTCAACAAAATTACCACTGAAATGAAAAAGAATTATTAGCAATCTTAAAATCAATAAAAAAGTTTGAATTATTCATAATACATACAAAATTTACGGTAAGAACGGATAATACCCAAGCAAAAACTTGGATTAACAAAATAATAGATCCAACTATTGTAAATAAAAATTAATAAGATGACAGATGGAACTACCACATTATGATTCTATAACAGAAAATATAAAAGGAAAGGATAACATTCTAGCGGATTTTCTATCAAGAAACTGACAATTTTACTTTTGCACGATGGAAAATAGAGTCCAGTAAATATAACAGGATATAGTTTTCTTCAAGGAAACTGTGGAACAAATAAAAGGTGCATTTAATTAATTACAATTACAAATATGCGGACAACAAAGTCAGTTCAACCAGCACATAACACAGCATGCACCCGCAGAAAATGTGGGGGACAATGCCAGTGAAAAATGAGCGAAATGAGCGAACCGACTCAAAAAGTAAAAGAAGATGTCAATACATCTTCGAATAAAATTACATACAAGGAGACTTTGCTCAATGAGAAAACTCCTACCAGAGAATCAAAGAAAATATTTTTTTTAACATATATTGAGAAATTATGTCAAGTAACGGATATGAATCAGTTCATTAGGACTATATCATTGCAGCATATGAACAAGGCTATTATCCTACCAGGAGCTAATCCAAGAACAACATGGGCACTATTTGAAAGAGGACTTATTCATTGTATCTATCCATCCAGAGAATGTGAAGAACTTATCCAATTGCCAAGAGAAATATATCAAGCAGTCCAAAGTTATTTTGGTCTTACAAAGGCCTCAAAAATATATGTCAGAATATATTCAGCAATTCCTGAGTACCTTGAAGGAAATGAAGAACTTCCAGCAGAACATGTTATAAAAATAGGGATGACTTCCCAAATAATCTCAGGAGCATCTAATATTATACCATACAAAGCCAGAGAATTTGAGAAGTTATTCCTGAAAAGAAGGGCAATGGAATTCAAAAACATGTATTGTGAACTAAAAGACATTAATTTAAGAGATCAACATATAGATCTATGACAGTCCAGACCCAGAGAAAATAATAATGTACAGCATAGCAAAAATAAAACAGCCACAAGATATGCGCGAGTTATTCGATAGTTGGTACCAGATACTGTCCATAAGAGCAATGACAATGACAGAACAGACATCTGGATACTACTATAACCTGATGAAGACAGAGCACAAGAATAAATGTGAAGCATGTGAAGATGTCTATCAGGATAAATCTCTTTTTCTATAATAGGCTGTAATGTTGTAAGCAGTGACATATTCACCTCAATTATCGGTTTATGATGTAAGTAATGAAGTAATTAGAATAATAATTGAAACTGATGCAATGAATGACATAAGGATTAAATAATGTAAAGTCATCCCTTCCCCTATAAAAGGGCAAGCTTAGTAAGGAAGGAGGTAGAGAATTTTAGAGGGGAAAATTCTATAGAATCTATAAGAAGTATCCATCGGAGGATAGGTTGGTCTGTAAGAAGTTTGAAGAGAATAAAAAATTATCTTACTATCAATTCTAGTATCTATCAGTGCTAATACAATATAAGGTATGATTAAGTAATCTCTTTCACTCATGAAGAGTTTTGTAAGGCTCTACCTGAAGGATCTTGCAAAAGACCCATTTACAACCTTCTATAGTTAAGTCGTATACCTAGCAGTAGGAAACGATCTAGGTTGTGGCTGCCTGTACCGAAGTGCTACTTGTTGTACCAGACGTATCTCTTGGATGAAGCTCTCTTGAAGAGCATGTTGGGTTTCGAGGTTTAAAAGTAACAGGCAGCAAAAATTACAAAAAAAAAAATCTAAAACCCAGCCATGCCCATGCGAAAACCATAAAACATGTTTGGAGTTTTTACCTCAACGATGTAACGACTGTCTCCACAATCTGCCAATCACGAGCACTGCAACGTTGCGGTGTCTATATGGTATCCACACGAACAAACAACGAAATTGGGCTCCCCCTCACACCATGGTGCTGGCTATAGGAAGGGGATGTTCCTCTCTCTCTCTCTCACTCACTCACTCACTCACTTTCTGTGACGACTAGAATTATTTCTTGTTACTTTTCTACATATACATTGTCATGCCCTGCTTCCCAAAAGGAATACAGAATACGAGTACGTGACAAAGCCCAGCGAATAATTTTCATCATTCATAAGCTGTAGGATAGACTCAACATCATAACATGAAATATAACAAAATATACTCAACCACGCATGCATGAGTAAATTATTAATCAACAGAAATTATTTAAACAAATATAAACTTCCCAAATAAATACAAGATCTGGATTAAAAAGTAAAACTTTGGGACTACAAGCCCGTTACAAGTTTTAAGTAGCAACAGGAATTAAATAAACTCAAATACAAAATAACTAAAGTAAATTTTCCCAAGCGAAGCCTAGAACGTTAGCTCACCACTAGAACGTTAGCTCACCAATTCCTTCTGACGGCTCGTCTCCAAAGTCTGTATATATCATGCAGAAGAAAATAGAGAAACAAAGACAAACGTCGTTAGTGCAAGTTAGGACCGCAAGTAGTACAAGCAAAGGTACAAGAACGAAAATATAATAAAGAACAAGAACCAAGGTATAACAAGGAACAAAAACAAGAATCAAGGAACACAAAATAAAACGAAGTCGAGTGTGATGCAACTAGAAATAAACATATGAACGGAAGGACAACAACTTGCAACTGGAAAACAAGTAACAGATTTAGGTTCATGCAAACTTATGAATCAAAATCATGTGACTTCTAAATCAAAATCATATAACCAAATCATGTAACTTCTAACTAAATCAGGAAACTGGCAGACAGGATGCATGTGCTTAGTGTCAACTTAAGTCTATTGTTTAATTTTATCTAGGTAGCACTTCATGCGTCCCATATTTTTACCATATGGTTGCTACATACAATCAAGTTACGTTTAAATTTTGTAGTGGATTCTATAGGGTTGTGTACTTAGGTATCAAGTAATCCAAATTATGTGAACCAAATCATATTAACCAAATCATATTAAGTATTCCAAATTATCCAAATGTAATCTAAATCATCCAAATGTAATCAAAATCATATTATGTAACCAAATGAGGGAAACATAGGCCCCTTCCGAGTACACTTTTCTATATTGTCCACTACTAGATCTTTCCCTTAACCCCGACTTGGTACTTTTATTACAAAATAAATATGATCAAGAGATAATGAGAAAAAAATCGGGACGAGATAAGGATGTATCAAGAGCTTATATAATGTAAGGAACATATTCTAAATCACAAAATATAAGAAACAATATGCAAATATTTAAACATGGCAAAATACCAATTCTGGACAGCAAGACGTTGCTGCACCAAAACTGAGATTCCCACTACCATAAGAATGCAAATCTGGATCCGTCAGAAAATCTAGAAACTAGACTCTTTGCCAAATCTAGCGCATATAAACAAGGTACATGAAAGTTGTAGAAACTGGTGTCAAAACAGCAAACTACACAGAATTCATGTTCAGCCAGAATTTGTAAAATTGTGATTATAAGCATGAAACAGGTTTGAAACTTCATTAATTAATTCCAGGAAAATTATGGAAGTCTCTTTAGTGTGTCTAGTATCAGCATGCAAAATTTCAATTCATTATCTTACAGGTAGCATAGTTAACTTAATTGTAAAACAAAGTGACACAGCAAATTTATGAATCTGGAATTTTACGACACAGCAGCAGTAAAACTGCAATAACTAACAAACCAGAACTCGGAATTCAATTCCGTCAAAAGGGTAGTAAACTAGACATCTGGGGCTACATCATGTTTAGAACACAAGTCCAGATTCTGATGTTATCAGGGTCAAAACAGTAGACTAAAAATAGGACAGCAGCATAAGTGATTTCTTTTATTGTCATGCCCTGCTTCCCAAAAAGAATATGGAATACGAATACGCAACAAAAGCCCAGCGAATGAATTTCATCATCCATAAGCTGTTCAAGAATCTTTACAATATCTCACAAAATAATCAGAGTCGGAAGTAAAAGAGTCAACCACAGATGCATAACTGAATTAATAAACCAACAGAATTTACTTGGAACAAAATACAATATTCTTAATAAATCAGAATCTGGACAAGTCAAGTATCCTGGGTCACATCGCCCAAATACAAAATAAATATTTAAGTACTCAAAATACATTGTTCCAAAGCAACAATAATAATAATACTAATAAACAAGAAATCCAGCACTAATATCTCATTTCGCCAATACCATCAGGTAGCTGACCATCCTGATTTGCAATTAACAATTGCAAGAGAAGGAAAGAGAAAACAAGTACTTGTCAATTGCAAGTTACGGGCTACTTATAATGTAGGATACAAGCACACGGGAAAACTAACAAATAGCATGGAATAATGCATCAACAGTGATAACTAGTATGAATCAGTGAAACAAGGTCAACTAGCATGGTATACTAGCAGTACAATGAATGTGTCAAGCACCGTGTCATATAGCAACTAACAGTGTCCAGTAACAGTAAGCTCAGTATATCAGTGTAACAGTATAACGGTATCAGTCTAACAGTATCAGTCTAACAGTATCAGTCTTATGTTCTTACAGTCTTGTGTGTATTACTAGTTAGGTAGCACTTCATGCATCCCGGTTTTTACTACATGGTTGCTACAACAAACAATTTCGCTTTTAGATTTCATAGTGGACCATAATGGGGCAGTGTACTCAGGTATCAGTAATAGTAGCAGTAGCAGTAAAAGTAACAGTAACAGTAGCAGAAAAGTAACAGTAACAGTAGCAGTACTGAACACTAGTTTCCTTCCAAGTACGCGTTTCCATATTTCCCACTACTAGATCTTCCCTTAAGAAACCGCGGCTTGGTTACTTTTATTATGGTCATCAAACAGACATGAATGTGTACAAAATAGTGTCAAACTAATATGATATTATCAGTATTAGGTTCAGGAAAATAAATAAACATGCATATATGAGATACAGTCACATAAACGAGCAAAACAGTGTATGTTCATATTTAGGACAGCAAGACAGTACAGTACTAAAATAGTGATTCTCGTCGCTACAGAAATGCAAATCTGGATCTGTCAAAGAATCTGGAAAATAGACTTCCACACGAATCCAGCAGATATAAATAAGTCACATAGTAATTCACCAAATCATAACTCAAAACTGATTTGAATCTAGAAAATATATTCAGTCAGAAATCAGTAAAACGAATTCTCAGTCAGAAAAATGGCATCAAAACCTCTCAAATAAATCCAGTAAAAATCTGGGGTATTCCCCTATACGTCTAAAATCAAAATATAAAGTTTCATAATATTTCAGTAAAATTAGTTTGGTCATCAAAAATAAGAAAACATCAAAAATTATAGTTTGGTAAATCTGGAATTCCCAACACAGCTGTACGAAAACTGAAATATCTCGCAAATCGTGAAACGAAATCCAAATCCGCCAAAGGGACATGAAAATAGATAAAAATATACTAACTTTCATATTTCACAATAATTTTCCATACAGTAAAAGGGATCAGGGTGAAAACACAATTCTTTACAGGACAACAAGCAAAATACAGCAAGTATGAATTTTGTAAATATGCATGAAACGACATATAAAATGCATCAAAAAAATTCACCAAAATTTTGGGTAATCCCTAGATAGATATAGAAGTACAGAGCAAAGTTTTGGATAAAAATAATATATGTAGCATCAGCATTAAAATCATTAGTCATCAAAATCCTCGAAAAACAGAATCTGGAAAAGATTGACCCTCTGTAGTAAAATAGTCATAACTCACTCATACGAAAAAGAAATCATGTAAGGTCAGAGGGGGTTTGAAAATATACGAAATTCTCTAAAACTCATATTTTATACCGAAATTAAGATACTGACTTCAGGCTAGTCCAAAACCGCAAACAAAATAGATCAGCGACAAAATACAGATTTTTCCCTTTAATAACAACTCAACATATATCATACAAAATTTGTTCAAAACACAACTAAACATGAAATCGAGTCTACCAAGTGTCTAAACATCATAAATTAGGGTATCTAGTATGTCCACACCAAATATATCACATGGGTCTCAACCAAATCACAAATTCTCACAAAAGTCTCACATACATTGTAACACCCCGCAAAATTTAAATGACAATTTTGCCCTCGAGTGTTACGCACGTACATTTTGTACTGTTATTGATTATATCCATAACGCATTTTGATATGTATTTTGAATTCCAATTATTTATGCAATCCTGTATTCTTAAAATTCCATTTGAGACAACTCAAATGCTAAATTTCAATCTTTGAGTTTTACGTGCTTTTTACGTATTAATCGATGCACGTGTCGATTCTGGACATTCCACCGTTACGTGCAAAATTTTCGATGGGTTTCAATTATTTATTTTTATAAACATTTTTAAATTCATTTTTGTAAATAGAATTCAATTTTTGTCTATTATAATTAAAATAAATTTTTACGTGCAATACACGTGTTTTCTGTATGTTTGAGTATATCATAGAAAATGTATATTAAATATACTTTATGTTTCATCCCAATTAACTATAAATATTTTTCGGTCGATAAAGTCAATTTTTGTATTTTTGAGATTGTACGGGCGACGCACGTATTTCGGTGCACGTGTTTTAAGCATATTATTCTTTCAAAATGAATTTCATGAAATTGTATGTGTCTATTTTAATTGTGCATGAAAAGTATAATTTTAAAGTTAATTTTGTATATTTATTAAATATATAAATAAATTGTTTTAAAGAGATTAAATAAATAAATTATTTTGTACACAAAGCACGTGCACGTGCACACGTGCGATGTGCACACATTGTTGGGGACCGGGCTGTTCATAAAAGAGGGAAAAAACTAAATTTTAGATTTTAAAGTAGGAGGGAAAGCAAGTTTAAATTTTAGAAAATGGGAGTAGTGTAGAGGTAGTTATCTCATCATGGGTAGTTGCTACAACTCCCTAATTCATCCTATCCCTTAATCTCTAACTAGTTGATCTAATCCTAGCCATTCAATCCACCCAAAATTATGTATAAATACCTCATAGTTTCTTCTTATTGTAACGCCCCGTACTCAACTCGTACGCACACAATTAACTAAATTCTAACCACGCCCACCACAGGCTGCCTCAAAAGGGTGTCCGGACGATTGGTGCCCCTTTATCATGGGCTTCCTAATATATCTTTCTTTCCTTCCTACAATCCCACCGATATGGGATATATTCCATGGTCAATCCAGTCAAATACCCACCACACACATCCACTAATTCCATCTCATTCATTCATTCAATCCTTCCTTTTATTCATTCCATACAGATAGTCAACCAGTCAACACTACACCCATCCATTCCATTCCTACTTTCATGCCACGTCACACTTCCCATCCATTCCTTCTTTCTTTCCTTATTCTATATACTACCATATATATATATACCATATATACCATACTAGTATATATACCTTTTTATAGAAATACGGGGTCTCACACTTATCTTAGTACATTAGAAAAATTTATTAAAGAGAGAAAAGATTTGAGTAAGAAAAAGATTGAGTAGTTTTGAGTTTTCCCCAATGGAGGTCGGCTATACAACCCAATTTGAAGCTTTCGGTTTTGGCAAGGAGCTAAGAGGAGAAGGATCTATTCGTGCATTCTAAGGGATTTTTCTATGAGCTTTCTATTCGTATTTCTTCAACTTTAGGTGGGTGTTTCTTAAATGCTTTCTAATTTAAGAATAGAAATTTGCATGATAGATAATATATAATTTATTTGGTTGAAATTGAATTGATTGCATGCAAATTAATGTAGAAATGGATCGTTAAATCTTGATTGGTGTGGTAGATGCAAATTGCTATTCCATTTTCTAAATGATTATGATTGTTAGTTGAGATGCTAGAATTGAAATGATTTATATGAAATTGATGCATGTTGAGACGTGATTAGAATAATGCAAATATGTTGTTTGTTGAGAATGTGGCAAAGAAGTGTGATTATAACCTCAAAATATTATTTATACGAGTATAGAGATTTTTGTAAAGTAATTTTGATAAAAGAAAACAGTTTATTTGGAAAAAAAATTTTGATGAAACGGATAGAGTCCAACGACTCCAGCCAGGCAATCGAATAAATAACCAATAGTTTACATAAAGGGTTTTACCAGAGGTAAAACAAAAAACAATAAGGAAAGATCTAGGTATAGCCAACTGAAAACTACGCGAGAACTAAGCACAAAATACAATTAGATAAACAAGGATGAAGAGAAAACAATGCAGCAGGAAAGCGACCGCAACAGCTCCGATCACCTCTTGCTGCTCGATGAAGACGCATGCCTGAGGCTGATCTCTGAAGGAAAGCGCATGGCATCAGGGCGATCAAAGCTGCCTCACAACAACCAAAAAGGGCTATCGACAAACAACCGAAACAGCGGACTAATAACACAGCCCAATATAGTTAAAAAGCTAGGCAAGGAACAATGCAGGCACTAAAGCCAACTGAGAAGAGATGATGGGGAAGGTACGGGATTCGGAAAAGAAACCCCAGGAAGAGAAAAGAGAGATTAAGAATCCCAAAAGCAATCTCCATACAAACACACAGAAGAACCACACAGTAAGACAGCAGCTAAACGAATCCCCAATCACAGTTTATTTGGAAAATTGATTGAATATGTATTTTGATGCATTTTAAGGATTTCATTTACGATATTGTTTTTAAAAGGAATATATTCTAGAAATGATCTATATTTTTATATATGGAAGTACAAATCAATCAAAAGGGTCGAAAAATATATGCAGGCTCCAAAGTGTGTGATCGACAGTCGACTGTTTACTTTTCACAGTCGACTGGTAAGTACAAGAAATTGGTTTTTCGTCGGCAGGACGGTCGACTGTCTACTTTCACAGTCGACTGCTACTATCATGAATTTTGATGTTTGAGTTTTCAAAGTATTCGCGGAACAGTCGACAGTCGACTGAACCGACTGTGTATTATTGATGTTTTAAAGTTTCCTAAAACAATCGACTGATTCTTTGTCGATAGTCGACTGATACCGACTGAGACGTTTTGATGTTCGCTGAACAGTCGACTGATACTGTCACCAGTCGACTGAACCGAACTGTTTTTCTGGTTCTTGAGTTTGGATTTGATTTTGACAAATGAAAGTTAAATAAGTTGAATACGAGATTTTATGATCATTAAGATTTGATTGAGTTTTATTGTGAAATACATACAAGGATATGAATGATGAAATTGATAAAGAGATGGAATTGAATTGGTCTCATGTTATGAGATTATAAAAGAAATATTTTTGAAAAAAAAAAGAGTTTGTGAACAAAAGAAATGGAAATGATTATTGAGATTAATTATGAAATATTGTTGATCTCTAGAAAGAGATAGTTGTTGGAATCTAGAGGTTAGGCGAGACCCTAGTGACCGGTAGTTTTATTTATGATTTTGAGAGCTAACCGTTGAGGGTTGAGCGTCTCTTGAGAAGTAGCCAGGTAGGCTGACTGTCTCTGTTGTTTTGATTTAAGTCTGGTAGGGTAAGTTAGCTCTAGGTTGTGATGATTTTCTTTTAAAACAAATTTTGTAAGGCTGTGATGGAGGTAAGAGAAAAACACAAGTATGAGGGCCATTGGATGGGTGTTGTGAGGGTATGCACAGACTGTCTTCATGATGCGTTGTGACATGACGTGGATACTACTCCAGGGTACCGTCCCGGTGGCGACGCTTGTGGGGTGTTTGGTGACTATGGGTGGTGCCATTGTTCCAAGGCGGAAGCTGAATTGTCCATAGATTGCCTACTCGATGCGTCGTGTCAGTGCGTAGGATTCCCCTCCAGACTGCCTGGACATGGACTCATAGATCATAGAACATCTAGGATACTTATCGAAATTACAGATAGATACATAGTGAAGATGTGATGAAAGTAAGAGAAAAACATTGAGTATGATGGCCATTGGATAGCGGAGAGAGCGTATCCCAGGATGTCCCATGATGAGTCTGGGCGAGGATACTGCTCCAGAGTACCGTCTCGGTGGCGACGCTTGTGGGATGTTTGAAGACTACGGGTGGTGTCATGTCTATGGTTGGAGCTGAATTACCACAGGATGTCTGCATGATGAGTCATGTCAGCGATGGAATTCCCTCCAGGGCGCCTAGACATGAGTTCGTAGGTCAGAAAACATCTAGGATACTTACCGTAGTTACAGTAGTAGATTAAGTCATGGCGAAAGATTGAACCCTACAAAGATGAAGAACGATTAAGGGCTTGCCCTCGGACCTATGTAGTATGGGATGCATAGAATCCGAACAAGTGCGCATTAGTGTCATGTAATGTAATAACTGCATTAAGGACTAAGTGCACCGCACAACACGACATCGATAGGATAGTCCCTTTGTAGCTTTGTTTGTGATCAAGCTTGTGTTTGCTAAAGTATTTAAGAATCGTTATACTGTTTCCGGCATAGAGAGGATGGCCGTGTTTAATATTTCGTCAGTTGTAAGCAACTGACGCGCCCACAGTTTTATATGCAGAATTTGGAGTTATACGAAGATATAAAGAGAATTGATGTTGTTGATTACTTAAATGTTAAAGTTGTAACAATTGTACATTCAGTATTGTTGTATTTTATTAATTCCGCTGCGTATTGATGTAAAAGACTCTGATGTGATCATTGTTGAAATAAAAGTTTTAAATTCCTTGTAAAATTGTACGAAAGAAGTGTAAAGATCCTGTAGAACACTCGAATTCAGCTGTTTTTGGAATTCGGGGTGTTACAGGGTGGTATCAGAGCTACGCTTCTAAGTAGTACAAATTTATAAAGAACGACACCCTAGAAGTGGACATTAGAGTGTGAGTTCAGTTTATAGAAATTTAAATGTAAGTGATTTACATTTGCGTTGTTCTATACACTGATATTTTCTTCCCCCTTTTTCCTATTGGATGGTTGGAGTCATGAATGGAAGTTGTTATTGAATTTACATTCAAATTCATTCATGATGCTCTCCTCGCATACATTGATTTGAGATCGTATGCGAGCTCATTTTCTCTGGGTATCAGAGTGGCGCAGTGGAAGCGTTGTTGGTTTGAACCGTCATTCATGATACCTTACACATAGATACACCTTCCCCTTAAATTATTTTCTGTGGATTTTCATCATAGTACTTTTCAACATTTAATACTTTTGAAGTAAACATTTTCTTATACTATTAAATTTATTATATATCTTTTATTTTGTCTATTTTCCTTAGTCTTGGTATTTTTTAAATTTGTTTTTCCTTCAGTTTTAAAATTCTGTTTATCGTGTTTTATGTCACTTTATGATCATCCGTCTATATCTGCTATTACTTTATATATTCTATTAAATTTATACTACAACTATTATTTTCATTCATTATTACATTTTGAATTTTGCTTGTGAATTTTGCTTATGTGTATTCATTTTACATGATTTGATTTTCTGATACGATATTCTTTCGTTATCTCGTATTGACCTATATACTTCAATATATTTTAACAGGATTGAAATATTTTTATAAATACAACATACTAATTTGATCTATTGTCTGCATTCAATATTATTGTTAGTACATATTATCTACTAATTTATTTGTTATATTCATTAATTCTGTAATTTACGTTTCCTTAATATAATGCATATACTCGCTATTCATACTTTACTCTATCCTCTAATTTTAAATTGTCTTTACATTCTTGATTACTACATATGTTTTCCATTGAATTTTTATATGTGTCATGTATTTCAAAATACTTACTATACATATAATTTCACCATCCTCCAATTATTACACTACTATTTTTATGTATAATTGTTTGTGTTAAATGTCCTAAATTGCTACACTACATCATTATTGTTTTCAATTCCGACATGTGCATATATTTTACATTATTTTAGTGTTATAAATAATTTTTCATTACTACTAATTAGTGCCACCTATGTTTGATATATCCTATACACCTATTTTGATATTTCATTGTGCAAAATCTTTTTCTGTATCATTGATTTTCAAACATAACACCATACTTTATTAAACATCCCATATCTAATCTAAGTATACATGGAAGATTACATCTTTCCATCTTCCGCTTTGGTGCAACTTAATGTCGAGAGGGCAAATATGCAACTAGACATCATTGGATGTAAACTGCAACTGGAGGTCGGTGAGGCAAAATCTGCAACCGAGTGTCCAGAAGGCAAACTGCAACTGGATGTCGGTGAGGCAAAGTTTGCAACCGAATAACCAGAAGGCAAATTGCAACCGGTAATCGTAGGAGCAATTATGCAACTTGAGATCAAGACAGGCAAGTCTGCTGTTGGATACCAGTGAGACGAACCTACACCAGAAGGAAATATTATATTTAGATAACCCCTACCTTGTTTTTCTATAATATTCACTTACAACTATTCCATTTTTTGGTACTAGCTTATATTATTTTATAATATTTTGCAACCTAGCATTATGCTGTTTATACTGATTTCTTTATTCATCAAACTTGTCTATTTACCGCTTAATCTCAACTATCTTGCCGTCTTCTTCGTAGTACTTTGTATTTTATGTGAGTTAGTATTTCATACGACTTTATCGTATTTTGCCATTTTAGACTTGGTGGCTACTCACATAACAAAAACATATCTCTTGTTATTTATGTATTTTGTTTATGATTTATAAATTTTCTTCTATATCCTTGGTTTTGTGACACGTCATTGTCTTTTAACTATAATGTTTGTTTAAACTCTTACAAATTATTTATGATTTTCATATCATGCTATTTGTTTCAGCCCTATAATTTTTTTTCTTATGTACGTATATAATTTCGCATACTGGTTTTCTTGGTCTACTTGATAAATCGAAATTATTTGGATTTCTGCCTTTTCATTTTTATCATACACATATGATTATTGTATTTACCTTACAAATTACTTTATGATATCAATTTTATTTTTTATGTTGTCTATACTTTTAAACTATATTTCCTTCTCATATATTTTTCAAACTCTTATTCAATAATCTTCTTTTAAATTTACTAATTCAGTTTTCATTATACCAAAAAAAAAAAAAAAAAAAATTTGCGACTTCCTACCACCTATTACTTTGATAAATTTTGACTACTAAATTTATTTATAAATTATCCATTGACTATGATTCGCTCTATTGCATTGTTTCTTAACTATTTTTTTTATTTATGACTAAAATTATTTATCATTTTACCTAATGGTTTACTTTATTGTATTTTTGTATGAAAACTCCTTTCAATATATACTATCCCTTATTGTCGCATTTACTTTCTTATGCTACTTCCTAGATTCATGTTCTGTTCTAAAATTTTGATACTCATAATTTTCTTAAATAGATTCTGTCTATTTCATCCACATTGCTTACTTTTATGCTATACGTATTCTCTTAATGTTTGTAGTTTTCTATATGTTATACTGATATTTTCTTTAGTGTGTACAAAATACAGCCTTTACCATAGTGAGTTCCGGGGACGGAACTGTTCTAAGGGGGGGAGAGTGTAACACCCCGCAAAATTTAAATGACAATTTTGCCCTCGGGTGTTACGCACGTGCATTTTGTACTGTTATTGATTATATCCATAACGTATTTTGATATGTATTTTGAATTCCAATTATTTATGCAATCCCGTATTCTTAAAATCCCATTTGAGGCAACTCAAATGCTAAATTTCAATCTTTGAGTTTTACGTGCTTTTTACGTATTAATCGATGCACGTGTCGATTCTGGACATTCCACCGTTACGTGCAAAATTTTTGATGGATTTCAATTATTTATTTTTATAAACATGTTTAAATTCATTTTTGGAAATAGAATTCAATTTTTGTCTATTATAATTAAAATAAATTTTTACGTGCAATACACGTGTTTTCTGTATGTTTGAGTATATCATAGAAAATGTATATTAAATATACTTTATGTTTCATCCCAATTAACTATAAATATTTTTCGGTCGATAAAGTCAATTTTTGTATTTTTGAGATTGTACGGGCGACGCACGTGTTTCGGTGCACGTGTTTTAAGCGTATTATTCTTTCAAAATGAATTTCATAAAATTGTGTGTGTCTATTTTAATTGTGCATGAAAAGTATAATTTTAAAGTTAATTTTGTATATTTATTACATATATAAATAAATTGTTTTAAAGAGATTAAATAAATAAATTATTTTGTACACAAAGCACGTGCACGTGCACACGTGCGATGTGCACACATTGTTGGGGACCGGGCTGTTCATAAAAGAGGGAAAAAACTAAATTTTGGATTTTAAAGTAGGAGGGAAAGCAAATTTAAATTTTAGAAAATGGGAGTAGTGTGGAGGTAGTTATCTCATCATGGGTAGTTGCTACAACTCCCTAATTCATCCTATCCCTTAATCTCTAACTAGTTGATCTAATCCTAGCCATTCAATCCACCCAAAATTATGTATAAATACCTCATAGTTTCTTCTTATCTTAGTATACTAGAAAAATTTATTAAAGAGAGAAAAGATTTGAGTATGAAAAAGATTGAGTAGTTTTGAGTTTTCCCCATTAGAGGTCGGCTATACAACCCAATTTGAAGCTTTCGGTTTTGGCAAGGAGCTAGGAGGAGAAGGATCTATTCGTGCATTCTAAGGGATTTTTCTATGAGCTTTCTATTCGTATTTCTTCAACTTTAGGTGGGTGTTTCTTAAATGCTTTCTAATTTAAGAATAGAAATTTGCATGATAGATAATATATAATTTATTTGGTTGAAATTGAATTGATTGCATGCAAATTAATGTAGAAATGGATCGTTAAATCTTGATTGGTGTGGTAGATGCAAATTGCTATTCCATTTTCTAAATGATTATGATTGTTAGTTGAGATGCTAGAATTGAAATGATTTATATGAAATTGATGTATGTTGAGACGTGATTAGAATAATGCAAATATGTTGTTTGTTAAGAATGTGGCAAAGAAGTGTGATTATAACCTCAAAATATTATTTATACGAGTATAGAGATTTTTGTAAAGTAATTTTGATAAAAGAAAACAGTTTATTTGGAAAATTGATTGAATATGTGTTTTGATGCATTTTAAGGATTTCATTTACGGTATTATTTTTAAAAGGAATATATTCTGGAAATGATCTATATTTTTATATATGGAAGTACAAATCAATCAAAAGGGTCGAAAAATATATGCAGGCTCCAAATTGTGTGATCGACAGTCGACTGTTTACTTTCCACAATCGACTGGTAAGTACAAGAAATTGGTTTTTCGTCGGCAGGACAGTCGACTGTCTACATTCACAGTCGACTGCTGCTATCATGAATTTTGATGTTTGAGTTTTCAAAGTATTCGCGGAACAGTCGACTGATTCCTTGTCGACAGTCGACTGAACCGACTGTGTATTATTGATGTTTTAAAGTTTCCTAATACAATCGACTGATTCTTTGTCGATCGTCGACTGATACCAACTGAGACGTTTTGATGTTCGCTGAACAATCGACTGAACCGAACTGTTTTTCTGGTTCTTGAGTTTGGATTTGATTTTGACAAATGAAAGTTAAATAAGTTGAATACGAGATTTTATGATCATTAAGATTTGATTGAGTTTTATTGTGAAATACATACAAGGATATGAATGATGAAATTGATAAAGAGATGGAATTGAATTGGTCTCATGTTATGAGATTATAAAAGAAATGTTTTTGAAAAAAAAAGAGTTTGTGAACAAAAGAAATGGAAATGATTATTGAGATTAATTATGAAATATTGTTGATCTCTAGAAAGAGATAGTTGTTGGAATCTAGAGGCTAGGCGAGACCCTAGTGACCGGTAGTTTTATTTATGATTTTGAGAGCTAACCGTTAAGGGTTGAGCGTCTCTTGAGAAGTAGCCAGGTAGGCTGACTGTCTCTGTTGGTTTGATTTAAGTCCGGTAGGGTAAGCTAGCTCTAGGTTGTGATGATTTTCTTTTAAAACAAATTTTGTAAGGCTGTGATGGAGGTAAGAGAAAAACACAAGTATGAGGGCCATTGGATGGGTGTTGTGAGGGTATGCACAGGCTGTCTTCACGATGCGTCGTGATATGACGTGGATACTACTCCAGAGTACCGTCCGGGTGGCGATGCATGTGGGGTGTTTGGTGACTATGGGTGGTGCCATTGTTCCAAGGCGGAGGCTGAATTGTCCATAGATTGCCTGCTTGATGCGTCGTGTCAGTGTGTGGGATTCTCCTCCAGACTGCCTGGACATGGGCTCATAGATCATAGTGTTAGGGTTATATACTGAAAGCATCACTTTTGTATTAACTTTATTTCCTTATTTTTTTGAATGAGAATCATATGGGCATATGTTTGCATATTGTGTTTATTATAATATTAATGCAAGTATCTGATATTCTATAAGGTTGATAATATGGTATGAGGTGACACACAGAAGATCATATTATCAGTTCCCTATGGAATATATAAATAGTTCACAACCTAGACGGACTTGGATAATCCATTGGAAATGTTGTAGTGTAATCTGGTATTAGTCTATCTTGACTATAGGTTTACACTAGTACACTTTGTGTGTATTGAACAGGACCACTTGAGGTTGTTCTCTTTGTACTGACTATAAAAGAGAACAAACACCTCTGTTATTATGGATGCTTATGCTCTTAATCCAGATATAATAACAGACATGTATATGCAGTGTGCATTACTTTGACTCATAAAAGAGTGAGATTCATTATGGATCAACAACCTCTATGAATTGGGTAATAGCATTGTATGTATGATGGGCTGTTGATTGTAAAAGGAATCCATGTCCCGATACGTCGGGTTGATGATGTCCCCTTAAGGAGCTCATAAGGATTGTCATGTAAACCCTGCAGGTGGATTACATCCGACATGACAAATAAAGTTAAGTGGTACTACTTAAGGATAAAAGATGTTGATCAATATAGTTGTCAGTAACTTAATTTGATCGACGGACATTCGATATCTTGACATGGGGAGCTCAACGAGCATATAATAAAAGGAGCCCATAAATATAATTTGGGATTAGGAAGGTAGTGCAACAATAGCTCCTTAGTGGACCGAGCTATTGTTAATGGGCCTGGGTTGTGTGTTCGGGCTGAACACGGGATACCCAGATTCGTTAGGAGACCTAACCCTAATTTCTCCTCATGGTCCCTGCCGTAGCCTTATATATATCCTCTATTTCTCTGGCCGTCATTGATCATCTGAAATATAAGATTTTTTCTCTAAATTCGTGATTCACGTAAGGAGAGAAAGAGAGGTCATCCAAGGAGAAGAAAGGTTGGGAGATCTTTGCCCACACGACGTCCAATTCGAGGAAGGAATACGTGCAGAAGATATTGGGGTCGCTGTCGTCTTCTTCTCATCGCAGGTATAATTTGTGAACCCTAGATTCCGCTATATAGGGTTAGATCACGTATTTAATCTGTTAATCTTTTATGATCGATACGCACACCAATCTGTAGTCCTGGGAATCATCTCAGTTCCATCACATAGAACATCTAGGATACTTATCGAAATTACAGATAGATACTATTGAAGACGTGATGAAAGTAAGAGAAAAACATTGAGTATGAGGGCTATTGGATAGCGGAGAGAGCGTATCCCAGGATGTCCCATGATGAGTCTGGGCGAGGATACTGCTCCAGAGTACCGTCCCGGTGGCGACGCTCGTGGGATGTTTGAAGACTACGGGAGGTGTCATGTCTATGGTAGGAGCTGAATTACCACAGGATGTCTGCATGATGAGTCATGTCAGCGATGAGATTCCCTCCAGGGCGCCTAGACATGAGTTCGTAGGTCAAAAAACATCTAGGATACTTACTGAGTTACCGTAGTTACAGTAGTAGATTAAGTCATGGCGAGGGATTGAACCCTACAAAGATGAAGAACGATTAAGGGCTTGCCCTCGGACCTATGTAGTATGGGATGCATAGAATCCGAACAAGTGCGCATTAGTGTCATGTAATGTAATAACTGCATTAAGGACTAAGTGCACCGCACAACACGACATCGATAGGATAGTCCCTTTATAGCTTTGTTTGTGATCAAGCTTGTATTTGCTAAAGTATTTAAGTATCGTTATACTGTTTCCGGCATAGAGAGGATGGCCGTGTATAATATTTCATCAGTTGTAAGCAACTGACGCGCCCACAGTTTTATATGCAGGATTTGGAGTTACACGAAGATATAAAGAGAATTGATGCTGTTGATTACTTAAATGTTAAAGTTGTAACAATTGTACATTCAGTATTGTTGTATTTTATTAATTCCGCTGCGTATTGATGTAAAAGACTCTGATGTGATCATTGTTGAAATAAAAGTTTTAAATTCCTTGTAAAATTGTACGAAAGAAGTGTAAAGATCCTGTAGAACACTCGAATTCAGCTGTTTTTGGAATTCGGGGTGTTACATACATGATAAAAATCAAGAACTGGTAAAACCTAAGTTAATTCATGTCCATATTGTGTCGTGAGTCATCTATGGTCAAATTTTCACAATAGAGACAAATCCCATCAAACATAACACAAACACGAGTCGTCTCTAGACCCAACTACACTATACGTGGTATTTTTGACTTGTATCAAACAAATAAATTAGAGTACAAGTTACTTGCCTTAACCGAAGATGAAGAACAACGAAATCCAAGAGTAAGGAGCAAAACCCACGAACGAAAATCCACAAATCAATGACTCACGAACGAAGATCCATGAATCAACAACTCACGTGCAACTTACGTGCACGTACACCAATCGAGAGAGAGACGAGGGAGTATGCGGTGTGCGAGGTGGTCGGGATGGCTAAGGGGAGAGGATCGGGAGTAGGGGAGATGGCTCGGGAGTTGGAGGGGATGGACTGTCGGTGTCACGCCCCGCTTCCCAAAAAGAATACGGAATATGGATACGCGACAAAAGCCCAGCAAATGATTTTCATCATCCATAAGCTGTTCAAGAATCTTTACAACATATCACAATATAATCAGAGTCGAAAGCCAGAAAAGTAAACCACATGCATATATGAACCAAATACCAACAATAATACTTGAAACCAAATATATATATCTCAAATAGTCATGATCTGAAATACACAAATAATCCTGGGTCACATTGCCCAAATACAAGAATAAATCCAAGTATCAAAAATACAATATTGTTCAAGCAACTACAAGAAATAATGATAATAAAATGCAGCACTAATACTTCATGTCACCAATACTGTCTGGAACCTGTTCTCCAAAATCTGCAATTCAACGAATGCAGGAAAGAGGAAAAGAGAAAACACAAGTACCCGTCAATTGCAAGTTATGGGCCACTTATAATGTAGGATACAAGCACATGGGGAAACTAACTAGCAACATGGTATAAGTGTGATGTCAAAGTAAACAACTAGTATGGTAAAAGTGATCAAGTGTACATGGCGTAAATCAAGTGTCAAGTTTCAAGTCTTAAGTAACCAAGTCTCATGTATCATGTAGTCAAGTATCAAGTAAACATGTATCATGTTCAAGTATCATGTTTAAGTAGTATGTAGTGATGACTATCTAGGTAGTACTTCATGCAGCTCATACGACATGGTTGCTACATCAAACAGTTTCGCTTTAGATTTCATAGTGGACCATAGAGGGCAGTGTACTTAGGGAAAAGTAATCCAAATCATATACCAAATTTCAAATTAACCAAATCATATACCAAATTCCAAATATGGAAACACGGGCCTCCTTCCGAGTACATATTTCTGAATTATCCACTACTAGATCTTTCCCATTAACCCCGGCTTGATTATTTATTATTATAATCAGGCATGCATGTATGTGTCGCAAAACAAAGCAAGGATACCAGGGCATAAACATGTATCAGGTTCAGGGTGCAAGATAAACAAGTACAGGTACAAGATAACACATAACAGGGTAAAACAACTAGTTTTCTAATTCAGGACAGCAAGACAGAGCTGTACTCAAACAGTGATTTCTGCTACTACAAACATCCAAATCTAGATCCGTCAAAGGATCTGGAAAATAGACTCCCACACGAATCCAGCGAGTATAAATAAGTCATATAAGAATTCACAACATCATAACTCAAAACAGGGTTGAATCCAGAAAACATGTTCAGTCAGAAATCAATAAAACGAATTCTCAGTCAGGAAAAGTGCATCAAAACCTCTCAAATAAATCCGGAAAAAATCTGGGGTATTCCGCTATATGTCTAGAATCAAAATATAAAGTTTCATAATATTCCAGTAAAATTAGTTTATTCATCAAAAATAAGAAAACATCAAGAAACCGTAGTTTGGCAAAGCTGGAATTCCCAATACTGCTGTACGAAAACTATGATATCTTGCAACCAGTGGAACGAAATCCAATTCTGCCAATGGGATATGAAAATAGATAAAATATACTAACTTTCTTATTTCACAATAATTTTCCATACAGTAAAAGGAATCAGAGTGAAAACGCGATTCTTTACAGGACAACAAGCGAAATACAGCAAGTATAGATTTCATAAGCGAGCGTGAAACAACACATAAAACTCATCAATAAAATTCACCAAAATTCTGGGTAATCCCTAGATATGTATAGAAAGACTGAACAATGTTTTGGGTCGAACTAATATATGTAGCATAGTTCTTTAAAATGATTTGTCATCAAAATTACCGAAAAACAGAATCTGGAAAAGGTCGACACCTCTGTAGTAAAACAGTCATAACTCGGTCATACGAAAACAAAATCAAGCAAGATCAGAGGGGCTTGAAAATATATGAAATTCTCTAAAACTCATGTTTTATACCGAAATTAAGATACTGACTTTAAAATAGTCCAAAACAGCAAACAAAACAGATCAGCGTCAAAACACTGATTTTTCCCTTAAAAACCCAATCGACATAGATTCAAGAAAATTGATCCAAACACACCCAAACATGAAATCGAGTCTACGAAGTGTCTAAACATCATGAATTAGGGTTATTAGCATGTCTACACCAAATATATCATATGTGTCTCAACCAAAATACGAATTCTCACAAAAGTCTCACATACATGATCAAAATCTAGAACGGGCAAATCCTAAGTTAATTCATGTCAAGATTGTGTCGTGAGGCAACTATGGTCAAATTTTTACAATAGAGACAAAACCCATCAAGGAAATCACAAACAAAAGTCGTTTCTAGACCCAACTACACTATAGGTGAACTTTTTGACTTGTATCGAACAAATGAATTAGAGTACAAGTTACTTGCCTAGAAGACGACGAACCCAACAGAGCAAAGAGCAAGAATAAAGGGAACATATTTCCGGGCACGAACACAAAATCACGAACAAGCGAACATGAACAAGATCACGAATCCAAAGAACAAATAACCCATGAACACGATCGGATGGCTGAGATCATGAGATCAAGGGAACGGATCAGATCGGACGACTCTGATCGAAGATCAAGATCAAGATCGAGATGTGATCAGTATCTTGATGATGATGATGATGATCGGGTCAGATCGACGATCGGACGGTCCACAATCAAAGAGATCAAAGAACTCCAAGATGATGATGAAGCAATCCAACGGTCCATAATCAAAGATGATAATCAAGATCCGACGGTCCAAATTCAAAGTGATCATCAAGATGATGGATGAGATCACAATCCAATCGAATGGCTCCAAACCACGATGATCAACCTCCATGATCAAGATGATCAAGAGATCAACGGCTCACGATCAACAAGATCAAAACCAAACAAACATCAACCAAAGCTAAGGGCTGCACTAGCTTGGTGACCATCGGTGGTGGCACACGGTGGCAATGCCGGTGAGGGGACGGCACACAGGGGGAGCACCGGCTTGCTGGTGTTCGGGAGGAATGCCGGAGGTGTTGCTATTGGTCACTACATCGCGACGAGGAGAGGAGATGCACAGGGGCACTGCAGAGGAGCTGCAGCACTGTGCCACCAGTCTGCTGCGTTGCTGCGGTCGTCGTAGGGAGGCCGGAATAGGGTCGAGGAACCAGGGCATGGGGAACAAGCGGCGCCGACTGCAGCCTGTTGCTGCTGTCGCTAGGCGGCGCTACAGGTAACGCAAGAGGGTGCGATGTAGGGCTGTGCAGTTGCGAGGGAAGCTGGGTTGCGACGGGGAGTCGCGGAGGGTGGCTGGGCTCGCTACAGGCGGACGGGAGCGAGAGAGAGGCCAGTAGGAGATGGGTCTGGAAGTTGAAGAGGCGGCTGGTTAGATAGAAGATGAACATGGATGGGTTAATATATAGGTGTTGGGTTTTTAGGGTTGTGTAACATAGGAAACGGGTTCAATTGGGTCTGGGTATTGCTAACGGGTCTGGGCTTAGAGTAATATAGGATTAAATGGTTAAATAGTTATTGAATAGGGTATTGGGTTTAAAATGGGTTAATGGGTTGGTTTTTAAAAAAAAAGAGATCCAATAGGAAAATTTGATAACCAATAAAACATACAATTTAGGATTTTATAAAAATACTAATAATAATAATAAAACAATAACAGTAACAATAATAATAATAACAGTATATAAAAAAAATAACAGAAATAATAATAATAAGAGTAATAATAATAAGAATTGTATAGAAATCATAGAAACTAGTTACAAATAAGATTATTTATCAGAAATATATTTTAATAGAAGATTCAAAATTACATTTTGACAAAAGAGTTTGAAAGTGAAAAAGAAAAATAATTTGCGAAAATTTTAAATATAGAAAATACACAAAAAAATACGGATTTGGGAAACAGGGGTTATAATGGGTGAGGTCGGGGTCTACAGGCTGGGAGGGGGTCTGGTCTGCCGGGGGGTGCTATCGGCTGGTGCACCACGGGAAAGAGAGAGGGAGGTCGGGTGAGAGGGGGGGGACTAGGTATTAGGGTTAGGATTTAGGGAGAGAGATTAGGGATGTATATATATATGAGAGGAATTAGGGTTTGAATATAAGTTAGGTTGTGGATTTAATTAGGTATTAGGAGTATTAATAGGTTATACCAATGGGTTGTGGATTTGGGTCAAAACAAATAGGAATACAAATAGGATTTGGGGATTTAATTAGGCTTTGGTGAACAAATTAGGATAAAATAATGGGATTGAAAGGATAACAACCAACCACGACTACAAGCACCTAAGAGGAAATATATATATATATATATATATATATATATATATATATATATATATATATGAAAAGGACAAGAACAAAATCAAAAAGAAAGACAAAATACTAAGGAACGAAACAAAAGAGACAACCAATCACACACAAAGAGCTCAAAATGAAATAAAACGAATATATATTGAAAACAACTCCAATATACAGTTCAGAAAAAAATACAAGAGAGAAAAATACACCAAACAAAAAATACACCCAAAAATACACAAAATGAAAAACAGGGGTCACATTTATATAAAAGTGACATGGTTAATGACTATTATGAGTCTAAATTAGTGTGAGATGCAAATCAGGATGTAATAGGTATCAAATCAGCAAGTCACATTTATTTCTCAACTCAAAGAAAGTAAAATCAACACATACATCATACAACATGCATCTATAAGTCAATGTGATTCTTGATTTCATGTGTTCAAATAATTAGATGATAAGATGGATCCAACTAGTTGTGAAACGAATATATCAATGAAAGGTTGTGACACTTATGATCATGGGATTGATAAGGAGTAAGATGAGATCATCAAAGGATAAGCCAAAGGGGAGTCACAACTACAATCTACTTGCAGTATTTTCAAATAAAAGCTTGTACTAGAACAACAAATTGTACAAGAAGATACTTACCTGAACGACGGTGAATCCGAACACGAATGACTAACGGGTTGAGAATCCCGACGGCGACACGTACAACCAGGCGCACTCCAACACAGCAACACACGACACGAACTCTAACACGGCAACATCGCAGTACAGCAACGGCAAGAGCACGTGCATCATACGTGCAAGGATGCATAGCAGCAAGAGCACACAACAACAACACAAAACATGTGCAACACATGCACAAGGAGACAACAGTGACACAGTGAGAGCGGCAAGGCACACAATAGGAACAACAACAGCAAGGGGATCTGCGGCTGACGGAGCTTCGTCGGTAAGGCAAGGCAGTAGCACATAGAGGGAGGTGGTGCACTGGCGGCGACGAGGGTGGAGTCGCGAGGTCGAGAAGAGGGTTCGACTTCGGAATGAGCCGGGATTGCAGTCGGCAATGGTGGCAGTGCGAGATGGCGGGGACTTGCGGTGACAGGGAGGCTGAGGCAGTGGAGGGTCGGCAGAGGAGCTGGAACAGCTGTGCCTGGGGTGTGCAGGAGGGCGAGGAGCAGTATAGGGTGGCTACTCTATTTTCGGGGGGAAAGCAGAGGAAGGCAGCGATGGCTGTCGAAGAGCTGCTCGGGGAAGCAGAGGATGATGGTGGAGTTGATGAGGAGATGGAAGCTTCGGTGGTTGAGTAGGTTGATGGGTTCGGGGAGGCGACAGGTTCAGGCGAGGATGATCGAAGGAGGAGCAGGGTGTGCACAGACGAGGGGTAGGCGCAGGGCAGAGATCTGGCGGCAGTCGAGCAGTGGAGCTCTGTTTGCGGAAGGAAAACAGAGGAGCGGCGGGAGGCAGCGACTGTAGGGGAGTTGGTGGGTTGACGACGGGGGTTCAGAGACGACGAGGGCAAAGGCGATGATGGGTTTCAGAGATATACGGTCAAGGGCGCGACTGCGGTGGCTCAAAGGGAGGTGGAAGAGGATGAGGGGGGTGCGGGAACAGACACGATGAGGAGTTCGGAGGATGAGGAGGAGACTGCAGATGGGTGTTTCGAAGGTAAGGGGATGACAGGCGTGAGGGTTGGCGGAGGGTTAGCACAGGAAAACTAGGGTAGGGTTAGGGTGTGGGGTTATAGGTAGGTTTATATAGTAGGGTTATTGGGTTTGGGTTATTGGGTAGATGATCCAATAGGAGAATGGGTAATGGGTATGAATAAGATCCAATAAGAGATAGGCTTGGGGTTTTGGGCTAAAATCCAATAGGAAAATAGAATAACAAAAAAAATATGATTTATAATAAAATGTAATTTACATTACAATATAGAATTTATTCGAAATAACTACAAATACAATTAGTACATAGAAGTGGATTTTTAATAAACAGACAAAATTATTATTAATAATAATATCAATAATAACAATTATCACAAATATAAAAATAATAATAACAGTAATAATAATAGTATTAATAACAATAATAATAATAAGAAAAATGATAAAAATAATAATAGTAACCATAGTAATAATAATAATAATATATGTATATCAAAATGCGATTCGAGTTTAACAGATTTATTAAAATAATACAAACAATATATAATATAAATAGTAGATAAAATAGAAATAGAAATTGAGGTTAAAATATACCATTATTCGAAATAAATAAAATTTACGATTAGAAAATATTTCAATAGAGAACTCAAAACGAATTTAACACAAGGTAAATTATAATTAACCGAAATACATAAAATATACAGAAAATATTTATTTACGGAAACGGGGGTTACATACATATCATATATATAGCAGGAAATCCACCTTAAGAGAGTAGTGAGGTTGTCGAGCTCACAATCTAACCTAGGTCATATTTATTTGTGGGCCTTTTAATTTTGGTTGGCCTATTTAATCTAATTAATTTTCCAACCAATGTTAGGAGTCCAAGTCTTACTCGGATTCCCAATTAAATTTATCTTATGAATTTAAATCTTAATTTCGATCCATTCTAAATGTGTGACCCTATAGGTTACCATTACATTGACAGTATTTTAAAATCCTATTGTGGTGTTACAAATAGTGAGCGGTATCTAGCAATACATCATTGCTACTCAAGTAACGGGAATGCCAATAATTTGACATAGCCTATCCGTGACCAATATTACCATGTAGTCCAGTCCTTTTGTCAAGATATCTTAATTGACCACAAGGCATGGAACGTGTCATCCTTGTATAATTCGATCTTTGGTTTCTTGATGTCTGAGTAAACATATTAAAACAAATGAGATTAATATCTCATATTGACTATTTGAGCACGACCATGCATTTTGCAGCCTCACTCAATCAAAGGGCCCGAAGATATCTCTCCTGTTATGTAGGAGGACAAATTCTATCCAAGTCACTCACATCCCTTCGCATGATTCATAGTATGTCCAATAACCGACTTTATAATCACCTTATCACAGGCGACGTTTGACAGTATTAAAAATATAACTTCTCATGTAGGGAATTATAGTGACTTCAAGTCAAATGACCACATACACCATGGTCACTGTGAGAATCGCTTATGACACTCACGTAACGATCCATGCAGCTTTCTTATGGTGGGCCAGTCCGGTACATTATTACTCTAATATGTACCCATGTGAAGACTTGATATCTCATATCCATGATCCGTAAGATATGGTTATCATTCTACGCACATACTAGTCTTTATGTATTATTATTGTCCTAATTCACAATAATACTTGACTATGAACATTTGAGAATAATGTTCTAATTTCAACTAATAGGATCTCACAATCAAGTCATGCACATGATGTCTCATGGTATTGAACCTACTATTCTAAGGAATTTATTATGTTTATATAATCAAAATAAACAATATAATAAATAAAATGTCTTATATATTAAATAAATGTCATGATACAATGTAAACTAGCAAGGTCAATGTAAGACTGGTCTAAGGCATACAACAACAATGCATAGTATTCCCGAGATGGGAATAACGTAAAAGAAGCACTGAAATCAGGGTGTATATTAGAGATATTTTATTCTCTGGTAGTAAATGGTACAGAGCAGCTCAAAGAGGCTTAACTAGGTCGGAAGCATAATCGGCCCTTTTGTTTGATTTTCACGGTATCCTTAGAAACCTCTCCCTACTTTTGATTTCATATTTCTTGTTTCAAGTTTTAAATTCACAGAATCACTAAAAAGAATAATGGATAATAATAATAGCTCCAATCATGCGTTAATTTATGAATTTGTCATGCCCCGCTTCCCGTTATACAGAAACAAAGGCATGTAAATGAGGCCCAACAAATGATATAAGTATACCAACTCATATCATCCATAAGCTATACAATACCAGTAAGCTCAACAATACAATAATAATCACAGGAATAAGAATAGAATGCAATAACCAATATCTGAGATACAAAAACTTACAGAATGTCGAGAATACACAATGCAATAGCAGCACGTCAAGTTCCTTCAGTATCTCATCATTTGTACCTGTATAAACAATAATTCAAAAGAAAAATGGAGAGTACTCGTTAGAGCAAGCTACAGGCCGCAAGTAGTAACAAGAAAAATAGGAACAAGAAACAAGGCACAACAGGAAAAGCAGTAAGAACTGGATATTCAAATATGGAACAAGCATGATAACAAGAAACAATATATGTAACAAGAAAGAAACAAAACTGAACAAGAAGGAAAACAAGAATTGGCAATGTAATTGTAATACAATATGATCAAGTGTAATGCAAATAACGACTGAAATAAGTCTCAAAATATAACCAATCGAGAAACATGAATCATGTAATGGGAAACATGTCATATAAATAGGAATCATGCAACTTGTAAACATGAATCATGTCATCTTGTAAACATTAATCATATAACTTGTAAACAGGAATCATGTCATCTTGTAAACAAGAATCTTATAATCTTGTAAACATTAATCATATAACTTGTAAACATGAGTCATGCACGTGTTCAGTGTTAATATCAAATCTAGCAATATTTTATAAATCCTAACTAATGCACGCAATCTTGCATCCCATACCACAGGTTCGGGTGCATACAATGAAGTTAACATTTAGACTCCAATGGTGAATTCTATAGGGTTATGTACTCCGGTCTTGCAGTGACAAACAAGAATCATATAATGTCATGTAACCAAAATCATATCATATCATGTAACCAGAATCATATCATATAATGTAAAAATATACAGAGTCATTGTTACGGGAAACACGGTTCCTCTTCTGAGTACACTCTCCTATATTGTCCACTACTAAATTATTTCCCTTTATTACTCTGGCTTGTTATACTTTTACAATAATTATTCATGAACAATGCAACTAGTGAAATCGATATCATAACAGGATCAAGGAGGTATCAAGGGATATGCAATGCATGATATACAAGTTCAATTAATTAAATGCAAGAAATAAACATATTTACAATCACCAACATGAAGTTACAATTCTGGACAGCAATACGTTATTGTACAGAAACACACTTTTTCATTGCTACAGGAAAGCGAATTAGGTACCGTCAGAGGTTCCAAAAAACAGACTTCATGCCGGTTCCAAAGCATATTCACACGACATATTATAAATACAATATATAGGTCAACCAGATAGTTCTTTACTGGTCGACTGTTCAGGCAGCAACTCAGTACAAGGTTATTATATAAATAAACTGACTGAAAAATCATTTAAAAATCATATAAAAACTATAAAGGGACTCCTAATCATGTCTAGGAACAACTGGTAAATTTCAAGTTTTTATTCTACTATTAACATGATATTTTAATTAGTTAATCGAGTAGGTATATTTTAAAATAGTAATCTGGAATTAAAAACATTTCTGAAATCAGTATATCGTGAACTATACATATTGGATTCTAGATCTGTCAGAAGTTCTGGAAACTAGATTCAGGTGGCTACAACTCTCATTTATAAAGTGCTAATTGATTTAAAGTGTAACTAGGTCAAAATTTCGCTGCGAGTTGACACAAATAGCAGAGCAGAAGCACACAAATTGATGTTTATGATCTTTTGATGGGTATCGAATCACAGAAAAAAATGAATTGATTCAATTCGATCTATAAAGACTGATTTAATCATGGAAAGATAACAAAATATGAACAATATGATGGTTCAATCAATTGAGACTTATAAAGAACATTTTCTATGAACATGGTAACGGTTTCAAAACACGAGAATCAAATA
The DNA here is from genome assembly GCA_017893485.1 of Hemerocallis citrina. Taxonomy (NCBI): domain Eukaryota; kingdom Viridiplantae; phylum Streptophyta; class Magnoliopsida; order Asparagales; family Asphodelaceae; genus Hemerocallis; species Hemerocallis citrina. The sequence goes on from CM030360.1 coordinate 36,455,217, forward strand.
TGAATACTAACTGGGAAAGGTCAAATTAAATTCTTATACGAAACAACAAAAATGCACAAGATACTTGCCTTAACTAACGATTATGAACCATCAACAGGGAGAAGAGAGATACCACAACAACAACGGCACGACGACAGCAATTCACGACAGCGACAACACGAACGGCAGCCACAGTAAGAGTCATAGCAACAATGAGAGGGGCAATGGAACAATAGCAAGAGGAAAGCGAGAGCGAGCAACAACATCGAGTAACCACTGTAGCATGGTAGTAGAGGAGGGCTTCAGGGTGAGGCGAGGCAGTAAACGAAAGCAAGCTCGGGCATTGCAGTGATTAGAGGCAGCAAGGGAGGAGCACATTTATATTAGAGGTTGCATCGGGTGATGGTGATGAGAGGGCGATGGCTGACGGGGTGATCGGGCAGTGATAAGGAGGAGAACTGAGGGTGTTGGGTGAAGGAGCTTGGGGTGGTAAAGGCAAGGTAGCGGAGGAGCTCAGGTTGATGGGTTCAGGGCTGAGATGGTGAGGTAAGGAGGTTGAAGATGATGTCGATGGGTGGTGATAAGTTCTCGGGTGGAAGCAGCAACGTGGATGGCAATGGCTCGGGATGAGCGGTAATGGGGTTGGGGGATGTCGGTGCTTGGGTTTCAATGGAGGATGAGGAAGGCGAGGGGCTACTGCGATGGAGAGCGGGAAAGGCGGCAAGGTCGCGTTGGGGTTTCAGGATTTGAAGCAGAGGAAGAAGATGAGGAGGTAGCAGACGGGGACTGTCGGCGATGAGGGCTTCGGGTGCAGGCATTGTTTGCGAGGAAGGCTGCAATGGAGGGCTGACTGTAGTTGGGGCACAGCAGAGGAGAAGGACGATGCTCAGTGGAGGGTCATGAGGTGGCTTCGGGTTCGATGGTGGAGGAGGTCGCAGTGAGGGTAGTGGTCGAGGTGAGGAGGAAGATAACGACAATGGTGGGGCTTGGTGTTTCGGGCTCGAGGACGCAACGGGGTTGCTGGGGGTTGCACAAGGTGGAGGTGGCAGACGGGGGTGCTTGCGGTCGAGGTGATGGCGACGAGGGGGAGCTGGCATCGATGGAGGGCAGCAACAAGGAGGGTTGCACAAGGTTGAGGTGTGCAGGCGGTCGGGGAGCTGTGGCGAGACTGTCAGGTTGGCTCGAGTTGGCGGCGGCACTCAGAAGGCATTCAGTGATAAGAATTGAGACAGAGGAGGAAGAAGAAAGGAGGAGAAGAAGTTAGGAGGTTGTTCAAGAGGTCATGGATTAGTGGGGGTTAGTTAGGATTTAGTGGGGTGATTAGGATTAGATGAAGGATATATATATGGGATTAGTTAGTAGAGGAATGAGGTGTGAAATTAAGGGGTATTCGGGGAGCGTTGTATTTGGATTAACGAGTTAACGGGTTTGTGTTAGGCTCCGATATGATTTGTTTAGGATTTAAAAGTGTGGGCTTGAGTTGGGCTCTATATTGTTTTGTTTAGGTTGAGCTTCACAATATTGAGAATTAAATAATTAATAGAATGATCATGATAAATAGAAATAGTTGCAAAAATAAAATGAGCTTCAATAGGAGATTCAAATAAATAAAATATAGAATGGGCTAGGATTTAATATGTGGGGTTACAAAATAAATAGATAGTAAATCCAATAACATATATAAAATGGGTTAAAATTGAACTTTGGGTTAAATTAATGAGCTTCATATTAATAAATAATAATAATAAGATTAAGATCTATGAGCTTTCAAAAATTAATAACAATCAAGAAAGAATAATAACAATAATAATAATCATAATAATCATAATCATAATCATAATAATAATTGGATCATATAACAAAATAAGATTTGTATTACAATATAAAATTTATTTGAAAATAACTACAGATACAATTAATGGTTAGGAATGGATTTTAATAGGAGATTCAAAAATACTTTTAAAACAAAATGAATTTGAGAAAACAGATTTTTTTTTTTATATAAAGAATCAAAACACAGAAAATACACATAAAATACGTATAGTCGAAAACGAGGGTTACAAAATTAATGACAAATTATCAAGGAAGTGATTGAATGTGGGTTTTTGATGTCTATTATCCCCAAAGATTAACAAGCATATATGATTTTTATGAGTTTAAATTATTTTTCATTAGCGTACAAAGAGTAATAATTATAACAATAAATCAAATTAATCCTGGAGAAACTAGTAATATAAATGTCTAAATAATTGATAACCTCACTATCAATGATATATCTTTATTATTTTATGAAAATAGAGAATTTAGCAGTTACATATGAAGTCCTACAGCAACATATAAACAATATCTTGAAGAAAATGAACATATAGAGGAAGGAAATGAACATATGAAGAACCCCCAGATGATAGTGATAGTGAATTATCCGAAACAGAATTAGAAGCTATGAGAGATTTTGAAGTTATGCTTGATTACTTTAATATTTTTGAGATTGATATGCATATTGTTTTCAGGAATATTATTTTACAAAAGAATATCATCTTTAAAGTTTTTGATACTCTCTTGTTTTTCTTTTACAGGTTATCACAACTTCAATTTCACGATTCACCCCAATTGGTATTAAAGCCTTGTTTTAAGTAAGCAACCCTAACCAGGTTTTCTGAAAATATTTAATACAATTTAAGTAGCTGAAAATTTGATTGAATAGATTAAATAAAAAATATTACAAAAATAAACTTTAAATTTGCAGAAAGGTCCCACGTCCTATAGAAAATATTATAGAGAAGAAAGTATAGAATACTATTTAGAAACTATTCCTTAGTTGCAAATAATTTGGACATTGCCTTTTTTTGCAAATAGTTTCAAAACCTATCCTATTAATATAATTAACTCTGAAACGTTGGGGGTAATAACATAAGACCCAAAAAAAAAAAAAAAGATAAAACATTTGGGACGTGGAGGTACGTAAGTGCGAGTTAATTATATTAATAGGATAATTTTCAAAACTATTTGCATAAAAGGGACAATAACCAAATTATTTGCAACTAAGGGATATATTATAGATAATATTCTAAGCTTCCTATTGTATAATATTTTCTATAAGATGTGAGATCTTTCTACAAATTTAAAATTTATTTTTGTAATATTTTCTATTTATCTTATCTAATCAATTTTTTAACTATTTAAATTGTACTTAAATATTCTGATACCAACTGGATGCAAAGTGTGAATAAGTAGTGATTGCCTGTAAAAGAGAAACAAAAGAGTATAAAAAAACATCAAAGATGATATCATCTGTAAAATAATATTTTGAAAATAGCATACATTATCATTGTTCTCCAAAATATCAAAATAATCAAGCATAACTTCAAAATCTTTCATAGCTTCTGATTTTATTTCTGATAATTCATTATCACTATCATACGGGAGTTTTTCATGTTCTTCTATATGTTCATTTTCTTCCTCAATATGTTTGTTTTCTTCAAGAAGTTGTCTATATGTTTTTGTTAGACTCCATATATAACTGCTAAATTCTCCATTTTTCATAAAATAATAAAGATCTTTCATAGAAAGTTAGGTCATCAATTATTTGGACATTTATATTACTAGTTTCTCTAGGATTAGTTTGATTTATTGTTATAATTATTACTCTCTGTATGTTAAAGAAAAATAAATTAAACTCATAAAAATCAAACATGCTTGTTAATCTTTGAAGATAGTAAACATAAAAAACCCACATTCTATCACTTTCTTGATAGTTAGTCATTAATTCATAAATTAACTCATGGTTGAAACTATTATTATTATCCATCCTTTTTTCGTGATTTAGTGAATTCGAATCTTCTAACAATAAGTATGAAATCAAGAGCAATGAGAGGTTTATAAGGATACCATAAAAATTAAACAAAAAGGTCCAACATGCTTCCGACCTAGTTGAGCTTCTTTTAGCTGCTCTGTACCAATTACTACAAGTGGATAAAGAGTTCCATCCAAAAGATACGTCTGGAACAACTAGTAGCACTTTGATACAGACAACCACAGTTTAGCTCATTTCCTGCTACTAGGTGTACAACCTAACTATAGAAGGTTGCAAATTGATCTTTTTGCAAGATCCTTCAGGAAGAGCCTTACAAAATTCTCTCTATGGAAAAAAGATTTAGTTATTCATACCTTATATTGTGATAGATGATAGAACTGATAGAAAGATAATCTTTTGTTTCCTTCAAACTTCATACAGACCAGACTCTTCTTACAAGATTATATGGGATTTTTTCCTCTAGAAAAATGTCTGACTTCTTCCTTACTCAGACTCCCCTTTTATAAAGGAAGGGATGACTTTACATCAGTTACAATTATTATTTTGATTACATCACTGCTATCATCATAGGTAAATAATTTGTCTTCTTACGTTGCTTTTGGAAGAGATTACTTTCTGGCCAACATCTTCACGTGCTTCACTCGCATCAGGAGTAATTCATTATCAACCTTATCTTGCCCTTTCCCGCATTGTCCGCATTTATGTTGTGGTTCTGTCCTTATCAATCTACAATAGTGGACAACTATCTCTTCTATCATTGTCTTGGCTCCTTTATCTAGAATTTGATACCAGCTGTCAAAGACATCTTTCTTTGACTGTGGTTGTTTAATATTTTCTATGTTATAGATCATTAATTTCTGTGGGTCAGAGCTATCATAGATCCATATGTTACTGTCTCTATTTTGTATGTCTTTAAGTTCACAATACATTTTTCTAAATCTCGTAGCTCTTATTTCTGGGATTAGTTTTTCAAATTCTTTAGTTTTATATGGTATGCAATTAGTTGGTCCAAACAGAACTTGTGTAGTCATCTCTATCTTTATAATATGCTCAGCAGGGTAGTTCTTCATCATTTTCAAGAAATTCTGGAAATGCTGAAAATAGCCGAACATATATTTTGGAGGCTTTTGTAAGACCAAAATAACTTTTAGCATATCTGTATACTTCTTTTGTAGTTGGCTAAGTTCTTCGCATTCACTTGATGGATATATGCAGTGAATAAGCCATCTTTCGAATAACACTCTTATTGTCTTTGAATTTTCTCTTGGGAATATAATGGCTTTGTTCATATGTTGCTGAGAAATAGTTTTGATAAATTGATTGTCCTGAGTGGTCTGACATAATTTCTCAATATATTGTAAAACTAAATCTTTCTTGAAATATTTTGGAGGATTTGAGAGTAAACTCTCTTTGTAGGTAGTTGGTTGTATGGATGTGGATCTTCCCTCTTGTGTAGCCCTTTTTGTAATTTCACTTGTATTTTGCAGGTTGATAGGTTCACTCTTTTCACTCATTTTCTCAAAATGTTCTGCATTTATATGGTGATAAAATATACTCTGAAGTCCACATATTTATAACTGTAATTGGTTAAATGCTCCTTTTAATTGCTCCACAGTTTTCTTAAGAAAGACTATATCATGTTCTATTTGCTGGACTCTATTTTTCATTCAGCAATAAAATAAAATTACTAACTTCTTGATAGAACATCGGCTAAAATGTTATCTTTTTCCTTTATATTTTCTATTATGAAGTCATAATGTGCTAACTCCATTTGCCATCTTATCAATCCTTTATTTGTTATAGTTGGATTTATTATTTTGTTAACCCATCTATTTGCTTGTGTAGTATATGTTCTTAGTGTGAATTTTGTATGCATTATGAATAATTCAATTTTTTTATAGCTTTTAAGATTGCTAATAGTTCTTTTTCATTTATGTGGTAATTTCATTGGGTCTGTGTGAATAATCCACTAGTATATCTAGTTAATCTTTCCTCTTTTTCACCTATTTCAATAAGTTTTAATATTGCTCCCCAATTATCTTCACATATATCTGTTTCTATTATCCATGAACATTCTTTAACATGTAATCTTAGCTTCTGAATTTTGTTGTTTTAATATTTTAAGTTTTTCTTCATCCTCTTGGGTCAATTCCCATTTTTAAATTCATTTCAATTTTTATTGTAACCAATTTATTTTTACTGATAAATTTTGTATATATCATCTTGTTTGATTTAGTAGTCAAATTATGGTTGGTACTGCTATTTTTCTCTTAGGACATTAGGAAATGTCTTTCTCTTTTCTGCTATATGTGGTTGTAGTTCTATTTCTTCATGTGATAATTTTGTTCCTAAGAATTCTATCTCAGTTTTGAATAGTTCAATTTTCTTTTTGTTAGTATAATACTTGCAATCTTTATTATTTCTATGAATTTTACTAAATATTTTTTTATGTTGTTCTTCGTTTTCAGATCCCTTTAGAATATCATCTACATATACTAGCATAAAGTTATATTTTTCAAATATCTTATCTATATATTCTTGAAATATTCATGGACTGTTTTTATATCCAAATGGTAATACATTCCATTCATAAAATTCTCGTTGGGTACTAAACTATTTTGACTCTTCTGTTAGTTTTACGTGGTGAAATCATGATTTGCATTCAAATTTAGATTATATTTTTCTTGTTCTTACTATGTTTAGTAGTATTTGCATATCTGGTAGTGGATATTCAAATCTTTTAGTATTTTTATTTAATTCCTTATAAATTACTACCATTCGAGATTTTTCTTTTTTTTTCTGAATGTTTTCTTACTGTGAATGCTGGTGATGAATGTGAACTTTGTGATTTCTCATGTAACTGTTTTCCATTAGTTCCTTTATATGTATTTTAAGTTCTTCTAAATCTGTTGGAGTATGTCTAATGAGTTTAATTTTTATTATTTTATTCTTATCTATTAATTCTATATGAGTTGTGGGTTTACTTAAGTGTAATTTTGCTAAAGGAACTTCTCCACAGAGATCTTCTAATTGTTTTTGTAATTTTCTTGTGTAATTATTACTTGAACTTGCTGTATTCTAGTTTTATTTGGTAAATATTAGTATTTACTACGTTGGGCTAAGGAAACTCTGATATGTGGTAAGTTTATCCTAGAATAAGGCTGTGTTATTTTAATTGCTATTGCTTGGTGTTGACGAGGTGTTGTAATTTTAACCGATTTATGTGATATTGTTATATGATAGTATTATTGGAAAAAGTCATTTCCTAACAGTATATCATTATTCATATCATCAAATTGGTATATTATTGAAATTTTAGTAGGTAATTTTCTATTTGTATAATATATTTTGTTGATACCTATCAAGTTTGACGGTTTGTCATGTTAATCCAGTTATTGCTTTTTTATTATATTTATCTTGTTTCCATTTTGGTAGTATATTTTCACGGCATAAGCTAGTGTATGCTCCAATGTCTATTAGACTATCATAGTTTCTTGATTTGTATCCTTCGTAGGTAAATTCCGTTAGGCTTGTTCAATGTCTATAGGCTGTTCATTATTTCTGGCTATTATAACGGTATTTCTTTTTCTTTCAAATATTGGAAGTTTAAATATTTCTTTTGGATTTATGTTTAATTTGGTTGCTCTTATTTTATTGTATTATTTTTTGTCTTCATTATTTTCTTCTCTTTCTATTGTTCTCCTGTTTCTGTTATTTCTGTTATTATATTTATTTCATCTTCACTACTTCGAATATCTTCTTCCATTACCATTATTTCTTCATCTTTACTTACTTCTGGCCAGTCCTCCTCACATTCTATGGATTCATAGTTTATGTTATTCATTTCTTCAATTTCTTCTACATTTTCTTTTTGGGACAATTTGGTGATATATGTCATACTTCTTCACATATGTAACAATTACATTTCTTTGGGTTTTAAGGATATTGTTTGTTTTTATTTATTTTTCTGAAGTATCTGTTATAGAATTTTTTATATTTCTTAGCATTTTTCTATATTTTGGTTTACATTTTTGCATTTTATATTTACATCTTTTTATATAATTATAGCTATTATTACATCCCCAATGTTTTGGTCTTGCTTTATCACAACAAATTCTTTTTTTATATGTTATATAATATTTAATAGTTGATTTAGGTTCTTGGTATACTTTATTTCTATAATCTTTTACAAATTGTGTTCTATACCCTAAAGTGTCTATTTCTAGTTTTACTTTCTCATTTACGTATGCACTATATATGTTTATACTTCATGAATTTGGTAATTTAAAGAAGAATGAGTCTAGGATTGGACCATTTTCTTCTTTTATATAATAACTATTTTGAAAATATTCTCTGAATTTACAAGGATAGTTATCAAAATAACACATATCACAAATTTCTAAATTATTTAGTCTCCATTTTGCTTGGTTCGTTTTATATATCCTACGTCCTTCTGTTTTTCGTAGACACTAAATTCTGTTTTTATTGCTATCTCGTAATTTGTAATTATTTTTTTTTAATTAAGAGTTCATTGTGAAGTTTCTTGTGTTCCTTTATCATTAATTGGATTTGATTTTCTGATATTACTTTTTTCTTCTTCAGTTAGTCCATTCCACCATTTTTCTACTACTCCTATAAAGGTTACTCTATAAATTTCTCTAATGTATTTCCAGAGGGGTTTTGTCTAAATCCTACTATTAAGGATGCTTTTACACATTCTTCTATTGTCCTATCCACATCTTTTACACAGTCTAAATCTAGCCATTTGTTATTTCCTGCTATTCCATTTTCAAAGTGTTCTGTGGGATCATATTTTGGTATTTCTTTTTCTTTTTGTTTCCCTAACTTAGTTCTTTCTTTTCCTTGCCATTTCCATGGTAGGTTATAAGGTCTTTTATTTGGGGGTGGTCTTAAGTATTCGTACATATTAGTTAAAATTTCTATAGGTTTTTCTTATAATCTTGTCTTTTTCTTGATCCATTTTAATTTCTTCGTTTGCTATATCTAGGTTTTTTAAGACTTCATCCACTTCTTCAGAATTGAGATTTGCCATTAAGTCTTCTATTTCTAAATGTTTAAATTAAGTTTTGTTATGCCTCCCAACTGCTTCATACCTCTTCTCTTATGCTTAATTCTTCTTTTGTGTCTTCTGTTATATATATACTTAATTCTTTTATGTTGTTATTTATAATTTTTAAATCTTTTCTTATATTTCCTACAAATTCTGGGTCATTGTAATCTCCGCCAACTCTTGAATGTTTATCATATAAATTTTTAATTCTATTTTTGAATTTAATTTATGTATTGATGTTTCTACTTTTGAGCTATTATTCAATCAGCTTAGTTTAATATTTTGTGTGCTAGTAGTTGTTAGTAATACCAACTTGTTTCTTCGTTTATATAATCTAATACTTTGTATGCTATTTATTTTGTATTTCTTTAGGTAAGTTTTGAGTTACTTTATTTTTTATTACTAAATATTTTGATATTTCTTTATCAACTATATGTTTTTTTTTTCCTATTAATCTTCTATCAATGTATGTTATTTTGAATTTTGAAAGGTTTTTAAATCATAGTTTCTTTATTTTATGTGAAATATTCAGTTTTTAAATAGGGTAGCGGGTTATCCAAATTTTTAGTTTTAATGTTGTGTAAATAGTTTCAAAGGTAAGGTCTTTTTTATAAAAATACTTTCAAGTGTCCTATTACTGTAAGGATAAATCTATATCTACATTCTCTCCTACAACCTTCACTTCTTACTCCCTAATGTGGCACTCATCTAGTGGAGGTGTCTACTGCACTCATCTAGTGCAGTAGACACCTCCACTAGATGAGTGCCACATTAAGGTGTAAGAAGCGGATATTATAAAATAGGTAGTAGGTGTAGCATTGCCCATAAGTGCAAAGTAGGTAACAACATAGAGGTAAGTACATATACTGCACGTATAGTTAAGTAGTATTATATCTATATCATATACTAATAAAGTACCCCTCTCACATTTCTCTATTTTGAAATAGAGAAATGAGAGGGAAAATATGGATTCCTATTTAACTAACACGTACACTACACACGATTTTATTAAAAAAATCAAAACAAACTTAAAATTGACAACATAAAAGATCTATTTATGTTTTGATTTAGATATATGTTGCTTAATAATTTATTATTAATAGAATATATAGATATAAAGGTAATGACTTGCATCAAATGGTTGATAAAAAACGAAGATAAAAATTTGATGAAACAAGAGAAGCTTCGGAATATGCTGGAATCATAAGGGAAACAACAAGGAGATAGTTGTATCTTTTCTACATCTTTTGTTTTGTTTGAAAAATTTTGGTAAATTGTAGTACTGTATGTATGTTTTATGGTTTGATCATTTTGTAGAGGCACAACTAAAGAGTAATATAGAACATTTGAAGGCAAATATTAAGGAACTTTGCAGACAATATGAGTATTTACAAGTAAGCTTTTGAATGGAGGAATCTGACACGATTGTAAGTTATTTTTGAAAATACATCTTTCTTGGCATCTCTAAATTTAAGGACCTAGGGTTTACCTATGTCTTAGTGCTGAAATTGTTGGAGAGTTACGAATTGGTTAATCTATATATTTGTCATATTTTGATATAGCTAATTATCAATTATTGTTCCCTCAATATGTTTCTGATGTCGATTATATTTGATTTGAGAGGGAATGTTTAATTGGAGAGGGAAGCCGGTTAAGAAGCACGCGGTCGTGAAGGAGACAGTGGAATGCATCAAGGAGTCCGTGAAGAGCTACAATACAACTTCGGTAATTATTTGACTTTTTTTTCCCCTTTTAATTGAATATAAATATAGAATGATGTTGGTTGGTTTGAAAAGTATGAATTAGTTAATCTGTAGATTTATCATCTTTTGATTATATTGTGATTGAAACAGTTAAAGGGCATCTCTAAATTTTTAAGTTCTATATAATTTTATTGGTCTCTCAAAATTATTTTACTCTATGCAGTTTGAATTGCAAAGGGTAACTCTTAGAGCTGCTATCGGGTCCTATCGGGTCTGGTCCTCCACTACCAGGATCCGGACCCGGTACCTCACGGATTCAAAAATTGGACCCGGACCTGGACTTCTGAGAATCGGATCCGAGTCCGGGTTCTAATTAAAAAAATTTACCCGTCGGATCCGGTAGCGGGAAATAAATATTTGCACTTAAGTATTTTTGCACCCTACGGTTTTAACATTTTTTTGCACTTAAGTACATGAATAAATATTATATTTACACATATATCTTCAACAATTACTATTTACATGTATATCCGTATAACTCTATTATTCAAATTATATATTTTTTGGGGTATTTTTTAACGGGTTCGGGCCCGGGTCGGTTCTATTTTGAGCAGATCCGGATCTGGACTCTAAAGTGCATCGGGTCTTATTTTAGAATCCGGAACTAGACCCGGACACGTATAGATTGGGTCGGTTCCGGTCCAATGCCGGGTCCGGGTATCCGGTAAATGTGACAGCGCTATCACTAATGAATTATGAAACACACCAGTACAATACAGGCTGTTCCTGTTCGTCGCCGGGGCTCATGAGCAAACATGTTATATGACGTGGTTCCTCGAGCAGCCGAAGGTTCAAAAATACGTTTCCATTTTTGTAACTCCCAGACCAATCTCCAATGTCCTCCATTTCAGGAAGGTTCATGCTTCCCTTTCTTCACTCACCACTCCACTATATGAACAACAACAAATTAGGGTTCCCAATCGTAGCAGTCAATATCAATCCCAGTGCTCGACGACAATTTCTGATCTCCGCCAATTCCAATTCCAATTCCATTACAACCGGCGATCTTCATCGAAATCTAGGTCCAACTCAGTTCTTTCATTTCAATTTGATAAAATCATGATGTTGTTCTTGTTGAATTTCATTGAATTTTGATGATTAATCAATGAAAAGATTTCGCGCGGTATAATTATCTTTATTATTTCTTAATTATTTATTAGATTTTTGAGCAGATGTAGTTTTTTTATTTATTGTTTTCCATTTGAAGGATCACAAATTATTTTGTTGATGGATCTTGAATTGAATTGTTACTAACACTTTGATTGTATGTTACTGATTATCAGCTGATCTCGCAGATAGCTATATGTGTGAATTATGCCGGGGGCATGGGCGAAGTCAGAACAATTTTGCCCGGGGGGCCAAGAAAAAATCTTATGGCTATATACAAATATATATATAAGGGTTTTCCCATAAATTTTAGGGGGGGCCAAACCATAAAACTTAATTTTTTGGAGGGGCAAATCATAATATTTTTGGGGTTTTTTCAAAATTTTCAATAGTATGAAGGGGGTTTTGAAAATTTGGGGGGGGGGGGGGGGGGGGGGGCGGGCCCCCTCGGGCGCTCACTAAGCTCCGCCCATGATTGAGAGGTAGCCACCTAGGAAACCAAAGATGTCGCGTTTGGTAGAAAGATTTGGGTGGTTGTAGGATTTGTTTTCGGGGAGGTTGAATAAAGTAATGATGGAGTTGTGGTAACCATGGGAAATGGGTGGAGGAGGAGAGCCAGTTTAGCTGAAGGAGAGGAGGTCGGGGATGGGGAGGAGTTGGGCAATGGGGGAGATGAGTTCAGAAGGGAGAGAGGTCCAGTTCTGGTAACTGGAGGCGGTGGTCATGGCTGAAAGTAAGGAGCTCTAGTAGCTACACAACCTGTGAATTTGTGATTGTTTGTTCACTTGGTCTGGATAAGTACATGCAAATTCTTGAAATCTTTTAGATTTGTATGTTTGTCTTTCAAGTCTAGGCATCAAAAGATTCATGACCAATGTCTAATGGTGTTAACACCCTGTAAAATTGAGTTATGACAATTTTGTTCTCACATGTGTTATTCACGTGTATTTTTAGATGTTAGTACCCTGAATATTTTTATATTTTAGTTTGTGGAATATGAATATTTGGGAATGACCCATATGGTAATTTAATATACTATTTTGTGAACTTGAGCACTTAAGAGCAATTGGGTTTGTGACTAAGGGCTTCTAGGAAATGGGTGAGTTAGAATCATGAAAAATGTCTTTAATGAAACTATCCATTTTTTTTTATCATGCATTGATCTTACTGGTTTGTGATATAGGGAGGTTTAGGAGAGGTTGTTAAATGATGTAGGAAGAGGTTTAGGGGAGGTAGTTAAATAATGTAGGAAGAGGTTTAGGAGAGATTGTTAAATAATATAGGAAGATGTGGTTAAATGATGCAGGAAGAGGTAATTAAATGAAGAATGAAAGATGACAATGAGAGCTTACGAGTGTTTATATCTAAAAACTAATAATGCATCCCCTCATTCTCAATCTATCATATTTTCTTTTCCACCTAAAATGAAGGTTTTCGAAGATATTAAGGCAATAAGCAATAAACTACTCTAAGAGAGTTTGTGCTGGGAAAGATTTGTCAGGAACAAAGAGAACAAACTAAGGAGGCTCAGGAAGTTATAGGTAGGTAACAACTTTACTACTTTGATTTCAATTATATTGTAGGATATATGCATGCTTTATTTCTATCCTAGTTGATCCTGATTCGACATTAGAAGTATATTGATTGTTCCCCAATAACCGAATACTTTTTTCTGTAAATACTGCATATTTGATTCCATCCATAAATCTATTTTCTTCCCTATGAGTTCCAGTATCGATAAGAATTCTAGTTCTTACTGTTCAAATTTCCATAACCAAGGCAAAATTGTCAACCAGTCCTAAGTTCGAATTTATTTAAAATACTAAATAAAATCCAAACATCATGAAATTTTGTGAACCTATTATAGACATATACTAGATTCACATATAAAAAGTTCAGCTTCAAATTCCATATTTTTGGAGAGAAATGGTTTTTGGAAGTAAGCATGATATTCAGGATATAATTATAGAATGGAATCAAATATGCAGTATTTACAGAAAAAAGTATTCGGTTATTGGGGAACAATCAATATACTTCTAATGTCGAATCAGGATCAACTAGGACAGAAATAAAGCATGCATACATCCTACAATATAATTGAAATTAAAGTAGTAAAGTTGTTACCTACCTATAACTTCCTGAGCCTTCTTAGTTTGTTCTCTTTGTTCCTGACAAATCTTTCCCAGCACAAACTCCCTTAGAGTAGTTTATTGCTTATTGCCTTAATATCTTTGAAAACCTTCATTTTCGGTGGAAAAGAAAATATGATATTAGAGAAGCTATATATGTTGTATTAGATGAGTATTCATGCTTATATTGATTGAATCATGTGTGAATTGTTGTCAATTAATTGTGTGAAATTATGGTAAGTTTAACTTGAAAATATTTTACAGTTTTTGTTTTGAATTTGGACTTCCGAAAATCGTTTCTCTTTAATTAGAGAATCTAAAGCTAAAATTTTTATATGTGCATCCCGTGTATGTCTCTCCACAGAATTTCATGATGATTGAATGTCATTTGGTATTTTAAATAAATCCGAACTCATTCCTGGTTAAGAACTGAAACATGACATATTCTATAATTATATCCTGAATATCATGCTTACTTCCAAAAACCATTTCTCTCCAAAAATATGGAATTTGAAGCTGAACTTTTTATATGTGAATCTAGTATATGTCTATAATTGGTTCACAAAATTTCATGATGTTTGGATTTTGTTTAGTATTTTAAACAAATTCGAACTTAGGACTGGTTGACAGTTTTGCCTTGGTTCTGGAAATTTGTACATCTTATGTTTCTTACCATAGCCAACTGTAAGTAAACCATGCAGTAAACCACTTATCAAGATCTCTTGCAAATCAACATCTAGTAGGTAGTTTGTATGTTCTTTTCCTTTGTCTATGATGATAAGATGCACATTACCCTAAAGAAACTCGAGTATTCATATAAAACTAACTGCAATGCACAATTTATAATATACATGCACAATCCCACTACACTTGCATATAACACCTGCGACATTGTTTGATATGACACAATGTGATACCTTGAACTGGCAATAAGAATACTCACCAAGTTAACTTGTTCATATTGAACCTTTTCAAAATCTTCTCAATATACTTGAGGTCATATAGCCACAATTTGCTTGATTGTATATCTTGATATTATTTTACCCCAACGATTTCCTTTGATTCACTTTAAACAAGGACTACAGTTGTTATATATCAGCGTGGAATTACATTGCCTTCGGCAAAGTAAGTTCTTTATTTTATTAAGTGAACCGACAAAGATAAATAGAAGGCATATGGATATCAATGCTGCAGCAGATCCTAATACTAAAGTCCTTGTATCCATCGCAGAAATAAAAAATTGCAAATTAAGACTTTTAAACATTATCCCAAAGGTTTTCTTAATATCATTTGATGCTTCTATCACCCTGATGGCCCTGATCAAATTGCAAATTAAACATACTTGCAAGAACTTTTCACAGACCGACGCCTGCAAAAGGGTCAAATGACTTCATGGGATTGCTCTCCTACTACTACTACTCCACTTCAGATTTGAATAATCTACCCAAATTAAAGGACCCTCTTTCCTCTCCATTCTAATTCAAGTTTAATTTTTTCGAACAATATTTCTTTGCATGGTAAATGTGATCAATCAATAAAAATCTGTCAAATATCAGCAAAACTCATTTAATCAGAAACCCTAAATTCGGGGGAGGGGGGAGAGAGACTTACTTGAATTAAAAAAAAAGATGGGTTCGTCGGTTCGAATATGACGCCGTCGCCGAGCTGCAAGCGGCAACGATTTGGCCTGGGTGGAGCAACAGCGATTTTGCAAGGGGAAGATTGATCGAAGGGTGATTTGGAAAGTGGAAGATGGAAGAGCGATTTTGAGATTTTGGGGTTTTGAGAAGGGGAAGAGACTCTTCAGACTTCTGCGATTTTGGGAAGGAAATAGATTAGTCATCATCCAATATATATAGGGGGTTTCTCAAATTTTTCGGGGGGGGGGGGGAACCGTAAATTTGCATATCTTAGGGGGGGTTTGAAAATTTTCCGGGGGGCCTGGGCCACCCCGGGCCCCCACTATGCTCCGCCCCTGCCGGGGGTGACAGGTTAGGTAACTCATTTAAGGGGATGGGAGAAGATCACATCTTGTGCATAAGATAAGATGATCAACACCGTTCCTGATGATCATTGTGTCATAAACTGATTGTGTATAAATAAATTTTTTTTGTGCAAATTTGGTGATTATTTCCAACTATGAAGCATTGGACTTCTATAATGAAGTGGTGTCGTGTCCAACATGCATCGGGTACATATATCTCGATGCGGAACTTTCTATTTTAACCTAGTTTTTCAAAAATTTTACTGTGTTGTGTCAACATCTCCGTGTTATGTGCTTCTTAGCTTCCCAAGCTCATCAAGTGATTACAAAATGAGTAGTTTTCTAATAGAATTATAGCAGTAGAGATTGGAAAAAGATGACTTTAAACATAGGAAAATGTTTTCTAAACCATATAATGGTATAATTATTTTATGAATAAGTATTTTCAGAGTTGGGACATGGATTTTGTGGTGAATGGCTTTAGTAATAAATGGGATGGTTCAACATGTGATTTTAATCTGAACACTTAGATAAGTTATATTAGGCCCACTTAAAGAATCAACAAAAAGTTCTTCGATTCCGTATGATTTTTATCGAGAAGTATTTTAGAACATGAATAACATGATTGATTAATCCAAGTATGCGTAGGATGCAACAACATGTGATTTAGCCAGCCTTTGGATAAGTTCTCCAAGGGGCCACCTTTGATACTGTTTACTGTATACATACACTTAATCTTCTTTCAGAAACAATGTTCACAAGAACACTAAATTCCATTGTGCATAAAATCCAATTAATTTTTGATTCCATGTACATTTTTACTCATGGTGTTTTCATATCAATGTCTCTAATGATCATATTTAAAGTGTGTTGTCTTTCCTTTTTATTTTTTAAAAGAAGTCGTCGAGTTTGTCTCAGGAAAATGATGTAGGTTGTAATCGAGCTGGTGTGAACCATACAGGATCCAATTGGAAGCCTACCAAGCCTCCGTGGATAATAATACAATCTTTTATCTACTCTGTATTACGTATATTCACTGCAGTCGGGCAAAATCTATAAATTATGATAGAATTCATTTCACTCTTTTAAATGTCATGCACAATAAGATATTTTATATATTTGGCTAGAATTTTATTTCTTTTTATTATTTTTTTATTATTCGTAAAATGCAACTAAACGATTTAGAATATGGTCCTGAAAGGTTAGAATCTCTTGATAGTCAGTTAGTTAAAATTTTTGCTCCCTTTCTGCTATAAAGTTTTTAAGACGAAGTTAAGTCATTTTTTAGACAAAAAATGAATAGAAGGTTTGCATTTTTCTGTGCCTTTTGTCTCCTTTCCTCCCTCTTTACCTTCTTTTTCTATCCCTTGTCTTCCTCTTTCGAGTTCCTAGTCTTCTCGCTTCCATGTCATCTCGAGAAGGAAGTAGTAAAAACAGAGAACTAAAACACTACTCCAATCGTTGCTGATGGTTCCATTCGTGGTTGTACTTTCTGCTTCCATTCTTGGTTGTACTTTCTGCTTTTATTGTTACAGTTGTTGATGTGAGAATGCAACGGGGATAAAAGTTTGGGGATGAGGGGAACAATAATATAGCAGAACAATGACAACAGCATTGGCTATGCAATTGAAGGCAGGGATTATTGACACAATAAATGACTTCCAATTCTGTCAACCAAAACAAATCTAGGTTCAAGTTGGATTCAAGTTGGTCTAGGTAGGTATACAGGGAAAAACTGTCATCTCACTGCTCTGAAAGTCTGAGTCATAAACATTTTACACTTAAAGCTAAGCGCTCTCGCCTATGTATGGCTCCTAACTTTAATGGGGTGCGCTCTAAGCGTGATGAGTCGCTCGCTTCTAAAACTGCTGTAATCAATCAAGAATTGAGAAGTTAATAGAATAGAATGTTTTACTCTTGGGCTGCTTTCCCTATTGCACTGCAAGGATTGACCATTGCCTAATATAGGGTTAACTAGATACTAACAAAGATATTCCAAACATGGGAAGTATTTTCGGCTACCGATAACTTCCAGACAGTTGGATTGACTAATTAATTAGTTTTATTTCTTATTTTCTGGAGGTTTCTTACTTTCATCCAGGGCCGGCCCCACCCTTGAGGCGGGTGAGGCGGCCGCCTCAGGCCCCCGGAGTTTTTGCGATTTTAGGGGCCCCAAATTTATACTTTCCTTGTAAATATAGGCATATATTTTGCACGTAAAAAAAATATTGTTATTAGGGCCCCCCAAAAATAGTTGTTTAAGCCTTTTCGGGAGTTCGCCTCGGGCCCCCGGAAACTCAGGGCCGGCCCTGCTTTCATCCTTCCCCTTTTCTGATTTTTTGTAGTTCTTTTAGTTTTTATTTTCTTTCACTTTCTTTTTCCCTGTGTTAAACTTCTTTCCTTTATTTTATTTCTTATTTTTCTTCCTTGTATTTTTCTACTCTTCTCTTCACCTTTTTCTTCTTCCCTTTTCTTTCCTAAATCTTCCTTTTCACTCAATAGAATTTCTGTAGTGATTTCATAGCCCCTGCAAAGAGTGATCATGGAACCACCGTAGTTGAGAAATAGTTCCATTATGGTCAATACCCTTTTCCTGGCTGAAATCTCAGACTATTAACCTTGCCTTATTCTAGTTACGAATTGGCACTAAATCCATTTGTGTGTACTGAAATAGAGCATATACCCATATGTTATCAGTAACAGGGTGATACTTGGTCTAAAAACTAATGTCTAAAGTCTAAAAGATAGTTTCAAATATCCTCTGAGATGGAGATGACACTCCAGAGACTTCACGGTTTTTGACCTATCCAATCCAATACTTGCCAGAAATTTGGCATCGGTTGATACTGAAGTTGACACGATAGAAAATATTTTATGAAATTTTTTATTTTAGATCATAAAAATCTATTTATTGGCGTTATCTTCACAACTAGGTTCAGCACACTAACGAGAATGCATGAGAGAGTGGAAGCACCACCATGGAAGCACCATCTATTTATTGTATTATTTTTTTGTAGTACATTATTTTATAGATTAAATTTACATAATATATTTGTTAATTTATTAGTTGCATTTTGTATTTTTCTAACAAAATATTAAAGATACTTTTGTATGTAAAGTTGAAATAATTCACAAAATTTTGTAGTAGGTATTACTTTAACAAATTAAGGAATGAATGTTTACTTTTAGATTTCAATATTTTGTTTCTTAAATTGATTATGTAAACACTTTAAAAGGTCAATACCCCAAACTAAGATACACTCCAGGCATATGTGGCCCATTGGCATGTCCTTCCACTTTTAAGTGGGGAGACCCAGGTTCGTTCCCACCTATAGAGGAATTAATTGGATACCAAATCAATACCTAAATTATGAGGCTAATACTGAACTTGATACTGAGTTTTTGAACCCTGGTGTAAACAGTGCTATCTCAAAATTTTTCGTTTTCTTCGATTACTACTACCCAAAGATAATTTTCTGCAGAACCACTACATTTTATTTATTTATTTATTCTTATACCCTTGTCTTATTGTTGAGGTTTACAATTGCCATCTTAGGATTACTGTTTCGACGAATAGTACACAACAACAAAAAAGTACCTCATTTAAAAATAAATAAAATTATAATTTTTTTTTTACAATTTTGCATGTGCCCTAGTAATCTAGTGGTAAGCCTCTTTACTAGTGAGCAAGAGATCCGAGGTTCAAACCCCCGCTTGCACAATTCCTCTATTAAGGGAGAACACCTGCATGCGTGTGTGCCTACGGCCTTGTTCCCACATTCACGCGCTCACACACAACCACGAGTCATAGACAACTCCCTATTAAGTGAGAGCCCGTGCATGCGTGTGGCTAAAAATCCCTAAGATTTTTATGTCCCATTCCAGAGAGAAATGCTACAGTGCACTTTAACTTTTGCTTTGATGAATGTCAAGATTCCTTGTAATAAATCTCCAATGATGCACTCTTTTAAATGATTTCATGCAAGTTGAAACTTCTAGGATGTACATGTTCTTAGCTTCTTTACCTGGATAATCTTGCCATAGTTTTCTTAAAAATTAAGGTTATTTAATGTTCTTGATATTATTCATCCTCTACATCTCTTATAGAACCCCTTGAAGGTTGAATACTAGATTTATTAGATATAATGTGAATGGATTCTCTTACAACCATAATTCTTTGTTTAAAACTCTTTATCTTAATTACCTTTGTGATAATATTGCAAGAATATTCTGATCATAACTTCGGAATCCATTGCTCCTTGTATGGTTTGGGAATTGAAAAATAAAATGTTAGCATTTAAAATTCTATTAGTATGAATTATTTGGTGTTTGCTCATAATATAACTCATATTGGCTGAATTGGAACATGATCCAAATTATGATATACTCAGAGACTTCAATCCAAAAATGAGGTGGCATGTTAGTACTTGCAACTTTGCCCTTGCTATCTCACGTCTTTTTTTAACATGACCACTTGATTCTTGTATTGCTGTAGCACATAATGCTATTTTTAACTCAAAATTTTCAAACTCTATTTTGACCACCTTGCTTTTTACCATCGAAATATCACTTCCTTTAATTATCTCATTCAAAAAATTAAAATAAAAAAATAAAAGAATGAAGAAACACTAGAAAGGTATTACTTTTTTAGTATAAAAGAATAGCCAAGTAAATCAAGAGTATTAAGTCACCAACAATAACAAAACATATTTCTTACCACCTATAGAGAGACCATAATTATCCAATTTTTATATGAATCTAAATATGGTAATTGGAAAGCTGAATCAGATGCCTCATTCTTTGATTGATCAGTTGCTGATCTTTATTTCATTCGTCACATATTACCTTGTCTACTCTCGTAAGATTTTGTAATCATTGCACAAACTGCTGCTTTGACAACATGATCACAAGATCTACGTAGATACACCCTAATCTTCTGTATCATACGGAAATCAGCCACTGGAGATACATATGGAAGTATTCTCTAAATATTCTATCTCAAATATGAAAGCTTTAACTACTTTTGTGAACTATTAATTATCTCTCTTCTCCTAAATTTGTAGTTCAACCCTGGAGTTTCAAAATTTTATCATAAACTTTATCGTATCTTTGGATACTGCTAATTAAAATGTCATTAAGCCCATTAACTAGATTACATTTTCTACAGTGAGATTGCAATTTTTTTACCAATAGTATGTGTTGACATATTGCATGCCTTCATAATATGAATAACAGTAACTATTTGCCAATCATTTTGCATTGTACACTTGGTGAAGTTAAATTGCATGCTCTACAGGTCCTCACTTCAATCAATGACTGAAGGAAACAATTCAATGGATATTGATCCATCATACTGCACTAACAGTACTCAATCTTCCAATGAAAATCAGCTCGAAGTTGCCAGACCTGTAGGTCCAAGCTCATCAGGTAAAGGTTTGCCTTATGCTCCTGAAAATTGGCCCTCACCTGGAGATGTATGGACATGGAAGGTAGGGAAGAGAAGAAGCATGTCTGGTCACTGGCTTGATAGGGCCGTTTCTCCTCCCAGCCATTTGCCTACTTCCACCGGTAGCAAGTCAGGGTTCTACAGCAAAGTTTCACTTGAGCAATACATTCGGAAAGAATTCCCTGACAAGGATGTTGATGCTTTCTTTGCTTCTTTTAAATGGAAAATACTTGCTTTGGGTGGTATTGTAAGAGAAGGTATTGTTTTATCTAAATCTTTCTTCCACTGAATTTTTTTATTTTTTATTTTAATTTTTAATTTTTTTAGGAGTAATTACTTTTGTATGAGTTGTTTTATCATAAAAGAATTGGGTGCATTTCACTGTTCTTTTGGAGGACCATATCAATCTGTTTTTCTCTCTAAAAAAACTTGTTGATTGAACTGCTCACGCCATTCAGTGTGTTTAAGCTGTTTAACCATTCATCTGTATGGGGCTATAATTTGGTAAGTAGCATTACTGAAGCTGATCTGCTTGGTATTCTGTTGAATAATTACAATATTATATCAAGTACTGGCTGTTTCGGGTGGGCAAGGTCTGTTGAATTCTAACTGCGGAATAAACTCAACAACGAAGACGAGATGCAAGAACTATAGAATCAAAATAAGAGAAAAAAGAACAAGCAAAAGTAACACACAAGAACACACAAGATTTTTATTGAGGTTCACCCAAACAATGACTACTTCCCGGCGCAGAGGCACTCTTGCGATTTCCACTAGAAATATGAAGATTAGGTTTACAAATCTCTCAAGAACTCACCACCAAGGTGTAGGGTTTCTCTCTATCTCTCTCTCTTAATGACGATTGGTAGATTTCTATTTTCTTTTCACTTAACCCTAAAATCGTACTCAATACAATATATATAGGATTCCACAATTTTCCATCTCAGCCGCTCATCTATTCAGCGTCGGGACGGTCGACCGCAACTCTAAGACGGTCGACTGCACGAAATCCAACAGAGAGCGGGTCGGTCGACTGTGCGGTCGACCGGTCACTTCTTCAAGACTGCAGGTTGAACCAGAGAGCGGGACGGTCGACTGCGTGGTCGACCGGTCGTCGGTTGGGGGTGCGATCGACCGCACGGTCGACCGCAACTCTACTGTAGCCACTTGCTCTCACTTCGACTTTCCTTCTCGCCTATCTTCTTCAACCTCATTATCGTGTATCGGATCCACAAATCCCAACAATCTCCAACTTGGAGACATATACACGAAGTCTCTAACCTGTTCTTCATTCTTCCATTGGCCTAGTGTAGGCCTGCACCTCTGTGAGTCTCCTCAACAATTATTCTTGAGACAATCCGATAGCGGTGTAGCAAAACTAATGTTTCTTGCTATCTACCACCTTAGTGAGCATGTCCGTCGGATTCTTAGTGCCAAGAATCTTAGTTAGCTTCATCCATTTCTTCTCAACTGCCATTCTGATAAAATAATACCTCATTTGAATGTGCCAAGTCCTAGAGTGATATGCCGAGTTTTTCGCCAAGAAAACTGTACTTTGACTGTCACACCATAGTTCACCTGTGGGTTGCTTCCTGCCCAACTGTTTCATAAGCTCCGAAATCCACAATATGTCTTTCGTCGCTTCTGTAAGTGCCATGTACTCTGACTCCGTGGTTGACTGTGCTACAACCTTTTGTAACTGCGAAGTCCAACTAATAGTTGTTTCACTAACTGTAAAAACATACCTTGTAGTACTTCTGCAACCATCACGATTGCCCAAAAAATCCGCATCCACAACCATGTATATGCAAAGAATCTCTTCCAAAACAAAGAGAGTGATCTGAAGTACCTGCTAGATATCTAAGAATCCACCTTATTGCATCCCAATGCTATTTACCTGGATTCTTCATGTAACGGCTGACAACTCCCACTGTTTGTGCAATGTCTGGTCTTGTAGACACCATCGCATACATTAAACTCCCAACGGCTGAGGCATATGGAATAACAGCCATTTCCTCCATCTCTGCCTTTGTCTTAGGACACAAGTCCATTGATAACTTGAAGTGAGCAGCCAAGGGACAAGTGACTGGCCTCGTGCCATCCATATTGAATCTCTTCAATACCTTCTTCACATAGTTTGCTTGTGATAACCAAAGCTTCTTGCTACTCCTGTCTCTACTGATCTTCATGCCGAGGATTTGCTTTGCTTCACCTAAGTCCTTCATTGAAAACTCCGAAGCTAGCGCCTTTTTCACTTCCTTGATCTTCTCTATACATGAATCTGCTAACAGCATGTCGTCCACATACAACGCCAAGGTAACTATATCATTGCCCTCATATCTACGAACATACACACAATAATCCGTTTCGCACCTATCGAAACCTTTTCCTCTAATGAAGCAATCAAACTTCAAGTACCATTGCCACGGTGCTTGTTTGAGCCCATAAAGACTCTTCTTCAATCGACACACCATGTCTTCCTTTCCTTTAGCTTTAAAACCTATGGGTTGTTTCATGTACAGCTCTTCTTCGACATCACCATGGAGAAATGCTGTCGTCACATCCAACTGCTCTAAGTGCAAGTCTTCAACTGCCACAATACTGAGTAGAACCCTAATAGAAGCCATCTTCACAACCGGTGCAAAGATCTCACTATAATCAACACATTCTCTTTGAGAGAATCCTTTCATAACAAGCCTTGCCTTGTACCTTTTACTGCCATCTGCCTCATCTCTGACTCTGAAAACCCATTTGTTCATAAGAGCGTGCTTCCCTGCAGGTAACTTGGTCAACTCCCAAGTTTGGTTCTGTTCCAAGGAGCTCATCTCGTCCTTCATGGCTAACTCCCACTGAATTCAAGCATCATCCCTCAAAGCCTCCTCATGAGTCTCTGGCTCTTCCGAATTCGTGTACAGAACATGCTCGTGAACAACACTAGCTGATGGATCAAATATCATGGTTGGCCTCCTCTCTCGTGTCGATCTCCTCAATGTAGGTACCGGTTCACCGACTGGTTCAGGTTCTCCAAACTTTTCTGGCTGTACCTGTTCGTCTTGGATAACCTGCTCATTTTCAATAGGTTCACCATGAGCCTCCTGTGCTGCATGTGGTATCTGTACCTGCTGCTGCACTGTAGGGCCCCCACCATTAGGGCCGCCTTCAGAATTTGAATCCGAGTCTGAGTTTGAATCCTAATCTGATTCTGAACTGGTTGTACTGTCTTGACCTGTGTGCCTATCCTTGTATAGAACCTCTTCATTGAACTCTATATTCCTGCTGCGAATGACTTTGTTATCCACAAAATCCCAAAGCCTGTAACCATACTCATCACCATCGTAGCCAATGAAGACACCTCCTGGGACTTAGAGTCCAACTTCTTTCTTTCTTTCCTGTCAATTAGTGCATATGCCATACAACCATAAACTCAAATGCAGAAACTTTCAAATGCGAATAATTAACAGTTTTACCTGACCGTAGTTCTTCTGGAATGGTCCCATCAAGGGCACTAGACGGGCAACGGTTAATCAAGTACACTGCTGTATCAACTGTAGCGGCCCAAAGATGGACCGGAAGACCCGCATGAAGTCTTATGCATCTCGCCCTTTCGAGTATCGTGCAATTCATCCTTTCTGCTACACCATTCTCTTATGGAGTCTTAGGAACTATCTTGATTCCTCTGATACCTTTCTTTGCCAGATAGTTAAAAAATTCTTTGCTTGTGTACTCACCTTCGTTGTCTGACTTTATTGCTTTCACCTTGCAACCCGTCTCATCCTCAACCCTGGCCTTCCAAGCTTTGAATGCCTCAAAAACTTCTGATTTCTCGCGAATTGCATAAAACCCAAACCAAACCTTTCTTGTGGCTTCATCGATGAATGTGGCGAAGTATCTCTTACCACCATAAGAGAATTCCTGAGCTGGACCGCACATCTGTATGTACCAACTCTAGCTTCCCAAGCTTCTTCTTACGCCCACTCAACTGAAAACTAACTGTCTTCTGTTTGTTCATCACACAATTCTCACAAAAATCCATCTCAACCTTCTTCAGCTTCGGCATAAGATTCCTAGAACAAAGCTGCTTGACACCCTTTTCACCAAGGTGCCCCAACCTGACATGCCATAGAATTGAAGAGGAACTACCTACTAATGCTGTAGCAATGATATCACCTGAATCACCTCTCCTGAGTAAGTACAACGTGTCAACACGCTTTTCTTTTGCCACCAACCTGGCACCTGTAGTCACATTCCATTCTCCATGTCCAAAAGTTGTTGTAAACCCTTCTTTGTCTAGTTTGCTAGTTGAGATCGAGTTTTTCTTCAAGCTCGGAATATGTCTTGTATCATACAAGATCAATTGCCCACCATTGCGAGCCTTCACTCTCACAGTGCCTCAACCTACAGCTGGACATATCTGCCCATTACCAACTGAAACTGCACCAAAATTACCTGTCCTGTAATCCTCAAAAACATCCCTCATAGGGATACAATAATAAGAAACACCTGAGTCTATACACCAATCATCATGCAAAATATTAAATCCAGCAGATAAACACAATTTATCTAGACGGGGTTCAACCACATTGGCTACCTGTGACCCTGCTTGTACTTTCTTATACTCCTCGCATTGGTCTATCCTGTATCCTGGCTTCTTGCAGTACCAACACTCAACTTTGCGATGTCCTGTTCTTGACTTGGACCTGTGATTTCTGCTCTGCGACCTCCCTCTATTGTTACTTTTACCACGGTAATCAACTGACAACGCGGTATTGCTAGAATATGACACTGAAGTCTCTCCATGTATTTTCCTCCTTGCATCCTCATTCATAATGCTGCTTATAATATCCTTTAGGGTTATCGTATCAGTCATGGTGCTAGTTATAGTCTGCTCTACTGTGCCGTAACTATCGGGAAGACTGGATAGCAACAACAACGATTGTGCCATCTCCTCAAACTTTAAACCCGACGATTCCATTTGATTGTAAACCATACAGAAATTTTTGATGTGCTCAGCAACCGAACCCCTTTCTGACAACTTCAAGTTAACCAACTTCTTTAGGTGTAAGATCTGATTCGCTGCATTCGGCTTCTCAAACATGTCTGTCAATATCTCCATTACCTCCTTTGCGGTTCTTGCCTTCTCAATATGAAATAGCGCCTTCCTGCTCAGCGACAACTGAATCTGTCCAAGCGCTTTCTGATCCAATCTATTCCAGGCTGCCAACGCAACCGGATCGACCTCCGCCCCTTCTAGCTTCACACCAAACAATGGATCATCTAGATCCTTCTGTCGGAGATATGCAATCATTTGGATCTTCCACATTGTGAAATCCGTTCCATCGAACTCTTTGACTCTACTCTTGTCCCCCATCTCAATCAATACTACCAACCTGAAGCTCTGATACCACTTTGTTGAATTCTAACTGCAGAATAAACTCAACAACGACGACGAGATGCAAGAACTATAGAATCAAAACAAGAGAAGAAAGAACAAGCAAAAACAATACACAAGAATACACAAGATTTTTATCGAGGTTCACCCAAACAATGGCTACTTCTCTGCGCAGAGGCACTCCTGCGATTTCCACTAGAAATATGAAGATCAGGTTTACAAATCTCTCAAGAACTCACCACCAAGGTGTAGGGTTTCTCTCTATCTCCCTCTCTCTTAATGACAGCTGGTAGATTTCTATTTTCTTTTTACTTAACCCTAAAATCGTACACAATACAATATATATAGGATTCCACAACTTTCCATCTCAGCAGCTCATCTATTCAGCGTCGGGACGGTCGACCGCAACTCTAGGACGGTCGACTGGTCCTTTCCTCGACTGCACGAAATCCAACAGAGAACGGGTTGGTCGACTGCGCGGTCCCGATCACTTCTTCAAGACTGCAGGTTGAACCAGTGAGCGGGACGGTCGACTGCACGGCCGATCGGTAGTTGGTCGGGGGGTGCGGTCGACTGCATGGTCGATCGCAACTCTGCTGTAGCCACTTGCTCCCACTTCGACTCTCCTTCTCGCCTATCTTCTTCAACCTCATTATCGTGTATTGGATCCACAAACCCCAACAAGGTCATCATCTGTTAGTCATTGTTGAGTAAGAACTATGAAAAGAAATTTGGTGATCATGATGAATATTTTTTCATTGCAACGAGAAAAATCAAGACTAAACTTTAATAAAAATGAAGACTAAACTTTAATAGGTGTTATGCATATCCTGAGAGAGAGGTAAGGTAATTCTCCTCATAGAAAATGATTATAATCACTTGCTGGGGCCTCTTATACCCATATCATGAGGTTCAGTTTGTGGTACAATTTATTATACTATTGAAATCGTTCATTTTGCAACCACATGATGCATGTGTGAAAGACCTCCAAATGACTTAATTGTTTTTACACATGCGTTTAATGCTCATAATGAACGGTGTGGATCTTCTATGCTGACCCCACCAAGTGATTGTAACTACTTTGTATGAGGGAATCACCTCATACAAATATGAGGCTCACGTTTCTCATATATATATATATATACACACACACACACACACACATCTAGAAATATATATTTGGCACAACCTATGCAATTCTGAATAGAAAAGGGGACCTCATATGATTTCCTCCAACAGTGTTTTTGTAATTACTTGGTGGGACTGCCCATCTATGATTAGCACCGTTTATTTTGATCTTAATGTCATAATATGTGCATGCCTATATAATTTCAAGCGGTTTGGAGATCATTTGTGCATGTTTTAAGTTGTTGCAAAATCAACAGTTTTTCAATAATATAACAAATTGGCACTATGCGATGCATGGGTAAAAAGCCTCTAAACCTTTTGATTTTTTGCACACATGCATCTTATGACATTAGAAGCATAATGAAAGGTACAGATCGTCCATGTTAAGTGCATGGGTAAAAAGCCTCTAAACATTTTGATTTTTTGCACATGCATCTTATGACTTTAGAAGCATAATGAAAGGTACAGATCGTCCATGTTAAGTCCCACAATACGACTAGAACTACTCTACATGAGGAAAAATTTCCACCTACAAATATGAGGGTCCCTTTCCTCATATACATATAACACTTTTCATTTAATTTTAAGATGTAGATTTAACACTTCTCTGTCAGTTGGATTAGCTATGAGAATGGTGAAATGTCTTTTTTCGCTTTGCAAGTGCATTAAATTTACCAGAAAGTGAAAGTGAACACTAATCTCAATGCATATCCTATGGTGAGATAAGTGTTAAATATACTTTTAGAATTACATGGAAAGTTCCTAGTCCAACTGATGTAAAACTTAACCCTAAATAGAGAATTTTCAAGAATCTTAAAGGATTAATTTTACCAACACGTAATGTGGATCAAGTTAGAAATTAAAACAGTTAATCGGTTCGATGGATTTTCAAGAATTGAATTAAGTTTAATAAGTTCAATTAACGATTCAGTTCTAACAATCAATAATGATATCCTAAACGTTCTTAGTAAGTAAAAGATGCAATATTGATTTGTACCCTAATTAGCAAGTAAAAAGCACACACAATATTTGTGGACGACAGATAAATCAAATAATATTCTGGAGAAGATAGATGATATCACAAATAAATGAGAATGGAAAGAAGTTATCGGGTTTGTAGACAATGTTGCGATGTTGCTGGTTTTGAATCTGGATCTTTCCCAAACACCAAATGTCGACAGCTACCAACCAAAATCTGATCGGAACCACGGGCGTTCCTGTTTGCGCTTGGGAAGAAGGGGAGAGAGAGACAGGGTCGGGTGGTGGCTTGCGGTGGTGGCGCTGATGATCTGCGGTGGCAGTAGGATGGTCGGGATGAAGAACGACAGCCATGGGGTTTCAGGGTGTAGCAGAGATGGGGCGGTGTCGGTTGGAGGGGAGGGGGTGTTGGGTGGTCGTTGGGTTATGGCAATAGGGGATGGTGGTGGGGGTGTAGCAAGGATGACGGGACAAGGAGAGAGGAGAGGGGGAGCGGTGAGGAGAAAGCAGGAGCGGCGAGGAGAAAGAGAGAGGCAGCCAGAAGTTGGTGGTAGGGTGATGATGGCGAGGCTGTGGGGGGGTGCTGGCGATTGGAAAGGGGTTTTGGGTTTCGGGAAGGGGGATGGAAGAAGGAGACGAGGGTCGGTAGGTTTCGGACTTTGACGGGGAAGAGGGAGAGAGATTAGATTGGGAGTTAAGGTTAATTAATTTGGGGATTAGGGTTAGGATTTGAATAAAGATTTGTGCTATTTTGGTGTAGTTTTAGAGTTTATCACAAACCCTAAAATTTTATTCGGATTTATCACAAACCTTAATAATTTTCTCTCAATTGTCTCACACAAAAAGAGGGATGAAGAGCAAAAACTCAACACAATAATTTTTTAAATCAAGAATAACATAACTTCTCATTAATCTCAATGCCAATATATAGGCTCAAAACAAATCTTGATACAAATCTCAAAATATTCTAAAATCTCAAAAATATTCTAATGCATAAAAGAAAAGGGTGCAAATTGTAAAACTACTACATAGGGCTAAATCTCAAAATAAACTAAGCAGAATTTATATAAATATATATTCAAATGTTGATTACAGCCAGCTGGCTAGACGCACGTACACCAACTCTCTTAGTAATTTAATAGTTGGGATGTACAACAGTCTTGATGCAACTAGCTGGTATGAAATATTTTGACATCTTTTCATCAATTCTAGCTACTACTAAATCTGTTAAACATGTTTCATAATTAAGATCAATACCGTGGTTTGGTGTAATACTCATATAGAGATATTCACTTAAGAAGATCTACAAAACATGCATCATAATTAGTATATATAGGACAACAATTGAACCAATGATTAGTATATGTAGAATATTTTGGCTGTTATTTGTGTTGTGGTTTCAAACTCTCATTGATTGATTACTTTCTACCTCGATTGCTAGTTCTCACCATTTTCTAATGGAAAATGGAAAGTTTGAATTTCCTTAGTTATCAGCTTTTTCTGATTTTTGATCATCCCATAGCTCTGATTGATCAGTACAACACCATGCAGTTGTTGAAATACCTGTGGCTTGCAGATTTAAATGATTAGTAGGCACCTAACGGTAGTCATATTCTTTATGTCTTTGAACTTGGTAGCTGCAATTATCTGATTGCTACTTCAGGGAATCTCCCTCTGAGAGCTCCATATGAAGTAAGGATGATGACTCGGGCTATTCTACCTTTATATAGCACAGCAGTCAATGTAGTGGATGAGATCATATATTGGTATTCATCATTTGTAGTTATTTTATCATGGTTGAATTGGATAAAATAGGCGTAGTTCTTCCAGCTGACAGAAGAAAAAGATGTAAATTTATTTTTATGTGGACCTTGATGTTACATTACCTGGTTTAGAAGGACTGACTCGGGTATTGTATATAATCCCAAAAGTTTGGACTCAGATATGAATCTTATAATATGACTAGCATTGATTGGAATTTCTAATTAGACTAGGATCCTTGATGCCTTTAATGAACTAAGGAACTGCATGCTTTGAATAATGAGAAAATTTAGTGAATTGCTCATGCAAAAATTCTATGTTTTGGACATAATATCCTATTAGATGTCATGCAAATTTTCTATTCTAGTACCTATTTTAAAATACTAGTAATATGGAATGAGCCCCCTTCAGTTGTGCACACTAGCCATGGTGTGCACTCTGCACTTGGTCTTCGGGCCATCGTATCGACGATCCGAACTGTTCACATTGATCTACACGTCTAAATTAGTCTAAATATGTAAAATCTATTTGAAATTTATTTGTCCATCCATCATGTTATTATAAAAAGACGATATTCAACCATACAATTTTGTAACACTTCAATGCATGGGCAAATGAATTTCAAATGACTTGATTTTACTTATTTAGACTAATTTAGACGTTTAGATCAATGTGAACGGTTCGGATCGTCGATACGAAGGCCGAGTGCACACGGAATGCACACCATGGCTAGTGCACAACGGAAGGGGACTCATATGGAATCGTGTTTTACTTGCAAACATGATTTATATTACTTTCAGTTGAAGGTCACACTTATTTTTCTTTTTATATTATGCATATTTACTTTATCCAACATTTGGAGAATGGATTGAAGTACTAATGGTGGCTCTAAATCTGAATCAGCTATTTCAGAAGCCAATGGAGGCTTTAAATCTGAATCGGCTGGTAAAGTTAGGGACTGTAAAGCTGGTAACAAGATGTGCAGTCTTAGAACGAAAGCAAGGGACAGTAATGCTTTAGTAACTAAGTCTTGTGATATCTGCTGCACAGAGCCTGGTTTTTGCCGTGATTGTTGCTGCATTCTCTGTGCTAAAACTGTTGATTGGACACATGGAGGGTACAATTTTATCAGATGTGAAGCAATTGTTGATGAAAATTTTATATGCGGGCATGCTTCCCACATAGACTGTGCTCTTCGTGCTTACTTGGCTGGGAAGGTTGGAGGATACATTGACTTGGACACACAGTTTTTTTGCAGACGTTGTGATCACAAAAGTGACCTCATGCCACATGTGCTAAGAATTGTTAAAACTTGTGAATCTCTTGGCTCCCGAGATAATATCAGAAATATTTTAAATCTGGGTCTTTGTATCTTGCGTGGTTCTGAACAGGAGAGGGCGAAGGATTTGCAGAATCGTATTGGATTGATCATGGAAAAGGTAATCTCTGTAGTCATCTGCTACATCTGTTATTCAAATGGGAGCCTGTTCCCATACTCTTTAATCACCTCATTTTCAGATTTTCAACTAACAACATGAACACATGATTTTTGATCCAGCTGAAACAAGGGGTTTCTCTTTCTGACATTTGGAGGGAGGAAGATAATATCTCGGCACCAGCAGATGGTCAGTTTTTTCCCCTGAACACACACACACAGACACACACACACACACACACACACACATTTAAACTTGTAATTTAGCAATTATTTTAGCTGCATGTAATGATCATTGGTTTAGTACAACATTACTAACAATACAAAAGAAAAGTACTGTATAATTAAGGATGACCCAATTCAAGCATACCTGCACCTGACCCGACTAACCAAGTCTGGGTTAATATTTGCTCAACTTATGCAATTCGGAATTAGTTGGGTGGAATTCAGTTTGACCCGTATATTACCCAACACCGACCCAAAATTCATATTGGGAATGTGGCTATGTAGACATTGGATTATTGGATAGGTGGCCTCTAATTCATATTGGGAATGTGGCTGTGTATAATCACATGTATTTTAATTAACAATGCTAGTTATTAAGAACCTCATGAAATACATGTGTTCACCATTTCACCTAACTGAAACCCTACCATTCACAATGCTTACCTTACTTAAATACACCTTCCAAACCATGACTCCCTGCCCCTTCACGGAACTTCGAAGCTTGCAGCATATATCTGAATCTCAAAGGTGGTGACGTGACCTGAACTTTGGAAGTGGAATGTTGGTGTGAATCTTTCCGAGGACAGCAATGATTTGAATCTTCTTGGTTTTGCCAACATGGATGTTGGTTGAAACTTAAATATATCTCTCCTTTCCGAGTTTATATCTCCTCCATAACTTGGATCTCCCTTAGTCAATACATTGGTAGGAGGTACAAAGTCAAATTTTTGCTTCGTTGTAAAAAGCCCGCTTAAGCCCCATTTTGTTAGGAATTATGTGTTGAATCTTGTTGAGTCTTCGACACGATCAATACAAACCACTAAGCAAATAGTAGATCACATCAAACACACAACACACAATATTTGTCCCAGTTTTTGTAAGCCCTAATCCGGGAGAGAAAAACTGAGATATTATTTAACTAGAGAAGATAAAAGAGTAACAACTCTTACCACAATCCTTTCTCAAGGCTAACTGCTTATTTTTACAATGGAGAATTCATTCACCTCTCAGATGAAGTACTCACTTTTTCTATTTGACACTCAATAAAATCATACTTGTTGTTTGAGTCGTTACATTGATTATATAGAGTTCTAGAGAAACCCTTGTTTACTACTCTTGATATAATAACCATTCGATGTATGCGAAAGAGATAACCATACGATGAGAGCCGTACGATCTAACTTGGAGAACAAGTCGGGCTTCAATCGAATTCCCAAGACCCAATACCTGCTGCTGTGCCTGCAACGATGCGGTCAACTGCCACAAGTGCAGTCGACTGCGATTAGCTAATGCCAATCCAGAGAGCATGGGCAGCCGCCCGCCCGAAGTGCAATCGGCTGCCAATTGGCTCCCAGCCATGCTGCTGCTGCCTCTTCTTCGTCCATTTATTCGCTTTGATTCCTTTTCATCACAACACTGTCTTCTCTTCTCATCAGATTAGTATGCAGGACATAAACCCAACACATTTTTGCTCCTTTTGCATGCAGTTTTTAGAGCATTTTAGCCCTGCTTTTAATTTAGCGTTTTTCCTTACAAGCAACGCAATAATTTGCCAATTCCAAATTAAACCTCCCACAAGTCATTATCTCCATAGATACCACCAATAATGCTGAGCAGTCCAAATAAGTTACTCTTTCAGCATTTGTTAGTCTAACCATGGTTAACTCTTAACAATTGTTTTACCAAATGAACCTTCTACTTCTAGCCTCATCTTTTTCTCCATCGCTCTCTTTCTAAATTAGATTAGAATGTGAATTAGGGTGGAAAATCAATTTACTTTGATATTTATGTATCAAGTTGCTCCCCCGGTGTGTCCCTCCTTAAAACTTTTACTTGCTCGAAAATTTATTCCAATATAGATCTTGATATGGGTAAAAATAGAACTAAATCGGGACCTTTCAAATTAGACAGAATCTTAAAGCTCGCAGGGGTAAAATAGTAATTTCACCTATAAACGGGTCCATAAATGGGAAGTGGGTCTTTTCCAAGCCCAATAACAAAAAAACAGGTCTGCCTTACTGGGTTAGGATGACAACCCATTATGAACAAACGCAGGATATTCTAAAGTCATCTAAATTCATGATTATCTCTAAGAGACGGTTTAAATCGAATCTCTTATCATGAAACAATTTAAACTCTCTTTCTTATCCAGAAACACCGGGACAGAGAGATAAATGATTATCTCTAAACCGTCTCTGAAGGCGACCACAAATACCCCTCTACCCCCACCATAAAAAAAGGTAATAAGTATTTTTTCCGCAAACGCTCTTTTATAATCTTCCCGATTACTTACTTGAGCATCGGAGGATTCGTCGCCGCGATCCATCCCGGTCTTTTGAACTTTTTGTAGGTTTGCGGCAGCGGCGAGAAACAGTCAAACACCGGCAAGAAGTCAACAGGTTCGCTTTTAGTTTCTAGAAGAATTCACAAATCATCTGTTTGCTCCCATACCGAAATTAGCAGCAACAGATTGGCGACGTCTGTGGGAACAGAAAAAGCGATCCAACCACATCCCCGGTGAAAGTAGTTTCTAGTCATGCCTCCGAAAGAAAAAGGGAAGGCAGCGGCGTCCAGCCGAAGAGCCACCCCTTTTCCTCCCCCACTCCAAGATGTTCTTCCTTAACCAGACCAACAAGTTCAGCAATCGCAGTCTGAACAATCTCTTTCTCAACAGCCTCCTCCCAGGTCCAGGGGGGCTGCCCGGGGGGGCTCCCGTTGAAGCCGTCAGGGACAAGACTCATACCATGACCACATCTCAGTCCACAATCCTTCACCTGATTCCATGGCCTCTCAAAGTCTTCCACGGCCGGGAGATCTTTGCCAAGTCATTATTAACTGTCAACAGGGGGTAGACCTCCGCACTCGCTTGAATGAGAGGCGAGCCCTTGATGAAGTCCCTCCCTTAGAGCACTGAAGGGCTCCGAGAGTCCGGTCATCTAGAAGAACCCCCTCCCCACGGAGGCGAAGGGAGTTAGCGGAGAAGCCTCACCCCAACAAGTCGGTCAGCACCAAGAGACCGCCGAGCTGGAAGGGCACCGGTCACTCAGGCTGAGTTCCAGAACTTCAAAGAGGACATCCTGTGAGCCCTCAGCATTGCCACAAGTCACGATCAACGTGCATCTAGCCCTCGTCATACCCCGAGTCATGATCAACACGCACTTAGCCCGCGCCATGCCACCACTCACGAAGGAGAATCCTGAGGGTTGACCCATTGTGACCTGAGAGGTGACTCAGTCCATCGCCATTTCTGAGAGATGGAGAGGCGCCTTAGTAGACTCGACCTGGTAGAAGAACAGTGGGTCAGAAATTTTCGCCTGAGCATGCCTCCCTTCTCCAGGGCCATCATGGAAGCTCCGGTCCCTGAGACCTTCAAGCCCCCTCACTTCGAGTCCTACAACGGGGAGTCAGACCTAGTTGATCATATCGAGAGTTTCAAAACTCATGATGATTCACCAAGCCTCGGATGCGCTTTTTTGCAAGACCTTTCCAGCCACATTGAAGCGACCTACGAGAGAATGGTACTCCCGACTGTCCCCCACCTCCATTTTCTCGTTCGATCAGTTTGAGGAACTCTTCCTCACCCACTTCGTCAGCAGTCGCAGAACAGAGAAGACGAGCGCATCTCTATTGACCCTCAGTCAGAGGAGGGCGAGCACCTATGGACTATGTCCGGCCCTTCACAACCAAGGCTCGGTCTATCGCCTCTCTCGATCAGTCAGTGGCTTCAGCAGCATTCCGACACAATATCAACCATACCGACCTAAAAGCATTCCTCACCAAGAAGCCACCCCGAGACTTCTCGGAGCTCCTCTGTTGAGGAGTGAGAAGTATATCCGGACGGAAGAAACCCTCCATCCTAATAACCAGAAAGAGCCCCTGTCCAGGAACAAACGAAAGGGAGCAGATGAAGAAGGCACTAAGAAGCTCCAAAAGGATAACAGTGGCCAGTGCCGTCCTCCCGTTTCGAAAAGTTTACCCCTCTTAATGCCATTGTCTCGGCTATCCCCATGGAGGTCTGAAAGGAAGGGTTGCTCCAACCTCCCCCAAAGATGAATACCCCTGGCAAGAAGAGGAACAGAGATAAGTGGTGTTGCTTCCACAGGGACCATGGCCACGACACTGACGACTGTCGAGTCCTCAAGAACGAGATCGAGGCCCTCATTCAAAGGGGCAACTGGCCATGTTCGTTAGGAAGGACAGAGTTGATCCTCCACCCCGGGGGGC
The DNA here is from genome assembly GCA_017893485.1 of Hemerocallis citrina. Taxonomy (NCBI): domain Eukaryota; kingdom Viridiplantae; phylum Streptophyta; class Magnoliopsida; order Asparagales; family Asphodelaceae; genus Hemerocallis; species Hemerocallis citrina. Next base: position 36,491,650 of record CM030360.1, read on the forward strand.
GAAAAAGCGGGCTGAAAGACCTGCTGATTCCCCTGACTCTGAACCTGAAGCAATCCTACACCTTATCCACGGAGGTCCAATGGGGGGAGAGTCGAACTACTCCCGAAAAGCCTTCATCTGAGAAGTAAACTCGGTACAGAACCATCCTCCGCCCAAAGGCTTTGGGGTCCCTATGACCTTTTCATATAAAGACTTAGATTGCGTCTGTCCAACAGAAGCTAAACCTGTCCAACAAAAGCGTCGCAAGTTTGCACTGGACCGCCAGAAAGCCATCAAAGAAGAAGTAGATTAACTCTTGGCGGCTCGGTTCATCCAAGAGGTCAGTTACCCCGAGTGGCTTTCCAACGTAGTGATGGTGAAGAAGGCCAATGGGAAATTGAGGATTTGTATCGATTTCACCGATCTGAACAAGGCTTGTCCAAAAGATCTATTCCCACTTCCTAGTATCATGCACTAATTGACGCTACTTCTGGTCATGAACTCTTGAGCTTTATGAACGCCTTCTCTGGATATAATCAGATCAGGATGTTCCCCCTGATATTTTGAAGGCTTCTTTCACAACAGACCAAGGCCTATATTGTTACCGCGTCATGCCCTTCAGGCTAAAGAACGCCGAGGCAACATATCAGCGCATCGTCAACAATGTCTTTTAAGGAACAAATCGGGAGGAACATGGAGGTTTATGTTGATGACATGTTGGTAAAAAGCCTCTGGAAACAGGACCATGTGGTTGACCTCCATGAAGCCTTCGATGTCTTGCGAAGTCACAACATGAGGCTCAACCCATCCAAATGTGCCTTCGGGGTATCGTCTGGCAAATTCCTAGGGCTTATGGTTAGCCAGAGGGGCATAGAAGCCAACCCTGAGAAGATCCAAGCCATATTGGATATGGCTCTCCGTCCAGCATCAAGGAAGTACAAAGGCTCACAGGGCACCTCGCTGCCATAGGGCACTTCCTCTCCAAATCAGGGGAGAAGTGTCTCCCTTTTTTCAAGGCCCTAAGAGAAACGAAAGGTTTTGAGTGGGGGCAATCGCAACAGAAATCCTTCGATCAACTCAAAGCATATCTCGTCAACTCTCGCTCCTAAGTAAGCCCAAGCCTGGGAAAATCCTCTACCTTTATCTTGCCACATCAGAACAAACCCTTAGTGCCGTCCTAATGAGGGAAGAAGACAAAGCTCAGAGGCCGATCTATTACGTGAGTAAGGTCCTTCGGGATGCCGAACTCCGCTATTCCAAGATTGAAAAGATGGCCTTTGTGCTGGTCATGGCTTCTCGAAAGCTCCGTCCATATTTTCAAGCTCATTCGGTGGTCGTTCTTACCGACCAACCCCTCAAGCAAGTGTTGCACAAGCCTGAAAGTTCGGGGCGCCAACACGATATCAGTTATCAGCCAAGGACCGCAATCAAGGCTCAAGTCCTAGCAGAATTCATAGTGGAAAGCACTATCCCCGACCCCTGCAAGGAAGGAAAGGAACCCCTATTCTGGAACATTTATGTCGATGGGTCTTCATGCGCTGAGGGAAGTGGACTGGAGGTCATCCTAAATGGCCCAAATGACTTTGTTCTCCAGTATTCGCTCCGCATCAACTTTCGAGCATCCAATAATGAGGCAGAGTATGAAGCTCTCATAACCGACCTATTCCTGGCACGCAAGGCTTGTGCTCAACGCGTCAAGGTATTTAGTGATTCTCAGCTGGTGGTAAACCAAGTCTTGGGGGAGTACAAGGCTAGAGCTGACCGCATGGCCAAGTATCTGGCTAAGATCAAAGAGCTGTTAGCCACCTTCCAAGAAGCAGAAGTCCTACGGATCCCCCGAGAAAAAAATGGGCAGGCAGATGCCCTATCAAAGTTGGCTTCCTCTTCTCTCCATGGGCTTGAGTGCATTGTTTTGAGCGAAGTTCTTTTAAGACCCAGCATTGAGGAAGGAAGCCTCGAACTAATGGAGATACCACCCCTGGCACGCAAGGAAAATTGGATAAAGCCCCTTCTGGAATTCCTCGAAAGAGGAGTCCTCTCCCCAAATCCTAAGGAGGCTAGAAAAGTCAAAACTAGAGCCAAACGATATACGCTCATCGAGGGAGTTATGTACAAGCGCTCGTACACCCAAGTAGACGGTAGACCCTACTTGCGGTGTCTCTCCTCTGAGAAAGCCCAGTACGCCCTCAGAGATGTCCATGAAGGAGTCGGTGATGCCCATATGGGAGCAAGGTCCTTTGCTCGCAAGATCCTGAATCATGGCTACTTCTGGTCCACGCTCCTTAGCGACGCCGAACAACATGTTCGCCAGTGCGCCCCGTGTCAGAGGTTCTCATCTATTCGGTGTTTGCCTCAAGCCGAGCTATCCTCCTTATCCAGTCCGATCTTCTTTGCCATGTGGGGAATGGACTTGCTCAGGCCTTTCCCTCCAGCGCTTGGTCAGAAGAAGTTCCTTGTTGCGATCGATTACTTCTCGAAATGGATTGAAGCCGAGCCCTTGGCAAAAGTTATCGTGAACATGGTCCAGCAGTTCTTCTAGAAGAACATAATCTGTCGATTCGGCATCCCTCGGATCTTAGTGACTGACAGTGGGACCCAATTCACAGGGGCGGCCTTCCGCAACTTCTGTTCGGATCTCGGCATCCAGCAACGATTCTCCTCAATATCCCACCCGCAATCCAACGGTCAGGCAGAACGCCAACCGGCAAATTCTCTCTGGCCTAAAGAAAAGACTTGACAAATCTACAAAGGGGTTTTGGGTTGAACAACTTTCCAATGTGCTTTGGAGATACCGCACCACTAAACGGACCCTGACTGGAGAATCTCCGTTTAACTTGACGTACGGCTCAGAAGCCGTCATCCCACTTGAAGTTGGCCTACCCTCCCCCCGCCTGTTAGCCTTCAGTGAAGAACAAAAGTCGAACCACCTCCGTGGCAATCTTGACCTCATCGACGAGATTTGAGAAAGATCATCCATCCGCTAGCAGATCTATCAATGCAGGGTCGAGCAGTCCTACAGTAAGAAGGTCCGCCTTACAAATCTCAAAGAATGAGACATGGTCCTTAGAAGTTATCAAATCTCCTTCCCGAGCAAGAAGGGAAAACTATCTCCGAATTGGGAGGGGCCGTACAGGATCTCTAGAGTTGTCCGTCCTGACGCGTATCAACTTGAAGACCCCGGGGGGGGGGGGGGGTGCTAAGAACATGGAATGTAGAACATTTGATGAAATTCCAAGGGAGCTATGATTTCTTTACTTCCGTTGTTTTTTATTCCTTGCCATGTAATAAAGGCTTACAACTCAGAAGCAGCCACCTAGTTTTCTCCTTTATAAAAACATAGTTTATTTTTTCGAAAAACGGTTGTCAAAAATAGATTGCTTTGCCCTAGAAACATACATACTAATTATGAAAACTCTTAAACGACAAGTTCAGAGTCCAACACTTGGTTCGACGCCACTTTAGCCACTTACAAACGAGAAAGTGCGAAGTAACTCGCCATTCAGAATTGCTTCCACAATTGTTGAAAACTCTTAAACGACAAGTTCGGAGTCCAACATTTTGTTCGACGCCACTTTAGTCACTTGCAAACGAGCAAGTGCGAAGTAGCTCGCCATTCGGAATTGCTCCAACAACTGTTGAAAACTCTTAAACGACAAGTTCGGAGTCCAACACTTGGTTTGACGCCACTTTAGCCACTTGCAAACGAGTAAGTGCGAAGTAGCTCGCCATTCGGAATTGCTCCCACAACTGTTGAAAACTCCTAAACAAAACTCACGACATCCCAGTGATCCAACGCAGAGTTAACACTCTAATACTTGGCGGATGTTTACTCCAAAAAGAAATCAATTACAAGATCAGAAAGGTACAATCAACAAAAACTTTGCTTAAGTGCTGAAAATATCTTATTTCATTCACAACAATCCGGACTACAAGTTTTATTGGGACACAAGCTCCTACAAAAATTATAGGAATCTCCCTAACTCCTTCGGGGAAGAGGGTCGCTCCTGTTAAGAGATACGCGTGGCCGACGAGCGTTGTGCCATTCTTTCGCCCCCTCTGAAGAAATTTCTAGACCCGCGAGCCGAGTGCACCATTAGGGCCCATTGGTCTAGTGGCCCCTCCAACCGATGCCCCGCTAGACGAACCGGCCATACTGCTCTGAGCATCACCAGGGTTCCAAGAGACGTTGGGCAAGCGCAGGGCTAATTCATGGAACGATCTTCCCTGGGCATGCTCTTCGCGCGAACAAGAAGTACTCCTGACATTGCCGCCCTCGGGAAGTCGTTTCAACTGGCGAACTTCCGTTTCTAGCTCGACAATTCTCTCCTTGAGGGAATCGTCCCTCACTTTGAACTTCAGACGAGGCACGCTCCCTGCAGAAAACTCGAGGATCGATCTCCTAAGTTGAGCTACCTCTAAGCTCCGCTCGTGTACCACATTCTTTAGCTCGTCTCTTTCCGTTGTAGCGGAGAGTAAGGAGTGACGGAGAAACTTGACCCCGCTCGAGTACCACATTCTTTAGCTCGTCTCTCTCCGTTGTAGCGGAGAGTAAGGAGTGACGGAGGAACTTAACCCTCGAAGAATCTCTAGTAGTCGCCTCCCCCAAAGGATGGTCCTCTACACCAGTAGGAGGCACCTCTCGAGAGACCTCGTCTTTGCGTCTCGCTTCTATATCTCGCCAAGACAATACTCTTCTTAGGTGACCATGCTCTGCCTCTACTTGGAAAAGATTCTCTCGCGTGCGAGTAAGAACCAGTTCTACCACTTGGAGTTTTGTTCGAAGTCGTTTGATCTCGGCTGGGAATCGACTGCCCCCGTCGTATATCACCATCTGCTGAGACAAAAAAGAGTTAAGGGATCACCACAAGAAAGGCAACCCATGTCGTGAAAAACATAAAGGCTCGAACGAGTATTTCCAATCTTCAAGGTGAATTTAAAAAACGGTCAAGTTTTCATTCATCTAAAAGATAAAGAACTACAAAAGCGGTGGCTAGTCCGCAGTTAGGCAAATACAAAAGTGATAACTAAAAAAGAAGAAAGGAAGGAATTTAATGGGTCCACCTCACTCGTCGGCGCCACGGGGGTGGGGGGGGGGGGGGGGAAGATTCGCCTCTAGCCTCTCCACCGGCCCCTGTACCGCCGACAACTACCAGCGAGAGGACCTATCTTCGCCTCCTCTTCCTGTCCCTCCTCCTCTACCTCCTCTACCTCCTCGTCGGGGAACAACGAACATCCCGAGCGATCGAAGTCGGGGACGCGCTCGCACACGTCGTCCAATACCCTGGAGTATGCCTTTCGCATATTCTTCTCCAGGTATCCAACGGCCTTCTTCTCCGCCGCTGCCTTGGCCTCTTGCACAGCTGCATCTTTCTCCCTGACTGCTTTCTCTCTCTCCAACACCCTCTCTCTAGCGGCCTGCTCCCTCTCCAAAGCGGCATTCTCCTTTTCCTTGGTCAGCGCCGCCTCCAGCAGAGAGATCTGAGCGGCTTGGGACTCTGCTAAAAGGGCAGCCGCTTCAGACTCCTTGGCCCTCGATCGCTTGATCCTCTCTCGGTCTTGCACAACCCTCAGCTCCTTCTCCTGCTCCGCCACTTGTCTCAACAGGTGGCCAAAGTGGCAGATCGCCTACAAAGAAGCAAAAATCAAAGTTACGAACTGAGCTTACGAGAGAAGAAAAAGTATCTAAAACAAAAACATACTGTCATCTGCGCCTTCGCTATCTCCAAAGCTGAGTCTCCCACGGTTCCGTGCTCCATTAAGACCTTATCCTTGGTGTGGCCAAGTGGCGAACCGCGTCCATGCAGCTAGCCAAGTCCCAAGAAAACCATCGTGCCTCCTGACTTGCCTATCAGGGACAAAGATCCTCTTCAGCTCGTCAGTCAAGATCGTTTCCGCCACAGCTGTAAGAGGAGGAGCCTCAAGAGCTAAGGCCGCCGAGAAAGGGAACTCTCCTGCAGCAGGGACAACTAATGTGACGAGAGCGGGAGGGGGGGACTCCATGTCCACAACAGGAAGGGCACCGCTCTCGCTCCTAGTAGCCTTCGATGGCGAAGGTCTGATGACGGTTCTCTTCCTCTTCCTCTCTTCGGCCCGCTTGTCGTTCAGGCCCGAACGCCTAGTCATGATGTCGTCGAAATCCATGCCTGTGTCCTCTGCAAATAGAAAACAAAAAGTGTTAGAAAAATAGGAAAACATGTGCAAACTAAAGAAACATAAAGAAAAACACGTACTAGGGTTTATCGGGCTAAGACCCCCCCAAAGAGAAACTTCTCTGAGATCTCTTTCCAATGCAATGTCGGTCCTCTCCTCTTCGGGGCTCAGAGACGGCTCTGTCTTTGCCTTCTTCAGCACATCCTCCCTCCAAACCGTCGGGATACCCCACAGCTCCCGACTTCGGATTAAAAAAATACTTATCCCTCCAAGATTTCACCGAGTCAGGATTGTCGACCAACTTCACGCCTTTCCGAGCCGTGAGGTAGAACTGATACTCCGTTCGCAACTTCTGATGAATCTTGTACAACATGCGAAGAACGTTGAGTCGGGGCTCGATCCTCGCAGCTTGACAATGAAGCACGAACCTCGTAACGTGCCTCCATATGTTCGGCATGAGCTGGATAGGACCTACACCGTACCACCTCAAGACTTCCCTCACAAAGGGGTGAAGAGGGAGGCAAAGCCTCGCTTGAAAAGCGTCGAAGGGAAACACGCACAAGTCGGGGGAGAACGAAGAACAAGATCTAACTCTGGGGTCAGGCAAAATAAGTTCGAACTCTGGGGGGATCATATAACACTTCCGAATGGTGCGCAAGTCTGCCACTGTAAGGATGGTGACGACGTCGTTCGTCAAGGAACGCTCTCGAGGCTCGCTCTCCTCATAAAACTGTCTTATTCCTTGTTCGACACGCCTCAGCTCCTCAGCGCTGTATTGACGAACGCCTCCCAAATGTGACACAACGATCAAATGTCTCCTGAACTCCTCCATCCTCTGATCTCTCTCGACAACCGTCTCTACTACTGGCGAAGGTAGAACCACCGCACCCTTTCCCTTGTCCACCCTAGAAGGAGTTGGAGGTTGCACTTCATTGCGAGCCGAGGGGGAGGCCTCGTCACCCGAAGATATCCTAAACATCTCTTAAAATAAAAATAAATTACCTTCTAATGTGACAGTCACGGTCGGAGTTCTCGCCGGAAAACGGAAAAGGCCACTAGAATCTCTTGAAAGCGGAAACTTGTGATGAAGTAAAAACAAGAGAGAGATGAAATGAGGGGGGGGGGATTTTATAACCAAGCTAAGTGGGCTTGGGCCAGACTCGTATTGGGGCCTAAGGAAGCCCAAAAGGCGCGGAATTCCAAACAGTCAGAATGCAAAACGACAAAGTAGTCAAACCGCTAACAAGCCACGTGTTACGACAACTGAGCGCCAGGTGTAAAAAAACGTTCGCCAAAAATTGCAATCGTTCGCCAAAAATTGCAATCGTTCGCCAAGCGTCCGCCAAAATTACAACCGTTTGCCAAAGCGTTCGCTAAGAAACACAACTATTCGCCAAAGTGTTCGCTAAGAAATGCAACTGTTTGCCAAAGCGTTCGCCAGAAAACACATCTGTTCGCCAAAACGTTCGCCAAAAATCGCAACTGTTCGCTAAGCGATCGCTGAACTGGCCGGACAAATGGTGATCCGATCAGAAAAAGAGCAAAATGGCGTTGACCGGTCATCGGTCAACGTTGATCGGTCAACGCCACGTGTCACTCAGCTGTAGCTCGCCGCCACACGATCGCCGCGTTCGCCAAACACCGAACAAACAGTGATTCGATCAAAAAATAAGCGAAATGGCGTTGACCGGTCAACAGTCAACGCTGACCGGTCAACGGTCAACACCATGTGTCGCTCAGCTGTAGCTCGCCGCCACACGATCGCCGCATTCGCCGAACACCGAACAAACGGTGATCTGATCAGAAAATGAGCGAAATGGCATTCACCGGTCAACGGTCAATGTTAACTAGTCAACGGTCAATGCCACGTGTCGCTTAGCTGTAGCTTGCCGCCACACGATCGCCGCGTTCGCCGAGCATGCCGAACAAACGGTGATCTGAACGAAATTGGTAGGAATTTTTTTACCTCATGATGCGCGCTCGATCGTGATCGACGGCCCAGATTATGCCACGTCGCCAGGTAATTCGATAATTCCTTTATTTTAATTATTAAATTGAATTAATTATTTAAAAATTCCCAAAAATAATTAAAAATTCGGACAAATTAATTAAAAAATTCTAAAAATAATTATCAATTCAGAAAAATATTTTTAAGTTCTGAAAAAAAATAATTATTAATTTAGAATAATTAATTAAAAATTTCGAAGATTAATTATTAAAATTTGGAAATTGAATAAAAAATTCAAAAAATGATTAAAAATTGGAAAAAGTTCATAAAAAATCTAGAAAGTCCTAAAAACAATTCTGAGTATTTTATAAACTCAGGAAAACATCGTTACACTCCAAGCAAGCAATTAACGTCCCTGAGAACGCTGATAAATTCTATGAGCCATTAAAAACATGCGAACTACTCCTTAAAGGCTGTGAAACTCAGTCTTTAGGAGTAGGGGCTTGTGATATGGGTAAAAATAGAATTAAATCGGGACCGTTCAAATCAGGCACGAATCTTAAAGCTTTTAGGGGTAAAACGGTAATTTCACCCATAAACGGGTTCGGAAGTGGGAAGCGGGTCTTTTTCAAGCCCAATAACCCAAAAACGGGTTTGCTTTACTGGGTTAGGATGACAACCCATTATGAACAGACCCAGGATATTCTAAAGAGTAATCCAAATTCATGATTATTTCTAAGAGACTGTTTAAACCGAATCTCTTATCATGAAACGATTTAAACTCTTTCTTATCCAAAAACACCGAAACATAGAGATAAATGATTATCTCTAAAGCGTCTCTGAAGGCGACTATAAATACCCCTCTACCCCCACCATAAAAAGGTAATCAGTATTTTTTCCACAAACGCTCTTCATAATCTTTCTGATTACTGACTTGAGCTTCGGAGGGTTCGTCGCCGGAATCCATCCCGGTGTTTCGAACTTTTTGCAGGTCAGCGGCAGCGGCGAGAAACAGTCAAACGCCGACAAGAAGTCAACAGGTTCGCTTTTATTGTTTCTAGAAGAATTCACAAATCATCTGTTTGCTCCCACACTGAAATTAGCAGCAACAGATCTATTTTGAGATTAAAAAAAAATTGGCCTAAAATAAGTATTTCAGACTAGCATCTAAAATAAGTATTTCAACCTAGGTCTCTTAAATTGGTGTCTGGCCATGTGAACTGTAATAATTGGTTGGGTTTAGGTGTGATGTAAACTTAACCCTAAATAGAGAAATTTCAAGAATTTTAAAAGATTAAGTTTACCAACATATAATGCGGATTAAGTCGGAAATTAAAAATATTAATTGGTTTGATGGATTTTCAAGATATGAAATAGTTTAATAAACCCAATTAGAGATTCAATCCTAACAATCAATTATTATACCTAAACGTTCTTTGCAAGTAAAATATGCAATAAAGATTCGTAACCTAATTAGCAAGTAGAAACACACTTAATATTTGTGGACGATAGATAAATCAAATAATATTCTAGAGACGATACATAGTATCGCAAATAAATGGAGACTGGAAAAAAGTTACCGGGTTCGATGAATGAGTCGCGATGGTGCGAAAACGGAGTTGACGGTGGCGCTCAAGATGGCTGTGCAGTAAGGGAGATGGAGATCGATGACAGCTGCAGCTAGCAACGGGGTGCCCCGGTGGCTAGTAGCTGCGCCAGTGATGGTGACTGCGCCGGTGGGGGTCGACGACGGCGAGAGAGTCGACGACAGCGACTGAAGAGGAAGAGACGGTCGGCGTTGGGTGGCTACAGTGGTGGCGGGAGGCCGTCGAAATCTTGGGTTATTGGATTGAAGGGGGTTAGGGAATTAGGGTTTCAGGTTTGACGGGATTTTGGGGAAGTAGGATTTCGAAGTGGAGGGATTTTGGGGACTAGGGTTCGATGGTGGTGAGGGAGAGGCGGCAAGGTGGACGAAGAAGGTGGGCGACGAGGTGTGCGGCAGTTTGGAGACAGTCGACGTCGGAGGATGTTGCGGGTGGAGGGAGGAGGGAGGAGTGAGGCGACGGGGAGAGAGTTTCGGTGATGGGTTGCGGGGTTCGACGTAGAGGAAGGAAAAAAAAAGAGGAAGGAGAGAGAGGGGGTTGGTGGCTGGAGAGAGATGAGGGGATTAAGGTTAAAGATTTTTTGTATATAGAATTTGGGGGTATTTTGAGAGTATCACAAATCCTAAAATTGTATCTCAATGTCTCACAAAAAGATGAATGAAGAGCAAAACTCAATCACAATAATTTTTTTAAATTAAGAGTAGCATATCTTATCATTATTCTCAAGGCCTATATATAGGTTCGAAACAAATCTCAATACAAATCTCTAAAATATTCTAATGCATAAAATAAAGAGTGCAAATCGTAAAACCACTACATATGACTATAATTGCCAAAAACAAATATGAGTACTGAAATGAAATACTAAACTAATGGAATAGCCATCCTAGACGATGTCTCCGGTTATAGAAACGTCCGAATCGTCTTGAACTGATGTCCTCATCAAGGTGACTCATTAATTAATTGTTTGTGTCAGGCCAAAATGAGTTATCAGATGACAAGTCGAACTTGAGCGGCCCAAACTTGACCTGACATTATGTATTTGCCACCCTTATGGTTAATGTTATATGTCTGTAAGCATCCTAGCTAGTGACAGCAGCCATGGGTCGGATTGGGTGAAGTTTGACAAGTCCTACTTCATGAGCAGAACCTGAAGACATGTTTACTTTTCAGGCCTGTTAACATGTTGGTTGACCTGACACTAACGACCAGCTAACTTGATTACATGGACTCATCAACAAATTGAGAAATCATTGTTAGTTAATAGTTAGGATTAGATATTCAAGTTTATGGAAGATCATTGATGAACATTGTGATATAAACTACTCAAGAAAACATTGTGAAAAAGTAGAGATTAGAATTGTATAGAAATGGATCCTGTTGTGATTTGATTAGTAAGTATGCATCTAGTAATTATATGACCTAATAAATGTAATTGAAATGAATTTTTTTTTTACTCAATATTGAAATGCTAATTATATGTATATAATGAAAAATATCTATTATTTTAAAGTCTTTATTGCTGCAATGGAAGAGAAGATGGGCTTGTATTAAATCGTTAATAGCTTTATGTGGGAATTATAATTAATGACAGTCATTTCGTTTGGGCTTTCAAGCTCCTTGCTCTTTAGTATTAATCTTACTAAACCTATAATTCTATAATAGAAGCAAAGTATATTAAAATATTTTAATGTTGACCAATTTTAATGAAATCAAAATACATGGAAGTTTTGATCATCCCATTGTTTCTTGTCTATCGATAAAATGGCAATATCCGTGCCAAATCTTTTGCAATTTATGGAATTTCTCCAGTTCGTGATTAAATTTTTCTCAATTTAAGTGATGGATGAAACCTCTTGGTGGTTTATAATCACATCTTCAGTTTTATGTCTGCCTTATAGTCTTTGGAATAATGTAACTTATACATTGTAAATATTTAGCATTTCAATATCATATATGGTCATAGAACTACTAAATGCATACTTACTATTTTAATAAAAACATATGGGATTCTTTCCAAGAGGGTATATCTTGTAGATATAGCAACTGGGTGACTGGTTGCAGGTGTGAATGTGAAGAATGCTTTGACTTGGATGTTCGTTATGATACTGTATGCCCTCAAAATATTGTATGCCCTCAAAATCTTGTAGATATATCCACTTCAGGTGGCCGTTAAAATACTGTATGCCCTCAAATCTTAATAATTACGAAAAAATGTGTCGGGTTGTGTTATTTTTTCCGTTGTCAATGTTTTTGAAATTCTAAGAAAAAATAACTTAATATTTGTCTCTTTTGAACTCATAAGAGCATCCACAGTCGTTGATGGTAAAAATATGCATAAATGGATAAATGCATATAGCAATCTCTCGTTTTGCTGCAGTCGTAGAATGCTATTTTTTACCTTTTTAAATTAAAATAATAACAGACGGTGCTTCATGTTCCGTCGGAGAGGAAAAAAAATAAAAAAACATTTAAAAAGGTGGGGCGGCATATCATATTCCGTTGGAGAAAAAAAAAAATTTAATTGGTGGGCCGGCACATCAAGTGGCGTCCGAGGAAAAAAAATCGTACTCGAAGTGCAAAAAAAAATTACAAAAAAGTTACAAAAATTACAAAAAAATTACAAAAAATTACAAAAAACTACATAGAGGGGTGGGACGGCACTTGAAGTGCCGTCCGAGAGAAGTGGGGTTTTTTGGTTTTTTTTATTACAAATTTTTTTTTTTTTTTTTTGGAGGGACGGCACTTGAAGTGGCGTCCAACCATTAAAAAAATATTTTTTTTTATGCGACGGCACTTCGAGCTGCATATTTCTCATTTCGATTCTCATTTATAGCAATCTTCTGTAGCGATTTATGCATAATATGCATATTTGGTCAACGACTGCAGCGCTCTTTTTGACCAAATATGCATATTATGCGTATTTAGCAAACGACTACAGATGCTCTAAGTAGTAGTAGAATTTTCATCTTTACTGTGATACATGAAGCAGCGTAACTGAGGGGCAGTTTTACAAGTCCTTTTCCTACAGGTCGTTATTTTGCAATTCATGCCAAATACTTGTAACTGCTAACAAAATGAATTTTCTCAGACTGCTAGATGTTCTCAGGAATTCAGTTTACCAAATTAATTACCATGTTTATTATTTAACCGTAGGAGAGGGTTTAACTACTGTAGCTAGCAAAAGCTTTCTTCAAACATATATATTGGCCACAATTTTCCCTTCCAACCCCATAGTTTACATTTAGGTCAATCTAAGTAAGCTGATGATTATCCAACTTTTGATGTGTGGCTGTGACCCTGACATCAGGGGTCTATTTGTGTACACCACTCCTAACCTGAGAGGAAAAGTGAGAGGATGACCTTAACCATCAGTCATTGTATTTTTACACAATAGCTTAGTATTCCATGGAGCTAAGGTCCAAATATGGAATAAACAGTTGTTTTTTGGATTCTACCACCGGTAATCGTGTTTCATTTAATCCCTTTAATGGCTACATAACTTTATGGCTAGGCTGAGGAACGAAAAACCTTTTTTTCTCTTCTTTGCCCAGAAAATCCAAAACATATCCTTCTTCCATTGATTGCCGAACTCCTTGGTTGGGTCCCTGGTATCATAGATAATAGGCAGATCAGTCATCTTGTAAACAGATACCTAAAATTCTACTACTGGAAACACTCCATTCTGAATGGTCTATGGAGCTGAAATTTTCATTCCCGGTTCACCTTTCTACATTTAGCAGTAAACCTTTTCCTTGCTTTTGTAGTTTAAGGCCATGGAACCAAGCAGCTGCCTGTCCAAATTCCCTAATAATGTGCATTGACAGGATACAGGAGAAATGATACTTTTCAATGGGAATTTGCCTTCACTTCTCGGACAATATAAAGTATAAAGCTAAAAAAAATTCCCATTCTGAATCCTTTGCTGAAATCTAGGTAAACATTTACAACATTAGTAATGCCACGAACTATATAAACCTTATTTGGTATTAGGCTGTTCTTTTTCTGTAATTTGTTACTTGAAACGAGCACAAGCAGTGCAACATTTTTTTGACCACATAAAAGTAAAGTAGTACTGGCCGGCTGTGAACTATGATGGCTAAACTGTTTTTTTATTCTTTTTTTCCAGATGTGGTTTTAAATATATTAATATTCTAGGATAATCATTGTTATCTGTCTCTTTTGACCAGGAAACATAATACGTCAAAATGAAGTAGGTGCATTGGGAGGACAGGACAATATGGACTTCCCAGGAAGCAGTACAGCTGCCTTAGTTTCCATGTCTGAAATTGAAAATTCTAGTGAGATTATTGTAGCTGATGAGCAAACTGAGGGTCATTCATTCATTACTTCTGATCATAGTAATATGTCTATAAAGCTCATAGATGAAGTGGATGGAGTCCTTCAGCAACTAAAATATTCTCAGCATATAGAGTATGATCTTGCTGAGAAGAAGCTCTATGCCCAGAAGGATCTCCTCCTCAGCTTATATGAGCAGCTTGAAACTGGAAGATCTGAACTTGCCCGTTCAACACCAGTGTCAGGCAAAAATGGCGATAACCTTCTGACTGATGTTCTCAACCGGGTTGAGCAAATAAAGCACGAGGAGGTGAAACTCCAGACCATGTTGAAGATTGCCAAGGGATTTGGGGAAACTCCCAGAAGGATGTGAAATGAATACTTTGGCCTACTGGTAAATGACTGATTAGATGAGAAATGACGATCACTGTGTTGTTGTGCAATATATAATGGTGATGATAATTGATAGTAGTAGACATACATTTAACTTATTGTTACAGTTGCCTGGCCCTATATTTGGTTTGATTTGATTTATTTTTATTTTATTTTTTATTTATTTTTCACAAAAATTAATCGAAAGAAATATACAAAAGGGGTTTCTATTTTTATCTATTTTGCTTTGTCGTACTCCTTTATTGATCCAAAGCTTGGTGTGTACAAAATATATACATGCATCTAATATTTTTATTTAAAATTAATCGAAAGAAATATACAAAAGGATTTCTATTTTGATCTATTTTGCTTTGTCGTACTCCTTTATTGATCCTAAGCTTGGTGTGTACAAAATATATACATGCATCTAATATTTTTATTTAAAATATTTACAGGATTATATGAAATGAAATTCAAGTAAATCTTAAGATTTTCAAAATCAACGCAAAAAGAAAAGAATCATGCAAATATAAAATGTCTCAAATATCGGGAAAGTTTCATCAACAAGAAACATGTGTTAATTTTCGAGAAGTCAGTAGTGCATTCAGGATTATTTATTGTTTTATTTGTGAGGAATAAATATGTAAAAGTATCATTGACAAATGATCAAGTTTTGGAAAAGATATAAAGTGGTTTCACCGAAATACTTAATTTTGGAAAGGTTCTGATGTAAACTTAATTCTATGTATAGAATTTTTTCAAAAATATTAAAAGATTAAGTTTACCAAGAAGTAGTGTCGATTAAGTCAAAAATTAAGACAAGTAATTGGTTTGATGAATTTTCAAGAAATTAAATAAGTTTAACAAACTCAATTAAAAATTCATTCATAACAATCAATAATTATACATAAGCGTTCTTAGCAAGTAAAATATTCAATAATGATTCGTATACTATTAGACAAGTAGAAGCACACACTCAATATTTGTGGACGACAGTAAATTCTAGAATAATATTCTAGAGATGATATGTAGTATCACAAAATAATGGAGAATTGAAAGAGATTACCAGGGTTTGATGAACGTGTTGCCACGGATGAAGAGGAAGAAGATGCTAATCGTCGCAGTCCACAGTGTTGTACTCTTCCGCAAATTAGCCTCTGGATATGAAGATTTGAGTTATGATTTGAATTAGAGATTTGGGAATTAGGGTTTCGGGTGTGAAAGGGATTTGGGGATTAGGTTTCCAAGTTGAGGGGCAATAGGAAGGTGAGGGCCGTTGGGGGTTGTAGGTGTTCGGAGGTAGTAGTTGGGGCTTCGGTGGGGTAAGAAAGGCAGGGGCGCCGATGTCAAGGTGGGAAGTTGTTGTTGCGGGTGGGTCCTGCGGTTGTGAGTGCTGTGGCTGGTGGTTGAGGTTGCGGGTGGTCAACTTTGAGTGTGGAGAAAAATGGTAGAGTTGGTGGTTGTTCAGGTGTTGCAGCAGAGAGGGTGCGAGGTTGAGGAAGAGGAAGACAGGGATTTCGATGGGTTTCGAAAGCAGAAAGAAAAGAAGAGGAAGAGGGTTGGTGGCTGTGAGATGGGGGGGGGGGGGGGGGTAAATAGATTAGGGTTTCGGGTTTGAATAAATTTTTGAGGATTTGAGTGTAGTTTAGAGTTTCTTAAAAATCCTAATAATTTCTCAATGTCTCACACAAAGAGAAGAATGAAGAGCAGAACTCAATCAAACAATAAAAAAATATATAGGCTCCAAAACAAAATACCGATACAAATATCCAAAATGCAGAAAATAAAGGGTGCAAATAGCAAAACTGTTACATATGCCAAAACAACTAAAAGTGCTGAAATGAAAATAACTAAGCTAATAAAATAACCATCCTAGATGATGTCTGCACTGATAGAAGTGCCCAAATCGTTTTGAACTGATGTCCTCATCAGGTTCTGATCGACTGCAGTTATTACACTCGATTGCACTTGACAATCAAATGCAAGTGCAAGTTGAAATTGGTGAGTCAACTATCATTTTCTCTCAGCTTTGCTTGGAGGAAATGACAGTCGACCGCAACCTATTCTGATTCATATTTGATATTTCTTTTTTACATTTGATGAATAATTCCGAAACTCTATAAATAGAGGTGAGTCCACTGAGAATTCTTCATCTCTTTTGACTCATAAACTTCAGAATTTATTACTTTGGCAAAGATCAAGAAAGAAATTTGCTTTTATTGTTCTTTTAGTTAAGACGTCGATCTTGCCTTTTAATTTTTTTCACTTCGAATAGAGGCAGTTTTCGGGGCTTATAAAGTAATAGAAGTCCTATTGGGTGTCAGAGGAATCACATTCTGAATACTAAGAACTCACTATACGGGGTTTGAGCATAGTGGAACGCCTGTGGCGCAGAATTACTGCATGCAAACGGGTAGTGGATTAGACATGGGGGCCGAACCACTTATATCGCTGTATTTTACCTCTTTGACTATTTGTTTTATCTAACTATCTTTTTTACTTTACTTATTTATTTTAAGTTTTCAATTTCCGTACAATCACCCTATTCACCACTCCCTAAGGTGATTCATAGTGGTATCAAAGCGAGGTGCTTGTTAAAGATAGAGCAAAAGGTTAAATGGCCAAAATCCCTCCTCTCGAAAATTTGTACTCATCAGAGTCATCCAACTTTAGTGGATCAAGTTTTACACATTCACCTTATTTTGATGGAAAATGCTATGATGTTTGGAAGGTTCGAATGTCTCATTTTTTGCATATGCTTGGAGAAAAAGTCTGAAATGTATGCATTTATAAAATAGAAATTCTTGTTAGTGATGGAAATAATACATTCACCAAAACTAAACTCTCACTAATGAATGCTAGCTATAACCGCACTGTATGCATTCTTAAACAATGAAGAATTCATGCGATGTGGACGAAATTGTAACCCAACACATAAAATATGGAACATGGGAACCACCTTGGAGGTAAAAGCTAAAGTTACATTATGTTATTATAAGTTTGATGTGTTTCGTATGATTCCAGGTGAAAGTATAAATCAGTTGTTGGCTCGCTTTGATGTAATTGCTCATGAACTTGAAAGCTTGGGTAAGGACTTGGATGATGACTGATAGGTTGGAAAAATCATACGATGTATCTCACCTGAATGAGATATCAAAGCTACTGCCATGAGAGAAACCCACGAAAAAGGGGTGACTATTATACTTTCAAGATAAACTAACATACGAAATGGAGATGGTGAAAACAAAAAGGTATAGACAGAATATTGGCTATGCATAGCCTTAAAAGCTGCTGTACCACGTCGTTGAAACACATACTCAGACAACAAAACATCTGACAAGGACATTGCACTACTAACCAAATAGTTCGGTAAGTTCCTTAAAACTAAAAAATATGGCAGGTACCAAGGAGGAACAAACAAGGGTAAAGAATATGCTTGTTACAAACAATGGCGAATCCAAGAATTGAAATGAATCTCGTCAGTACGGGTTAATAAACTTTGTTCGCTTCAGTTTCCGATGATCATTCGACATTTTAATCTATAACCTATAAATTAAGAAGTAAAGTTAATGTAAATATAAATTATGAGAACCCATTTGTTAAACTCAAACATTTTACAACTAATTATGCCACTAAATTGCATAGAATCGGAAAGGAAACTTAACAATAGAGTATTAACTGTGGCCAAATACTTAAAATTTACAAGATCACAATTTCAAGACAATAACCATAGTTTTGCATCTTCACTCTTCAGATTAGACTGATTAGTTAAGCTCTAAATTATGATTTTGTTTAAACCTTTCTCGAACTCAAAAGCCTAGCTGCCTGAATTCTGAAAATCCCTAAATTTCGAAACCATAACTCTAGATTCTAAATTTATATTACCACAAAAGGAAAGGTGGAGAAACTCACAGATCGGCTGGGGCGGTGGCAAGAGGAGGAGCAGTGGAGAAGGCTGTCGGGGCTGTGCTGCTGCTGGATGAGAATGGGAGTGGGATAATGTATGCCCCCGGGATTTCGAAGATATATTATGTAGGCTTATATATATATATATATATATATATATATATATATATATATATATAGAGAGAGAGAGAGAGAGAGAGAGAGAGAGAGTAAGTCTATTAAGAGCTGGGAAGCTGGCCTCCTTATCGGGAGCTGGAGATCTCAGCCATCCGATCGATCTTGATCGCGATCGGACGGCTGAGATCTAATGCCGCTTATCTTCAGATTGGGTGAGGGGTAAAAGGGGTATACTCAAATCGATTTCGTATACCCCTTATCTCTTATCTTCGACAGCAGCTCTCTTCTCTCCCGCTCTCTATCGTTCCAAATCCTAATATCTTCTCCCGCTCTCTCTCCCGCTCTCGAAGATCCCCCCGCTCTCTTCACAACCCTAATCGCTATCATCTCTTCTCTTCTCACCCTATCTGAAGAGATCCCCATCTTCGAAACCCTAATCCACCTCTCTTCGAAACCCTAATCGAAGAGAGCGAAGTCGAGCTCTTCTCTCCCGCTCTCTTTCTTCGTCACCTGTGTAAACCCAACTCCACCATCGACTGGATCTCCAGTCGCTTATCTTTAGATCTGTCGAGGGGTAAAAGGGGTATACTCGATCGATCAGATGCCATCGGCGATAAGGGTTTTGATTTCTCGGCTCATTGGGTTCTGCCTCTCTCAGATTCCGGAAGGAAGTGTTTGACTCTCATAAATACTTTTATGATTTCTGTTTAATTTCTTGCATTTTTATTCGGTTTTGTTTGTAGGCAATGATGAGATTGATTTTGATATAAGTTGGTTACAAAATTTTTGGGCATTGAAATTATTGTTTTGAAGGGTATTTGGTTGTGTGCCATGATACACATCTGGGGTATGAGCGGGAGAGTAGATGGTGAAGAAATGAAAGTATGGTGTTTGAATGTCCAATGCCCTCAACACTTACCTTACATTTATGAGATTTGAGACTAGCTCAATTCACCAAAATTTTGGGCACCGATGACTCACAATGGTTTAGGCAGTGATGCAAAACACTTTATGATCTGAATAATTATTTCAATCCTGTTTTAAGTATTCTTGATTATATATCTATCATATCCTAGTTGGCGCGGCACTCTAATGCAACCCTACTTATGATTAGTGTTTTCTGAGCCTACTGGTTTTCTTTAGTCTATATATATTCATGAGTAAGTCTATTATGTGAACTTGTTCGATTGATTGTGAGAAGATAAGAGATAGGGGTTTTTTGATTTTACCCCTTTTACCCCCAAACATTCTGAAGATAAGCGGTATCAAATATGAGTCGTTCCATCGCGATCAATCGCGAACGAATGGCTAAAAACCCCCACTCTGGATAAGGATTTCAGTTCCCCAGCTCTTAATAGACTTACTCTATATATATAACACAGTTGATGATAAGCTCCGAACAACACAAACAGAACATGAAGTATCAAATTTTGCCAGCTCAGAACAAACACAAACAGATCATGACACTACAAAAAACTATATATTAGGCAGTGATGCTAAACACTTTATGATCTGAATAATTATTTCAATTTGTTGTATTTATTCTTGATTATATATCTATCATATCCTAGTTGGCACGACACCCTAATGCAGCCCTAGTTATGAATAGTGTGTTCTGAGCCTACTGGTTTTTTCTTTGTTTATGAAAGACAGTTGATAACAAGTTCAAAACGGCAGAAACAGAGCATGAAGTATCAAAATTTGTAAGCTCCAAACAACAGAAAACTAGATTTTATAGTAACTGACGTTGGATGCGTATGTGTTGGGTACTCATCTAAGCCTTTTGGTCTTTGATTCTCTCAAACTGTTTATTGGTGTAGGCCGTGATGCAAAACAGTTTATGATCTGAATATTTACTTCAAGATTGTTGTATTTATTCTTGATTATATATCTATCATATCCTAGTTGGCGCGGCACCCCAATGTAGCCCTAGTTATGAATAGTGTGTTCTGAGCCTACTAGTTTTATTTAAACCACATGTTCAGTGTCTGTTGTTCTGACACTATACCAAATTTCAAACTTCATGGCAAGCTTCTGTTGGTCTTGAGCATACAAAATTTGATACTTCGTGTCCAGGTTCAAAGAGTTCATTTTATGTTTGTTCTGAGTGAACAAAATTTGATACTTCATGAATATGTTTCTGTTTGTTCTGGGCTTACTTGAACAAACAAAATTGGATACTTCATGATCTGCACTTGACAAAATTGGATACTTCAAGTTCTGTTTGTGTTTGTTCTGAGATTACAAAATTTGGTACTTCATGTTCTGTATCTGATTGTTCTGAGCTAACAAAATTTGTATACTTCATGCTCTGTTTGTGTTAGCTCTGGACCGGCAAAATTTGATACTTCATGTTTTGTTTGTGTTATTTCTAAGCTTACAAATTTTGCATACTTCATGATCTGTTTGTGTTAGTTCTGGACTGGCAAAATTTTCATACTTCATGATCTTTTTGTATTGGTTCTGAGCTTACAAAATTTTGATACTACATGCTGTGTTTGTGTTAGTTATGAGCACTTGACAAAAATTGATACTTCATGATCAGTTGGTGTTAGTTCTGTGCTGGCAAAATTTGATACTTCATGCTATTTTTGTGTTGGTTCTGAGCGAGGGCAAAATTTAACACTTCATGATCTATTTGTGTTAGTTCTGAGCTTACAAACTTTGACAATTCATGCTCTGTCTCTGTTTGCTATGAGCTTACAAACATTTGATACTTCACTATCTGTTTTTGTTTGCTCCCAAGCTGCTTGGTTCTCAGTTTCTGTTTTTCCTGAGCCAACAAATTTTGAACTTCATGTTCAGCCTCTGTTTTTCTGAGCCTACCATATTTACTTGAAGATTTTTTGCCTTCTGAATCGACTATCTGTTTTAATTATTTTGTCTTTTCCATGTTAAATGAGTTATGTTTACTTTTGATTTCAGGTTGATTTCAGCATGAAGTGCTTCTTGGAGCTATTGAATACTGGACTACGGGAAAATTTGATATTTGGAGCAGACTCAAAAAGTGTTTATTTGTTGACAGTATAGAAAACAAAATATGTATTAGGGGCAACAATAAGTTGTATACTTTCAGTATTTGTAAATTTTTTCATGTACCTGTACGTTATTAAACATTGTACTACGCTATAAAGCTATTGTTATGTTTCAGTTCTTTGTAAAGTGTCAGATGTCAAGTACATTTATTACGCTGTCAAGTTTTTGTAAAGTATTACCTTGCAATTCTATGAAGATCGAATTACTTCCACATATTCAGTTCATTATTGTTTTGATGTCATGAATGAAATTCTGTGTATGTTTTGGTGTATTACGCAGCATGGCGTATCCAATTTATTTCCATAAATTAGAAGTAACACAAACCGAGCATGAAGTACCAAAATTTTGTAAGGTCTGAACTAACACAGACAGCATGAAGTAACAAATTTTGTAAGCTCAGAAATGACACTAACACAGCATGAAGTATGAAAATTTTGCCAGCACAGAACCAACACAAACAGGGCATGAAGTATCAAATTTTGTAAAGCGCTCAGAACTAACACAAGCATAGCATGAAGTATACCAATTTAGTAAGCACAGAACCAACACAAACAGATCATGAAGTATGCAAAATTTGTAAGCTCCGAGCTAACACAAACAGAGCATGAAGTATACAAATTTTGCCAGTCCAGAACTAACACAGACAGATCATGAAGTATGCAAAATTTGCCAGTCCAGAACTAACCCAGACAGATCATGAAGTATGCAAAATTTGTAAGCTCAGAAATAACACAAACAGAGCATGAAGTATACAAATTTTGCCAGTCCAGAACTAACACAGACAGATCATGAAGTATGCAAAATTTTCCAGTCCAGAACTAACACAGACAGATCATGAAGTATGCAAAATTTGTAAGCTCAAAAATAACACAAACAAAACATGAAGTATCAAATTTCGCCAGTCCAGAGCTAACACAAACAGAGCACGAAGTATACAAAATTTGCCAGTCCAGAACTAACACAAACAGATCATGAAGTATGCAAAATTTGTAAGCTCAGAAATAACACAAACAGAACATGAAGTATCAAATTTTGCCAGTCCAGAGCTAATACAAACAGAGCATGAAGTATACAAAATTTGCCAGTCCAGAACTAACACAAACAGATCATGAAGTATGCAAAATTTGTAAGCTCAGAAATAACACAAACAGAACATGAAGTATCAAATTTTGCCAGTCCAGAGCTAACACAAACAGAGCATGAAGTATACAAATTTTGCCAGTCCAGAACTAACACAGACAGATCATCAAGTAACCAAATTTTGCCAGTCCAGAACTAACACAGACAGATCATGAATTATGAAAAAATTGTCAGCTCAGAAATAACACAAACAGAACATAAAGTATCAAATTGTGCCGGTCCAGAGCTAACACAAACAAAGCATGAAGTATACAAATTTTGTTAGCTCAGAACAATCAGATACAGAACATGAAGTATCAATTTTTGTAATCTCAGAACAAACACAAATAGAACTTGAAGTATCCAATTTTTTCAAGTGCAGATCATGAAGTATCCAAATTTGTCAACTTGAAGTAAGCCCAAAACAAACAGAAACAGAACTTAAAGTATCTCCGGTTCTTCGCTAACGACCTTATCGTTCTTTCTCTTCAATTCCTGCACCAAATGATTCATCAAATAGAAGAAAATTCAAGTACGTATGTGGCATGTTCCTGGAGAGTGTATGTTGAACATGGTTAAAACTTGTAGGTTCAGAACAAGTGCAACAGAAAACATAAAACAGTAGACTCGGATGAAAAAATCATTGCGGCTCAGGAAAACACCACCATCAACCTTAATATCCGGTAAAACCATTAGTACAAATGCATTTTCAAAATGAAATTGAAAATGGGTAAGCTCAGAACAACTTAGTTTGAACAAAAGGATGAAGTGTGAAATAATTTTAGCTTCCCGACTCAAAACAAACCCAAAATGAACATGAAGTTGAACACCATCCAATAATCATGAAGTATCAAATCATGCATAAACTTTTCATCACTGCCGCATATTAAATCAAATATAAATGAGTCAAATGTGGAATTTTGAATTTGTCACTAGGGCCGCTTTATTAAGCCACACCGGCTAGTGGTCAAGAACAAAATTCAAGCTGCATAAACTTTTCATCATTGCCTACTAACTTGGAATTATAAACTATAAACCCATATTTTTTTACCAACTTTTCGGCAACTAAATTTCTTATCGAGCATCAATTTTTTCCCATCAATATTTTACCTGCATACAAAGAAGACAAAAGGGTTAATTTAATAAATCTGCTATAATGTATTAAAGTACAATAACGGCAGATACAGTTCAGAAATTATTTTAATTCATTTATGACACGTACCTTGCAAAATCCACAGAAATAAACCAACAAAGTTCATGCTATATTCGGAGCCTCCTCTGTTATAGGTTCCATTGTTGAAAATGTAGTAGAAGCTTGTGACTCATTTATAGTAGAGCTACACGATTAATATTCACAAAATGAAATTAACATTATACTATATATAAAGAAAATAAAGTATAAACTTTGTATTTAATTACTAACCTTTCCTTTAAAGGACAGGTACGACTGTCATGATTAACAAGCTTTTGCACAAACGATACTTTCTTAGTGGTTTCGCAGCCTTCTCCAATGCTTTCTCCTTACCCCCTTTGATGCGCTTCCCACTACCTTTGGTTTTTGCAATATCGGGTACATGAATATGGACTGTTCTAGGTAGTGAACTAGTTGTTGCTTGTTGTAATTCTTGGGGCATATCTTGTTGCAATTCTGCAACAACACCAACTAGTAATGTTTTAGCCTTCTGGCGCATCTCCTTTGATGAGCGAACGATCCTCATCACTTTTTTGATTTCATTTGACAATTCCACCATGTCCAAATCCTGTGGACTACCGTAGCTACCGATGATTTCATCACCAGCATCATCATATACAATCTCGGTAGTTACCGAAGCGGTCCACCTCTTTAAAATATAAGATTCAGGCAGGAAATCAACAAACTCATTCATCAATACCACAAGGATGTGTCTACAAAGAATTCTCTCCACTTCAAATTTACTACAAGTGCAAGTCCCAGCATTTTCTATTCCCTTGTAGAACACATCTCTTGTTTTATCAGATTGTACCGACTTTCCCATTCTCCTGACAATATAGTGTCGCACACTACCATCGTCAGCTTTCATTAAAGAGGCATAATTCAAGCTTTCAACTAGTTCAGCTTGAAATACATAAAATTTTGCTCTAGTGTACAGTTCAGACATTTGGGACTCAATTTCAAAATCTGTTTGCAGCTTTAGTTTTGTATGCAGAGTGGTGTAGTCAGCTGCTAACTGATTTTGCCTTTGTTTTCTTATTGCCCTTTCAAACCTCGTCATAAATTCATGTAATGAATTTTTGCTATTAACATATTTATCTACAAAAGCATTCATGCTTTCTGATCTCTGAGTTGTGCGAATTCCAGCAGTAAAAATATGCTTAGCATAAGCTGGTATCCACTTCTCACGAAGCAAATAAATGTTAGAAAGCCAAGGATTACCTGTTATTGTAATATGTATCAAGTACTAATAGTACAAAAAAAGTTAAAACATAAGAATAATTTATTGAAACAAGTAATACCTGCAATTTGCACATTAGCGTTCATTACGTCATTCCATCTCATCTCAAACTCTTCTGGGGTCTCTAATTCCCAGATGCAACTATGGAATGGAATGCTAAAATCACTATTCAGGCCCGGGCCACCAAGCTTATCGGGAAGCTTTTTAAGAATGTGCCACATGCAAAGCCTGTGGCTCGAACCAGGAAAACACATGCAAATTGCATTATCCATTGCAGGATCTTGATCTGTGATGATCACTTTTGGTGGAGACCCACCCATTGTTTCACCCCATTTTTGAAACAACCAAACAAAGGAGTCGGTGGTCTCTTTATTTATAAAAGCCGCACCAAAATTGACAGATTGGCCATGATGATTAACTCCAGTAAATGGAGCAAAAACCAACTTGTATTCATTGGTATCATATGTGGTATCAAAAATTAGCACTTCACCAAAATGCCTGTAAGCCTTCCTGGCAATAGCATCAACCCATAACACATGAGTTAATTTGTTGTCTTCATCAACCTTGTAATGAAAACAGAAAGAAGGATTCATCTCTTTTTCCTCTTGCAAGTGCTCCAGCAATATATCAACATCATAAGGTCTCATACCATCCTTCTCTCTTTGCAACGAATTTTTAATGTCTTTTTCAGTACAATTAATATTGCTGAAATCTTCATTTTCTATTTCCATAAAGGACATAAACTCTGAAGTTCTTATGTTAGCCTCTTTGAAAGAACTAAGTAAACTTTTTTGCGCTTCAGAGACAGTTCTATTTTGTTTTAGAAATTGTTGCTTTCTAGGTGTGACAAATATGGGTGTGCTCTTCAACAAACCTACGAATTGACCATCTCCCGTCATCATCCCTTTGCATTCGTATTTGAGCCATACACCCTTCTTTCGTCACAGCCCTTCGCCTTCTCTTGATCAAATTTGAAGAAGACAATTCTTCATTATTAGCAACATTCACAACAGTTGTATCAACCGGCTTGCCTTGCTTTGAGCAAACAAATTGTTGTGAATATCTCTCCTTTGTGGTACTGTCAACCATCGTTGCAAACTTGCGTACTGAAAAACCAACTAATTTTGCATATGTTTTATAAAATTCATATTCGTCGTCTAATGTTGCAAATGCTAAACCAACAACTGGTTTAGAAGCATCATCAACGTCCCTCCAACTGGACTGAACATCTTGGCTTAGTAATTTTTCATTTTCAACCTCCATCCTTCATAGGAGATTGAGACAACAAAAATTAAAAATAAAGCTACAACTTTAAATTAGCACAAACGAAAAAGTCCAACAGACTACATTCTTGATCTACAAGTAATAAAGTGTTCATACTGAGGGGTTATGAAACTTAGTGCTTGAAGAATTTAAGTATGTACAGATTTTAGATAGTTAAATTTTTTTCTTTTTGGGGAGAAACATCCATAGTTAAATGGCAAGCAACCTTCAGCTTCTTACATGGATTTTACATGGAATTTGGGTACTTATATGCATGTGTCATGTCCTATTAACAGTGATTGAAGCAAATCTCGAAAGAAACAAAAACTACACCGCATATTACATGGATTTTGTGTGCTTATATGCATGTGTCATGTCCACATCTTAAAATTCCATATATTAGTACGAATATTATTTGCTATTCTAAATGTACTAGTCCGAATACTGGTGCGAATATTATCAGAATACTGGTGCGAATATTATCAGAGCATAATTTAAGCGCTAAAAATATAACACCAAACTAGAAGCATTTATAAAGGAAATAAAATTTGAATTCGAGATGAGAAATCGAAACCCTTGTCGCAGTTTGGGTTTTCCGTCGGAGAGAGAGAACGAACTTGTAAGTGCTCTTCTTTGGTGCTGCGACGACAAGGCCGATGGGGTCTGATCGATCGAGTATACCCCTTTTACCCCTCGACAGATCTGAAGATAACCGACTGGAGATCCGATCGATGGTGGAGTTGGGTTTACACAGGTGACGAAGAAAGAGAGCGGGAGAGAAGAGCTCGACTTCGCTCTCTTCGATTAGGGTTTCGAAGAGAGGTGGATTAGGGTTTCGAAGATGGGGATCTCTTCAGATAGGGTGAGAAGAGAAGAGATGATCGCGATTAGGGTTGTGAAGAGAGCGGGGGGGATCTTCGAGAGCGGGAGAGAGAGCGGAAGAAAATATTAGGGTTTGGAACGATAGAGAGCGGGAGAGAAGAGAGCTGCTGTCGAAGATAAGAAATAAGGGGTATACGAAATCGATTTGAGTATACCCCTTTTACCCCTCACCCAATCTGAAGATAAGCGGCATTAGATCTCAGCCGTCCGATCGCGATCAAGATCAATCGGATGACTGAGATCTCCAGCTCCCGATAAGGAGGCCAGTTTCCCAGCTCTTAATAGACTTACTCTATATATATATATATATATATATATATATATATATATATATATATATATATATATATATATGACCATAAGCCTCTGTTTTGAAGACGGTCGAAATTGATTTTTTTTTTTTTATGTTTTATGAAATTTTGATTGCGATCTAAATTGTTTGATACTGCGACTTATTTGAACAATATACTACTCATATAGATTGCTTTCTTGATGATTTACTGATGCATAATCACATATCTGCACTTATATATACTCCCATTGCTGTTTTTTAAAAAATTTTGATAGAAATTGTCGTTTTGCGAAATTGAGGTGATTTTGATATATTTTATAAACTCCTATATGTTATACAAGTTATATTTAATCATCTTAGGAATTTAGTTTTGCAAATTTATTATTTTACAAAGTATATTCATGTATCAATCGAAACATGCACAAACTTTGAACTAGCTGTATAGCATGCACAAACTCCTATATGTCACGTTCGACCGCACGGTCGACCGACATATTTCATTTTGGAAATTTCAATTTGACAGTCGACAGCCCTGTTTTTGCACTATTTTGAGCTATCGACCGTCAGTCAATTTACTGGCTATTTTTGCTGAACTTTTTCGTTTCTTTTGAATAATTAATCCTTTGAACTTATGAATTACTGACCTACTGTTTTAGATGATGTTTTACTACATATTTCAGTATTTTACAGAGAGTTATGCTTTAATTACAATATAGAATTTAAATTATATTCCTATGACTTCATTAAGTAAACTATATATGTTTTTCGAAGTAATTGATGTTTTGTGATATTCTATGACTTTAAATATATGATTCTCAGCTATTTAATGGATTTGATACTGTATTTCAGTTCTGGAATTTTGTGAGCATATTGAATGAATTTGGATTTTGTTAATCTAAGAGGTTTTTATCGATATAAACGTTTTGATGATGAAAGTAAGAGTTCTTATTGGAAGTTTTAGTATTGATATTCGATTTGTGAGTCTCTAGGAGTAGAGTGGGATTCATGTGTACCGACATGTGAGATTATGTGAATTTTGACCAGTTGGGGTCATTGGGGTTGTTTTGTGGAATTAAGTCGAGCAGGATACACTAACTCTAAATATAGGAAATTGTGTCTTTAATAATAATTAACTTAAGGACAGGTACTAGTGGAGATATGATGGAACTTGGGAAACATAAGTATATGCTCTTGGGGTTTTTAGTCCAACGGATGCTATCCAGGACTGTGTGTTGTTCTGTCTCGAGAGGACATTTGTATGTTCGCCTGTCGAGAGACTTTAGGCCTATTCATGGAGCATGCGGGGTGCATTCGCGTGTTGAGAGTCGACGGGCCTATTCACAGAATGTACCTTGTGTATCTGCACGTCGAGGGCCTCGCAAGCCTATTCGTGGGGTACATGGTAGGGAGGTGATTCTTCGGTTTAAGAGCTATTCTTACATGATGTTTGCGCATCGAGGGTTGTGATACCTATTCGCGAAGTATTCTGGATCTTGTTTCCGTCACCGTAGCAGAATTAGTTGCATAACGAGGAATTTAATCCTATAAAATGAAGAACAATAAGGACTTGCATCGGACCTATATAGTATGGAATGCATAGAATCCGACAAATATGCATTAGAGAGTCATCATATAGCATTTGTGTTTTCTTGACTTGGTTTTATGCACGATGTTTTCTGTTTTTCCTACACTTGACACTTAGTCTAGTTTCATTTGATGTTTTCATGTTTTATTTATTGTTATTTCATTTTCCATTCGTTATTACTATTGATATGCATTACTTGTAATTTTATTTTTCATGTTTTATTCATGTTGTTTTTCTTTTAATATCACTCACACCGTTATGGCTGACCTCTATAGTTTTGGGGGTTAGGGTTATCTCTAGCCTCATGTTTGACAGGTAGGTACCTATAGCATTGGGATTTGGATGCATGTGGCAGATCGATGTTGTGGCTTATGTAAATTGTAATTCAAGGTGTTAAATTTTTCCGCTGTGCTTTGTAAAGAATTGATGTAATAAAAGTTGAAAAATATTCTGTGTTTTGGCTATGTTCACTATTACATTGAGGTTGATGTTGGGAATCGTGCCACGTATTTCTGAGATATTATGTTGAAAATTCGGGGCGCTACAATACCCGAATTCCATCTACCTCGGAAACTCCTCACAGCTTCTCCCGCTGTCTCCTACCCGCAGCCGACACTCAACCTCTCCGTTGTGTTGCCGGCTTGCTGTGGTTGCTACCCCGAGACTCCACTTGCTGCCATCGCCATCTCGCTTACTCTTGCTACTGTCCTCGTGTCGTTAGGCTGTCATTCTCTTACCATAGCTCTCACCATCGCTATCTTGCTCGCTGTTGTGTGCTGCCATCGCTTCGTCTCCACCTCATCTTCCCCTGCACATTCATAATCACCACTGTTGCCGCTAAATTTGGTGTGGGGGCAAACAGATAGAACTTGTGGATTCTTAGGGAAACTGAATAGTAACCTGTATACCTGTTCCTCGGGGCGTCGATCGTCGCTCCCGCCGTGCACCTGCAAAAAGTGCGAGACACCGGGGTTGTTCCCGGCGACGCACCCTCCGACGCTCAAGTCAGTAATCTAGGAAGACTATGAATGAGCACAAAAACTGGTGAAGGATTGATTACCTCTTAATGGAGATGGATGGGGGGTATTTATAGGCGTCTTAGAGAACATTTTAGGGATGTAATCGGCGTGACCTGATATAGAATAATCTCCTTGTAAACAGATTAGGAATGTAATCTGATAAGGTATATTCCGGTAATCAGATAAGGAATTTAATCCCCAAATCCCAGCGAAAAGATTGACGTTCATCAGGACCGTTGATCAAGATTGGTCAGGGATCCTGATTTTATCTTGTTGGGTGAGGTGTGTAGCGGGTTAAAACCCGCACCCTCTTACTGGTGGGTCCGTTCGTGGGTTACTGGGTTCTTGGGGAGAAGACCCAACACCTATTTCGGATCCTCTTGTAGACGGAATCGCCATTTTACCCTCACGTCTCAAGATTCGTACTCAACTTGGACGGTTCCGATTTAACCCCATTTTTAGCCATATCACGAGCCCCCCACTCCGAAAGGCTGAGCTTGATCAGCCTTTAAGGAGTAGTTTGACTGTTTGATGGCTAGCGGAGTTATATCGGAGTTCAAGTGGAGAATTGTGAGTCTGGAGGGGGCAGCGAGGTGACTTGCCAAGTGGATCGAGCTCCGAGCTGCTCATGGGTTCTGACGGTCGTGTGGCATTTTTGCAAGGATATCCTTTCGACCCTGGCGAAGCGTTAATTCGTCGTTCGGGGGCCTAACACGTTTGCATCGCGCCTTAGACTCTTCCCAGGGCTCGGCGACTAGGAGGCCAAGGTCCATATGTGGTTCGGCAAGCTTTTCTGGGGAGGAAGGCGAGTTCGGCATGGCTGCGAGCGCTGGGAGCGGGAAGGCAATCTGCCGAACTCGTTTCTTACCCCGTAACGAGGTCGGTGTCACGATCGCTCGGCAGTGAGTGCCGAACCTGACTTTTTTCCCCATAACAGGGTCGGTGTCACGAACGCTCGGTAGTGAGTGCCGAACCTGACTTTTTCCCCATAACAAGGTCGGTGTCACGAATGCTCGGCAGTGAGTGCCGAACCTGACTTTTTCCCCATAACAGGGTCGGTGTCACGAACGCTCGGCAGTGGGTGCCGAACCCGACTTTTTCCCCATAACAGGGTCGGTGTCACGAACGCTCGGCAGTGAGTGCCGAACCTGACTTTTTCCCCATAACAGGGTCGGTGTCACGAACGCTCGGCAGTGGGTGCCGAACCTGACTTTTTCCCCATAACAGGGTCAGTGTCACGAACGCTCGGTAGTGGGTGCCGAACCTGACTTTTTCCCATAACAGGGTCGGTGTCACGAATGCTCGGCAGTGGGTGCCGAACCTGACTTTTTCCCATAACAGGGTCGGTGTCACGAACGCTCGGCAGTGAGTGCCGAACCTGACTTTTTCCCCATAACAGGGTCGGTGTCACGAACGCTCGGTAGTGGGTGCCGAACCTGACTTTTTCCCCATAACAGGGTCGGTGTCACGAACGCTCGGCAGTGGGTGCCGAACCTGACTTTTTCCCATAACAGGTTCGGTGTCACGAACGCTCGGCAGTGAGTGCCGAACCTGACTTTTTTCCCCATAACAGGGTCGGTGTCACGAACGCTCGGCAGTGAGTGCCGAACCTGACTTTTTCCCCATAACAGGGTCGGTGTCACGAACGCTCGGCAGTGAGTGCCGAACCTGACTTTTTCCCCATAACAGGGTCGGTGTCACGAACGCTCGGCAGTGGGTGCCGAACCTGACTTTTTTCCCATAACAGGGTCGGTGTCACGAACGCTCGGCAGTGAGTGCCGAACCTGACTTTTTCCCCATAACAGGGTCGGTGTCACGAACGCTCGGCAGTGGGTGCCGAACCTGACTTTTTTCCCATAACAGGGTCGGTGTCACGAACGCTCGGCAGTGAGTGCCGAACCTGACTTTTTTCCCCATAACAGGGTCGGTGTCACGAACGCTCGGCAGTGAGTGCCGAACTTGACTTTTTCCCCATAACAGGGTCGGTGTCACGAACGCTCGGCAGTGGGTGCCGAGCTCCCAGACTTGTCGTTTTTTGGGGGGGTTTGTCTTTTCTGTGCGCCATTTGAATCCCTGACAACTCTGACAACTCTGACAACCCTGACAGATGGGACGTTCGTTAATCGCAGTGACCTCTGGGGTTCTATCAGATGGGATGCGTATTAAATTCAACTCATGATTCGTTGCAGTTATCGAGGTGACGATTGGGATCGCTCCGCCGCTTGGTTTAGGTGGGCCGGTCGTACGGGCCCATTAGCCTTGAGGGGTGTGCCCCTCTTCTATAAATCCTCCCCCCCCCCTCTCATTTCTCATTTCTCCTCTCGTTTGCTCAGGCGTTCTCTTGTGTCTCA
This sequence comes from Hemerocallis citrina, assembly GCA_017893485.1. Classification (NCBI taxonomy): domain Eukaryota; kingdom Viridiplantae; phylum Streptophyta; class Magnoliopsida; order Asparagales; family Asphodelaceae; genus Hemerocallis; species Hemerocallis citrina. The sequence goes on from CM030360.1 coordinate 36,524,004, forward strand.
GGCGATTTTTCCGGTGACCGGTGTTTGACTCAGGCGAAGTTTTTCGGCAGCTCTCCCTTTTCAAGGTAATTTATAAATTATGTCTGTAGCTGCTGTCTCAGATGAAGTCTCTTGGTCCGAGCCCTCCCTTGAAGGCGTCGAGGCCTCGACTCCGAATCCAACCAAGGGGAAGGTGTTCGGCAAGGATTCCATCGTCGAGGATCCGAAGAGGATGGGGGAGTTCGGACAGCTGCCAGGTTCGCTGACGGGGCTGCACAGGGTCAGGGAGCTCCCGAAGGACCAGGCCGAGCGAATCATCCATGGGAGGGAGAGGTCCTTCGAGGAGAACGAGGTGAGGGAGACGACGGAGGCGGACGACGCGGCGTCGATCCTGCGCGAGGAGGAACTGGCGGCGATCCGGGACTCTTTTTTCATCCCGGAGGAGTACGAAATCATGCTGCCGGGCCCCGGGGTTAGGGCTAATTCGCCGCTGCCAGTGACCATGTGTTGCTGGCCGGTCGATGCCTTTATCGCCGGTGCTCGGCTGCCTCTCCACGCGTTCGCTGTTACCGTGGTGAGCTGGTACGGGGTCTGCCCCATTCAGCTCATGCCGAACGCGTGGCGAGTGATTAATGGCTTCGTTCTCCACTGCCAGGCCGCAGGGATCGAGCCGCAGCTGAACGTGCTTCGGACGATATACCGGCTCCACCAAGGAAACAAGTCGGAGTACCGGTATTATCTGACTCCGAGGCACGGTGGCAGGCTCGTCGTCTGCCCCGACTCTATCAAGCACTGGCGAGAGAAGTGGGTCGTCGTGCGGAGTCGAGAAGCATGGCCGATCCCCACTAATTAGGCAGAAGGGGTGCCCAAGAGGGCGACGGCGCTGCCGAGGCTTACAGTAGAAGAAGAAGAGGCGGTCCGGACCCTCCTTGACCGGCCGAAGTATGATTGGAAGGATTTGACGGAGGACGTTCTCTACAGGGGAGGGCTCTGCCGCGTAGATCCTAGTACGCGGCTCTCGCCAAGTTCTTTTTTCCGTACTTGCTGCCTTGTTTTTCTTTTTGTGCTAATCATTTTTTGCTTTTGATGCAGAATCCATGGACTACGAGGCTGTGTTGGCGCTCAGGGCGGGGCTCGCCAGTAAGGCGCCGAAGAAGCGCAAGAGGGTTGCGTCGAAGCTGCCCTCGACCTCGAAGGTGCCGAGGATTGTGGCCCCCGACCAGGTGGTGGAGGTTGCTGACGACCCGGTCGTCACCGTGGCGGGGCCTTCGGCTCCTGCACCTGTGGGGGATTTCCCCATTGCCGCCGCGCTCGCCATGCCGACCCCGCCGCTGACCGTAGTAGGCGAGGAGCTCCTGACGGAGGAGCACAAGCGGATCCACATTCCGGACTGGCAAGTCCGGAGGCACGATGGGTTCCTCGGGAACTCGTTGGCGAGCATGCAGGCCGTCAAGCATCTCGCCACCCCGAAGGACCGCGCCGCCATGGACGCGGGGAGGGAAGGCGACGACGTGATCGAGATCGCTCGTTCGGCGGTATCGGTAAGTTTCGAGTTCCCTTCGTTCGTTTCATCCCTTTGAATCATAAAATTCTTCTATCTCTCTGAGTTCTTCTTCTTTCCTTTGTAGATCGTCGTCCATTTCGGTCACCTCACCGAGAGGCTGACCGCCCTCGAGAAGGAGCTGAAGCAGGAGTCCGACCAGGCTCGGAACGAGAAGGCTCGGATGTCGAACCAACTCGACAAGCTCCGAGTCGAGCACGAAGGTCGGTCTGCGAGGATCCAGCACCTCGAGGCCGAAGTGAAGAGGCTGGAGGACGAGCTGCGTCGGGAGAAGGAGGGGTCGGCCAACCAGTTGGTCGAGGCTGAGGCGAAGCAGGCGGCGGCCGTGAAGGAGGCGGAGGATGCCACCTTGAAGAAGGCCCAGGGGTACCTCGCGCAGAACATGGCGAAGGCCTTCGCCACTGCCCTCGACCGGGTGCGAGAGGCCTACCCCGGGGTGGACGTCTTGGGATGGCGACTCTTCCCCGGACACGTCGAGGGCTTCGACCCCGAGTCCGAAGGGGAAGAGGAGGAGGAGGAGGGCGACGCTGATGCCGATGCCGGGGTTACTGGCGAGGTCCCGAGCACCACGACCACTCCGTTGGCTGCGGCGTCTCCTTCGGCGAAGTCGACGCCTACTCCGCCTCGTCGCCCGGGGAAAGAGGTCGGGCACTGAATCCGCCTTTCGTTTTGTTGTTTTTGATTTTTTTTTTTTTTTTTTTTCCTTTCGAACTTTGTAATGCCTAATAGCGGACTGGCCACCGCTTTTTTTGACGTTTAATGAAAGGGAAATTTCTGCAAGTGTCGATGTTCGGAAGTTTTTGTGTTACGCACTTTCTTTTGCCGAACTGTCCCCTTTTGTTTCTAGAGATGAAAATTTTTCCAAGTGTGGCGCTTCGGCCGTGTTCGGCGTTTGTGCTGATTATTCTGATCTCTTTGCAGCTTATGGTGATTGCCCAAGACGTCGAGCTTGCTCGCCCGGACGAGGAAGTTCCAGCCGAGGCCGGCCTAGGGGCGACAAGGCTGTGTCTGGCTCGGTGTAGAGAGAAACTTTACGAGGTCGAGCTCGGATTGCGCCGAGCTGAAAGCGAGAGGAGGCATCTCCAGCTCGTCCTTGGACGGCGAGACATCGAGATTCGTCGTTTGGAAAGCAGAATCGCCGAGCTCATACCCGAAGGTGAACATTCGCCAACTGATTTCAGTAATGAGATTCGAGTTCAGTGCATTCGTCATAACTTGTCCAAAATAACAGCGGAGAAGGACGAGTTGCTTTCTGAGATACAGCATCTGCAGTCCGTAGAGGCGAAGCTCCGGAGTGAGGGCGAGGGGCTGACGGCCGAGGTGGCCAAGTTGATGACCGAACGAGTCGAGTTGACTGCCGAAGTCGAAGCGCTAAAGAGAGCGACGGTGGATAAAAGCATCGAGGTCACCCACCTTCGGCGCCTCGTTGCTAGCCGATCTGGAGTGCCGGACTCCGCGATACCTCCACATTTCGAAGTCGACGTCAAAGACGGCTCGTTGCGGGACAGGATCTTGGAGTTGGAGGCGGAAGTGGCCCGTCTGAAGCCACATTCAGGGCCGATCAACGTTCGAAGCACGTCATGCACTCGCGCTGAGAGTGAGCGGGGCATTACCTTCTATGAGATGGCGACCCGTCAGCGGATCGGCCAACCAAGCCCGGGGGACGCGCAGAGCTCGGTGGCAATCTCCTCGAGCGGGGCGTCCGTCGGTGTAGCTACCAGGAGCGGTGCCGAGGATACGTCCCAGTTTGCCGGCTTGGGGTTGCGCTCCGGGGACAAGCGTCGTCATCCTCGAGTGTCCTTGAAGCGGAACGCTCCAGCTCCGAAGAAGCGCTGAAGTGGTCGATTCTGCGAGTTTTTTGCTTATTTTTTGTTTTTCGCTAAGTGTAATAAGTCGGCATTGTAATTTTTCTCTGATGAGTTGAGCTCCTGCTGTGTTTGCCTTTGTACCACATTTGTTTCATTAATAAAGGCGTTATTGCCGAACTTGTGTGTCTTGTTCTCGTGATTGTTGTCTGCCGCGCCGTAACTACTAAAGCTTCGGACTTCGAATGGCGAGCTACTTCTAGCTCGCTTAGGAGCGAACTCGCGAAGTAGAGTCGAGCCAAGTGTTCGACTTCGAGGTCCTTGGTTTACTAGGTTAGGGACCTCGGAGCATTTTAGAGCGGCGAACTACCCCTAGCTCGCTTAGGAGCGAGCTTGCAGAGTAGAGTCGAACCAAGTGTTGGACTCCGAACCATTCAACGGCTGTGGGAGCATTTTCGAATGGCGAGCTACTTCTAGCTCGCTTAGGAGCGAGCTCGCGAAGTAGAATCGAGCCAAGTGTTGGACTCCAGAACCATTGTCAGTTTAAGGGGTGTGGGAGCAATTTCGAATGGCGAACTACCCCTAGCTCGCTTAGGAGCGAGTTTGCGGAGTAGGGTCGAACCAAGTGTTGGACTCCGAACCATTCAACGGCTGTGGAAGCATTTTCGAATGGCGAGCTACTTCTAGTTCGCTTAGGAGCGAGCTCGCGAAGTAGAATCGAGCCAAGTGTTGGACTCCGGAACCATTGTCAGTTTCAGGGGTGTGGGAGCAGTTTCGAATGGCGAACTACCCCTAGCTCGCTTAGGTGCGAGTTTGCGGAGTAGGGTCGAACCAAGTGTTGGACTCCGAACTATTCAACGGCTGTGGGAGCATTTTCGAATGGCGAGCTACTTCTAGCTCGCTTAGGAGCGAGCTCGCGAAGTAGAATCGAGCCAAGTGTTGGACTCCGGAACCATTGTCAGTTTAAGGGGTGTGGGAGCAATTTCGAATGGCGAACTACCCCTAGCTCGCTTAGGAGCGAGTTTGTGGAGTAGGGTCGAACCAAGTGTTGGACTCCGAACCATTCAACGGCTGTGGGAGCATTTTCGAATGGCGAGCTACTTCTAGCTCGCTTAGGAGCGAGCTCGCGAAGTAGAATCGAGCCAAGTGTTGGACTCCGGAACCATTGTCAGTTTAAGGGGTGTGGGAGCAATTTCGAATGGCGAACTACCCCTAGCTCGCTTAGGAGCGAGTTTGCGGAGTAGGGTCGAACCAAGTGTTGGACTCCGAACCATTCAACGGCTGTGGGAGCATTTTCGAATGGCGAGCTACTTCTAGCTCGCTTAGGAGCGAGCTCGCGAAGTAGAATCGAGCCAAGTGTTGGACTCCGGAACCATTGTGATATTAAAGAGTTACAAGCAGAGGGATGTATTAGTAGTGAAAACATGAAGAAACTTCATTTATTAATATCTAATGATCGGCTGCTTCTAAAGTTGCTAGCCGTTATTACAATAAAAAACAAAAGGACAAACCACTACTAGTAAAAGGAAGGGAACGGTTCGACATCTCGAGTTACTTGGAGAGACGTAGTTGCCTTCTCTTGGTATTTCAAAAGATGGTCGGCGTTCCACGTCCTGGGAATTTCTCTGCCTTCGAGATCTTCTAGCTTGTACGTACCAGGGCGGATTACTTTCGAGATCTTGTACGGTCCCTCCCAGTTCGGGGCCAACTTGCTTTTCTGCCCGGGGAACGAGATGGCCAACTTCCGAAGGACTAAATCCCCTTCTTTGAGGTCCGTTGGGCGGACTCTTTTGTTGTATGCTAGCTCGATCCTTCTTCGGTAAGCTTGCTAGCGTATGGCAGCTCTCTCTCGGATTTCGTCTATCAGATCTAGGCTTGTTCTGAGCTCTCTAGCATTCTGCTCTTCTTCATAAGCGATCAGGCGAGGAGAGGGTATCCCGACTTCTAGGGGGATGATGGCTTCGGCCCCATAGGTGAGATTAAATGGGCTCTCGCCTGTTGGGGTCCGCTTGGTGGTGCGGTGATTCCAGAGTACGTTCGGCAGCTGATCGACCCATAGCCCCTTGGAACACTTGTCTAACCTCTTCTTGATTCCCGCAAGAATCTGTCGGTTGGCATTCTCAGCCTGGCCATTCGACTGGGGATGGGAGACGGAGGAGAATCGGTGTTGTATGGAGAGGTCTTCACACAAGGCTCGGAAGGCAGCTCCAGTAAACTGTGTCCCGTTATCTGTGACTATGACTCGGGGGACACCAAAGCGGCAAATCACGTTTTTCCAGAAGAATTGAACTACTCTATGCCCGGTGATTGTAGCCAGGGGCTCGGCTTCTATCCATTTAGAGAAGTAGTCGACTGCCACGACTAGGAACTTCAGCTGTCCGGGAGCTGGGGGAAACGGCCCCAGTAAATCCATTCCCCACATAGCAAAGGGGATCGGACTTGATAGGGAGGTTAGCGGTGCTTGCGGAAGGCGTCGGATGTCTGCATACTTTTGACAGGAGCTGCACTGCCGAACGTGTCGTTCCGCGTCCCGTAGGAGAGTGGGCCAGTAATATCCATAGTTCAACACTTTGCGCGCTAGAGCCCTGGACCCAGAATGAGCTCCGCCGATGCCCTCGTGGAGTTCCTGCAGGGCGTAGTCGGCCTGGCTGGGGGACAGGCACCTTAGGTAAGGCCGACCATCCACCTGGGTGAAGGAGCGTTTATATAAGATGCCTTCGACCAAAGTGAAACGCTCGGCTCGGGTCCTGATACTTCGTGCTTCCCTTGGGTCTTCAGGGAGGAGTCCGTCCTTTAAGAATTCAACAATGGGCTTCATCCAATTATCTTCGAGGAAGACGGAAAATGTCTCGGCGGAGTCTGGCGCTTCGTCCTCTATGCTCGGCTTCAGGAGGACTTCTATTAAAACGGTCTGTTCCAAACCTTGAAGGGAAGAGGAGGCTAACTTGGATAAGGCGTCGGCCTGAGCATTTTCTTCTCGAGGGATCCTTTGGATGAGAGCCTCGTCGAACAGCGCCATGAGGCTCCTTACTTTGGACAAGTATTTAGCCATTCTATCGTCGCGGGCTTCATACTTGTCGAGGACCTGGTTGACAATCAACTGGGAGTCGCTGAAGACCTGTAGCCGTCGTGCCCCAGCATTTCGGGCCATTCGAAGCCCGGCTATCAGTGCTTCGTATTCGGCCTCGTTGTTCGAGGCTTTGAAATTTATCCGGAGGGAGTATTGGAGGATGAAGTCATCCGGTCCTGCCAGGATGACTCCTGCGCCGCTTCCCTCGCTACAAGAGGATCCGTCAACGTAGACCGACCAGACGGGGGGTCCCTTTGCCGCTTGGCTAGACTCGGGGATTGTAGTCTCAACTATGAATTCGGCCAGCGCCTGTGCCTTGATTGCAGTCCGAGGCTGATAAGTTATATCGTGCTGGCTCAGCTCGATCGACCACTTCATGAGGCGACCGGAAGTCTCGGGTTACAATGTGGGATACGAACTCCCTCGAGATCTTCGTCGGAGAAGGTGACTGGCACTCCGAGGCCTTTGGGAGGAGGCGTGGTTCGGACTGAATTGACCTCTCTGATAAACGCTTTCCGAGAGGAGTTCGAGGAGCCTCCCATCGGACCCCCATGGATGAGGTGGAGGACTCGCTCTTCCTCGAAGTCTGGCGTCTCTTCTCTTTCTGGACGCTTGTTAGCCCCCCGAGGCGGGGGAGGGAGCTCGGCTCGGTCCTTTCTTACAAACTTCGTTAGTTGTCCCCTCTGGATAAGGGCTTCGATCTCGTTCCTCAGAGCACGGCAGTCGTTGGTGTCATGCCCATGGTCCCGGTGATAGCGGCACCATTTCTCTTTATCTCTTCTTTTGGCGGGGGTATTCATTTTGGGAGCCGGAGGCAAGACCCCGTCTTTTTCGACCTCCATGAAGATGGCTGAGAGGTTAGCGTTGAGGGGAGTGAACTTCTCAAATCTAGGGGGAGGCCGGCGCTGGCCGGCATTATCCTTCTGGAGCTTCTTGGCTCCTTCTTCCTCCGTCCCCTTCCTTTTAAGCCCGGAGGCGGGCACCTCCCAGTTGGGTTGTTGCTCGGCCTCTTCGGCCCGAATGTACTTTTCGGTGCGAAGGAGAAGGTCGGAAAAGTCATGTGGGGGTTTCTTGGCGAGGGAGAAGCGGAGGTTGGAATTGAGAATGTTGGATTGGAATGTCGCGGTAGCAACCGATTGGTCGAGGGAGGCAATGGCTCTAGCTTCAGCTGTGAACCTCTTCACGTAGTCTCTCAGTTTTTCCCCCTTTTGCTGACGGAGGTGCAATAGTGAGATGCTGGTTTTCTCGGTCCTTCGGCTGCTGACAAAGTGGGTGATGAAAAGGGTTTCGAACTGCTCGAAAGAGAATATCGACGCCGGGGCCAGACGAGAGTACCATTCTCGAGCCGGGCCTTTGAGTGTCGCGGGGAATGTCTTGCAGAGGAGGGCATCGGAAGCTTGGTGGAGGAGCATCAAAGTCTTAAAGCTTTCGATGTGATCAACTGGATCGGTCTCCCCGGTGTAATTCTCAAATTGGGGAGGTTTGAAGCCGAACGGCACAGGGGCATCCACTATGGTTCGGGAGAATGGGGGCCGGCTAGGACGTAGGGTCCTCCCCCTGAGTTCCTCTTCTCGGTTTATTTGACCCAGGAGCTTTTCCACCTCGTTAAGACGGCGGTCCATGATGTCATCCCTCCGACGGTAACCCGCCGGGCCACGGGACTCGTCTTCGTATGAGGGGGAGCGGGGGCTGCGGCGACGGTAACTTCGGGAACGACGAGGACTCGAGGTACGCCGGGAGTTGGTTGGTGCAGGACGAGGAGAGGGGGACCGTTGGCGAGGGCTTCGGACTGGAGGAGGGGATGGGGCCCTCGGCTCATTGGGGTTTTGTCGGAGGTTGAGGGCTTGTTGTACCATTGCTTGGAACTGCTGGAACTCGGCACGGGTGATGGGTGCCTCATTGTTCCTAGGCTGCTGCCGACCTGCGGGAGAGTGCCTTCTTCGGTAATAATCGGGGGAGTCCTTTCTCCCTCTTCGGATGGGGGACCTCCTGTGCTCTCGGCGATGGGGGGATCGCTCTTGCTGGCGGGAGGCTTCCCCCCGAGCCCGCTTTTCATCTAGATGACGACGGAGGTCGTCATCTTCCGGGCATTTGGGAGGGGCATTGTGGCGACCAGAGGCTCGGGGATGATGGGAGGCCATGGAGGCACTGGAGGCGTTGTGGATGGAGAGGTTCTCTTGGTGAAGAGGCTGTTTCTGAGGGTTAGGGCCCTTTGGATCAGGAGGTGGAGGGTTCCGCTGGAGCGGCTCTTCCACGGTAGGAGGGAGTTGCCCTTGTTGCTGAGCGGGATCAGGAAGGACTTCTTGCTGGTCAGGGTTGGGCACTCGATTAGACCCTCTTGACCTGACTTTGCGAGGCGGCATGGCTGGAGAAGAGCTGTTCCTCGGGGAAGAGGAGAGATTTCTATTCGTTAGTTTCCCACAGACGGCGCCAATCTGTTGCCGCTAAATTTGGTGTGGGGGCAAACAGATAGAACTTGTGGATTCTTAGGGAAACTGAATAGTAACCTGTATACCTGTTCCTCGGGGCGTCGATCGTCGCTCCCGCCGTGCACCTGCAAAAAGTGCGAGACACCGGGGTTGTTCCCGGCGACGCACCCTCCGACGCTCAAGTCAGTAATCTAGGAAGACTATGAATGAGCACAAAAACTGGTGAAGGATTGATTACCTCTTAATGGAGATGGATGGGGGGTATTTATAGGCGTCTTAGAGAACATTTTAGGGATGTAATCGGCGTGACCTGATATAGAATAATCTCCTTGTAAACAGATTAGGAATGTAATCTGATAAGGTATATTCCGGTAATCAGATAAGGAATTTAATCCCCAAATCCCAGCGAAAAGATTGACGTTCATCAGGACCGTTGATCAAGATTGGTCAGGGATCCTGATTTTATCTTGTTGGGTGAGGTGTGTAGCGGGTTAAAACCCGCACCCTCTTACTGGTGGGTCCGTTCGTGGGTTACTGGGTTCTTGGGGAGAAGACCCAACACCTATTTCGGATCCTCTTGTAGGCGGAATCGCCATTTTACCCTCACGTCTCAAGATTCGTACTCAACTTGGACGGTTCCGATTTAACCCCATTTTTAGCCATATCAACCACGTAACATGCAAGCATCTCTTGTACACATTTTATTGTTCTCGTGCAAGTATTTTTCTTGATGTTCGGCAAGTAGTTATTGATTTGAATGTCGCATCTAATTGAATTCTATTATTGATTCATTGTTTTCTTTATCGTACCATATTATCGATTCATAGTCTTCTTATCGTGCCATTGTTATTGATATAAATCTTGAACCGTTAATTTATTGTATTATCGGACATTCAAATATACTGCCATGTCTTTTGCCTGAGCGTGTACTGAGGTTTCGACCCAGTTCCTGACACTGAAACTTAGAACTTTGTACCTAGAAATTATAGCACACTGAGTTTGGAATCTAGAACATCTGAGGATTCTCAATCAAATTTATAGATTGTAAGTTATTGTCATTTTAGTACTATCGTATTGTATTTTTCAGAACCGAGATAAAGAATGAGATTTTACACCTAGCTATTGTATTTGTAATATATTGTGTGAATATGCGTTGGAACCGGTAGAGAGTCTATTTTCTAGAATCTCTGATGGGACCTATTTTGCTTCCCCATAGCAGCGGGAAAGTCAACTTTTGTACAACAACATCTCGCTTTCAAGAAATGAATTCTTCATGTTTAATTATGAATCTGTTTAAACTTTGTATTGCACTACATATCATTCATTGTACAGTCATTGATACCTCGTTGATATCATTTTTTGACACCCGTTCCCTCGATTGCATACTTATGATTCATGTTAATAAAATAATAACAAGCCGGGGTAATAAGGGTCAACTTAGTAGTGAACAATCGGAGACTGTACTCGGATGAGGGGCCCGTGTTTCCCTATATTGTTATTATTATCGTGTATCGTATCATGGACAAATTATCGTTATTGACCATTGGTTGTGGTAACTAGTTATTGATTATCGTTGCCGAGTACATGATCTGTAAAGTTCACCACTATAGTCTAAACGTTCAATTATTTGTATGCACCCGAAACCTGTGGTATGGGACGCAGGATTGCGTGCATTAGATAGGTTAATAAAAAATTGATGGACCTAAAGGTTTTTTCTTTTTTTTGAAGGAAAAGGTGGAGTATGGCCACCCTGTTTCATTAATAAGAAATTATTAATGATATAAACCCAGAGAACTGGGCCAGATAACAACCTACAGACAGTAAATAAAACATATATGAAGCAACATGACCCGTACAAACAACAAATTCCTCCAACAACCCTGGAGGGTGGGCCGACGAACAGACTCGGATGGACCTAAAGGTTGACACTATTGATTTATTGATTAGTGATCATCGACTATTGATTTATTGATTATTTATTATTATTTATCGACTATTGTTTATTGATTATTGACTATCGACTATTGGCCCCCATTGACTATTGTTTATCGACCATTGATTATTGACCAATGCATCATTGACTATCGAATACTGATTCTATTATTGACCATCGTTTATCAATTATTATTTTTACTGGTTATTGACTATTATTTATCGACCATTATACAATTGATTATTGACTTTTGATCATGTTATCGTTTATCATTTATTGACTTCTGATATCATCCCAGTTTCTTGTTTATTATTATATTGTACCGTACGGTTTCACTGCTTGCTAATACTTATTGCCCGCAACATACTCTAACGGGCACTCTCCATCTTTCTTTTGAATTATTGTTTATATAAGTACAAATGATATGATTCTGAAGGAACTTGACGTATTTAATTGCTCAGGACTTAATCCAACACTTTTATGTTATGTTCTCTTTGATTGGATCCTCTAATCCTGTACAATCTTATAGTCATTGGTCATATGATATACCAGGTTGGAGTCATCCGGCCACCCGTATTGCTGGAATGAGCTTATTACTTTGAGTACAAAATATCGGGATTTAACTTCTCAGGCACAACTTTCAGTAACAGTAAGTTAACATGGGCTTTTGTGGGTGAATATTTTGCAGTTACTTTTAAGTTGGGAAGTTTTTGTCTTTTTGGGGTTATGTATTTTAAGGTTAATAATCAATTTAGTTTTGTGCTATAAATTTTTTCCTGGTATAGACGATGGTTGGATCAGTTTCCAACGGACCATCTTATATACTAATTGCATAAACATCCGTAGTAGTAAAAAGAAAAAGAACTAGTATCTGCCACTATGAAATTTTATGATGTTTTCAGTTGCATCGAAAGGTCACCTTGTCTATTATGTACTGTGAAACATGTCTGTAGCACTTAACTCTTCTCAGACAACCTTGTTTGGACTTCTAGTCTATTGAAAAATTGCATCCTGTAAAATCTTTGATTATTTATTTGTAACTTAACTGTTCTTATTGATTAATATATTTTTTGATGGCTGGAGCCTTTTGGCTCTATCTGATATATCAAAAAAAAAAAAAAAAAAATTGCATCCTGTATTATACTCTGGTAAAGCATATGCGATAGTCACTTAACTTAGTTGAGCCACACCATGTACAAATTAGGATGTTAAACATAACTACGTACTGTCTATGGATAGATACAGTAGATTGACAATATTTTTTCTCCTGCTGAATTTGGAGAATGTAGGACCACAACTTGATTTTTAGAAGTATTTGTCACCTTGTAGATTGAGAAAAGCTATAATCCCTAGAAATACTTCAGTAGTTCAGTGGTTTATAAAGATACATAATCGAGGATGACATAGCCATACATGTATAGTAGTGGACAAAAAGTTGTGAATGAGCCTGAGCTTTCTTGATAACAGAAGGAAAATGTAAAGTATCCATCTCACCTTATATCTTACATTCTTACTTGTACGACTGTAGACCTCTGCATGATAAATTAGAGAAAGGGCAAGATTTGTAATTTTTTTGAGGTAAACTTTTACCTTTAGGCAGATAAATTTTGTTTTAAAATATATGAAAGATTAAAATTATTATGTTTGCACTTGTATTTTTAGTATTTATGTTTCATGGTAGAGAAGAAATGTGACGAGCTACACACTTGTGCTAATGCATCATTTTAAGAAGGTTAGGACATATTGTTGAAATTTTGAACTAGGAGGAAGAAATGCCATGCAAATTGGCATTTCATGTGACGATAGTTGATCAAACTGTGAAACTAAAAAAATTTCCTCATTGCCAGATTACTGATTTCTAAGAGCATCCACAATCGTGTTTCTCATATTTGAGAATAAGACAAAATAGCATATAGCAAAACAAGCAATTTGCTGCAGTCGTCATTTGCTATAATATGAGAGAAAAATTTTTTTAAAAAGAGGTCAGACGAGATATGTTGTTTCGTCCGTTTTAAATTTTTTTTTAACACTTAATTAACTAATGATTAAGTATTAAAATAGATTAATTAAATAAATTAAATATTAAAAATATGAGCTACTACCTAATTAATTAACTAAACCTAACATTAAAACCTAATTAAACTAAATAATTTGGCTGGACGGGACATGTTGTCTCTCGTCCAAGCCAAAATGGCTTCGAAAGCGTCGTTTTTAATTTATTATTTTTTTTCACGGGGTACATGTTGTACCGTCTAATCATAAAAAAAAATTTAAAAAAATAGGATTAAACGAAACAACATGTGTCGTCCGATCTGATTAAAAAAAAAAATTGGAACGGAACATGTTCCGTCCCCTATATTATGAGAATCGTCATTTCGTTTCTCAAATATGAGAACGTACTGTTTACGTTTGCCATAAAATGGCAAAATAAGAAATAACTGCAGCGTCACCTTTCTCAAAATATGAGAAAATTGCAAATATAGCAAACGAAATGTGGATGCTCTTAGTAGTTAGTGCTTTCAATATTATTATTATATTATGATTTTTTTTTTTTGTTGAAGTTTTCTCAAGCTTCGAATACCTAATCCCCTCTGATGATTGAAGTATGGGTTTATGATAAGAACTCTCTTTACTTATCTTTAGGTGAGAGAGCAAGAGAAGAGCTGAACCTCCTTACAAAGGAAGACATTAGCTTTCGTCCGCATTCACCATATGTACATTTCATATGCACATTGTTTTCAATGATAAGAATTTGATGAGCGGCATTCTGTTTGTTTATTATATAGTTTTGAATTTAGCTTAACTAACTACTTATTGATAATTATTCATGTTGATGTTGATTCAATTGATTGTATTGAATGGGATTGAGGAGTTACATGTTGTTTTATAACATATATATGAAATTTTATTTCATGTAGGGTAATTTTTTATTAAAAAGTATTTTAAAATTAAAAAATTAAAAATTGAAAAAATACCTATTTATCCCGGCATTTTTAGACAAAAACACCGAGATAGAGTGATTTTAAAAAATAATAATAATAATAACCTATCCCGGTATTTTTGGTCACAAATGCCGGGATAGATTACCTTTTTCTTTTTTCTAACAAAAGCTTTATACCGGCGTTTTTTCAATTAAACGCCGGGATAGATGTAGGCTATAGCGGCGGTGCTAAAAAACGCCGGGATAGATCCCATATTTATACCGAGGCTCGTTATAGCGGCGTTTCTGGCGGCATTTTCAGAAACCCTGCTATGGTCTATCCTGGCGTTTATAAACGCCGGGATAGCCCAAAAAATGCCGAGAAAGCCTGTGTGGTTTGTAGTGACGTTTAGTGGTGGACGTTCTCTCAGGGAGTGGCTGCGCCTCTGCACCCGACCCTGGGACGGGTGAATGCTATGGGTCGGAGCCTGGTTGGAGGGGTCAGCCCTGCCCCTCGATCGACTGAGCTAGTGCCAAAGATCATCCACTATCTGCCGATTATTGATGACGTACCGAAGGTCATCGGACACCAGGCACTCGAGTTGTCTTGCGACCGAGCGTGAACCGTTCGGACCCGGTCCTAACGGACCCTCGGCTCGCTGCCTTCGAAAGCCCTGTGTGTTCTCATGACTGCGAAAAGGATGAGGAGGAGGGTCAGCATGACACCCGGCCGTGGGTGCTCTCTTGACTTTGAGTGCCATGGAAGGGGACGGCCCTAGGGTGAGATCCGAGTCTGGAACCGAATCAGTCTCTCTTCCCACAGACAGCGCCAACCTGATGTTGTTGATTTAGTGGTGGGAGCAACAGATGTAAGTTCTTATTATTTGTAGAGGGAGAGACAGATCCCAATCCTAGATCTGGATCAGAGAATGGGGTTTTGTGAGGAGCAGGAGAGGTGGTGCTACTGGTGACTGGCCGCCTCGAACACTTGCACAACGCCTAAAAACACCGGGAGAGATTCCGGCGACAGTCCCTCCGACGATCTAGTCAGTCACTTAAAGAAATGAAAGCTATGATTTTGGAAAGGAAAAAATGACATTACCTTTATAAGAGGGGTGGTTGTCTAGTATTTCTAGGCAGGAAGAGGAAATCCTAATCCTAATGGGCCGGGTTGACCCTCTCCTGTGGACCTATTTGGTCTGTCGAAACAACAGAAGGCCCACAGGATCTACATGCCTAATTTAGAGGGATTCGCGCATCCTGAGGAGATCAAACGGCTCCGACTGGGCTGGACTTTTACCCACATCATATAGTAACATTACATTTTTTGAAATTTTAAAATCTACTCAGAAATCAAACAATAAAGATCAAAGATAGCTGAAAAGTTCATAAATTAATATCATTTCAACTAGTAAATGCACAAAACGAAGTATAATTCTCATATGACATAAAATAATGAAAGATACATATGGTAACTCCACCAGTTTTGATATCCATTGCATTGTGAGTACTACCGAGTACCGGAGCTAGTCATGCTAATTAAGAGGGGATTAGTTAAACCTTAATTCGGAAATTGTCCATATAGGCGTTACAAAAGTAGGTAATTCAGATAATAACATAGGTGTTTCTAAGGAATTAAACAAAGAAAAGATGCACTAAAAACCAGAATACGTCATATTATTTCACTCTCTCTCTCTTATCAACTAACTAGGTTTGCCCGTTGACATGTGCCTATGGCACGTTTTCGGAACGGTGCACCTTATTTGATCGTATAAAATAGTTTTAGAGGTCGAGCAAATTAATTGAAGTAGTAAACATATTAAATGAGAAACTTTTGGGATCGAGCAAAAAAACATATTATATGCTTTTTATTTTATTTTTTTGAACTATTTTTAAAGCTTTTAAATTTTTAATTTTTTTTAGTTTTTAAATTTTTTATTTTTTTAAAATTTAAATTAAAAAAATTATTTTCTTAATTTTTTGAATAGAAGAGGGAGAGAGAGAGAGAAAAAAAAATTAAATAAATATAGGAGCTGTTTTTGGTGAGGGATTTGAATTTGAGTTTTGGATGGAATTTTTGGGGGAAAAATATGTTTTGTGAGGTTAAATCTGGACCTTTGATTTTTGAAGAAATTGAAGGTGAACCACTTGATAGCTTTCTTTGTGTTTTATTATATAGATAATTGGTATGGATGACATTTAACAAAAACAACACCTCCTTTTTCATAGCAAATTCAACTACAATGGTCCAAACCAACCCACCCATTTTTCAAAAACAAGTCACCAAGCTATGTAAATTGCCAATCCTTAGACTTGAGTCTGAACCACCATTATCCAATCGACTTGTACACAATACACTCCCAACTTCCCAGCTAAACACAATACAAAATGCCAACACAATACCTGGTGATGCGTCTTCAGCATTATCCTATAATTCGTGTGAATCTCCCGCACATGCACCAGCGCCTTAAAGAAATTCTCAATCAAGTCATCTTCCCTCAGCCAATAAGATATTAACCACGTTAAGTTTAGAAAATACCTGGATATGGCCCACGTTAAGTATAGAAAATGGAAGAAGCAGTATAATTCAAACCATAATAATATAATATTAATAAGCGACTATTGTGGGACTATTGTGGTAAGTAAAATGAAAACTATTGTGGAAGATAATCAGATATTGGGGGAAGCAATGCTATAAGTATACACTATTGTGGTAAGCAACATGAAAACTAATGAAATTAAAGGGAAAACATGAATCTGTTTGAGTAGCTTACGAGTCGCCCAATATCATTTTCCTTAAGCCAATGATTCCCACTACTCACAAATCAATGTTAAAATTTTCTTTAAGTATTGCTGCCTGCAAAAAAGGTTCATTCAACTTACAACCATTCAATGTTAACAAAGAGAAAGAGAAACACTTCACACTAAATGTCTTCAAATGTTGGAAGAAACCATTCAATATTTACCTCAACTTGAATGTCAACAAGTAGCGTCTCAATACTGTTTCAGATTTGCAGTTTCTCCAAATTCGACAGCATGAATGTGTGCATGTTGTCAACATATGTTACAACTATCAATACATTAAGATTCCATTTAATAGGATAAATCTGCTTTACAATCACAAACACACAAAACCAAACATGTATCTGTCATAACATTTAATATAAAGCACTTAACTCCTATGACATATGTCCAATTTCTCTTGTAAATACTTCGAAATTCTGATGGTCTAATTATAGAGAGTTAGGAATTTTCTTTGAAAGAAGGATAGTGTGATGATCTATACAAAGAAGGATAACATGATACATAATCAACATAATTCCATCCCTTGAATATATCAAAAGAACAACATACATAATAAATACACAAAAATGATCAAAAGCCATCAGACCCACATCAAGAACAGATCTATACCTTCGCAGCGCTGTTCAGGAGCCAAGACATCATCATTCCCCTTATCAGCACCACCCTTCCTCCCCTGCACTCTCTATGGATCCTTTTCTTCTGATTACCACGTAAAATCGACGGAATTAAGGACAAGAAAACAACAACAATCCAAGACCTACATAAAAACAAAACTTTAGGGTTTGAAATTCCTGACTTGATTTGATGCGGTTTGTGAGAGGGAGAGAGAAAGGAGATGTGGGGGACGGCGACGGGGGGCGGGGCATGGTGATGGTGGAGGTGTAGTGGTCGGGTGACTTGGGAGGGAGCTAGGGTTTGTGATAGATAGAGTGAGAGCCGATGGAGGCCGGCGAAGGGGGGGGGGGGGGCGGGGGGGCAACAACGACGGTGAGAGTTTTTTTTGCCTACATAGGCCACTTTTTGAAAGTATTTTCGTTTTTGGGCCAGTTTCCCAACTATTAGTGTTTTTGGCCTACTTTGTGCCACGTCAGCAGCGGCCGCCATTGGAAATAGCGGCATCTTCATTTCAAGATCACTAATGGGAATAGAGACCTATGTTTTAATTCTAATTAGCGATCTCGAAATGAAGAGGCCGTTATTCGCTATTCTCTATTGAGAATAGCGGCAGCTGCTAATGTGGCACAAAATATCCCAAAAACGCTAACAGTTTGGAAACCGGCCCCAAAATGCAAATATTTTCAAAAGGTGGCCTATGACGGCAAAAAATTCCGATGATGATGGGGTCTAGGTTGGGTTAGTGAGTGAGCAGAGAGCGATTGCGAGTGAAACAAAGAATTAGGAAAGTAAAATGAAAGAGAGAGGGGATTGAGATATGTTCTTTTGTCCCGTACTCTACCCCGGTGTTTTCACTGAAAAACGCTGTGGTAGGTTAGGGTACCCGGCGTTTTTCACAAACGTCAGGGTAGAGTTGATTTTTTTTTTTTTTTTTTTTGATTTTTTAGGTTCTACCCCGACATTTCTATCAAAATGTGGGTGTAGAAACACCGGTATAGACCTCTTTTGTTGTAGTGATGCCAGAAATTCTTACTTGTATCTTTCCATAATCTTCTAAATAACTATTGAGTTGTATCTTAGATGGTAAAGGGTTGAGATGGGTAAAAAAGTAAAAAGAGATCTTAGGTTCGAGACCAAGATACGATGTAGCCCTTTATTTAGAAATAATTAGCCTCCTAAATAGTTTCCACTACAGTTGTTGAAATAAAAAAAAGTCATGTCACCTCATAGTTGTTAGGATTATATACTGAAAGCATCACTTTTGTATTAACTTTATTTCCTTATTTTTTTTGAATGAGAATCATATAGGCATATGTTTGCATATTATGTTTATTATAATATTAATGCAAGTATCTGATATTCTATAAGGTTGATAATATGGTGTGAGGAGACACACAGAAGATCATATTAAATAGTTCCCTATGGAATATATAAATAGTTCACAACCTAGACGGACTTAGACAATCCATTGGAAAGGTTGTAGTGTAATCTGGTATTAGTCTATCTTAACTATAGGTTTACACTAGTACACTTTGTGTGTATTGAACAGGACCACTTGAGGTTGTTCTCTTTGTACTGACTACAAAAGAGAACAAACACCTCTGTTATTATGGATGCTTATGCTCTTAATCCAGATATAATAACAGACATGTATATGCAGTGTGCATTACTTTGACTCATAAAAGAGTGAGATTCATTATGGATCAACAACCTCTATGAATTGGGTAATAGCATTGTATGTATGATGGGCTGTTGATTGTAAAAGGAATCCATGTCCCGATACGTCGGGTTGATGATGTCCCCTTAAGGAGCTCATAAGGATTGTCATGTAAACCCTGCAGGTGGATTACATCCGACATGACAAATAAAGTTGAGTGGTACTACTTAAGGATAAAAGATGTTGATCAATATAGTTGTTAGTAACTTAATTTGATCGACGGACATTCGATATCTTAACATGGGGAGCTGAACGAGCATATAATAAAAGGAGCCCATAAATATAATTTGGGATTAGGAAGGTAGTGCAACAATAGCTCTTTAGTGGACCGAGCTATTGTTAATGGGTCTGGGTTGTGTGTTCGGGCTGAACACGGAATACCCAGATTCGTTAGGAGACCTAACCCTAATTTCTCCTCATGGTCCCTGCCGTAGCCTTATATATATATCCTCTATTCTCTGGCCGTCATATCATTATCAGAGATAAAAAGTTTTCTCTAAATTCGTGATTCACGTAAGGAGAGAAAGAGAGGTCAGCCAAGGAGAAGAAAGGTTGGTAGACCGTCGCCCACACGACGTCCAACCCGAGGAAGGAATACGTGCAGAAGATCTTGGGGTCGCTGACGGCTCGAGGTTGCTAGAAACTATTGTCTTCTTCTCATCGCAGGTATAATTCGTGAATCCTAGATTCTGCTATAAAAGGTTAGATCACGTATTAAATCTGTTAAGCTTTTATGATCGATACGCACACCAATCCGTGGTCCTGGGTCTCATCGCAGTTCCATCAATAGTTTCCACCATAATTGAATGGATATGCACTAATCTACCAAGCCACCCACCAAGTTTGCGAACGCAAACACTATTCAAATGTTAAACTTTTTAAGAGATTAGATGGTAGCATCAAGATAACGGTGGGAAAAGATATAATAGCTTGTAACCTTACAGAAGATATTGTGCTAAACCGAGCAAAATGAAAAATTAGGATTCATGTAGCCGATCTCAACTAGTTGGAAAAAAAGACTTTGATTTTGTTGTTGTTGTTGTTGTTGTTGATTATAGTGCATATATTTTTTCTAAGCATTCTTTTGCTTACGAAATTTAGCCATATGGTCTACTAATAGGGAATTAGCTATAAATGAAACATAGAAAGAAACATTTAAGTAAGCCCAAGATGGAGTAAACTAGGAGGCCCAGAATAGAACTACTCCAATACCAAAGACAAGGAGAACACATTAACATTGTTTATCACTTTGATAATCTGATTGGCACACGCTAGATTAGATTTGATGCACACTTCTACCTAACCCCCAAAGACTGTTAGAGCTTTGTTGGATTTTGATTGTTTAATTTCTACACCTCCTACCTTCAGGAATCTGTTATTCCATTACCAGACATACGTACATACTGGATTATGTAGTAACGCGTTACTTATTACGCAGTAAAAACAAGGTCATGTCACTACATAGTTTCCATTAGAGTTGATCAACTACGGATATGCACAAATCTATAACTAAGTAAGCTTTATGCTTGGGGAGAATTGGCAAATGGGCAGGAGGGGGATTTGGAAGGTTGTGCTGGAGAGCTTGATCGATCACTGTGCTCGGGGAAGGTCATGGATGGTCAGAAGGATGGTTGGAGATAGCTAGAGATCATACTATTTTGTGGTGAGGGGAGGGATTGTATTTCCCAGGTGCTTTATTGCTTGATTACATTTAAGTTCAGGTGGCTTGAGAGGAGCCTTAGTTTAGGTGGCCCTTCTCTGTTTGTAGCTTTATTTTATCGCTTTTGGCTATCTTGTTTTTGCCTTCGTATGCATTTTATTTCATATATAATGAGGCAAAAATAGTAGCTGCCATCTATTATTATAAAGAACCTAAGCAAGCACACCAAGATTACCAACCAAAACGTTATTATTCATATGCACTATTTTTGAAAGCCCTCTTTAGATATAGAGGTTAGTAGAGGTAATAGAGGTTAATGAGTGGAGGTAAATTATATACCAACAGTTATCTAAATTTTAGTTCATTTGGATCATACTTTGGAGTTATGTAGGCTTTATTTAATCTTACTTCAAAGTTAGGATAATTGTAGGTATTTTAAACTCCTATTCAATCAAATTTATTCTTCAAACCAAAAAAAAAATAGAGGTATAGACTCTTACCTCCACTTTCTACATATATCTTACCGTTGTATCCAAAGCAACAGTATCATGTATGTAGAATTTAGATTATAGTGCATGTATTCTAAGGTATCATGTATGTCATGGTTTTGGATGTAGGCTTGTCCACTTGCAGGTCGCAATCTTGTTAGCGGACTGTATATATCATAAACTAGAGTTTTGCATATAAACAAGCATCATATTTTACATTTATCTTTATCTTCCAATATTAAAGAAAGAAATGAAGTTTTTTTTTTTTAGATACATTACAACAAAACTGTAGAGACAGAAATTTTAGTCCCCAATTAGATTTTTATGTCTCCTATGATCAAAGGAGACAGAAATTTCTGTCTCAAGGTTTGTCCTAGGTACATCGCCAATGACAAGCTACAAACAAAACAAAAAAATCACCGTCCCCTATGTCATATCAAAGGAGACATAAATCAGAACTGAATGGTCATCTCCGAAACAGTAGGGGGACATCATTCAGTCGCCAATGCTAAATATCATTTTTTATACATCACCTTAGGGACAGAAAATCTCCCCCAACCCCCATGATGGTCGTTATTTTTGATCAAAAATTTTGTGTTTGTTATACATCACCTTAGGGATAGAAAATTTGTCTCCCATGATAGTGTCGTTATTTTTATTTTTAAAAATTGAGCAAACACAAGCTTTATGGTGAACCAAACTAGCTGACCCACTTTGGAAAACATTTAGCCAAACGATCTACTTCAAAAAAAATTTAGCCAAACGATCCACTTTTATAAAATATTTAACTAACACCTTTTAATATAATAACCTAAAAACAAAATTTTCTATATAACCCTACTTTACAAATTATAAACTATACTCCTTATAAGAGCATCTGTAGTCGTTTTCTATAAATTTATCCATATATCGATAAATAGAAATAGATATTACGATTTCGCTGCACTCGTCGTAAGCTATATTATAGCAAACAACTATTTAATATTAAGGGACGGCATTCCGTATGCCGTCGGAGGCCAAAAAGTGGAAAAACGCATGCGTACTCGTCGGACGGCACATGAAGTGCCGTCCGACACCATGCATGATTCCATGCTTCAAACCTGCCTTTTAACTAAACTACACCTACCTTATATTTACCTTCCTAATAAAAATCCCAGCACATACTCCCAACAGCACCTACCTTATATTTACCCTCCTTATATAAACTACACCTACCTTATATTTAATCCTGTCTTCCTAATACTACACCTTCCTACCGTGGCTGCTTATTATACCCCCCACTATAATCCCAACGGACGGCACATCGAGTGCCGTCCGGGAAAGGTGGCGACTTCTGCGGAATTTTTGAAACGGACGGCATATCGAGTGCCGTCCGACGCCTACAACAGTATTTTGCACGCCTGGGACGGCTCTTCGACCACCGTCGCTGACTTATCGATAAAGCTATTTCGTCTCTCATATATAGCAATCGACTGTAGCGATTTATCGATAATATCGATATATAGCAAACGACTGCAGCTACTTTTTAAGCTATATATCGATATTATCGATATATAGATAACGACTACAGATGCTCTAAAAGCTAGATAATTCACAGAAAATAAAGAAACTAAAATAAAAAAATCTTTCAAAATTTAAAATTAGATACGTGGATAAAAGATTAACAGAAATGAAGCATATTGCTAGTAAAAAAATATTAGAATACTTGTTACTAACAAAAAAAGTAATTAATCAATTACCTAAAGAGATACAAAAAGAGATACCATACAAAGTATTAGATTACAGAAACGAAGAAGAAAGTTGGTATTACCAACACCTACTAGCATACAAAATAACAGGCTAAGCATGCCCAACGAAGCAGTTGCATTAAATTCTAACATGAACCCAGAAATTTATATGATAAACATACAAGAGTTGGAAGAAGATTACAATGGTCCTGAAATTGTAGGAGAGATAAGAAAAGATTTAAAAAACATAAATAAAAATATAAAAGAATTAGGTAGATATATAACTGACTACCCAGAAGAAAAATCAGGCATAACGGAAGAAGGTATGAAAGAGTTAGAAGTCATAACAAAACTTAATATAAACTTCTTGGAAATAGAAGATTTAATGGCAAATCCTAATTCAGAAGAAGTAGAAGAAGCCTTGAAAAATCTAGATATAACAAATGAAGAAATAAAAATGGACCAAGATAAGATTATTGCAAAACCTTCAGAAATTCCAAGTAACATGTACGAAATCTTAAGACCACCACCTAACAAAAAACCTTACCAATTACCATAGAAATGGCAAAATACAAAAAGAAGAATGCAACTAGAAAGAGATAAAGAAAAGGAAATCCCAAAATATGAACCTACAGAACACTACGAAAAAGGAATAGCAGGAAATGGAGAATGGTTAAACATAGATTGCATAAAAGACGTAGATAGGACAGTTGAAGAATGGGTAAAAGCCTCACTAATAGTAGGATTTAGGCAAAACCTTACCTGAAATGCATCTGAGAAATTTATAGAAGCCACCTTTATGGGAGTAGTAGCAAAATGGTGGAATGGGCTAGAGGAAGAAGAGAGAAATACTATAAGAAAATCAAGACCAATTGATGATAGAGGAACTGAAGAAAGCTCAACACAACAAACCTTAGGTCTAAAAGAAATAATTACAAATTACGAAAAAGCAATAAGAATAGAACTCAGTGTATACGATGAGGGAGAAAAACATACTATATATAAAAAGAATCAAGCAAGATGGAGACTAAGTAACTTAGAAATATGAGACATGTGCTATTTTAACAACTATGCTCGTGAATTTCGAGAATATTTCCAAGATAGTTATTATACAAAAGAAGAACGGAGTCCAATTTTAGACTTATTCTTTCTAAAACTACTTGATCCATGGAGTATAAACATATATAGTGCATACATAAGTGAGAAGGTAAAACCAGAAGTAGACACTTTAGGGTGTAGAACGCAATTCGTAAAAGATTATAGGGACAAAGTATGCCAAGATGCTAGCGCAACAATGAAATATTATAGAACATATAAACAAAGAATTTGTTATGAAGATACAAGACCGAATCATTGGGGATGCAATCATAACTATAAATATACAAAGAAGAATAATCACAAATTTTAAAAATATAAACCCAAATATAGAAAAACTTTTAAGAGATATAAAAAACCTATAAAAAATACTTCAGAAAAATGAATAAAAATAAAAATAGGCAGTATACGAAAAACCCTAAGAAATGTAATTGTTACATATGTGGAGATGTATGACATATATCACCAAATTGTCCTAAAAGAATGAAAAAAGAAAATGTAAAGTACGTAGAAGAAATTGAAGAAATAAATAACATAAATTATGAACTCATAGAATATGATAAAGAATGGTCAGAAATAAGTGAAGATGAAGTAATAATAATAATGGAAGAAGAAAGTGGAAGTAGTGAAGGTGAAACAGAAGAATGTGAAATAAACATGATGACAGATTTAACAGAAA
This sequence comes from Hemerocallis citrina, assembly GCA_017893485.1. Lineage (NCBI taxonomy): Eukaryota > Viridiplantae > Streptophyta > Magnoliopsida > Asparagales > Asphodelaceae > Hemerocallis > Hemerocallis citrina. The sequence continues at coordinate 36,548,487 of CM030360.1, forward strand.
TAGGAGAACCTTCAGAAAGAGAAGAAAACAATGAAGAAGAAAAAGAATGTGCTTTGACATACAAAAATACGATAAAATAAGAGCGGCTAAATTAGATATAAATCCAAAAGAAATTTTTAAACTACCAATATTCGAAAGAAAGAAAAGTACTATTATAATAGGTAGGAATAATGAATAACCTATAGACATTGAACAAGCACAAGGAAAAACCATAATCTCATTAATAACCGAAAGAATAATAAGATAAGAGATGAAAAAAATAAATGAAAAAACCAAAAAAATATTAAGACGCATAGATTTAGGAGCTGTACAAATAATAATAAAAGCATATTTTAAGGAAGGGATAAATACACCCCTCGAAATATATCTAATGGATAATAGGATAATATCAAGTACACAAGATGTCTTAATAGGAATAGTACAAGGAAACCTAATGTACCCAAAGATAAAGTTTACAATAAAACCTAGTTTCTCTATAAGTATGCTAGAAAAAAATAAAGATAAAAGTCTAATCATGTATCATAGGTTATCAGGTATAGAAATGATAGAAAAAAGCAAAGTTATGAGTATACAAATAAGAAACATTTACGCTTTCACTAGCAAGCACGAAGTAAAAAAATAGAAATACAGATAATTTTAAAATAGAGCCTCTATTCAGCGAAATGATAAAATACAAACCAGCTAAAGAAAATCTTGAAATGACTATACCAAATTATATAGAATTCGACTTTAATAAAGCAAAAAAAACTGCAAAAGGAAAAGCACCACAAATAATGTTCGGAAAGAGATCACTATCAATAAAAAATAAACAACAAGCATTAGAATTAATATCAATAATAAATACATTAGAACACCAAAATAATAAGCAATTTAAAATAGAAATAGAATATTATGACAATGAAAAATGAAATAAACAGATAGCCTTAGTAGATACAGGAGCTACTAATTCACATATTAAACAAACAAATATAAAAACCACTAAATTAATAATATTAGAAAACTCATATTACTACCTAAACTATTACAATAATAGACATCCAATTGTAATAGACATCCAATTGTACATAAAATCATACTACCACTAAGGATAAATGGTAAAAATGAAATGTTATTACACTTATACGTAGACCCAAAATACCATGTTAATGAAATGTTATTAGGAACTGACTTCCTTATATCAGTACAACCTTACTCAATTCAAGAAGTAAAAGTCACAATAACGGTAAACAATGAAAGTATGGTAATAAATAGGATATTGGACAAATGAATCCATTAAGAGCAACAAAAAATACATTATACATTCTAACAGAATTTGTTTACGAAGGATACAAATCAAGAAACTATCACAGTCTAATAGACACCAGAGTAGGCACTAGCCTATGCCACAAAAATATACTAGCAAAATGGAAACAAGATGGATATAATAAAAAAGCAATAACTGGATTAACTGGACAAACTATCATACTTGATAAGTATCAACAAAATGTTAATGTACAAATAGGACGTTACACACTAAGAATACCAATAATATACCAGTTTGATGATATGAATAATGATGTGCTCTTAGAAAATGATTTTTTCTAACAATACTACCCTATAACCATATCACATAAATCGGTTGTATTTACGACACATTGTCGACACCAAGCAATAGCAATTAGAATAACCCAACCTTATTCTAGAACCGACCTACCACACATCAGAGTTTCTTCAACCAACCGTGGTGAATATCAATATTTACTAAACAAAACAATAATACAACAAGTCCAAGAAGATCTGTGCGGTGAAGATCTCTTGGCAAAATGGGACTTAAGTAAACCCACAACACACATAGAGTTAATAGAAAAGAACAAAATAATAAAAATTAAACCTATAAGATATACTCCAACAGATCTAGAAGAGTTCAAAATACATATAAAAGAATTAATAGAAAATAATTACATAAGAAAATCACAAAGTCTACATTCATTACCAGCATTCACAGTAAGAAAGCATTCAGAAGAAAAAAGAGGTAAATCTCGAATGGTAGTAAATTATAAGGAACTAAATAAAAATACTAAGAGGTTTTGATACCCACAACCAGACATGCAAATACTACTTAACACAGTAAGCACAAGAAAAATATATTCAAAATTTGATTGTAAATCAAGATTTTATCATGTAAAACTAACAGAAGATTCAACACCTTTAACAACATTTAGCACACCTCAGGGATTTTATGAATGGAATGTATTACCATTCGGTTATAAAAACAGCCCAGAAATATTTCAAGAGTATATGGATAATTTTTTCGAAAAATACAACAATTTCATATTAGTATATGTAGATAATATTCTAATAGGATCCGAAAATGAAGAACAACATAAAGAACATCTACTAAAATTCATAGAAATAGTGAAAAATATAGGTATTATACTATCAAAAAAAATGAAATTATTCAAAACTGAGATAGAATTCTTAGGAACAAAATTATCACATGAAGAAATAGAATTACAACCACATATGGCAGAAAAAATAAAGACTTTTCCTAACGTCCTAAAAGAAAAAAGAGAAGTACAATCTATAATAGGGTTACTAAATCAAACAAGAGGTTACATATTAAATTTATTAGCAAAATCAAATTGGTTACAATAAAAACTGAAAAAGTTTTAAAAATGGGAATGGACCCCGGAGGATGAAGAGAAACTTAAATTATTAAAACAAACTTCAGAATTACATAAGCTAAGATTACCTGTTAAAGAATGTTCATGAATAATAGAAACAGATGCATATGAAAATAATTGGGGAGCAGTATTAAAATTTATTGAAATAGGAGAAAAGGAGGAAAAACTAGCCAGATATACTAGTGGATCTTTCACACAAACCCAACAAAATTATCACATAAACGAAAAAGAACTACTAGCAATCTTAAAAGCTATAAAAAGATTTGAACTATTTATAATACATACAAAATTTACAGTAAGAACAGATAATACCCAAACAAAGAGTTGGATTAACAAAATAATAGACCCAACTATAGCAAACAAAAGATTGATAAGGTGGCAAAAGGAGTTAGCACATTACGATTTCTTAATAGGAAACATGAAAGGAAAAGATAATATTTTAGCTGATTTTTTATCAAGAAACTAACTATTCCACTTGTTGCAGAATGAAACTAAAGTTCAGCAAAAAGAACAAGATGTTATTTACATCAAGAAAATAATGGAGCAATTAAAAGGAGCATTTAACCAATTACAACTACAAATATGCAGACTCCAAAGTTTGTTCTATCAGCATGTAAGTCAGCATGTAACCACAGAAAATATGGTGGACAATAATAGCGAGAAAATGAGTGAGATAGGTGAGCCTTCTCAGTCAGTAAAAGAAGAAGCAATTATATCCTCAAATAAAACTACATACAAAGAGACACTTCTTACTGAGAAAGCTCCTACCAAAGTATCGAAGAAAATATTATTTTTACAATATAGTCAAAAACTATGCCAAGTAACAGAGGTGAACCAGTTCATCAAGACCATATCACAATAGCACATGAACAAGGTCATCATCCTACCAGGAGCTAATCCAAGAACAACTAGAGCATTGTTCGAAAGAGGACTTATTCATTGCATCTATCCGTCCAGAGAATGTGAAGAACTATTCCAACTACCAAGAGAAATTTACAAAACAGCCGAAAGTTATTTTGGACTCACAAAGGCCTCAAAAATATATGTCAGAATGTATTCAGCCATCCCCGAGTATCTTAATGACGATGAAGAACTTCCAGCAGAACATGTTATAAAAATAGGGATGACTACCCAAATGATCTATGGAGCATCAAATATTGAACCATTTAAAACTGAAGAATTTGATAAATTAATCCCAAAAAGAAGGGCAATAGGCTTCAGGAACATGTACTGTGAATTAAAAGACATAAAACAAAGAGACAGCAATATATAGATCTATGACAGCCCAGATCCAGATAAAATAATAATGTATAGTATAGCAAAGATCAAACAACCACAAGATAAGCATGAAATGTTTGACAGCTGATACCAGATACTATCTACAGGAGCAATGACAATGACAGAAGTGACAACTGTATATTACTGTAGCTTGATGAAGATGGAACACCAACGTAAATGTGGAGCATGTGAAGATGTCGGCCAAGAGCAATCTCTTTTCCTAGAATAGGCCAAAATGTAATCAGAACAATTATTGTAAGCTGATGTAAGCACTTACGTATTTATCACAATTATTGAACATATGATGTAAGCAGTGACGCATGAAAACTTGTTGTAAGCTGATCCCTTGGTCTATAAAAGGGATAGCTAAGCAAGAGAGAATGCAGACTATCTAGATCCTCCATATAAGCTTATAAGAAAAATCTGTAAGGAGATCCAGAGTAATAAAATTATCTTTCTATGAATTCCTCTACAAGATCTTTTACTAAATCAGGTATGAGCAGCTATTTTTTCTTATTTAGGGAGAGTTTTGTAAGGCTCTGCCTCATGGATCTTGCAAAAAGACTCATTTGTAACCTTCTAAAGTTAGACTATACACCTATTAACAGGAAACGAGCTAGGTTGTGGTTGCTTGTATCGAAGTGCTATTAGTTGTTCTAGACGTATCTCATGGATGAAGCTCTTTTAAGAGCATAGTAATCCTGAGATGGGAGGAACGTAAAAGGAGCACTGAAATCGGGATGCATACCAAATGTATCTTATCCACTGGTAGTAACTGATACAGACCAGCTCAAAGAGGTTTAACTTGGTCGGAAGCATGATGGGCCATTTTGTTTTGATTTTTAGGGTATCCTTAGAAATCTCTCTCTACTCCTGATCATTGTTCAATAGGACTAATGGATAATAATAGTTTAAGTATTGCCTCAGAAATTTTCGAATTAATGATTAATTATCAAGGAAGTGATAGAATGCTAGTTTTCGATGTTTATTATCCGAATAGAGTAACAAGCATGAATGACTATTATGAATTCAAATTATTCTTCTTCAGTGTTCAACGCGTAATAATTATAACAATAAATCAAATAAATCCTGGTGAAACAAGTAATATAAATGTCGAAATAATTGATGATTTAACTTTTTATGAAAGCTCTTTATTATTCTATGAGAATGGTGTATTTAGTAGTTATATATGGAGCCCTACAACAGCATATAGACAATTTCTAGAAGAAAATGAACAAATTGGAGAAGGAAATAGACATATAGAAGAACTCAAAGAACCTCCATATGATAGTAATAGTGAAATATCTGAGACAGAATTAGAATATATGGGAGATCTTGAAGATACATTGGATTACTTTTTTGAGATAGACAATATACATTATTTCAAAGAATATTATTTTATAGAAAATTATCATCTTTAAAAAAATTTCGATCCTTTAAAGTTTTAAAGTTTTTTTTATACTCCCTTTAATTTTATTTTGCACGAGAGATTTCACGCTACGCACCCAAGTTGGAGATTTCACACTTCGTACCCAAGTTGGTATCAGAGCCAGTACAGAATAAGTAATTTTAACTCAATTTCTGCAAATTAATCACTAATTTATTAGCTATATGTAACCCTTATTTCCGTTTATACGGATTACGGTTCTTTGTATTTTTATTTGTATCTTTTTCCTCCTAATTTATTGTATTTGGGCTTTATCATATTGTGGGCTCACTAATTCCAATTGTTTTATTGTATTATTGTTTTTGGCTCATTCATATGAAAGCCCAACCCATCTCCCTTATTGGATATTGGACCCAAAATTTAGTCTACCCAAACCCACTTCCCCTAAAACTAAAACCACAGACTCTTTCTCCCCTCAATCCCACGTATCTCTAACTTCTCTCTTATTCACTCTTCTACACTGTTATAACAATCTTCCCCACCTTCCTAAAAATCACAACTACACAACCCCCCCCCCCTCTCTCTCCCTCTCCTGTTCTCTCTCCCTCTCCTGTTTCCAAACCCAATCAAAACCATCTCCCGCTCACTTCTCCTTCTCGCCCTCACCCAAAAGTAACCCGAAAACATCGCCAACTCCATCACCATCCCCGACTTCGCCATCCCCGACTTCGCCACCACCTCCACCTCACCACAATTCCCTTTCTCCCCTCTTCCTTGTCGCCGAACCTCGCTCGAAACCAGCTCTGCCAAAATCGAACCAAACCCATCACCGAATCCGTGGACCTTACCCTCCGCTCACCTTCGCTTAGACCTCGACCCTCGCCGTGCCCCCTCGCATCCACCGCAATCCTCTAATGTCGCCGTCGAGCCCAGTTCGTCAACCTCTGTTTCGAGCGCGAAACAGAGCATCGTCGCTCGTCGCTGCCCCTCGCCACTGCAGTTGCTTCCCAACCGTAGTGCTCCGCCACTCATCGTCGTCGACTTTGTCGGTGCTATCGCCAGCCACCGTCGCAGCCGTCATCAAGTTTTCCCCCTTGCGCCCTCTCTCTCTCCGATCGAAGGAAGAAGAAGAACAGCGATTGGCCGCCCCCGCTATTTGCTGTTTTGGCGCAACAGATCCTGGATTCGCTATTCCCTGTTTGTGCTTGATCCGGTGTGAGGAAGGAATCTCATTGGGCCGTTACGGTGTTCTGTATTCGGCGCGCACCAGATCCCACTTTCGCTGTCATGTGTTCGGATCTAATCGGGTGTGTAGAAGAATTTCTATTGGCCGATTCGGTGTCCCGTGTTCTGGCCGCAACAAATCTGGTTTTGCCGTCCCGCGTTCTGGCCGATCCGGTGTGGAGTAGAATTCACTATTTGGTATTTTAGTGCGCATTTTGCATGTATTCTTGGGATTGCTCCCCGGAATTCTGATCCCGTTATTCTTATTAAATTATCGAATCGTCTACAAGAAAAAAGGCAAGTCCACTTGAACTCTTTTATTATTCTAGTTCAAGATTTTTGATCTCTATGCAAGTAGTTCTATCTCAATTATTCTAAATTGCCTTGTGTCCCTTCCGTTAGGAGTATCGAGGGTTTACACGAGCTAACCCAACGTACTCTTGACTTATTATTATCCATTGACTCAAATCCAAGCCTAGATATATACTTGACATGAATTAAATAAATAAAACTTGTAAATGAGAAAATACGTCGTGATTAAACACATGTTGTAACTGGAGATCTTGTGACTTGAACTCGACATGATAAACTTGACGTGTATACTGGAAAAATTCACATTACCTGCTGTACATTAGTCTTGATACATGCATGATACAATAACTCGTTAATTACCCGTTTTGATGAATACATGAGTAGTAGCTTTTATGAACTTTGCTACATGTACTGTTTGGCACAGAGGTTTCGACCCTGTTAACTTGAGAATTAGCACACCTGATACAAAAGAGAGTTCTAGCCTACTGAGTCTAGTTTCCAACCCAAGTGACGGATTCTGATTCGGAGTCCCGAGCTGTGAGATATCATCTTTTTAGTTCCTGTTTGTCTGCATTTTTCAGACTGCAGAATTATTGTAACATCGACATATTTGATGGTGAAATACCATGTAAACAGTATTAGAATGCTATGAAATTTTCCAGGAACCTTATAGACATGCTGAGGGTTCACCTCAAATTTTTGTAGATTTTTATAGTGTATTTATACCATGTTTCCACCCCTTAGGAATTGATATCTAGTTGCTGCCAGAACAGATAATCTACAAAGAATGGAGTTTTTAACCTAGATACAGTTAGAATTAGCAGAAAGTTAATGAATATAACTTGTAGCCCTTTCTGTCTAGATGTCAATAGCATACTGGAAGTTTGAATTTGGAGTTGTAATCTAGGAGATATCCCTGTTTTAGTGTAACTGTGTCAGCTGTTCCAGATTTGTCATTTCTTGTTTATTTTGTACAATGCATCATGTTCTTGCATTATTATAATTTCCTTGACACTCTAATAACTACTTGAATGTAGATATATGACTTAGTAATAAAATACTAAACAAGCCAGGATTTCTAAGGGTTGACCTAGTAGTGGACAGTCTCAGAAAATGTACTCGGTAGGGCCTTCTTGTTATAAGGAAGGTGGAGAATTACTTGTGGAGACGTAAACTTATTATCTTGTTATCTTGTTATCTTGTTACATGAACTTGACATGGAAGGTGGAGAATTACTTGTGAAGACGTGAACTTGTTATCTTGTTATCTTGTTACATGAACTTGACATGGAAAGTGGAGAATTACTTGTGAAGACGTGAACTTGTTATCTTGTTATCTTGTTGTCGTGATACACCGAGTACACGCTCTGTAGACCCCGCCACGAAGTCTAAAACGAACACTGTTATGCGTGCACTGAACCTGTGGTATGGAACGCAGTAGTACGTGCACTAGGTAGGAGAAACAACTTGATAATAGACCTAGTTGATATGTATATATACTTGATTAAGACCATTGCTATTAGTACCATTATTGTCCTTGCAATTTGATCTTGATTCACATTCCTGCATGCATCTTACTCCTTTACTCTCTGTTTTCACTACTTGCTGTCCGTACTTACTCTAAGGACATTTCTTTTTCTTCTTTAGTTAACCCAGCTACAGGTGAGGCAGAGGAATTGCCAGAAGGTATTGGCGAGCAGTATTTCTAGCTGGAGCAGGGGATGCATTAGAATAAACTATTTCTTTCCATGTTTTCTTATTTTATTGTAATTCATTTGTTTAGACTTGTATCCCGGGCTTTTGACCCGTAACTGCTATTTTTTTCTCAGTATTGATTATCATGTTGGAATATTAAATTCTTGAATTCATATATTGTTCTGTGATGTTATTATCTGCGTGGTTGTGATTTGATTTTCTGAGTATTGTTGAGTTAAGACTGGTACAGCTTATGAATGATGTTAATATCATTTGCTGGGCCTTCGTCATGGCCTTGTATTCTTGTATTTTGGGAAGCGGGGCGTGATAGGTTTTTAGTGGTATCAGAGCCTGGGTTTTGAGTACTATGTCGATCACATATGACTATCTTTACGGATGTCTGACTTTGATTGGTGTATTACTCGATTTTGGTTCTAACCAGGTTTAACTCAACAATATGTACACCACGCGAATTACATGAACATGTAATAACCAACATACCTCTCTTACTTGACCCCTGATTGATTCCTTCATATTCAGTTCCTTCATTCCCTAATTGTTCTGTCCCTTCCATCTATTCATACTCATGCAATCTATATTCTAATTATATTTTTTATGATGCAGACCATGGTTAGGAAGGATATTTTCTCTTCCCGTTCTGAGGATGACCCGATAGGAGAGCCCACTATTGCGCAAATTGTGCAGATACTTAGGGGCAGCTCTTCTTCTTCCCAGCAGAGGGAAGAACGGTCTGAAAACTCAGCTGTGCTTCAAGCACTGCAGCAGATGATGGCGCTGCAGCAGGAACACAATGAGCTGATTAGGGCCAGTCTGGAGGTCGTAAATCGGGTTACTGTAGGACCCGCTCCAGGACAGCTACCACCTCGGCCTGGTACGGTAGCTGACTTTGTGAGATTGCACCCGGACAAGTTCTCGGGTACGGAGACACCACTAGAGGTCGAGCAGTGGCTGATTCACACAGAACAGCCACTACAAGCAGCGCGAGTCGCCGATGTAGACCATGTGGATGTGGTGAGCATCCAGTTGACTGATCTTGCCTGTGTCTAGTGGCAGGCTAAAGCCGAAAGATTGGAGAGGCCCATTGCATGGACCACATTCACTGGGAGTTTTATGGTCAAGTTTTGCCCCAGTGTCACTAGAGCCGAGATGGAACAACAATTCGTTTCCTTGACTCAGGTTCAGTAATGTTATTTAAGTCATTTATTGTTGCCTACTGCATATGTGACGGTATTAATTAAAACATTACCTTGACTCAGGAAAATCGAACGGTGGATGAGTACGCTGCAGAATTTCTTTGGCTCAGTCGCTTTGCACCTTCCATGGTTGCAAACGAGGAAGATCGAGCTCGCAGGTTCCTGCTGGGGCTTCGTCCAGACCTCCATAACCAGTTGGTGGCCTACCGCCATCGCACTTATGCAGATATTCTTGATGCTGCAAGGGTCCAGGAACAAGCTCACAGAAGGACCAATGTTACTCAGCGGGGAGACAGTACCCCACCTTCTCTCGATCTGCTGTGGGGCCTGTTCGGAGGCTAGCTCCGACCCCACCTGTGAAAGTGCAGCCGTATCCGCCTGTTGTTCCGACATGTACCTTCTGCAACTGAGTTGGGCGCTTGCAAAGGGACTACCGCCGAGCCAACCGCCAGTGCCTTACGTGCGGGAGCGTTGACCATATCATGCGGGGCTGCCCTAGGAACAGACCCGTTGCACCAGCGGGAGGTCCAGCTCAGTTTGGAGCACCTGTCCGACCTCAGGCGAGACCACCTCTCCCTCCACAGAGACGTGCCTTCGTTCACCGGAGGGTGACTCCTAGAGGAGGTCAGATGGGAGGTCGTGGTCAGGCCTTTAACTTGACCGGGGCAGAAGCTGAGACAGCTACTGGAGTAGTTGCAGGTATGTTGTAGTTGCATAGTGTTATTTTCAGTTCTTGCATATTTCTATCTCTTTTCCTTGCTGTTTGATCTTTTGTTCACCCTGCAAGCATTTTTCCATTTCTTATTCATTGGATTTTTCTATGTAGGCATCATTCTTGTGCACTCTCTTCCTGCCCATGTGTTGTTCGATTCTGGTGCAACTCATTCATTTGTATCCTCCCGTTTCGTCGACCGTCATCGATTGGCAAGCGATGACATGCCAGTAGCTTGGGACATCACTACTGGTGGAGGCACTATTGTTTGTTCTAAGGTGTGCAAGCAGAGTCCTCTACTGATTGGTGACAGAGAATTCAAAGCTGATCTAATTGTAATTAACAATTCGGGTTTTGACGTCATTTTGGGGATGGACTGGCTGGGAGTCACCCACGTAGTGATTGATTGCCGGAAGAAGAAGGTGACCTTCAAGCTTCTTGGGCAACTTGAGTTCGAGTTCCATGCGGGTGAGACACCGTCTGCACGTGTCGAGAGCCCGATGTCCCCGAAGGCCGGTGCACTTGAGTCAATGTGCACTGATGGTGAAGTTGGCCCATGGTTGTTCGGGACTTCCTTGATGTATTCCCTGATGAGTTGTCTGGGATTCCACCAGATCGAGACGTAGTGTTCAGTATTGAAGTTCAGCCGGGCACTACACCAATCTCGAAGAGCCCGTACCGCATGGTGCCAGTTGAATTGGCTGACCTGAAAGTACATATCCAGGAGTTGTTGGATAGAGGCTTTATCAGACCAAGTGTTTCACCGTGGGGAGCTCCAGTGTTGTTCGCTAACAAGAAGGACGGTAATCGCAGGCTCTGCATCGACTATCGAGAGCTGAACTAGGTTACGGTGAAGAACAGGTACCCGCTGCCAAGGATTGATGATTTGTTCGATCAGCTAGGAGGTGCATCTGTGTTCTCAAAGCTGGATCTTCGCTCTGGCTATCATCAAGTCAAAGTAAAGACTGAAGATATTCCGAAGACAGCATTCCGCACAAGATATGGACACTATGAATTTTTAGTGATGCCCTTCACCGTTACTAATGCACCGGCAGTATTCATGAGCCTGATGAACAGGGTATTTTCGCCATTCTTGGATCGGTTTGTCATTGTGTTCATAGACGACATCCTGGTGTATTCGCAGAACAAGGAAGATCATGCCGAGCACTTGAGAATCGTCTTGCAGACGCTGAGAGAAAATCAGTTGTACGGAAAGCTCAGCAAGTGCGAGTTCTGGCTGAATCGTATTGCTTTCTTGGGTCATGTTATCTCAGGTGAAGGTGTATCAGTGGATCTGTCGAAGATTTCTGCTGTCAAGGATTGGTCAGTGCCAAAGTCAGTCCCAGAAGTGCAGAGTTTCCTTGGATTGGCAGGATATTATAGGAAGTTCATTCAAGACTTCTCAAAGATTGCAGGGCCTTTGACCAACCTGACGAAGGAGCAGAGATTTGTCTGGAATAGTGCCTGTGAGGAAGCTTTTGTGGAGTTGAAGAACCGATTGACATCAGCACCTGTGCTGACGATACCAGACAGTTCTAGGGGATTTGTGATTCACTGCGATGCTTCAGGTAGAGGGTTGGGTGCAGTTCTGATGCAGAAAGGTAGAGTTGTAGCTTATGCTTCACGACAGTTGAGGCCTCATGAAAAGAACTACCCTACCCACGATCTAGAACTTGCAGCTGTGATATTCGCTCTGAAATTATGGAGGCACTATTTGCTTGGCGATAGAGCCGAAATTTTCACAGATCACAAGAGTCTCAAATATGTGTTCACGCAGAAGGAGCTGAACATGAGACAGAGGAGATGGTTAGAACTGATGGCAGATTTCGACATCGATTTACAGTACCACCCAGGCAAGGTAAATCTGGTACCCGATGCTCTGAGTAGGAGGCCTGCTGCAATGTTTCTGACCAAGCAGAAGGAGATATTAGAAGATATGAGGCTGGAATTGGAAGTGGTTCTCCCAGGTGCAGTGTCGCAGTGTATGATGTTGCAGTTGCAGTCTTCGTTAATGGAGCAGATCAAGGCAGCTTAGGCAGATGATCAGCAGTTGCAGGAATTTCGTAGTGAAGTGGAAGCAGGTCTGAAGTCTGATTTGGTCATTCATTCAGACGGGTCACTCCGTTTTGGTTCTAGGTTGTGTGTTCCTAGAGGTGAAGTCAGGCAGAGACTACTTGAGAAAGCACATCGGTCTCCATACTCTATTCATCCAGGAGGCACCAAAATGTACAGAGATTTGAAGCAACACTTTTGGTGGCATGGTATGAAAAGGGATGTGGCAAGGTTTGTGTCACAATGTCTGATTTGTCAACAAGTGAAGGCGGAGCATCAGAGGACCGCTGGACTGTTGCAACCTCTTCCGATTCCGGAATGAAAATGGGAGAATATTACTATGGATTTCGTGACAGCATTACCCAGGAGTCCCAAAGGTCATAATGCTATCTGGGTGATAGTTGACCAGCTGACGAAGAGTGCCCACTTCATTCCATTCAGGGTGGGTCAGTCTACTGAGAGTCTGGCGGAACGGTATATTCAGGAGGTAGTGAGACTGCATGGTGTTCCCGTCAGCATCGTATCCAATAGGGATACGAGGTTCAGGTCACAGTTCTGGGAGAGCCTTCAGCAGAGTTTGGGGAGCAAGTTGAACTATAGTACAGCATTTCACCCCCAGACGGATGGACAGTCCGAAAGGACGATTCAGATACTGGAGGACATGTTGCGATCCTGTGTTCTGCAATTTGATGGTTCTTGGGAGGATCATTTGCACCTGGTCGAGTTCTCATATAACAACAGTTATCAGGCAAGTATCAATGCAGCTCCGTTTGAAGCACTCTATGGTCGCAAATGTAGATCTCCAGTCTGTTGGGACGACATTAGTGAGAGAAAACTCTTGGGACCAGAATTGATTACGAAGACAGTTGATGCAGTAGCCCAGATCAGGAAGCACCTGCAAGCCGCTCAGGATCGGCAGAAGAAATGGGCTGACTGTCATCGCCGACCTTTGGAGTTTGAGGCAGGTGATCATGTATTTCTGAAAGTATCACCTTGGAAAGGCGTCATCCAATTTGGTGGTGGGGGTAAGCTGAGTCCCCGATTCATTGGTACTTTTGATATTATGGAGCGTGTGGGCAAGGTAGCCTACCGACTTGCATTACCACCAGCCTTGTCCGGAGTTCATGACGTATTCCATGTCTCTCAGCTCAGGAAGTATGTCAGAGACGACAGCCATGTGATTGACTACTCAGAGTTGTCCATGAGACCAGACTTGTCTTGCGAAGTCCAGCCAGTTGCTATTCTGGACAGACGTGAGAAAGTGTTGAAGAACAAAGTGATCAAACTCGTTCGTGTCTCCTGGAATCCTCACTCGCCCGGTGAGTCGACTTGAAAATTGGAGGAAGAAATTCAGAAGAAGTTCCCCCATCTCTTTGAGTAGTTGTATGTTGTCTTGGTTGTTTGTTTTTCTTTTCTTTTCTCTTCTCGGGGTACTTACGATCCACCGATTTGAATTTCGAGGACGAAATTCTTCTTGTAAGGTGGGTAGGATTTGTAACCCCTGTTTTCGTTTATACGGATTATGGTTCTTTGTATTTTTATTTGTATCTTTTTCCTCCTAATTTATTGTATTTGGGCTTTGTCATATTGTGGGCTCACTAATTCTAATTGTTTTATTGTATTATTGCTTTTGGCTCATTCATATGAAAGCCCAACCCATCTCCCTTATTGGATATTGGACCCAAAACTTAGTCTACCCAAACCCACTTCCCCTAAAACTAAAACCACAGACTCTTTCTCCCCTCAATCCCACGTATCTCTAACTTCCCCCTTATTCACTCTTCTACACTGTTATAACAATCTCCCCCACTCTGCTAAAAATCACAACTACACAACCCCCCCCCCCCCTCTCTCTCTCCCGTTCTCCCTCCCTCTCCTGTTTCCAAACCCAATCAAAACCATCTCCCGCTCACTTCTCCTTCTCGCCCTCACCCAAAAGTAACCCGAAAACATCGCCAACTCCATCACCATCCCCGACTTCGCCACCACCTCCACCTCACCACCATTCCCTTTCTCCCCTCTTCCTCATCGCCGAACCTCGCTCGAAACCAGCTCCGCCAAAATCGAACCAAACCCATCACCGAATTCCTATACCTTACCCTCCACTCACCTTCGCTTGGACCTCGACCCTCGCCGTGCCCCCTCACATCCACCGCTATCCTCTAACGTCGCCGTCGAGCCCAGTTCGTCACCCTCTGTTTCGAGCGCGAAACAGAGCTTCGTCGCTCGTCGCTGCCCCTCATCGCTGCAGTTGCTTCCCAACCGTAGTGCTCCGCCACTCATCGTCGTTGACTTCGTCGGTGCTATCGCCAGCCACCGTCGTAGCCGTCATCAAGTTTTCCCCCTCACGCCGCTCTCTCTCTCCGATCGAAGGAAGAAGAAGAAGAGCGATTGGCCACCCCCGCTATTTGCTGTTTTGGCGCAACAAATCCCGGATTCGTTGTTCCCTGTTTGTGCTTGATCCGGTGTAAGGAAGGAATCTCATTGAGCCGTTACGGTGTTCTGTGTTCGGTGCGCACCAGATCCCACTTTCGCTGTCCTGTGTTTGGATCTGATCGGGTGTGTAGAAGAATTTCTATTGGCCGATTCTGTGTCCCGTGTTCTGGCCGCAACAAATCTGGTTTTGCCGTCCTGCGTTCTGGCTGATCCGGTGTGGAGTGGAATTCACTATTTGGTATTTTAGAGCGCATTTTGCACGTATTCTTGGGATTGCTCCCCGGGATTCTGATCCCATTATTCTTATTAAATTATCGAATCGTCTACAAGGAAAAAGGCAAGTCCACTTGAACTCTTTTATTATTTTAGTTTAAGATTTTTGATCTCTATGCAAGTAGTTCCATCCCAATTATTCTAAATTGCCTTTTGTCCCTTCCGTTAGGAGTATCGAGGGTTTACACGAGCTAACCCGACGTACTCTTGACTTCTTATTATTATCCATTGACTCAAACCCAAGCCTAGATACATACTTGACATGAATAAAATAAATAGAACTTGTACATGAGAAAATACGTCGTGATTAAACACATGTTGTTACTGGAGATCTTGTGACTTGAACTCGACATGATAGACTTGACGTGTATACTGGAAAAATTCACATTACTTGCTGTACATTAGTCTTGATACATGCATGATACAATAACTCGTTAATTACCCGTTTTGATGAATACATGAGTAGTAGCTTTTACGAACTTTGTTGCATGTACTGTTTGGCACAGAGGTTTCGACCCTGTTAACTTGAGAATTAGCACAGTTGATACAAAAGAGAGTTCTAGCCTACTGAGTCTAGTTTCCAACCCAAGTGACGGATTCTGATTTAGAGTCCCGAGCTGTGAGATATCATCTTTTTAGTTCCTGTTGGTCTGCATTTTTCAGACTCCAGAATTATTGTAACATCGACATATTTGATGGTGAAATACCATGTAAACAGTATTAGAATGCTATGAAAATTTTTAGGAACCTTATAGACATGCTGAGGGTTCACCTCAAATTTTTGTAGATTTTTATAATGTATTTATACCATGTTTCCACCCCTTAGGAATTGACATCTAGTTGCTGCCAGAACAGATAATCTACAAAGAATGGAGTTTTTAACCTAGATACAGTCAGAATTAGCAGAAAGTTAATGAATATAACTTGTAGACCTTTCTGTCTCGACGTCCATAGCATACTGGAAGTTTGAATTTGGAGTTGTAATCTAGGAGATATCCCTATTTTAGTGTAACTGTGTCAGTTGTTCCAGATTTGCCATTTCATGTTTATTTTGTGCAATGCATCATGTTGTTGCATTATTATAATTTCCTTGACACTCTAATAACTACTTGCATGTAGATATATAACTTAGTAATAAAATACTAAACAAGCCGGGGCTTCTAAGGGTTGACCTAGCAGTGGACAGTCTCAGAAAATGTACTCGGTAGGGCCTTCTTGTTATAAGGAAGGTGGGGAATTACTTGTGGAGACATGAACTTGTTATCTTGTTATCTTGTTACATGAACTTGACATGAAAGGTGGAGAATTACTTGTGGAGACGTGAACTTGTTATCTTGTTGTCTTGTTACATGAACTTGACATGGAAGGTGGAGAATTACTTGTGGAAACGTGAACTTGTTATCTTGTTATCTTGTTGTCGTGATACACCGAGTACACGTTCTGTAGACCCCGCCACGAAGTCTAAAACGAACACTGTTATGCGTGCACTGAACCTGTGGTATGGAACGCAGTAGTACGTGCACTATGTAGGAGAAACAACTTGATAATAGACCTAGTTGATATGTATATATACTTGATTAAGACCATTGCTATTAGTACCATTATTGTCCTTGCAATTTGATCTTGATTCACATTCCTGCATGCACCTTACTCCTTTACTCTCTGTTTTCACTACTTGCTGTCCGTACTTACTCTAAGGACATTTCTTTTTCTTCTTTAGTTAACCCAGCTACAGGTGAGGCAGAGGAATTGCCAGAAGGTATTGGCGAGCAGTATTTCTAGCTGGAGCAGGGGATGCATTAGAATAAACTATTTCTTTCCATGTTTTCTTATTTTATTGTAATTCATTTGTTTAGACTTGTATCCCGGGCTTTTGACCCGTAACTGCTATTTTTTTCTCAGTATTGATTATCATGTTGGATTATTAAATTCTTGAATTCAGATATTGTTCTGTGATGTTATTATCTGTGTAGTTCTGATTTAATTTTCTGAGTATTGTTGAGTTGAGACTGGTACAGCTTATGAATGATGTTAATATCATTCGCTGGGCCTTCGTCACGGGCTCGTATTCCCGTAATTTGGGAAGCGGGGCGTGACACTATAGAATAGATAACAAAAATTTAATAATAAAAGTAGAAATTATCTTAAAACCCAAATACTTTTAGATTTTAAAGAAAGGTCACACATCCTATAGAAATTATTATAGGAAGAATACTATAGAAATCTAAATAATAACTAGGTCATTTAGCTAAATAGTTTTCAAACTAGGTCATTTGACCAAATAAAATCAAAAAGTTGGTCATTCCACTAAATAGCTCAGCTTTATGTTGATCAGTCTTCAGTAGCTGCAGGGCCGGCCCTGAGTTCCAGGGGCCCTAGGCGAACTTCCGAAATGGGCCCCCCCCTGTCCCATACATTTAAAAAAAACATGCAAAAAAAATTTTACGCGCGAAATGCGTGCCTATATTTACAAGGGAAGTTTAAAATTGGGGGCCCCTAAAATCGCGATTTCGGCGGGGGCCCGAGGCGGCCGCCTTGCCCGCCTACCTATCAGGGCCGGCCCTGAGTAGCTGTACATTTATATTACACTAGTATTTTTCACATGCGATGCACGTTTTGTTAAGAGTTGGAGGATTTTCACGTGCGATATACGTGTTAAGAAATACTTTTGGAGTTGGACGTGCGTTGCACGTAATTGGCAAAAATATTTTGAAGGAAAGCTACAATTTATACGTGTAATAAACATGTTTATAAGTAGAATTTTAGTTGCACGTGCAACATATGTGTATGTTTAGTGTTAAAAGCATATTATAAAATTGTTTTGCACGTGCGTTGCACGTTTTAAATAGGTGAAACTTTTTTTATTTGTTTGTTTTTATTGTAATTAATGGGAGAGCTGAAGTTGTACGTGTAATACACGGGTTTGTATGTTGACAAATGACATTCCCAACTCTCCCATTATAATATTACTAGTATGATGCACGTGCGATGCACGTGGAGGAGGAAGGAAAAGGACAAAAAAACCTACCAACACGTGCGCTGCACGTGTTTGCACACATACAAAAAAAATAAAAATTGTTTATTTGTTTACCTACCCCATCTCTCCCATTATAATAGTTATAGATATTACTAGTATAATGTACGTGCGATGCACGTCAAAAAATGTGAAGTCATTAAATTAAATGAATATATATTGAATAAGAAAAAAAATAATTTATATTTGAATGTTTTGATTAGGGCTACACGTGCGATGCACATTTATATTTGTTAGACATAGTTTAGACATGTATTATACGTATTTATATAGTTACAAAATTAGGGTTTGTTTGTTACAAACCCCAACTCTCCTATTTTAAAATAGTAGAGATATAAGATAATTATTTCCATAGGCTAACGAAAACAAGTAGACCAAAAACAGATTTTCTCTACATTGTGAAAACCACTTACTAGGAATAATATTTACCCAATGACATGTTGACATTACAAGAACCTCACGTTCTCCTTACCTAGATAGGTTCATGTTCCATATGTCAAAGTATATATATTTACATGTAACTAATTAACCATTTCTGAAAGCCAAGTGGATAATGTAAAGTATAAACTATTTCGTACATCTACCAATTTCTTATTTCAACATGATAGAATTATTGGATTTATTATTAACTGATTGAATGGATAAACTGAGTACAATATGTCTCCTATATATAGAAGAGAATGAAAGACTAAACCAATACATTATTCAATATGGGACTAAACTAATCTCTCTCATCTATATAATATATAACACCCCCTCTCAAACTCAAGTTGGTTCAAACAACATGAGTTTGGAATATTGACTCGGTTGATGTGACAGAGACGGCAAACAGTGATGCAGGAACGATGCTCAAGTAGATGGTGCAGAAAAGGTGCTTGATGGCGCAGGGAAGGCACACTATTGGCGCATGTTGGGATCTCACCCCTGACTTTTGAATTGGTGTATGTTATGGAAGAAAGTGGCGCCCTATTGGCGCATGTTGGGATCTTACCCTTAACTTGAGAATTGTCTTATGTTGTGGAAGGAAGTGGCATATCTGACTTGAGAATTGTCTCTGAACTGAGAACTGTGATAATGTTGATATCTCCCCCTCTCAAACTCGGCGTGAGTTTGCTGACGAAGACTGTAGAGGCTGAAGAACCTGTAAGAAAGAATTTTTTTTCTAATTTTTTAAAAAAAAAATTTAATAGAAAAAAAAACATTAAAAAACGGGTTTGGAAATAGAGGGTTGCAGGTGTGGGTTTGGGTCAGGTCGGGTTTGGGGTATTGGAAAATAGGTTATGTGGGTTTCGGGTAAGAAAACGGGATTTGGGTCGGGTTGACCTGAAGCAGCAGAGGAGGAAGAATTGGAGGAGATGTTGATTGCGCCTAGGTTGAGCAGAGGTGGGTTTCGGGTATGAGATGAGGGTCGATGTTGGGGACGTTGGGATTCAAGATAGGGCGGTAGGGAGGTTGAGATGTTAGGGATTTCAGAAGGTGATTTCGGAGGAGATGAAGATGGCTGCTAGGGTTTGAGATTGTTGAGGAGGAGCCACTGTTTGGGTTTCGGTGGTTGTCTAGGGTTTTGAAATCGAGATCCATGGAACCGATGATCTTCTTCGACTTCATGATTTTGATTGGCGATGAGGTGGCGAGGGAGGATGTGTCAGGGTTGTTGGTGATGGCCGTCGTGAGGGTGTTATGGGGCGTCGGGTTACAGTCGGTGATGTGGAGTGTGGCAAGGAGACGCCTGCGACGAGGTGGCTGTCAGGGAGCGGGGGATCGAGGATGAGGATGAGTAGAGGTGGTGGATCCAACAGCAGCAGCAACAGAGGAGGAAGTGGATGAAGGAGGAGGCGAGAATCGCAAAGCAGATGATGGAGGTGATGATGCCGCTGCTGTTGTTGTTGGCGTAGCCGCTCTTGTTGTGAATTAGGGTTAAGATTTGGCAGCTGATTTGATTAGTGGGGAGATTAGGGTTAGCGTTATTAGCGGTTATTGATTGAGGGAGAAGGAGCTCAGAGTTTTGGTATTTTGATTGGGAGCGGGAGAGAGAGATGTCGGGAGGTGAAGTGATTCCGATGAGAATAAAATTAGTATAACCTTTATAGGATTGTAGGCTCTGATACTATGATAGAATTATTGGATTTATTATTGATTGATTGAATGAATAAACTGAGTACAATATGTTTCCTATATATAGGTGCGAATGAAAGACTAAACCAATATATGGGACTAAACTAATCTCTCATCTATATAATATATAATATCTAACACAACAAACTGTTTCATAATTCAATCAGAAGAATACGGTATACCATCTTTGTAACCCTATAGTTTTCTCCAACGTCAGGATTTGATTCAAGGATATCCATGTTATCTGCACAAAACACCCCAGTTGATAAATAAATCATAAGATTTGGGAAGTAGAGCTGCCAGAGTAAATCCAATCTAAGAAAGAAAAAAAGAGGGTGGGGTGGGGGTGTGATATACCATGACATGGGGGGCAATCCTGATGCAGTGGTCAGTAGACGTCAGACCAGGAACCCAGTGTATAATTTGAAAGGGCCCCTGCTTTTCAAAGTCTTCGTAGCACAGTCCAACGATCCTGAATACAGGTGTTTCCTGGCTGCATCTTCTGAATGTGCCTTGACATAGTCAAATGGCAAACTTCAAGCAGCTGCAAAGAACCCTGAAACAGAACCTGCCCCTACAAAAAGGTAACAATAGTCGATCAGCACACCCACATGGATGCTCCATAATAAAGAGTTTGATCCATAGCCTCCTGTCCCCCGTGCAAAGTTAAAGGGAGTGTATAAGAAAGCATCCCAAGTCCCAACTTCCTACTGCGAGACATTTCTTTGTTCTTTTCCTTTGCATCAAATGACTGTAAAGCTTTCATGCATTAACCGACTATTTTAGGACTTTAATAGATCCCTAATTAGTTCCTTACTAAAGTTAATGTAAGATGTACTTGCTGTAAGCTGGTCCACTAACATTCAAACAGCCGATTCCGGTCTTAATAGGTGATTAATGATGATGACAAGAGACCAAAATTAATATATTATGAGCTGTAAGTAATAAAAGAAAGAATGATGAGTTAAATAAGAGAACACTTTCTGTTAACTTGCATAACAAAAAATTACTATAAAGGAAGGAGGCACTCTCAGGAAAGAGACTCAAAATTCTAACCTGCATGTACACCAACTCATTTGTGCCTACATTTTCAGCTGGAATCATGGAGAAGACTCCCACGCTCCAGCGATCATAGAATCAATATGGACCATCTTTGCCAATATGCCAAAATTATTTAAATGTCATGAAAAAAAAAAGAACTATTTGTATGCGAATATGCGAAAATCATCTATATGTTTAACAACATAGTGGGGGTAACCAAATGAGTATAACATAAAGTACTGAAAATTTCCTAGGAGAATCAAGAATGACAAAACTTTGTGCAGTTTACAGCCTCACATCTATATCGGTGTAAATTTTCACAAGATGAAAAAACGGAAAGTTAGTTGATAGGGAAAACCTATGCCAGTCGCAACACAGTTTGAGGTTGATGGAGCAAGAGATATGGAGGCAGTATATTGTGCTACATATTGTGTTCAAAACCTATTTAGTAAATTTTCTTATAATCATAAAGAAATTGAGCAAGCAAAAGCTTATACCTTTGATTTGGTACCAAACTTTGATTTGCTTGGGCTAAAGATTGGAAAGAATAGGGCACTCGGATCAAACTACTGCCTTCTCATCAAGCTTGGCTTCAACGTTCAGACACTCCGCATACACCCGCTCCAGTCTTCCAACTGCTCCGCACAAACTTCCTCGTACTATACATGTGCATGTCCAACCCACTGCTCCCACTGCTATTCCGATCCATTCATATTCAATATTCCTATACAGATCGAATGACATAACATTATTACAAGACTAAGAATTATCCATTATCAAGTTGTTAAATCTGCCTATACATACAATAATTGTAAAATCTAATATTGCAAGAAACATATTAGAAATACACCACAAAAACTACATGTGATAATAGACAAAACTATTCAATAAAAATGCATTAAAAAAACAGGTTCCTAGTGGTAAATAGACAGAATTATTCAATCATTAAATATAGAAAGTTGGAAAAGAGAAATAAACTTTAAAAAAATTTTAGCAACCATACAATGATCTACAAACAGTAGGAATAACATTTCAAAAGGATAGATATAACTTGGCATCAAAATCAGCAATCACTTCTTTCTGGCTTCCAAACACCCCCCAACTAGTACATCCCCAACTACTATTTTAGCTGATAGCTGCAAGAATACATATACTTCAAATTTGGACACGGCACTGCACTTCTATTTATTTTTTTAAAAATGTCTCACTAAGGAAAGTTTCTCCAAGGGATAGCTAATACAAAAGAAACACTAAATAATGCGAGAGACAGTTACAATGACAAATCACATTATACTAAATATATAGCTTCGAAATTTTTACTTACGGACTGATTGGTTGCCCATCTATAATAGTACTGCATGTATCTCTCCTCTCCAGCGAAATTTTAGCAATTTCTCTCCTTTCAGATTCATCATTCTGGCTATTAAGAGATGCCTGGTTAGAAGAAAAAAACCTGATCAGCCTCAACTGAAATCTGACATTATATTACTCATAAGAAATCTTTTGGCCAAATATCTGTCCCGATGAAGATATAGAAATCTTTTGGCCAATATATGTAAGAGACTAGATAATTTAACAATTTCAATGAAAATTATTATTTATTTATAATGCTTATAAAGTGGTCATTGCAGAATTTAGTACTACAATGGACTAGTTGAGCATTGGGGAGGCTACCATGATTTCAACAAACAATGCGGTAGCAATCACATAAACATTGTCTTATGTAAAGATCTATCTCAAGGATGAACAAACATAATATGATAGTCCATAAGGATCTCCAATCATACCAAACCATAATATTAAGCTAAAAAAAAGGATTAACATTCCATGTAGGGGAGACCAACAGTCAAGAAAAAGAATTTGCAGCGCTGATGAAGAACAAATTAGAAAAAGAAAACTATTTCAAGTCCGACCAATAAAGACACGCACATCTTTTATATAGCATAACTTCTACAGTGATATCAATATATTTTGTACCTCTACCCCCAACCTAAAAGAATCAACACTGTTGATTTTACCTAAGCGTCTGGTAGCACACAATTAAGATAAATTAGGTCAGAGTATAACTTATTTCAACTTATGGGGTGAGATACCTATGTATCTCAACTCCAAAGAGTAATCCAAACAACCCAAAGTTATGATAACAGAAGATTCATAAGATAGCACATAATGGTAAAAATCGCGGCAAATCAGGACCGTACAATCCCAGCATAGATCTTAAAGTTTCTAAAGGCAGATTAACAGTGATGGACCTCCCTCTTAAAGTTTTGCAGATCTATGTCTTCTCCAGACTCACTAACAAGACATAAACCGCTTTCAAGCCCATTAAAAACAACTAGGCTCACTAAGAGAAACATTCAGCCCATTAAAAACGACTAGGCCCACTAAGAGAGACACCCACCCAATTAGGGCTATATGTCATATCTCTTATCCCCTACAAGGTAGAAACCAATTCTATCTCTTAAAAGGGGGAAATCCACAGAAGATAGCAGATTCAAGTCGATCTTCTAACCGATTCTCATGCCTATAAATATCTTCCCCCCTCCCTCAGTCAGAAGGTAATCTGAAATCTCTCTCTACTTTCAAACTCTCTTCCTTTCTCTGGTTCTGACTTGAGCGTCAGAGGGTATGTCGTTGGGGGCCAACCCCGGTGTTTCAGGCATTTTTGCAGCTCCATCGACCGCGTCAGCAACGGTCGAATCCTGATCCATGTTCTCTTTCAACGATCCAGATTCAATCTTAGGAGCTCTAACTACTTTTCACGGCGACAATCAAACGTCAAATCTTTGGTAGTTTCCTTCAAAATATAAACTCACTATCTGTTTGCACACATACCAAAATAAGCAGCAACAGATTGGAACTGTCTGTGAAAAACTACACAGATAAGAACTTGTCGTGAGCAACACCGAGTTTTTCCGTCATGCCACCGAAGGGAGGAGGGAAAGCAGCAGCCTCAACCCGACAAGTCAACCATCTTCGTCAACAAGCTCCTCATATGGAGGATCCTGAATCAGCCCCAACAGCCTAATCAAGCTCCTCTCAACAGAGATGCACAGGGAGGCACCCGACAAAGCCGTTATGAACCACATCATGAACAACACCCTCTACATGACCATGTCTCAGTCTATTTAGCCGTCAGCCACTCGACGCCCTCGCGGGGTCCCCGGGGGTGAACAAATCTCCGTCAAGTCATCAACTCCAGACAACAGGGGCCCGACCTCCGAATCCACTTGAACGAGAGGTGTGCCCAGGGCGAGGCCTGCCGTTCACAACATCAGGTGAACCGGGGAAGCAACTCTCCTCGAAGGCATATATTAAGGCACTCCTCTTATAGGGAGCACATTAAAGAACAAAGCCTGACTCATGAAAGTCAAAAGCTTCATAATAAGAACAAAGAGAAAGACGGTCTTGTCACTAGGGCCGAACTTAAAAACTTCAAGTGCGACATCTTTCAAGCCATTCGATGTACTCATGATCAAGGTTGGCACTCGTGGAGCCGCCACTCTACTCCTTCAACAGAAGAAGAGTCCAGTGACTCAACTAGGTCTAAGGGGAGGGACGACCAAGTCCTTCGCCACATCTGAAAAGTGGAGGATCGCTTGGAGAAGAAAAAGAATGAAGAAAACCGCTCCAACAAGGCTTATCAGTTATCACTCTAGTCGGCCTCCTTTCAGCGAATCCATCCTCAATGCACCCATTCCAAAGAACTTCAAAGCTCTTCAGTTCGAATCTTACGATGGTGAATCTGACCCGGCCAATCATATTGATAGTTTTAAAACTCTCACAATGATCTACAATGTCACTGATGCGCTCCTATGTCGAACATTCCCCACAACCTTGAAGGAATCGGCGAGGGAGTTGTACTCTTGCCTTACTCCAGAATCGATATTCTCTTTCGACCAACTAGAGTGGCTCTTCATAGCATACTGTCACCTGCCACAAGACTGGAAAAAAAAGTGCATCTCTATTGAAATTAAAGCAAAGGGACGGAGAGCTGCTAAAAGACTTTGTCAAGCGTTTTACAATCGAGGTAAGGTTCATCTCCTCCGTGGACTCGTCAGTGGCGGCTGTCGCCTTCCGCCACAACATCGCTCAAAAAGACCTGAAGGTCTCCTTCGAGAAAAGACCTAAAGATTTCACCGAGCTCCTGGAAAGAAGTGACAAGCATATCAGAGCCGAGGAAGCCCTTTATCCTCAGGCCAGAATGATCCATCTTCAGGGAACAAACGGAAGAAACCAGCGAAGGACCCAAGAAGTCTCAGAAAGACGGCACAGCTCAACGCCGCCCTCCTACGACACCACGCTTCAATAGGTTCACTCCCCTTAAACACAAGCGTATCAGCCATCCTCATGGAAGTTGAAAATGATGAAATAATCTGTCCTACCCCCAAGATGACCGCAACTAGCAAGAAAAGAGACATGAACAAATAGTGTGCATTTCATAAAGACCATGGACACAACACCAACAGCTGCTAAGCTCTCAAAGAACTTGAAGGTCTGATTCGCCGATGCTACCTCTCCCAATTTTGTCTAGCAAAAAAACAACGCCGAAACCCCTCCGGCATGGGGGTTAATAAGCGCCAAGAGAAGCCCTCCGAATCCCAAGACTTAGAACTCATGACCATTTTCCACTCCATCCACCAGTGTTCTAAATGGCAGCCCCCTCGGATGCCTAGACGGCGCCTAGGCGCTCAGATGGAGAACGAACTGCCTTTGCCATAGGCAGTGGTCTAAGCGGTCAAAAGCGATTAAGCGGCCGTTTTGTTGAGTAGGCGTCTGTGGCGCCGATCACGACGTCCGCCTAATTTCCAACGCCTAGGCATTTTCTATTTTTTAAAATTTTAAATACTATTAAATAACACAAAAAAAGAAAACTACTATTAATCTATTAATCTGTTATATACTATGTATGGATCTTTAAAAGTAGTGGAATTGTTTTAACTTTTTTTAGTATTATTGGTGATAGGTTGCACATATTATACCTATACGCATTCAAATAGCACATGTTACACATATTACACATATTGGCATATTGCACATATTACAATTGGACAATTGTTTTTTAATTGCACATATTACACATTAATTGCACGATAATGTTTTTTTAATGTATAAACACCTTTTAATTACACATATTACACAAGAACATGATGGATATTTGCAATTGGATTGCATAATTATACTTACGATTGAAGGATAGAGGTTGAAATTAACTAAATAGTCAAAATAAATTCAACCACCTAGGCGCTAGGTGCCCCTTGACCGAACCGCCACCGCCTAACGTCGTTTACAACCTTGCCATCCACGGAGGGCCAATGGGGGAGATTCCAACTCCCTTCGTTTGGGAGGTGAATTCAGTACATAACATCGAGTCCCTGTGTCTTTTTCCGATAAAGATCTAGAGAGCATCAGGAAGCCTCACTGCGACACGTTACATGGCAAATCATGAGATGCAATGCATCCTTGTTGACAATACCAGCTCTTTGAACAATCTCTTCATTGGTGCTTTCGACTGTCTCAACCTCTACCGAGACCGACTCAAGCCAGCCAGCTATACACTATGGGTTCTCAGGTGCCCCTGTTCAAGTTGATGAAATCATCACTCGATGTGACAGCAGGAAAAACCCCCACTACTCGAACAGAGGCACTATACTTTACACTAGTTGACGTAAAAGCTGCATACATGCTATATTTGATCGTCCAGGCCTAGCTGCAGCATTCCACATGAAAATAAAATTCCCCACAATAGCAGGTGTAGGTCAAGTTGTAGGGAGCCAACGAGCATGCTACATCGCCACAATGGGGGGCTCGGTTCTCTCCCTCGAATGCCATAAAACTACTGCCAGAAAGCAGTCACAATAAATCCCTCATAAACGAGCTTGAAGCAACCGCCTTAGACAATCTTGCCAAGAGCTTCCAAACATGTTAAGCAATCTCCCACCAGGTCCAAATTCGTCCTCGTCCGAATATAGTAATAAACTTGAATCCACCGCCCGCAACCACTCCACTCATTCAAAGAAAATAAGTAGTCTTGCCTAAACGCATTGGTGAACCTAAAGATCTCCCATTCTCTCAGCAAAACAAGGGGAAGATCGCTCCAAAATAGGCAAGTCCGGGAAAGATATACCAAGTTGTTCACCTAACGGCTCATCAACTTGAAGATCCGGAGGGGCAAGAAAATATCAGCAGGGACTTGAAACGTAGGATGCCTTATGAACTTCAACAGGAGCGCTTGACGCCCCCCTCCTCCATATATTTTTAATATTTTCTAATTAAGACCGCTCCTTCTACCAATCACTGCATGTAATAAAGGTCAGCCACTAGAGCAGCCGCTTAGTTTTATTTTCAATAAAACTTCACAATTTATTTTTTTGAAGATCTTATACAATTCTGTGGATGCAAACAATGAGTTAAATGCCAAGCTACTCCTAAAAATGGCACAAAAAACTCATTAGAAGATATACCAAGTTGTTCACCTAACGGCTCATCAACTTGAAGACCCGGAGAGGCAAGAAAATATCAGCAGGGACTTGAAACGCAGGATGCCTTATGAACTTCAACACGAGCACTTGATGCCCCCCTCCTCCAGATATTTTTAATATTTTCTAATAAAGACCGCTCCTTCTACCAATCACTGCATGTAATAAAGGTCAGCCACTAGAGCAACCGCTTAGTTTTATTTTCAATAAAACTTCACAATTTATTTTTTCAAAGATCTTATACAATTCTGTGGATGCAAACAATGAGTTAAATGTCAAGCTACTCCTAAAAACGGCACAAAAAATTCATTAGAAGCTCCTTATAAGACAAGTTTGGAGTCCATACCCATGGTTCGAAGTTGCTCTAGTAATTTGCAATGAAGCAAGTTCAGAGCTCAACCGCAATTTGACTTGCTCATGCAACCCGTCAAAACATTCAACAACAAGTTCAGAATCCATAACCATGTCTCGAAGTTACTCTAGCAACCTGCAATCAAGCACGTTCAGAACTCAACTTGCCATTCGATCTATTCCTGCAACCTATTATAAACCCTTAAATAACAAGTTTTGAATCCATACCCATGGCTCAGAGTTACTTTAGCAACCTGCAATCAAATATAATCATGGATCTTAAAGTAAACCAGGGTTGTACGATCCCAACACAGATCTTAAAGCTTCTAAAGGAAGATTAACAGTGATGGACCTCCCTAACGGGTTCAGATCTTCTCCAAGCTCACTAACAAGACATGGGCCACTTTTAAGTTCATTAAAAGCGATTGGGCCCACCAAGAAAGACACCCAGCCCATGAAAGCTGTAAATCAAAACTTATATCCCCTACAAGGGAGTAACTGTTTATATCTCTTAAAGGGAAGAATCTACAGGAGATAACATATTCAAGTCAATCTTCTAACCAATTCTCAGGCCCATAAATACCCACCCCCTCTCCTAGTCAGAAGGTAATATGAAATATCTCTTTACTCTCAAACTTTCTTCCTCCCTCTGGTTCTGACTTGAGCATTGGAGGGTCTATCGCCAGGACCAACCCCAGTGTTTCAAATTTTTTTTTGCAGGTCCATAACCGCATCAGCGAACATCGAATCCTGATCCAGATTCTCTCAATGATTCATTCAATCTCAGAAGCTCTAACCAATTTTCACGACAACGATCAAAGGTCACATGTTTAGCAGTTTCCTTCAAAATATAAACTCACTATCTGTTTGCTCTCATACCAACAATAACACAACTCCAGTTATCATAACTTAACTTCATACCCAATCGGAAACAAAATTTCTTGCTTTGTGTGTGGGCATCAATATTCTTGACACGTCCATTATATAGTTGACTCCTATATTTTCCCTACATTCTTCACCTATTTTTCAATCACGATCGAAACAAATCACACAAGTAAGGCTGCAATCGAGCCGAGCCGAGCCGAATACCTTCAGGATCGAGCCCGGCTCGTTTACAAAACGAGCTCAGTTTTGAGCTCGAGCTCGGCTCGAGCTCGGTTTGACCGAGCTTTGACCGTATTCAAGCTGAATAGCTCGCGAGCTTAGCCTTGAAAATAATAAAAACCAAACTCGAGCTCGGCTCGTTTACGAAACGAGCTCAGTTTTGAGCTCGAGCTCGGTTCGAATCGAGCTTTGACCGAGCTCGAGGCGAATAGCTCGCGAATAGCTCGATTCGTTTGCATCCCTACACACAAGCACCACATCCATTCACAAAGACTAAAATAAAGCATTAGATGATCAACAAACAAATCTTGCCACAAAATCTCACCTTTTCGGACAAATCCTCATCACCCGAAGAACAATGGGCCGTTTGAGCTCGACCAAATCATCTCCCCCTCACATTCGGCGGCAACACTCCATCCCCATAAACATTCATATCCGACACCAAGAACTGCTCAAAACACATCTTTGCCTTAACATCAAGATCGACCATTGCAAATTCCAAAGCACTTCTCTCCAGCTCGCTCACGCACGCCTCCAGCCATTCCCGACTCACTCCTAGCCCAAATCTGCAGAAAAAATGCATTGATCTGGTCGAATGTTAGGGTTAGGATTTGGGTTAGGATTTGGTGGGAAGAAATCGTCGGTTAGGGTTTCCATTTAAGGGATTTGCGAGGCTAGGGTTTCAATTTGGGTGAGATTGAAGCGAGAGTATTAGGGATACAAATCTGAGCTCGATGAGAATTCAACATGGAAAAAAATCTGGGGTTTTCAGAGGTAGAAGAAGATAATTTTGGGGGGAGAAATTGGTTATTATTTCTTTTAACTAAGAGCATCCACAATGATTGCTATATTTGTCAATTACCCATTTTTTCTTTTAGAAATGAGCTGCTGCTAGCTACAGTAGTTTCTCTTTTTTTATGAATCAATTTGTGATTTTCAAATTATAAGAGACGGGATAATATGTTCCGTTTCTAATTTTTTTTAATTTTTTAATAGGATCGGATGAAACATGTTTCGTCGGACAATTTTTTTAAAAAATTGATCGGACGGTCTGAAGAAGAAAAAGAAGAAAAAAAATCCAAAAACTGCTCGGACGAGACATGTTGTCTCGTCTCAAGCAAATTAGCTTGGACGGGACAACATGTCCCGTCCTGCATTTCTGGGGGGTAGTTGAGTGGTAGCTGGGGTAGTTTAGTGGTAGGTTAGTGGATTTAATTAGGTTAGGGTGGGTTTAATTAGGTTTTAGATATTATTATATTATTTAATTTATTTAATTAACCTATTTTAATAGTTAATCACTAATTAATTAATTCTATATATAAAAAAACTAACGGACGAAACATTATGTCTCATCTTTCTCAAATTTCAGCAAAAATATAGCAAACAACCTCTGCAGACAATTTGCCTATTTTCTATTATTGTAGCTGCCATTTTGTAAAAAATGAGAAACACCATTGTGGATGCTCTAAGAGCATCTGTTAAAATTTGGGTATTTGGTAAATAGAAATATGAAATTTGAAAGTCAGTTGTAGTCGTTTAAACCCAAAATTTGGCTTTTCAAATTTGAAAAAGATACGGACGGAAGATCATTTGCCATTGGACCAAATTTTTTCCTTTTTTTTATTTCAATATATATCGATATCCCGTCCGTTAAAAACAAATTCTGAATTAAATCCTAAATGGACCCATAATAAGGACTATAGGCCTAAATGTATAGGTTTTAAAAAACAAATCTGAGAAGTTGGGCCTTGGACGGGAGATCATTTCTCTTATGAGGCTTTTTTTTAATTCAACAATTTTTTGGACGGGATATCATATCCCGTCCGATGCGTTCAATTTAAATAAAAAAATTTGGACAAAATATTATTTACCGCCTGTTCCAATTTGGGAGAATCTGAGCATCGAACGAGTAATCATATTCCGATCATCAAATTTGCCAAAATCCTATATTGTCTCTTAAATATGGCCAGCGACTGTTCATCCCAAACCAAAATTGGAAAAATGGTCAACGACTACAACTCATTTTTTTACCAAATTTTGGGTATTTTGGAAAAATGGCCAACAACTGCAAATGCTCTAAGGCCCTTTATAGGTTGTTACAATTGAAGACACGTGCAAACCATAGAACTAATACTGGGTTTTAAACAAAAGCCCACACTTCTCGCCACCTGAAACATGTGGAAAATATGTGTTGTGTACGTATAGAACATAAATAAACAGATACAAATACAAAACATATAACAGACATACAGACTCTATAGACTAACTTAATCTTTATTCTTCCTAACTCCATTACCATGCTTTGATCCACCCGAACCCTAAGAACTCCATCCCCATTCAAATTGAACTTGTCTCAAGTTCAATATCAAGAAATTGCTCATTATTAGGCAGGTACACCGTTAGAGCTTCATCAGTGGGTTCAGCTTCACCCGCAGTAGCATCTTGGGTGTCCCTTTTCTTTCCTTTATTCTTCTTTGTCTCTATACCTAATGCAAGCCAAGTCTTAATTTCTGATCTTTCAATAATCCAGGTCCTATCTGAGCCGTTTGGCATTAACAAGTCTGTGAAGTTAATGTGAGCTACAATATGACCTGGCTTTTATCGCAGAATATGATATGGCTGCAAGAGATCATGGTTCATACATTCTACAAGTTCCAGCCTAGCATGCTTCTCTTCTAAAGCCCTTTCAGAAAACGACATGATCAGCAGTTCCTGACTGGTTTCGCTATTAAAAAAAATCATAATGCCTTCATCTTTAAGTGATAGTTCTTGTCCACGACTACTTTGTAGATGGTTGTCTGGTTCTCATCCAACAGTTTAGGCTTGCCATCACCAAAGCTTGTGACAATATCAACGGCATAGACTTCATTTTCCTCGAAGTCAACATCATCAACTCTTGTATCGGAATTACTTGAACTGAGTACGACATTGTTTTCATCGATGACGAATTGTTTAAGTTGATGATTCTGCACTCCAACTATTCTGCAATCATATGCGGCAACTGCAAGAGAATAAGCTCTTTCTATTTCTTCATGCTTTTCAAGAAAAGCAGCACGTTCAACTGGATTCATGCTGGCTATTAACTTGAAGAATTTATCTAAGCATGGTTCTTCAATCTAGTCAACTTCTGAAGTTGCATTTCCTACA
This sequence comes from Hemerocallis citrina, assembly GCA_017893485.1. Lineage (NCBI taxonomy): Eukaryota > Viridiplantae > Streptophyta > Magnoliopsida > Asparagales > Asphodelaceae > Hemerocallis > Hemerocallis citrina. The sequence continues at coordinate 36,581,003 of CM030360.1, forward strand.
ACATGAAGAAGGGAAATAGCTCCACATGCATTTCCCAGAACAACAACCTGTTTCAAATAATACACTTTCTTGCTGGGAACCTCATTTCCAATCATTGTGCTCTGCTCATTCTCAGGTATTCTCTCCACGTTAGCTTGTGCTAGTACAACCAACACACCCAACAAACCACTATCAGATTTCATTGTTTCCTTTCTCACCGTCTCATTCTCCTCAGCTTGGAAGAAGTTTGACTCAACATTATTTTCTCGGATCGGTGGGTGCCATCCATTAAGTACTACATCGTCACTTCCAATTATAGATGTGAGAACTTCCAACTGTGTCTTCTCGACATTTCGTAGAACACTCAAGAGGATCTCAAGATAATGCAAAGTTACCTTTGAGACCTTACCACAAACATTTGGTGAACTCATCTTTGAACCCTTCTTATCAAACATAAGCTTCTCCCCATTTTCTTCAACTGAAAGTGGTATTAACATCAAATTACCATTTCTCAAGACCAACTCCTCTTCACCTTATGAATATTCCTTTCAAAATCAGCATCATCAATTTCAAAATTCAACGAGTTATAACCAATTACTCCATCTCTATTCTTTCTTGTAACCCTCGTTTCCGACTATACATATTTTCTGTGTTTCGATCCTTTATATTAAAAAAATTGTTTTCCTAAAATTGTTTTGTTTTAAATTTATTTTGGATTTCCTATTAAAAGTCTCTTCTAATCATCAACTGTGTTCGTAACTATTTTCAAATAACTATATATGTTAACACAAATCTTATTTCATTCTATAAGTTTATTTCTTTTCTTATTTGATTAATTACTTTTGTTTTAGCCCAAACCAAGTATAGTATTATTATTTGATTATTTTAATTATTTGTGAAAAGTTCTATCTTAACTCATTCTATTTTATTGATTTTTTTGTATTTGATTATCTAATTAATGTTACTACTTGATTATTTAATCTATGGTTACTTATATATTTAATAAATGTTTTTAAATCTACTCAAAGCCCAAACCCAAAACACATACTATTATTACTATTGATTATTTTATTTAATGTGAAGTTCAGACCCAGTCCAATTTTTTATTATTTTTGTTTATTAAATGTTAAGCCCAGCCCAAGTCATTCTAACTAACCCCCTATTTATCTCCTCATAATCCCCCAACTAACCCCCGTAATCTAATCAAATTCCTCACTAAATCCTAACAATAATCCCCCCTAAATCCTAACCACCTCCCCCTAATATCTAATTAATTAAACCTCAATTCCTAATCTAATCCCCTTCACAATCCTCCTTCCCCTTCTCCTTCATCTTCATTCTCGAAAACCTTAGCTCCATCTCCATTGAAACCCATTCATCATCATCGCAACCACCCTCTGACCTCGCTCCTCTGTCACCCTCTTTCTCACCGAGCCCGTAACACCCCGAATTCCAAAAATAACTGAATTCGAAATTCCACAGGATCTTTACACTTCTTTCGTACAATTTTACAAGGAATTTAAAACTTTTCACTTTACATCAGAGTTACAAGAAATCTTTACACTTTACAGCGGAAGCAAAATTATAACATTTACATGAATGAAATTACAACAACACTTGAATAATCTCTAAGCATCAGTTCTTCTTTAATCTTTGTCATGTCATTTATCATGCATACAAAATTGTGGGTACGTCAGTTTATTCAACCGATGAATATTATACACGACCATCCTCTCTATGCCGGAAACAGTATAATGATTTTCCATACTTAACAAACACAAACTTGTTAACAAATCAAACTAAGGGGAATATCCTATTGATGTCGTGTTGTGATTGTGCACTTAGTCCTTAATACAGTTATTTATATTACATGACACTAATGCGCACTTGTTCGGATTCTATGCATCCCATACTACATAGGTCCGAGGGTAAGCCTCTTAAAAATCGTTCTTCATCTTGTAGGGTTCAATCCCTCGTCATGACTTACTCTACTACTGTAACTACGGTAAGTATCCTAGATGTTCTATGAGTAACGAGCTCATGTACAGAAAAATTGGAGGGGAATCCCACGTCATGTCACGACGCATCGTGAAGACAACCTATGGACAATTCAGCCTCCTTCATAGCACACGATCCTCTCGCAGTCACCAAACACCCTACAAGCGTCGCCAAGATCCCGATAATTCCGGAGTGGTGCCCACGTCTTGTCACGACGCATCGTGAAGACAAACTATGAATCACACCCACATCGTAGACTCGAGGCCCTCATACTTGTGTTTTTCTCTCACTTTCATCACCTCTTCACTATGTACTAATTCTTAATTTAATGAAATCATGAACAAAATCAATCTCTTAGAGTCAGCACTCTCACTAATACCGGTCTTATTTTTTTCATTTCTCAATGACCCAAACTTGGTCTTTTCAATTTTATTTATCATATCTCATTACTTTCAATTGCCGGTGTGAGTCATGACTACACCCTAATTTTCAATTTCAATTCACAATTCACATATTTGAGTTGTCATACTCAAGAAATTTCTCTTTTCCAATTACATGATTTCCAATCTTTTCATGAGTTAATTATCATACATGGAGTTCAATTATAAATCATGCATTCCATAATCAATATTTATTTCCACATTAAAATCATAATACGAAAACATCTAGTCAAAGTGAATATTCACAAAAATCACCATTGTCATGCTATTCTTTTAACATAATAACCCAAACAAAAATTCACATTTATATTTTCTTTCCATCAATTTTCCTTTTTAATACACATCTTAATCACCTCGCAAAATCACACATTTTTATGAAATTGTACGTGTAAAAAACCATAGTTTCGAATACGATTTTACCTCAAAAATACACTTTATTTTATTCCAATAACTCCCAATTAATTTTCATAGGTTATATATGATTTTTGAATAATAACGGTATTTTTTTCAGATTTTTTATACATCAAGAAAAACCCCAAAAATCAATTTGTCAAAAAATTATATTCTGGCTACACCCAGAATCGAACCCGCAACTTTTAAGAAGACAGCCGCACGCGCTAGCCGACTGGCCGAAGGCACTCAGCGATATGAAAAGGAGACAGAGAGTTATATACTCTCTGTTCGGTGATTGGTATTTTTTAAAACCGCACACAAAAATAAAGGTGGACACAGGTATCGAACCAGCAACCACAGAGCCACATGTTGCGCTACAGTAGCGCCAGAAGGCTCACCGACGTTGTCACATACACAACTTGAATTCTATTTAACTCGGTTCTCTGTTTTATTAAAACATTTCGTTTGTTCGAAAATCCTTATCTTTATTTTGTTTGCACCAAAAGCCATGTAAAACTCCAGAATGTATATTCTAACTTAAATTAACACCCCAGTATTTTTAAAATAATTTTTTTAGTAATTTAATACACATTTCTCATACAATAATTTAAATTCCATACTACTCTTCCCATAATTCAATTTGACATTCTTAAACACAACTTGGTATTAAAAATTCACATTATAAATATAATTCCCTGTTTTTCCCTCTTTCATAAACCCAAATGCACAGGACAATCTTATTCATTTGAACCAATATCACGATAGTCCCTTTAGCACATAAAACAATAATTTCATCTACTAGCATTTCGTACTCAATTTTGACGTTATCAACAATCCCAATTCAATATTTTCATAACTACAAGCAATTTGCACACAATATTAAGATTCATGACAAGTTAACATACAATCTATCAAGCATTAATTTAATCAACTAGCAAGTCCTTTTTCAAATTAAGTGTACTCTTATTAGTTTCTTTCATGCATCATTATTTCAACACTCCTAGCATGGTATCCAAATTAGAAGTATAGAAAACCACCCACCTAATTTGGAGAGAAATCACACAACAACTTCTAAACGAAAGAGCCCTTCTCCTCCTAGATTGAGCTTGCCCAAACGAGTACTCCTCCTCCTTGCTCCTAGTGCAACCCGAGAGCTCCAAGTTGATGTAGCTGGCCTCCTAGCTTGCAAGCACACACACTCTCAATCTCTCAATCTTTTATTCTCACTTGCTACTAACAACCTACTACTAACAATTGTATTCTTTCACTATAGGTTTGGATAATGAAAAGTGTAAGGATAACTAGGCTAGGGGGGTATTTATACAAAATTTTGGGACAAATAGAAGGCTAGGATTGATCTAGGAGTTAAGAAATAAAGGCTAGGATTCAAGGGGAAGTTGTAGTAACAAACCATGACTACAAAAACCACCTCCCACAAACTCCACTTCTTTTCCTTTTCCCTCCCATGCCATCCGACCACAATGAAAAAGTGCACAAACACGTGCTAGTGCAATGCACATGTTTGTATAGTCTCCCATTTTAAAAAGTTGTACATTTATTTTTTATAAAAAATCTATAAAAATTGTCTACACTACAAATTGTAATAAAAAGAGAAAGTAAATTTATGGACCTTTATTTAATGAGCCAAATTAGCTATATTCAAAATAAATTAAGTTGGGCTCAAAATAAAAGAGTACTTATGTTTGTTTAAAAATAGGCTTTAATAAAAACGATAGAAAAGACATATATATATATATATGTATACTCATTTGTTTATGTAATGAAAATAATTATAAAAATTTTATATCATAAGATTGCACGTAAACAAAACGTACAAATTATAACACAAAATAATAATTCTCATCAATGAAAATTAGGGTATTACAGAGCCTCTCCACCACCACCTGAGCACCTTTGCCGTCTTCGACCCTGGAGCCTCCCTGAGCCCCTCACTGCACACCAGCCGAACACCGAAGCCCTTGTCACTGCCATTCTCGCTATCGTTGAGTTGCCTTTGTTGTTGCTGACATCAGCTTGTTGTTGTTCGTGTTGTCAGATTACAACCATGTGCCATCGTCACTCTTGCTCGTTGTTATTGTTGTTGTTCTTGTTCACTACTGCCATTGCCATTCTTTTTTTAATCATTCCGTCGTAATCATCGTATCGGGCAAGTATCTCTTGTACATTTTTATTGTTCCGTACAGGCATTTTATTTGACCTCCCGCAATTATTATTCATGTTTCATTATCATGTTTTGAAATTCGTTACCGTCCATGTTCATGAAAATTGTTCTTTATAAATTTCAATTGATTGAACCATCGTATTGTTTATGCTTTGTAATCTTTCCATGATTAATTCAGTTGTTATACATTGCATCGAATCAATCCATTTGCCTCCGTGATTCGATGCCCATAAAAAAATTGTAAATTTCATTATCCTCGCATGCATTGCACGAACACGAATTAGAGTTATATATGAATGTGTACATAGATAAATAAAATGATTCGAATGGATTGTGGTTGCATATGATTGTATAGTTATATCCGTAATTTAATATTGTAGGAATATTAATTTTCATCATGTGAACAATAGAAACCATTCCGATTTCTATATGTGAATGTATGTTAAATTCTAGCTTTAAAACTATATGTTTGCAAATGAATATCGTTACAATTGAAATTGGTATATTTCTGTCCTATTGTTTGCTCCAATTTGTACCGAGATTTAGATCTGGTTAATAATAATATAATTCAGAACTTTATAATTTTTTTTATATCCCACTGAATCTAGTTTCTAGAACTTCTGACAGATCTGGAATCTGACATGTAGAGTTCAAGATATACTAATTTTAGTACTGGTATATTTTTAATTCCAAATTACTGTTTAGAAACATATCTTCTCGATTAATTAATTAAATTATCATGTTAACAATAAAATAAATACTTGAAATTTACCAGGTTATTACTAGACATGAGTATGGATCACTTTATAATTTTTATAAGATTTTTAAATGAGTTTACAGTTGGTTTATATATATAAGAACCATGGACTGAGCTGCTGTCGGAACAGTAGACCAGTAGAGAACTGTCTGGTTGACATTGCTATTGTAACTATAATGTATTGTTTGAATATGAGTTGTAACCGGCAGGGAGTCTAATTTCTAGAACCCCTAACAGAACCTGATTCACTTTTCCGTAGCAGCAGAAAAGTTAGTTTTCGTACAGCAACATCGTGTTGTCCATAATTGTATCTTCATATTTTTTAAATATAAATATGTTTGTTCTTTGCGTTTATGATCTGGAATATATTACATGCATTACATAGCCCTTTATACCTCCTTGATCATGTCCGGACACTCAATCTCATTGTTTTATGTTCATGTTTGATTATTATAAAAGAGAAACAAGCAGGAATAATAAGGATAAGACCTAGTAGTGGGCGATATAGGAGAATGTATTCAGAAGGGGGCCGTGTTTCCCAAAATAATGATTTCCGTTACATGTTATATGGAACTAAGTGTCGTGTAGGACTAAGTTCCATGTCGTGGGATGACGAGGTCACCTCTAAAATCCATTACCTGATTACACGTTCCCGTTATATGTTATATGGTATATGTTTACAAGTTGCATGGAACTAAGTGCCACATGGAGCTAAGTGCCACATCATGGGATGGTGGGGGCCACCTCTAGAATCCACCACTTGACTACATGATTCCCATTTACATGATTTCCTGAGTACAGAACCCTACAGAATTCACCACTAGAGTCTAACTGTTACTTGATTGTATACACCCGAACCTGTGGTATGGGATGTAGGATTGCGTGCATTAGTTAGAATTTACAAAAGATTGACAGATATAAGATTAACACTAAGCACGTGCATATTTCCTGTTTACATGTTTACAGAATTTCCGTTTACAAGTTTACAAGTTACTTGATTCCTTTTGACAAGTTACATGATTCCTGTTACAAGTATACATGATTCCCGTTTACATGACATGTTTCCCTGTTACATAAATCCTTGTTATCGGTTGAATATACACTGAAGTCTAGTTTACATGTTTCTTGTTTCCAGTTTACAAGTTTACACGTGTCCTTGTATCATACTTGATCATATTATATCCTTGTTCCTATTTCCATTTTGCAAGTACTATTTGCGGCCCATAACTTTCTCTTACGAGTTCTCTTTCCTTTCTTTGAGTTAATATTTTTATAGGTACAAATGATGAGATACTGAAGAACTTGACGAACTGTTATTGCATTGTGCATTCTTGGACCTTTTTGTAAGTTCTTGTATCTCAGATATTGGTAATTGTATTATATTTTTATTCTTGTGATTATTATTGTGTTGTTGAGCTTGATGGTATTGTACAGCTTATGAATGATATGAGTTGGAATACTTATATCATTCGCTGGGCCTTAGTTGCGTGCCCGTCATTCCGCATTTTGGGAAGCAAGGCGTGACATTTCTAGTAGTAACAACAACATCATGCACACTCACTTTATCTTTAGCAAGAAACAAGTCAGCTCTCCCATTTTCCTCTATAAAGATGAATTAATCTAATGGAGTCAAACCCACTTCAAATCTCTTGCTAGCAAAACAATTGACGCACAAATCGTAATCGAACAATTTGCTGCAATGGTAACGTTTCTCAGAACAAGAACTCCAGCAAAGATTGCAGTGGTACTCATCATCACCCTCACGGCCTTTATTTCCATCTTCCATTTCAGATTATTAAGCTTTTGAACTAACTCCATCTTTTCACTTCTTCGAATGTAACCCCTGTTTTTCATTTTTTGTATTTTTGAGTGTATTTTTCTTTTTTCCTTGTATTTGATTCCGTTGTAACTCTTTTGGACCATATATTGGATTTTATTTTCAATGTATATATTCTTTTTATTATTCTTGTCTTCTCTTATTTGAATTCTTGATTCTTGTTCGTCTCTTGTTTCGTTCCATTTTGATCGAGCTGATTATTTTTTATCCTCTTTATGGTTGTTCACACCCTATATTATTTTTCCATTATTTTGTTAATTTTTCCCTATCTATATTTTTGCTATAATCCCTGATACCCATTTTAAATCCCTAACTATCCACTAAACCACTAATTATCCTAATACCCAACTCTCTTATACCCTGATAACCTATTACCCCTTTGAAATTAACCTGCTAATACTCCTATACCATTAATTAACCTCATTACCTATTCTATATCGTTAACTGCACCCGATACTCATATGCACCTGATACCCATATTCAGCCGACACTTCATTTCCCTAAACCCAAACTCTTCCACTATATAAAACCCATGCAGCCTGTAGCCGACCCCATCCCGCTCTTGACCTTCTCGCCTTTCCCCGTGTTCGCCTACACCCCCAACCTTGCACCCTGTCTTCCCCCAGCTCTCACCGTCCATCCCTATCCCTGCCTCCCACTCTGTCTCTATCTCTGTTCGGCGCGCCCAACAGTAGCAGCCAGCGACGCAACCAGCGCCGCCAGCCACCAGCCACTGCCGCTCTCCCGTGGTCGTCATCTCGTTTCCTCGTTCCGTTCTCTTGCCATGTGTGCTCTCGTTCCTTGCCTTAAGTTCTTGATTTGGTTTGGTTGGTGCGTGTGTTCTTGTGCACGTAGTTTTTGGTTGTTCGTTTGTTCGAGTTTCGCTCGTGGTTAGTGGGTTTTGTTCGTTGTTGGCTCGTGTGTTCGTTGAGTTCGTTGACCGTGAATCTGTTCTCGTTATTCTTGATTTTCATCATTTTCATTATCGCTTAAGGCAAGTAACTTATATTAAACTCCTTTGCAAATACACATACCAAATACAACTTGTAGTATAGTTGGATTCTAGAGACAATTTGTGTGTGAATCCCCTTGTTGATATTGTCTCTATAGTGATGATTTGATCATAGTTGCCTCACGACATACATGACATGATATAACGTAGGATTGACCACTTCTTGTTACATATATGAGTGTTATTCATATGTTATCTCGTTCTCGTTCGTGTTATTCGTGATAAACTTGTCTTGGATTTGTGAAATACCCTATATCATGTTGCTTGGACATCTAGTACACTATATTTCATGTTTGGTCTTGTTTTGGTTGAGTTCTATGTGAACTAGTAGATTTTGTACATATGCGATATTTTCAGTTTTGATCAATATTTTAGACCCTATTAAGGTCAGTATTTGAGAATATTTTGTGAACATGATTTGTAGAGAATTCTGTCTATTTTTCAACCCTTTTGACGGATCTCAGTTTTGATATTTGGTTTGTGGAATATTTTGTAAACAAGAGCCCACACTTCCTGTCACGCGAAACATATGGAAAATATGTGCAGTGCACGTACAAAACAGAATCAAACTGATACAAATACAAAACATATAACAGACATACAGATTCTATAGACCGAGTTAATCTCCATTATTCCCAGCTCCATTACCATACTTCGATCCACCCGAACCCTAACTGAGAGCAAGGGTTTAAACGCAAGGCGATCAGAGAGCGGGGCGAGTTCGAAAGATTTTAGGGTTTGATTTGAGAACTGAATGAGAGATATGAGGATTTGGATTATTGATCGCAGGATTTGAGTGAGAGAGATATGAGGATTTTAGGTTTTGTTTTTGGAGAGAAAGAAGAGGGGTTTTTGTTTTTGATTTTTTTCCTAGTTGACCCATTGAAACTTTTTTCACAAATGACCCACTTTCCAAACAAATTTCTAGGTATACCAGCCTTCATAAGTCGCAGTTGGGTACTGTAGCCTATTCGATTGTGTTCAAGGATGCAGTTCCCAACTGCAATCTCAGTTCATTTCACATTTGGATTAGAGAGACTTCAAAACTTGGACACAAATTTCCAAGTAAATATGTTTTAAATATAGGCCACAATTCCCCAACTGCAGCCTAAATATAACCAAGGCCTCTTCTTAAATATATATTTTTTAAAATAAAATTTGTAACAGAAGCCGCAATTCCCAATTGCAGCCAATGTTATATTTAGGCCGTACTTGGGAACTGCGGCCTATGTTTAAAACATTTTAACTTAGAAAATTTTCTCTAAGTTTCGAAGTCTTTCTAGCCCAAATATAAAATGACTGAGATCACTGTTGGGAATTGCGGCATCGAGAAAAAACATTTGTGAAGAGGCCACATGTTAGAATTGTGACCTCACAATCGAATATACCACAGTTTCTAACTGTGGCTTATGAGGATTGGTCGAAACTAGGAATTAGTTTGGAATTAGGTCATCTTCAAAAATTGTTTTAAAAAGTGGGTCAACTCAGTAAAATTCTTTTCGTTTTGGGAAAGATGGGGTTTTGTAACTTTGGTCTGAAAAAACTATTCCACGCATACACGTGACAGCATAAAAATTCTATTATTTTTTAAAACACAATGGGGATAGAAGAAAGTTTTTTTGTCTCATGCATGTATACACATAGGAGACAAGTTATTTTGTCTCTCAGAGAATCTTCAGTTGTTTTGTTAGAAAATGGGCATACGAAAAATATAGAAATAGTAATTAGAACTAAGCATTACAGTCGTTAAAACTTAAAAAATAACTTTTTCAAAATAAAACGAAAAATCATCTACCGTTTGTAGATTTGCATTTTTTAAAAATTTTTGTGAAGGACGACATATGATCTGCAGGACGGCAGATGATTTGCCGTCTCGTAATTAAAAAAAAAAAATTAAAAAAAGTGAAGGACATGATGTGCCCGTCCAACACTTTTGGTCACTGGCCACCTTTTCTCTCTCTTCGAGAGATGGAAGATCATTTTTCAATTTTTTTGTTTATTTTTTTTATTCAAACAGCAGATCATATGCCGTCTCTATATTTCGCAATTAAAAATTCATCTCAGACAGCATATCATATGCCGTCCGACACACAGAAAGTAAATCATCTTCTGATTTCTATAATATGCATATTGCCAAATCTATTGCCAAATATAGACGGCTACTGTAGATCGAAAACCAAAAAATGTTAGAAAATGAGTGTTTTAGACACCATTTTCGAACCGATTTTTGAGCAATTTTTTGAGTAAGATCCTCAATGAATTATTGAGAGATCTTGATTGATTTGTGTTCTCCTTCGTGAGTAGATCAAAATCATATATTGGTTTGCTAAAATCGGTTAAGGGGTGAATGAGAAATTGTCTCTCAAAGTGAGACGTTTTCATTCTAGAAAATGGGTTAAGGGAACATAGTCCCACATCGGAAATAACAAAGGAAATAGAAGAGGATATATAGTAATCTCCTTCTAAGCATTGTAAGATGGCTAGAAGAGAGGCTCTCTCTCGCGCGCGCAGGGGGGTGCAAATCACGGACCGGATTACATGCGACTTGTGTGCGCCCGCACGACCTGCAGACACGAATGCCGGACCGATTTGATCCCACCCCGTGCAGAGCCACTTTTTGCTACATTTTTCCTTTTGTAACGGTTGAAATGAATGCAGAAACGGTTCTGTCTGCCGTTTCAGTGCTGTATTTAATATTTTGTCTGCCGTTACAGTGTCGGCATTCAATTCGCTGTCTGCCGTTACAGTAAAGGCATTAACAGCTTTGTCTGCCGTTACTGATTTAGCCCAGGCTCTATAAATAGAGGCCTCCCCTTTACTTTCTTCCCTGCACAAAACCAGATCTTCTTCTCTCATTCTCTGTGTCTTCTTCTGTACTGTTCATCAGTTCTACTTTTGTTGGTAAGTCGGTGATAGCTTCGAGCGCTTGTACTCAGTTCGGGAGTGGTACGTGATGCCTACGGGATCGCTCCAAGTCGTTGCATCCTGGGAGACAGATGCCTCCGTTCATTCCAGCAACCGGAAAGAGGCGAAATCTGTTTTAAGGACACTGTGTGATACACAGGCCTCGGCTTCTCAAGTTGTACTTTTCATTTGTTCTTGTAAGTTGTTTTATTAATTTTTTCTTTTCTTTTCTTTCGGTTTTCCTCTCTCCTGTTCTCTTCTATGTTTTTTGTGCCTCTCTATCTTTTCTTTGAAAAAGAAATTTTGTAAACAATATTTGTAACAAACTTAAAACAGATTTTGGATTTCTTTGATTTCTGATTTTGAGGCACGGTTTTTCTTTTTATTTCTTTTATCTGGAAAACTTACACTCGTGTTGTGTAAATTTCAGAATCACAATGACTACTGCATTGGACAATGCTGTTGTGTCTGAAACGGTCTATGTGCCGGTTGTTGATACAACGCAAGAACCGAATGCTGCTGCGGCACGAGTGCCAATGCCTACCGTTGTACCTGTCTCAGTCTCCCATAGGGAGAAACCTGAGAAGTTCAACGGGCAGAACTTTAAGAGGTGGCAACAGAAGATGATGTTCTATCTGACCACACTGAATCTCGCAAGGTTCTTGAATGAAGATGCTCCAGATCTTAAGAAAGATGAGCAAGATAACCAAGTCATTGCCGCTGTGGATGCTTAGAAAAATGCTGATTACTTGTGTAGAAATTACATAATGAACGGATTAGCCGACTCTTTGTATAATGTATACATTGACAAAAGAACAGCTAAAGAACTTTGGGAATCACTAGAACATAAATATAAAACTGAGGATGCCGGCGCCAAGAAATTCATTGTGGGCCGCTTCCTAGACTATAAAATGATAGATTCTAAAACAGTAATCAGTCAAGTTCAAGAACTACAACTAATCTTGCATGAGATTCATGCTGAAGGTATGAACTTAAGTGAAAGTTTCCAAGTGGCTTGTATAATTGAAAAATTACCACAAGGTTGGAAAGACTTTAAGAATTACCTAAAACATAAGCGAAAAGAAATGGGCATTGAAGATCTCATTGTCAGGCTTCGTATTGAAGAAGACAATAGGGGATCTGAAAAAGTTGGACTCATCAGCTATGCAGCTAAGGCAAATGTAATGGAACATAAACAACGTTCCAACAAGCACAACAACAAGGGTCTGAAGTTGGGGCCTAAGGGAGGAATCTCCAAGAAGCCGAAGTTTCAAGGCAAGTGCTTCAATTGTGACAAAATGGGTCACAAGTCCACTGAATGCAGACTTCTCAAGAGGAACAGGAACAGAGAAGCAAACTTGGTTCAAGGAATTGTTCAAGATGTTTCCGATATCAATCTCTCAGCTGTGATATCAGAGGTGAATATGTTAGGTTCAAACCCGAAGGAATGGTGGATTGACACTGGAGCTACTCGACATGTGTGCTCCAATAAAAGTATGTTCTCCACTTTCGAACCATTAGAGAATGGGGAGAAAATGTTTATGGGAAACTCGGCTACTTCAGAAATGAAGGGCCAAGGCAAGGTGATCTTGAAGATGACTTCTGGAAAGGAACTGACTCTGAACAATGTTGCATGTGTTCCTGAAATCCGTAAGAACCTGGTATCTGGTTCGTTGCTTAATAACCACGGTTTTCGTTTAGTGTTCGAGTCGAACAAATTTGTTTTGTCAAAAAGTGAAATGTATGTTGGTAGAGGATATATGAGTGGTGGAATGTTCAAACTCAATGTAATGACCATGGTCAAGAATATGAATAAAGCTAGCTCTTCTACTTATTTGCTTGAGTCTTCCAATTTATGGCATGGTAGGCTAGGACATGTTAATTATGATACTTTGCGAAGACTAATTAACTTGAATCACATACCAACGTTCCAAATTGATTCCAAACACAAATGTAAAACTTGTGTTGAGGCAAAACTAACAAGATCATTATTTAAAAATGTTGAAAGAAATACCGAACCACTTGATCTAATTCACACTGATATTTGTGATTTGAAAATGATACAAATAAGAGGTGGTAATAAATATTTTATTACCTTCATAGATGATAGCACAAAATATTGCTATGTATACTTGCTTAAAAGCAAAGATGAAGCTATAGAGAAATTTGTTCTCTATAAAAATGAGGGTGAAAATCAACTCAATAAGAAAATTAAGGCGCTAAGAAGCGACCGAGGTGGAGAGTATGAATCGCCATTTACTGACACATGTGCTAAGCATGGGATTATACATGAAACCACAGCGCCTTATTCTCCTCAGTCCAACAGTGTTGCTGAGAGAAAGAATCGTACATTGAAAGAAATGATGAATGCGATGTTAATAAGTTCTGGTTTACCACCAAACTTGTGGGGAGAAGCTATTCTTTCAGCTAACTACCTTTTGAATAAGGTGCCCAAAAGGAAAGAAGAAAAAACTCCATATGAATTATGGAAAGGAAGAAAGCCATCCTACAATTACTTGAGAATATGGGGATGTCTTGCCAAGGTGGTAGTACCTCCACCTAAGAAAATGAAAATAGGACCAAAAAAACAGTTGATTGTATTTTCATTGGTTATGCACTTAACAGTAGTGCCTATCGGTTCTTGGTGTACAAATCCGATATCACTGAGATATCAAAGAACACGATAATGGAATCTATAAATGCATCATTCTTTGAAGATGTATTTCCATGTAAGTCAAAGGAGGAACCAAGTTCCTCCAAACGAACACATGAGACTATCAGTGAAGATAGTGAAGACCAAAATGAAGAAGTTGAGGAGGAACCTCGACGTAGTAAAAGAACAAGAACGGAAAAATCTTTTGGTCCGGATTTCTTGACTTTTATGCTTGAAGGAGAACCCCAAACCTTCAAGGAAGCGGTGAACTCTAGTGATGGTCCTCAATGGAAAGAAGCCATCAAGAGTGAAATTAATTCTATCTTGCAAAACCATACTTGGGAACTAGTGGATCTTCCACCGGGTAGTAAACCTTTAGGTTCCAAGTGGATCTTCAAGAGAAAAATAAAACCTGATGGATCAATTGATAAATACAAGGCAAGACTTGTAATTAAAGGTTATAAACAAAAGGAAGGTCTTGATTACTTTGATACATATTCTCCTGTGAAGAGAATAAATTCCATTAGGATGGTACTTGCCGTAGCAGCTCTACGCAATCTTGAAGTACATCAAATGGATGTAAAAACAGCTTTTCTTAATGGAGATTTAGATGAAGAAATCTACATGGAACAACCTGAGGGTTTTTCAGCTCCAGGACATGAAAAGAAAGTGTGTAAACTGGTGAAGTCATTATATGGCTTGAAACAAGCTCCAAAACAGTGGCATGAAAAATTTGACAATGTCATGATGACAAATGGTTTCAAGATCAATGAATGTGATAAATGTGTATATGTCAAAGACACAGAAGATGGATATGTCATTATATGTTTGTATGTAGATGACATGCTTATTATTGGAAGCAATGATCAGATAATTAAATCTGTTAAAAACATGTTAAACTCGAGGTTTGACATGAAAGACATGGGACTAGCTGATGTTATATTGGGAATTAAAATCACAAGAACATCAGACGAGCTTATTTTAAGCCAGTCACATTATGTTGACAATATTCTTGGAAAATTTGATAAAGATAATTCTGGAATTGCCAGAACTCCAATAGATCTAACTTTACATTTATCCAAGAATAAAGGGGAGAGTATTTCTCAAGTAGAATACTCTAGAATCATAGGCAGTCTAATGTACTTAATGAGTTGTACAAGACCAGACATAGCCTATGTAGTAAGTAAACTAAGTAGATACACGAGTAATCCTGGAAGCGAGCATTGGCAAGCAATTATAAGAGTACTGAAGTACTTGCGTTTTACTCATAACTACGGGCTGCACTATACGAGATACCCTGCTGTACTTGAAGGATACAGTGATGCGAACTGGATATCGAGTGATAATTCAAAATCCACTAGTGGTTATGTGTTTACACTAGGTGGTGCAGCAGTTTCTTGGAAATCCTCGAAACAAACAGTGATCGCTAAATCCACGATAGAATCAGAATTTATCGCATTAGACAAATGTGGGGAAGAGACTGAATGGTTACGCCACTTCCTTGAGGATATTCCAAGGTGGACGAAGCCTGTTCCTCCAATCTGCATACATTCAGATAGTCAATCTGCAATTTGTAGAGCACAGAGCAATATGTATAATGGTAAATCTAGACATATTCATCGAAGACATAATACCATTAGACAACTACTCTCTACTGGGGTTATCTCTGTGGACTATGTAAAGTCAAAAGATAACATTGCGGATCCACTAACCAAAGGGTTAAACAGAGAGTTAGTTGATAAATCATCGAGGAGAATGGGACTAAAGCCCATGAAAGAATAAGTCGATACAATGGAAACCCAACCTAGCTGACTGGAGATCCCAAGATCTAGGTTCAAAGGGACAACTAAATTGTAAAGACCAAGTTAGATCACTGTGGGGATTTTTCCATGTTCATTCCCATGATGAAACGGTGATGCCCGCAAGGTAACAGGTTAAGCTAGGCTTTTAATGATTCTTATGCGTCGGATATCCGAGCAGAGTAATGCGGGTTACTCTTAAGTAAGAAATCACCTATGTAAGATGGAAGAAGGGCCGGGCCGCTTCCAAGGGAATAATATAGGGCAATATTCCTGTTAAAATCTTGCAGAACCAGGCGTATGTTCATGGCCAAAACGAACATAACAGTGAGAACTGAAAAAGCGTTAGAAAGATTTCTGTGTGAGATATGTCATCGTTTCCACAAATGGCAGAACAGTTCAAAGACATCGCGTCTACTGTTTAGTTAGTAAAGTAAACATATTTTCAGAAGGGAAGGTTCAAAGGGTAACACCTACCTATCCTATGCAGAAATCAATCGTTGAATTCTATCACCAAGTCTGTCGGGTCAGTCTATCGTGTCAGTCTGTCCTGTCTGTGGTCGTCAATTTTCATTCATGTGGGGATTGTTAGAAAATGAGTGTTTTAGACACCATTTTCGAACCAATTTTTGAGCAATTTTTTGAGTAAGATCCTCAATGAATTATTGAGAGATCTTGATTGATTTGTGTTCTCCTTCGTGAGTAGATTAAAATCATATATTGGTTTGCTAAAATCGGTTAAGGGGTGAATGAGAAATTGTCTCTCAAAGTGAGACGTTTTCATTCTTGAAAATAGGTTAAGGGAACATAGTCCCACATCGGAAATAACAAAGGAAATAGAAGAGGATATATAGTAATCTCCTTCTAAGCATTGTAAGATGGCTAGAAGAGAGGCTCTCTCTCGCGCGCGCAGGGGGGGTGCAAATCACGGACCGGATTTCATGCGACTTGTGTGCGCCCGCATGACCTGCAGACACGAATGCCGGACCGATTTGATCCCACCCCATGCAGAGCCACTTTTTGCTACAGTTTTCCTTTTGTAACGGCTGAAATGAATGCAGAAACGGTTCTGTTTGCCGTTTCAGTGCTGTATTTAATATTTTGTCTGCTGTTACACTGAAGGCATTCAAATCACTGTCTGCCGTTACACTGAAGGCAGTAAATGATGTCTGCCGTTACAGTGTCGGCATTCAATTCGCTGTCTGCCGTTACAGTAAAGGCATTAACAGCTTTGTCTGCCGTTACTGATTTAGCCCAGGCTCTATAAATAGAGGCCTCCTCTTTACTTTCTTCCCTGCACAAAACCAGATATTCTTCTCTCCTTCTTTGAGTCTTCTTCTGTACTGTTCGTCGGTTCTACTTTTGTTGGTAAGTCGGTGATAGCTTCGAGCGCTTGTACTCAGTTCGGGAGTGGTACGTGGTGCCTACGGGATTGCTCCAAGTCGTTGCATCCTGGGAGACAGACGCCTCCGTTCATTCCAGCAGCCGGAAAGAGGTGAAATCTGTTTTAAGGACACTGTGTGATACATAGGCCTCGGCTTCTCAAGTTGTACTTTTCATTTGTTCTTGTAAGTTGTTTTATTAATTTTTCCTTTTCTTTTCTTTCGATTTTCCTCTCTCCTGTTCTCTTCCATGTTTTTTGTGCCTCTCTATCTTTTCTTTGAAAAAAGGAATTTTGTAAACAATATTTGTAACAAAAAATAGGTATTTAGCAAACGACTACATATGCTTTTTTCCATTTTTTACATGGAGATGCTCTTATGGCATACATACGAGTCAAATTCCTAATTTTGTCTTGAATGACACTATTCAATGGGGACATAATGTATTCTATCTCTTTTATTGTCCCCTTTGTACAAAATTGTTGCAGCGATAGAAGATTAGGGCCCTGTTCGTGTGCGGATGTTAGCGAATATAAATAAAGGTTAGTGCAAGTGATTTATCTACTTATAGTTATCTAAATTTTGATCTGTTTAAATTATATTTTATAGGTGTGGTATTTCTATTTTTCTATCTCAAAATTAAGATAAATAATAGGTGATTGTAGATATCTAAATTCCAATCCAATTAAATTTACTAGTAATTTACATGTGCGATGCACGTTTTAATAATTTTTTTAAAAAAATCTGACGTAGGGAAGATTTGAACCGGAAACCTCTTTTATATTAGTTTTTTTTTTTTTTGAGGTAAAGGTGGAATAAGGCCACCCTGTTTCATTAATAAGAGTTTAACAAAACAAACCCAGAGTACTGGGCCCAAATACAAACTACAGACATAAAATAAAACATACATGAAGCAACATGACTACAAACAACAAGCCCCTCCAACAGCCCTGGAGGGTGGGCCGACAAACCAGCTCGGTCCAGCAAAATTGTGAGTACGTCAGTTTAGCTTCGTACAGTGCTTCCACGGCACATGCACACCCACCTGAAACAAGTCAGGCGGGATTTTATCACCCGCCGCTCCCTGCGTTCACCTCGCTGGGGGACCCCTCTTTGGGCCCAAGCCCTGTAGATCGAAACTCGCAGCCTCCCACCAACTTCACCACTCATCCTACAAACACGCCCGCCGCTTCTACAGCCGCTGCCAAAGAGATAGCCGTGAAGAGGATACCTTAACCTCTCACACGATAGCGCTTTCTCCGACGATTTCTCACAAAGCAACTATCTCGCTCACCCCACTTAACACCATCCTCCAGGAGAGAGCCGTGTAGAGGATACCTTACCTCTCTCACGTTCAAGCTCTCTCCGACGATTTCTCACCACACAGACTTATCTCACCTCAAACTCCCAATACGAGGGAAGAGGCGGCGCTGTCACGAGGCAGTGACTAAGCTGGAGGAAGCTCAATAGCCAAATAGTCGGCACTGTAGAGACTGCACTGACGACATAGTAGGACACACCCGACCACACCCCAACCCCAGCCCCACACCCCCTCACCCCCAACATACCGACTTCACACATCACGGAGGGACCCCATCTTTGGACCCAAGCTCCACAAACGTCAATCACTCTTTCACACCTCACAATCACTCTTTCACTCCCACAAACTCTCTTTCACTCAAAGAAAGAGTAGGGATGAGCATATTCTCCTCTCCATCCCCCACAGTCACAACCGACAATCTCACACAATCCAAATAAATACACACCCATAGAACCCAAACTAGTCCACACCCAACCAAAAATCCAAACTAGTCCACACCCAAAGATAGAACACGAAGATCATACCTTCCCTTCTGTCACTGGTTCTTGTTCCGTGGCCTTCCACACCACCTCATCGGTGGCCTCCATGAGCACCACATCATCATCATCATCATCTTCAAGAACCGGCTCCTGCTTCACGCTCGCGTTCGTCCGCGACGTCCTGTGCTTAGGCGCTCCGTCGCCGGCGTGGACTGAACGCATGGAAGAAGGTGGATGAAGAGTAGTGATGGGTGCCGTGATTACTGTCGTCGATGTGCTGAGGTAGTGAGGTGGGTGAGGTGACGGAAGCGGTCACTGGTCAGAGGATCGGGGGGATGCTGGGGGTCTGATGGGGAAGTAGAAGGTGGGTGAGGATGGATCCTTCAGATCTGGGGTTGAAGGAGGGGGATTTTTAGATCTGGGGTTGAAAGAGGGGATCAACGGTTGGTCGTCGTCTCGGAGGAGAGCGAGGGGAGGCATGGACGACTGGTGGACGACGGGGCGGCGGCGGTGAGCCGTAGCCGCCGCCCCAAAATTTTCAGATCTAGGGTTTTGAGGAGTTGGTAGGGGAGAGTTGGTAGGGGAGAGACCCCTCTTTTATATTAGTTATGTACGTGCGTTGTCCATATTGGTAGAATGACAAAATGACAAATGACACCAAGGCATTCTCCCATTATAATATTATATATTACTAGTAATTTACACGTGCGATGCACGTCTTAATAAATATAGTTTTTTAAAATCAAAATTTAGACATAGTCTGGATTTGAACTTAGAACTCCTATATAATAGTTATGCACGTGTATTGCACGGATTGGTAGATTGACAAAATATTTACAAATGACACTACAGTCTCCTCCCATTATTATAATATTAGAGATTATTATATTAACGACTAGAGATTGGAGATTAGAGATTAGAGATTTTCAAACTAAAATGAAAATACAGGTACGTAATCTTAGATTGCATTTTTCTACATCCACTTAAAAATCCTCATATCTTTATATTCCAGCAAGTGCCCATAAGCTTGTACTGTTTCTGAATAATTGGAAATAATTCATTATCTTCCTGTTCTCCTGTCAAATCTGGCATCAAAATTCGCGCCAATCATCATCACCCCTTCGTAAACAGACTGGGATCTGAGAGAACCCGCAAAACCACTTGGGAAAAATATAGGGTTTTTTCCCTCAAATAAAAAAATTAAAAAAAAAAAATATATAGGGTTTCAGCTGAGAAAGAAGTGGGATTATAATTTGAAAGAGGGGTATTTTCGTAATTGAAATACAACCCGACTTCTATTTCTCGACTCTAGTAGCAAAATCCGAAAAAAAGATAAACAGAGCGGCAAAAATGCAGCAAATCCTGGCCGTCCGTCTTCCACTTCCCGGTGGCGTTCTCAGCCGTCCAATTCTCAACGCCTTCTCCTCTCAATGCATGCCAAATCGCGCACGTGGTGGACTCCCTCGCTTCCATTCCCAAACTCTCCCATCTTCAAAGGTACTATACAACTGCCTCTTTAATTTAGCGTTGTGTCGTTGAGGAATATTGACAAACAGTTGGTACGCAATGTTTCTAATCTTTGATTAAGGGCGAAGTTGTTCGAGTTAAAGGTGACGAGTTCTGGCACATGGCAAAAGTGTTGCGTTTGGGACTACACGACAGGTAATAATTCCACCAAAATCCTGCTGCTGCGACTCCGACTTTTAAGCATTAACTTAATATTGTTCAATGGGGAGATCGAAGAACTACGCAAAAGTAGCTCGTATTACGTTGGATTGGATTCGTGTCAATCGTGTGTTGACACAACATGGCTACACTAAAATAGCTAGTGTTGCTGTGTATTTGTTTCCTTACATATTGTTGCCGCTAAATTTGGTGTGGGGGCAAACAGATAGTATTTGTGGATTCTTAGGGAAACTGAATAGTAAACCTGTATACCTGTTCCGTCGGGCTCTGATCGTCGCTCCCGCCGTAGACCTGCAAAAAGTGCGAGACACCGGGGTTGTTCCCGGCGACGCACCCTGCTCAAGTCAGTAATCAGAGAGATTATGAGAGAGCGCAAAAACTGGAGAAAGATTGATTACCTCTTAATGGAGATGGATGAGGGGTATTTATAGGAATCTTAGGGAACAGATTAGAAATGTAATCTCCGTGATCTGATAAGGAATATTCTCCTTGTAATCAGATTAGGAATGTAATCCCTAATCCCCAGTGGAGGGATAGGCATGAATCAGGGCCGTTGATGTGGATCTAATCAGGAGCCTTAATTCTATCCCCCTGATCGGGCTTTATTGCTGGTGAAAACCCGCGCCCGATTGAAGCGGATCTGTTTGTGGGTTATTGGGTCTTTAACGGAGATACCCAGTACCCATCTCAGATCCTATTTGTAGGTGAAATTACCGTTTTACCCCTGGGCTTCAAGATTCGTGCCCGATTTGGATGGTTCCGATCATCCCCCATTTTTAGTCATATCACGAGTCCCCCACTCTTAAAGGCTGAGCTTGATCGGCCTTTGAGGAGTAGTTTAACTGTTTTAATGGCCAGCGGAGTTGTATCGGAGCCCAAATGGAAGGTTTTGAATCTTGAAGGAGGTAGTTTGGTGATTATTCAAGTGGATTGAACTCTGAGTCGCTCTTGAGCTCTTATGGTCATGCGGTGTCCTTGCAGGGATATCCTTTTAACTTTGCGAAGTGTCAATTCGTCGTTCGGGGGTCTAACAAGATTGTTCTTGGCAATAATTGCTCGTTTGGGGGCTAGAAAATGCTTCCCCATCTTTACAATCGCTTTCCAGGGGTTCTTCCTTAATTTCCCAAATTTTTAATTATTTTTTCGCGATCTCTTGGCGGATGGTTCGACCTTTTTCCTTCGTTGAGGGGGACATGTGCTCGTATCATACTTCCGACCCCTTCTAGAGCTCGCGGACTAGGGGACCGAGGTCTGTATACGGTTCAGCCCATCTTTCCGAAGAGGGGGGAGAGTTCGGCATGGTTATGAGTGTTTAGAGGGAGTTCAGCATGATCCGAGGTCCAATCTTTTCCCGTAATAGGGTCGGTGCCACGAACGCTCGGCAGTTGGTGCCGAACTCGATTTTCCCCCGTAACGAGGTCGGATCCGAGAACGCTCGGCAGCTGGTGCCGAGCTCGATTTTTTCCCTCGTAACGAGGTCGGTTCCGAGAATGCTCGGCAGCTGGTGCCGAACTCGATTTTTCCTCCGTAACGAGGTCGGTTCCGAGAACGCTCGGTAGCTGGTGCCGAAGTCGATTTTTCCCCCGTAACGGGGTCGGTTTTGAGAACGCTCGGCAGCTGGTGCCGAACTCGATTTTTTCCCCGTAACGGGGTCGGTTCCGAGAACGCTCGGCAGCTGGTGCCGAACTCGATTTTTTCCCCGTCACGGGGTCGGTTCCGAGAACGCTTGGCAGCTGGTGCCGAACTCGATTTTTTCTCCGTAACGGGGTCGGTTCCGAGAACGCTCGGCAGCTGGTGCCGAACTCGATTTTCCCCCCGTAATGGGGTCGGTTCCGAGAACGCTCGGCAGCTGGTGCCGAACTCGATTTTTCCCCCGTAACGGGGTCGGTTCCGAGAACGCTCGGCAGCTGGTGCCGAACTCGATTTCTCCCCCGTAACGGGGTCGGTTCCGAGAACGCTCGGCAGCTTGTGCCGAGGTCCGTGACTTGTCGTTTTTCGTCATAGAAGTTTGTAGCAATTGTGCGCCTTCTGAACTTCTGACAACTTTCTGACAGCTTTTGACAGATGGGACGTTTATTAAATGCAGTGACCTCTGGGCTTCCATCAGATGGGATGCTCATTAAATGCAGCTCATGATTTGGCGTGGTAAACAAGGCGACGATTGAGGTCGCTTTGTCGTTTTCTGTAGATGGGCCGGTCGTACAAGCCCACCATCCTCGTTTGGCGTGTACCTCTCTATAAATCCTCACCCCCCCTCTCATTTCTCATTTCCCTTTTCTTTTGCTCAGGCGAATTCTTGTGCTTAGGCGAGTACTTCCGGTGGTCGACGTTTGTTTCCGGCGAAGTTTTCCGGCAGCTATCTTCTTTTAAGGTAATTTATCAATTATGTCTGTAGCTTCTGTCTCCGAAGAAATCTCTTGGTCCGAGCCCTCCCTTGAAGTTGTCGAGGATTCAACTCCGACTAAAGGCAAGAAGGTGTTCGGCAAGGATTCGATCGTTCAAGATCCGAAGCGGATGGGTGAGTTCGGACAACTGCCGGGGCCGCTGACCGGGCTCCATAGAGTTAGGCAGCTCCCGGAGGATCAAGCCGAGCGGATCGTCCATGGGAGGGGGAGGTCCTTCGAGGAGAACGCCGCGAGGGAGACGACGGAGGCGGATGAGGCGGTGTCGATCCTGCGTGAGGAGGACTTGGCAGTGATCCGGGATTCATTCCACATCCCGGAGGAGTACGAACTCATGCTGCCGGGTCCCGGGGTTAGGGCCAATTCGCCGCTGCCAGTGACGATGTGTTGCTGGCCGGTCGATGCCTTTATCGCCGGGGCTCGGCTACCTCTCCACGCGTTCGCCGTTACCGTGGTGAGTTGGTTCGGGGTCAGCCCCATCTAGCTTATGCCGAACGCGTGGCGAGTGATAAATGGTTTCGTTCTCCACTGCCAAGCTGCAGGGATCTAGCCGCAGCTGAACGTGCTTCGGACGTTATACCGGCTCCACCAATGGAATAAATCGGAGTACCAGTATTACTTGACTCCGAGGCACGGTGGCAGGCTCGTCATATGCCCCGACTCCATTAAGCACTGGCGAGAGAAGTTTTTGATTGTGCGGAGTCGGGAGGCGTGGCCGATCCCCTCCAACTGGGTAGAAGGGGTGCCGAAGAGGGCGAGGGCGCTTCCGAAGCTCAATGTAGAAGAAGAAGAAGCGGTCCGGACTCTCCTCGATCGGCCAAAGTACGACTGGAGGGAGCTGACGGAGGACATCCTCTACAAGGGAGGGCTCTGCCGCGTAGATCCCAGTACGCGGCTCTCGTTATGTTTTTGCTTTCCGTACTCTCTTCCTTGTTATTTGTAGTGTGCTAATCAATTTTTACTTTGGATGCAGAAACCATGGACTACGATGCCGTGCTGGCGCTCAGGGCCGGACTCGCGAGCAAGGCCCCCAAGAAGCGCAAGAGGGTCGTGACCAAGCTGTCGTCGACCTCGAAGTCTCCGAGGATCACAGCCCCAGTCGAGGAGGTGGAGAACCTCGACAGCCCTGTTGCCGCCGTGGTGGGGACTTCGGCTTCGGCTGCTACCGGCGAGTTCCCTATTGCTGCAGCCCTGGGAATGGCGATGCCGCCCCTGACGGTAGTTGCCGAGGAGCTCCTGACTGAGGAGCACAAAAAAATTCACATTCCGGACTGGCAAGTCCGGAAGCACGACGGGTTCCTCGGCAACTCGCTGGCGAGCATGCAAGCCGTCAAGCATCTCGCTACCTCGAAGGACCGAGCCGCCATGGAGGCCGGGCGAGAGGGCGACGACGTGATCGAGATCGCTCGTTCGGCGGTGTCGGTAAGCCTTGAGCTTCTTTCATTCATTGTACTCTTTCAACCAAATTTTTTTTTTCTAACTCCTTTGGTTCTTCTTTGCTACAGATCATCGTCCACTTTGGTCACCTCACCGAGAGGTTGACAGCTCTGGAGAAGGAGCTAAAGCAAGAATCCGACCAGGCTCGGAACGAGAAAGTTCGACTGTCGAACGAGCTCAACAAGCTTCGCGTCGAGCACGAGGGCAGGTCGGCAAGGATGGTGCACCTCGAGTCCGAGGTGACGAGGTTGGAGGGCGAGCTCCTTCGCCAGAAGGAGGGGTCGGCCAAGCAGCTGACCGAAGCCGAGGCAGCCAAGGCGGCAGCTGTGAAGGCGGCGGAGGACGCGACCCTGGAGAAGGCGTAGGGGTTCCTCGCCCAGAACATGGCGAAGGCCTTCGCCGCAGCCATCGACCGGGTGTCGAAGGAGTTTCCCGAGGTGAACGTCTCGGGGTGGAGGCTGTTCCCCGGCCACGTCGAGGATTTCGACCCTGACTCCGAGGGGGAGGAGGAGGAAGGGGATGACGAAGGTGATGCCGAGGTCGAGGTCACTGATGAGGTCCCGGGTACCGTGGTCACTCCGCTGGCGGTGGCGTCCCCTTCGGAGAAGTCGACTCCCACCCGAACTCGTCACCCGGGGAAAGAGGTCGCGCCTTGACTTCGCTCCTCATTTTCTTGTTTTGTTTTTTTTGTTCTTTTTCCTTTTCTTTTCAATCATTGTAACACCTAATAGCGGACTGGCCACCGCTGCTTTTTTGAAATGAATGAAAAGAAATTTTTTTGAAGTGTTGGTGTTCGGATCTTCGTCTTTCGCCCCCCTTTCGTCGAATACTCTCTTTTTGTTTTGAAAGTCTCTTGTTTCGAAAATTTCTCAAGTGTGATGCTCCGGCAGTGTTCGAACTTTTGCTGATTACTTCGATCTCTTTTCAGCTCATGGTGGTTGCTCAAGACGTCGAGCCTGCCCGTTCGGATGAGGAAGCCCGAGCCGAGGCTGGCTTAGGAGCGACGAGGTTGTGTCTGGCGAGATGCCGAGAGCGGCTCTACGAAGTTGAGCTGGGATTGCGCCGAGCCGAAAGCGAGCGGAACCATCTCCAGCTCGTCCTCGGCCGGCGAGATATCGAGATTCGTCGTTTGGAAAGCAGAATCGCCGAAATGACTCCCACAGGAGAAGGTGAATATTTGCCAACTGCTTTCAGTAATGAGCTTCGGATTCAATGCATTCGTCATAATCTGTCCAAAATAACAGCTGAGAGAGACGACCTGCTTTCTGAGATCCGGCATCTGCAGTCCGTAGAGACGAAGCTTCGGACGGAAGGCGAGGGGTTAACGGCAGAAGTGGCCAAGTTGACGACCGATCGGGTCCAGTTGACAGTCGAGGTCGAAGCGCTGAAGAGAGCGACGGTGGATAAAAGTATCGAAGTCACTCATCTTCGGCGCCTCATAGCCAGTTGATCAGGCATGCCAGACTCCGCGATACCCCCTAGTTTTGAAGTTAACGTCAAAGACGACTCGTTGCGTGATCGGATCTCGGAGTTGGAGGTGGAAGTGGCTCGTCTCAAGCCGCATTCGGGACCAATCAATGTCCGAAGCACTTCGTGCACTCGCGCGGAGAGTGACCGGGGCATTACCTTCTACGAAATGGCAACTCGTCAGCGCATAGGCCATCCTAGTCCGGGGGACGCGCAAAGCTCGGTAGCAATTTCGTCGAGCGGAGCATCCGTTGGAGTAGCTACTAGAAGCGGCGCCGAGGATACGTCTCAATTTGCTGGCTTGGGGTCGCGCTCCGGAGACAAACGTCGTCACTCTCGAGTGTCTTTGAAGCGGAACGCCCCGGCCCCAAAAAAGCGCTGAAGACGTCGCCTCCGAGAGCTTTTGTATATATTTTTTTTTAGCCAAGTGTAATAAGTCGGCATTGTAACTTTCTCTTTAATGACTTGTAATCCTGCTGTGTCCGTCTTTGTACCGCATCCCATCTATCAATAAAATGTTGTTGCCAAACTTGTGTGTTCTTTATTTTTGTTGCGCCGCGGCCTCTAAGTCGGCCACTTGCTTGTTTGCAGGTTGGCGAGATGAGTGTTCGGCTAGTGGCGCCGAGCATTCTTTCCGACGCCCACTCTCGCAGTTTGGCGAACTCGCGAAACGCGCTTAAGCTCGAGTGTTTGACCTCGGATTTTTGCTATGGTGACTCGACGGTTGTAGGAGTGATGGCGAACCACTTCTAGCTTGCTTAGAAGCGAACTTTCGAAGTAGAATCGAGCCAATTGTTGGACTCCGAACCATCGTTAGATTAGTTCAACAGTTGTGGGAGCAATTCCGAATGACGAATTACTTTTAGTTTGCTTAGGAGCGAACTTGCGAAGTAGAATCGAGCCAAGTGTTGGACTCCGAACCATCGTTAGATTAGTTCAACAGTTGTGGGAGCAATTCCGAATGGCAAACTACTTCTAGTTGGCTTAGGAGCGAACTTGCGAAGTAGGATCGAGCCAAGTGTTGGACTTCGAACCATCGTTAGATTAGTTCAACAGTTATGGGAGCAATTCCGAATGGCGAACTACTTTTAGTTTGCTTAGGAGCGAACTTGCGAAGTAGAATCGAGCCAAGTGTTGGACTCCGAACCATCGTTAGATTAGTTCAACAGTTGTGGGAGCAATTCCGAATGGCGAACTACCTCTAGTTTGCTCAGGAGCGAACTTGCGAAGTAGGATCGAGCCAAGTGTTGGACTCCGAACCATCGTTAGATTAGTTCAACGGCTGTGGGAGCAATTCCGAATGGCGAACTACTTCTAGCTCGCTTGAAAGCGAGCTTGCGAAGTAGAATCGAGCCAAGTGTTGGACTCCGAACCATCGTTAGATTGAAGAGTTAAAAGCAGAGAGATGTAAACAGTAGCAAAAATATGAAAAAACTTTATTTATTAATATCCAATGATCGGCTGCTTCTAAAGTTGCTAGTCGTTATTACAAGGAAAAATGAAAGAAAATCACTACGAAAGAAAATTACTACAAGTAACAGGAAAAGAATGGTTCGACATCTCGAATTACTTAGAGAGGCGTTGTTGCTCTCTCTTGGTATTTTAAGAGATGGTCGGCATTCCAAGTCCTGGGAATCTCCCTGCCTTCGAGATCTTCTGGTCGGTATGTGCCGGGATGGATTACTTTAGAAATCTTGTAAGGTCCCTCCCAGTTCGGGGCCAATTTGCTTTTCTGATTAGGGAACGAGATGGCCAACTTTCGGAGGACTAGGTCCCCTTCTTTGAGGTCCGTTGGGCGGACTCTTTTGTTGTATGCTAGCTCGATCCTTCTTCGGTAAGTTTGCTGGCGTATGGCAGCTCTCTCTCGGATTTCGTCTATCAGATCTAGACTTGCTCTGTGCTCCCTAGCGTTCTGCTCTTCTTCATAAGCTATCAGACGAGGAGAGGGTAACCCGACTTCTAGGGGGATGATGGCCTCGGACCCGTAGGTGAGATTGAATGGGCTCTCGCCTGTTGGGGTCCGCTTTGTGGTGCGGTAGTTCCAGAGCACGTGGGGCAGCTGATCGACCCACAAGCCTTTGGAGCACTTGTCTAACCTCTTCTTGATGCCTGAAAGGATCTGTCGGTTGGCATTTTCGGCCTGGCCGTTCGACTGAGGATGAGAGACGGAGGAGAACCGGTGTTGTATGGCGAGGTCTTCACATAAAGCTCGGAAGGCAGCCCCCGTGAATTGCGTTCCGTTGTCCGTAATTAGGACCCTGGGTACGCCGAATCGGCAGATCACGCTCTTCCAGAAGAATTGAACGACCTTGTTTTCGGTGATCGTGGCCAGGGGCTCGGCCTCTATCCATTTCGAGAAATAGTCGACTGCCACGACTAGGAACTTAAGCTGTCCAGGGACTGGCGGAAACGGCCCTAGTAAATCCATCCCCCACATTGCGAAGGGGATCAGACTTGATAGGGAGGTGAGTGGTGCTTGTGGAAGGCGTCGGATGTCGGAGTACTTCTGACAGGAGCTGCATTGCCGAATGTGTCGTTCGGCGTCCCGTAGTAGAGTGGGCCAGAAATACCCGTAGTTCAATACTTTGCGCGCCAGGGCTCTGGAGCCAGAATGGGCCCCGCCGATGCCCTCATGAAGTTTTTGCAGGGCGTAGTCGGCTTGCCCGGGGGAGAGGCACCTCAGGTAGGGCCATCCGTCCACCTGGGTGAAGGAGCGTTTATATAGGATGCCTCCGATTAGTGTGTAACGCTCGGCTCGGGTTCTTACTCTTCGTGCTTCTTTCGGATCCTCGGGAAGGAGTCTGTCCCTTAAGAATTCGACGAGGGGTTTCATCCAGTTGTCTTCGAGGAGGACAGGCAATGTTTCAACGGAGTCAAGTGTTTCGTCCTCTATGCTCGGCTTCAGGAGGACTTCTATCAAAACAGTCTGTTCGAGGCCTTGAAGAGAAGAGGAGGCTAATTTGGATAGGGCGTCGGCCTGAGCATTTTCTTCTCGGGGGATCCTTTGGATGAGGGCCTCTTCAAACAGCGCCATGAGGCTCTTGACTTTGGCTAAGTACTTAACCATCCTGTCATCACGTGCTTCATATTCGCCGAGGACCTGGTTGACGACTAGCTGGGAGTCGCTAAAGATTCGGAGGCGTTGCGCCCCTGCATTTCGGGCCATTCCAAGGCCGGCTATGAGCGCCTCGTATTCAGCTTCGTTGTTCGAGGCTTTGAAGTTTATACGGAGGGAGTATTGGAGGATAAAGTCATCTGGGCCCGCCCGGATGACCCCTGCCCCGCTTCCCTCATTGCAAGAGGATCCGTCAACATAAACCGACCAGACGGGTGGTCCCTTCGCTGTTTGGCTGGACTCGGGGATAGTACTCTCAACTATGAATTCGGCTAACGTCTGAGCCTTGATCGCGGTCCGAGGCTGATAAGTTATATCGTGCTGGCTCAGCTCGATAGACCATTTCATAAGGCGACCCGAAGTCTCGGGTTTGTGGAGGACCTGCTTCAGCGGCTGGTCGGTAAGAACGACCACCGAGTGGACTGAAAATACGGGCGAAGCTTTCTCGCGGCCATCACCAGGGCATAGGCCATCTTTTCTATCTTCGGCTATCGGAGCTCGTCATCCCGAAGCACCTTACTGACATAGTAGATGGGCTTCTGAGCTCGGTCTTCTTCCCTCACTAAGACTGCACTGAGGGTCTGCTCGGAGGCTGCCAGGTAGAGGTAGAGGGGTTCGCCAGGGATCGGTTTGCTGAGGAGAGGGGGATTGACGAGGTAAGCCTTGAGCTGGTCGAAGGACTCCTGTTGCTGCTGCCCCCATTCGAAATCTTTAGCCCCCCTGAGGGCCTTGAAGAAGGGGAGGCATTTCTCCCCGGACTTCGAGAGAAAGCGCCCTATGGCGGCTAGGCGGCCTGTTAATCTTTGAACTTCTTTTACACTTCTGGGAGGGGCCATGTCTAATATGGCTTTGATTTTTTCCGGGTTTGCTTCAATTCCTCGCTGGCTAACCATGAAGCCGAGGAACTTCCCTGATGAGACGCCGAACGCACACTTGTTCGGATTGAGTCTCATATTGTGCTTTCTTAGAACGTCAAACGCCTCTTGGAGGTCGGTCACATGATCAACGCCTCGGATGCTTTTCACAAGCATGTCGTCAACGTATACCTCCATGTTCCGGCCGATCTGAGCCTGGAAAACCTTGTTAACTAGGCGTTGGTATGTTGCACCTGCATTCTTTAGGCCGAACGGCATGACTCTGTAGCAATAGAGGCCTTGGTCGGTCACAAACGAGGTCTTCGGGATATCCGGAGGGAACATCCGAATCTGATTGTAGCCTGAAAAGGCGTCCATGAAGCTGAGGAGCTCATGTCCCGAGGTTGCATCGATTAGGGTGTCAATACTCGGAAGAGGGAATGGGTCCTTGGGGCAAGCCTTGTTGAGGTCGGTAAAATCAATGCAAATCCTCCAAGTCCCGTTGGACTTCTTTACCATCACTACGTTTGACAACCACTCAGGGTAGTTGACCTCCTGTATGAACCGGGCCTTCAAGAGCTTGTCCACTTCTTCTTTAATAGCGAGCTGACGCTCGGGGGCGAACGTACGCCTCTTTTGCTGAACCGGTTTGGACCTCGGAACAACGCTCATGTGGTGGACCAGGAGCTCTTCGGAGATCCCGGGCATATCTGCAGGTGACCAAGCGAAGAGGTCTTCGTTTCTTCGGATGCATTGTACGATGTCTGAGCATAGGGTGGACGGGAGGGTCTTGCTAACAAAGAATTTGCGAGTCGGGTCCTGCTCAGAGAAGAGCACTTCCTCCAGTTCGTCCACCGGCTCAGAGGTCGGCCGAGCAGTATCTTGAGGGATTTCCAGAGTTTCTAAGGAGAGGACGGGTCCGAGGATAGAGGTCATGTAGCACTTTCTGGCCGTTTCCTGATTGCCCCTTACTTCCCCGACCCCTGACCGGGTGGGAAATTTCATCTTAAGATGGTGTGCTGAGGGGACGGCTTCCAGAGCTGCAAGGCCGGGCCGACCCAATAAGACGTTGTAAGCGGCAGGGACATCCACCACCATGAAGTCCATTAACTCCGTTCGGGTGGTAGGAGTTTGGCCGGCGGTTACATCGAGGGTGATCACCCCTTCAATAGTCACCGGCACTCCCGTGAACCCATGGAGAGTGTAGCCGGCGGGCTTGAGTCTATCTCGGGAGAGCTTTAGGCCTTTAAAAGCGGCGAGGAAGAGGATGTTGATGGAGCTGCTGTTGTCTACTAAGATCCTCTCCACTTTGAAGTTCGCCATGTGGAGACTGATGACGAGTGCGTCACAATGAGGGGTGCGGACACCTTCAAGATCTTCGTCGGAGAATGTGACGGGCACTCCGAGGCCTTTGGGAGGAGGGGTGGTTCGAACCGAGTTGACTTCTCTTATAAATGCCTTCCGAGAGGAGTTTGAGGAGCCCCCATTGGGCTCCCATGAATGAGGTGGAGGACTCGCTCTTCCTCGAAGTCAGACGTCTCTTCTCGTTCCGGACGCTTGTTAGCCCTCCGAGGTGGGGGAGGAAGTTCGGCTCGGTCCTTTCTTACAAACCTGGTCAGCTGTCCCCTCTGGATAAGGGCTTCGATCTCGTTCTTTAAGGCACGACAATCGTTGGTGTCATGCCCATGGTCCCGATGGTAACGACACCATTTCTCTTTATCTCTTTTTTTGGCGGGGGTGGTAATCCTCGGAGCAGGAGGTATGATCCCTTCCTTTTCGACTTCCATCAGAATAGTTGAGACGTTAGTGGTGAGGGGAGTGAACTTCTCGAATCTGGAGGGAGGTCGGCACTGGCCGGCATTATCCTTCTGGAGCTTCTTGGCTCCTTCCTCTTCTGATCCCTTTCTTTTAAACCCGGAGGAAGACCCCTCCCAGTTGGGTCGCTGCTTGGCCTCTTCGGCCCGGATGTACTTTTCACTGCGAAGGAGGAGGTCGGAAAAGTTCTGTGGAGGCTTCTTGGCGAGGGAGGAGAGGAGGTTGGAATTGAGGACATTAGATTGAAATGCTGCCGCAGCGACCGACTGGTCGAGGGATGCTATGGACCTGGCTTCAGCTGTGAACCTCTTCACATAGTCTCTCAATTTCTCCTCCTCCTTCTGGTGGAGGTGCAATAGGGAGATGCTGGTCTTCTCAGCTCTACGGCTGCTTACGAAATGGGTGACGAAAAGGGTCTCGAACTGCTCGAAGGAGAATATTGAGGAGGGGGCGAGGCGAGAGTACCACTCTCGAGCTGGGCCCTTAAGGGTTGAGGGGAAGGTTTTGCAGAGAAGGGCATCGGAAGTTTGATGGAGGAGCATCAGGGTCTTAAAGCTTTCGATATGATCAACGGGGTCGGTCTCCCCGGTGTAAGTCTCAAATTGGGGAGGTTTGAAGCCGAACGGCACAGGTGCATCCACTATGGTTCGAGAGAAAGGGGGTCGGCTAGGACGAAGGGTCCTCCTCCTAAGCTCTTCTTCTCGGTCTATCAGGCCCAGGCACCTCTCTACCTCATGAAGACGGCGGTACATGGTGTCGTCCCTCCGACGGTAATCAGCCGAGCCTCTAGACTCGTCTTCGTATGAGGGAGAGCGAGGGCTACGGCGATGGTAACTTCGGGAGCGACGAGGACTTGGGGTACGCCGGGAGTTGCTAGGAGCAGGACGAGGAGATGGGGACCGTCGGCGAGGGCTTCGGACCGGAGGAGGAGAGGGAATCTTGGGTGCGTTGGTGTTGGGGCGGAGATTGAGAGCTTGTAGGACGGTCGCTTGGAACTGCTGGAACTCGGCACGTGTGATGGGTGCCTCATTGTTCTTGGGCTGTTGCCGACCTGCAGGGGAGTGCGGCCTTCTTCGGTAGTGCTCGGGGGATTCTTTCCGACCCCTTCGGTTAGGGGACCTTCTATATTCCCGGTGGCGAGGGGACCGTTCGTCCGGACGGTGTTGGCGGGAGGTTCCCTCTCGGGCCCGCTTCTCATCCAGATGGCGGCGAAGGTCATCATCTTTCTGGCGATTGAGGGCGGTATTGTGGCGACCAGAGGCTCGGGGATGATGGGAGGCCATAGAGTCTGAAGAGGCGTTGTGGATGGAGACGTGGTCTTGGTGAAGAGGTTGTTTCTGAGGGTTAGGACCCTTAGGAGGTGGCTGATTAGGAGGAGGAGGAAGGTCCGGTTGGAGCGGGTCCTCCGCTTGAGGAGGAAGTTGCCCCTGCTGTTGGGTAGGCTGGATGGGAACTTCTTGCTGCGGATCGGGGTTGGGTCCTCTGTTAGACCCTCTTGATCTGACTTTCCTAGGAGGCATGGCTGGAGAAGATCTGTTCACCAGGAAGAGGAGAGGTCTCTATTCGTTAGTTTCCCACAGACGGCGCCAATCTGTTGCTGCTAAATTTGGTGTGGGGGCAAACAGATAGTATTTGTGGATTCTTAGGGAAACTGAATAGTAAACCTGTATACCTGTTCCGTCGGGCTCTGATCGTCGCTCCCGCCGTAGACCTGCAAAAAGTGCGAGACACCGGGGTTGTTCCCGGCGATGCACCCTCCGACGCTCAAGTCAGTAATCAGAGAGATTATGAGAGAGCGCAAAAACTGGAGAAAGATTGATTACCTCTTAATGGAGATGGATGGGGGGTATTTATAGGCGTCTTAGGGAACAGATTAGGAATGTAATCCCTGTGATATGATAAGGAATATTCTCCTTGTAATCAGATTAGGAATGTAATCCCTAACCCCCAGTGGAGGGATAGGCATGAATCAGGGCCGTTGATGTGGATCTAATCAGGAGCCTTAATTCTATCCCTCTGATCGGGCTTTATTGCTGGTGAAAACCCGTGCCCGATTGAAGTGGATCCGTTTGTGGGTTATTGGGTCTTTAACGAAGAGACCCAGTACCCATCTCAGACCCTATTTGTAGGTGAAATTACCATTTTACCCCTGGGCTTCAAGATTCGTGCCCGATTTGGACGGTTCCGATCAACCCCCATTTTTAGCCATATCATATATGATTAACATGACTTGACTTTCAAATAGAGGTGTTTGTGTTTCATAATCACAAATTGTGACTTGGCTTGTTTTCCTGGATATATTGGCTACAAATTGATTTCCGCTTGAAGCTGATGGGGACTGCGGAGGGTGTTAACAAAATTTATTTATTTTATTTGTTTATTTTTTGGGAGTAAAAGTGGGAAAAAATTATCCCACCTTTGTTCCATTAATAAGATGCTAGTAATTTATACGTGCGATGCACGTTTTAATAAATATATATTTTTAAAAGTAAAAATTCCGAAGTTATTTGGCCTTGAACTTGAGACCTCCTTTATATTAGTTATGCACGGATGATACTCGTAAGTTGGTATGTTTACAAAAGACAACTCCAACTCTCCCATTACAATATTAGACAGGGCCGGTCCTGATATGTATAGGACCTTGTGTGGAAAGAAAAAAATTGGGCCTTCTTTAAATATTCTAATAATAATTTTACTTTATTTTGATTTTGATATCATCTATATATATGTATACATATTATATGAATTCAATTGAAAAATATAAGTATGGTACAATTTATATCTTAAAATTTATATAAAAATTCATTTGAAAAATAGCTTTCAAATTTTATATCATTGGAGCTACGCAGTTAAAATCGGTTTTTGGAACTAATCGGTATATGAGCAATTAGTGATTAATTGGTTAATCGGAAAATAATTGGGGATTAAATCGGAAAATTCGTTTTATATATATATATATAGATATATATCCTCATTATGGAGCAACTCTAAATCCTAAAACAAAACTATTATAAGATTATCAAATAGGAACATATAGTTATAGAGAAAAATAATAGAGTACTTGGTTTGAGCTGAATTTGGATTTTGGATGTAGGTCGGATTTGTTTTGCTGGTCGGTTCCATCAAACAAAAACAATCGGGGAGGAGTAGCATGAGCAGCAAGAGAAGATGCAGCAGATGCGGGTCGGATCAAGTATGTGACTGTGCAGGGAGAGCGATGGCGGGTCGGGGTTGGGTTGGGGTTTGCTCGAGGAAGAAGAAAAGAATCAGTTTGGGTTTGGGTTTGAAGAGAATCAGTTTGGGTTTGGATTTGCGTGAGGAAGAAGAAGAGAGCGGAGACATATCGGGTTTGGGTTTGCGCGAGGACCAGAAGGGATTTGGATTTGAGTTTGGGCCGGATTGAGCCCAAATAATGCAAACGAGCATGAAAATTAAAGTAGATTTAATCGGCTAATCGGTCTCTTAAAATCGATCGATTAACCACTAATCGGCCGATTATATCCGATTAAATCGCTAATTATTGAAATATTATAAATCGTTAAAAAAATTAATCGCTTAGCCTCCGATTAGCAATTAATCGGGCGCAATTGGGATTTTATATATATATTTCTATTTTTATAGAAAATTCTATTTATTTTATGTATATTGCTATTTTTATAGAAAGTTCTTTAATGATTTCTATGTTTATTTCGTTAATTGTTGAGATTGACTTAATTCGTGAAGCTTTTTTTAATCGTGTATTTCCTGCGTTGTAAGAATATAAAGATCCTTGACCACATTTATACTATTTCGTCTTAATTGATGATGTTTCTTTCATTAATTGTTAGATTGACTTAATATGTTAAGCTTTTTTTAATCGTGTATTTCCTGTGTTGCAAGAATATGAAGATCCTTAATCGCATTTATACTATTTCGTCTTAATTGATGAGACGACTAATTCAAGATATCGATGAGTCGTCCCAGGTATTGGAGCCTCCAATGCTAAGCAGTTAATATATATATATATATATATATATATATATATATATATATATATATATATATATATAAATGAATGAAAATGAAATCGTCAACAACAGGGTTCGAACTTGTGCGGGCGAAGCCTAACATGTTTCATATCTATCTCCTTAATTACTCGGACAGATCGACGTTTGTGCTAAAATTAGAATGGAAACTCTATTAATTACACCTGATGTCCTGCGGGCCTCCTGATTAGTGGACCCTGTGTGACCACACAGGTCGCATAGGCCCAAGGTCGGCCCTGATATTAGAGATAATGAAACTGGGAAATGTTTACAATGAATTTAAATTGTTGTGCAAAACAAAACGCTAAGTGCAACAATGAACAATCTAATACAAAATGTACTAGGGTTGTCTGTGGGTCAAATTGGGCAGGTTTTAGGGGATTTTTGAACCTTACCCGAAAGTGCGGGTGGGTTTTGAAGACCCCAAAACCCGTATATAATTATGGTACTTAAACCTGAACTCGAACCAACGGATTATTGCGGGTTTCGAGTTCGGGTCGGGTTTTAAATGTTGGGTTCAGGTTCGGGTGGGTGAACCTCATTGAACAAAAGTATTGAAACATTGTTTGTTGAAACGTCAAAATATAACAATATTATTTAATATTTAACTCGAATACGTGTTCAACTTCTATATACAAGTTAGTGAAAGAAAGTTCAATGGACAACAATATATATTCTCCTAAAAATAAAATCTCCACACATTTATATATACAAAAACTACCAACACCTCGCTTTACACATGCATGATACATAAATACTAATGGTTGTGATAAAAAAACTAAGGCAAGATATATTATATATTGTGTAGCATATATTGTTTATATTAGATTAGGGAAGGTCCTATAACATACGAGGAAATTTCCTCCTATGGCACACTAAAAACTCAATCCCCGCTATCGAAGTTCACAATCCACATCGTTCAAGTTGATCATCATACCCTAAAACATAGAGTGGTGTAAAATTACTGCATTTGAACATGTTTTTCCTACTCATCAATAAGGTTGCAAAATAAATGGTTTTGCAACAATAGAACAATTGCGACCACTTAATAAATGAGCAAAACATATTCAACTTTGATAATATTTCTTCCTATTATGTTCTATGGCATGTTCAATACTTTGAACGGTGTGGATGCATTTGGGGGAGGGAGGAGGACTTTTAGGGTGTCATAGGAGGAAATTTTCTCCTATACCACTTTTCCTGCCCTTTTCTCTTTATTTATTCTTACCTTATATATTATTAGCAAAAGAAGAAGAACCTTATATGCAAAATACACCCATGCAATTTAATTTACCTTATATTAGAATGGGCGGGTTTGGGCTGGTTCGGGTTCGGGTCCGGGTTTAGGTGTGGTTATTAAACATATGAAGCCCGCCAAAAGAAAACTGGTTCGGGTGGTTTTTTTACACTTCGGGTATGGGTGGGTTTTAAAAGAGTTTTTAACCCTGTATTTATGGGTTGGGTTTGGGTCAAACCCGACTAAAATGCACCCTGATTTTCTTGGTAGACGGGTATCTTTATTTTGAGAGTTAGAAAGAGTGAAAAGAGTGAGTAATTAGAAGATTGCCATATGATATAACTTGAAAGTAGATGGGTATCTTTATTTTGAGAGTCAAAAAGAGTGGGAGTGAGTAATTAGAAGATTGCCATATGATATAACTTGAAGGAATAGGTAAATATTGTAATGCTCCAATTGGATTACTCAATTATTCGAGGACGTGAAAGATCATATCAAAAGTAGTACTCTTGGTTACTTCTTGATGATTTTCTTCGTTTATATAAGGTTTGAAGAAGTTGTCTTGATGCATTGTTTTTATGGTATTTGTTTTACTAAATTTCTTATACTTCAACTAGTATCTGATTGCATTATTTTTATTCATTTTGTTGTGGGTTGTAAGGGTAGAGCTTTTTAATGGGGATGGTGGCGTAGTTGAAGGGAGCATTAAGAATGTTGACAAGAATGGATTGGATGTAATGGCATTAGAGGACCCAAAAGTTAATGCACCAAAGGGTACCCAATGGCATGTATATGCAGCATTTGGTGAGTAATTCTTATGCCTAAGTATCTTTCTCTAATTAATCATTTTATCCGTAGTTGAAAAGAAGAAAATCAAAACTAGTAGTTGTAATTGTCAATTGATGTGGATTATTCTGTACTTCTCCTGACTTTTCAATTTTTTAGGTAATCTGAAAGGTGGTCGCTCGGATTGGCTGCTTGAGAAATGTACAGTAAGTTTCTTGTTTTTGTTCATTTTTTCTGTATTTTATCAAACTTTGCTTTGTCATTGTAATGTGATTTAGGAACTTGGAGCTAGTAGTGTAACACCCCTCTTGACTGAGCGATCCCCTACAATTGGAGATAATCGTGTGGGCAGGTTACAGCGTGTTATATTAGCTGCAGTTAAACAGTGTAATTAATCCTTGATTTGGAGAATATTTACTCATGCACTTTCCAAATTTTGTATCGTTAACCAGTGTTTATATAGTCCACATCTGATTCAGTGGGATATTTTGTGTGTCAGGCCAGCGGTTGCATGGAATGACACTAAATCCTGCCACGAAATTTCACCATTTTCTACCTGTTGTAAGTTTTATTTTTCCATTTTCAATCTATTAATTATACTTTAAGAAATGATTACTTGGTTAGAATATGTTGATCCAGTGATCCTAATTCATCTTTTCTTGCTGATGGTTCTATTTTTGCACAAATCATCTGCAATTCATAAGTGACTTTTGCTAAATTATACTGAATTTACTTGGTGAAGAGATAATAGTAATAACAAGAAATTTACGATTATTGAATTCAGATCTAGAAAAATTATATTATTCTTGTTATTATTCATCTACAGTTTATCTGATGAGGACATCTATTCTGTTTAGATTTTATTTCAGTATCATATTTGTTTCTGGCAATTATAGCTATATGTAATCTTTTTTGTATTTTTTAGATTTTGAGAATATTTTGAGATTTGTATCAAGATGTATTTTGAGCCTATTTATAGGCCTTGAGATTAATGAGAAAGTATGATATTCTTGATAAAAAAAATTGTGTTGAGTTTTTGCTCTTCCTCTCACTCTCTTTGTGTGATACAAGTGAGATCCAAATAATTAGAGTTTGTGATAAATCCTAATACAATTTTAGAGTTAGTGATTAATTCTAAAATGTACCACAAATTAAAAATCCCTCAAATACAAATCCCTAACCCTAATTTCCCAAATCCCTAACACAAAACCCTAATCCCTTATTTCTACACCTGCCGCCAAACTCTCTCTTCATCTTCATCAGCCGCACTCACTTCCTCTCCTTCCTTCTTCTTTTCCTGAAACCCAAACCAAAGCCCTAAACCCATTACCCTACTCCATCGCCAACCCCCCCTCTTTCACCTACTGCTCCTCCATCACCCCGACTTTATCATCGACCACCTGCAACTCGTGCCATCATCCACGACCCCCACCTCCAGCCCCAGATCGCCGTCGTCCTCCCCCACAGTTCGCCCCTCCTTTCCCTCTTCCCCGTTGACCACCCCCTCTCACTTCCACCACAAAACAACTCGCCCAAGCCGCCCCACCTCCACGCCTCCGTCCCTCCCCTTTCCTTCGTCGACATCCTAAGATCCAGCCCCCCTTCACTGAACCCCTCCCAGGCCGACGCCAGCCCAGGTTCGCCGCGCCCTATTGCCCCTTCACTCTTGCTGTTGCCAGTGCTGGTTTGGATTGTGGCTGTCTCCCTCTTACTGTGGTTGCTGATTTATCGTGGTCTGCCATTGCTGAGTTCTTAGTTGCTGTCCAACTCCTAGATCTACGCTGGTTTCTTCGCATTCGGTATACTCTTTCCATTATTAAATATTTGTGTTCTACTGCTCTATTATCTATTATATTATCTGATTTGCCTGTCATCCACAAAAATAACTGAGATTGAGTGTTCCACATGCTTGAGTAGAGTACGAATCAATATTGAACCTATTACTTGCTAAAACACTTAGGGATTTTAATTATTGATTGTATAGTTGAATTATTAATTGGGATTGTTAACGTAATTCAGTTCTTGAAAATCTATCAAACCAATTAATTGTTTAAAATTTTCAACTTTGATCCGCACCTACATGTTGGTAAAATTAATCCATTAAAAAATCT
This sequence comes from Hemerocallis citrina, assembly GCA_017893485.1. Taxonomy (NCBI): domain Eukaryota; kingdom Viridiplantae; phylum Streptophyta; class Magnoliopsida; order Asparagales; family Asphodelaceae; genus Hemerocallis; species Hemerocallis citrina. Next base: position 36,621,074 of record CM030360.1, read on the forward strand.
TGGAAATTCTCTATTTTAGGGTTAGTTTTACATCATTATCTCTTTATATATATACATTAGTTTCGTGGAGAAGGGTACAAGTGATTGATGAGAAGATTAAGGAGACGAGACATTTGAGGGAATCTGTTCCTATAAATTAGGAAACATAATATATAGCTCATACCATATCAAATATTTTAACACTCTCCCTCAAGTTGGCGCATAGATATTGAACATGCCCAACTTGTCCACAAATTTCAAGAAGAACTGATTTGAAACTGACTTGGTAAGAATATTTGCGAGTTGGTCTTCTGACTTTACCTTAGACATCTCAATAGTTTTCTCATCTAATTTCTCCTTGATGAGGAATCTATCCACCTATACATGCTTCGTCCTATCATGTTGGACTGGATTGGCTGCAATATCACATGCCGCTTGACTGTCACAATATACCTTAATAGACTCAGTTGGTTCATAATATAAATCCTGTAACAAAAGTTTAAGCCACAAAACTTCAGTTATACTTAGAGCTACTCTGCGATACTCAGCCTCTGCACTAGAGTGTACAACATTTTGCTTGTTGCTTCTCTATATAACCAAATTTTCTTCAACAAAGGTAAAGTATCATGAAGTGGAGCGCCTATTATCAACTGATCCTGCCCAATCGGCATCAGTATATGCCTCAACCTTCAAGTGACCATGTTTTACAGACAAGACCCCTTTTCCTGGAGCAAACTTTATATATCTCAGTATTCTCATCACCGTATTCATATGTTGTTCACGAGGTGCATGAATAAATTGACTCACCACACTTAAGGCATATGACAAATCTGGTCGTGTATGTGCAAGATACATTAGTCGTCCTACCAATCTCTGATATCTTTTCTTATCACACAACACCTGATCAGGATCATTCCACAGTTTCAGTCATTCTTCTAACGATGTATTAATAGGCTGACAAACAGACATTCCAGTTTTCTTCAACAAATCAAGAGCATATTTTCTTTGGGACAGAATTATACCCTTTCTAGAGCGAGAAACTTCGATACCAAGAATATATCTCAGAGGGCCATGATCCTTCATTTCGAACTCTTGTGACAAGTAGCTCTTTAATGCCTTTCTCTTCTTAGGATCATTTTTAGTTACTATCATATCATCCACATATATAATGAGAGCGGTAATCTTACATTCTTTCCTTTTCAGGAACAGGGTATTATCTGAATTACTCTGACAATATCCGAATGTCCTCATTGATTTTGTAAATCTCCCAACCAAGCTCTCAGCGACTGCTTAAGACCATACAGTGCTTTCTTCAACCGACACACTTTATTACTGTGTTGGACTGGTCTATTTGATCATGATTGTAGATCCATATAAACCTCTTCTGTTAATTCTCCATGCAAAAAGGCATTCTTCACATCAAATTACTCTAACGACCAGTCAAGGTTTGCAGCAAGTGACAGTAGAACTCGAATAGTGTTAAACTTTGCCACAAGTTTTATCATAATCAATTCCATAAGTTTGAGTGTACCCTTTGGCAACCAACCTTGTCTTGTATTGCTTTATTGAACCATCAGACTTATACTTCACCGTATAAATCCATCTACATCCTACCGGCTTCTTTCCTGCTGGCAGTTCCACTATCTCCCAAGTCTCATTCTTCTTCAAGGCTTCATCTCCTCATCCATAGCTGCTTTCCACCTTGGGTTGGCTAAGGCTTCCTACATACTGTTAGGAATAGATACAACAGATAATTGATTGACAAATAACTTATTTGATTCAGACATTTGGTGAGTGGATACATAATGACTCATGGGATACTTGACATTACTAATGAGATCAGGCTCATAAGTAGATTTTGGGATACCTCTAGTAGTACGATTCGGGAGTTCTCTTCTTGGAGCTTCGGACAACGACGATTGGTTTTGGGGTTCTAACGGTGCTGGTGGTGGAGATAGTTCTGACGGTGCTGGTGGTGGAGATGATACTAGCGGTGGCATGGATCCCAACGGCTCATCTTCAAGGAGGTTCGGAATTGATTGCAGTTCCTCGTGGAGATCTTCTCCCTCAACCAAATCCTCATTCGAGTGATCTTCACTACTTACATCCACATTTTCACTCCTTGTATTCAATTGTTCACTCTGAATGGTAACCACTTCGTCATCAGCAAGAGTTTGAACTTCACTTCGGTACTCCCCCTGAAGTTCAACCTCAAGGAAAATACATCTCATTTTCATGGAACACAACATCCATAGTCACAAACATCCTTTGAGTTGGTGGGTGATAGCACCGATACCCTTTCTTATCCTTTACATATCCCACGAAAGCACATCGTACAGCTTGAGGAGTTAACTTATTTCGCTCATGTTGATGAAGGTGGACAAATGCAACACACCCAAACACATGAGTGGCAAGTTGGTGACTGTTGGAGCATTCACAGCTTCAGTTAATGCCTGAAATGATGTGATGAAATTCAGGATACTAGAAGAAACTCGGTTGATTAAGTATACAGCAGAAGCAAGAGCTTCCCCCCAATACATGAGTGGCATATTGCCCTGAATAAGGGAACCACAGACCACCTCGAACAAGTGTCTGTTTTTTCTTTCTGCAACCCCATTCTGTTGTGGTGTATACAAGCATGTGGTCTGGTGAACAATCCCGTGTTCCACCAAATATTGTTGCAGATTTGAACTCAGGTATTCGCCGCCATTATTACTCCTAAGAACTTGTATCTGAGCTTTATACTACGTTATAGCCCACTTGTGACATTTTTGAAATAAACCACTAACTTTACTTTTAGACTTCATCAAACAAATTCAAGTTATACGAGTACAATCATCAATAAATGTCACAAACCATTTTGCTCCTCCAAAGGTAGTATTTTTGGATGAACCCCAAATATCAAAATGAATAATCATAAATGGGAGAGAGCTTTTACTTATATTTGGAGGAAAAGAGACAGTGACTTTTTGCGAGTTCATACACATCACACCGAAAGGTAGAAATATTCAACTTCGAAAATAAACTTGGAAATAATTTATTCAAATATCTAAAAGAAGCATGCCCCAGACGTCGGTGCCATAGCCAAATCTCTGATTTCTTTTTCTCCCCCTCGGAACTTTCCACAGATAGAGCTTGAGTCAACTTGCTTGAACTTTCAGTTTTAAAATCCAGGTAGTAGTGCTTTCCGTGTCTAATCCCATAACCAATTGTCTTGCGAGTCCAAATATTCTTAAACACGCAATGGGAGGGCTGAAAAATCACAATACAATGTAAAGTAGTAGTTATTTGGTCAACAGATAACATATTAAAATTCAAGGATGACACAACTAGTACAGAATCTAAGGTTAGGGTTTTTGTGAGAGATATGAGACACTCGCTAGTAACGGTGGCAGGATCACCATTGGCAGTGGACACACTGAATTTGGTGGATGGTTGTAAGGTTTTGGACTTGTCTAGAATTAAAAGTCATATGGTCGGTAGCACCTGAATCAATTATCCATGCATTATTCATAACAGAGGCAGAAATATTAAATACCTTACCATCATTACCTACTAATGTAGAGGCTGATCTAGTACTCTTTTCAGCTCGATTAGAAACTCCAACGACGACAGTGGGTTGATTGCAATTCTTCCGAGTATCCTTGCTATGATCTCAGTTCTCCAGATAGCCAATAATCTTATAACAACGAGTTTTCGTGTGATCGATCTCACCGCAATGAGTACACTTCCTCGACTCATATGGTAGTTTTGGTCCCATGGTGAAGAACAACAAATAGCAACACAACAAGCACGACTAACAGCAACACAATAAGCAGCACAACACCACACCAAACACTAATGGAGCCAAACAGCAAACACCAACAATACCCAATCAAAACAGCAAACTCAAAAAAAATCTAGATCAAGGATCCAAAACAGCAACCAGCACCAAACACTAATCAAAGATCCAAACAGTAGCTCCAATCAAAGATCTAGAACAGTAACTGCAGATCTGGATCAAGATGACTATCGACGGCGACGGTAGCAATTTCGGGCGGCGGTGAGGGCTTTCGACGGAGACGGCAGTGGTTTCGGGTGACGGCGGGGGCTTTCGATGGTGACGACAGTAGTATAATGCAGACGGCGGTGCTTGGATGTTGCGACAGCGGAGCGGCAGAGCAGGAGTGGATTCGGGGTTTCGGGGTTCGCGTGGTGGCGACTTCGGGGATCGGTGAGGCTGATGAACAATGCCTCTTCTTCTTCAGGTGACGTAGGATAATTTAGGCTCTGATACCATATTGAATTCAGATCTGGAAAAATTATATTATTCTTGTTATTATACATCTACTGTTTATCTCTTTATATATATACATTAGTTTCTTGAAGAAGAGTACAAGTGATTGATGAGAAGATTAAGGAAATGAGACATTTGAGGGAATCTGTTCCTATAAATTAGGAAACAGAATATACAACTCATACCATACCAAATATTTTAACAACGATTACCACAATATATTTTTCTGTTGCACCAAAATATTTTCTTCTCTCAAAAGTATTAAAGTCACATGACATCCTCTTAACCCTCTTCCATGAACATGATACACTATTGTAGAAGAAATGGTGTTATGGAACGATATAGATTACAGACTATAGGTAGAATAATATATGCAGTTTCTTCCTTTTCTCTATTTTCATTTTCCTTGAATGGATCATTACCGTGATCAAAATTTTGGTCCATATGTTTGTTCCTCAAGTATTTAGAAAATTTTCGATCAATATTTAGGCAGCATTATTTGTCTGTATGATTCTATTTCAACTACATTCAAAACCACGTTCTCAATAAAAAATTAGCTCTGTTCATAATCTGGATGTGCTTGTGAGGATTTGGTAGAAGGGCACAAGGAAGGTAAATGCACTTGAGAAACTTGGCCAAGGTACAACTGTACAAACTGGGAAATTTCTAGTTTGCATAATTTGTATGATTCAAATCTGCTCACTTGGCTTACTTCAGGTGTTGAATGGACAAGTAATGCAAACATACAATTTTTTTTATTAAAGAAGTTCAAATTTTCAACAAACTGAAAGATCGTGTTTTCCTGTTCATTACTAGGTAGCTCGGTCAAAAATATCTCTTCTAGCAACAGCAGAGGCTAGTCCAGTTTTAAATGTCTTATCCTCATCAAGCATAAGCAGTAATGGACTCATTATAATTGGGCCAGAAGGAGGTCTGTACATATACTTGTTCTTTAATTAGCAGATAATTCATAATCACGACGATCTACTTTCATAGTATGCATGAACCAAATCAGCAAGCATTACTGATGATGACATCTATTTTATTTAGTTTAGGATTTTATTTCAGTACCATATTTGTTTTTGGCAATTATAGCCATATATAATCTTTTTTATATTTTTGAGATTTTTAGAATCTTTTGAGATTTGTATCAAGATTTGTTTTGAGCGTATTTATAGGCCCTGAGATTAATGAGAAAGAGATGCTATTCTTGATTAAAATTATTGTGTTGAGTTTTGCTCTTCATCTTCTCCTTTGTGTGATGCAATTGAGATCCAACTTGTTAGGGTTTGTGATAAATCCTAATACAATTTTAGGATTAGTGATTAACTCTAAAATCTACTACCAAATTAAAATTCCCAAATAAAACCAATTCCAAAACCCTAATCTCCCTTCACTGTTCACCTTCTTCCTCCTACCCCAATCCCGACCACAAAAAAAAACCCTAGCCCTCCTTCAGAACCCAGCCCTGATCCTCTTCCTCCTCCACCTCGCCCCGATCGAAACCCTGATCCGCCGCCTCTCTCACTTCCAACCTCGACATCGACCGTTCCCCAACTCCCGCAACCCACCTTCCAGTTTTCTCTCCCGACTTCACCTCCCCACCACAACGACCTCCCTACCTCACTGCGACTGCAGCCAGCCGCGATCGCACCTCTCGTCGCTGTCTCACCCCGCGACCGCAATGCAGCCGCCTGCCGCCAGCCCAGCACCAGCCCCAGTCCCCTGAAGCCGCCCGTGGTTGCTGCTGTTCACAGCCGCAGTCCAACCTTGCCCTCTTGCAGTTGCTGGTTGCTGCTATTGCTCTACCTTTAATTGTTGTGTTCAATCCGAGATCTACACTGCGTTCGTCGAATTCGGTATACTCTTTTCAATTCTCAAATATTTGTGTTATACTGCACTGTTATTTCTATTATATTATTCAATTTAACTGTCGTCCACAAACAATTGAGATTGAGTTTTTCACTTGCCTGATTAGAGTATGAATCAATATTGAATATTTTACTTGCTAAGAACACTTGGGGATTTAATTATTGATTGTAGAGTTGAATTATTAATTGGGATTGTTAAACGTGATTTAGTTCTTGAAAATCCATCACACCGGTTAACTGTTTAAAAATTCTAATTTTGATCCGCACTATGTGTTGGTAAAATTAATCCATTAAGAATCTTGAAAATTCTCTATTTTAGGGTTAGTTTTACATCAATTACACTAGATATACTTGTCCTTTCCATAATCTCTGCTAGCTACTTTTCCAATATGCGTTAAAGAAAACAGTAAACATTATACCTGATAATAGATAGAGAAAAAAAAACTTTATTGGATGAATAGAACCGAATACAAGAACACAAGTGATGTAAACTTAACCCTAGATAGGGAATTTTCCAAGAATATTAAAATATTAAGTTTACCAACAAGTAGGACCGATTAAGTTAGAAATTAAAACTAGTGATTGGTTTGATAGATTTTCAAGAAATTGAATAAGTTAACATTCCCAATTAAAGATTCAAGCTTAGAATCAATGATTATACTTAAGCATTCTTAGCAAGTAAGATATTAACTAATGATTCATACGCTATTTTGCAAGTAGAAGCACACATGCTCAATATTTGTGGACGACAGAAAATTCAGATAAGATTCTAGAAATGATAGGCAGTACCACAAGTAATGGAAGAATGAAAAGAAATTACCGGGGTTCGATGAAAGTGTCGCCGCCACGGATGGAGATGAAGATGTCAATAGTCGAAGTCAAGGGCGTTGTACTCCATAGCTCATCTTCTTACTGTGAGAATTAGGGTTAGGGTTTGGGATGAAGATTTGGGGATTAGGGTTTAGAGTTTGAATGAAGATTTGGGGATTTGGAGTCGGGGAAGGTATCAGGGGTGATGGTGGGGTTGATAGGGATGGTCGGGTGGTGAGGAAAAGTGGCAGGAGGGGGGGTCGGGGGTGTTAGAGGAGTCGGGTGAGGTGTCGGGTTGGGGGAGCCAGGGGGTCGGGGCGGTCGGCAGAGAAGAAAGAGGGAGTGGGTGGGGCTGTGGGACTTCGGGAAGAAGGGAAAGAGGAAGGGGAGGCTGGCGATGTATAGGGAGGGGGATGGGGGGTGTACCTGATGGAGGGCAGTGGTTGCTGGATAGGTATTTGTTCTTCACTGAATGCCCATTAACTAGCTAATCATATTGGCTTGTTCTTAGGTATCATTAAGCTTTAACATTGAATTATCATGTATGTTTGTATATTTAGTTTTCATGCATGTCTTGTAGAGAGAGAAAAAAATAAAATCATATCCCCCCAAAATGGCAAGGGTGGTGTTGGATCTCCTTGACATCTATTCCCTGAACATGATCCCTGTGACTCTTGAGGAGGCCATGCAGGGGGCTCTTATCTTAAGGATATTCAACGACCCCCCTGCCATTTCATATGATATATCATTTTGTAAACGATGGTAATTCCTATGAAATGTTAAAAAATAAAATAAAATAAAATATGATGGGTAAATCATAATCTGCTTGTACTTTTCTTATTACTTAATTTTTTGCATTAAACATACAACTTATTCTTGGTTTAGGAAAGAAACAACTAATGGATATATCTGATAGAGAAAATGTTTCAGACTTCACAGATGAGGAGGTTGAGCTGATGATTAAAGCTGGTGCTACTCCCATTGGTCTGGGCCCATGCCGACTGCGTGTTGAAACAGCAGCTATAGCTCTTCTATCGACAGTGATGCTTTGGTCTGATGCTCAGGACCAGAACCTGCTAATTCATAGTGTTGGTGAGCAATTGTATTTGTAGTGGCATTACATACCATTTTGATACCCTCAGAACAATACAACTTATAGACTTTTGGTGTAGTGACGTGGTCATTGCAAAGCTACTTTGGTTCATTCCCACGGGCTCATTTTCCATGCTACTTTTGAAATAAGTAAGAGGGGAAAAAACACTGTGCACACCTCAACCTTGGTCATGTTAGAATATTCTATAAATTTTTTACTGCCATCATAACTTCAGAGTTTGGGTGGTGGTATTGTTATATCATACTCTTAACGGACTTAACCTCAACTATGTGGCAATACATATCTTGGTGGTTACATCTTCCATTAAAAGTTTTCATGCATCAGGGTCTTATGTGATTAATAACAGTGATTAATAACAGCCACTTGTTCTTGGAATTTAATCCAAAGGGAATGCAAAGGGTTAAAAAGTTTTAGTGCATCAGGACCTTATGTGATTAATAACAGCCAATTGTTCTAGGAACATATGATGATGTCAGTCTTTTGAAAAATAAATTAGATTGGCACGGAAGAATTGTTTCTTTTTAATCCAATGGGAATGTGAAGGTGGTTGGAGTGGTAGCAGATGGTCCAAGTTCAGATTTCGTCGGTAACCCAGATTTTAGATTGTGGGAAGGAAACACTGTTAGTCTTGTTGAATCTCAAGAGTTTGAATGCCTTAAAGAAAAACTTTAAATGCACAACAGGTGAGAAAAATGTCCCTGAATTGTGTTAGCTGAAAATGGAGTTGAGGTCAAAATTGTTCACTTCTGGGGGAGGAATGAAGAAAATAACAACAAAAAAATAAAGGAAATCAAAATTGATATGGGTGTTTACTAATTGAATTCATTCCTATTTTGAAGGGGGTTGAATGGGGGTAGTTGCTGCCTTCTAGAACACTGTCTACATAGACTTTTTTTGTTTGTTTGGAAAAGACTATCTGCATAGACTTATTAAGAGCTAGAAAGACAACCATCCCCATAACTCCTTCAATTATGTCACCCGCTGGTCCTCTCTATTGACTTCTAAAAAGCCTTTGCTAGGATGGATCTCAAAAGCAGACCCCTTCCTCTAATTGCTATAATACAGACACACGAAGGGTTGTGGATGAGCTGAGAGTTGTGGGGAAAAGGAGAGAGGAATGGGCTGGGATCCATTCGGGAGTATAGTAGAGACGATAAAGGCAAAGGCAATTGGATCTTTGAAGAGAAAGTCGAAGATTAAGAAGAGTAAGAATAGTAATAAGAACAAGGAGGGTTCATCTTCATCGTCATACATGAAGATGAGCAAGACCGCTAGCGTTAAGGTGGAGATAAGGAGCAGGAAGGCATGGCAGCTCATTGATCAGACCCTTAAAGCTGCTGATCAACCCGGCAAAACCTACATACCCTAAAACTTGTAATCCTTTTCTTTGCTTTACTAGAGTAAGATAAAATCAGCTCTTTTGATGGTGTGTTAAGTCAAGTTATCATACCTCTTATTTGTTCTCTACTTGTTAAAGGTTAGAGAACGAAATCAGTGCAATATTCTTCTTTTGGTGTTCATCTCAATGTGCTTATTCTGTCTATTTTGATTGGTACATGAACTGAAAACTTTTAATTTTGGTTTCATTTCTTTGTTGCATTTAGAAAGCTTAAACTCTAGAGGTGGATTGGATCCTTCAGGCATGGCTGAAATATATTGATGCAGGCAGCAGGATCATGGTATGCTAATTGTTTGAATATACTGGTGCAAATAAGATGGTCACGTAGAGTAGCTTCTCAGATCTCTTCCCCGCTCCTACTGTTTCTGTGGTGCCAAATCTATATGTCCTCATCAGAAAATTTTAGCTTAAATTCCAAATCTATTGTTTGTTGTAATGAAATTGTATTCGCTGTTCATCTTAATGTGTAGTATTTTGTTAAATTAACACCATAGAACAGTAACTTTTTTTTTTTAGGGATAAAGATAAAACACCATATTATAGTATAATTCTCACTACATATGTCCATTTTTGAATTCCCGGAAAAACTATTTCGTTTATGTTCTTGGGGAAATGGTACTGTTCTATTTTCTTATCTGCAAAAGCAATATAGGCATTGACTTCAGCAATAAGCAATTCTTGCAATGGTTGGAGTATATCAGGAGGAACTATCGCAAATTTGGGCATTTGGAGATATGAAGGTGTGGCAAGGGAACTTATTGTGTTTTGTGGCTGTGCTTTCGTGCAACCAGCCAGCATTTGGTGCGTCGGGACCTAGAAATATTCTGCTTAGCGTACAAGAAAGCCCTCTCTGGATTTGCCCAATATATTTACAATTCATTTGCTTCTCTTAGAATTGGCATGATTTGAACGCATGCACAACAATTACAACATCCATTATATCTAGGTGTATAGGGACTATTTTAAACCGCACATGTTGTATGGAAGAATGTACATTATTCTATACTAGCGCATGATACTAAAAAGTACAATGTTAGATTTTGCTTTTTAGCTAATGAATTTGGAGAAAGCGAGGAAATATGGTATGAGAAGATAAGCTTTCGAGGAACATGTCTTCAGCGAAGCTTTGAGGGGCTTAAACCTCCTAATCCCCATAACACTTTGTACAAAATAAGAATTCATATATAGGTTTTTTCTTACATTATACCTAACTAGGGTAGAGACCATCCTAAAATGTGGTGACTGTCCTTATTTTTATTTTTATTTTTTTAGGAAAAAGGTGGAATAAGGTCACCCTGTTTCATTAATAAGAAATTAACAAAACAACCCCAGCATGCTGGAGCAAGTTACAACCTACAGATAGAAAAAAAAACATGAAGCGACATGATCAGTACATATAATTAGCTCTCATTCTAACCTACGAGGACCAACTAATTGCATGTCCGTCAAGCAAGCTTCGACCACCCACCTCCACGGCACGTGCCCACCCACCTGAAGCGAATCCTGTGGGGTTTGAAAATTTGCCGCTCCCCTCCTTCTATCTCATCAATGCCACTTCAAACATGACCCAATCGGAGTCGCACCCAAAAGGAGAGTCGTCGCAAAAAACTCTCACTAACCCTAATCACAGACACAGTCTAAGAGCGCAATGAAGAACTTATACTCTCTCAGACTGTCCTTATTTTTCACATGTACAACCTTCATCTTACAATCAATAAATGCTCAACAGAAAACTAACCACAACTTTTACCCAAAAAAAAAAAAAACCCTAGATCTAGATCTGAGTTTGGAGGGGGTGGCGGCCGGGATCTCGCTGCCCCCTCCCCGTTCGCCGTTCGACGCCCCCTACCTATTCGCTCTTCACCCTCCTCCACCTCCATCCGAAACCCCCGTCCGAAACACTTGTCCGCCGCGACGTCGTCGTCCCTAGCTCCTTCAGCGAGCTCTCCTCCCGTCGTGCTCCCCTTTCCTCATTAGGCGCCGAAGTTGGGGACACCATTGTTGGCGGTGGGGCGAAAGCGCCAACGTCGACGTCCACCTCTGGTCTGGTCTCCTCACATCTGGGCACCGAATGACCTCGAAGTCGCCGACCCAGATCGCCCCCTCCCCCCCCCCCCCCCCCCCCCCCCCCCCACGTTGCACTCCCTGTCGGGGAGGCCGTGTCGATGCCTTTGTATTGTTGCCATGTCAACACCTTTATGTGGGTGGTGTCGGCAGCAATAGATCTGATCTCCTCAATATCTATTGCCGTGTCGACGCCTTTGTGTGGGTGGTGTGGAGGGTGTAGTATGTTGTATTGCACGATTGTGGAGCTTGGGCCCGAAGATGGGGTTCCTCCATGATGTGCACTCACTTGTCTCAACTTTCGGGGTGTTCGACGATGCCGCCGGTGCAGCCCTCACAGCGTCTACTATCATGCTATTGAGCTTCCTCCAGCTTAGGCCACTGCCTCTTACAGCGTGTGTGTTTGTGTGGTGAGTAATCGCCTGAGAGAGCAAGGGCGTGAGAGAGGTGAAGGTATTCTCTCCACGACTTTCTCTTGGAGCGGGGTCTTTGGGTGGGGGGAGCGAGATAGTTGTTTGGTGAGAAATCGTCTGAGAAAGCACAAACGTAAGAGAGGTGAAGGTATCCTCTGCACGGCTCTCTTGGTAGCGGCTGTGGGAGCCGTTGGCGCATTTGTAGGATGAGTGGAGGAGATTGTGGGAGGCTGCATCCGGGCTGCTTCACCTGATGACCACGAACGACGGGGCACCACCACCATTGCACCCTCATAATGGAAGCTGACGCCCAACGCCATCGCCCGTTGTGGCGAGAGGAGAATGTGATACTTCAATCAGCTGGGTCTTGTATTGGTTTTCTGATTGAGAGAGAGATAGAGAGTGGGTGAGTGAAGATGTTGCGCCTCACTACTCTATGTTGGTGTTGGTCTGTATTTATGAGTAATCACTGGAGATAGCAATGGCGTGAGAGAGGTGAAGGTATCCTCTTCACGACTCTTTCCTTGACTACGGTTTTTTGGTGAGGGTGTGATTATTGAAAGATTGTGGGAGGATAGGAGGTGTACACAGAGCGTGGTGGTTGTTAAAACTCTGCATGTGGGGCTTGGGCCCAAAGATGGGATCCCCCCAGCGAGGAGAAGGCAGGGCTCGGGTGATAAAATCCTGCCAGACTTGTTTCAGGTGAGTGTGCATGAGCCGTGGAGGCAGTGTACGAAGCTAAACTGACGTACATACAATTTTGCTGGACCGAGCTTGTTTGTCGGCTCACCCTCCAGGGTTGTTGGAGGAATTTGTTGTTTGTACGGGACATGTGGCTTTATATATGTTTTATTTTCTGTCTGTAGTTTGTAATCTGGCCCAGTATTCTGAGTTTGTTTCGTTAAATTTTTATTAATGAAACAGGGTGGCCATATTCCACCTTTTCTCTTAAAAAAAAAATAAAAAAATAAAATAAAAATAAAATAAAAATAAATTTAGATGGTCCAAATAGGACTTAAACGGCCGATCTCTTCTTCACATGCAAAAAGGCTCACCATTAGACTCTAGTATAACTTGTTCGCATTTTTTTAATTGAAAGTACTAATCAATTCCTTGAACAGTGAGAGGATTGTGCCCGGTTGGCATTATTCTCACTTAGTTAATAATTTAAAAAAAAATGAGAGAACTACATTACAATTTTTCTTTAGTGCAATAAGATTTTTTTTGGATAATCAGTGCAATATTTATTTAGAAAACCAAAGAGAATATCATACCTCACTATTATTGAAAAGAATGCTTTACTTAGTGTGAAAAATAAGAAAAGAATATTAAAAAATAGAAAATATCAGTTAGATCTAAATAGTCTCGCCCAATGATGCTGCTCTTTTCGGGGTGGGATGAGTGCTTGGATTAAAGTGAAAAAATCAGATCTCAATCGTCGATCATGTACAAATGAGAGGCTAGTATTGTGAATGTAGGTGGAGGTTGTTGTGGTTGTGTATGCTGACGTCCTGCCGGAACCTGCAACGGCAGTCTGAAACACCGGGGATGATCCCGGCGACAGACTTTCTGATGATCAAGTCAATAACTAGAAATAATAAACTGAGCTTAGTGAGCAAAAGATTGATTGCTTGGTAAGGAGGAGAAGGGGTCTTATTTATAGGCTGAATGAGAGCAGTTAGAGGAGGATTCCCTCAGCTGAATTGGAAGATCCTCCGAATTAAGGGATTTAATACGTTAATCAAATCCCTGGAATCAGGGATTTGATTACTCCATAATTGGTTAGTCAGTTACTCCCGATTGGGCTGCTGGTTGTCCCTATTCGTGGGTTGAGCTAGTGTAATAGGCCCATGATTGGCCCATGTCCAGATTGTGGACCCGTAGATGCCGTGAAATGACCATCCTGCTCATAGGGACTACGTGATTTGTGCGAGAGTGATTAGACGCGGTTTTTACCTCCGTCATTAGCCCCCCACTCTCGAAGGTCAGCCTCTAGCAACCTTTAAGGAGTAGATAACTCACGGGGAAATTCATGTCAGCATGAAAGTCTGTTTACCGCAATGATATTGGATCTGTTCGTCAAGAGGTCCATGGGTTTGGCTGCCGAGGGCCGAGGCACGAGCTAATGTGCTAGAAAAACTCGTGAGTGACCTGGAGTATCATGCCGAAGGGTGAAGCGCGAGGCATGAGTCAATTTGTGAAGAAATTCACAAGTGACCCAGAGCATGTAGTGCCCCGAATTCCAAATACAAGTAATTCGTAGCATAAACATGATTTTTGGCTTCAAATTCGTACAAATTTACAAGGAATTCAAAACTTTTTATTTACAACATGTTCTTTACAACAGTACAGTGGAATTAAATGAATAACAACTCATCATAGTGACTTCAAGTTCATGCCAAGTTTAATCCTGCAACTAGAAAACTGTGGGCACGTCAGTTGCATACAACTGACGCAATGCTATAATACAGCGATTCTCTTACTTTAGCAAACACAAACTTGAATGCACAATAAAGTGGAAAAAGTGACTATCCTAAACATATCAGTGTATGATATGAACTTAATGCCTAATGCTGATATTACTCCACGATGGCACTAATGCATACTTGTTCAGATTCTATGCATCTCATACTACATAGGTCCAAGGGCAAGCCCTTATCATACTCCTCATTATAGGGTTCAATCCATCGTCATGAAATTTCTACTACGGTAACAAAAGTAAGGTTTAGACATTCCATGAGTATGGATTCCAGTCATAGAATCCACCGTCAGACTATACGGAATCCTCGTCGTGCGAACATCCCGCAAGTGCCACTCTAACCTCGGTATATAGGGGTGTAAAATGAACAGGACGGTCCGTCATCCGTCCGAGTCCGACTCGAGAAATGGCCTGACCATTGACCGTTTGAACTGTTATATGAACCGAACTTGAACAACTTATTAGGTCTGATACTTTATCGAGCTCGAGCCGGACAAACGTCCGTCCAAGTATTATTGCGGTCTGATGGACTACCGAACCGAGTCCGGACCATAAAAATTTTGTCCGACCTAGACCGAGCCGGACATAAACCCGTTCGAGTAGAATTTCGATCCGAGCTTGAACATATGGTTGTCCGGTCCCGTCCAGTCCAATTTACAGCCCTACTAGTATATACATATATATAATGGTGATCTGCCTCCCATCTACCCGACTATTCGTGATCCTGGAATCCACGGTCAGATCAATCATAGTCCTTTATTTAATTGAGGCTCGTCTCACCCCAAAAGCAACCACAGTCCATAAATCCATCGTTTAACTGGATCTATAGTCCAGGAATCCACCGTTAGACTATATAGAAGCGCCCCACTTACGTTTGCCCAAGTTTCACCACATCTTCCCCAAGTGCCTATCTTTAGGTTTAAGTATAATCATCATAACCTAGAGATAGCTTACCCCACTGGGCTTGAATCAACACACGAGAAAATATTAGCCCACACTGGCTACTTCTCAAATCATAACTTGCCGGTCTCTACGGGGCTCGCTCAACCTCTAGATTCCAAAAACCATCTCAAAGAGAGATCACATAGGTTACATCTAACCTCTTATAAAAATTTCCTTTCATTAAACATCTTTTAACTTCTTTTATCTATTCACTTATTTATCAATCATGAAGTAACCAACTTCTTGTGGCAACATTCAATAACACTTGATGAGTTAAAATTCTTACAAACATCACATGTTTAACATTCCAACTTCATCCTTTAATTATCTCTTAATTCATCATAAGGTACATCTTACAAACATTTCAATTTTAAATCCAATTTTATACATTGTAAAAGTTTTAGGACAACTAGATAAAAGACATCAATCCAATGGTATTGTAAGCATCATATAAATTCCAATAATATTCCAAAAATAGATTTCTTAGTTTCATAGAAAAGATAAATGAGTCTACTACAACTTTGTAGTTAAGATCATCTAAAATCATCATCAATTACTTCGTCCAAATTCATTTGCAAATCATTAGTTTCAAAATCCGAAAACTGCTGCTCATGCTACTTGTAAAAATCATAGAAAATTTTATACTTCACGAAACTTTGTGTTCTCTAGATAAAATTAAAGGTATACAAGTCTACTATAACTTTGTAGTTATAAGTTTCCCCAAAAATATTGTGTCTATAATCCTGAATTCTTCGAAATCTACAGTAGGGTCGAAATGTTATACAGACTGCCACTGTTCGATCTTGTAAAATTCATTATAAATTACATTCTTCATGGAAAATTGATTTCTTAGACTCTAAAGAAAGGTTAACGAGTCTACTTTAAGTTCTTAGTTTTGACTTTTCTCAAAATACTTCATCTAAGATGTTGAAATGATCAAAAATTCGAAATTTGTACAAATTTCCAGCAACTAGCCAACTGCCAACTGCCAACCATTCCTAAGTTTGGATTTTATTAAAATAGTAAACGACATCCAAAAATTGTGAGATTTCAAGGAGATGTTTTTGACATATACGAGAAGCTCCTATAAAAATTTTAGCACTAAATTCCATCTAGTTTAATAGTTATGATTTTTTGAAGTGCAACTAGAACTCAAAACAGAAACTTATGGAAATGCCTCCAAATCAAACATATCATAATTTCACACATTCAATCAACAACAAATAGTCTAAACATGGATTTTAAACCTATATAAGTTATCATGCATCTAACAATTCACACATGTCAAGTATTCTACTAATAAAACTATATTAGAAAGTTGAAGAAACACCCACTTCAATTGCAGAATTCATAGTAGTAGAGTTTCTAGAAAATAATGCTACAAAGCTCCAAACTCCCAAAAAAATTGCCGGCCTCTTCCTAGCACAACCCGCAAGCTATTCTCCCACTTTCTCTCTTTTGTTTTTGTTTTGAGTTGTGTTGTTCGTGAGAAAATTAGGGACAATTTATAGGAAAATTGTATGGTCAAAATAGCTCCCCACTTTCCAAAATAATTCTCTACTTCCCACTAACTCACACCACTCTCCCTCATTCTCAACCATGGTAAGAAACATGTGCACGTGTAGTCAATGTGTGTGCATACTCTTCATACAAATTTTATTATTAACTTGTATTAGGTTATATGTGTATATTACATATGGCAAGTGTACCAAACTAACCATATTTTAAATGTACACTTCAGTGCACACAAAATCAATCATGGGATTTAAATTAATTTTAGTGGGCTACAAAATGAATTTAGGCCTAATGAATTTAATTTAAAAATAAATCACACAATTGTGACCAGAGAAATGAGAAGAAAAATATCCATGACTTAAGAAAGTTTTAGGAACTAACACATGCACTGCAAGCACGTGCGTTGCACGTAAAAACAGATATTCAAATACGAAATAGATTTGATTAACGGGGAAATGTTTATAGATAATCGAAATATAAAATACGATTCTTTTTTTATTTTGATAACGTTACGAATATTTCACATCATGGTAAAATTTACGTAATCAACACGTGTATTGAAAGCACGTGCAATACATGTAAAACCAAAAAAAAATAGAATTTATATTTGAGTTCGCTCAAAATAGGATAAAAAAAATGAATTTTGAGAGAATGGAAAACATATAAATAATCAGAATATAAAATACATATGACATTTACATAAAAATACGTTACAAATATTACTCGTAACCGTACAAAATATATGTGCGTAACACCCGTGGGCAAAATTGTCATAACTCAATTTTACGAGGTGTTACAGAGCACCATGCTGAGGGGTGAGGTGCGAGGAGCGAGCTAATTTGCGATGAAATTTGGGAGTGACCTGGAGCACCTTGCTGAGGGGCGAGGCACGAGCACAACAATTAAGGTGAGAGTGGGTGAGTGGTGGGCGAGGCACGTGACTATGCGGTTATTGAGGAGCTGTTACGCAATTTTGTAGTGATCGAGGATATGTCACGTGACCAGGGTTATCAAGAAGTCGTGTTCCGTTCTATAAGCCCCCCTCCACTTTCTCGGATTACTTTCTCTCTAGAATGACTCTTTCTTAAATCAGCAACCAGGTACAATGTTTTATCATGTCCTGGGTCAATCCGGTAGCTCTACCTTGTCCTCTAGCCGGGGTGAGCCATCTTCGCAGTCTTCATCTCATTCGTCTCCATCGATGACAGCGTCTGAGAGATCATTGCCATCAGGGGGTGAAACAGAGGAGAGCTCGAGCCCCGTTCTTGTTCCTTTCGAAGAGGGAGGAGAACAAGAGGTCGAAGGAACTCCTTTTGACCAAGAGGGTGAAATGGAAGGGAGTTCAAACCCGATTCGCACTGTAACACCTCGAATTCCAACTGAATTCGAGATTTCCACAGGATCTTTTCGTCTCATTCGGTACAATTTTACAAGGAATAGAAACATTCCATATCACATCAGAGTTACATGAAATTTTACACTTTACATTTTACAGCGGAAGCATATAACACAGTAATTTACATGTAATGACAGCGGACGCAATTTACATCATTTAAATAATGTACATCATCAATGAATAATTTGTAAGCATCAGTTCTCCTTTCACTTTTATCAAGCCACTTATTCTGCATACAAAACTGTGGGTACGTCAGTTTATTCAACCGACAAAAATTATACCATCCTCTCTATGCCAGAAACAATATAACGATTCTCATTTCTTAACAAATCACAAACTTGTTCACATATCAAATTGAAGGGAAGATCTTAATGATGTCATGTTGTGATTGTGCACTTAATCCTTAATGCAATTATTATATGATACTAATGCGCACTTGTTCGGATTCTATGCATTCCATACTACATAGGTCCGAGGGCAAGCCCTTATTCGCACTTCATTTTATAGGGTTCAATCCCTCGCTATGACTTAATCTACTACTGTAACTACGGTAAGTATCTTTGATGTTCTATGATCTACGAGCCCATGTCCAGGCAGCCTGGAAGGGAATCCCACGCACTGACACGGCGCATCGAGTAGGCAACCTATGGACAATTCAGCCTCCGCCATGGAACAATGGCACCACCCATAGCCACTCAAATATCCCACAAGCATCGCCACCGGGACGATAATTCTGGAGTAGTGCCCACGCCATGTCTTGACGCATCAAGCAGGCAGCCTGTGGATCACTCTCACACCGCCAATCCGATGGCCCTCATACTCGTGTTTTTCTCTTACTTTCATCACATCTGCACTATGTATCTGGTCCTTATTTTATTTGAATCATGAACAAAAATCAAAGCTCTAGAGTTAGCCTCTCCACTGTACCGGACCTAATCATTCATTCAACATGACCAACCTTAGTCTTTCTTTTCAAATTTCCATATCATTTCATTTCTTTCCAATTGCCGGTAGGAGACTTAGCTACTCCTTTGTTTCAATTTCAATTCACAATTACCAAAAGTTTGAGCATTTCCAGCTCATGAGTTCATTTTCATAATCTCAATAATTTTTTCTTCTTTCCATGTTCATAACTTTCACTTTCATAATTTCAAATAAAAGGTTCACTTCATTTCACGTATAAATTCATACAAAAACAAATAGAATTTACTTCTTCTAAAATGTCACACCCAATAATCATTCAACATAAGATTCGCAATCTTAATCATAAAACAAATCATAGAATTTCTGATATGCCAAAAGGAGATCTGGACAGTCGACTTAGAGCTTATCCAGTTGACTTGTTCAGCCAAATAAAGTTCTTCAATAACCTGCTCGGAAGAGTCGACTGCTGCACATGGCCAGTCGTCTATTCTGCAGCGTTCAAATCTAAATATACTTTACGGGGAAGTCGACTGTCATTCGTACCAGTCGACTGCTCGGGATAGTTCAACTACACAACTTTTCATGTTCAGTACAGTCGACTGCTACCAATATTCGGGTTGACTGATCAAAGCTAATTTCGATTTAAGGAATATTTCTTCCTTCTGTTCTTCAATTAGCACACAGCATTTTATTCAACTACAGTATGTTCAATGTCAACATAAACATGCGATTCTTATCCATTTACCAGCATCACAACATAGTTTACGATTAAATGTAAGTTTCACAATACTAGCATTTCTTCCATCCAAATGCAATTTCTAACTGTACATTTGTCTTTACTCATCATTCGTCTACGGAAATAAATATTAACTCTAAATTAGCATGCTAGAAGAATCAAGATAACAGCACACATTAAATACATCGTTTCATGGAATTTCGAACTGTATATATTTTATTTCGTCGTACCAGTCGACTGTCAACATGATCGGTCGACTGTACAGGTAATCTCCAATTTATCTAAATGTCTTAGTTCTTTTTCATTTATTCACATCTTCCATAATAAGTATAACACAAATCATTTTAATATACGATCACCCTATCAATCCACTTTTCACAAATATGATGACAATCAATATTAGCCCTAGCATGATCTCTATATTAGAAGTCCTGAGAAACACCCACCTTGTTGAAGAAATAATCGAAATACCGTAAAGCCTTCTAGTGTGATAATGTGACTCCTCCTTGCTCCTTGCCACCGAGAATCCTCTGAAGTGATGACCGGCCTCCAAGATACTCACACATAACTCTCTTAAAATATAACTTTCTTTCCAATAAAGTTCTTAGTGTAGAAGACAAATGAGTGAGAGGGGTATTTATACTAAATCTTTGGGTGAGATGGAGGGCTAGGATTGAGTGGATGGTTATAGGATCAAGAGTTAGGATGAGAGTAGGAGTTGTAGTAACTACCCACACTCTAGGTAACTACCCATGCACTAACTCCACCTCTTCAAAAACCGGCCAAGGAAAGTGTGCTCATGCGCGTGTACGTGCAATGCACGTGCATGCACTAGTCTCCATATAGAAAAACTTGTACATTATACAAAAAAAAAAAATCTTTTAAAAGATGTTACCTTACAAGTTATTAAAAGAATCAATTCATGGGCTTAAATTGATGGGCTAAAATATTAGTTTTTACAAAATAGAATAAATTAGATTTTTGGGCTTGTGTTTATTTTAGGAAAATGACTTTTATGAAAAATAATTTAAAGAACATATATACATACTTATGCATATACTCATCATCCATAAGGAAAATAATTATAAGATTTCATATTATGTAAATTGCACGTGCACACTATGTGCAAAATAAATAAATAATTTTCCTAAATGAAAATCGGGGTATTACAACACTCCATCCTTAGAATAGTTCCGTCCCCGGAACTACAGTCAAGAGCGAGGAACAAAGCAAGCATAAGAAAATACAAAAAAAAAATATACAACATACAAATCAAACAAAAAGCTTAGGATGATCTCTCAACATCCTCTCCTCGGATTTCCAAGTAGCCTCTTCAACCAAATGGTTTCTCCAGACTACCTTGACCATCGGTATCGTCTTATTCCTCAAGACTTTCTCTCGATGATCAACAATCTCGACAGGAGACTCGAAGTAATTCAGATCCAACTGCAAACCTTCTGGCACTTCAGGCAAATGATGACTCGGGTCTGGAATATAACCTCTCAGCATAGACACATGAAAGACATTGTGCACCTGAGACAACTCTTCCGGTAACTCAAGCCGGTAAGCAGTTTTTCCGATCCTTTTCAATATCTTGTACGGGCCTATAAACCTCGGGGCTAACTTCCCACTCTTGCCGAAATGGATCATGCCTTTACTGGGCGATACTTTCAGAAAGATAAAGTCACCAACCTCAAACTCAAGGTCCCTTCTCCGGTTGTCTGCATAGCTCTTCTGCCTGCTCTGAGCTTCTACCAACCTCTTCCTGATTAGATCAATCTTTTCAGAGGTCTGCTGAACAATCTCAGGCCCAAACAACTGACGCTCCCCAACTTCGAACCAACAAACAGGCGTCCTACACTTCCTGCCATACAAAGCTTCGTACGACGCCATCCCAATGCTAGTCTGAAAACTGTTGTTGTAAGCAAACTGTACCAAAGGTAAGTGCCTTTCCCAACTGCCTCCAAAGTCTAGTATACAATACCGAAGCATATCCCAAGAATATGGTTGATTCTCTCGGTCTGCCCATCAGACTGGGGATGAAAAGCAGTGCTGAAATCTGTCTTGGTACCCAAAGCTATCTGAAGACTCCTCCAAAAATACAAAGTAAACCGCGCATCTCGATCAGACACAATAGTCAATGGAACGCCATGAAGCCTGACAATCTCACCAACATACAACTCAGCTAACTTGTCCATCAAAGTAGTAAGTTTCATTGCCAAAAAGTGAGCAGACTTGGTTAGTCGATCGACTATAACCCAAATCGCATCATTGCCCTTAGAACTCTTGGGTAAACCCGTAATGAAATCCATACTGATGTTATCCCACTTCCAATCCGGAATAGGTAATGGTTGCAATAGACCTCCAGGTTTCTGATTCTCGGCTTTGACTTGTTGACAAACCTCACACCTCGACACAAATTCGGCCACATTCCGCTTCAAACCTGACCACCAGAAATGCGGTTTGATATCTCTGTACATCTTAGTACTCCCAGGATGTACAGACAAAAGAATAGCATGCGCCTCCTGAAGAATACTCTCTTTCAGGTCTGCCTGATTCGGAACACACAGCCTCTCTCCAAACCACAGCACTCCATCCCTGATTTGAAATTCGGGCAACCTGCCAGCACCAACCTGCTCCAACACCTTCTGAAACTCTGCATCAGCCTTCTGACTCGCAATAATCCTTTCGTTCAGTGTCAGTTGAAGTCTCAACTGAGCTAAGGATGCTCCCAAGTCATGCAGAACAACTTCAATACCTGCCCGATCCAACTCCTCTGCCAGCTGCCATTGAGTCGTAATCAAACTCGCCAGACTGCTCTTGCGGCTAAGTGCATTAGCAACAACATTAGCCTTCCCTGGGTGATACTTAATCTCTGGATGAATGTCCTCAAGTACCTCCAACCATCTCTGCTGCCTCAAATTCAGATCCTTCTGCTGATAGATGTACTTCAAGCTTTTGTGGTCTGTGTACGTGTTCAATTTCTCACCGTACACGTAATGTCTCCATTGCTTCAGGGCAAAGATAATCGCAGCCAACTCCAGATCATGAGTCGGGTAATTCTTCTCATGCGGCCTTAGTTGCCTAGGCCCATACGCGATCACTTTTCCTTCTTGCATTAAGACACAACCAAGCCCACGGTGTGAAGCATCGCTATAAATATCATACTCGACACCTGCTCTAGGCAAAGTCAAAATAGGTGCAGTAGTCAGCTTATCCTTCAACTCCTGAAAGCTCGCCTCACATTACTCAGTCCACTTGAAGTTCACATTTTTCTTGGTCAGACCAGTAAGCGGTACAGTTAACTGAGCATAACCTTGAATGAATCTCCTGTAGTATCCAGTCAATTCAAGAAAACTTCTGACTTCCTTCACTGTAGTAGGCCTTGCCCAATCTCTCACTGCCTCTATCTTCTGAGGGTCAGTTGCCACTCCCTCCTTAGAAAGGATGTAACCTAGGAATTCCACTTCAGATTTTCAGAAATCACACTTGGATAACTTGGCATACAACTCCTGCTCTTGAAGCTTCCCCAAAACTGCTGCCAGATGCTCAGTGTGCTCCTCCTCTGACTTGGAGTACACGAGGATATCGTCGATAAATACTACGACGAAAGAATCAATGAACGGCCTCAGAACTCTGTTCATCAAATCCATGAAGATTGCGGGCACATTCGTCACTCCAAACGGCATAACTAAGAATTCGTAATGCCTGTGTCGAGTTCTAAATGCAGTTTTATGCATATCTTCAGCTTTCACTCGAACTTAGTGATATCCTGATCGAAGATCTATTTTGGAGAAAACAGCTGCTCCTTGTAGACGATCGAACAAATCATCAATTCGGGGAATAGGATACTTGTTCTGAACAGTGACCTTATTCAGCTCTTGGTAATCGATACACATCCTCATTGAACCATCCTTCTTCTTTACCAAAAGCACTGGTGCTCCCCAAGGCGACGCACTAGGTTGAATAAAGCCTTTCTCCAACAGTTCCTCAATCTGCCGTTTGATCTCATCCTGTTCCACTAGTGCCATCCTATACGGTGCCTTAGAAATGGGTGCACTCCCTAGTTGAACAGTGATGCTGAACTCTACATCACGATGCTGGGGTAACCCAGGAAAATCATCCAAGAACACAGTCAGATAGCCCTGAACCACAGGAATCAACTACACCTCTGCCGGAATCCCTTTCTTCTGATTGATAGCAGCAACCAACTCCGAACATCTCCTCTTCCCTTGGAAAGTGACTTCAGGTCCACCTGGAGCCTTCACTGTTACCGTCTTGGTCTTGCACTCGATGCTTGCACTGTACACCGACATCCAATCAATGTCCATGATAACATCGACTCCCAAGACATTCAGCTCGATCAGATCGATCCCAAAGATTCGATCACCAATCATGATCTCACAGTCAGCATTGTACCGATCAGTGGTTAGAGTCTCCCCTGATGGAGTAACAACTGCTAAAATCTTGCCTGGAAAGATCTTTGGTTCAACTCCCAACACTTTAGCAAATTTAGGAGACACAAAAGTATGAGAGGATCCAGTATCGAACAGAACAACAGCTTTCATTCCATTCAAATAAAGTTCGCCTGTTACATAATACATACTCATTACGCAACAGTTCACTAAATAAGCGGGAAAAAGAAAACACATGAACCTCCAAACATCTACCCTCGTACCAGTGATGACATGATCTACCTCATCGGCATCAGCTTCGGTCAAGGCAAATACTCGCCCTGGTTGGTACGGTCTCTTCCCAGTCTGCTGCATTTGCACATTGTGATTGCCAGTCCGTGGTTTGAGGCATTGAGATCGATAATGCCCCGTCTCACCACAGTTGAAGCAATTAACTGCAGGAGGTCTCACAACATTGTTCCCAGGTCCTCCAACCACACTAATAGCGTTCGCCCCTGTCGGTTGGAACCTTTGTGTAGATGGTTGTCCCTTGAAATTTCTAGAATTTGCGGGCCTCTTTCCAGACTGCCAGTTGTTCCTCCGAATCTGAACAACATGAAACTGCTCCATATCTGCCTCCGTGGCTGCTGCTCGCTTGACCAACTTGTCAAACCTCCTGATACCAAGAGGTATCATCCGGGACCTCAAGCTCGACCTCAATCCATGCTCGAACTTACGAGCCTTCTTCGCCTCATCCATCACTAACTCAGGAGCATACCTTGAGAGTTGAGTAAACTTAGTCTCATACTCCCTGATTGACATGCCACCTTACTGTAGTGACAGAAACTCCATAGCCTTCTTCTCCTGGACATCGGAGGGGAAATAGTGACTGCGGAATTCTTCCAAAATTTCCTCCCAGCTAAGAACTATGCCTCCCATGGTCCGCTTCATCGACTGCCACCACACAGCTGCATCCTTCTCAAGCTGCAGAGTCGCCAACTTCACCTTGCTGCCTTCCGGGGTCTCGAGCACTTCGAAGATGGTCTCTACCTGACGAATCCAGTTGTCAGCCGCATCAGGGTCTGACTTTCCTTCGAACACAGGTGGTTTCATCCGGTTGAATGATTCCACGAGTTTAATTACCTCGGGCACTGGATTCACAGGTACCCTTCCTTGGTTCTAATTCATGGCCACGGTGTTGAGTGTCTGATAGACCCTCGCAAGTTCCGTTTCCAGATCCAGACCTTCACTTTTTCTAGCTCATCTTCTAGCCATATTCTGATGCAAAAGATCTATTAAATTCGAAGTATAAGACATGAATTTTAAATCAACTTGCATTTCATTGAATTCCAAACTTTATACATTCGAATTGAAAAACATTTCTTGACATCAGAATAAAAATAGTAGAAGCTACAACAGTCTAACTCCTACGGTTCCTCTTCGCTTCACGAAGTTCTCCCCGTAGTTCATCAACTTCTTCCTTCAGCACATCAGTCAGATTCTTCCTCTTCTCGTGTTCCCATACACGATGACCGAGAACTGCAAAATCGTCCTTGCGCTTTGCCAACTAAGCCTCCAATAACCCAACTCTCTCCCATAGTGATTCAACCTGCCTCTGAAGAGATGCAACAAGACTATTCGAAACTGGTCCCTCTTCTTCATCAGAAGAAGAGTCATCAGACGAGTCTGGAGGTGGGGTAATCTCTCGAAACTCAGGCCATTCCTTTTCATCAGAATCTGCTTGCCCAGGATGGTACTCTTCCTCGGGATCTGCTTGTCCAGGATAGTACTCTTCCTCAATGATATGCCAATTGTCGTCGCCAGCAGGGTTGAAGTGATCAGCCATCTTTAGAAATAGAGAGGAAGAAACATAAGTCATAGAGCAACACAAATGTAAGTAACTTACATTTAAATCTCTAGACTCAAACACACACTCTAATGTCCACTTCTAGGGTGTCATTCCTTATAAATTTGTACCAGTGTGAAACGAAGCTCTGATACCACTCTGTAACACCCCGAATTCCAAATACCACTGAATTCGAGATTTCCACAGGATCTTTTCGTCTCATTCGGTACAATTTTACAAGGAATTGAAACTTTCCATCATTTAAATAAATGTACATCATCAATGAATAATTTATAAGCATCAGTTCTCCTTTCACTTTTATCAAGCCACTTATCCTGCATACAAAACTGTGGGTACGTCAGTTTATTCAACCGGCGAAAATTATACATGGCCATCCTCTCTATGCCAGAAACAGTATAACGATTCTCATTTCTTAACAAATCACAAACTTGTTCACATATCAAATTAAAGGGAAGATCTTAATGATGTCGTGTTGTGATTGTGTACTTAATCCTTAATGCAATTATTATATGACACTAATGCGCACTTGTTCGGATTCTATGCATCCCATACTACATAGGTTCGAGGGCAAGCCCTTATTCGCACTTCATTTTATAGGGTTCAATCCCTCGCCATGACTTAATCTACTACTGTAACTACGGTAAGTATCTTAGATGTTCTATGATCTACGAGCCCATGTCCAGGTAGCCTGGAGGGGAATCCCACGCACTGACACGGCGCATCGAGCAGGCAACCTATGGACAATTCAGCCTCCGCCATGGAACAATGGCACCACCCATAGCCACTCAAACATCCCACAAGCGTCGCCACCGGGACGATAATTCTGGAGTAGTGCCCACGCCATGTCTTGATGCATCAAGCAGGCAGCTTGTGGATCACTCTCACACCGCCAATCTGATGGCCCTCATACTCGTGTTTTTCTCTTACTTTCATCACATCTCCACTATGTATCTGGTCCTTATTTTATTTGAATCATGAACAAAAATAAAGCTCTAGAGTTAGCCTCTCCAATGTACCGGACCTAATCATTCATTCAACATGACCAACCTTGGTCTTTCTTTTCAAATTTCCATATCATTTCATTTCTTTCCAATTGCCGGTAGGAGACTTAGCTACTCCTTTATTTCAATTTCAATTCACAATTACCAAAAGTTTGAGCATTTCCAGCTCATGAGTTTATTTTCATAATCTCAATAGATTTTTCTTCTTTCCATGTTCATAACTTTCACTTTCATAATTTCAAATAAAAGGTTCACTTCATTTCACGTATAAATTCATGCAAAAACAAATAGAATTTACTTCTTCTAAAATGTCACACCCAATAATCATTCAACATAAGATTCGCAATCTTAATCATGAAACAAATCATAGAATTTCTGATATGCCAAAAAGAGATCTGGACAGTCGACTTAGAGTTTATCCAGTCGACTTGTTCTGCCAAATAAAGTTCTTCAATAACCTGCTCGGAATAGTCGACTGCTGCACATGGCCAGTCGTCTGTTCCGCAGCGTTCAAATCTAAATATACTTTACGGAAAAGTCGACTGTCATTCGTACCAGTCGGCTGCTCGGGATAGTTCAACTATACAACTTTTCATGTTCAGTACAGTCGACTGCTACCAATATTCGGTCGACTGATCAAAGCTAATTTCGATTTAAGGAATATTTCTTCCTTCTGTTCTTCAATTAGCACACAACATTTTATTCAACTACAGTATGTTCAATGTCAACATAAACATGCGATTCTTATCCATTTACCAGCATCACAACATAGTTTACAATTAAATGTAAGTTTCACAATACTAGCATTTCTTCCATACAAATGCAATTTCTAACTGTACATTTGTCTTTACTCATCATTCGTCTACGGAAATAAATATTAACTCTAAATTAGCATGCTAGAAGAATCAAGATAACAACACACATTAAATACATCGTTTCATGGAATTTCGAACTGTATATATTTTATTTCGTCGTACCAGTCGACTGTCAACATGATCGGTCGACTGTACAGGTAATCTCCAATTTCTCTAAATGTCTTAGTTCTTTTTCATTTATTCACATCTTCCACAATAAGTATAACACAAATCATTTTAATATACGATCACCCTATCAATCCACTTTTCACAAATATGATGACAATCAATATTAGCCCTAGCATGATCTCTATATTAGAAGTCCTGAGAAACAGCCACCTTGTTGAAGAAATAATCGAAATCCCGTAAAGCCTTCTAGTGTGATAATGTGACTCCTCCTTGCTCCTTGCCACCGAGAATCCTCTGAAGTGATGACCGGCCTCCAAGATACTCACACACAACTCTCTTAAAATATACCTTTCTTTCCAATAAAGTTCTTAGTGTAGAAGACAAATGAGTGAGAGGGGTATTTATACTAAATCTTTGGGTGAGATAGAGGGCTAGGATTGAGTGGATGGTTATAGGATCAAGAGTTAGGATGAGAGTAGGAGTTGTAGTAACTACCCACACTCTAGGTAACTACCCATGCACTAACTCCACCTCTTCATAAATGAAAATCGGGGCATTACACGCACGTCCTCAGATGAGGCTATAGAGGAGGAGGAAGAAAAAGAAGCTGAAGATGTTCTATCGAACCGAGGGGGTGATGAATCATCCTCCGGCAGCATTGTGGCCATTCCCCGCCTCAGGTGCCTCGACCCCCGAGGAAATCGAAGGGCTTTGTCTTTTCTCAGAACACGGAGTATGAGCCTCTAGAGTACGAGCTTGATCAGAGCCTGTCTCGCACATTCATGGCTGGCTCCATTAGGATATACTTGGATGATTTGAGCGACACGACTCATTTTGGGGTGCGGCCAAAGATAGAGGCAGACACAACGATGAATACCCTAGTCGCAAAAGACCTTCCCAACATCCAAAGACTTTCTACATCCATCGGGATTTTGACCTGCTCATCCTGAACCCGGGGATCCGTCCAACCGATAACCTCTCGGAGTGGTTCTACATGTTCCCTCTAGAAGTATTCGTCTCGGGGCTCTGCCTCCCCATGCACCCGTTTATTAAGGAGGTCCTAAATTGGGTAGGGGTGAACCCTATGAAGAACGGGCCTAACTCCTGGATGAAGCTAACCAGTTTCATCATGCTATGTCGGAAGAGGGGATTGCCCTTGAAAATCCAATATTTTTGCATGTGCTCGACCCTCAGCACGGCTCAGGTGTGCCAAAGGCAGTGTTTCCTCACTCCTCACCAGAAGTATCGTCTGGTGCATAACCACCCCGACTCGATTAAGGATTAGAAGTCAAAGTACTTCATCATCTATAGCTCCTAGCCTTGGGATATCCCCACCCAGTCGGTGTATGTCATCCTGTAGGTTACAGCCTCGAAGGAGAAGGACATCTCCTCAGAGGGGATGGAAGAGTTCATGAAGTTGTTCAAAGGGGAAAACATAGATTGGATGAAGGTGAGTGAGACGAAGCTGGCAGAAAGTGGCTTGAGTCCATATGAGCCCCGTAGGTTCTTAGTTTTCGTTTATAGAAAACCCTTTTGCCATGTTCTAATGTTATTGCGTTTTCCTTTGTAGCCATGAAGGTTGAAGATGCTATTGTAGCTCGGTGGGCCGAGCGGACAGAGAAGAAGGCCACTGAGGAATCTAAGGGGAAGAAGAGGGTGTCTGCCTCGACCCCTGATAGGTTCCAAGGGGACGGTCCGATAGGATGAAAAGGTCGAAGGCCCTTGTCATCCCCAACTAGGAGGAGTCTTCGATGGCCCCGCCCAGCGAGGAAGCACTAAGGGTCGCCAAGTTGGCCACGTCTCTGCTCCCCCTAGTTAATCTGGTGCTGAGGACCATCTTCGGTAAGAAGGCTGAGGAAACCTTCAAACCTGATTGGTCCATGAAGACAGCTGACTCTATAATGGAAGGTCAGGTGGCTCTCGAGGTGGTGAACCAAATTGCACCGCCGATGTGTAGTGCCCGAGTTCCCAATATAGGAAACTCGAAACACAAGCCAGAATCTTTCTTTCAAATGAGTCCAAACACAGTAAAAATCACAAAAAATTTAAAACTTTTATTGCCACCAAAAATGTTATTACAAGTACAAATTGTACAATATAGAATTACATTATGAATTACATCCCAAAAATTTACTGTACAGCACTTATAATCTCACAGGGTACAACAATCAGAAAACTCTGCGACACACTGGACATCAACTTCCACTGATTGCTCCCCGCAGCACGAGTCTCCTGCTCCAAGATCAGCCATCCTGCAACTAAACAAACTGTGGGCACGTCAGTTGAATGCAACTGATGCAATGCTTGATAAAAGCAGCGACTCCCCAAAACTCAATAACCATAATTGATGCAAAAGGAAAATGTGTAGACAATCATAGGTGTTAGTGTATGCCATGCACTAGAGTCTAATGCACAATTCAAAAATGCACAGGATGCACTTACTCTAATACAATTCGTTTGGAAACGTATGCATCCCATACTACATACTTCCCCAAAATACAACTTCAATGGAAACGTATGCATCCCATACTACATACTTCACAAGGAGTTTGCTTTCTTCTGATTGTAGGGTTCGATCCCTCGCGATGCATTATACTCTTGTACTCTTTCCCTTTCCTGACATTCACCTAGTGGTTGTTTAGGTTGCATTTGGTTGGTCAACTTCCGTCATTGTAGTCAGTAGTGGTGTTCCCGTTTTCCACTACACCTGGTCCTCGCAGTCCCACTGCTCTGGGCCTCACCTAAAAATTGTTCACGAGGATACAGGTGGCCCCACGGAATCCCCACCCACCGAGATGCATAGATGTCTTACTCCCCTTGGAGAGTCTTACTCTAGCTCCCTGTTCATACTAACAACATAGAACTTGACAGTTTCGTAAGGTCCATTTCTTACTTTCGACAGGAGCACCTCCCGTTCTTACCACTAGATCCCAGAAATAAACAGACGAGACTATGCCGCCCGTCCCCCATACCGGCAAGACGGCGCCGTACGTGTCCCCTTGACAGGTGAGTATAACCACCCGACTAGTACCTATCCTATCACTACATAATACTGCTCATAGGATACTACTACACATCAATCCTAACTTAGAAATGAAAAAGAAACTACTGATCATAAATGCAGAGATATAAATTACCAGCCGGTTACTAGCTAGTAAAAACTCAGCCTTCAACCAATTATAACAAAACCCTAGGGAAACCAACACGGCCCCTAGACCAGGCTCAAGAGTTGGCCCAACTTGGCCCAGACTTGACCCACCAACAATAGCGATTCAACCTTCGTCGAAATGCCAAACACCTGTTAGGGTTATATACCGAAAGCATCACTTTTGTATTAACTTTATTTCCTTATTTTTTTTGAATGAGAATCATATGGGCATATGTTTGCATATTGTGTTTATTATAATATTAATGCAAGTGTCTGATATTCTATAAGATTGATAATATGGTGTGAGGTGACACACAGAAGATCATATTATCAGTTCCCTATGGAATATATAAATAGTTCACAACCTAGACGGACTTGGACAATCCATTGGAAAGGTTGTAGTGTAATCTGGTATTAGTCTGTCTTGACTATAGGTTTACACTAGTACACTTTGTGTGTATTGAACAGGACGACTTGAGGTTGTTCTCTTTGTACTGACTACAAAAGAGAACAAATACCTCTGTTATTATGGATGCTTATGCTCTTAATCCAGATATAATAACAGACATGTATATGCAGTGTGCATTACTTTGACTCATAAAAGAGTGAGATTCATTATGGATCAACAACCTCTATGAATTGGGTAATAGCATTGTATGTATGATGGGCTGTTGAATGTAAAAGGAATCCATGTCCCGATACGTCGGGTTGATGATGTCCCCTTAAGGAGCTCATAAGGATTGTCATGTAAACCCTGCAGGTGGATTACATCCAACATGACAAATAAAGTTGAGTGGTACTACTTAAGGATAAAAGATGTTGATCAATATAGTTGTCAGTAGCTTAATTTGATCGACGGACATTCGATATCTTAACATGGGGAGTTGAACGAGCATATAATAAAAGGAGCCCATAAATATAATTTGGGATTAAGAAGGTAGTGCAACAATAGCTCCTTAGTGGATCGAGCTATTATTAATGGGCCTGGGTTGTGTGTTCGGGCTGAACACGGGATACCCAGATTCGTTAGGAGACCTAACCCTAATTTCTCCTCATGGTCCCTGCCGTAGCCTTATATATATCCTCTATTCTCTGGCCGTCATTGACAATCTGAAATATATGATTTTTTCTCAAAACTCGTGATTCACGTAAGGAGAGAAAGAGAGGTCAGCCAAGGAGAAGAAAGGTTGGGAGATCGTCGCCCACACGACGTCCAACCTGAGGAAGGAATACGTGCAGAAGATCTTGGGGTCGCTGTCGTCTTCTTCTCATCGCAGGTATAATTCGTGAACCCTAGATTCCGCTATATAGGGTTAGATCACGTATTCAATCTGTTAAATTTTTAACAATCGATACGCACACCAATCCGTAGTCCTGGAAATCATCTCAGTTCCATCAACACCCTCTTGCTTGGATCTCGACCCCATCTTCAGCCTGCGATCAATCCCTCCTTGGTTAGTGATCCGCCAGTGCCCGAAAACTGTCTTTATCCAAAGCATCCTGAGGTAACAAGGGCTATCAAATATCAAGGGTCGAAATGGATATATAGTCCTAGGGTGGTAACCATTACCCTAGGCAATGACAAGCCAATCTACATAGCCAAATATATAACAAACAGTGGACATTTACAAGTCCGATTCAACATAATCAATTCATAATTCAAAGCTAATTAACATCTATCTAACTTCATTTATGGCCTTAACACTACACAGCAGCTCGACCTAACCCTAGGACACTACCATGCCCAAGGGTACCAATGTTAACCACACTATGGCCAAACTAAGCAGCAAACTGACCACCGTCAGTTGCCACCCCACCTTCAATGCCTGGAGTTGATTATGACCTCGACCCGACTAAACATGTTGACCCCATTAAAAAATTTCGCTCCATGGTCTCTTGACCAAGTGGTAGCACCAATAACAACGAACATCCCTCCATGTATGACGAGCACGCCGGCGCATGAGTCGTCTCTTCCAACATGTTCGAGGCGACACGAGCTACTAACCACCCCAAAGATTAAGTAGAGCGATAGCCCCCCTAGGGTAAAATTCTTTACCCTAAGCAACAACAAGCAATACACACACCGGGGTAGTAAATGTCACCCCAAACAACAATACCACACAAGCATATTATAGCTTTAAGCAAGTTAGAAGATTATAGTAACAAGCAAAATGCACCGTGCAAATATAGGACAATTAGTCATTCCAATTATAAAACATTATAGATGTAAGCGAAATAACTCTAACATGATCGAACATGATCCAAGAGTAAGAATAATCATCATTCTAAGACATTCCAATGCCTTACTATGATGAAAAACTTACATTTAATCAAAATAACAACTTAGTCATTCAACATACACTTGGTGTTGTTTACGAAAATTACCAAAAATCACACACTCGATGAAAATCAAAGTTTTTAAGGTTTTTGGAAAGATTATTAAGTCTACTCCAACTTCTTAGTTGAAAACTTTCTCAAAATAGTTCATTTAGATAAAGAAAAATAGCCAAAACTGAGTGGCATGTCAAACTTCCAAATCTGATGAAACTATCGACTTGTCACACAATAAAAATTCTTTATAAATAAAAAATGATCTCAAAACTTTATAATATTTTTCAAAATTTTTCTAGACATGTAGGAGCAATACATATCCAAAATTTGGCTAGAAAATCCAAGCATACAAAAAGTTATGATAGTTTGAATGGGGTGCAAAATTGCTAACAGAAACTGTCCTATTTCTTAACCACTGCAACAAATTATATTTAAAAGAAATACCAAATCTGATTCAAAAATTACGAAACTTGGTAAAGTGGTTTTGGAAACATAGAAGAACCTCACATAATATTTTCAGTTCAAGAATCCAAGTATTTAGAGAGTTCTGCTAATTGGAATAGGATGCAGATTTTTAAATATCAGCCGTGCTACTTCTCAACCACAGCGAGATTTTGCATTTTATAAAAATAACAAAAATTCTCCAAAAAACATGAAGTTTGGAAAAGTTGATGAAAACATGTAAGAGATTCTACTATAAAAATTTCAACTCTAAATTCATGATAAAAAGAGAGTTATGATTTTTTACAAGTCATACATGTTAAAACTCAACATAGCAGAAATTCTTTCCCCCAAACAGCAAGAAATATAATTTATTAAAATATCATACCACATCTAAAATTAATGAAATTTGGTGGAGTTGTTGTGAACATATATAAGAAGCTCCAGTAAAAATCTCAGATCTAAATTCATAGTGATCATGGAGATACAAATTTTACTAGTTGACATACTAGATTAAACAAAACAGTCTATTTTCTTTTCAAAACAACAAATTGACAGATTTTATAAAAATATCAAATCACCTCCAAAAATTTTGAAATTTGGTGGAGATACTCTAGAAACATATAATATACTACCATAAAAATTTGAAGTCTAAATTCCAAAATAGCAAAAAGTTATAATCTTGTAAGTCAAGTATGTTAAAAATTCAACAATGCCGAAACTTTTGCCCCCAAACAACAACTTTAATGATTTTATTAAAATATCAAAATACCTCCAAAATTCATAAAATTTGTGGTGAACATTAGCGATGCAATCAAGATGATACCATAAAAATTTCAACCTCAAATTCTATCATAGCACAAGGTTATAAATTTCCTACCCAATTCATGCCAATCCTTCACAATATTAAATATTTTCCTATCAATTGATATTTCTAGCTCAAGAACTCAATTTGGAACATACAAGATTTCATCCATGCTATCTAGCAAACCCCAAACATCAACTTTATAACCACACACAAAATAATAAATTTACAAACATAGAGTTTAAAGAAACACTCACAAATGAAGCTTTTGTTGATCTTCTCCTCCACCTAGCTCCTTTGATCTTCTTCACCTCCACCTAGCTCCTTTGATCTTCTTCTCCAACCTTGCTTCTTCTCATTAGTTTTAGATAAAGAGAAATATATTTTTGAAGTAGTTGAAATGCTAGGAAATGAAGAAGGGAGGATTTTGGAGTAAAAGAAGAATTTTTAGGGTTTTTGGAAGATTAAGGAAATGAGTGGGTTCTTCTTTAAAAAAAAGAATGAAATGGAAATGGGGAGGGGGGTGCCGGCCAAAATGAGAAGAAGAAGGGGAAGGGGGGGGGGGGGGGGGGGGGATGGGCTTACCTAAAACAAGCCCATAGATTCAATAAATGGTTTAGGGTTTTGATAAGTGGATTATGAATTTAATTAGTTTGAATAAAGAATAATTGTGCATACATATATAGATATATACATCTATACATACACATACTTGTATGCATACATACATACATACATACATACATACATACATACATACATACATATAGATAATTGAATCATACTACAATTTGAGAAAAATACATGTATGTAAACAACATATATTTATTCAAAAATAACAATTCTTGTTCATACACTATCTCAATTTATAGTTGAGATAAGTATTTAATTTGGTTAAGAAAATATCCCTACTTCGATTCACGAATGTACGCTGTTGGGTTCAAAACATATTAAATAATATGTCCCAATACTTACTCAATTAAAATTGAGAAAAACCCATTAATACGTGCATATTTTGAATTGAGCATAGACTAATGTACAAAATAGTTATATACTATTTTGCAGGATCTTGCATGATGGACAAGAAGACCCTTGCTCATGAGACCTGCGAGTCAAGCTATCTAAAATTCTCTTAAGCCTCCATTATGGTATAAGCCTGACATCGTCTGTTCGTGACCTCCTATTTTTTAGTTTTGAATTTTTCTAAGTCTCTCACCCTCCTTCTGCAGGCCATTCTCTAGGGGGCGGAGATGAAGAGGCAATACGAGCATGAGCTCAAGTGTGCCGACCGGAGGGCGCAACGGGTGAAGAGGGAGTATAAGGAGGTGAAGCTCCATGCTGAGGACCTCGAGAAGAGGGAGATGGCTCTGAAGGAGGAACTCACACTCATGGCCTTAGACCAGGAGTGGCTGCTGAAGGAGAAGGAAGATATGGAGGCAGAGTGGAGGGAGTTGAAGGCAGACTTTGTGAGCACCATGGACAAGGTGTAACACCCCGCAAAATTGAGTGATGACAATTTTTCCCCTCGTGTGTTAAGCACATGTATTTTGTACCGTTACGGGTAATATCCGTAGTGTATTTTAATATAAATATCCTACGTATTTTTGTATCTCAATTAATTATATATTTTTTCGTCATCTCTAAATTTATTTTTATCCTATTTTGAGCCAACTCAAACATTTATTTTAATCTTTGTGTTTTTACGTACATTGCACGTATTTTCAATACACGTGTCGATTACGTATGTTTTACCTTTACGTGAAATATCCGTAACATTATTAATATACATGTTCTACATATTTTATATTTTGACTATTTTTCGTTCTCTCAAATATATTTTGTATTGATACGTGCGATGCATGTGTTTGCAGTGCACATGTTGGTTCCTAAAATTTTCTTGACTCATGAGTATTTTTCTTCTCATTTTTCTAGTCACAATTGTGTGATTTATTTTTAATTAAAATTCATTAGGTCTAAATTTATTTTGTAGCCCACTAAAATTAATTAAAAGCCCATGATTGATTTTGTGTGCACTAAAGTGTACATTTAAAATATAGTTAGTTTGGTACACTTGCTATATGTAACACACATATCTAACCTAATAAAAATTAATAATAAAATTTGTATAAAAGATTTGCACACACATTGACTACATGTGCACGTGTTTCTTACCATGGTTGAGAATGAGGGAGATGTGTGATTCAGTGGGAAGTGGGGAGCTATTTTGACCACACAATTTTCCTATAAATAGTCCCTACTTTTGTCAGGAACAACACAACTCATTACAAAAAAAAAAAAAAAGAGAAAGGGAGAAGAATGCTTACTGATTGAGGCTTAGGAGGAGCTTGGCCGAGATTCTTTGCTTGGAGCTTTGGAGCATTTTCTTTTAGGAGTTCTACTACTAAGAATTCTACATTTGAGGTGGGTGTTTCTCCAACTTTCCAATATAGTTTTATTAGTAGAATGCTAGATATGTGTAAACTGTTAGATGCACGATAACTTATATAGATTGAACATTTATATTTAGATTATTTTTATTGATCGAATGTGTGAAATAATGATATTTTTGATTTGGGAGCATTTTTATAAGATTCTGTTTTGAGTTCTAGTTGCACTTCAAAAAATCATAACTATTAAATTAGATGGAATCTAGAGCCAAAATTTTTATAGGAGTATACCGTATATGTCAAGAACATCCCTTTAAAATTTCATAATATTTGAATGTCGTTTACTATTTTAATAAAATCCAAACTTAGTACTGGTTGGCAGTTGGCTAGTTGCTGAAAATTTGTACATATTTTGGATTTTGATCATTTCAGCAACTTAAATGAATTATTTTGAGGAAGGTCAGAACTGAGAAGTTGAAGTAGATTTGTTAACCTTTCTTTAGAGTCTAAGAAATCAATTTTCCATGAAAAATAGAGTTTATAATGAATTTTAGAAGATTGAACAGTGCAGTCTGTATAACATTTCGACCCTACTATAGATTTCGAAGAATTTAGGATTATTGACATAATATTTTAGTAAAACATATAACTACAAAGTTATAGTATACTTTTATATCTTTAATTCGATCTAAAGAACACAAAATTTCATGAAGTATAGAATTTTCTATGATTTTTACAAGTAGCATGAGCTGCAGTTTTCAGATGAAGAACCTACTGTTTTGCAAATTTATTTAGACGAACTAATTGAGAATGATTTTAGATGATCTTAACTAAAAAGTTGTAGTAGAATCATTTATGATTCCTATGAAACTAATAAGTCTATTTTCGGAGTAGTATTGGAATTTATATGATTTTTTCAATACCATTGGGTTGATGTCTATTATCTAGTTGTCCTAAAACTTTTACAACGTATAAAGTTGGATTTAAAATTGGAATGTTAGTAAGATGTACCTTATGAGGAATTAAGAGGTAATTAAAGGATGAATTTGGAATATTAATCATGTGATGTATATAAGGATTTTAACTCATCAAGTGTTATTGAATGTTGCTATAAGAAGTTGGTTACTTCATGATTGATAATAACAAAAGAATGGATAAAAGAAGTGAAAAGATGAATAATGAATGAGATGTTTCTGATGAGGTTAGATGTAACCTATATGATCGCTTTTTTAGATGGTTGTTTGTTCTAGAGACTGAGAGAGACCCAGAATACCGGAAGTTGTCATAAATGAAATTTGAGAGGTAACCAGTGTGGGTTAACTTTCTCTTTGAGAAGTAGTCAGTGTGGGCTAACATTCTCTTTGTTTTGGTTTAAGCCCGGTGGGTATGCTAGCTCAGGTCTTAATAGTTATAATTTAAACTTAAGGACAGACACTAGTTAGAGATATGATTAAATAGGCATAGAATCCGAACTAGTGTCTATACTTAATTCGTGAGTGACTCGGAGTACCATGCCGAGAAGCGAGGCAGGGGCACGAGCCAATTTCTTAGGGATCCTTCACGTGCGCCTCACGAGTGTGTTCACATGAGATGTCATGTGTTAGGTGCAGTAATCGATGCGTCTCCTTTCTATTATATATACTTTCTATTCTTACTCTCATTTCCCTTACTTTGCCTCACTCTCACTTCTGTTTTCCCCTCCTTACTTTTATCTTCCTTGCTTTGCCTTCTTTCCATCTTCAAGTATGGTGACTGGCGAAGGTTGAAAGAGAGGCGGGCGGCCGTGAAGGCGAAGGTGCAGAAGCGTCCTGCTCCCTCAGAGTCTGACGAACCCTCGAAGAGGAAGAAATCTTTCGGCGCGGCCAAGGCACTTGAGTCATCGGTGAAACAGGAGGCTCCGAAGTGTCCCGCCTCATCAATGAAAACCGTCGTAGTCTCTTCAAAATTGCCTTCGGCAGTGAAGGTATGGGTGCCTTTGTGGACTGTCATTGGGGCAGATTTTTTAGCGGAGCGTCTCAACGCTCTGCAAGTGGTTGATCATGTAACGCCTAGATTTTCATACACTGGGAAATCGTGACATAAGCCAGGTTTTTTTCCTTCAGTTAGCCACAATACATAGAAAATCAGAAAAATTTAAAACTTTTTATTCAACACAAATGTATTATAAGTCCGAATGTTATAAAACTGCAATACATTACATCAGTGTTACAATAATGCCATACAAGCTCAAGTATTACAAATCTTCAATAAAATTTACATCAGAGTACAATCAATAATATATAACACTTGGTACTTTCACTTGGACGCTTCTCAACATAAATAAATTTACAATTGAAAATAAGAATCAACACTTTGCTTCTTTAGCCTTGAGTCCTCCTGAATCCTGTACCTGTAGTTTTACAATCCAGTACCTATTGAAGTGGGAACATCAGTACATATACTGACGCTTTAAGGCTAATGACTAGCAGCGGATCTCAACTTTAAACAATCAGATTGATGAAAATAAAAATGTGTATATATAATTGATGTGTCAGTGTATGCTATGACTTAGACTCTAATGCACGATTAACTAATGCAATGATGCACTTATTCTAATGCAAACGAGACTCTGGAACAGTATGCAGCTCATACTACATACGTCCATATCAAGCCGTTTCTCATATTTGGGGATTTGAACCCGCATCATGAATTCTACTCTTGTACCCATCATATTCCTGACATAATACTACATGACTGATGAGATTGCAGATACAGTCTAGTTCTGCAACTGCGGTACAATAGTGGTGTCTATGTTTGCCACTATTTACCCGGCGAACCGGACCTCACTCAAAAGCCAACACGAACCACAAGATACTAGCCAACCTTGAGTTGTGCCCTCAACTCATCATGGAAAGGCATAGAACCTGACGGAATCGTAGGGTCTATTTTTCTAGGAAAACCTCCCGTTCTAATCATGGCACTTCAGGAATTAACAGCCGAGATACGGATCCCGTGCTCCCAACTAATCATGAAAAAGCACTGCCCGTATCCCTTTGACAAGGGGATACATCCCAATAACACCACCTAGTGTCGGCCTATAAGAGAATTCAGATTATAAGGTATCACCCCTAATACCAACTCTCACCCTTCGGCAATTAAGATAAAAATGGTTAAGTAACAGTTACTACCCTAACTGTAACATCCCGATCTATTATATATATATTTTCGTATATATTTCATTCTATGAGAAATTTAGACCGTATGTATTTTTGCGTACATAATTTCATATGTTTTTCTAGAGTCCAATATTTTTCTTCATAGCCTAATATACTGATTATTCTCTTTGTTTCCTACAAGAGTTATTTTAAAGCCTAAATAACATCCTAGGCCAAATTCTAGCCCATTATATATATTTTAGGTATTTCTCCTTGGGCCCATGATTTTTGGCCCAAATAGTAAACCCATTTAGTTTATTCCTCTTTTAATTATGGTGACTTGTAGTGTAGACTCAATGATAGACAATTAATAAATTAGTGCATGAACAACTTAAGAATGGGGGACAGTAGGGTAGCACGTGCATGCAATATGATGTGCATTGCACACTTTTTTTTAGGCCAAGAGAGAGGGAGAGATGGGAGTAGTGGTGAGGTAGTTTCTCAAGTCATGGGTGGTTATGGCAACTTCCAAACTCATCCTATCCTTTAATCCTTAACTAGTTGATCAAATCCTAGCCATTCAATCCACCCAAAATTAAGTATAAATACCCCATAGTTTCTTCTCATCTTAGTACAATAGAAAATTTATTAAAGAGAGAAAAGAATTAGAGTGAGAAAAGATTGAGAATTTTGGGGAGAAAAAGATTGAGTAGATTCTAGTGTGAGTGTTCATCCAAAGAAGGTCGGGTATCACACTAGGAGAGGCTCGATTTTGCTACACCTAGGAGGAGAATGATCTTTCGTGCATTCTAAAGGATTTTCTAAAAGCTTTCTATTCGTGTTTCTTCAAAAAGGTGAGTATTTCTCATGACTTCTACTTTAGATACCATGTTAGGTTGTGTGCTAAGTGTGCAAGAATAAATGAATGCCATTATTTTGCTCTTTGATTATACTATGATTAAAGTAAGAATGGAACACAAGTGAAATTGTATGAAATGAATGGGTGAACTTAATGGAATGATATGATTAATGTTATGTAATTTTTTTTAACTTTAATCTAGCATGCTAAATTGGAATAAATGTTTATCTCTGTAGAAAAATGATGATTATGGGAAAAATACCTCTTTTTTAGAAGTCGTGGTTGTGTGGAAAATACTAGTCATAAGAATCCCTACATTAATTAGTAA
Source organism: Hemerocallis citrina (assembly GCA_017893485.1). Taxonomy (NCBI): domain Eukaryota; kingdom Viridiplantae; phylum Streptophyta; class Magnoliopsida; order Asparagales; family Asphodelaceae; genus Hemerocallis; species Hemerocallis citrina. The sequence goes on from CM030360.1 coordinate 36,662,670, forward strand.
ACCATGCTTGTGGTGATGGTAGTCAAATAAAGTTGCATGTTCGTGTTGATAAATGAACATATTGTAGTTAAACTAAAATGTTGGGTACTGATCGAAAGAAAAGAAGAAACGTTTCCATATTTCAAATTTTAATACTGATCAGTCGATCGAATAGATGTAGTAGTCGACTGACCTGATTATTAAATCCTTCAAGTTTAAAACACTGCAGAACAGCCGACTGGTCTGAGTAACAGTCGACTGTCCTGATCCTTTTTGAGTTTTAAATCTTTTCAGAATAGCCGATTGGTCATGTTTAGCAGTCGACTATCCCGACCATTTTCTTGAATATTTTTCTTTTGCTAAACAGTCGACTGGCCATGTTTTGAGTCGACTGTCCAGATTATTTTGACGTCTCAGATTTTAATTTCTGTCCCGTGACAAAAATAAATAAATATATACTGCTTGAAAGAGATTTGATAATGGAAAGATTGAAGATTGGATGTGACGGATTAGAAAAGTGAATTTTATTTACCTTTGCATGAAATCGCATATGAAGTGAAGTGAATTATTCTGCTGAATTTATGAAAAGTTTTACGATTATAATTACTATGAACATGACAAGGAAAATCTGATGTGATCATGAAAAATGAACTTATGAGCTTGAAAGACTCAATTCTTGTGTAATTGTGAATTGAAATTGAAATTGAAAACTAGAGTGTAGCTAAGCCTCATGCCGGCATTGGAAAAAAATGAATTGAAATGAAGAGACCAAGATTTGGGTCATGTTGAATAAAGAATTAAGACCGATATAGTGGAAAGGCTAACTCTAGAGAATTGATTTTGTTCATGATTCTAATAAACTAAGGACTAGATACATAGTGAAGATGTGATGAAAGTAAGAGAAAAACACGAGTATGAGGGCCATCGGATTGACGGTGTGAGTGTAACGCCCCGCCCCAATACTCAGACAATTTTTAATATTTTTAGAAGACAAATTAGATACTATGTAGTACAACTGCCCACCACAGGCTGCCTCTCAAAAGGTGGTTAACCAATTAGGTGACTCTTGATCATTGGCTAATTATATTTATACTAACTATTTTTTTGTATACTTCCCATGTGGGACTATATTTCTCAATCTTTTCTTCTCAAATTCCCAATCAATATATATTCATATATATTCCGAATCAATCCAAATCCCATTCCGTTTAAATCCTTTCCAAACCGGGCCCCCACCATGAGATGATGACGTCATCATTATTCACCTCCACAAATTTTTCCAACAGCACGTCATGTGCTCTTCTCATCCAAACCGGTGGGCCCCCACCTTAACACATATTTTTCCATACAATCCTTCCCATAGAATAATCTATAGGACAAATCCCCAAATTCTTATATATATATATATATATATATATATATATATATATTATTTCAGAAATACGGGGTATGACATACACCCCACCTTAGAAATCAGCGTCCTCGCTGAGTACGGGACACACATCTAGTGTAGGATTCGCCTTTCTAGCCGATGTAGCGTCGTCCTCGATCCCGGAGATAAATCACTCTCAACACCGCAGATCCTACCTGATCCCGGAGATAAATGACTCTCAACACCGCGGATCATACTGAGGCCCTCTTCTACACCCGGTGTCGAAAGTCGGCTCTGATACCATTTGTAACGCCCCGCCCCAATACTCAGACAATTTTTAAATATTTTTAGAAGACAAATTAGATACTATGTAGTACAACTGCCCACCACAGGCCGCCTCTCAAAAGGTGGTTAACCAATTAGGTGACTCTTGATCATTGGCTAATTATATTTATACTCAAACTTATTTTTTGTATACTTCCCATGTGGGAATATATTTCTCAATCTTTTCTTCTCAAATTCCCAATCAATATATATTCATATATATTCCGAATCAATCCAAATCCCATTCCATTTAAATCCTTTCCAAATCGGGCCCCCACCATGAGATGATGACGTCATCGTCATTCACCTCCACAAATTTTTCCAACAGCACGTCATGTGCTCTTCTCATCCAAACCGGTGGGCCCCCACCTTAACACATATTTTTCCATACAATCCTTCCCATAGAATAATCTATAGGACAAATCCCCAAATTCTTTATATATATATATATATATATATATATATATATATATATATATATATATATATATATATAATTTCAGAAATACAGGGTATAATAGTGAGAGTGATTCACAGATTGCCTGCTTGATGCGTCATGACATGGCGTGAGCACTACTCCAGAATTATCGTCCCAGTGGCGACGCTTGTGGGGTATTTTGGTGGCTACGGGTGGTGCCATTGTTCCATGGCAGAGGCTGAATTGTCCATAGTCTGCCTGCTTGATGCATCATGTCAGTGCGTAGGATTCCCCTCCAGACTGCCTAGACATGAGCTCGTAGATCATAGAACATCTAGGATACTTACCGTAGTTACCGTAGTAGTTTAAGTCATGGCGAGGGATTGAACCCTATAAGATGAAGTACGATTAAGGGCTTGCCCTCGGACCTATGTAGTATGGGATGCATAGAATCCGAACAAGTACGCATTAGTGTCATATAACATAACAACAAGTACGCATTAAGGACTAAGTGCACAGCACGACACGACATCAATAGGATAGTCCCTTTAGCTTTGTTTTGTGAACAAGTTTGTGATTTTGTTAAGAAATGAGAATCGTTATACTGTTTCCAGCATAGAGAGGATGACCATGTATAATTTTTGTCGGTTGAATAAACTGACGTACCTACAGTTTTGTATGCAGGGTAAATGGCCTGATAAAGATTAAAGGAGAACTGATGCTTAGAGATTATTCAAATATTGTTGTACTTTTATATAAATGTCGTAAATTGCTTCCGCTGTAAAATATAAAATGTAAAGTGTAAAGATTCCATGTAAGTCTGATGTAAAGTGAAAAGTTTTTAATTTCCTTGTAAAATTGTACGAAAGAAGTGTAAAGATCCTGTGGAATCTCGAATTCAGTTGTATTTTGAAATTCGGGGTGTTACACTAACGATGTCACTAACCCTAACCATTCAAATGGGGCCATATGAGCTACAAGGTACTCTCAACTTGCCATGGGACGGCACCAAAAGATTCAAACAAGCGAGACATGCCACTGTGCTTCCAACTTATCATGAAAAGCACCGCACGTGTTCCTCTTCAAAAGAGTGTAACAACTGTTGACACAATCTACCAAGTCTCAACCTCGACTTCATACGATCTCCTCGGATCTACTCATCGCTTATCTATTCAAGACCGTTATACGAGCCCAATGAGCTATGCATGAACAAACAACTACATACTACATACGAGCCAGGTGAGCTATGTATGAGACGGACCAATACTTATTACATGACTTATGAGCACAAGGAATACTTATTACTCATAATCAAGTGCATGATTCAAACTACTAACAATTCATGAAAACTCTAGTTAACATGAACTAGAATTTCGTGTATAAGCTTACTAACAAAACTTGATCTTTCATACACAAAAGCAACATAAAAAGCCTTCTAACAACCTAGAAGCAATTAAACATGCTAATCTTATCAGAATTCAACAAATTTAGACATTTTGGAAAGCTGAGAATATCTTCTACAACTCTCTAGTTGACAACCTTCTCAAATTCAGTCAAAAAGAGATAGAAAAACCTCGAACAACCTAAACAGCAAGCTTCAGCCGAAAGGCCAGCTGCTGTGACTTTGTAAGAGTCATAACTCCTACCCCACTTATCGAAATCTAACAAAATAGGACATTTTAGAAAGGTGAGAACCTCTAATACAAATCTCTAGTTTATAACCTTCTCAGGTTCAGTCAATAAGAGATAGAAAAACTTTGAATAATCTAAATAGCGAGCTTCAGCCAATAAAGACCAGCTGTTGTGACTTGTAAAAGTCATAGCCAGTGCTATAATTATCGAAATCTAATATAAAAGGACATTTTGGAAATATGAGAACCTCTAATAAAACTCTTTAGTTGATAAATTTCTCAGATTCAGTCAATAAGAGGTACAAAAACTTTGAACAATCTAAACAGCGAAGCTTCAACCAATAGGCCAGCTGCAGTGACTTGTAAAAGTCGTAACTCATACTCCGCTTATCAGAATCTAACAAAATAGAACATTTTGGAAAGGTGAGTACCTCTACTACAACTCTCTAGTTGACAACCTTCTCAGATTTAGTCAATAAGAGATAGAAAAACTTCAAACAATCTAAACAGCGAAGCTTCAGCCAAAATGCTAGCTGCTGTGACTTGTAAATGTCATAATTCCTACTCCTCTTATCGGAATCTAACAAAGTAGGAAATTTTGGAAAGGGCAGAACGTCTACTACAATTCTCTAGTTGACCACTTTTTCAGATTCTTTATGGAACTCAAAATCTAGCTCCTTGAACACAATTAAAGAACAACAAAAGACAGCACAAGCTGAAACTTGTAAAGCTCATAACTTTTGCTATACTTGTCGGAATCTAACAAAATAAGACATTTTGGAAAAGAGAGTGCATCTACTAAAACTTTCTAGTTGACTATTTTTTCAGATTCCTTATAAAGCTCAAAATCGAGCTCTTTGAACACAATTCAAGAACAACAAAAAGGACAGCAAAAGCTGAAATTTGTAAAGTTCATAACTTTTGCTATACTTATCGGAATCTAACAAAATTAGACATTTTAGAAAGGAGAGAACATCTACTAAATCTTTCTAGTTGACCACTTTTTCAGATTCCTTATAGAGCTCAAAATCCAGCTCTTTGAACACAATTCAAGAACAACAAAAAGGATAGCAAAAGCTGAAACTTGTAAAGCTCATAACTTTTGCTATACTTATCGGAATCTAACAAAATTTAACATTTTGGAAAGGGTAGAACATCTAATACAACTTTCTAGTTGACCACTTTTTCAGATTCCTTATAGAGCTCAAAATCCTGCTCTTTGAACACAATTCAAGAACAACAAAAAGGACAGCATAAGCTGAAACTTGTAAAGTTCATAACTTTTGCTATACTTATCGGAATCTAACAAAATTGGGCTTTTTTGAAGGAAAAAACATCTAATACAACTTTGTAGTTGACCACTTTTTCAGATTCCTTATAGAGCTCAAAATCCAGCTCTTTGAACACAATTCAAGAACAACAAAAAGGACAGCAAAAGCTAAAACTTGTAAAGCTCATAACTTTTGCTATACTTATCGGAATCTAACAAAATTGGGCATTTTGGAAAGGGGAGAACATCTAATACAATTTTCTAGTTGACAACTTTTTTAGATTCCTTATAGAGCTCGAAATCCAGCTCTTTGAACACAATTGAAGAACAACAAAAAGTATAGCACAAGCTGAAACTTGTAAAGCTCATAACTTTAGCTATACTTATCGAAATCTAACAAAATTGGAATTTTTGGAAACGAAAAAACATCTACTAAAACTTTTTAGTTGACCACTTTTTTAGATTCCTTATAGAGCTCAAAATCCAGCTCTTTTAACACATGCAAAAATAACCAAAACAGCGATTTGCTTAAAGGCTCGCTGTTTTAGGGAAAACGTTTGTTTGACCTATCAAATTAACCCCAAAAAATCTACAAAAATTACAGCATGGTAGGGACACATATGAGAACCTGTTAAATTAATTTGGAGTCAAAATTCCAACTTTGGCGTAAGTAATTAATTCTAACCGTCAAAACTACATACTAGTTTATTAATGGTTGATTCTTTAGTGTTAGTTTTAGTTCTACCACTTCAATCTTGCATGAAACACTCCCAAGTCCACACTACTCATATGCACATGAAATTTAGTCCAAGTTCTTGAATTTATTAGCAATAATAACAATAATAATAACAATAACAAACAAGAGATGAAAACCCCCACCCAAATTTTGTAGGAAGGACTTGCTTTGCTCTTCCTTCTCCTTCCTTGTTCTTGCGTAGGTTCAAGAATAGTCCATGAAGTGAACCCACTCTTTCTTTTTGTTCTGATCTCTCTTTCTTTTCTTTCTTCTCAATTTTTTTTTCTAAAATAAAAACAAGTAGAAGGAGTAGAAGAAATTTGAAGAGAGAATGAGATGAAAATGAGATGGAGGAACACCAAATGAGAAGAGGGCTTTGCCCTAGGGTTGGGGCCGGCCAAATGGGTGGAGGGGGGGGGGGGGGGGGGTGGTTATAGGAGAAGGGAGTTGAGTTTGTGGTTGAGAAGAGAGGCAAATGTTTTCATTCTCATGGTTAAAACAATTTGATGTTTAATTTGCAAATAAATATTGCAATCACACCCTAATCTAATCCCTACCCTCCATTTGATCATGATTGATAAAAAATAAGAGATATTTTCCCAAAATCACATACTACATGATTTCGTACAAACGTACGAAATCGATATGGTATTTATACGTACATACATCTATATATACAGATAATTTTTATTAGTTAAAACGAATAATCTCTACCAAAAATATTTTAATTCAGAAATAATAATAAAAATAATTTTATTACCGGCTCGGAAGATTTCAGTACCAATTTGATACAATATAGATGTATACAGACTAGTATCTATATAAAGATAATGTTTATTAGTAAAACCGGGTAATATCCATCAAAAATATTTCAATTATGAAACTAAAAATAAAATAATAATAAAATAATAATTTTTAATAGCAGACCTGGATATTTCAGACATTTTCTCAAAAAACACATTTTACAGAATTTTGTACAAGCACACAAAACCGATACAATACATATATATACTTACTTGTATATATATATATATACAAATAAGTTTTATTAGTAAAACCGAGTAATTTCTATAAGAAATATTTTAATTTAAAAAAAAATAATAATACAAATATAATATCTGATCGGGATATTACAGATCACCTCGCCACTCCCTGCGATTGAGCGGCTCCGAAGAAAGAGTCAGAGGAGGATGTTTATGCCCGTTGGGCGCAAGCTACCTTTTGATAAGGGTGTTTGTTTCTTGCCGACACCTAGTGATCTCTTTCCCTTTTCTTTTATTCCATTTCACTAAAGTATACTTCATGTTTCTTGTAGGCGGCTAACAATGGGGCCGAGCTAAGGCAGAGGCACGAGGCACTCCTTCAGCGAGCTCTATTGACCAAGGCGGGTAAGAAGGAGATTATGGGTCGGGATGACGATCTCCGGTAGACGATGAAGGAGCTAAAGGCAGATCTGGCAAAGGAGGAACTGGCTCGGGAAGAGCTGCCAAAGGAGAAGGAGGAGTTGATCGAGGTAAAGCTGGCATGACAGGCGAGAGAGAAGTAGATGTTGAACGATCAGAACGAATTCCTCAATCGTATCATCCAGGGTCAGGATAAAGGTTACAACCGCGCCCTCGAGCATTTCAGGTCCAAGTACCCGGATCTCGACCTTCGGGGCTTTTCCTTAGAGATGAAGCTAGACGACTCGGCTTGGCCAGCTGGAGAGGAGCCTTTGGGTGGAGGGTGTTTGGTGGCCCTTGAGCTCGTCAGCTATGCCACCCAAGTGGAACCTGCTCCTTTCAACCTCGCTGTCGGGCAAGGGTCTTCTTCTTCCAAGTAGTTGTTCTTAGGCTTTTATTTTTGTCTACACCTTATTGTGGACTAGCTAATGCCTCCCTTTATAATCGTTTCTTTGTAATGAATAAAATCCTTTTAAAATGAACTTCTTTGTTTTGAATTTCTGTGTCGGGCTCCCATAACTTGCGAATGACTTGGAGGATCGTGCCGGGGGGGGGAGTCAAAGAGGATTGGTGGTGAGCGGCAAATTATCATCACTTAGGTTTTTGGGAAATCTTACTTTTTATTTCGCGAGTTATTACGTAGGTTGGCATACGTCATACTTAATAGGAATCGAGGCATCTTTTGCCTTGGAAGTTGAAACATTTTCCTACCTTGGGATTGAGACTTTTCTCCCTCCTGGCCACGTTTTTGAGATGGAGGGCTGAGATCTTTCCACGTGATCTTCCCAGTAATCAAGAAGCATCTTCAAAATGCCCATAGATTCCTCCATTCCAACAAGTCTTTTTGCACACAAGTTTCATGGTTGCCCTTTTCTGAATGGTCATTCTCCTGACGAGTCTTTTAGTGAGTGCATCGAATGAGAATCTGATGGTCAAGACAGATGATAACGTTCTGAATGATCATTCGCTTGTCGAGTCTTTCAGTGAGTGCAACGAATGACAATCCGAGGGTCGAGACAGATGATGACGGGTGCCTCCGTGTAGAGTCTGGGAGATTCATCCCACGTTTCGAGGGTATAGTGTAACACCCCGCAAAATTGGAAATAACAATTTTGCCCTCGTGTGTTACACACGTGTATTTTGTATCGTTACGGGTAATATCTGTTACGTGTTTCACTATGTATTTTGGATTCCGAGTATTTATGCATTTTCCGTCTTCTCAAAATCCTATTTGATAAAACTCAAATATAAAATTCCAACCTCGATTTTTTACATGCTTTATACGTGTTATCGATGCACGTATCGATTACATATTTTTCCACCGTTACGTGTAATATTTTGATGTGCTTAAATGATTTATTTCATGACTTGTTTAGATTCATTTTTATAAAAGGAAATTCATTTTTCTCTCATTTTGATTTAAATATTATTATACGTGCGGTGCACGTGTTTTCTATGTACGTATTGATTACATTATTGAATGTGTATATTAAATATATTTTTCTTATGCTGTATTTCGATTATTTATAAATATTTTCCCATCGATAAAATTTATTTTGTATTTTAATATTTTTACGTGCTACGCACGTGTTTGCGGTGCACGTATTTAGGCGTATTCTTTTTCAAAATGAAATTTCGGAAGTGTGTGTATTTATTTTATTTGTGCAAGATGAATCTAATTTATAATTAAACTACACTAATTTTATTTAAATATTTACTATATATTATAACCTATATTTTAAATTATATATATATATATATATATATATATATATATATATATATATATATATATATATATATATATATATATGAATGAAGTGTGTGCACGTGCACGTGTTCTTACAAGTGTAGAGGCCGTCTGTTTTGGGTTGGAGGGAAGAAGAATTTTTTTTGAATTAAATGAAAATGGGGTTAGTGGAGTTAAGTAGTAGAGGTGAGTTACAATAAACACTTAATTAAATTCTACAAAAATCCCCTAATCTTCACTCACTCCTCATCTCTCCCATCTTCATTCTCTGCCAAATCCGAACCCATGAAATTCATTTTTGCTTCTCCACCTAGTCTCATGCATACATATGTATAACACACACACACACACACACGCACACACACACACACACACATATATATATGCATATATACAAAATTCCCTTTTATCAAAAAAGAAATGAATCAAAATGAGAATAGGCATAGGTGGCCTTGCTGTTGCTTCCGGGAGGGGCTTTTGTGTAACGCCCCTATTTCCATACACTGGGAAACCGTGACATAAGCCAGATTCTTTTCCTTCAATTAGCCACAATACACAGATAAAAAGGAAAATTTTAAACTTCTTATTCAACACAAATGTATTACAAGTCCGAATGTTATAAAACTGCAATACATTACATCAATGTTACAATAATGCCATGGAATGTCACAAACTTTCAATAAGAATTACATCAGAGTACAATGAATAATATATAACACTTGGTACTTTCACTTGGATGCTTCTCAACATAAAATAAATTTACAATTGAAACAATGGTAACCAACATATATTACAATTGAAACAAAATCAACACTTTGCTTCTCTTGCCTTGAGTCCTCCTGAATCCTGTACATGTAGTTTTGCAATCCAGTACCTATTGAAGTGGGGACGTCAGTACATATACTGACGCTTTAAGGCTGATGACTAGCAGTGGTTCTCAACTTTAAACAAACAGATTTGATGAAAAGAGAAATGTGTATATATAATTGATGTGTCAGTGTATGCTATGAATTAGACTCTAATGCACGATTAACTAATGCAATGATTCACTTATTCTAATGCAAGCAAGACTCTGGAACAGTATGCAGCCCATACTACATATGTCCATATCAAGCCATTTCTTCATATTTAGGGATTTGAACTCGCGTCATGATTCTACTCTTGTACCCATCCTGTTCCTGACACAATACTACATGACTGATGAGGTTGCAGATACGGTCTAGTTCCACTACTGCGGTACAATAGTAGTGTCTATGTTTGCCACTATTTACCCGGCGAACCGGATCTCACTCAAAAGCCAACACGAACCACAAGATACTAGCCAACCTTGAGCCATGCCCTCAACTCATCATGAGAAGGTATAGAACCCGACGGAATCGTAGGGTCTATTTTCCTTGGAAAACCTCCCGTTCTTATCATGGCACTTCAGGAATTAACAGCCGAGATACGGATTCCATGCTCCCAACTAATCATAAAAAGCACCGCCCGTATCCCTTTGACAGGGGGATACATCCCAATAACAGCACCTAGTGTCGGCCTATAGAAGAAGTCAGATTATAGGGTATCACCCCTAATACCAACTCTCACCCTTCGGCAATTCATAGATAAAAATGGTTACGTAACAGTTACTATCCTAACGATGTCACTAACTCTAACCAATCAAATTGGGCCGTACGAGCTACATGGTTGTAGCGCCTCGAATTTCCAATATGATGTCTTCGAAATACGTGGCACAATTCCCAGCATCAACTTTAATTGCAATTGTAAATATAGCCAAAAATACAGATAATTTTTATTTTAACTTTTATTACATTAATTGTTTACAAAACACAGCGGAATACAAAATACCTTGAATTACAAACTTTCTTTTACAACACTTCTTTTACAATTTACATAAGCTCTATTATCATTCTAGCACAAGCATCCAAATCCGAAGCTATAAGTACCTACCTATAAAACATGAGGCTAGAGATAACCCTAAACCCCAAAACTATAGGGGTCAGCCATAACGGTGTGAGTGACATAAGAACAAAAGCAACATGAATAAACATGAAGAATAAAATCATAAACAATATGTATCAACAGTGACAATGAATAAAGTATGAAATAGCATTAAATAAAACACAAAAACATCAAGGAATATAAGATAGTAATAAGTAACACATAAAAACATCAAGTGAACCTAGACTAAGTGTCAAGTGTAAGAAAACAGAAAAACACAAGCATAAAACAAAGTCAAGAAAACACAATTTCTATATGCTGACTCTCTAATGCATACTTGTCTGATTCTATGCATTCCATAGTACATAGGTCCGGTGCAAGCCCTTAACGATCTCCACTTTATAGGGTTAAATTCCTCGTTATGCAACTAATCCTACTACGGTGATAGAAACAAGATCCAGAATAGTCCGCGAATAGGCACCCCAGCCATCGACGCGCAAGCATCATGTAAAAATAGCTCAAAAACTGGAGAATCACCTCCCAACCATGTACCCCACGAATAGGCTTGCAAGGCCCTCGGCGTGCAGATATACCAGGTACATTCCGTGAATAGGTCCGCCGACCCTCGACACGCGAATGCACCCTGCATGCTCCGTGAATAGGTCTGCAGACCCTCGACACGTGAACATACAAATGTCCTCTCGAGACAAGATAACAAACAGTCCTGGAACGCATCCGTTGGACTAACAAAACCAAGAGCATATACTTACATTTTTCAAGTTCCATCACATCTCCACTAGTACCTGTCCTTAAGTTGGTTATTATTAAAACACAAAATTTCCATCTCTAGAGTTAGTGTATCCAGTCGGACTTAAATACTCAACAACAACCCCAAGACCCAACTGGTCTAAATCAACAAATCTCAACTGCCGGTTCACAGGACTCCCACTCAACTCCTAGAGATATCATCAAGACCAAAACTCACAAATCCATCGTCAAACGATCATATGAAGAAACATCTCCAATCAACAAAACCCAAATCTTTTATAAAATTTCAGAATCCAAACCTAACAATAAAACAACTTGAAAACATATGTTCCATAGAAAGGATAATATTTAGAATATTAAGTTATAGATCCAGAAACTTTTAAAGAATCAATTGTTTAAAGAACATCAGGATAACTCAAGAAAACATCAGTAACAGTCGACTGTAAACCGGAGTCAGTCGATTGTCCAGAGCGAAAAACCAGCACTTCAAGAAATAAAAATTAAGTAGTAGCAGTCGATTGTAAAAAGTCATCGGTCGACTGTCCAGAGCGAAAACCCCACACATCAAGATAATAATTCTAAGTAATGGCAGTCGCCTGTAAAAAGTCATCGGTCGACTGTCCAGAGCAAAAACCTAACACATCAAGATAATAATTCTAAGTAATGGCAGTCGACTGTAAAAGTCATCGGTCGACTGTCCAGAGTGAAAATCCAAAACTTCGGAAAAATAATTCTAAGTAATGGCAGTCGACTGTAAAAGTCATCGGTCGACTGTCCAGAGTGAAAATCCAAAACTTCGAAAAAATAATTCTAAGTAATGGCAGTCGACTGTAAAAGTCATCGGTCGACTGTCCAGAGTGAAATTCCAAAACTTCGAGAAAAAACCAAAACAGAGCAGAGTCAGTTGGCTGTAAAAATGGGTCAGTCGACTGTTCCGCACGAAATTTTAAGAAAATGAGAAAACACAGTAGCCAGGTAGCGACGTCGACTGTCGATAGTGATCGGTCGACTATTAGTCCTACATACTACAGTTTTAGTTTGTGCACATTTCAACCGATACAGAGTTTTACTTTATAAAAACCAAATCTGTAAAGGGTATAATTCTGATATGTTCAAATACGACTTATAGAGTATATAAGAGTCCACAAAACCAATCAAAACCACTTTGAATTGAAAAAATTAGTTTTTTGATGAACTCCTTCAAATTGAAACATGAAAATGTGCATATATCAAAATAATGTTTTTTTTAAGAATCACTCATACATCAAAAGACCTTCATATTATGTTTCAAACCATATTAATACCAAAATAAGTTGAGATATTGTCAAATTCTTCGAAAACACATAAAGACTCAATTTCTTCAAAAATAATGAAATACGATATTGATGTAAATTGATTGTGCATGTTTGTGCACCAAAGAAAACTTCACATATCCATCAATTAGAAATAACAACATATTCAGATTTAATTTTAGTATTTGAGAAATCCCATTTCAAATAAAACATTTTACAAATCACAAAATCCCCAATTTAGTTGTATTACATCAATCCAATTCAATTTATCCCAAATCTAATTCTCAAGACATGATATCTTAATTCATTAATCCTCCTCAAAATTTTCTCAACTAAATCACCATTATTAACTCATGAATCATAAACAAATTTAACATTAACATGATCAAGTTGCATTCATCCAACTCACCAATAGTAAAAAATCTCATCTTTAATCTATTTATGCATAACATTCACCATATCCAATCTAATCAGGAATAATCCAAAAGAAATAGCCTACTCATGATTTATATTAGGTCCTCTATCAATTTTGAATCATCCACATGCAATTCCAAATATAAATAACTAGGTTTTCATGAAAGATCCAATTTTAACTCATCAATTCATTCAATCCATCATATAAATTCATACCCAAACCCTAGCAGGCTTTCTAGTAGATGAAACACCACATACAACATTCAAAGAACAAAACAAAACAATTATATCACTCACCTTGTTGGAGAGATCAAACAAATATGATAAAGCAATAGGAAAAATCCCTCCTTCGCAAGAAATTCAAGATCTCCTCTTTAAAATATTCAAGAAAATAATAATAATAAAATTTTTGTGTTGTGCAGCGAAAGACGGCTGCACTACACCCTTAAATAGGCCGGGATTAAGATTCTAGGGTTTTGAACATATTTGCAAAAATACTCCTTTTAAATATAACTTTACATAAATAGATCTATATACTTGGAAACTTGATAAAACCAAATTATTGGAGATTTAAAAACAAAAACAACCTTCATAAGGTCAGCCAGCACTGTTTGAGAAACCCAAAAAATAATTTTGCATTTACACCCCCTTAAAATAGCAATTTTGCAAAAAGATCCCCTTTTATCAAAACTTGTAAAATAAATGAAATTCATCAAAACAAAAAGTAAACTTTTTAACCCTGAGTTTACTAGGCATTATACACAGCCCAAAAATCCTAAAATCTGGAGTTTTCACTCCAATTGGTAATTTTGCACAAAAGTCCTTCTTTTCGTAATATTTGCAAATTGGTCCAATAATTATCAGAAAAATCCAGAAAATTCACAAATAGTATCTAATAATAAATAATGATTTTTCAAAAAATAATTGTTGACTTTGAACTTCCCAAGAAAATATTTGCACGTGTTTTGCATGTGTAAAAAGATAAATTTTCAGAAAAATATTTATTAAATCTCCAAAAATCATTTTAATTCATTTATAAATCTTAAAAATAATATTTAAAAATACGAGTTACTACATCACTCCCTCCTTTGAATAGTTCTGTCCTCAGAACTACTACTAATAGGGTCCAAACAAAAATAAGCAAAGAAATTGAAATCTCATAAATGGAAACATAGTTTAAGAAATACAATCACACAAGAGAATGTAATCTAACAAAAGAAATGCAATTCAACTCAAAGAGCACAATCATACAAAAGAACACAATCATACAAAAGTTTAGGAAAAACCTTTCGCTGCGCAACTCTGATAACTTGCCATCGGAAACCAGCTGCAACAACCTTTGAACTCCTGCATCCAACTCTGACCTTTCACAATCTGCTTCATCCTTCTGAGGATCAGTAGACACTACCTCCTTAGAAAGGACAAGACCAAGAAAACCTACCTCAAACTTACAGCTCAAAAGAGATCAATACCAAATGATCTCTCACCACTCTCGATATCACATTCTTCGTAATATCGATCAGCAATCAATTCTTTCCCTAATGGTGTTGCCACCGTCAAGGCTCTGCCTGGAAACAAATTAGGTACCACACATAAGACTTAGGCAAAAATTGAGCAAAACAAATGTATGCAAGAAAACAGTATCAAATAAAACTTTTGTTTATATTCTATTAACCAAAACAAATTCTGTTACATGGAGAACGATACTCAAATCTCCAATTTATTCTCAAATAAAGTTTTACTTAATACATAAATAAATGAATTCAAAATTCTTGCACACCTTGGATTACATCCCTGAGTTACTCGCATCCTTCTTAGTCAATGCGAACACTCGCCACTGCCTCAGACTTTTGCCTCCGCCTGCACCATCCTTCTTCAGCTGCGGACAGTTTGGTCGGATATGCCCTTCATGACCACACTGATAACAAACCTGTACCCTTCGAGGCTTGGTGCATACTGCCTGTTAGTGACCTACCTCTCCACAGCTGAAACAAGTCATGCCTTGAATCATTGGCGCCTTCTGCACTGGCCCACTGAACTTTCCCTGCTTCACTGGAAACTCCTTCCCACTCTGACTATCTGCTGGCCTTTTGTTCCTGTTCCAGGTCTCCTGCTTCTTCTGGAATTGGTCCATATCCTCTTCTGTCATAGCTGCTCTCCTGACCAGCTTATCAAACCTCCTTATGCCCAAAGGAATCATCCTTGACCTCAAATTCGGCCTCAAGCCCAGCTCGAATTTCTTGGCCTTCTTTGCTTCATCAATAATCAGCTTCGGTGCATACATTGACAGCTGAGCGAACTTAGTCTTATATTCGCGCACTGTCATGTTGCCTTGCTGTAGATTCAGGAATTCCATTGCCTTCTTCTCCTGAATATCCAGAGGAAAGAAACGATCCCTGAACTCATCCAGAAAATCCTCCCAAGTCACTTACTGATCTCCTAAGGTCCTTTTCACTGACTGCCACCAGATGCCAACATCCTTCTCTAACTGCATCGCAGCCAAATTCACCTCATTGACTGCTGTAGTCTCAAAGACTTTGAAGATCATCTCCATCTGTCTAATCCAATCATCAGCCCTATCTGGATCAGACTGTCCCTCAAATACAGGTGGCTTCATCCGCTTGAAGGACTCAACTTGCTTGATCGGATCAGCATTAACAAACACTGATCTAGCCCCCTGATTTTAACTCTGATTCTGCACCATATTAGCTGCCATGAATGTGTTCAAGGTCTGATACACCATGAAATTCTCAGTCTCAAGATCAAGTCCTGCCCTATGGGAACCTTCAGTCCCATCACCATTACCACCATTCCTGGTCTTGGGTCCTGCCATTATACTAAATACTGCAAAATGAGGGTAAAGCTAGGGCATCACAACACAACTCACATTTACATCAATGCCCTATGGCCAAACCTAATCCATACCCCAAACCAAAACATCAAGTTCTAACTCTATGTGATACTCACACTCTAATGTCCACGCCTAGGTACTCACGCTCTAGTGTCCACACCTAGGTTTATTTTCATACTATGTCTATTATTACTATTGAAGCATGCTCTGATACCAATCTCTGTAGCGCCCCGAATTTTCAATATGATATCTTAGAAATACGTGGCATAATTTCCAGCATCAACTTCAATAGCAATAGTAAACATAGCCAAAAACACAGATAATTTTTATTTCAATTTTTATTACATTAATTGTTTACAAAACACAGCGGAATACAAAACACCTTGAATTACAAACTTTCTTTTACAACACTTCTTTTACAATTTACATAAGCTCTATTATCATTCTAGCACAAGCATCCAAATCCCAAGTTATAAGCACATACCTGTAAAATATGAGGCTAGAGATAACCCTAACTCCCAAAACTACAGGGGTCAGCCATAACGGTGTGAGTGACATAAAAACAAAAGCAACATGAATAAACATGAGGAATAAAATCATAAACAATATGTATTAACATTGACACTGACTGAAGTATGAAATAACATTAAATAAAACACCAAAATATTAAGGAATATAAGATAGTAATAAGTAACACATGAAAACATCAAGTAAACCTAGACTAAGTGTCAAGTGTAAGAAAATAGAAAAACACAAGCATAAAACCAAGTCAAGAAAATACAATTTCTATATGCTGACTCTCTAATGTATACTTGTCGGATTCTATGCATTACATAGTACATAGGTCCAGTACAAGCCCTTAGCGATCTCCACTTACAGGGTTAAATCCCTCGTTATGCAACTAATCCTACTACGGTGATAGAAACAAGATCCAGAATACTCTATGAATAGGATCCCCAGCCCTCGACGCGCAAGCATCATGTAAAAATAGCTAAAAAACTGAAGAATCACCTCCCAACCGTGTACCCTACGAATAGGCTTGCTGTAATACCCCGCAAAATAGCATATGGCTATTTTTTCATAGTAGTCTGTGCATATCTGAGTATTGCACACGATTACATATTTTTTAATAGTTATCAGTTTTAATTAGGAGAGTTCAGACATATGAGCTGTTCTGAACCCGATGGGATAAACTCGGGATATCTTCTCGATTAAACTGTGGTTTTGTCCCGATTGTTTCGACCAGACAATTGTCGAGAGAAAATTATAATTTCTATAAAACCTATATTTTTATAGATTTTAATTTATATATATTAGTCATTTTCAATCAAGCTAGTGCTTGAATCGAATGTGGGTTGTATTTGTGCACTAGGGTTAGAATTGGGGTACGGTGACCTAGGGTTCCTTAACCTAACCTAGGGTTAGGAACCCTAGCATCATGTGATCATGGCTTGATCTTGATGAAGATCTAATGGTGAAGGTAATTCACCATGTGTATGTTGACTTGGAGAGCAGGAAGTTTCCTTGAAGCTTCCAAAGAGCTTCTAGAAAGGTAATGTTGGCACTTCATCTCACCACACATCTCCATCCATTCCACTCCACCCCATCCCCACCCAACATGTGGCCGGCCCCTCCTCCAAGAAATCCTAACTGTCCATCTCCTATAAACACTCCATTCCATCCTTCTCATTCATTCTTCTTGTTCTATGTTGCTTCAAAAAAATATAAGAGGGGTAGAGAAGGAGAGAAAGGTGGAGTCTTTTGAGTGGGGAGTTGTCGCAGGGTAGAGTAGTAGGGGGTTTGAGGAGGCTAAGTTCTTCAAGAGCAAGGAGCAAAGTGAAGCAAGCAAGCAAGGCTAGGAGCAAGGAGGTTCTTTTGCAAACTTCATGTGGGTGATCTCTTAACTCTACAAGTTAGTATTTATTTTTTGGGTATGAAATGGATAAGTTGTAGTAGCTATGAATATTTGTTACCATGTTTGAGGATGGAAGTTCTAGGAAAAGATAAGTTGTATGGTAAAAATGACTCTTTTATGAGTTTTGTTAAGTAGCATGATTGTGAGGGTATGTTTGAGAATTTCTTGCTCCCAAATGGCTCAGAATTATGAGCTCAAATTTTGGAAAGTTGTTCTTCTATGCATTTAGAGTATTCATGGTTTTTTTGTAATTTTTGGATGCAATTTAGTAGCCCAAACAATTGGTCCAAGTCAGGATAGTGAGCAACCGAAATTGCTGCTGCTGTGTGGGAAAGTGCTGTATCTTTCCGGATTGGTAATTCAGTGTAGGTTGGCAATATTGAGCTGAATTTTTTTTGGACACTCTTGTATGTGTCTACAACTATAGTTTTAAATTTCATAGTTTTCCGAGGTCGTATGATACCTCAAAGAATTTGTAGAAGGTGACTGGTCTGGATATGGAATTGCAGTTGACGGTGTTTGGAGTAAATTTCACATGTCCATAACTCCTTGTGTGTTTTTGATATTTCTATGAAAATTTGGGAGTATCTTATGGTATGAGTCTAGTTGATGATTCTCAATTTTTAGAAATTTTAGAGTTCGTTTGATGAGATTTCAAAATTATTTAGTAAAGGGTAGTAAATACCCTGCTGAAAGAGTAGCTGAAAATGATGAGTTCAACTCTTTTTGGGGTAGTCCAACTCTACTTACAAAATTTTTTTAATCGACGAGTTCGAAGTCCAACACTTGGCTCGATTCCGCTTCTACTACTCGCTCATAAGCGAGTAAGAAGTGGTTCGCCATTCGGAATTGCTCCCACAACCGTTGACTCTCTCTTAAATGACAGAGTTTGGAGTCCAACACTTGGCTCGACTCCGCTTCTACTACTCGCTCATAAGTAAGTAAGAAGTGGTTCGCCGTTTGGAATTGCTCCCACAACTGTTGACTCTCTCTTAAACGACGAAGTTCAAAGTCTAACACTTGGCTCGATTTTGCTTCTACTACTCGCTCATAAGTGAGTAAGAATTGGTTCGCCGTTCGGAATTGCTCCCACAACTGTTGACTCTCTCTTAAACGGCGAAGTTCGGAGTCCAACACTTGGCTCGATTCCGCTTCTACTACTCGCTCATAAGCGAGTAAGAAGTGGTTCGCAATTCAGAATTGCTCCCACAACCGTTGACTCTCTTTTAAACAACAGAGTTTGCAGTCCAATACTTGGCTCGACTCCGCTTCTACTACTCACTCATAAGTGAGTAAGAAGTGGTTCGCCGTTCGGAATTGCTCCCACAACCGTTGACTCTCTCTTAAACGATGAAGTTCGGAGTCCAACACTTGGCTCGATTCCGCTTCTACTACTCGCTCATAAGTGAGTAAAAAGTGGTTCGCCGTTCGGAATTGCTCCCACAACCATTGACTCTCTCTTAAACGAAAAAGTTCGGAGTCCAACACTTGGCTCGATTTCGCTTCTACTACTTGCTCATAAGCGAGTAAGAAGTGGTTCGGCATTCAGAATTGTTCCCACAACCATTGATTCTCTCTTAAACGACGGAGTTCGGAGTGCAACACTTGGCTCGACTTCGCTTCTACTACTCGCTCATAAGCGAGTAAGAAGTGGTTCGCCGTTCGGAATTGCTTCCATAACCGATGACTCTCTCTTAAACGATGAAGTTCGGAGTCCAAAACTCGGCTCGATTCTGCTTCTACTACTCGCTCATAAGCGAGTAAGAAGTGGTTCGCCATTCGGAATTGCTCCAACAACCGTTGACTCTATCTTAAATGACGAAGTTCGGAGTCCAACACTGGGCTCGACTCCGCTTCTACTACTCGCTCATAGGCGAGTAAGAAGTGATTCTTCGTTCGGATGTGCTCCTACAACTATCGACAACCATAGATGCTAACAAAACACACAAGTACAAAACAAAAACAAGTTTCATTTCTATAAGGTTTGTGGAACAAGTCAGATTACAAGACCAACTACTCATCTTTACGATGAATTACAAAACTTTGAGAAGTCAAAATTACAAGACTACTTCAACGCCTCCTAGGAAGTGGGTACTCCTCTTGAGCGACAAACGAGGACGGCAAACATTCTGTCGATGCGACCTCGCACACGTTGAGCTTCCCAAGCCGGCAAGCCTAGTTGTGTCTTTAAGCGTTGCGCCGGTTGAGGCTTCGCTCGATGAACCAGCAACTCTGCTTTGAGCATCCCCAGGACGACCTGGCATGGGAGGCGAACGCGACGCTAACTCATGGAACGATCGTCCCTGCGAGTACTCGTCTCGAAGGCAAGATGTGGTCCTGGCGTTGCTCCCCTCCGAAAAGCATCGTAGTTGGTGAACCTCCTTCTCTAGCTCAACAATGCGCTCCCTCAGCAAATCATCCGTTACTTTGACTTGTAGGTGAGGAATTCTGCTCGCACTACCCACACAAGAAGCTTCAATGATAGTTTGCCGAAGCTGTGCCGTTTCCAGGCTCTTCTCGAGCACTACGTTCTTCAGACCATCTCTCTCCGTACTGACGTCGAATAGGGTCTGCCGAAGTGACTCCACCTCCCCTTCAGGGGGGGGCTTCTCGAGCTCGTTTCTTTAGTTGCTTCAACTCGGAGTTGCGCTTCGCCAGCGTTAGCTTGAGATGATCTAATTCTACCTCGCTCTTGAGAAAACACTATCGACTACGAGAAAGGGCCAACTTTGTCGCTCCTAAGTCAGCTCAAAGACGAGAGGTTTCAGCCGCTACCATGTTCGGCTATGCCTCGATCAGACACAACTCGGCGATCTGAAAAGCAAGAACACAACAACGCTAAGCTCGAGCAACACTTAGCAAAATTCCAAAGCGAGTTGTTTTCAACACTTAGCTAAATTTCAGTGCGAGTTGTTTTCAACACTTAGCTAAATTTCAAAGCGAGTTGCCTTCAACGCTTAGCCAAATTTCAATGCTAGTCATTGTAAACTTGGGCCAAAATCTGAAAAGTTCTTCGTTTCATTGAAGTTCAAAAGAGTACAAAAGAAAGTGGTGGCCAGTCTGCTATTAGGTGTTGATACAAAAAGGCCCTAGATGAAAAACTACCGCAAAAATACAGAAGAAACTCTAAAGGAGTTGAGTGTCCACCTCGGCAGATGGATCCACAAGCGCTAAGGCACCTTCGCCGCCCTTAGCTCCCCCTGTTGCCGGTGCCATAGCTAACGGCGTCTCAGTCACTATGTTTTCATCGCCGACGGCCTCCTCTTCTCCTTCATCTTCTTCTTCTCCTTCGGCCCCTACCTTCGCCTCGTCAGGGAACAAGAAATATCCCAAACAATCGAAGTGGGAGAGATGTTCGCCGACATCCTTCAGCGCCTTGGCGTAGGCCTTGCGCATGTTCTGCTCAAGGTAGTCGATCGCCTCCTTCTCTGCCGCTGCCTTGGCCTCCTTCACTACCATGACCATCACGAACGTGGCCTTCTCCCACTCGGCCACCCACTGCCGAGCCATCTCCTCATTCTCCGCAGCGGCGGAGTCCTGTGCTGTAATATCCTAAAATTTGATTTTTATAAAAATATTGTTTTTCACGTGTGGTGCACGTGCAAATTTCATGTGTATATTATTTATTTATTTTATATATAAGATCTCATTTTAGTATGAACAATTATTTTCTTTTATTTTTTCTAAAAGCCTATTTCTAAAGCCTAAAACACTATTTATTTGTTTTAGCCCACTTTAATTAATTATTAATTTGTTGTCTTTGCCCACAAGCCTAAGCCCACTAATTGTGAAGCCCACCAATTTAATAAATTAATTAAATGCTCACACTTGTCATGTAGAGACAAATGGTGAACATTTTGATTAATTAAATTGTACAAACTTCTAAATAGGGGTACTAGGTGGCACGTGCGATGCACATAGTGTGCAATGCAAACTATTATGGTGGCCGGTTTGTGCATGGGTGATGGGAGAGTGGGTTTGTGTGCATGGGTAGTTTATTTGTGTGTGGGTGGTTGCTACAACTTCCTCTCCTATCCTAGCTCTCCATTCTACAACTATCCAACAAATTCTAGCCCTCCAATCTACTCTAAAAATAGTATAAATACCCCCCCCCCCCCTTCATACTTGTATTCTACACTAAAGCAAATATTAAAAGGAGACATTATATAGGAGATATATACATATTAGTGTGTGAGTGTGAGTGTATGTGTGTACACCCCCATTGGAGGCCGGCCATCCCTACATTGGTGCTCTCGGTTTTGGCAAGGAGCAAGGAGAAGAGTTTGTGCATTGCAATGGGTTTCGCTTCTAGGACTATTTGCATCGTGTTTCATCCCCTAACTAAGGCAAGTAACTTGTACTACAATTCATTGGTTTGATGCAAGTCAAAAAAGTTCACATATAGTGTAATTGGGTCTAAGACAACCAAAGATTGTGTTTTACTTGATGGGTTTTGTCTCTATTGTGATAAATTGGCCATAGATGACTCATGACACAAATCTTGATAGGTGATAACCTAGGAATTGCCCCAATCTTGATTTTGAACCATGTATGTGAGTACTTGTGTGAATTTGTGTTTGGATTAAGACCCATATGAAATAATAGGTGTGGACGTTAATAACCCTAAATCATGATTTTTAGATGCTTGGTAAGTTGTATTTCAAGTTTGGATGTGTTTAGATCAATATTCTTGAAGTTATGATGTTCTTGTGTAGAAGTGTGAAATCTGTATTTTTTGGATGTTTTGTGTTGTTTGCTGTTTTCGTCTATGCTACATTCAGAATCTTGATTCCAAAATAAAAGATGAATTTTAAATAATTTTGTCTATTTTCAAACCCCACTGGTTTTGCTTGATTCGGATTTTGTATGACTGATTTTTGACTCTTTTAGTACAGAGGTCTTGACAAATTCCAGATTCTGTTTTGGGTTAATTTTTGTTAACAAACTATTTTCAAGAACTATTCTATACATATTATCTTGATTTAATATTTTGGTAAGTGATTCTCTATGAAGTTGGGGACTACCCAGAATTTTGATGAATTTTAAAGACAAGTTTTATGTGGTGTTTCATGCTCATTTCTAAAATCTACTTATGCTGTATTTTGCTTACTGTTCAGTAAAGAATCCTATTTTCACTATGATTCCTTATACTATATGAAAATTCTTTGTGAAACGTGAAAGTTAGTAAAATCTATCTATTTTCATATCCCTTTGGCAGAATTGGATTTCGTTTCACTGTTTGCGAGATATCTTAGTTTTCGTACAGCAGTGTGGGGATTTCCCGATTCGCTAAACTATGTTTTCGTGTTATTTTCCTATTTTTGATGACTTATCTATTCTTCCTGGAAAATTATGAAATTCGATATTTTGTTTCTGGACATATAGGGGATTACCCCAGATTTTTCATGGATTTATTTGATGTGTTTTCATACTGTTTTCTTGTTCTTGAAGTTGTTTTCCGGATTTCTGCCTGAACATGTTTTCTGTCTTCGAACTTATTTTTTGTTAAGATGTTGTGAATTACTATATGACTTAATTATACTCGTTGGATTCGTGTGGATGTCTAGTTTCCAGATCCTTTGATGGATTCTGATTTTCATTCCTGTAGAGACAAGAATCACTGTTTTAGTACTGATCTGTCATGCTGTCCTGAATATGAATATACACTATTTTGCTCGGTTATGTGATTGTATATCATCTATGCATGTTTATTTGTTTTCCTAAATCTAATACTGATTATACCATATTAATTTAACACTATTTCGTACACATTCATGTCTGTTTGATGACCATAATAAAAGTAACCAAGCCGGAGTTTATGGAAAGATCTAGTAGTGGAAAAGCATAGAAATGTGTACTTAGAAGGGGGCCCGTATTTTCCATATGATTATTTATTTCTTACTCTGTCTACATTACTTCTTATGTAAGAAGGTGTAGAGTAGAAGAGAACCACTAAGTTCTATCTGTATCTGTTATCTGACCCTGTCTACATTACTTCTTATAGGAAGGTGTAGAGGAGAGGAGAACCACTAGGTTCTATCTGTCTAATCTATTATCTGTCAGAACCCTGAGTACACGGCCCTATATGATCCCCTACGAAATTTAAAGCGAAACTGTTGTGTTGTAGCAACCATGTAAAGTGGGCTGTGAAGTGCTACCTAGATAGTAATCACGCAAGACTTATAAGAACATGACATCTGAATCTGAATCTAAATCTGAATCTGAATCTGTTATATGATTATCTGATTATCTGTTATCTGAATATCTGGTTATCTGTTATCTGTCTGACACTACCATGTGACGTATTACTTGACACTGTCTGTATATCTGTCTGCATACTATCTGACACTTGACATTTAAACACTTGACATTTGTTAGTATACCATGTTAGTTGACTCTGCCATACCATGTTAGGTCTGATTCTACTATTAGTTAGATCTGTTTAGTTTTTCCCCATGTGCTTATATCCTACATTATTTATGACCCGCGACTTACAATTGACAGGTACTTGTTTTTTTCTTTTTCCCTTTTTCTGCTAATTTACTAATTGCAGATCAGGTTGGTCAGCTGCCAGGTGGTAATGGCGAAAGGATGTATTAAGTTGGAGATTTCTGCTTTATGATTATTATTAGTTGTTGCTTGAATATTGAATAAAGTGTATTTGGTTTATTGGATATTTATTTGTATTTGTGACCCAGGATATTTGTTTTCTCCAGACTCTGATTTATTTGAGGATATTGTATTTGGTTTCAAGTAAATTTCTGTTGGTAAATCTGTTTCAATATTGCATGTTGGTTGTGCCTTTTGCTTCCGACTCTGATTATATCTGTGATGTGTTGTAAAGATTCTGAAACAGCTTAAGGATAATAAAAATCATTTGCTGGGCTTTTGTTACTTATCCGTATTCTGTATTCCTTTTTGGGAAGCAGGGCTTGACAGGATTTTTAGTGGTATCAGAGCATCAAGTTTGGCTAATGTATTAGTTGCCTAATATATTAGATAAGCTTGGCTCAAACTGGGATCTACACAACATTTCACCAACCATGCATGCATAAATGAAATTTATACCAACTCTGATTCTGGATACTAGCCTTGTTCCCTCCATTTTGATCCCTTCTTTTTCAATCCCTTGATTCCTTGTCAGCTTCTCTCTATCCCTTGATCTTCTATGCCTTCTCCTTTCTTTGATTCTTTTAGGTATCATCCTTGTTTGCTCTTTTCCTGCCTATGTTCTTTTTGATTTTGGGGCAACCCATTTTTTTGTCTCCTCTCGATTTGTCGCTCGCCATCAGTTAAAATGCAGCAACATGTCAGAGGCTTGGAACATCGTGACTGGTGGTGGAGTTGTCATATGTTCCCGTGAGTGCAGGCAATGTCCCGTGGTTATTGGGGACGTAGATTTCAAAGCCAACCTGATTATAATTGGAAAATTAGGATTCAACGTTATTCTGGGTATGGATTGGTTGGGTGAAGCCCATGCCGTTATTGATTGCCGTGCCAAGAAAGTTGTCTTCAGAATTCCAGATCGGGCAGGATTTGAGTTCCATGCCGGAGAGTCTTCTCTCAGTCGAGCAAAGACTACAGTTGAACATGTGGATTGTGCGATGGAATTGCACTCAGGCTATGAGGCTGCGCCTCTAGTAATTTGGGATTTCTTGGATGTTTTTCCAGATGAGTTGCCTGGCTTACCCCCTGATAGGGAAGTGGAATTCGGTATTAATGTTCAGCCTGGAACAGAACCGAAATCAAAGAGTCCCTACAGGATGGCACCGGTTGAGCTGGCAGAGCTTAAGGTATAGATTCAGCAATTGCTTGATTTGGGTTTCCATCAGACCTATTGTTTCGTCTTGAGGTGCTCCGGTCCTTTTTTTTGATAAGAAAGATGGCAGTCATCGACTGTGCATGGATTATCGAGAACTGAAAAGAGTTACTGGGAAGAATCGGTATCCGTTGCCCAGGATTGATGATTGTTTGATCAGCGGAGTGGGGCTGCTGTTTTCTCGAAGTTGGATCTTTGTTCTGGATATCACCAAGTCAAGGTGAAGGCTGCAGATATACAGAAGACTGCTTTCAGGACTAGATATGGGCACTATGAGTATCTTGTGATGCCCTTCGGGGTCACGAACGCGCCGGCAGTATTCATGAGTCTTATGAATTGAGTTTTCTCTCAGTTATTGGATAGATTTGTGGTGGTCTTTATTGATGATATTTTGGTGTACTCTCGGAATCGGGAAGATCATGTCGAGCATCTTAGAGTGGTTCTGCAAACTTTGAGAGAGAATCAGCTCTATGGAAAACTTAGCAAGTGAGAGTTTTAGCTCGACAGGATTTCTTTCTTGGGGCACATTGTTTCTAGCGATGGTATTTCTGTGGATCCTGCCAAGATTGAGACTATGAAGGATTGGCCTATTCCCAAGTCAGTTTCAGAAGTCAGGAGTTTTCTTGGTTTGGCTGGCTATTATCGGAAGTTCGTTCAGAATTTTTCGAAGATAGCAGGACCTTCGACTGAATTGACTGGGAAGGATCAGAAGTTTTGTTGGTTTGATGAGTGTAATGAGGCTTTTGTTGAGTTGAAGGACAGATTGACGTCAACACCTGTGTTGACTATTCCAGATGGTTCAGGCGGATTTGTAATTCACTGTGATGCTTCTGGTAAGGGTCTTGGAGCAGTTCTTATGCAGAAGGGCCGTGTTGTTGCGTATGCATCGAGACAGTTGAGGCCACATGAGAAGAACTATCCTACTCTTGACTTGGAGTTAGCGGCAGTGATCTTTGCTTTGAAGTTGTGGAGATATTATTTGCTTGGAAACTGAGTAGAGATCTTTACAGACCACAAAAGTCTCAAGTACATCTTCACCCAGAAGGAGTTGAACATAAGGCAAAGGCATTGGTTGGAACTTATGGCCGATTATGACATTAGTTTGCAATATCATCGTGGTAAAGTAAACTAGGTGCCTGATGCTTTGAGCAGGAGACTGGCAGTTATGTTTCTTACTCAGCAGAGAGATCTCATTGAGCAGATGAAGAGGTTGGAGCTTGATTTTGTGTTGCCGAGTTCTGGTCGGAGTTGTTTGGCGCTCCAACCGCAGTCGTCTCCTGTGGAGCAGATTAAAGAGGCGCAGGCTAGGGATGCGCAGTTGTAGAAATTTCGAGTTGAGGTTGAGTCTGGGTCCAGGACGGACATGGTTATTCATTCAGATGGATCTCTTCATTTTGGTTCCCGGTTATGTGTCCCGGAGGGTGAAGTTCGTCAGAGGTTGCTTGAATAAGCTCATCAGTCTTCGTATTCTATCCATTCTGGCGGTACTAAGATGTATTGGGATTTGAAGCTTCATTTCTGGTAGCAGGGTATGAAAAGGGCTATGGCTCAATTTGTTGCTCAGTGTTTGATCTGCCAGCAGGTTAAGGCAGAGCATCAGAGAACCGCTGGACTTCTTCAACCGCTTCCTATTCCAGAGTGGAAGTGGGAACATATCACTATGGATTTTGTGATCGTTTTGCCGAGGAGTCCTAAGGGTCACAATGCTATTTGGGTGATTGTCGACCGTTTGACGAAGAGTGCTCACTTCATTCCTTTTCGTGTCGGTCAGTCTACTGAGAGCCTTGCTGTGAGGTACATGCAAGAGATTGTTAGACTTCATGGGGTTCCAGTCAGCAATGTGTCCGACAGGGATACGAGATTTAGATCTCAGTTTTGGGAAAGTCTTCAGAACAGTTTGGGGATTAAATTAAAGTACAGTACAGCTTTTCATCCCCAGACTGATGGACAGTTAGAGCGGACTATTCAAATTCTTGAGAAAATGTTGAGGTCCTGCATGCTTCAGTTCGGTGGGTCTTGGGAGGATCATTTGCACCTTATAAAGTTCTCGTACAATAACAGCTTTCAAGCCAGTATTAAAGCTGCTCCATTCAAGGCACTCTATGGATGGAAGTGTAGGTCGCCAGTGTGCTGGGATGACAGTGGTGAGAGAAAGTTATTGGGTCCAGAGTTGATCACCAAGACAGTGGATGTTGTGGTTCAGATCAGGAAACACTTGCAGGCAGCTCAGGACAGGCAGAAGTGATGGGCTGATGTTCATCGTGGGGCTCTGGAGTTTGATGTTGGTGACCATGTTTTCCTTAAGGTATCGCCGTGGTGCAGTGTCATTCGGTTCGGTTGCGGGGGCAAGCTTAGCCCAAGGTTTATTGGACCGTTTGAGATTTTGGAGCGAGTAGGTAAGGTGGCCTATTGTCTTGCATTGCCACCAGCCTTATCAGGAGTGCATGAGGTTTTCCATGGCTCACAACTCAGGAGATATATCCGAGATGAGAGCCACGTGATCGACTATTCTGAGTTGACCGTTCAGCCGGATTTGACTTGTGAGATTCCGCCAGTTGCTATTGTGGATCGGCGAAAAAAAGTGCTTAAGAACAAGTTCATCAAGCTGGTTCCTGCTGCTTGGAATCTTCACTCGCCTGGTGAGTCGACTTGGGAGTTGGAGGAGGAAATTCAGCAGAAGTTTCCTCATTTGTTTGAGTAGTTACTTTGGTTTTGTTTTGTCTTTTTCTTGTTTTTGGGGTTACCTTATGTATCTTTCTTTTGAATTTCGAGGACGAAATTTTTCTGTTAGGTGGGTAGGATTGTAACCCCTGTTTTTCATTTTATGTATTTTGGAGTGTATTTTTTATTTTTGTGTATTTTTATCTCTCTTGTATTTTTTTGAACCGTATATTGGATTTGTTTTTAATATATATTCATTTTATTTTATTTTGAGCTCCTTGTGTTGTTGGTTCATCGCTTTTGTTCATTGTTCGTCATTTTGATTCTTTTTCTCATTGTCTTGGCCTCGTTCTCTCTATTTTATAATTTTGGTGATGTGATGGAGTTTTTGGTGGTGTTTTCCCAACCTTTGTTTTTGACCCCTAATAAGATTTTTCAAGAGCCATAGAATTCACTCTAAATTGTATTCCCATTTGTTATTGACCCAATATCCGTTACCCATTTGTATACCTATTACTACATACTAATATCCACAACCCATTAGCCCACTTTAATCCCCTATATATATAATCCCTAATCCCTAAAACCATAACCCTAAACCCTAATCTCTTTCTCTCTCTCCCTCTCCTCCTAAATCTCGGCCTCCCCTATCTATTGCTCTCGGCCTGCACATCTCCAAACCCGAGCCCCTCCATCCTACACCATCATACCTGAACACCCCATCCACCCCATTGATAGTCGGCACCCACCATCACCACCATCACTATCAATACTCTCATCAATCTCTCTTTGTGGATTCTCAAAGTGGGTATTCGCTACTTTGATCGTTGTTCCTAGGAGATTGTTCGTGGGTGGAGTTTGTGTTCGTAGTTGCTTGGATTCACGTTTGGAGCGAATTTCGTTCGTGGGTTTCGCTTCTAGGACTATTTGCATCGTGTTTCATCCCCTAACTAAGGCAAGTAACTTGTACTACAATTCATTGGTTTGATAATATATAGTCAAAAAGTTCATATATAGTGTAGTTGGGTCTAGAGACAACCAAAGATTGTGTTTTCCTTGATGGGTTTTATCTCTATTGTGATAATTTGGCCATAGATAACTCATGACATAAATCTTGATAGGTGATAACCTAGGAATTGCCCAAATCTTGATTTTGAACCATGTATGCGAGTACTTGTGTGAATTTGTGTTTGGATTAAGACCCATGTGAAATAATAGGTGTGGACATATTAATGACCCTAAATCATGATGTTTAGATGCTTGGTAAGTTTTATTTCAAGTTTGGATCAATATTCTTGAAGTTATGATGTTCTTGTGTAGAAGTGTGAAATCTGTATTTTCTGGATGTTCTGTGTTGTTTGCTGTTTTTGTCTATGCTACAGTCAGAATCTTGATTCCAAAATAAAAGATGAATTTTAGATAATTTCGTCTATTTTCAAACCCCACTAGTTTTGCTTGATTCGGTTTTCGTATGACTGAGTTATGACTGTTTTAGTACAGAGGTGTTGACCAATTCCAGATTCTGTTTTGGGTTAATTTTTGTTAACAAACTAGATTCAAGAACTATTCTATACATATTATCTTGATCTAATATTTTGGTCAGTGATTCTCTATGAAGTTGGGGACTACCTAGAATTTTGATGAATTTTAAAGACAAGTTTTATGTGGTGTTTCATGCTCATTTCTAAAATCTACTTGTGCTGTATTTTGGTTATTGTTCAGTAAAGAATCATATTTTCACTATGATTCCTTATAATATATAAAAATACTTTGTGAAACGTCAAAGTTAGTCAAATATATCTATTTTCATATCCCTTTGGCAGAATTGGATTTCGTTTCACTGTTTGCGAGATATCCTAGTTTTCGTACAGCAGTGTGGGGATTTCCAGATTCGCTAAACTATGTTTTCGTGTTATTTTCCTATTTTTGATGACTTATCTATTCTTCCTGGATAATTTTGAAATTCGATATTTTGTTTCTGGACATATAGGGGATTATCCCAGATTTTTCATGGATTTATTTGATGTGTTTTCATGCTGTTTTCTTGTTCTTGAAGTTGTTTTCCTGATTTCTGACCGAACATGTTTCCTGTCTTCGAACTTGTTTTGAGTTAAGATATTGTGAATTACTATATGACTTAATTATATTCGTTGGATTCGTGTGGATGTCTAGTTTCCAGATCCTTCGACGGATACTGATTTGCATTCCTGTAGAGACAAGAATCACTGTTTTAGTACTGATCTGTCATGCTGTCCTGAATATGAACATACACTGTTTTGTTCGATTATGTGATTGTATATCATCTATGCATGTTTATTTGTTTTTCTGAACCTAATACTGATTATACCATATTAATTTGACACTATTTCGTACACATGCATGTCTGTTTGATGACCATAATAAAAGTAACCAAGCCAGGATTTATGGGAAAGATCTAGTAGTGGGAAAGCATAGAAATGTGTACTTAGAAGGGGGCCCATGTTTCCCATATGATTATCTGTTTCTGATCCTGTCTACATTACTTCTTATGTAAGAAGGTGTAGAGTAGAAGAAAACCACTAGGTTCTATCTGTATCTGTTATCTGACCCTGTCTACATTACTTCTTATAGGAAGGTGTAGAGGAGAAGAGAACCACTAGGTTCTATCTGTCTGATCTGATATCTGTCTGAACCCTGAGTACACGGCTCTATATAATCCCCTACGAAATCTAGAGCAAAATTGTTGTGTTGTAGCAACCATGTAAAGTGGGCTGCATGAAGTGCTACCTAGATAGTAACCACGCAAGACTTATAAGAACATTATATCTGAATCTGAATCTGAATCTGAATCTGAATATGTTATATGATTATTTGACTATCTGTTATCTGAATATCTGGTTATCTGTTATCTTTCTGACACTACAATGTGACGTATTACTTGACACAATCTGTATATTTGTCTACATACTATCTGACATTTGACATTTAAACACTTGACATATGTTAGTATACCATGTTAGTTGACTCTGCCATACCATGTTAGGTCTGATTCTACTATTAGTTAGATCTGTTTAGTTTTCCCTATGTGCATGTATCCTACATTATTTGTGACCCGTGACTTGCAATTGACGGAAACTTGTTTTCTTCTTTTTCCCTTTTCCTGCAAATTTACTAATTGCAGATCAGGTTGGTCAGTTGCCAGGTGGTAATGGCGAAAGGATGTATTAAGTTGGAGATTTCTGCTTTATGATTATTATTAGTTGTTGCTTGAACATTGAATAAAGTGTATTTGGTTTATTGGATATTTATTTGTATTTGGGCGATGTGACCCGGGATATTTGTTTTTTCCACTCTGATTTATTTGAGGATATTGTATTTGGTTTCAAGTAAATTTCTGTTGGTAAATCTGTTTCAATATTGCATGTTGGTTGTGCCTTTTGCTTCCGACTCTGATTATATCTGTGATGTGTTGTAAAGATTCTGAAACAGCTTAAGGATGATGAAAATCATTCGCTGGGCTTTTGTTACGTATCCGTATTCCGTATTCCTTTTTGGGAAGCGGGGCGTGACAAGAAGCAACTCTTCCTGAGGGACGAGATCAGGATACTCCTCCTCTCATAGGGGGCACACTGGAGAAAGAAGCCCAACTCGTGAGAGTCAAAAGCATCTTGAGAGAAACTAAAAGAAGAGGCCCCAGTCACTAGGGCCGAACTGGAAAACTTTAAGCTTCTCATCCTTCGGGCCATCCAAGACAGTCAAGATCAGGGTCAGTGCTCAAGAGAAGAAGAATCTGGTGACTCGACTGAATCAAAGGGGAAGGATGACCAAGCTCTTTGCCGCATCTGAGAAGTAGAATACCGTCTGGAACAGATAAAACATGAAGGGAACCGCTCTAGCAGGACTTACCGCCCCAGTTGACCTCCCTTCAGTAAAACCATGCTTGATGCACCCATTCTGAAGAGCTTCAAAGCTCATTAATTCAAGTCATACGATGGTGAATCAAACCCGGCTGACCATATTGAGAGTTTTAAAACCCTCATGATGGTCTACAAAGCCACAGATGTACTCACGTGCCGAATTTTTCCTGCAGCTTTGCAAGGATCGGCAAGGAAATGGTACTCCTGCCTCACTTCGGAGTCAATATTATCCTCTGACCAGCTCGATGATCTCTTCATGACGCACTTGTTACTAGCCGCAAGGCTGAAAAAATAAGTGCTTCCCTATTGGAATTGAAGCAAGGGAAGCACGGAGACGGAGAACTTCTGAAAGACTTTGTCAAGTACTTCACAACCAAAGCAAGGTCCATCTCCTACCTAGATTCATCAGCGGCTGTTGTTGTATTCTTCCACAACATCACTCACAAAGAACTGAAAGCCTCCTAAAGATTACAGATTACACTGAGATCCTAGAAAGGAGTGAAAAATATATCAGAGTCGAGGAAGCTCTTTATGTAACACCCCGCAAAATTGAGTTATGACAATTTTCTCTACGGGTGTTACGCATTTGTATTTTGTACCATTACGGATAATACATAGCATATTTTAATATAAATATCCGACGTACTTTCGTATTTCGATTAATTATATACTTTCCTTCATCTCAAAATTCATTTTTATCCTATCTTGAGCCAATTCAAATATCAATCCAAATCTTTTTGTGTTTTTACGTGTATTGCACGTGTTTTCAATAAACGTGTCGATTACGTATGTTTTACCGTAACGTGAAATATCTGTAATATTATTAATATACATGTTCTATGTATTTTATATTTTGACTGTTTTTCGTTCTCTCAAATTTGTTTTGTAATGATACGTGTTACACACATGTTTGTAGTACATATGTTGGTTCCTAAAATTTTCTTGAGTCATTTTTTTTCTCATTTTTCAAGTCACAATTGTGTGATTTATTTATAATTAAAATCCATTTGGCCTAAATCCATTTTGTAGCCCACTAAAATTAATTTAAAGCCCATGATTGATTTTGTGTGCACTAAAATAAACATTTAAAATATAGTTAGTTTGGTACACTTGCCATGTGTAACACACACATCTAACCTAATAAAAAAATTAATAATAAAATTTTTATGAAGAGTGTGCACACACATTGACTACATGTGCACGAGTTTCTTACCATGGTTAAGAATGAGGGAGAGTGGTGTGAGTTAGTGGGAAGTGGGAAGTTATATTAGGAAGTGGGGAGATATTTTGACCATACAATTTTTTTATAAATAGTCCATACTTTTTTCATGAATAACACAACTCAAAACAAAAACAAACGAGAGAAAGAGGTTGAAGAGCTTGCGGGTTGTGCTAGGAAGAGGCCGGCCATTTTTAAGGGAGCTTGGAGCTTTGGAGCATTATTTTCTAGGAGTTCTACTACTAGGAAAGTCTACATTTTAGGTGAGTGTTTCTTCAAGTTTCTAATATAGTTTTATTGGTAGAATGCTTAACATGTATGAATTGTTAGATGCATGATACCTTATATAGATTGAACATTCATATTTAGATTATTTGTTGTTGATTGAATGTGTGAAATTATGATATGTTGATTTGGGGGCATTTTCATAAGGTTCTGTTTTGAGTTCTAGTAGCACTTTAAAGGATCATAACTATTAAACTACTTGAAATCGTGAGCTAAAATTTTTATAGGAGCATCCTGTATATGTCAAAAACATTTTCTAAAAATTTCATAATATTTGGATATCGTTTACTATTTTAATAAAATCAAAACTTAGAACTGGTTGGCAGTTGGCTAGTTGCTGGAAATTTGTACACATTTCGGATTTTGATCATTTCAACAGTTTATATGAAGTATTTTGAGAAAATTCAAAACTAAGAAGTTTAAGTAGACTCGTTAACCTTTTCTTAGAGTCTAAGAAATCAATATTTTATGAAGAACTGAATTTATAATGAATTTTACAATATCGAATAGTGGCAGCATGTATAACATTTCGACCCCACTGTAGATTTCGAAGAATTCAGGGTTATAGAAACAATATTTTAGGGAAACTTATAACTACAATATTATAGTAGACTTTTATACCTTTAATTTGATCTAAAGAACACAAAATTTCATGAACTATATAATTTTCTATAATTTTTTACAAGTAGCATGAGATGCAGTTTTTGGATTGTGAACCTACTATTTTGCAGATGAAATTAGACGAAGTAATTGAGGATGAATGTGGATGATCTTAACTACAAAGATGTAGTAGACTCATTCATGATTCCTATGAAACTAACAAATCTATTTTTTGAGTAGTATTGAAATTTATATAATTTTTTACAATACCATTGGGTTGATTTCTCTTTTCTAGTTATCCTAAAACTTTTACAACGCATAAAATTGGATTTAAAAGTTGAAATATTAGTAAGATGTACCTTATGAGTGATTAAGAGATAACTAAAGGATAAAGTTGGAATGTTAAACATGTGATATTTATAAGGGTTTTAACTCATCAGGTGTTATTGAATGTTGTTATAAGAAGTTGGTTACTTCATAATTGATAATAGTAAAGAGAATGAATGAAAAAATTGAATGATTTGTAATGAATGAGAAATTGTTATGAAGATGTTAAGATTAACCTAGAGGATGGATGGTTTCTAGGAGCTGAGTGAGGCCCGTAATGTCCGGCAATTATGATAAATAAAATTTTGAGAAATTGTCAATATGGACCTGAAATGTTGTTGAGTAAGTTTAAGTCCAGCAGGGTAAGCTAGTCCTAGGCCATGATAACTAAAATTTAATTTAAGGATAGACACTAGAAGAAGATGTGATGAAACTTGGGCAAACGTAGGTGAGACGCTTCTATATAGTCTGACGGTGGATTCTTAGACTATAGATCTAGTCAGACGGTTGATTTCTGGACTGTGGTTGCTTGCGGGGTGAGACGAGCCCTAATTAAATTCGAGACTATGATTGATCTGACGGTGGATTCAGGATCATAAATAGTCGGGCGTATGGGATGAAGATCTCCAATGTATATGTATATACCGGGGCTAGAGCAGCACTTGCGGGATGTTCGCACGACGAGGATTCTGTATAGTCTGACGGTGGATTCCAGGACAGGAATCATTACTCGTTGAATGTCTAAACCTTTCTTTTGTTACCGTAGTAGGATATGCATGGCGAGGGATTGAAATGAGGAGTGCGATAAGGGCTTGCCCTCGGACCTATGTAGTATGAGATGCATAGAATCCGAACAAGTATGCATTAGTGCATCGTAAGTGTGAATGTTTGCATTAGGTATTATGTCATATCATACACAGACATGTTTAGGATAGTCACTTCTCACATTTTTGTTTCGCATTCAAATTTGTGTATGCTAAAGTAGAAGAATCGTTGTATTATAGCATTGCGTCTGTTGTATGTAACGGACGTGTCCACAATTTTTCCGTTGCAGGATTGGATTTTGCATTGGCTTGAAGTCACTATGATGAGTTGTTACAAGATTGAAAAATTTTCATTATTGTAGAATCTATTGTATTTATTTAATTCCGCTGTGCTGTAGGAAAGAATTTGTTGTAAATAAAAAGTTTTAAATTTCTTGTATTTTTGTACGAATTTGAAATAAAAGATCCTGTTGTGCTACGAATTATCTGTGTTTGAAATTCGGGGTATTACAGAGTGGTATTATTGTTGTTCTTTCAAATTCAATAATATGGTTTTAATTTGTTTTGATTTTTAAGACAACAATAAGATAGTTAATAACTAGCTACTCTCTCGAGTTATCTTTCCAGTAATCTGCTTTTAAGTATGTACAGAAAGATTGAATTACCGGCACCTGTTCTGACATATATATCTTATGATGTAGTCTGTTCTGAAGTTGTGGTGAGGATTATATTCTTAGGTACATTTTGAACATGTGATAGCTCTATCAGCTACAAATTAGTAAGTTCTTCACCACCTCTCCTCAATAATTCATTTGAATTTCCTTATCTTAAATTTCTGAAAACCTCCTCATTTTATTGGTTCAAAGTCAATTCTTGAAGATCAACTCCTTTTCATAATTAAACATGCATGGGGCCTTTACAGTTGTTTTCTGATATTAGGGTTGATAGCTACCAGAGAGAAAAATGTCCCACATAGCTGTTGGATGTTCACTTAGAATAAAAATAGAAATGATTAACTTTTACCTCCTCTTCGTTTTTACTATTATATGTCATAATACTATTTTTTTTTTCTATGTTACTGGCTAATATTTTTTGACTCTTAATTTGGTGTGCACAAAACGTACTTACAAATACTAATAAGTTTAAATTGAGATGTTCAGATTTTCAGGAGTAAATAAAATCAATAAGAGATTCAAAAGAGATTTAAGAATGGGCAAAGAAGGAAAGCAATAAAGAAG
The DNA here is from genome assembly GCA_017893485.1 of Hemerocallis citrina. NCBI lineage: Eukaryota > Viridiplantae > Streptophyta > Magnoliopsida > Asparagales > Asphodelaceae > Hemerocallis > Hemerocallis citrina. The sequence goes on from CM030360.1 coordinate 36,699,582, forward strand.
GATTGAAAAATTAAGTAAAAGAAGAAGTTATTAAAAAAGAGCACATGTTGATTAGTGCCCACGGAAGCTAGCAAGATCAGTTTTGTTATTCCATATATGTGGGATCTTATATGTATTTGACTGATTCTTGATTAATTAGTACATGGTAAGAATATAAAGTAGCTTCGTCAAGAACAACACGATTGCGGTCGACCGTACTATAGTGTCGGTCGACCACACCATAGTCGACCGCATGTTAGAGTCAATATAATGAAGCAGTTGGCCATTCATCTTTCGACTTTTCGTTTGAAAGATGAATGGTCCCCTGTCCTTTAATTGCGGTCGACCGTAGCTCGCGTTGTTCATCTGTTTGGAATGTATCGTTCTATTTTTGATACATATGCTTTCCCGTCTATATATTTGGATGAACCCACTATGTATTCTTCACCTATTACTCTGAGAAAAACCTTCTGAGCTAATCAATTCAACAATCAATCCGAGTGTGTGTGATACTTATTTGTTTTCGTCAGTCGGGATCATTAAGGATCTTGAGTTTTTCTTTTCTTCCACTTCGGTGAGATTGACGGAGTTTGTGTTAGAAGTCCTGTGAGTGTAATAGGTCTCTCGGCCTGAATCCAAGAATCACTATACAAGGGTTTGAGTATAGCGAAACGTTTGTAGCAGAGAATTGCTACAAGTAGGTGGTGTGGACGTAGACCTGGGGGTCGAACCACGTTATATCGCTGCATCACTTGTGCTTGCTGTGTTTGCTCTTTCTATATCTTCTCTCTTGATTTGCAACTTTATTTTTTTTAATTTTTTTTAATTCCGCACAATCACCCTATTCAACTCCCCCCCAAGGGTGATTTACAGTGGTATCAGAGCGAGGTGTTACTAAGAGCTTAAAAGCTTAAGCAAAAGGTCCAATAGCCGAAATCCCTCCTCCCGAAAACTTGTAATTGAGCTCGAGAAAATTGTTGAAAAATATAAAGGGTACAGTTACCTTATTACAAAGATTTCAAAATCTTATCATGATAATCGAGGATTTGGTTAGGAAGAGCCAATACACTATCAAAAATCTAAATCATCATGTCATACACACATGCATAGTCACCAATATAATCACAAATCAACTCAGAACTATACAAGTGTGCATGACCCAAGGCATAATCGCATCACATGTCACTACTGCTGTAGACTATGACATATTTCTTATAATTGTTTATTAAAAAAGAATATTAATTATGTTTGTGTAAGAAAGAATGTAAATGCAGGGTCAAAAGCAACTTGGACACCTACAAAATTCCATGTAGGTGGTTCGACGCCCTCAACTTAGAAGATCTGGTAGAAGATGCTCGATAGTCACAACAAGTTATACTAAAAAAATCTGCATCTCTATCAAGAAAAAGGAGAAGGACCTTAGCCTTTCAGATAAGTATAGCATCGGGTAAAATCTACAATAGCATTAATTTATATTAAGATGACTTATTTCCAAAATAAAATGTCTAAAGCATATGTTATTTATATATGCACGGTGTGAATTTTACAACGTATAAATATGTCATAACCTGATCTAAAGGCAATATGGTGATTTGAGGAAAAACGACTTTGCAAAGTCAGTTGCATGTTCGGTCGACCGACCGGTTGACTGTGCAATATGTAGGAACTTGATCAGTCGAAAATGGACCGGTCGACCGTACACCTCTCTGCCAGAAATTACTCCTCCTTTCTTGTGGTGCGGTCGACCGTCTCTTTGAACCGGTTGACCGACTCGTTCAGCTGCTTTGGTATTTTTCTGTGACAGCTGGGTGCCCCCATCTAGTATAAGTACTCCGTTAGCCCCTTTCTCTCAAGCCTCATGATAAATCCTAGCCTCCATATTCAAACCCATCAAATAAACTTCAATATCTTGCTATTTTCTTCAAATTTCTTAAGTGTTTTCTTATTCCTTGATCCATGGTTTCCTCTTCTCACAAATCAAAGGGTAAGAAAGCTATTGCTTCAAAATCTGTCACTAGAGATGGTATTATATTTCGAAATTCTAATTGCGCTGATCTCTAATTTCTGCTCTTTGGAATGCTCTGGTTGTAGCCAATTGGGAGATAAACTTAACATCCTTAGGTGGGCAATTCTCTTTTATGGTTAGGATTCTTCGAGATTTTGGGTGGGAGAATTACCTTAATACACCTAGCACCCACTCCGAAACCTTAACCCAACAATCCTATGCTAATCTTGAAGGTCTTCAAGACGTTGATCTCACTCTCTCCTCTATCATTCTTGGGAGAGTCAAAGTTACTTTCGAATATCTTCGTAGGAGATATGAATTTCCCGAAGGGGAATTTGATGCGTATCATCTAGATTTCAAAACCCTTGATCATAAACCCGATCATAACAAAGATACATTCAAATCCATGATTGTTCAACATGAATTCTCTCATCTTCCTCATCCCGCTCCTACAAATTTTACTGATTCTGCCCGTGTCTTAAACATAATTGTCAATGCAAAAATTTGGCCTAAAAAGAATGACAAGTCTGAAATTCGGGTCGATCAATCGTTCATCATCTTTCTTATTCTTGGTGAATATAAATTTGATCGAGCCACATTCATCATTCGCACAATGAATTATGCAACTTCTAGAAATCATGGCCTTCCCTATAGTTCTCTCATCTACAATCTTGCTATTGACTCCCGTATTGATGTCGAGAATTTTCTTTTGAGCAAAAATCCTATGCCCATCATTCCTTAACAAATGGGCCCCGACGTTCCGTTTACTCAGCGGGCTCATCGTCGTCAAGCTCAATAAGAGCGCCGAGCCGAACAGCCCCCACAAGCCACTTCCTCCTCTCATCGCAAGAATGCCACCCCCTCTTCCTCATCTTCGTTCGTAACTCATGAACAATTTGCTGCTCATCAAATGCAAGTATATGGTTACTATGTAAACACTATTGAGTACTTGCAAGGTAAAGAAGATTGGGAACTTCTTCCTCCTCCTAATGATGAGAAAAATGATGATGAAGATAATGAAGACAATGACAACGAAAATGATGGTGGTGATGATGAGGAATAAATCCTTGATGCCAAGATTGTAATGGATAAATGTAATATGAACCAATGGTTTCATGTATGCTCACTGATGGAATGTAATCACTTTTAACATGTTATGCAAGAATCACTTTTATCATGCTTACAAAACATTTACATATCTGGTTGTTCATTTTTATTCTGTATCAGTATTTCGGTCGACCGGTCACACTTCTGGTCTCTAGAAATATTTTTTTTTTGGTGTAAGACAATTTTTGGTTTCAAAAATTGGGTTTCAGTATTTGCGGTCGACCGGTTTGCTCTCTGTTTTTGCTTGCCATCAAATTGCGTTTATAGGATTTACGGTCGACCGGTTCGTTCTCGGGTTGTTTGTTTGTTTCATAAAATTGTTTTTCGGTCGACCGGTTCTTTCCCTGATAGTTCATTTTTTATTTTTACTATAAGAAAAATTTATTTACAATCTTCTATGATATCAGTTTATTGAAATTCACTCTTCTTCTTCTTTTGTTCTATGTCACGAATCTGTATTGGAAAAATCTCAAATCTATGATACCATGAAGAGCTCTCACGGTATATCAAAGAGTCTCGCAATCATCGGTATCATGTAAGTAGATTATTTTTATGTTTTTAAACAAATATTGTATATTCCACATGCTCTCCTATTTTGTTTTACAATGGATTCACGGGGAGTATGTTATACACTTGTGCTATTCTTTTACCCCCTCTTGGTGTGTTCCAAAATGGGAGAGAATCTTTTTATGAATGTTTTTATAAATAATGAACATCCCTCTTGAATGTTTTAGTCTACATTTGATTAATTATAGATTGATTAGTCTACATCTTCCCTCTTCATATATACCATATATCTCAGGAAGTATCGAATTAAGGGGGAGTAAATTTTTTTTTTTCAATCTCTCTTAAATGTTCTTTATTTATGAAAATATGGGTTACAGAAAGTATTGAATTAAGGGGGAGTATTATATGCTTTATTCTTTATTTTCAATATTCAAATGTATGTTTTGTTCACACAAAAAGAGGGAGATTATTGACTCTTAGTTTGGTGTACACAAAACGTGCTTACAAATACTAATAAGTTTAAATTGAGATGTTCATATTTTCAGGAGTAAATAAAATCAATAAGAGATTCAAAAGAGATTCAAGAATAGACAAAGAACGAAAGCAATAAAGAAGGATTGCAAAATCAAGCAAAAGAAGAAGTTATTAAAAAAGAGTACATGTTGATTAGTGCCCAAGGAAGCTAGCAAGATCAGATTTGTTATTCCATATATATGAGATCTTATATGTATTTGATTGATTATTGATTAATTAGTATATGGTAAGAATATAAAGTGGCTTTGTCAAGAACAGCACGATTGCGGTCGACCGTACTATAGTGTCGGTCGACCGCACGTTATAGTTAATGTAATGAAGCAGTCGACCATTCATCTTTCGACTTTTCGTTTAAAAGATGAACGGTCGACTGTCCTTTAATTGCAGTCTACCGTACCACGTGTTGTTCATCTTTTTGGAAAGTATCGTTTATATTTTGATACATACACTTCCCCGTCTATATATTTGGACGAACTTACTGTGTATTCTTCACCTATTACTCTGAGAAAAACCTTATGAACTAATCAATTCAACAATCAATCAGAGTGTGTGTGATACTTATTTGTTTTCGTCAATCAAGATCATTAAGGATCTTGAGTTTTTCATTTCTTCCACTTCGGTGAGATTGACGGGGCTTGTGTTAGAAGTCCTGTGGGTGTAATAGGTCTCTCGGGCTGAATCTGAGAATCACTGTACAAGAGTTTGAGTATAGTGGAATGTTTGTGGCGGAGAATTGCTACAAGTAGATGCTGTAGACGTAGATCTGAGGGTCGAACCACGTTATATCGCTGTGTCACTTGTGCTTGCTGCGTTTGTTCTCTCTATCTATTTTCTTTTAATTTGCAACTTTATTTTTCTAATTTTTTCTAATTTCGCAGAATCAACCTATTCGGAAACCCAAACCCCCCCCCCCCCCCCCCGCGGGTTGATTTGCACTATTTTCATGAAATTCAATCAAGACTTATCAACACGCAAGTTTGAATGACATCACATCATCTACTTGAAAATAACTAGTTCTTAAATACATTGAAATTATTTATTACTTATTCTATTAATTGGATACATGATCTCTTCCATAGGTACTCGGAATATAACAGACGAATACAACTCCGATATATATATAATGTAGTGACTGCCTCATTCGATTTGCACCCTTCAATATTTGGAATATATATCATCAAACGGTTGCTATGAAGTATTAAAATAGTATGTTCTATTGGGTCCTACATGTTAACTGATTTTTTTTTCAGTGGTCAATTCATAATCGGGGGTTCTGCAGAAACCTAACCACTCAAATGTGTTTGCATGCGAAACATGATTAATAAAAGAACAATGTAATTCAGTTCAATTTTTATTTAGATTTTCCCTTTTAATAATAATTATTATTGAAATATCAACTTCAGTTATTGTCGAAAATTTTGGAAATCAGGTTCTTCCCTGCTAGCTCCATCTCAATTATGTGATCGAGTTACAGTTTATTAAGAGCATCCACAGTAGTTTTCTAAAATTTCCATATTTCCAAATTATAGCAAACGAACCCAAAAGAGACGCTGCAGTCGTTTCTCAAATTCCCATATTTTGGCAAACTTGCTATTTCCATTTCTCAAATATGAGAAACGATCTGAGCTTTCTCAAATTATAAAGGACGGGGTATGATACCCCGTCTCTTCGATTTAATTATTTTTTAATCCTATCGGACGGAGGATCATATACCGTCTCTCCTATTTTTTTAATTTTTTTTTTAAAAGGTCGGACGGGGAATGATACCCCGGACGGGGTATCAAACCCCGTCTCTCCCCTTTTTTTTATTTGTTTTCTTTCTTTTTTTTTTTTTTTTTTAATAAAACGAACGCTCAGGATTGAGCGATAGGAAAAAAGAAAAAAAAAAAAAAAAAAGGTGGGACGGGGACACATACCCCGTCCGGGGTATGATACCCCGTCCAGGTTTGAAGGAGCATTTAATGAAGGGCAGGGTATTAATTAGGAGAGGTTTTAGTATATTAAGTAGGTTTAGTATGTATATTAATTAGGTTTAGTAATTTTTATATTATTTAATTTAGTTAATTAATATAGTTTAAGTTATTAATTTTTTTTAATTTATTTGAAACGATCGGACGGGGTATGATACCCCGTCTCTCTAAAAAATAGAAAAAATATAGCAAACGACGACTGCAGTGATTGATTAAAAACAAATATTTTAGAACAAAAAAACTCTATTTGAAACTCTTTTGTCATTAAACAAATTGTTTTGCATTAAATTGCACAAATGTGAACTGGAATGCACTACATTCGAGTAGGATAATTGAAATATGAACTTATAGTTACTTAATTATCCTTTTCTTAGAGAGGGAAAAAAGGAAAATATACATCCTTTTAAATTAAACTTTGTTGTTTTTCTGATAAAGTCTACCGAGACTAATTGAAATTTAATTACTACTTTTTTTATAATACTTTTGTTACAGCATATTGACTTCAGAATACATATTAATCTCGATTGAAATGTACATATTATTACTTGCTAGTTGGTATTTTAATCCAAAACTTGCTAACATAGTTGTATAATATAACTGAATATTATATCACAATCTTTTTTGAAGTTGAGGAGTTATAAACATTCAATCTATATAGCATTTTTTCCGCTTATTAATTTAGATAGAAGCATTTACAACTCTGATTGTGGTATCAGTTTGCTGTCATTACTAATTTGTCTGATACTCTTATATCATATTGATATGTATTAATTTTTTTATTTTTTGCACAGAACGGTCCTATGATTCCATCAAATATAAGTTGTGCAAATCAAGGAAATTCAACCGATGAGAATGGAAGTAACTCGAGGGGTATGCAGGTCCGGCCCAGGGGTAAGTCCAACAAGCCAATGGGCTTGGGCAACCTCCTTTCAATGGGGCAACAAAATTTTTAAAAAAATTCAATATATATATTTATATAGTAAAATTAAATTTATAAAGGGTCTATATGTAAAGTTTCATTTTTTTTTACGCATCTCTATTTCTCCTCTTCCTCTTCCAGTTTCGATTCCCTTTTCTTTTCGTTCTCTTTCTTCCATCCCCGATTTGAAACCCGAAATCCTCCACGCTCCACCGCTCCTCCGCTCCTCCGATCGTACTCCTTCTTGACCGAGGCTCCGAGTCTCTGATGGGCGACGGGCTGACGGCATCCTTTCCATCAAAACCCCAAACCTAATCCTAGCCCTAATTGAAACCCTAAGTCCCTAATCTCCTTCGGTCCTTCCTCTCCGGTATCCATCAAAAGGTATTATATCTACTCTTCTTCTTTACGTCTTCTTTTCAATTTAATGTGATTAACTATGAATTTTGATTTAATATGAATGTGATTTACAGTTATTTACTGAATTACTGTGATGGTTATGACAATGGGTTTACTTAGTTTAACACTCATAAATTTACTGGAACTCGATTTACAATGAAGGAAGAAGGATAACAGTGTTAAGGGTTTGTTCGAGGAAAGCTATTAGACGTGTTTCTTTGCAGATTAAGGTAGCAGACATGCTCCAAATGCTTTTAATTCATTTGAATGGTGGGTCCTTCTATTCATTTCAAAACAATTTGATATTAAACTTTTGCATTTCCCCAGTTAACGTCGTCACTATTCTCAATCCAGTTAACTGGTTTACTATACAACTTACAGTTTCAGTCTGTCATTTGATCATTTGATGTTGTATTTCTAGTTTTCTACCACATAAATCTTTAGGCGTGCATAATCTTTAAGTTTGAGTTAGATATTCTTCTTCGTTATCTTCCTCTCAACAGCGCCGACACGAAGAAGTTGAATGATTACCGGAATTCATGGCACTCTGAATGGTGACTTGCCAAGATCCTAATGTGGCTAGCACTGATAACAGTTCCATTCTTAGTGCCCTCACCATTCATAGAACTCTATGGTGAGCGAATATTACAAACTTGATGTCTTTCCATTTTGACTCATTTTCAGATAAATATCCCTTTTAGTTTCACCATGTTTACAGAAAAATGCATGATATAAATATTTCAGTGCAACAACAACAAGCATTTATCAAAAGAATATTTGATTGTGTTCTAAATAATCAATCAAAGCATGAGAAAAAGGCAATGAGTTTTGAACACATTAAAAAATGATCCTAGGTAATTAACTGCGAGATATTTTTTTTGTAATGATAGGGAAATGATAAAGTAAATGTCTGCATTCAATTTCCTCTGTTGCCTATACATTGAAGGTTATGCATCTTATATCTCTTACATCAATTATGCTAGGGCAGCAAACCTTAAGAATTTGACTACTAAATTTGGGACTATTCGTGCACAGTTAGTACCATTGCCTTTGAATAGTCCTCGTAATTCGTAAATGCTGAGTTCTCCATATATATTTGAGGCCTTGAATAGTTCCATTGTATTTGATATTATGAGGATTCTGAACCTGTAATTTTAAAGAAGGATCAAAGTGTCGAAGATTACAAAGATAGAATGTAGGATTTGCTTGAATGTAGATGACTAGATGCACAACTTACAGAAGTACAAACATCAGGTTGGAAAATAGTAAGATGATAGCTAAACACATTAAGTTCATAAGAGAAACTATATCAAACACAAGACATTTTCTGTGACCAACATACCACAGTGACTCTACTAGCACTGAAAATTTGAATCAGGGAAGTAACCATTTGTAGAAGAATTTGCAAGGTGAGAATTAAATAAAATTTATATACGTATATGTTAAGTAGTAATTTTTAACTAGATCTGCAAGGTGAGAAGTAAAAATATTACTGCATGTTAAGTAGTAATATTTGTTTTAGGGATATTACTTATTTTACGACACTTTTCATGTTTTTAAAAATGACAAGAACCGAGTGAGGTTTTAATTCTTATTGTGATATTCTATAAGTACTATGACAAAGGATGAAAATGACAAGAACTGAGTGAGGTTTCGGAACAAAATTCCGGATCTCATAATAGGAGGGTCAAACAACGCAAAGATATAATTGCACAATCACTAGTAGGCTCAATTTCTAAATTATTTGATGAGGATATGGAAGTGAAAGCTAATCACCGGAAGATGATTTTAGAGTTACATACTTTATCCACATCATAGATCAAGCTCTTACATCTTTAAATGACCGGTTTAAATAATTTGAGCTCTATGAAGAAATAATTGGATTTTTATTTAATGTGAAGTTCATTAGTGTTAGTGAAGAGAAATTGAGGGAGCATTGCACTAAAGTACAAAGCTTCTTGGAATATGATCAACAATGTGATATTTATGGGAAAGAGTTATTTCAAGATCTTTGAGAGTTGAAAAAAATATTGTTAAAGGAGATAAGCAAATCAATTGGCATCCTTAACTTTATAAGATCTTATTGGGATGAAGGTGGTTTCCAAAGTGCATGGTTTGCTTATCGAATTTTGTCGACTATACCGGTTACGGTTGCCTCGGTAGAGAGGAGTTTTTCTAAGTTAAAGTTGATAAAAACTTACCTTCGGACTACCATGTCACAAGAAAGATTGAGTGGATTGGCTATGATCTCAATCGAGAATGAATTTGTTGAGAAGCTTAAGTATGATGACTTAATTCAATAATTTGCTTCAAGAAATGCAAGAAGAAGCATATTTCTTTGAACCAAATTGTAATCCGAATGTAATTTTGATTTTTCAAATGTAATCATATTTTGTTTGACTTTATGGTGTAGTTGAAGATAAAAAAAAAACAATATAATCATGGTTTTATCAAAAATATATCCTTGCAACATAAAGATAGGTCCTTACAAATTACCTAACATATTTTAGATTGATTTGTATGTACACTTGTGTTGGCCTATATAGGAGGACATCTTCACAGAAAAAGTGAGTATCTTTAACTAATATGCATTTATTTCCACAAATCTTGTGCTTCAACTTAAACATAGTTCTCTGAATTATCATTTGTGAAGGGATCTGGGCCTCCACAAGTTGGTGTTCATGGATGACATTTTACATGAGGGAACCAAAGTAGATATTATGTTCGAGGCCAAGTATTTATTAATCAATTACTGTTTTTATTGCTTAAGTTTACCATTATATGTTTCTTCCTTTTCACTAACAAGTTCATTTTATTGACAGAAACTACTTGATAGGTATATAAAAGATTCTGGAATATACTGTCATTGCTGCAACAGTGTGGTAAGTAGATTTAGTTTTTTGGTTCTATGATTACTTCAAATTATGCTTTTAGATTTAGTTTTTGGGTTCTATAACTTTGTTGAAGCTTACAAAAATTTTAGTTTCTAGATTGATTTCTATTTTAAATCAGGAAATATTTTTACATAAATTGCTTTCCAGGGCTTAGTGTACATTTGATGCTTTTCCATGGCTTTGTGTAAATTAATTTAATTTGCTTTTACTTTTAACTTTTGTTGTTAGTATTAAAAAAAATTTTACTAAGGGGGCAACAAAATATGAGTTTGGCTAGGACAACCCGGATCTCCGGGCCGGCCCTGGGGGTATGTAGTAGCGGTCCGGTCAAGGTCTTCTCTTGGGGGTTATTATATAGTTTATTGTGATAAGTATTGTTATATTTGTTTTGAAACTGTTTATTTGAAGATTATGTAATTTCTGAAATATGTTGAATTCTTGGACAATTAATGTAATGTATGTTACTTTATTATGCTTAGTTATTGTATTTGGTTGTGAATTGTTATTATTGCTAGATTAGCCTGAAATTTGTGGAACCGAATGTGAATTGTACCACAGGTGGTTGAAATGATATTGTAAATTGAATTATATTATTGCTTTTTTGTAAATTCAAATGAAAAAAGGGATTTTTTTTAAACGATGCCCCAGCATTTGGGAAACACCGGGGTAGTATAGAATTTAAATTTAATAGTTTCAAACGAAACCCCTACGCTGGCATTTTCAAAATACCGGGGTATCTGAATAACTATATATTAAATACACTACAACGACGTTTTAAAATGCCGGTGTAGGTATTATAGGAAAACAAGTAATAAATTAAAAATGCATCTACACCGGCGTTTCCCAAGCATCGGGTTAGAGAATGTAAATAAATTAATATCAAATAAAATACCCTACGACAGAATATCAAATAAAATACCCTACGGCGGCGTAAGTATTATGGGAAACAGGGCAATAAGAAAATGTGTCTACGTCGGCGTTTTTAAAGGGCCGAGGTAGGTTTCATTTATACCGGCGTTTGCTGTAAACACCGCTGTAGACCCCCACTCTACCGCAATGCTGGCTTCACCAGCATTTATACCGGTGTTTTCAAAAATGCCGGTATGGGCTACACCAGAGTTTATAAATGCCGGGGTATTGAAAAAATAACCGCTGGGGAATGCATTTTGTGTTGTAGTGGTTATGAAAATGTTTCATGATGAGTGATGCTACTTGTTTTAGCGGTGGGAGCAACATGTGTGAGTTCTTGTAATTTGTTTAGGAAGAGACAAATCAGGATCTGAGACAGGGGATCTCCTGGGGAGCTGATGAGGAAGTGTAGCTAGAGGCTGGCCAACCAGAACACCTGCAAGAGACCTAGCAACACCGGGAGAGATCTCGGCGACAGACCCTCCGATGATCTAGTCATCCACTATAAGAAAGGAAACTAGAGTTCAGGTGGAGAAAGAGGCATTACCTTCAGAAAGAGGGAGGGGTCTGGTATTTATAGTCAGAGAGATAGTGGGAGCCCTAACCCTAATGGACCGGGTTGACTTGTAGCGCCCCGAATTTTCAGTATGAGATCTTAGAAATACGTGGCACAATTCCCAGCATCAACTTCAATGTAATATTAAACACAGTCCAAAAATACAGATAATTTTATTTGAACTTTTATTACAACAATCTTTACAAACACAGCGAAATACAATACACCTTGAATTACAAACTTTCTTTTTACAACACTTCTTTTACAAAATTTACACAAAAGCTCTATTACATCAATTTATCTCAAGCATCCAAACCCCAAACTTTAAGCAACAACCTGTAAAACATGAGGCTAGAGATGATCCCTAACCCCCAAAACTAAAGGGGTCAGCCATAAAGGTGTGAGTGACATAAAAACAAAGCAACATAATTATATCATAAAACATAGAGTCATCCACAACATGTATCATCGGCAAGAATAAAGGAATGAGAAATAACAAATAAGTAAAGCATGAAAACATCAAGAAATATAAGATAGTAGATAGTAATACATGAAAACATCAAGTAAATCTAGACTAGGTGTCAAGTGTAGAAAAAGAAAACAGAAAGAATACAAGCATAAAACCAAGTCAAGAAAACACAAGCTCTATATGCTGACTCTCTAATGCATACTTGTCGAATTCTATACATTCCATAATACATAGGTCTGGTGCAAGCCCTTAACAATCTCCACATTATAAGGATAACCCCTCGTTATGCAACTAATCCTACTACGGTGATGGAAAACAAGATCCAGAATACTCCGCGAATAGGCACCACAGCCTTCGACGCGCAAGCATCATGTAAGATAGCTCAACAACAACCACCGGAGAATCATCGCCCAAATCCGTGTACCCCACGAATAGGCTTGCAAGGCCCTCGACGTGCAGATACACCAGGTACATTCCGTGAAAAGGCCTGCCGACCCTCGACATGCGAATGCACCCTGCATGCTCCGTGAATAGGCCTGCAGACCCTTGACACGTGAACACATAAATGTCCTCTCGAGACAGAACACAACAAACAGTCCTGGAACGCATCCGTTGGACTAACAAAACCATGAGCCTATACTTACGTTTCCTAAGTTCCATCACATCCCCACTAGTGTCTGTCCTTAAGTTGATTATTATTAAACCACCAAAAATCCTCATCTCTAGAGTTAGTGTATCCTGCCAGACTTAAATACTCAACAACAACTAAACCAAGACCCACAGGTCTAACTCAATAAATCTCAACTGCCGGTACCAGGACTCTCACTCAACTTCTAGAGATCTCAACAAGACCAAAACTCACTAATCCATCGTCAAAACGATCAAATGGAGAAACCTCTCCAATCAACAAAATTCAAAACTTTATAAAATTCCAGAATTCAAATCCAACAATGAAATTTCTTGAAAACATATGTTCTCTAGAAAGAATAATATTTAAAATAGTAAGTTATAAATCCAAAAACTTTGAAAGAATCAACCATTTAAAGAACACCTGGAAAAATCAAGGAACCATCAGTATCAGTCGACTGTAGAAGGCATCAGTCGACTGTCCAGAGCGAAAATCCAACGTTTTTAAGAAAATAAATTCTAAGTAGTAGCAGTCGACTGCTAATAGTCACCAGTCGACTGTCTAGAGTGAAAATCCAACAATTCGAGAAAATACCAAAACGAAGCAGAGACAGTCGACTGGAGAAATGGTTCAGTCGACTATTCTGCACGAGATTTCAAGAAAAACAAGAAAACACAGTAGCCAGGTAGCGATGGTCGACTGTCGAAACATACCAGTCGACTGCCTCACCTACAGACTGCAGTTTGGTTGTGCATATTCAACTGATACGAAGATTTACTTTATGAAAACAAAATATATAAAAGTATATTTCTGATATGATCAAACACAACTTATAGGATATACAAAGATCCATAAAAACCAGTCCAAATCGCTTGAATTGATAAAATAACTTTTTGATGAATTTCTTCAAGATAAAACATAAATGTGTGCATTTATCAAAACTAGAGTTTTTAAGAATCAATCTTACATCAAAATAACCTTGTTTTATATTCCAAAACATATCAATATCAAAATAAGTTGAGATATAGTCAAATCTTTCGTAAACACATAAAAACTCAATTTCTTCTAAAACAACAAAAATACTATATTCATGAAAATGTTCATGCATGTTCGTGCACTAAAGGAAACTTCACCAATCCATAAACTAAAATAACAAAATATTCAGATATCAAACTTAGTATTTGAGTAAATCCAAATTCAAGTGACATCTTTCACAAAATCACAAATCCCCAAATTTAATCAAAAATGTGTAAATCCCCAAATTTAGTCATCACAACTCAAATTCTCACGACATTGTCTTTTAATCCATTATTCATTCTCAAAATTCCTCAAACTAAAACTCAAACATTCTCAATAGTTGACTCATAAACAAATTTATCATCAACATGGCCAAGTTGCATTCATCCAACTTGCCAATAGTCCAAAAATCTCATCTTTAATTAATTAATGCATAACATTCATCATACTCAATCAAGTCAGCAATAATCCAACATTCTTAGCCTACTCACAATTTATATTAGGTTCTCCAACAATCTAAAATAATCTACATGCAATTCTACTCACAATAACTACGGTTCTTCTCAAAGATCCAATTTTTCATCCATCCAACATACATATTCATACCAAACCCTAGCATGCTTTCTAATAGATGAAATTCGACATCAAAGATCAATCAAAATATTCATATCATTCGCATACATCATACACAAATCAAAAGAAAACAAACAAGTCACTCACCTCGAATGAAGAAATCCGATAAGAAAGCCTTTCTTTTGCGAAATCCAAGATCTTCTCTCCCAATCTCCAAGAAAAATAAAAACAATAAAACCTCTGTATTGTGCAGTGGAAGACGGCTGCACTCCACCTTTTAAATAGGCCGGAAGTTGAAGGATTAAGGTTTTGAACACATTTACAAAATAATCCTTTAACAAATTATTACTTTACATATATAAACCTTTCTTTATAAAGTAGTTAAAATAAGTTAAATAAATTAAAACCAAATCAAATTCTTTTACTTCTGAGTTGTCCAGCAATCCAGCACAGCCCAGAAATAAAGAAAATTCTAATTTGTACTCAGGGTGGCAATTTTGCACAAAAGTCCTTCTTTTTGGTAATATTTGCAAATATATCATAAAATATTCGTAAAAATCTAGAAAATTCAGAAATAATATCTAATAATACATATTATATTTTACAATTAAAATATCTGAATTTTACTTTCCAGAAAAATATTTGCACAAGATCCAACATAAATTCCATATTTGCAAAAATTGCCATATTTATTTAAATCTTTACCAAATCAACTCTAAATAAAATTTAAATATATTTTAATTTCAATAATTTCCACGGAAAGCCCAAAAATCAGTAAAAACGAAATTTCATTATTTATTTGAGATCCAAACGGCTTTTTATATAAAACCCCTTTCTTTCGAGGTATTTATAAAAATAGTTTCTTTATTCAGAAAAATCTCAAAATTTAGAATATACTCTATCACAAGTAGGAGAATTTATTAAAAATATAAAATTGGATGTTTACACCAAAAATATTTGCACGTGTTTCGCACGTGTAAAAAGATAAATCTTCAGAAAAATATTTATTAAATTTCTAGAAAATCATTTTAATTCATTTATAAATATTTAAAATTATATTTAAAAATACGGGGTACTACATGACCCATTTCTCTATGGGCCTGAACTGGAAGAAGACCTACTGGATCCTCTGGCCTGAAAATCAGAGATTAGCAGATTTTAAGGAGATCAAACAAGTCTAATCGCACTAGGTTTATTTGCCTAGATCATAGCCCCCCCACTCCTGGATGGTTGTATATACCAGCCACCGAGAATTAGTGTAATACCCCAGTTTGGAGCGAACAGTCGACTGGTTGGTATAGCAGTCGACTGGTCTGCTCGGAATTTGAGATTGAGATTGAGATTGAGAAATTTAGTCCCACATGGAAAGTTTGATAGGATAATTTGAGTATAAATACTATTAGCCAATGATCAAGAGTCATCAATCCGGTTAACCACCTTTTGAGAGGCAGCCTGTGGTGGGCAGTTGTACTACATAGTATCTAATTTGTGTTCTAAAAATATTAAAATTGTCTGAGTATTGGGGCGGGGCGTTACAAATGGTATCCGAGCCGACTTTCGACACCGGATGTAGTAGAGGTCTATATGATCTGCGGTGCTGGGAGTCATTGAGCTCCGGGATCGGTGTTGAGTGTGGTATCCGATTTGCGGTGTGGTGAATGATTGATGGCCGAGATCGAGGACTATACTACATCGGCTAGAAAGGGCGGTCCTACACTTGAGGTGTGCCCTGTACTCAGCGAGGACGCTGATCCCTAAGGGGGGGTGTATGTAATACCCCAGTTTGGAGCGAACAGTCGACTGGTTGGTATAGCAGTCGACTGGTCTGCTCGGAATTGAGATTGAGATTGAGATTGAGAAATTTAGTCCCACATGGGAAGTTTGATAGGATAATTTGAGTATAAATACTATTAGCCAATGATCAAGAGTCACCAATCCGGTTAACCACCTTTTGAGAGGCAGCCTGTGGTGGGCAGTTGTACTACATAGTATCTAATTTGTGTTCTAAAAATATTAAAATTGTCTGAGTATTGGAGCGGGGCATTATAATTAGCTTAATCTTGTGAGAAGGTCTGCTGTCTGTGTGCTCCAGACTGGATTGAAAGATCCCTTCGTGGGGAGAAAAGGGGTCGAGGCCGAGCAGTGTGAAGTCGAGCCCCGACCCTCCGATCTTCGGCAAAAGGGGTGGGGCGTTTGAGGCTGAGCATCGAGCATCGTAGGCTGAGAAAGCCAGTAGCCATCTCGAAGTTCATGCCGAGCATCAAACGTTGTAGGCTGAGGAAGCCAGCAGCCCTGCTCGAGGTTCCTGCCGAGCATCATGCATTGAGCATGATAGACTTTATAAGAAAGTCAATAGCTAGCTCGAGGTTCATGTCGAGCGTCGAGCATGCTAGGCTTATGAGAAAGCCAGTAGTTGGCTCGAGGTTCCTGCCGAGCGCTGAGCGTGATAGGCTTGTGAGAAAGCCAGTAGCTAGATCGAAAACCTTGCTGAGCATCGAACGTGATAGGCTTTGTGAGAAAGCCAATAGCTAGCTCGAGGTTCCTGCCGAGTGTCGAGCGTGATAGGCTTGTGAGAAAGCCAGTAGCTAGCTCAAAGTTCATGCCGAGCATCGAGCATGATAGGCTCTGTGAGAAAGCTAGTAGCTAGCTCAAGGTTCATGCCGAGCATCAAGCATGATAGGCTTGTAAGAAAGTTAGTAGCTAGCTCGAGGTTCTTGCCGAGCATCGAGCGTGTTAGTCTTTGTGAGAAAGTCGGTAGCTGCCTTGAGGTTCATGCTGAGCGTTGAGCGTGATAGGCTTGTGAGAAAGCTAGTAGCTAGCTTAAGGTTCCTGCCGAGCGTCGAGCGTGATAGGCTTGTGAGAAAGCTGGTAGCTGGCTCGGTGTTCCTACCGAGCATCAAGCACCATAGGCTTGTGAGAAAGCTGGTAGCTGGCTCAAAGTTCCTGCCGAGCATCTAGCATGATAGGCATGTAAGAAAGCCAGTAGTTGACTTGAGTATCCTATCGAGCATTGAGCATCGAGCATCAAGCATCGTAGGCTGAGAAAGCCAGCAGCCATATCGAGGTTCCTGCCGCGCAGGTCGAGCATCGAGCGTGATAGGATTTGTGAGAAAGGCAGTAGCTAGCTCAAGGTTCCTGCCGAGCATCGTGCGTGATAGGCTTTGTGAGAAAGCCAGTAGCTAGCTCGAGGTTCCTGTCGAGCATCGAGTGTGATAGGCCTGTGAGAAAGCCAGTAGCTAGATCGAAGTTCCTGCCTAGCGTCGAGTATGATAGGCTTTGTGAGAAATCCAGTAGCTAGGTCAAGATTCATGCTGAGCGTCGAGCGTGACAGGCTTGTGAGAAAGCCAGTCGCTAGCTCAAGGTTCTTACCGAGCATCGAGCGTGATAGGCTTGTGAGAAAGCCTGTAGCTGGCTCAAGGTTCCTGCCGAGAGTCAAGCGTCATATGCTTGTGAGAATGCCGGTAGCTGGCTCGAGGTTCCTATCGAGCTTCGAGCATGATAGACTTGTGAAAAAGCCAATAGCTGGCTCGAGATTCCTGCCGAGCATCGAGCACTGAGCGCCAAGCATCGAGCATCGTAGGCTGAGAAAGCCAGCAGCCAAATCAAGTTTTCTTCCGAGCATCGAGCATCGAGAGTGATAGGCTTTGTGAGAAAGCCAGTAGTTAGCTCGAGGTTCCTACCGAGCGTCAAGCATGATTGACTTGTGAGAAAGCTAGTAGCTAGCTCGAGGTTCCTGCCGACCGTCGAGTGAGATAGGCTTGTGAGAAAGCCAGTAGCTAGCTCGAAGTTCCTGCCAAGCATCGAGCATGATAGGTTTGAGAGAAAGCCAGTAGCTGGCTTGAGGTTCCTGCCGAGCGTCGAGCATCGTAGGCTGAGAAATTTAGTAGTTAACTCGAGGTTCCTGCTGGGCATCGAGCATCGAGTGTGATAGGCTTTGTGAGAAAGCCAGTAGCTGGCTCGAGGTTCCTACCTAGCGTCGAGCATCATAGGCTTGTGAGCAAGCCAACAGGTAGCTCGAGGTTCCTACTAAGCGTCGAGCATTATAGGCTTGTGAGAAAGCTAGTAGCTGGCTTGAAGTTCCTATCGAGCATCGAGCGTTATGTACTTGGTGGCACCTGTGAGAACTTGGTGATTATAGTGAACACATAGGTTGCATGTTCTATGCTAACGTCATGGTTGAGGAAATCGAGGCGTCGAAATCTCATCCACCGTTAGATAGATGATTTGAATTAGGTGGCTGATATTTTTTGAGGATATTGAGTCATCGAAACCTGCCTATATAATCCTCACTCCCCCCCATTCTCTACTTTGCTCTTTCTCCCTCATTTGCAGAGTTTCACTCTCTAGGAATCGTTTTCTTGGCTACGATAGCAGGTTAGTATACTCAACATTGTCTCGAGGGCTCAGTCCGTTTCTTCTGCGTCTATTTCTGTTTAGGGCAATAGGTATCGCCTTTTTGACTCCTCGTCATGGGAGTCGAGTGAAAAGGTCTACAAGGTCCAGCCACTTCGCAGCTGTAAGCCATTTGTAGTAGAGTCGAGCAGCTCGGATGGAGAGGCAGAGGTGGTTGGTGAGGGTAATCCGGTCAAGGTAGAGGAAGCTAGAGATATTGATAGAGAAGTGGAGGTCGAGGTGGAGGTTGGGAGTGGTTGGTGCGGACGAGGCTATGGAAGTTGGCTTGTTAGTTGGCCCTGTTAATCTTAAACCGTTGGCGATGCCGCCCTAAGGTTCCTCACATTCGACGTATGAGGATGAGGTGGACTCATCCAGACAGTTCAGAATAGCCTGAAGAGTTCCTCCCCAAACATGGGCTCAACGTCCCTTATGTTCAGCACCGGGATCAATTAGGATGTATCCGGACGACGTTCAAGACTTCGTTCGGTACGGGGTGCAACCCTCTTTGCCAAGTCAACCCAAGATACGGATGGACACGACGCAGAGCCTACTGATGATTAATGACCTACCGTTGATACAAGCAAACTATTTCATAGGGATGAAGTTTAAGCTGATGGTTTAGAACTCGGGTCTCCGCCCAACTAACGAGTTGGTGCCCTGCTATACAAACAGTGAGCGGTGTCTAGCAATACATCACTGCTACTCAAGTAACGGGAATGTCAGTGATTAGACATAACCTATCCGTGACCAATGTTATCATGTAGTTTAGTCCCTTTGTCCAAATATCTTAATTGACCACAAGGCATAGAGTGTGTCAGCCTTGTATAGTTCAATCTTTGGTTTCTTGATGTCCGAGTAGACTTACTAAAACAAATGAGCTCAATATCTCATATTGACTCATTTGAGCACGATCTTGCATTTTGCAGTCTCACTCAATCAAGGGGCCTGTAGATATCGCTCATGTTATGTAAGAGGGACAAATTTTATCTAAGTCACTCATATCCCTCCGCATGATTTGTAGTATATCCAATAGTCGACTTTATAATCACCTTATTACAGGCAACGTTTGACAACATTAAAATATATAACTTATCATGTAGGAAACTGTAGTGACTTCAAGTCAAAGGACCACATACACCATGGTTACTGTGAGAACCGCTTATGACACTCACGTAATGATCCATGCAGCGTTCTCATAGTGGGTCAGTCCTGTACATTATTACTCTAATATGTATCCATGTGAAGACTTGATATCTCATATCCATGATCCGTGAGATATGGTCATCAGTCTCCGCAGATACTAGTCTCTATGCATTATTATTGTCCTAATTCACAATAATACTTGACGAGCGACATTTAAGAATAGTGTTCTGATTACAACCAATAGGATCTCACAATCAAGTCATGCACTTGATATCCCATGTTATTGAACCTACTACTAAGGACTTTATTATGCTCATTTATTCACAATAAATAACACAATAAATGAAATGCCTCATATATAAAATAAATGTCATAATGCAAAGTAAACTAGTAATGTCAATACACAACTGGCCTCTAGGGCATACACCAAAAATCTCCCACTTGCACTAGAGCCGATCAGACATATATCTAATGCCTATAGACCTAGTGTGACTATCATTTTTTCGCTGTGTAAGAGGCTTTGTCAGTGGGTCAGGGATGTTATCATCTGTCGATACTCTGCATATCTTCACATCTCCTCTATCGATAGTCTCTCGAATGAGATGGAAGCACCTAAGTATATGTTTGGATCGCTGGTGAGATCTAGGCTCCTTAGCTTGTGCAATGGCCCCATTGTTTTCACAATAGAGGTCCAGTGGGTCCACAATGCTGGGAACCACTCCAAGTTCAGTGATGAACTTTCTAATCCAAACGGTCTCCTTTGCTGTATTGGAGGCAGTAATATACTCAGCCTCTGTGGTGGAATCAGTTACTGTCTCTTGCTTCAAACTCTTCCAGCTCACAGCTCCACCATTTAAGCAAACCTGATTGCGATTTGGAGTCATCCTTATCGAATTGGAAGCTAGCGTCAGTGTTACCCTTACAACAAGCTCTTCCTCGGCTCCATATACCAAGAATGAATCCTTAGTCCTTCTTAAGTACTTAAGGATGTTCTTGACAGCAGTCCAGTGACTCTCACCGGGAATTGACTGGTACTTGCTCGTCATGCTCAAAGCATATGAGACATCTGTATGTGTACATAACATGGCATACATGATAGATCCAATTGCAGTTGCATATGGAATCTTAGTCATGCGGTCTCTCTCATCTTGAGTGGAAGGATATTAAGCCTTAGACAGGCTTACACCATGTGACATAGGGATAAATCCTTTCTTGGACTCTTGCATATTGAAGAATTTCAATACTTTGTTTATATATGTACTCTGACTCAGGCCAAGCAGTCTCCTTGATCTATCTATATAGATCTTGATACCTAATACATAGGTAGCTTCACCCAAGTCCTTCATGGATAAGCATTTTCCTAGCCAAGTCTTTACAGACTATAAGGTAGGGATGTCCTTCCCAATGAGTAGTATGTCATCTACATTCAATACCAGAAATACAACTGTCCTCCCACTAACCTTCTTGTAGACACAAGGTTCATCTTCATTCTTGATAAAACCAAACTCTTTGATTGCATCATCGAAACGAAGATTTCAGCTTCTAGAAGCTTGCTTTAATCCATAAATGGGTCGTTACAGTTTACACACCTTCCCAGCATCCTTTGGAGTGACAAAACCCTCAGGCTGTGTCATGTACACATCCTCGAGAAGATTTCCATTTAGGAAAGCAGTTTTGACATCCATCTGCTTGATTTCGTAATCGTGATATGCTGCAACAGCAAGCAAGATATGAATGGATTTAAGCATGACAACTGGGTAAAAATTCTCATCATAGTCTACACCATGAACTTGCTTGAAACCTTTAGCCACCAACCGCCCCTTAAAGGTATGCACGTTACCATCCATGCCAGTTTTCTTCTTGAATACCCATTTGCACCCAATAAGTTTCATCCCTTCTAGTGGGTCTACTAAGGTCCATACTTGGTTAGTATACATGGATTCCATCTCAGATCTCATGGCCTCAAGCCATTTCTTAGAATCTGGGCATTTTACAGCTTTCTCATAAGTCGTAGGCTCATCTTGATCCATGAGTAATACATCACCATGTTAAGTCACGAGAAATCCATATCTCTCGGGTTGATGAGGTATCCTACTAGACTTACGTAGGCCTTGTGCTACTTGAGCAGGTGATTGTTCCACAACAATTTATGGAGTCTGCTCCATTTCCACCATTGGTTCGCTGCTACTTTGCAAAGTTTGAATTTCTTCAAGTTTTATTGTTCTCCCACTGGTTCTTTTGAAGACAAATTCTCTCTCTAGGAACACAGCAGTCCGTGCAACAAACACTTTGCCATCGGTCAGATTATAGAAATAGTATCCCTTGGTTTCCTTGGGATATCCTACAAAGAAGCACTTATCAGATTTAGGACCAAGTTTATCAGGGACTTGGCGCCTTACATAGGCCTCACTACCCCAAATCTTCATGAAGGACACACTAGGATGCCTCCTAGTTCATATCTCATATAGTGTCTCTTGAACCGTTTTAGATGGTTTACGGTTAAGTGTGAAAGCAGCTGTTAATAGAGCATGTCCCCAGAAGGAGCTAGGAAGATCTGCATGACTCATCATGGATCGGACCATGTCTAACAAGGTCTAGTTTCTCCTCTCAGAGACACCATTCCATTGTGGTGTTCGAGGAGGAGTGAGTTGAGATATTATCCCACACTCTTTTAGATGGTCATCAAAATTTTAGCTTAAGTACTCACCTCCTGGATATAATCGAAGGACTTTAATACTTTTACCAAGTTGGTTTTGTAGCTCGTTCTTGAATTCTTTGAACTTTTCAACTAATTCTGATTTGTGTTTCATGAGATACAGAAACCCATATCTACTGAAATCATCAGTAAATGTAAGGAAGTACTGAAAACCTCCTCTAGCCAATGTGTTGAAAGGTCCGCAGACATCACTATGTATGAGACCTAAAAGATACTAGCCCTTTCACCTTTTTCAGTGAATGGAGCTTTTGTCATCTTGCCTAACTAACAAGGTTCACATACCTCATATGATTCAAAATCAAATGAGTCCAAAAATCCATCTTTATGGAGTTTAGATATGCGGTTCTCATTTATGTGGCACAAATGAAAATGCCAAAGATAAGTTGGGTTTGTATCATTTGACTTGAACCTCTTAGTATTTATATTATAGACAAGCATTTCGAGGTCGAGAATATAAATTTCATTACTCAATTGTGCACTGCCATAACAAAAATCATTCAAATAAATAAAACAACTTTTGTCCTTTATTATAAATGAAAAACCCTTCTTGTCCAAACAAGAAATAGAAATAATACTCCTACCAATAGCAGGCACAAAATAACAGTTCTCCAACTCAATAATAAGCCCAGTGGATAATGATAAATGACAAGTCCTTACAGCCAAAGCAGCAATTTTTGCTCCATTTCCAACTAGTAGGTCAACTTCGCCTTAGCCAATGGTCAACTCCTTTTGAGATCCTGCACATTTACGCAAATGTGAGACCTACATCCAGTATCCAATATCCAAGATGAAGAAGTAGATAAATTGACTTCTATAACAAAAACACCTGAAGTGAAAATCTCACTTCCTTTCTTCTTCTTAAGCTCTTTCAGGTACTTATGGCAGTTCCTCTTCCAATGTCCGGTCTCACCACAGTAGAAGCATGTGCCCTTCTTGGCCACCCCACCCTTAGGTTTCAACGCAAAAGTGTTGGGCTTGGAATTGCCCTTGTCCTTGGGTTTCTTAATCTGCCTTTTGCCCTTGCCTTTACCTTTGGCCTGTTAAACCATCAAAATGGTCTTTACCTTAGTAATGTTCTGCTCAGCAGTTCTCAACATGCTTAGAAGTTTTGGCAGTGGTTTGTCATTCTCATTCATATTGTAGTTCATGAAGAATTGACTATAACTTTCCGGCAACGATTGCAGGACGAAGTCAGTGGACAACTCTTGACCAAAGGGAAACCAAGCCTTTCAAGGTTCTCTATGTACCCAATCATCTTGAGCACATGAGTTCCAACAGGGCTTCCTTCTACCAGTTTGTACTTAAACAATGCATTCGAGACTTCAAACCTCTTATGCCTAGCCTGCTCTTGGTAGAACCTCTTGAGGTGTACGATCATATCGTAGGCATCCATGTTCTCATGTTGCTTCTGAAGCTCAGAGTTCATGGTGACTAGCATGAGACATCCACGTCCAAAGGCGTTATTTTGATGTTTCTTATGAGCATCATTTTCGGTGCGAAGGGCACTTGCACTGGGTGGTTCAGGAACATGCTGCTCTAGAACATACAACTTTTTTTCATGCCTAAGGACTATCCTTAGGTTCCTGTACCAGTCTAGAAAATTTGTCCCAAACAGTTTTTCCTTATCAAGGACATATCGCAATGATAGGTTATTTGATGTGTTGGATGCCATGGTAATCTATCAATAGAAATACGCAAAATAAATATTATTTCATAGAAATATCCAAAGTAAGAAATATTTAACCATCAACAGAAATATGCAGAGTATGTATCATGACATTGAAATATTTAATAAGGTCTTTTATTAAATATACCTCCTACTGTTTTTGTAATGTCCCGGACGGATATTACCTCGTATAAATCAATATTTTATTATTATTTTATTATTATTTTATTTTAATTCCAAAATCAAATTATTTTGGTGATTTTTCGCCGGTTTGTCCACAAACATTGTCTACGCTCATATATCAGTCAGTGTACATCCGAAATACATCAAATTGGTAGCACGATCCTCCGAATTAATAATAAAACTTATTTTTATTATTATTTGCAATTAAACTATTTATGGGGATTATATAAGTATTTTTTTGTATACACATACATGTACATATACATACAATTGTATGGTACTTAGTATATTATACAAAATATGTAGTATGTACTCTTGGACAATGTACTCATCATTGTCATGACAACTTAATTAGATGGTTAGGATTTCATTAGGAGGCTTGATCTAGGGTTTGTATGCATGAGAAGAGTAAAAATCCCTTCTAGAAACCCTCACATAACACCTCCACCACATAGCACCATACCTCACCTTACCTCCACCTCACCCCTACCCCCTACCAAGTATGGCCGGCCCCCATTTTAGGGGAGGACCTTTGTGCAAATGTGTATGTGCAATTTTGCACTATCCACCCTTCTCTCCACCTATAAATACCCCCTCCTCCTCCACCTTATCTCATTTTAGAAAACACAAAGAAAGAAAGGAAAGAAAAAGAAAGAGAGGAGACTAACAAGAGAGTTTTCTTGTAGGTTTTTCCTAGGAGTTCTAAGAGCTAGGGGAAGGAGAAGGTTAAGCTAGCAAGTCCTTCCAACAAAGAGATTAAGGTGGAGGTTTCTCTTTGTTTGTATGTTTGTTTGTTTGTTTATTTGAATGGTTGTTTTGATGTTCTTCTTCTTCTTACCCTCCTTGTTTTACTTTCTTTTTGGTTTGGTTGTTTTAGTAATGTGGTTGCATGGGATTCTTAATTGTATGTTTGTAAATGTTAAGAGTAATAACCACATGAAAAGAAAAGAACAAATAGTAGTGCTAAATACACCTAAAGATTGAATCTTTATAGTAGTAGTAGGTTGTTTTGTGGACTAAAATGACATAAGGCATATGGACTTGTACAATACAACCGTTTGTGGTTGTAGGACTTGATGTGAACTTATACATAAAGCATATGAACATTTTATACAACCATGTTTGGTTGTAGGACTTGTATTGGACTTTGACTAAAAAGATAAGCATATGTTGGTTGAACCAAATGAAAGTTCTCACCTAATTTTATTATTGTTGTTTTCTTTTATAATCTTAAAAAGAACCTAAATTAGATGTTATCTCTAATTTATGAAAAAGAAATTAATTTAAATCACTAGTTGTAGAATGAAAGAAAAAAAGATCTCTTTTTAATCACTAGTGATAATAAATCAATGCTAATAAAAAAAAATGTAGACATTTAAGTAGTAGTAGTATGTTGTTAAAATAAAAGTAGCATGTTGTTAAAATAAAGTAGTAGTAGTATGTTGTTAAAATAAAGTAGTAGTGATATGTTGTTAAAATAAAGAAGTAGTAGTAAGTGTTAAAAGAAGTAGTTGTAGATGTTTTATGTCCATAAAGTAGTACTAGTAGTAGATAGTTGTATGTTATGTTCTTGATTAAAATAAAGTAGTAGTAGTAGTAGATAGTTGTAGATGCTTATGTTATATTCATGGTTAACATAAAGTAGTAGTGATAGTAGATGATAAAAAGAAGTAGTTGTAGATGCTTTATGTTATGTTAAAATAAAGTAGTAGTAGTAGTAGAATGTTGTAGGATTTATTCTAAAAAAACCTATCATGTTTAGGAATGATGTTTATGCTTAGAATGTTGTAGGATTCGTTCTAAAATTTCCTATCATGTTTAGGAAGGATATTTATGTTTTGAATGTTGTTGGATCAATTCTAAAATTACCTATCATGTGTAGAAATGATATACATGTTGTAGGATTAATTCTAAAATTACCTATCATGTGTAGAAACGATATACATGTTGTAGGATTAATTCTAAAATTACCTATCATGTGTAGAAATGATATACATGTTGTAGGATTAATTCTAAAATTACCTATCATGTGTAGAAACGATATACATGTTGTAGGATTAATTCTAAAATTACCTATCATGTGTAGAAATGATATACATGTTGTAGGATTAATTCTAAAATTACCTATCATGTGTAGAAATGATATACATGTTGTAGGATCAATTCTAAAATTACCTATCATGTGTAGGAATGACATACATATTGTAGGATTCATGCCAAAATTGTCTATCATGTTTAAGAATGACATACATGCTTAGAATGTTGTAGGATCCATGATAAAATTACTTACCATGTTTAGGGATGATATGTACCATGCTAAGTCTTTCTACATGCTTAGAATGTTGTAGGATCCATGATAAAATTACTTACCATGTTTAGGGATGATATGTACCATGCTAAGTCTTTCTACATGCTTAGAATGTTGTAGGATCCATGATAAAATTACTTACCATGTTAGAAGTGTATATATATATATATATACTTAGGAATGTTGTATGTTCATACTAGTAGTTACCCATGCTTAGTAAGACATTCATGCTTAGTAGTTATTCATGCTTAATAAAGATTCATGCTTGGATGATAGTAGGAAAGTAGTATACCATGCTAGCTAAATTTGTCTATGCTTAGATGATTGTAAGAAAGTAGTATATCATGCTAGTTTCATTTATCTATGCCTAGATAGTTGTAGGAAAGTGGTATATCATGCTAGATTAATTTATCCATACTCACATGCTTATAGGAAAATTGTATACCATGCTAGATTAATGGTAGAAAGGTTGTATACCATGTTAGTTTAATTATAGGGAAGTTGTATACCATGCTAGATTAATGGTAGAAAAGTTGTATACCATGTTAGTTTAATTGTAGGAAAGTTGTATACCATGCTAGATCAAATAAATATTCATGCTTACATGATATCTATGCTTAGATAAGTATATGTTCATGCTATGTTAGTAGGTGATCATGCTTAATCATTATTCATGCTAAGTTAGGAGATGTCATGCTAATTGTTGTTATGTTAAGTTAGTAGATGACCATGCTAATGATGATTTATGTTAAGTTAATGGTATCCATGCTAATGATATCCATGCTTAAAATATAGTAGATACTCATGCTTAAATTAAGGGAACTATCCATGGTTAGTGGTAGTGATTCTATGTTATGTTCTATCCATGCTAGAATTATTATAGAAAACTCATGCTATGCTGTAGGTCGATACTTAACTAGTATACATGATTAGAATGTTGCTAAAATGTACACCATGCTATATGTTAATGTGAAAGTAGCATACCATGTCTAGGAATGAGGTATACCATGCTAAAGTTTAAATACATGCTTAGAAGGTTGTAGGATTAATGTTAGAATACCTACCATACCTTGGAATGTTGTATGTTCGTACTAGTTATATATCCATGCTTGGGTTGTGGTGATTAGTCAGGATAAGTAGTAAGCATTCACGCTCAAGTTATAACCTATGCTTGACCGTAGTGGACTTCATGTCTAGATCATAGTGATTTTCATGCTAAGATTGATATAAGCACATGCTTAATCAGATCCGTACTTAGGAGTATTGTGGTGAGGGGTTATGTTATATAATTAGATTGTCATAGGAAGATGCTTGCAATTGTATGCCATGCTTAAGGCACTATAGGTTGAAGTAATAAGGATTGAGAAGACCACTAGTAGTAGTCAGTTGATAATGGTTATTATGTCGCCTTCGGTTCTTCCTTAGTAGAATACCGATCATAGACTATTAGTAGATTCTTCTGTTACTTCTAATAATAGAAGATCGAGTTTGTTAGTATGCACTTTTGGTTGCTTCTAGGATTGATTACCTGTATGGTTATTTGCATATGGTTGTGCTCGTACATGGCTCGACTGGGCCGTATGTAGCTGTGGGTCTCATACATAGTTCATTTGGCTCGTACGTAGGGTGTTGTCTCGTACGCGGCTCGACCGGCCCGTGCGTAGCTGTTGGTCTCATACGCGGCTTATTTGGCTGGTATGTACGTTGTTATCTCCTACGAGGCCCGCCTGGCTCGTAGGTAGCTATGGTTTCATACGTAGCTTATTAGCTCGTATGTGGTTGTTACTCGTGTATAGCTTATTAGCTAGTACACAGTTGTTGTGCTCGTCTAGGGTGATATTACTACCCTAGGGGCTATCGACCATCAAGACAGATGTTTTCTAACCCTAAGGAACTGTGGAGGAGTCACTCCTTGTGTACCGTCGAATCTTAACCAGGGTAGGTTAATCGAGGACCGGAGTATAGACGGAATCCAAGTTTAGGGTAGCGGCATGCATGTATATTCGCACGGCCGAGGTCTTGGATCGATGGGCCAGGAACCGGATCCCAAAGGGTTCTGGTAAGTCTAGGTTGAGCAGCCTAGTAGAGTTGTCTTGCAAAGCCTAATTTAAGGCCGAGCATGTTATGTTTATAATATTATCGTCCCTAGGATTGTCGAGTCAGGGACATCATTAAGGTAGTGACTTATAAAGGTCATTTTGCTCAGACCCTTGCCGAAAAGAGAGGAGTTGGTTGTAGGGGGCGCCTTACGACCAACTTGTCCCTTGAGGCAGGCCTTAGGTGGTGACATTGGGTTGTACCTTCCCGTCAAAGGGATACATACGGTGCCGTCTCACAAGTTGAGGACACGGGTTGCGTATCTCGCTCTGTTAATTCCTGAAATACTGTGGCTGGGGTGCCACAGGATGCATGGTGCAGTCCTGCGCTTGCGAGACCCCAGAGGGTGCCACAGGGTAGGCTTCGCGCTACCCTGCGCTTGCGAGACCCTATGGTTTGATTTTGGAACGAGGCCCGATACACTGGGATCGTCTCGTTTGGAGTGATGTCCGGCGTGCCGGGTAGTAGTAGAAAACGGAGACACCATAAGCAGACTGCATAGGGGGACTTGATCCTTTCTGCAACCTCACAGAGTCATGGAGTATTGTCAGGAACAGGTTGTGTACAATTAGAATTCGTAACGCGGGTTCAAATCTCTATATATGGAGAAACGACTTGAGATGGGGTCGCATGTAGTATGGGCTGCATGTTGCTTCGGAGACTTGCGGACATTAGAATAGGAAACATCCTAGTTCTATTTAAATATCGCATTAGTGTCTAGTCATAGCACTCACGAACACTTAAACTACACCAACACCATTGCCATGTTTTGTATGTTGTTTGGGAGATTCACTGCTTTGATATCAGCCTTTAAGCGTCAGTGAATACTGACGTCCCCACTTCCATAGGTACTGGATCGCCGAAGTACAAGGGCGAGATTCAGGAGGACTCAAGGCGAGGAAAGCAAGGAGTCAGTGTTATGTTTAGTTCCGCTACAGTATATGTGTATTGATTATCTATTAGTTGAGAAGTACTCAAGTGAGAGTTACCAAGTGTTGTTCTTCATTCCTTGTACTCTGATGTAATTTGTTGATGGTTGTAATACTTGGGATTGTAAAGGTATTATTGTAACACTATTGTAATGTATTGCAGTTGTATGACATTCAGACTTGTAATACATTGAGTGTTGAAAATAAAAGTTTTAAATTCTCCTATTTTTCTGTGTATTGTGACAATTGAAGAAAAGGTCTTGGCTCGTGTCTCGGTTTTCCTAGTATTGGAAATCGGGGCGCTACAGTTTCATTCAAATCAACGACCTTCCTCATTGACTCGGAAAATCCCATCGTAAGATTTTCTAGTAGGCCAAGATCCATATTTCACCTAATTTTGAGTCAGCTTTGGCTGAACACCCAAAATTGAGTTATTTAGGTAGGGAACATTTTTCAATTACATCATATGCAACTCTTGGATAGTTCGGTGAATAACACTTACTCTAATCTATCTTATAGACTAAAGCCCAACTCTATGCCTCTAAACCTTCAATCCTATTAAAATAGTTTAGTTAAGTCAGACCCAATGGTTGGCAATTGATTATTACTTTTATCCCATCGCGTATCACTAGGATAGATAAAGGCACTCTACTTTGGCAAACCTACACTTAATCGATCCTAGCCTAGACGAGTGCCATGCCTTGGAAGGCATCTTATTGCAACTTAATATTTACTTTGAGGGTTTTTTTGTTATTTTATTAATTGATCTTATTATTCATCATCTATTACAACAATGCATCTCATACAAAATTAAAAGCATAAAATTTATGTGACATGGTTGTGGCCCTAACACACTGATTCTCTCAAGCCAATGAGAGTATCAAAAACTGAACAAAGGGATTATACCATCTTCTCCAAGCAGCTTCCCATTCTTGCCCTTGTATGTTTGTCAATTATTTGCCTCCTCAGTGAGATTACATTTACATATAAAGAAAGAATGTACAATTGGAGTGTAGAGAGAAAGGATTATATCGAGAATGTAGAGAGAAAGGCATGACACGCAGGCCGTATTCAAAATACCAAAATACATCACAGAATATAAACCATTCATCACAGAACAGAACCAAGTATCACAGAACTAAGGCCACAACCATGCACCATGCATCACAGAACATAATATTCAAAGAATATGTTGTTATGATTTTATTTAGTTTATTTAAAAAGGATTGGTTTTTGGGGAATAATTATTGCCCTACGCTGAGCCATCACAGGGGAGCGGGGGTCAAGGGAGGCCGCCCCCCCTTGCGGGCTCGCAGGATAGCGCCCCGAAGCAAAACATTGCCTCATCATCCCTTACCACCGCTAGAGCATGAACTTTTCATGTTTTAAGAAATCCTAACGCCACTGCAGACGACACAGGTGCATGAACTATTCATGCTGTAAAAAACTCTAACGTCACTGCAAATTAAATCTTTTCAGAGTTTTCAATGGTTCCAAACCGATAGCTACCCTATTGTGGTATTTGTGTTAACAACCAACACATAAACGAATCCTTATATTGCAACTGTTGCAAAGAAAAATTATATCTCATATGAATATTTCTACCAAAAGTGCGAACATATCACAAATAGTCACATATCTTTCATAATCGAATTATGGTTTCGCAAGTGGCTCTGATATCACTGTTAGGTTTCAAAGGTTAACACAGATTGAATATACAGCGGAAATATTACAAAAAAATATTGAAACCTAGCCATGGATCAATGCAAAAACCATAAATTGTGTTTAGGAATTATACCTTATGGATGGATTTGCTGTCGCCAAGATATGTCGATCACAGCACTGCAATGTTGTGATGCCTCTAAGGTATCCACACGAACGGATCAAAAACTTCTCACGCCGCGGTGCTAGCTGCGGGATGGGGTTGTTCCTCATGATCTCTCTCTCACAATTTCTCTGACGGCTAGGGTTTTCTCGTGTAATTATTTTCCATAGATCTGTATCATATATATAGCTGCAGAAAATTAACCCTATGAGTGTAATGAGGTTGTTGGGCTCAGAATCCGACCTGTGTTAGATTCTTGTGTGGGCCTCTGAACTTTAGTCAGCCCATTTAATCTAATTAAATGTCTAACCGATGTCAGGTGCCCAAGTGTTACATAGATTCCCAATTAAATTCATCTTATGAATTTAAATCCCAATTTCGATCTATTCTAAGTGTGTGACCCTGTAGGTTCTCGTTACGTTGACAGTAATACTAAAATCATATTCTAGTATTACAAATAGTGAGCGATATCTAGCAATACATCACTGCTACTTAAGTAACGGGAATGTCAGTGATTAGACATAACCTATCCGTGACCAATGTTACCATGTAGTATAGTCCCTTTGTCCAGATATCTTAATTGACCACAAGGCATAGAGTGTGTCACCCTTGTATAGTTCAATCTTTGGTTTCTTGATGTCCGAGTAGACTTACTAAAACACATAAACAAATGAACTCTTTTACTTGTTATTTGTAGTATATACTTGTGATTTGTCCAAATCCCTGAGGCTCGGAATGATATGCCCTTTCCCTCTTTGTGTCATATGGACAAAGCCTTCGTGGCCGACCCATGTGATGCCGAGGTGGAACTCCTTAGGGGCAAGCTGAAGTCCATGTTGTCCATCTGGGTGCGGTATCGCAACCAGGCTCGGGACTGGGAAGCTGCAATCTCTTATTTGATGGATAAGTCAAAGGAGCTTAGCTTGGAGTTGGATCATCTGAAGATAACGATTGCCGACCGTGACTTGGGGAGCACAGGGACTAGATGGTCGGTGTCGGGTACTTCTGGTTGACGACCGACGTCTGAATCTTTCTTCCGCGAGGTTATAGTGGAGAAAGAATTGGAGATACAAAGGTTCAAGGTCATGCTTGGAATGAGTGGATTCCGATCCCATTCTTTCGGGGGTGGTTGGCACTTCATTGGAAGCCCGTCTCCGACCCTGAGGCTTGAGCCGGTGAGGCCGGGGGATGCCCAGAGTTCCGTTGTGGGGGTTTCCACCTTAGCGGTCCCGAGGGATCCCGGTGGGCTTGTTGGCGAGCAAACGCGCTTGATCGGGCTTGATATGGTTCGTGTCAGTTTTAAGGCCCCTTAGGTTGAGGGTTAGACCGAGACTGTAACAATTGTAATCATTTGTTCGACAAATTGATAGTTGTAATATGGCCGTGCCGATTGCATCAACAAAACTTTTATGTGTTATAATAAAGATGTTGCCTGTGCTTTTTGTGAAGTCTTTTGTTATGGGCCGAATAGTGAGCCGAGCTGCGAGGACATGAAAGAATTTTCTACAAAGTCAGTAGCTAGCTCAAAGTTCAGGTCGAGAGATGAGCATGATAGGCTTGTGAGAAAGCTAGTAGCAGGCTCAAAGTTCAGGCCGAGCGTCGAGCGTGATATGCTTGTAACAAAGCCAGTTGCTGGCTCAAAGTTCCTGCTGAGCGTCGAGGACGAGAGAGGTTGAGAAACCTCTTATTTAGGGTTGAAGTACATGCGAGAGATTGAGAAATCTCTCATTATGGCCCGATGTCCAAGCCGAGCGGTGAGGACGTGAGAGATTGAGAAATCTCTCATTTGGGGTCGAAGTCCATGTGAGAAATTGAAAAATCTCTCGTTATAGCTCGAAGTCCAAGCCTGAGAGATTGAGAAATCTATCAATTGGGGTCAAAGTCCATGTTAGAGATTAAGAAATATCTCGTTATGGCCCAAACTCCAAGCCGAGCGGCAAGGACGTGAGAGAATTGCGAAATATCTCCTTTGGGGTCGAATTCCATGTGAGAGATTGAAAAATCTCTCATTACGAACTAAAGTCCAAGCTAAGCGGCGAGGACGTGAGAGATTGAGAAATATCTCGTTTGGGGCCAAATTCCGTGTGAGAGATTTAGAAATCTCTCGTTATGGCCCAAAGTAAGCCGAACGGCGAGGGTGTGAGAGATTGAGAAATATCTCGTTAGGGCCCGAAGTCCAAGCCGAGTGGCGAGGACGTGAGAGATTGAAAAATCTCTCGTTTGAGGTCGAAGTAAACATGAGACTTTCTGACTCGGAAAATAAAGGAAACTTTATTGTATTTGCTTGCATGATTACACAAAAGAAATAACGCCAATTACAACCGCGGATGCCCCTCTGTTCCAAAATAGAACTTAATAAGGTGTTGAGCATTCCAAGGTCTCTTGACTATCCTGCCACCTAGGTTTTCGAGTCAGTACGTGCCCGTGTGTACCGCTTGGGCGACCTTGTACGACCCCTCCCAGTTTAGGGCCAGTTTGCCTTCCGCGGTGGGGTAGGAAATAGCGATCTTTCTGAGTTCAAGGTCACCCTCCTTGATATCGGCCGGGCGGACCTTCTTGTTGTAGAACCTTTCAATCCGCTATTGATAGATGGCTCTTCTGACGGTGGATCTTTCACGAATTTCGTCGACCAGGTCCAAATTGGCCCTAAGGTCGTTCGAATTTGATCCTTCATTAAAGCCCATGATCCTAAGTAAAGGGAGCCCAATTTCCAGCCGGATGACAGCCTCTGTCCCATAGCCTATGGGAATTCTCTTGGTTGTTCGATATGACCAAAGGATGCTCGATAATTCGTCGACCCATCGTCCCTTGGGAGAGTTGTCCAACCATTTTTTCAGACCTTCAAGAATTTGGTAGTTGGCATTTTCGACTTGGCCATTCAACTGGAGATGTGAAATGGCAGAGAATCGCTGCCTTCGCAGAGTTTTCTAAAATTTATGCCGAAGAATTGAGTCTCACTATCAATGACGAGTATGCGCGGGATCCTGAATCGATAAATGATGTGCTTCCAAAAGAATTATTGAGCTTGGTGCTCGATTATTATGGCCAAGGGTTCAGCCTCAACCCACTTGGAGAAATAGTCGATGGCAATAATGAGGAAATGCCTGTGGGCTATGGCCTTGGGAAAATGGCCGACAAGATCCATCCCCCACATGGCAAAGGGGGCCGAACTGGAGAGGGTTTTGAGTTCAGCTTGTGGTGTGCACTTGATCAGAGAGAATCTCTGGCAGGGGCCGCATTGTTTCACGAGATCACAAGCGTCTTGCAGTATGGTCGGCCAATAGTATCCATGGTTGAGCACTTTTCTTGCGAGCGACCTGCTGCCCATATGGCACCGCCCAATTTCCTACTATAACTCTTCCAGTGCATACCTCGCCTCATCGGGACTAAGGCATCGGAGGTATGGTGTCCCATCCACCGTGGTGTATGAATGCTAAAAGAGGATATTCCCAATTAGGGTGAACCTTTGCAGCCGGACCCTTATCTTTCTAGCATCAACAGGGTCTTGTGGTAGTTCGCCTTCTGCCAAAAATTTGCGGATGTGATCCATCCAATTATGCGAATGCTTGCCCGTATTGAGGCAAAGAACCTCCGTCTCCTCGATGCTTGGTTCGTGGAGGACCTCGATGAGGATAGTGAGGTCGAGGCCCTCGAATGATGACGAGGTGAACTTGGACAAGGCATCCAGCCTGACCATTTTGTTCTCTGGGTATCCGCTCGACAGCGGCGTGCTCGAAGGCTTCTAGGAGAAGTTTGATGCGTGCCAAGTATTAGACCATCTGAGCACCACGAGCTTCGTAATCCCTGAAAATTTGGTTAACCACGAGCTCAGAGTCACTGAAGGCTCTTACATTTCTTGCCCCGCATTGTGGGCTAGCGTGGGGTCGGCGATCATTGCTTCGTATTCCTCCTCGTTATTGGAGGTCTAGAAGTTGAGGCATAGGGAATACTGTAGGACGAAATCGTCGGGGCCACGAAGTATGACGCCAGCTCTGCTTCCACCGTCGCAGGACGATAAATTTCCCAAGTAGGTTCATCCTCTAGGATCTTAGGTGCCTCGGAAATGGTACACTCTATGATGAATTCTGCGAGGGCTTTCCCCTTGATGACTATCCGGGGTTGGTAGTAGATGCCGTGTTGACTCAGCTCAATCAACCACTTGATTAGTCACCCGAATTTTCTGGTTTGTTGAGGACGAGCTTGAGTGGCTGATCTATTAGGACTTTAATGGATTGAGCTTGGAAGTACGGTCGAAGTTTCTGAGTGGCCATTACCAATGCATAGGCATCCTTTTCCATTCGAGCATATCAGAATTCTGCATCGTGCAAGACTTTGCTGACATAATAGATAGGCTTCTAGATCTCCGCTTTCACTGAGCGCATGTTCACATGCAGCTAGATAAAGGTAGATGGCCTCATTCGATTTTGGTTTGCTGAAGAGCGGAAGGTTGGCCAGGTAGGACTTCAGCTAGTCGATGGCCTGCTATTGCGGTTCTCCTCATTCAACGCTTTTTGCCATCCTTAGTGCTTTGAAGAATGTGACCGACTTTTCACCGGACTTGGAGAGGAAACGGCTAATGGCCGCCAACTGACCCGTGATCCTCTAGACTTCTTTGATATTTCTTGGAGGGGCCGTGTTCAGTATGGCATGAATCTTCTCGAGGTTTGCCTCAATGCCCCGCTGGCTGACCACGAATCTGAGAAACTTTACCAAGGTGACACTGAAGGCGCATTTGGAGGGGTTGAGTTTCATATTGTGATACCTTAGGACCCCGAAGGCTTCCTTGAGATCGGTGACATGGTCTTACCCTCTTTAACTTTTGATGAGCATATCGTCGACATAGACTTCCATGTTCCGACCTATTTGCTCCTTCAAACCCCGATTGACGAGCCTTTGGTATGTAGCACCGGCGTTCTTCAGCCCAAAGGACATGAACCAGGAATAATACAGGTCCTGGTTAGTCATAAAGGCAATTTTGGGGATGTCAGGATGGAACATTCTGGTTTGGTTATAGCCAGAAAAGGCGTCCATGAAGCTCAGCAGCTCGTGACCAGAGGTCGCACCTATCACGGTGTTGATGCTTGGGAGCGGTAATGGATCTTTGGGTCATGTTTATTGAGGTCTGTGAAGTCTATGTAGATCCTCCAATTCCCACTCGGTTTCTTAACCGTCACTACGATGGCCAACCATTCCGGATAACTGACCTTCTAGATAAATAAAGCTGAAAGGAGCTTGTTAACTTCTTCTTGGTCGCCTGTTGCCATTCGGGAGAGAACTCGTCGCGCTTCTTCTGGATAGGCTTTGAATCTGGGTGGATGCTCAGCTTGTGCATGATGAGGTCCTCTGAGATTCCTGGCATATCATGTAACCCCCGTTCCCATAAATATATATTTTCAGAATATCTTCTATATTTTGGTTATTTATAAATTCTTTTGGTGTTAAATTTGGTTTGGATTTTATATTAAAGTATTTTCTAATAAAAAATTTATATTTATTTTGAATAATAGTGTATTCTAACTTCATTTCTATTTCATAATTGATCGACTATTTATATTTGAGGCCAAATCAAATGTATTATTAATATCCGAATTATTTTAATAAATTTGTTAAACTCAAATCCTATGTTGATATTTATATTATTATCATTATTGCCTTTAGTTGTTTATATTTTAAAGATTTATTATTTTGTTTTCAACTCAATTTTCGTCTTCCATTCTATTTAATATAATTCTTCTACTGCAGATTTTGTTGTTCTCCCTATTCAAAATTTTGCTTATTGATGTTCTCAAAATATATCTAAGTTTTTATCATATTCTTATTGGTTATTTTAATTTTCCTAATGGAATTTAAGCCAAAAACCCAAACCCTTTTGCTTATTGGATCCTACCCTATTACCCAATAACCCTATTACTCAATAACCCTATTACCCAATAACCCCATATATAAACCCCCTAACCCTAACCTACTTACTGTATAACCCTAGCCGCCTACTACCCCTCTTCTCCTCCCCCCCGCTCATTCCCTACAGCCAAACCTACCTCCGAGCCCCTCGTTTCCCATCGACCTTATCCCCGTGTGCCCTTCATCTCCCTATTCCTCGTCTCCATCTCCTCATCCTCATCGTCCAGCACTCAAACCCATCAGCTGCTGTTTCCGTCGGCCATCCACCCCTGCCATTGCCATCCAGTCGACCAGGCCACGATCCCCGTGCAGTCACCGCCACTGCATTGTTGCCTTTGCTGAAGTCGAGCCACCACACCGATCATTGACAGCTGTGACAGCCATCACCACCAACTCGAGCACTGTTCTTGGCCAGATCACCATCAGAGTGATCTTGTCCGTTCGATCGCGATCATCATCATCTTCATCACCAGCCCCAGATCAAATCCTGGCCGTCCGATTGATTTTGATCATCATCAGGATCTTGATCATCACCTCCATCATCATCAGATCAGATTAGAGCCTCCCATTGCCCATCTCCTATCCCGTAAGCTCTTTGTGTTCATGATCGTTGTGTTCATGTGCTGGGATCCGTTCTCGTTATTCTTTTCTCGTCGGATTCGTCGTCATCTAAAGAGAAGTAGCTTGTATGTTATTTGTTCTTCATACAAGTTAAATACTTTAAGTAGTCTTGCATGTTCTTTGTGTTGTACTCTCATGATAATCCCCAAAAATTCTATCATGTTCATTGATCTGTTTCCTCCATCTCATGATCATGATTAGTTCACAGTGGTTGTCACACATTACACGAAAACAGATTGGATTTAGATGGACATCTTGATGTGTATATGCTGGATTGTGACTTATCGTATGTTGTACATAATTGTTACCTAAATGCTTTGTTTGATGTACTATCTCGTTGTGGAATTGTTAATACACATGCTATACTTATTTGAGTAACCAATATACCATGTTTTGCATTACATCTTTAATTGGATCTATTGTAAATAAGTTGTTTAATAAAATGCATAAAAGAAGTTTCTTTTTACTGCTGCCCTGTTTTAGTACATCAATTTAGACCCTGTTTAATTCAGTATAATAAATTAATTTGTGAACATGATTCATAGGCCTTGTTTCCTAGTTTTCAGAACTTTTGACGGATCTCAATTCCAATTTGTAATGTGTGAGTTATCGATGTTTTACTGCAGTTGTATCGAAATTTTAAGTTTCTGAATTTTAAGATTTCTGTA
This sequence comes from Hemerocallis citrina, assembly GCA_017893485.1. NCBI lineage: Eukaryota > Viridiplantae > Streptophyta > Magnoliopsida > Asparagales > Asphodelaceae > Hemerocallis > Hemerocallis citrina. The sequence continues at coordinate 36,738,500 of CM030360.1, forward strand.
CGAGTTATTATTTTATAATTGATGTTAAAAGTAAAGTTTGGACTTGATATTTTTCTAAGTATGTTTATACATGACTGGGATCAATCCCTAATTTTTGTAGAATTATTTAATGGCTTTTGTAACTTATTTCATGCTTATGAAACCAATCAATATATTTCCAAACTGCATGTTGTTCAGTCTAGAATTCTGTTTTTAACCTGATTCTTGTCATTTTCGATGGAAACTTTGTGAATATGTAATATATCCTGATTTGTCTATTTTACAACCCTTTTGATGGATTGGGATTTCGAATTATATTTTGTGAATTATCACTGTTTTGGTACTGCTGTGTCTAAACTTTCAGAACTTAAATTTTGCTGCATCATTCTGTTTTCCAAATTAAATATACTATACTATATGTAATGGAATTTCATGAAATTTTATATGTTGAGACTAGACATGCTAGGGAACCTTCCAAATTTTTCTCAGATTTAATTATGATGTTTTTAGACCCCTTTCATGTTTATAAATAATACTTTGCATATTCTGGCTGAATATAAATTCTGTGTAAAACACTATTTTAAACCCTGATATTGTAGCTGATGTATGACTTGTGTAATATCCCGGACGGATATTACCTCGTATAAATTACTATTTCACTATTATTTTATTATTAATTTGTTTTAATTCCAAAATCAAATTATTTTGATGATTTTTCGCCGGTTTGTCCACAAACATTGTCTACGCGCATATATCGGTCGGTGTATATCCGAAGTACATAAAATTGGTAGCGCGATCCTCTGAATTGATAATAAAACTTATTTTATTATTATTTTCAAATTAAAATATTTTATGAGAATTATATGAGGATTTTTGGTATACACATACATATACATACACATACAATTGTATGGTACTTAGTACATTATACAAAATATGTAGTATGTACTCTTGGACAAGGCACTAATCTTGTCATGACAACTTAATTAGATGGTTAGGGTTTGATTAGGAGGCTTAATCTAGGGTTTTTGTATGCATGAGGAGATTAAGCAAAACCCCCTTCTAGAAACCTTATCCCTTTACCATGCTTCCACCTCATTTCTAGGCCATACCCTACACCTCACCCCTACCCTCCTACAAAGCATGGCCGGTTGCTTCTTCTTGGGGTTTTTTGTGCAAAATGTGAGTGCACTTTTGCACTTTCCCCCTCCTCTCCCCTCCTATAAATACCCCCTCCTTCTCCACTTGTCTCATTTTTACAAAACAAAAAGAAAGGAAAGGAAAAGAAAGAGAGAACCTCATTCTAACTTGAGAGTTTTTCTTGTAGGTTTTCCTAGGAGTTCTAAAAGCTTAGGGGGAAGGAGAAGTTTTAGCTAGCTAGTCCTTCCTACAAGTAGAACAAGGTGGGGGTTTCTCTTTTGTTTGTTTGTTGTTTGTATTGTTGTTTTGACTTCTTCTTCTTATCCTCCTTGTTTTGTTTTCTTTGGTTCTTTTGGGAATGGTTTGTTGTGATGGTATTGTTGTATGTGATCCTTATTTTGTATGTTTGTAAATGTTAAAGGTAATAATCACATAAAATGAAATGGAAACAAATGGTAGTGCTAAATAGACATAAAGATAAAATCTTTATAGTTGTAATTGTTGTTTTAGTGTTATGGATTGGACTAAAATGAACACATACATATGGACTTGGCATATACAACCATTTTTGGTTGTAGGAATTGAATGAGGACTTATACATAATCATATGACATAGTGCATACACCACTTTGTAGTTGTAGAACATAAACTTGAACTTGGACTAGAAAGAATGCATATGGTTGGTTGAACCAAATGAAGGTTCTTACTTTATTTTTATTATTGTTATTTTCTTTTATAATCTTAAGTAAGAAAGAACTCATTATAGATATGAAAAAGAAACTAATCTAAGATCACTAGTTGTAGAATGGTTAAAAAGATCTCTTTTATGTTCAACTAGTGTTAATAAGAAATAAATACTAATGAAGATTTGGTAGAAATGTTAGTAGATGTTCATATTAAAATAAAGTAGTAGTAGTAGTAGTAGTAGTAGATGATTAAAAGAAGTAGTTGTAGATGTTTTATGTTCATATTAAAATAAAGTAGTAGTAGTAGTAGTAGATGATTAAAAGAAGTAGTTGTAGATGCTTTATGTTATGTTCATGGCTAAAATAAAGTAGTAGTAGTAGTAGATAGTTGTAGATGTTTTATGTTATGTTCATGGTTAAAATAAAGTAGTAGTAGTAGTAGTAGTAAAATGTTGTAGGATTCATGCTAAAATTATCTATCATGTTTAGGAATGATTTACATGTTGTAGGATTCATGCTAAAATTATCTATCATGTTTAGGAATGATATACATATTGTAGGATTAATGCTAAAATTATCTATCATGTTTAGGAGTGATATACATGTTGTAGGATTCATGCCAAAATTATCTATCATGTTTAGGAATGACATACATGCTTAGAATGTTGTAGGATAAATGCTAAAATTACTTACCATGTTTAGAAGTATGTATATATATACTTAGGAATGTTGTATGTTCATACTAGTAGTTATCCATGCTTAGTAAGATATTCATGCTTAATAAGATTCATGCTTAGATGATAGTAGGAAAATAGTATACCATGCTAGCTTAATTTGTCTATGCTTAGATGATTGTAGGAAAGTAGTATACCATGCTAGTTTAACTTATCTATGCTTAGATGATAGTAGGAAAGTAGTATACCATGCTAACTTAATTTGTCTATGCTTAGATGATTGTAGGAAAGTAGTATACCATGCTAGTTTAACTTATCTATGCTTAGATGATAGTAGGAAAGTGGTATATCATGCTAGATTAATTTATCCATGCTTACATGCTTATAGGAAAGTTGTATACCATGCTAGATTAATTTATCTATGCTTAGATAGTTGTAGGAAAGTGGATATCATGCTAGATTAATTTATCCATGCTTACATGATAGTAGGAAAGTTGTATACCATGTTAGTTAATTATAGGAAAGTTGTATACCATGCTAATTTAATTGTAGGAAAGTTGTATACCATGCTAGATTAATTGTATACCATGTTAGTCTAATTGTAGGTAAGTTGTATACCATGCTAGATTAATGGTAGGAAAGTTGCATACCATGTTAGTTTAATTGTAGGGAAGTTATACCATGCTAGATTAATTGTATACCATGTTAGTCTAATTGTAGGAAAGTTGTATACCATGCTAGACTAATGGTAGGAAAGTTGTATACCATGTTAGTTTAATTGTAGGAAAGTTGTATACTATACTTAGATAGTTGTAGGAAAGTGGTATATCATGCTAGATTAATCTATCCATGCTTACATGCTTATAGGAAAGTTATATACCATGCTAGATCAAATAAATATTCATGCTTACATGATATCCATACTTAGATAAGTATATGTTCATGCTATGTTAGTAGATGATCATGCTTAATCATTATTCATGCTAAGTTAGTAGATGTCATGTTAATTATTGTCTATGTTAAGTTAGTAGATGACCATGCTAACGATTGTTTATGTTAAGTTAGTAGATGTCATGCTAATTATCGTCTATGTTAAGTTAGTAGATGACCATGCTAATGATTGTTCATGTTAAGTTAGTAGATGATCATGCTTAGTCATTACTCATGCTAAAGATGGTAGACACTTATGCTTAAATAATTGTAGGAACCATGCTTATGGTGTATGCCATGTTGTAGGTTTAATATAGAAAAGAACCATGGTTAGGTTGTACATACATGGTAGGAATTATCATACTATGATTAGAATGTTGTAGGTCTCTACTTGGAATACATATCGTGCTTAGTCGTAGAAATTCTATGTTTATATTCTACCATACTAGATCGTAATAGTAGATGTTCTACCAAGTTGTCTTCGTGATTAGATCATAGTAATTAATCATGCGTAAAGTAATGAAGATCCATGTGTAAGGTGGTAGTAGAGATACATACTCTAAAGTAGTAAGTATTCACGCTCACTTTGTAACTTATTCTTGACTATAGTAAACTTCACGTTTAGACCATGGTGATTATTCATGCTTAAGCTTGGTATAAGCACACGCTTAAATCATATTCGTACTTAGGAGTATTGTGGTGGGTGGTTATGTTATGTACCAAAATTAGATTGTCATAGGTAGATGCTTGCAATTGTATGCCATGCTTAAAGTGCTATAGGTTGAAGTAATAAGGAAAGAATCATGTTGAAATTGTAAGGACGACTACCTTGTTGTAGTTAATATTAGTAGGGAGCCCACACGTGCTTGAAGAGTATAGTGTAGCATCCTAGTGGAATATTGAACGAACGTAGGTTCTATGTTGTTCTAGTTCGTTTTGAAAGGAAACCGTGAGTTCTAGTGCGTGAGGTTCAAATTAGAATTAGACCCTATCATGGGGACATTCCTCATCCGTAGGGGTAATAAGGATCGGAAAGATCACTAGTAATAGTTAATTTGATAAAGGTTGTTATGTCGCCTTCGGTTTTTCATTGGTAGAATACCGATCATAGACTATTAGTAGATTCTTCTGTTGCTTCTAATAATAGAAGATCAAGTTGCTAGTAAGCACGTTTGGTTGCTTCTAGGTTGATTACCTGTATGGTTGTTTGCATATGGTTGTGCTCATACGTGGCTCGACTGGCCCGTATGTAGCTGGGGGTCTCATACGGAGTTTATTTAGCTCGTATGTAGGTTGTTGTCTCGTACGCGGCTCGACCGGCCCGTATGTAGCTGTTGGTCTCATACACGGCTTATTTGGCTGGTATGTACGTTGTCATCATACGTAGCTGATTGGCTCGTATGTGGTTAGTTACCGTGTGTAGCTTATTAGCTAGTACACAGTTGTTGTGCTCATCTAGGGTAATATCATTATCCTAGGGCTATCGACCATCAAGACACGTGTTTTCTTACCCTAAGGAACTGTGGAGGAGTCACTCCTCGGGTACCATCGGATCTTAACCTGTGTAGGTTGATCGAGGACCGGAGTATAGACGGAATCCAAGTTCATGGTAGTGGCATGCATATATATTCGCATTGCCGAGGTCTTGGATCGATAAGCCACGAACCGGATCCTAAAGGGTTCTGGTAAGTCTAGGTTGAGCAGCCTAGTAGAGTTGTCTTGCGAAGTCTAATTTAAGGCCTAGCATGTTGTGTTTGTAATATTGTCATCCCTAGGATTGTTCGAGTCAGGGACATCATTAAGGTAGTGACTTATAAAGATCATTTTACATAGACCCTTGTCGAAAAGAGAGGAGTTGGTTGTAGGGGGCGCCTTGCGACCAACTTGTCCCTTGAGGCAGGCCTTAGGTGGTGTTATTGGGTTGCACCTTCCTGTCAAAAGGGATACGTACGATGCCTTCTCACAAGTTGGGGACATGGGTTGCGTATCCTGATTGTTAATTCCTGAAGTGCCATGATAAGGCGGGTGGAGCTAGGGGGGATGGACTCCTGGAACTCCGTCAGGTCCTATGCCAAGAGGGCGAACAGGCCATGGACTACGGTCCGACCAGGGGGCGGCAGGGGGCTCCCCTGTTAGCAGTATCCCCGACGGTTCGTCAGGTTTTTGAGTGAGGTCCGGTAAGCCGGATAGCAGTGGCAACATGGACACCACTGGCGAACTGCATTAGTGGTACTTGACCACGTCTGCAACCTCATCAGTCACGTTGTATCTGTCAGGAACAGGTTGTGTACAATTAGAATTCATAACGCGGGTTCAAATCCCTATATATGGAGAAATGGCTTGAGAAGGGTTGCATGTAGTATGGGCTGCATGTTGCTTCGGAGACTCGCTGACATTAGAATAGGAGCATCCTAGTTCTATTTAAATATCGCATTAGAGTCTAGTCATATCACTCACGAACACTTAAACTACACCAACACCATTGCCATGTTTTGTATGTTGTTTGGGAGATTCGCTGCTTTGATATCAGCCTTTAAGCGTCAGTGAATACTGACGTCTCCACTTTCATAGGTACTGGATCGCCGAAGTACAAGGGCGAGATTCAGGAGGACTCAAGGCGAGGAAAGCAAGCAGTCAATGTCTTATTTAGTTCTGCTGTAATATGTGTGTTGTTATCTCAAGTGAGAGTTACCAAGTGTTGTTCTTCATTCCTTGTACTCTGATGTAAGATGTTGAAGGTTGTAATACTCGGGAATGTAAAGGTAATATTGTAACTCTATTGTAAGGCATTGCAGTTGTATAATATTCAGACTTGTAATACATTGGGTGTTGAATAAAAAGTCTTAAATTCTCCTGTTTTTCTGTGTATTGTGACTAATTGAAGAAAAGATCTTGGCTCGTGTCTCGGTTTTCCCAGTATTGGAAATCGGGGACCTACAACTTGTGTATATGAAATGGACTTGGTAAGGAGTCTAGTTTCTAGATTTTCTAACGGATCCAGATTTGCATTCCTTTGGCAACGGAAAGCTTAGTTTCGGTGTAGCAACGCCTTGCTGTCTAGAACTAAAAGTTTTGTTGTTCTAACTGTTATAGATTGTTTTGTCACCCATTTATGGTTCTTATTCGACATAAACTTGTCCCTTGTCCTTGCCATGTCTTTTTGCCCTGTTTGTGTTCGTTCACACCTGTTTTAATAATAATGACAACTAATCAAGCCAAAGTTTAAGGGAAAGATCTAGTAGTGGACAGTATAGAAATGTGTGCTCAAAAGGGAACTCATTTTCCCAACTGTTTACCATGGTACTGTGTTTCACCAATTGTTTTTGTCTGGAAACATGACTACATGATCCGTGACACCATTACTGTTTATTATTACTGTTATAGTTTGCCTGAGTACACGGCCCTATAGATTCCACTACGAAATCTAAACATATCTATTTGAATATAGCAACCATGTGGTAAAAATTTGGGACGCATGAAGTGCTACCTAGATAGTAATGAACAATAGACTAAGAATAACTGTTTCACTGACACACCCTGTTACCGTTACTGTCATCTTCACTATTACTGTTACCGTTATCCTCTACTGTTACTGTTACCGTTATCCTTTACTGTTACTGTTACTGTTATTTTAGACTATTTACCTACTACTGTTTTTTGTTATTTGTAGACTGTCATCTACTGTTGTTTTCCTTCGGGCTAGTACTTCCTGTTTTTGTTTCATATTTTCCGTTTTCATCTTTCACTGCTTGTACTACTTGCAGCCCGGAATTTGCAACTAACGGGCGTACTGTTTTTCTGTTTTCCTATTTTCTTGCAATTGCTATATGAGCAGGTTTTGGTGATCAACTACCTGAGGGAGTTGGTGAGCAAAGGTTTTAGTTCCCGCATTGGAAGTTCCTGCTTAGTGATATGTTCTTGAATTATTTCATTCATGTTGCGACATTGAACTTGTAACGGGCTTGTTGTCCTGAAGTTGTTTTGATTCAGATCTTGTGTTTGTTTTGGAATTTTATATTGTTACAAATAAATGATGTTGGTTAATAATTGTTCAAGCATGCGTGGTTGAGTATATCGCTATATTTATTGTTATGCTGAGTTGAGCAGATCTTTACAGCTTATGGATAGTGAAAATCATTCGCTGGACTTTGTCGCATATCATATTTCATATTCCTTTTGGGGGTGCCTCGGATGGCCTGGAGGACGTCATTCCTGAACTCCTAAAACTCGGTTCTCCTAACCGCGACCTCTTCAAGTTGGACCGTCGGAGGTCATCGATCTCTTGGGAAGCAACTGCGCCGTTGCTCCCGACCCTAGGTCGGGAGTATGCTACGGGTCGGAGCCTGGTTGGAGGAGGCAACTCCAGTCCTGGAGCGGTCAAGCTATTTCTGGAGGTCTTCCTCAGATTTTCGATGATTGATGACTTTCCAAAGGTCATCGGCTTCCTGGCACTCGGATTGCCTAGCGGCTGAGTGTGAGGCGCTCGAACCCGGACCCAATGGATCCTCGGGTCGGTACCTTTGGGAACCCTGGGTGTCAGCATGACTGGGATGATCAGGGTCGACATACCGTCCCGTCGTGACTGCTCTCTTGGGTTTGAATGCCATGGAAGGAAGGAGCAGCATAAGGATACCGGAAGCTAGTGTTGGTTCTGTCTTATTTTTCATAGACGGTGCCAACCTGGTGCTGCTTGTTTTAGCAGTGGGACCAACAGGTTTGAGTTCTTGTAATTGTTTAGGAAGAGATAGATCTCAGTTGCAGATCCAAATTTGAGAGAGGGGGATCACCTGGGGAGTTGGAGAAGAGGTTCAGCTGGAGGCTGACCGACCGGAACACCTACAAGAGTTTTGAAAACACCGAGAGAGATCCCGGGATAGGCCCTCCGACGATTTTGTCAGTCACTGTAAGAAAGGAAAACTAGGGTTTAGGTGGAGAAAGAGACATTACCTTCAGAAAGGCGGATGGGTCTGGTATTTATAGGTAGAGAGGGTGTGGGAGCCCTAACCCTAATGGAATGGGTTGACCCGTTTCTCTATGGGTCTGAACTGGCAGAGGGCCCACTGGATCCTCAAGCCTGAAGATCAGACATGAGCAAATTTTGAGGAAATCAGACAGCTCTGATCATGCTAGGTTTATTTACCCACATCAATGAGCATGTGAAACAAAATCCTTTTACTCCAGCTAAAGCGAGGGCACTTGGGTTTTAGAATCGATTCCATCTCACTAAAACTTTTAAGAATCTTGTGGGTAGTTTACTTGATAAAGGAATGTCACCATCTACTATTTCCAAATTTTTTAATGTAACTAGTGACATAGATGAGATTGTAACTCCATAACAATGCTCTAACCATTTGCCATATAGGAGAAAAAATAACATTGGTCAAGAATGTGTGGCAATAATTAGATAGTTTCAAGCGATAAGGGAATCAGACCCCGATTTATATTTTGTAGTGCAAGTGGAGAAAAATCAAACATTCATATGTGTATTCAGGACTGATTGGAGGTCAAGAACCTCCTACCTACAGTTTAGTGATGTTCGTGTTTTTTTATGTCACCTATAGAACCAATAAATTTGAGTTGAAATTTACATCTTTTTCTGATGTCAACCATCATCGAAAATCTACACTTTTCAGTTGTGCATTACTTGCATATATGAGACAGAGGAATCATTTACCTAACTATTCCAAGAGTGGCTAAAATGTAAATGGAAAAATGCGCCAATTTCAATTGTTACAGATCAAGATAAGGCAAAGGGGAAAGCAATTAGGAAATTTTTCCTACACTCTTGCCACCGATTTTGCTTATGGCATATTAAGAAGCATGTTATTGATCATGTCTAACAGTGAAAATTTTGCCGTGCTGCCCCAGTTTTTGAAAATATTTGGCGCTCTGACCCACTTTCGAAAACAATTAGCAATCTGCCCCTGTTTAGGACACGTCAGCATAAATCGTTATTGGAAATAACGGCATAGGTTATTTACGTGCCGTTATTTCTAATAACGGCATCTATTTTACATTTTTTTCCTTTGTCGTTATTTGGAATAATGGCATCAGTATATTTCTCTTACAAGTGTGAATCTTCTAACTTTAAAAAATTCTAAGTGTGAAAAAAACATATAAATAATGCCATTATCATGAATAACGGCATTCGAATGACCGATGCCGTTATTGGAGATAACGGCATCAGTTATATAAAAATGAACTCTTGCCGTTGTTTGGAAACAGAGAGAATGAATAATAAGTTAATTTTTTTAGAAAAAAATTTATAACTAATGCCGTTATTTGGAATAACGGCATCGGTTATAATTTTTTTTTAATTAACTTATTCGTCAGAGAGGATGAATAATAAGTTACTTTTTTATTAAAAAAAATTATAACTGATGTCGTTATTCCAAATAACGGCATTAGTATTGAGAATGCCGTTATTTGAAATAATGGCATATGTTATAAGGTTTTCACACTTGCAATTTTTTCTCTAAATGGAGACTACAAGTTGTCGAAAAACAAAATAACCTATGCCGTTACTCCCAATAACGGCATGACACTTTTTTTAAATATAGATGTCGTTATTGGAAATAACGGCACGTAAATAACCTATGTCGTTATTTCCAATAACGGTTTATGCTGACGTGTCCTAAACAGGGGCAGATCGCTAATTGTTTTCGGAAGTGGGTCAGAGTGCCAAATATTCTCAAAAAGTGGGGCAGTACGGCAAAATTTTCTCTAACCGTACATAGGCTTCATAGAGAAGTGTTATTTGAGGATTATGAATAGCAATTGTGTTTCTGATTTTGAAGAACAGTGGGGGATATAAAGAAAAAGAATAATTTAGGTAAGAAGCATTGGTTTTCAAAGATGTACAAGCTTCAACATCATTGGATCCATCTATACCTAAAAGATACTTCTTTTGCGAGAATGGCTTCTACACCATGAAGCGAGATTAATAATTCTTGTTTTGATGGGTACTTTGTTAGGATTTGGGCCTCAAATACATATAGGCATGTTGTAATTGAAGTTTGGAGAAGAAAAGGAGAAGATGAAGACAGCAAGCGACCACAGCAGCAAGTAGAAGAATGCAAATGGAGGGGTTGCAGTCGACCGACCGGGTGTGCAGTCTACCAGTCTTGGATGAAAGGAGTTCTTCGAGTGTACTTGGTTTAACAGAGAAGGGGACGGTCGACCGTGCAGTCGACTGGTCATGCTTCATGTGTGGACTTGACACATTGTGGTCGACCGACCCAAAGTACGGTCGACTGACATCGGCGTTGTGTATTATTTGAGCTTTCGGGTTTTAGGTCTAATAAGTTGTATTTGCGTTTATCTTTTAGGGTATACTTGAGAGCTATATAAGTGGTTGGAGACTTTCGGGTTTGTATCACTGATTAGAGAGAATTTGTTAGCTGTTATCATTGTTCAACTTCAAGAGGGGATTGTGCCGAGTGTTTCAAAGGTGAGAGAGAGTGATTGAGAATTGAAATCTCTTTATAATCTTTGTATTTATTGGGGAATAAGAAGTATTGGTTATCTCTGCATATAGATTTTGTTCTTGTGAGATCTTCCATATACTGTAGTGGCTTGTTCTTGATTCATCTAGTTCCTGGAAGTTTCTATTGCTTGTGGTGTGTTTCCGCTATTAGCACTACGAGTTTTTGGTAGATTCTGCAGCATGTGGTATCAAAGCACTAGGTTCGGGATGGCCGATAGCAAGTCGAAGATTGAGAGGTTCGATAGGAGTGACTTCGTAATGTGGAAGATTCAGTTGATAACATATCTTCTTCAGAAAGATCTAGATGGTCTGTTGTTTGATGAGAAGCCGGAAGGTGGAGACAATGATGTGAAGGTCTTGACAGAGTAGAACCGTTTGGATCAGAAAATGCTATGGCAGATTCAGTTAGGACTGAGTAGAATAACGTTATTTCATATCTCGAAGGCAAAGACCACAAAGGTGGCTATGGAAATTCTCACGGATATGTATGAGAAAAATGTCGTCATCTAACCAAATTCTTCATCTAAAGAAATTGGTTAATATTAAATAGAGGGAAGGGGGTTTAGTAGCAGAGCATGTGAACAATTACTGTATGGTTTACAATCAGTTGAAAGCTGCCGGTTTGAAGTTTTCATAGAGGGGACAGTCATTGTTACGTCTATTTACTTTGCCTGATAGTTATGGTACGGTGGAACAGACTATTACAGGCGCTATGACACATTCAACGACTCTACAAATGTGGTGAGTAGCATTATGAACGAGGAGGTGAGAAGGGTGAGAAACAGGGGATTTCCATCATCATCTTCTAGAGATTCTGCAATGTTAGTTGAGAAGAGACGTGGGGGATCAAAAAGTTGTCGAAGAAGAAAGGATCAGAGTAGTTCATCTGAGAGTGGGTTTGATAACAGCGATGGGGGACATGGACTTGAGTGTTGGTACTGTCATAAGAGGGCATATGATGCACAGTTGCAAGGTTTATATGAAGAGGAAGCAAGAGAAACCGAAGAGAGATAACCCAAAGGAAACTCAAGTGGAACTTGTTGAAGAGTTATGCTTATCAGCTCGGGAGGAGTTGGGCACTCAAGATTGTTATATTGATTCGGGAGCATCTTTCCATTATACTCTGAGGAGACAGGTGTTTGATGACTACAGGGAGGGTTCTTTTGAAGATGTGATCGAGGAGAATGGTCACATGTGTCCTATACATGGGGTTGGTACTGTTCGCGTGAAAGCCAATGACGATCAGAGTGTTGTCTTGCGGAAGACAAGGCATGCTCCCAACTTGAAGGAAAATTTTATCTCGATTGGAAGGCTAGACAAAGAGGATATGTCTACTACAGTTGGTAGTGCAGAGTGGCGTATAGCTGCAGGTTCAAGGGGGATTGCAAAATGAAAGCGTGAGGAACGCGGTATTTGCTTAAAGACGTGAGCGATGTTTCTCCTGAAGTTGACTCTCAGCCGGAATCGAGTAGTAGATTGTGTGGGGTGCAACCGAGTTCTTTCAGTTGTGGATGGGATGTTACTAATTTAGTTTAACACCCCGAATTTCATAATAAGAAATATGGGACACAAATCCAGAATTGTCACTTCAACGTAAACCAAACACAACATAAAATACTGGGAATTTAAAATTTTCTTTACAACAGTCCATATTACAATGCACAACAAAATTTAAACACATTAAATACAAATCATTTCAATATTTAAACTCTAGTCTTCTCAAATTCCAAGCTTCAATCCTTGCTCAAGCCACTTGATATGGCTAAAATGGGGTTAAATCGGAACCATCCAAATCGGGCACGAATCTCGAAGCCTAGGGGTAAAACGGTAATTTCACCTACCAATGAGTCTGAAGCGGGTACTGGTTCTCCTCTTCGAAGACCCACTAACCCGCGAACGGATCCACCTCAACTGGGCGCCAGTTTCAACCCGCAGCAAACCCGGTCTAGAAAGGATAGAATTAAGGTTTCTGATTAAATCTTAATCAACGGCCCTGATTCATATCTATCCTTTCACCGGGGATTAGGGATTACATTCCTTATCTAACCACAGGGGAATTACATTCCTAATCTGATCCCAGCAGCGCCTATAAATACCCCCCCCATCCATCTCCATTAAGAGGTAATCAATCTTTTGCCAGTTTTTGCGCTCTTTCATAATCATTCCTGATTACTGACTTGAGCGTCGGAGGGTGCGTCGCCGGGAACAACCCCGGTGTCTCGCACTTTTTGCAGGTGTACGGTGGGAGACACGTCAAACTCTGGCGGAACAGGTAACAGGTTTGCTATTTAGTTTTCCTAAGAATCCACAAATACTATCTGTTTGCCCCCACACCAGATTTAGCGGCAACAGATTGGCGCCGTCTGTGGGAAACTAACGAATAGCAACCTCCCATCTTCCCGTTGGTCAGATTTCCTCCAGCCATGCCTCCTAGGAAAGTCAGATCCAGAAGGTCCAACCGAGGACCCAACCCCGATTAGCAACAGGAAGTTCCCCCTCAGCCCACTGAACAGCAGGGGCAACTTCCTCCTCAAGCCGTGGACCCTCTCCAACAGGACCTGCCTCCTCCTCAGAATCAACAACCCCCTAAGGGTCCCAAACCACTGAAACAACCTCTCCATCCGGACCACGTCTCCATCCACAATGCCTCTTCGGATTCGATGGCCTCCCACAATCCTCAAGCTTCTGACCTTCGCAACACCGTCCTCAATCGGCAGAAGGATGAGGACCTTCGCCGCCGTCTGGATGAAAAGCGGGCCCGAGAGGGAGCCTCCCGCCAACACCGTCCGGATGAGCGATCTCCTCGCCGCTGTGAATACAGAAGGTCCCCTATCCGGAAGGGGCGGAGAGAATCCCCCGAGCATCACAGAAGAAGGCCACACTCCCCTGCTGGTCGGCAATAGCCTAGGAATGATGACGCACCCATCACCCGTGCCGAGTTCCAGCAGTTCCAAGCAACCATCCTACAAGCACTGAATCTCCGTCCCAACGCCAATGCTCCGAAGATCCCCTCTCCTCCTCCGGTCCGAAGTCCTTGCCGACGGTTCCCAACTCCTCCTCCAGCTCCTAGCAACTCCCGGCACATGCCAAGTCCTCGCCGCTCCAGGAGCTACCGTCGTCGTAGCCCCCACTCTCCCTCGTATGAAGACGAGTCTAGAGCCTCGGCTGATTACCGTCGAAGGGATGACGCCGTCTACCACTGTCTCCACGAAATGGAGAGGCGCTTGGGTCAGTTAGACCGAGAAGAGGAGCTTAAAGGAAGGACCCTTCGTCCTAGTCGACCTCCTTTTTCCCGAACCATAATGGATGCACCCATACCAATCGGCTTCAAGCCTCCTCAATTTGAGACCTATTCCGGGGAGACTGACCCCGTCTATCACATCGAAAGCTTCAAGACCCTCATGCTCATCCACCAAGCCTCCGATGCTCTGCTCTGCAAAACCATCCCCACGACTTTCAAGGCCCAGCTCGAGAATGGTACTCTCGCCTTGCCCCTTCCTCAATATTCTCCTTCGAGCAATTCGAGACCCTCTTCGTCACCCACTTCGTAAGTAGTTGCAGAACTGAGAAGACCAGTATCTCGCTACTCTACCTCCACCAGAAGAAGGGTGAGAAGCTGAGAGATTATGTGAAAAGGTTCACAGCTGAAGCCCGGTCCATAACATCCCTCGACCATTCGGTCGCTGCAGCAGCATTTCAGTCCAATTTCCTCAACTCCAGCCTCCGCTCCTCCCTCGCCAAGAAACCCCCACAGAACTTCTCTGACCTCCTGTAATGCCCTGAATTTTCATTCATGAAAATTTGTTATTTATTTTGCACGTAGCGTGCACGTACCATTTTATGAAACTTTATAATGAATGATGAGTATGTGTCTATGTAGATATGTTTGCTAAATTATTTTATCTTTAAAAGGATCCTGGTTTCAAATAAACTTAAGCCCAAAATCTAAATTATTTATTTTGTAAAAGTTAAGGTTTTGGCCCATTAATTTAAGCCCAAGAATTAATTCTTTTTTTAAATAACAACTTGTAATGTAGAATACAATTTAAAGATTATTTTTTATACAAAATATAATGGAGACCAACTTGCATGCACGTGCGCTACACGTGCACATGCAATAGCACACTTGTGTGGCCGGTTGGGATCTTTTTGGAGGGAATTGAAATTTTCAATTGGAGATCATGCTTGGTGGTTACTTGGTTGTGGGTAGTTAATGCAACTCCTACTTTTATCTTAGCCCTCCATCTTATAACCAATTACTTGATCTTAGCCCTCCATTTCATCAAGATTTTAGTATAAATACCCCCCCCCCCCCAATTAAGTGTAATCTACACAAAAAAAAAATCTATTTGAAAAGAGAAAGATTTATTTGCAAGAGAGTTGTGAGTGTGATTAGTCTTGGGAGGCCGGCATTGCTACAGAAGATTCTTGGTGGCAAGGAGCAAGGAGGAGGAGTCACACTATCACTAGAAGGCTTGTCGGGATTTCGTTAATTTCGTCAGTAAGGTGGGTGTTTCTCAGGACTTCTAGTATAGAGATCATGCTAGGGCAATTTTGATTGTTATCATGCTTGTGAAAAGTGGATTGATATGGTGATCATTATGCTAAAATGAGTTGTGATATACCTAGTATGAAAGATGTGAATGAATGAGCAGAATTAATGAAGTCTAAAAGATCGGAACTGACCTGTACAGTCGACCGGTCATGTGAGTAAGTCGACTGGTACGAGGTGGATGTTTCCCATGGCTTCTAAATTAGAATTCATGTTAAGATCGAGGATTTAATTGTGTAAGCATATGCAAACTAAAGTGATAGAATGATTGCTAAATTGATATCTCCCATTGTGTACTTAATGTAGAAATTATGAACTGATGAAAAAGGTCTAATAATAATTAGAGAACTGGAAATGACCCTTACAGTCGACCGGTCGTATGAACAGTCGACTGGTATATTGAAAGAAAATATATACAGTTCGGATTTTCATGAAACAACGTACTTTTTAATGTGAATTATTAATTTGATGTTCTAGCATGTTAAATTGGGATTAGTATTCATCTCTATGAGTAGACGATGAGTAAAAGGAAAAATATATGTTTAGCATTTCTTTTTGAGAAAAGAAAATACTAGTTATGTGGAATTTACATTTAATCGAAAACTATGTTGTGATGTTAATAAACATATAAGAATTTCATGTTTATGTTGGCATGAGCACATTGTAGGGTGACAAAAAAAAAATGATGTGAGAACAGAATAAAGAGAGAACTCTTTAATCGAAAGTTTAATCTGCTTAGGCGACCGAATGTATGTAACAGTCGACTGTACTAAACTTGAAAGGTTACATTGTTGAACTCTGCTGAACAGCCGACTGGGTTGATTGACAGTCGACTGCACTGTAAATGATATTGGAATTTTGAACACTGCGGAACAGCCGACTGGCCATGTACAGCAGTCGACTCTTCCGAGCAGTTTACTGAAGGACTTTGTTTGACTGAACAAGTCGACTAGGATGAGTTCTAAGTCGACTGTTCAGAGCACTTTTTGACATCTCAGAAAATTCTATGAATTGTTTTATGATAAAGATTGTGAATCTTATGTTGAATATTGGTTGTGACAGTAAACTCTATTTGCCTTTGCATGAATTAATATGGAGTGAATCATTTATTTGAATTTATGAAAGTTATAATTGTGGAACTATGAACATGAAAAAGAAAATCTATGGTGATAATGAAAAAAATGAACTCATGAGCTGGAAGTGCTCAGATTATTTTTAGTAATTGTGAATTGGAATTGAAACAAAAGAGTAGCTAAGTCTCTCCCGGCATTTGGAAAGAAATGAAATGAAAATTGAAATGAAAGACCAAGGTTGGTCATGTTTGAACGAATGAATAAGTCCGGTTTAGTGGAGAGACTAACTAATGAAGAAGAGGGACCAGTTTTGAATAGTCTTGTTGCATCTCTTCAGAGGCAGGTTGAGACACTGCGGGAGAGAGTTGGATTATTGGAGGCTCAATTGGCAAAATGTAAGGACGACTTTTCTGTTCTCAGTCATCGGGTATGGGAACTCGAGAAGAGGAAGAATCTGACCGATGTGCTGAAGGATGAAGTTGATGAACTACGGGAAGAACTTCGAGAAGCGAAGAGGAACCGTAGGAATTAGATAGTTGTAGCTTCTACTATTTTTATTCTGATGTTAGGAAATGTTTTTCAATTCGAATGTATAAAATTGGGAATTCAATGAAATGCAAGTTGATTTAAAAATTCATGTCTTATACTTCGAATTTAACGGATCTTTTGCATCAGAATATGGCTAGAAGAGGAGTCAGGAACGGGAAAGGTCTGGATCTGGAAACGGAACTTGCGAGGGTCTATCAGATGCTTAACGCCGTGGCCATGAACCAGAACCAAGGAAGGGGGCCTGTGAATCCAGTGCCCAAAGCGATTAAACTAGTGGAATCGTTCAAACGAATGAAACCACCTGTGTTCGAAGGGAAGTCAGACCCTGATGCGGCTGACAACTGGATTCATCAGGTGGAGACAATCTTTGAAGTGCTGGAGACCCCTGAAGGCAGTAAGGTCAAGTTGGCGACTCTGCAACTTGAGAAGGATGCGGCTGTTTGGTGGCAGTCGATGAAGCGGACCATGGGAGGCATAGTTCTTGGCTGGGAGGAATTTTTGGAAGAATTCCGCAGTCACTATTTCCCCTCCGATGTCCAAGAGAAGAAGGCTATGGAGTTTCTATCACTACATCAAAGTGGCATGTCAGTGAGAGAGTACGAGACCAAGTTTACTCAGCTCTCTAGGTATGCTTCGGAATTAGTGATGGATGAGGCTAAAAAGGCTCGTAAGTTCGAGCATGGATTGAGGCTAAGCTTGAGGTCCCGGATGATACCTCTTGGTATCAGAAGATTTGACAAGTTGGTCAAGAAGACAGCAACGACGGAAGCAGACATGGAGCAGTTTCATGTTGTTCAGAACCGGAGGAACAACTGGCAGCCTGGAAAGAGGCCTGCCAATTCTGGGAGTTTCAAGGGACAACCATCTGCACAAAGGTTCAAACCGACAGGGGCGAATGCTATTAGTGTGGCTGGCGGACCTGGGAACAATGTGGTGAGACCTCCTGCGGTGACTTACTTCAACTGTGGTGAGACGGGACATTACATGTCTCAATGCTCCAAGCTGCGGAATGTCATCCGTGGGGGATCAACTCAGCAGAATGGGAAGAGACCGTACCAATCAGGGCGAGTATTTGCCTTGACGGAAGTTGATGCTGATGAGGTTGATCATATCAACACGGGTACGAGGGCGGATGTCTAGAGGTTTTTGTCATTTCTTTTTCCTGATTATTTAGGGAACTGTTACGTAATGAGTGTGTATTATGTAACAGGAGAACTTTATCTTAATGGAATGAAAGCTGTTGTGTTGTTCGATACTGGATCCTCTCATACTTTTGTGTCTCCTAAATTTGCTAAAGTGTTGGGAGTTGAACCGAAGATTTTTTCCAGGCAAGATCTTAGCAGTAGCTACTCCATCAGGGAAAACTTTAACCACTGATCGGGACTATGCGGATTGCGAGATTGTAATTGGGGACAGAATCTTCAGAATTGATCTAATCGAGCTGACTATCTTGGGAATCGATGTTATCATTGGCATTGATTGGATGTCGGTCTACAGTGCAAGCATCGAGTGTAAGACCAAGACGGTAACAGTGAAGGCTCCAGGTGGACCTGAAGTCACTTTCCAAGGGAAGAAGAAGTGTTCTAGGCTGGTGGCAGCTATCCGCAAGGAAGAGACTCCTATGGAAGTGTAAGGGATTCCTGTGGTTCGGGACTATCCGACTGTGTTCTTGGATGATTTTCCTGGGTTACCCCCACATCGTGATGTAGAGTTCAGCATCACCCTTCAACCGGGAAGTGCACCCATTTCTAAGGCACCGTATAGGATGGCTCCAGTGGAACAGGATGAGGTAAAACGGCAGATTGAGGAACTGTTGGAGAAAGGCTTTATTCAACCTAGTGCGTCACCTTGGGGAGCACTAGTGCTTTTGGTAAAGAAGAAGGATGGATCGATTAGAATGTGCATCGATTACCGAGAGCTGAATAAGGTCACTGTTCAGAATAAGTATCCTATTCCTCGAATTGATGACTTGTTCGATCGTCTACAAGGAGCAGCTGTTTTTTCCAAAATAGATCTTCGATCAGGATATCACCAAGTTCGAGTGAAAGCCGAAGATGTGCACAAAACTGCATTTAGAACTCGATATGGGCATTACGAATTCTTAGTTATGCCATTTGGAGTGATGAATGCACCGGCAATCTTCATGGATTTGATGAACAGAGTTCTGAGGCCGTTCATTGATTCTTTCGTCGTGGTGTTTATCGACAATATCCTCGTGTACTCCAAGTCAAAAGAGGAGTACACCGAGCATCTGGCAGCAGTGTTGAAGAAGCTGGAAGAGCAGAAGTTGTATGCCAAGTTATCCAAGTGTGATTTCTGGAAATCTGAAGTGGCATTCCTAGGTCACATCCTTTCTAAGGAGGGAGTGGCAACTGATCCTCAGAAGATAGAGGCAGTAAGAGATTGGGCTAGGCCTACTACAGTGAAGGAAGTCAGAAGTTTTCTTGGAATGACTGGATACTACAGGAGATTCATTCAAGGTTATGCTCAGATAGCCGTGCCGCTTACTGGTCTGACCAAGAAGAATGTGAACTTCAAGTGGACTGAGCAATGTGAGGCAAGCTTTCAGGAGTTGAAGGATAGGCTGACTACTGCACCTATTTTGGCTTTGCCTAGAGCAGGTGTTGAGTATGATGTTTATAGTGATGCTTCACATCGTGGGCTGGGTTGTGTCTTAATGCAAGAAGGAAAAGTAATCGCTTGTGGGTCTAGGCAACTAAGATCGCATGAGAAGAATTATCTGACTCATGATCTGGAGTTGGCTGCGATTATCTTTGCCTTGAAGCAATGGAGACATTATGTATATGGCGAGAAGCTGTACATATACACTGACCACAAGAGCTTGAAGTACATATATCAGCAGAAGGATCTGAATTTGAGGCAGCGGAGATGGCTAGAGGTACTTGAGGACATTCGTCCAGAGATTAAGTATCACCCGGGGAAGGCTAATGTTGTTGCTGATGCACTTAGTCGCAAGAGCAGTCTGGCGAGTTTGATTACAACTCAGAAGCATCTGATTGAGGAATTGGACCGAGCCAGGTATTGAAGTTGTCCTGCATGACTTGGGAACATCCTTAGCTCAGTTGAGACTTCAACCGACACTGAATGATAGGATTATTGCAAGTCAGGAGGTTGATGCTCATATCTTGGAGATGAAGGAGCAGGTTGGTGCTGGCAGGTTGCCCGGATTTCAAATCAGGGATGAAGTGCTGTGGTTCGGAGATAGACTGTGTGTTCCAAATCAGGCGGACCTAAAAGAGAGTATTCTTCAGGAGGCGCATGCTACTCTTTTGCCTGTACATCCTGGGAGTACCAAGATGTATAGGGACATTAAGCTGCATTTCTGGTGGTCAGGTTTGAAGCGGGATGTGGCCGAATTTGTGTCGAAGTGTGAGGTTTGTCAACAAGTTAAAGCCGAGAATCAAAAACCTGGAGGTTTATTGCAGTCGTTACCTATTCCGGAATGGAAGTGGGATAACATCAGTATGGATTTCATTATGGGTTTACCCAAGAGTTCTAAGGGCAATGATGCGATTTGGGTTATAGTCGATCGATTAACCAAGTCTGCTCACTTCTTGGCAATAAAACTTACTGCTTCGATGGACAAGTTGGCTGAGATGTATGTTGGTGAGATCGGCCGCCTTCATGGCGTTCCTTTGACTATTGTGTCCGATCGAGATGCGCGGTTTACTTCGCATTTCTAGAAGAGTCTTCAAACAGCTTTGGGTACCAAGACAGATTTCATAACTGCTTTTCATCCCCAAACCGATGGGCAGACCGAGAGAGTCAACCGTATTCTTGAGGATATGCTTCGGTGTTGTATACTAGACTTTGGAGGCAGTTGGGAAAGGCATTTACCTTTGGTAGAGTTTGCCTACAACAATAGTTTTCAGGCTAGCATTGGGATGGCGCCGTACGAAGCTCTGTATGGCAGGAAGTGCAGGACACCTGTTTGTTGGTTTGAAGTTGGGAAGCGTCAGTTGTTTGGTCCTGAGCTTGTACAACAAACTTCTGAGAAGATTGATCTAATCAGGAAAAGGTTGGTAGAAGCTCAGAGTAGGCAGAAAAGCTATGCAGACAACCGGAGAAGGGACGTTGAGTTTGAGGTTGGTGACTTTGTCTTTCTGAAAGTATCGCCCAGTAAAGGCGTGATCCGTTTTGGCAAGAGTGGGAAGTTAGCCCCGAGGTTTATAGGCCCGTACAAGATATTGAAAAGGATCGGGAAAACTGCTTACCGGCTTGAGTTACCGGAAGAGTTATCTCAGGTGCACAATGTCTTTCATGCATCTATGCAGAGAGGTTATATTCCAGATCCGAGTCATCATTTGCCTGAAGTGCCGGAAGGTTTGCAGTTGGATCTGAATTACATCGAGTCTCCTGTCGAGATTGTTGATCGTCGAGAGAAACTCTTGAGGAATAAGACGATACCGATGGTCAAGGTGGTCTGGAGAAACCATTTGGTTGAAGAGGCTACTTGGGAATCTGAGGAGAGGATGTTGAGATACCATCCTGAGCTTTTTGTTTGATATGTATTTTGTATTTTTATGCTTGTTTTTTGTCCTTGACTGTAGTTCCGGGGACAGAACTATTCTAAGGAGAGAGTGTTGTAATGCCCTGAATTTTCATTCATGAAAATTTGTTATTTATTTTGCAAGTAGCATGCACGTACCATTTTATGAAACATTATAATGAATGATGAGTATATGTCTATGTAGATATGTTTGCTAAATTATTTTATCTTTAAAAGGATCCTGGTTTCAAATATACTTAAGCCCAAAATCTAAATTATTTATTTTGTAAAAGTTAATGTTTTGGCCCATTAATTTAAGCCCAAGAATTAATTCTTTTTTTAAATAACAACTTGTAATGTAGAATACAATTTAAAGATTATTTTTTATACAAAATATAATGGAGACCAACTTGCATGCACGTGCGCTACACGTGCACGTGCAATAGCACACTTGTGTGGCCGGTTGGGATCTTTTTGGAGGGAATTGAAATTTTCAATTGGAGATCATGCTTGGTGGTTACTTGGTTGTGGGTAGTTAATGCAACTCCTACTTTCATCTTAGCCCTCCATCTTATAACCAATTACTTGATCTTAGCCCTCCATTTCATCAAGATTTTAGTATAAATACCCCCCCCCCCCCCCCAATTAAGTGTAATCTACACACAAAAAAATCTATTTGAAAAGAGAAAGATTTATTTGCAAGAGAGTTGTGAGTGTGATTAGTCTTGGGAGGCCGGCATTGCTACAGAAGATTCTTGGTGGCAAGGAGCAAGGAGGAGGAGTCACACTATCACTAGAAGGCTTTTCGGGATTTCGTTTATTTCGTCAATAAGGTGGGTGTTTCTCAGGACTTCTAGTATAGAGATCATGCTAGGGCAATTTTGATTGTTATCATGCTTGTGAAAAGTGGATTGATATGGTGATCATTATGCTAAAATGAGTTGTGCTATACTTAGTATGAAAGATGTGAATGAATGAGCAGAATTAATGAAGTCTAAAAGATCGGAACTGACCTGTACAGTCGACCGGTCATGTGAGTAAGTCGACTGGTACGAGGTGGATGTTTCCCATGGCTTCTAAATTAGAATTCATGTTAAGATCGAGGATTTAATTGTGTAAGCATATGCAAACTGAAGTGATAGAATGATTGCTAAATTGATATCTCCCATGCTGTACTTAATGTAGAAATTATGAACTGATGAAAAAGGTCTAATAATAATTAGAGAACTGGAAATGACCCTTACAGTCGACCGATCGTATGAACAGTCGACTGGTATATTGAAAGAAAATATATACAGTTCGGATTTTCATGAAACGACGTACTTTTTAATGTGAATTATTAATTTGATGTTCTAGCATGTTAAATTGGGATTAGTATTCATCTCTATGAGTAGACGATGAGTAAAAGGAAAAATATATGTTTAGCATTTCTTTTTGAGAAAAGGAAACACTAGTTATGTGGAATTTACATTTAATCGAAAACTATATTGTGATGTTAATAAACATATAAGAATTTCATGTTTATGTTGGCAAGAGCACATTGTAGTGTGACAAAAAAAAATGATGTGAGAACAGAATAAAGAGAGTACTCTTTAATCGAAAGTTTAATCTGCTTAGGCGATCGAATGTATGTAATAGTCGACTGTACTAAACTTGAAAGGTTACATTGTTGAACTCTGCCGAACAGCCGACTGGGTTGATTACAGTCGACCGCACTGTAAATGATATTGGAATTTTGAACGTTGTGGAACAGCCGATTGGCCATGTGCAGCAGTCGACTCTTCCGAGCAGTTTACTGAAGGACTTTGTTTGACTGAACAAGTCGACTGGATGAGTTCTAAGTCGACTGTTCAGAGCACTTTTTGACATCTCAGAAAATTCTATGAATTGTTTTATGATAAAGATTGTGAATCTTATGTTGAATATTGGTTGTGACAGTAAACTCTATTTACCTTTGCATGAATTAATATGGAGTGAATTATTTATTTGAATTTATGAAAGTTATAATTGTGGAACTATGAACATGAAAAAGAAAATCCATGGTGATTATGAAAAAAATGAACTCATGAGCTGGAAGTGCTCAGATTATTTTTAGTAATTGTGAATTGGAATTGAAACAAAAGAGTAGCTAAGTCTCTCCCGGCATTTGGAAAGAAATGAAATGAAAATTGAAATGAAAGACCAAGGTTGGTCATGTTTGAACGAATGAATAAGTCCGGTTTAGTGGAGTGGCTAACTCTAAAGCTTTGATTTTGTTCATGTTTCTAATAAAAACTAAGGATTAGTACATAGTGGAGACGTGATGAAAGTAGGAGAAAAACATGAGTATGAGGGCCATTGGATTGGCGGCGTGAGAGTATTCACAGGCTGTCTTCACGATGCGTCGTGACATGACGTGGATACTGCTCCAGAGTACCGTCCCGGTGGCGACTCTTGTGGGATGTTTGGTGACTGCAAGAGGAACGTGTGCCATGAAGGAGGCTGAATTGCCACAGGCTGTCTTCACGATGCGTCGTGACATGACGTGGGATTCCCCTCCAGGTTTTCTGTACACGTGCTTGTACTCATAGATCATCTAGGATACCTACCGTAATTACAGTAGTAGATTAAGTCATGGCGAGGGATTGAACCCTACAAAATGAAGAACGATTAAGAGCTTTCCCTCGGACCTATGTAGTATGGGATGCATAGAATCCGAACAAGTCTGCATTAGTATCATGTAACATAAACAACTGCATTAAGGATTAAGTGCACAATCACAACACGACATCAATAGGGTAGTACCTTTAATTTGATATGTGAACAAGTTTGTGATTTGTTAAGAAATGAGAATCGTTATACTCTTTCTGGCATAGAGAGGATAGCCATGTATAATTATCGTCGGTTGAATAAACTGACGTACCCACAGTTTTATATGTAGGATAATTTGTTTGATAAAGGTTAAAGGAAAGCCAATGCTCGAAGATCAATATTTATTGCTGCAACTTTTGTATAAAGTTATAATTGCTTCCTCTGTCATTACATGTGAATTATGGATGTATATGCTTCCGCTATAAAATATAAAGTGTAAAATCTCTTGTAACCCTGATGTAAAATGGAAAGTTTTCAATTCCTTGTAAAATTGTACCGAATGAAACGAAAAGATCCTGTAGAACTCTCGAATTCAGTTGTATTTGGGATTCAGGGCATTACACCTCCTCCTTCGGAGTGAAAAGTATATTCGGGCCGAAGAGGCTGAGCACCGCCCCAACTTGGAGGGGTCTTCCTCCGGTTCTAAGAGAAAGGGAACAGAAGAGGAAGGAGCCAAGAAGCTCCAGAAGGATAATGGTGGCCAGCGCCGACCTCCCCCCAGATTTGAGAAATTTACTCCTCTCACCACCAATGTCTCCACCATTCTGATGGAAGTTGAGAAGGAATGGATCATACCTCCTGCTCCGAGGATGAACACCCCCGCCAAGAAGAAGGATAAAGAGAAGTGGTGCCGTTATCACCGGGACCATGGCCACGACATCAATGATTGTCGGGTCTTGAAGAATGAGATAGAAGCCCTCATCCAGAGGGGGCAGCTGACCAGGTTCGTGAGAAAGGATCGAGCCGAACTTCCTGCCCCGCCTCGGGGGGCTAACAAGCGACCTGAACGCGATGAAATGCCCGACTTCGAAGAGGAGCGTGTCCTCCACCTCATTCATAGGGGCCCAATAGGGGGCTCCTCAAACTTCAAAGTGGAGAGGATCCTAGTGGACAATGGCAGCTCCGTTAACATCCTCTTCCTCGCCGCTTTTAAAGGCCTAAAGCTCTCCCGAGACAGACTCAAGCCCGCTGGCTACACGCTCCATGGGTTCATGGGAGTGCCAGTGACTATTGAAGGGGTGATCACCCTCGATGTAACCGCTGACAAAACTCCTACTACCCGGACGGAGTCGATGGATTTTATGGTTGTAGATGTCCCTGCAGCTTACAACGTCATTTTGGGTCGGCCCGGCCTTGCGACCCTTGAAGCCGTTACCTCCGCCTATCACCTCAAAATGAAGTTTCCCACTCGGGCCGGAGTAGGGGAAGTAAAAGGCAATCAGGAAACGGACCGCAAGTGATACATGACCTCTACCCTCGGTCCAGTCCTCTCCCTAGAAACTCTGGAAATCCCCCAAGATGCTGCCCGACCGACGTTCGAGCCGGTGGATGAATTGGAGGAAGTGCTCTTCTCTGAGCAGGATCCAACTCGAAATTTCTTTTTTAGCAAGACCCTCCCATCCGCCCTATGCTCGGACATAGTCCAGTGCATCCGAAGGAACCGAGACCTCTTTACTTGGTCAGCTGCAGACATGCCCGGAATTTCCGAAGAGCTCTTGGTCCACCACCTCAGCGTTGTTCCGGGGTCTAAACCGGTTTAACAGAAGAGGCGCAAGTTCGCCCCCGAGCGCCAGCTAGCTATAAAAGAGGAGGTGGACAAGCTCTTAAAGGCCCGGTTCATACAAGAGGTGAACTATCCCGAGTGGTTGTCGAATGTAGTAATGGTGAAGAAGTCCAATGGGACTTGGAGGATTTGTATCGATTTTACTGATCTCAACAAGGCTTGCCCCAAGGATCCCTTCCCTCTTCCGAGTATTGACACTATGATTGATGCCACCTCGGGACATGAGCTCCTCAGCTTCATGGATGCCTTCTCAGGCTACAACCAGATTCGGATGTTCCCTCCGGACATCCCGAAGACCTCATTCGTAACCGACCAGGGCCTCTACTGCTACAGGGTTATGCCCTTCGGTTTGAAGAATGCAGGCGCAACATATCAACGCCTCGTCAACAAGGTTTTTCAAGCTCAAATCGGCCGGAATATGGAGGTGTATGTTGACGACATGCTCATAAAAAGCATCCGAGGAGCCAATCATGTGACTGACCTACAGGAGGCGTTCGATGTTCTGAGAAAGCACAACATGAGACTCAATTCGAACAAGTGTGCGTTCGGTGACTCGTCAGGAAAGTTCCTCGGCTTCATGGTCAGCCAACGAGGGATTGAAGCTAACCCTGAGAAAATCAAGGCCATACTAGACATGGCCCCTCCCAAGAATGTTAAGGAATTTCAGAGGCTAACCGGCCGCCTAGCCACCATAGGGCGTTTTCTTTCGATGTCCGGAGAGAAATGCCTCCCCTTCTTCAAGGCCCTCAGGGGGGCTAAAGGTTTCGAGTGGGGGCAGCAACAGCAAGAGTCGTTCGACCAGCTCAAGGCTTACCCCGTCAACCCTCCACTTCTCAGCAAACCCGTTCCTGGTGAACCCCTCTACCTCTACCTGGCAGCCTTCGAGCAGACCCTCAGTGCCGTCTTAGTAAGGGAAGAAGACCGGGCTCAAAAGCCCATCTACTATGTGAGCAAAGTACTTCGGGATGCCGAGCTCCGCTACCCAAGAATCGAAAGGATGGCTTATGCCCTGGTGATGGCCGCGAGAAAGCTTCGCCCGTATTTTCAGTCTCATTTGGTGGTCGTTCTTACCGACCAACCGCTGAAGCAAGTGATCCACAAGCCGGAGACCTCCGGTCGTCTTATGAAGTGGTCTATCGAGCTGAGCCAGCACGATATAACTTATCAGCCTCGGACCGCGATCAAGGCTCAGGCCTTAGCAGAATTCATAGTTGAAAGTACCATCCCCGAGTTCAGCCAAGCAATGAAGGGACCACCCGTCTGGTCAGTTTATGTGGATGGATCCTCCTGCAATGAGGGAAGCGGAGCAGGGGTCATTCTGGCAGGCCCAGATGATTTCATCCTCCAATACTCCCTCCGTATCAACTTCAAGGCCTCTAACAACGAAGCAGAATACGAGGCACTCATAGCCGGCCTTGGAATGGCTCGCAATGCAGGGGTGCAACGCCTCCGGATCTTTAGCGACTCTCAGCTAGTCGTAAATCAGGTCCTTGGCGAGTATGAAGCACGTGATGATAGGATGGTTAAATACTTAGCCAAGGTCAGGAGCCTCATGACACTGTTTGAAGAAGCCCTCATCCAACGAATACCCCAGGAAGAAAATGCTCAGGCCGATGCCCTCTCTAAACTAGCCTCTTCCTCCCTTCAAGGTCTCGAGCAGACCGTCTTGATAGAGGTCCTTCTGAAGCCAAGTATAGAGGACGAAACTTCCGACTCTATGGAGTCGCTGCCTGTCCTGCTTGAAGATAACTGGATGAAACCCCTTGTTGAATTCTTGAGGGACGGGCTCCTCCCCGAAGATCCTAAGGAAGCTCGAAGAGTGAGAACCCGAGCCGAGCGTTACACACTGATCGGAGGCATCCTATACAAACGCTCCTTCACACAGGTAGACGGCAGGCCTTACCTGAGATGCCTCTCCCCCGAGCAGGCCGACTACGCCCTACACGAACTTCACGAGGGCATCGGCGGGGCACATTCGGGATCCAAATTCTTAGCCCGCAAAGTGTTGAATTACGGATATTTCTGGCCCACTCTCCTACGAGACGCCGAACGACACGTTCGGCAATGCAGCTCTTGTCAGAAGTACTCCGACATCCAACGCCTCCCACAAGCTCCACTCACTTCCCTATCAAGTCCAATCCCTTTCGCAATGTGGGGGATGGATTTACTAGGGCCATTTCCACCGGCTCCCGGTCAGTTCAAATTCTTAGTCGTGGCAATCAACTACTTCTCAAAATGGATAGAGGCCGAGCCCTTGGCCACGATCACCGAGAACAAGGTAGTTCAGTTCTTTTGGAAGAGCGTAATCTGCCGATTCGGCGTTCCGCGGGTCCTCATAATAGAAAACGGAACCCAGTTTACCGGGGCTGCCTTCTGAGCTCTATGTGAGGACCTTGCCATCCAATACCGATTCTCCTCCGTCTCCCATCCCCAGTCGAATGTCCAAGTCGAGAATGCTAACAGACAAATCCTCTCCGGCATTAAGAAGAGGTTGGATAAATGTTCCAAAGGCTTATGGATCGATCATCTCTCCAACGTGCTGTGGAACTACCGCACCACAAAACGGACCCCCACAGGCGAGTCCCCATTCAACCTCACCTATGGGTCCAAAGCTATGATCCCCCTAGAAGTTGGAATACCCTCTCCCCGTCTAATGGCTTATGAGGGAGAACAGAATGCCAGAGAACTCCGAGCAAATCTAGCCCTGATTGATGAGATCCGAGAAAGAGCTGCCATTCGTCAACAAAGTTACCGAAGAAGGATCGAGTTGGCATACAACAAGAGAGTCCGTCCTACCGACCTCAAAGAAGGGGACTTGGTCCTCAGAAAGTTAGCTGTCTCTTTCCCCGGTCAGAAGAGCAAACTGGCTCCAAATTGGTAGGGACCCTATAAGATCGTCAAAGAGGTTCGGCCCGGGACATACAGACTAGAAGACCTCGAAGGCAGAGAGATCCCCAGGACTTGGAATGCCGACCATCTTCTAAAATACCAGGAGAGAGCACCAATGCCTCTCTAAGTATCGTGGGATGTCGAACCGTTCCTCTCCTATTACATGTAATGTTTTTCTTTTATTTCTCTCTTGTAATAACGGCTAGCAACTTTAGAAGCAGTCGACCACTAGTCATCAATAAAGAGCTTTTTCATATTTTACTTGTAAAAATTATTTACTTCTCTCTGCCTTTACTCTTCACTCTACCGATGGTTCGGAGTCCAACACTTGGCTCGATTCTACTTCGCAAGTTCGCTCTTAAGCGAGCTAGAAGTAGGTCACCATTCGGAACTGCTCCCACAACCGTTGAACTACTTCACCGATGGTTCGGAGTCCAACACTTGGCTCGATTCTACTTCGCAAGTTCGCTCTTTAGCGAGCTACAAGTAGGTCGCCATTCGGAACTGCTCCCACAACCGTTGAACTACTCTATCGATGGTTCGGAGTCCAAAACTTGGCTCGAGTCTACTTCGCAAGCTCGCTCTTAAGCGAGCTAGAAGTAGGTCGCCATTCGGAACTGCTCCCACAACCGTTGAACTACTCTACCGATGGTTCGGAGTCCAAAACTTGGCTCGAGTCTACTTTGCAAGCTCGCTCTTAAGCGAGCTAGAAGTAGGTCGCCATTCGGAACTGCTCCCACAACCGTTGAACTACTCTACCAATGGTTCGGAGTCCAATACTTGGCTCGATTCTACTTTGCAAGTTTGCTCATAAGCGAGCTACGAGTAGGTCGCCATTCGGAACTGCTCCCACAACCGTTGAACTACTCTAACGTTGGTTCGGAGTCCAATGTTCGGTTCGGCTGCCCTAACTCGATCCCCCGAACCGAGCGGACGAGGAACCGACCTCCACATATGGAGAAAAATTCCGCCGAACCAATTCCACCGTTAGATCATCTCAAAGTCTGTACTAAGACATGATGAACGGATCAGACCGTGCCACGTATCCGCAAAATGACAAGATAGTGTTTTCTTGGAACTCGTGCCTCCCACCTCGTGACGCGTGCCATGATCGTGATCGACCATCTAGATTGAGCCACGTGGACTGCGTCTGAAATCCGAGCTATCACACCACCGAAGTGCAAAGTTGCCTCGGTATACTCCGAGCAAAAAACTAAAGTTCTACAGCTAAAACCCTCGAAGGAGATAACTGTGGGTCCTTATGGTTCAGTTTCAAAGAGTGAGGTAACTACGGCACAACAATGGGCAAAGCAACTTCGATTTTATTGAAACAACTTGAAGCAATTTACAAGGCAAGAAATAACAGCGAAAAAGCAACTTGATAAATTTACAAGTTATTACAACGAAGAAAACGATGCAAGAAGTCCAATTTCGGTCAGTGCCTCCTCGGAATAGGGACATTCCGATTCAGGGATACTCGGGATTTTCGTCTCTTCATCTCCGAGCTTGTCTCTAGGCCGACGAACTGGGATGCCTCTTCGCCACTAAGCCTAACGGTGGCTCTGACTGAGGCTCCACTTGGTCCGACCAATGATGGGAGGACGAGTCGCGAGCTCGTAAAAGGAGATCCCTCGCTCTCTTTCCTCGCGAGTGCACGAGGTGCTGCGGACATTAGTCCTCACGGGCTGAGGCTTCAGACGAGCCACCTCCTCATCGAGCTCAACGATCCTGTCTTTCAGAGTGTCGTCCTTAACCATTATCTTGAATCGAGGGAGTTTCGCCGAACCGGGGTACTCAGCACTATCGGATATAATGCAACGTAAGTTAGTCACCTCGATGCTCTTGTCGACCGTGACCCTCTGCAGCTGCTCGACCTTCTTAGCGAGCTCGTCTCGCTCGGCCCGCACCGAGGCTAGCTCTTCCTCCTTCGTCGAGAGTTCTTCCTCGACTATCCGAAGGTGGTGCACCTCGGCCAGCAGCTCGCTGTTCTTCTTCTCTACGTTAAGCGACACTCTCCAGATCAGCTCGATCTGACCCTCGAGGCGAGCCTCGCGAGACCGCTTAAATAATTCAGCACGACGCCGAGCTGCTGCGTTGTCTGGAGCGTGAACAAGGATCTGAAAGACGAGCACATTACATTCATAGACTAAAATTCCGAGCCAAATACTTGAGACAAATTTGAGGAAATAATTTTATTCATAAAAGAAGGGGCGGTGGCCAGTCCGCAAAAAGGCATTACATTTTTGAAAAAGAAAAAGAAACTAAAGTACAAGAGACGAGGAGATCAGGGGTCCACCTGCATCATCGCCTCGACCACAGGCACCTCGTCAGATGGCCCCTCATTTCCCGTCGCCCCGGCCTGACCGACAACCTCTTCCTCCTCTTCGCCTTCTTCCTCGTCGCCCTCCTCCTCCACTCCTTCCCCTTCTTCACCATCTGCCACAGCTCTGGGCCACAGCCTGTAGCCGACCCGCTGGAAGCCGGGGACACGATCCTGGACGTGGTCGAGGGCTCTCTCATAGGACTTCTCCATGTTCGAGGCCATGTGCTTCTTCGCCTCGGCCTTGACTTCGGCCCGGATCACCGTCGCCAAAGAGTCCTTCTCCGCCTTCACTCCGCCAGGGCCTTCGCTGACGCCGCCAGCTCCTCGGCAGCCTTAACGGTTTTGGCACCCTCCTCAGCAAGCCGCCCCTTTGCTCGCTCCAGGTCTGCCACAAGGTCGGCAACCTGGACCTCCAAGCCCTCGGCTCACCTCTGCTCTGCTTGAGCTTCCGAACCGCCCTCACCTTGTCCGCCCTGTCCTTATCACTGGTGGCCTTCAGCTCCTTCTCCTGTTCGGCGAACACTTCGAGGAGATGGTTAAAGTGGTAAGTGGTCTGCCAAAACAAAAATATAGTGAGAACAAAGTAAGAGCCGAACGGCAGATTTAAAGAAATTCTGGAGAAAGAGTAAGCAAAACTTACCGATACGAGCGACCGAGCGACTTCATAGGTGTCGTCGCCAACCGTCCTCGCCTTCAGCGCGGCTCGATCCTTCAGGGTCGCCAAATGCTTGACGATTTGCATGCTCATATGCGAGTTCCCGAGGAAGCCGTCGTGGTTCGTGACTCGCCAGTCCGGGACGAACAGTTTCTTATGCTGCTCGGTCAAGATCACCTCGGCTTGAGGGGTCAGCGGCGGAGCCTGGAGCGACAGCGCCGCCGAAACGTCGAAGGCCTCACCGGCCGTGGCAGATGTAGCAGGAGCCGAGGGGTCGGCGACAACGACTACCGGTGGCAAGGGGACCTCAGCAACGGGAGGAGGCGAAGTAACTGCCGAAGCAACCTTAGGAGGCCGACCAGACGAAGCACTCGTGCTCGGCCTCTTCCTCTTCCTTCCATCGGCAACTTTGCCTCGATCATTCATCATCGCCAAAAATTCCATCTTCGGCGCTTCTGTTTCAAGCAACAAACAAACGACAAGTTAGTAAAACGAGCTAAAAACTTAGAAAAAAAATGTATTGCGAGATGTCAGGAGCATACTCGGGTCAATCAGACTAAGGCCTGACCCGTGTAGCACCTCCTCGGTCATCTCCCTCCAGCTCAACATCGGGAGGGCCATGATCTTCCCCACCACTTCTTCCTCGGCCGCAGTCAGTACCGGGTCGGCCCTCGCGAACTTCGGCACCTCTACTTTCCACTGAGTCGGAACCTTCAGCATCGAGGGCTCCCTCAACAAGAAGAACTTCTCCTTCCAACCCTTGATCGAGTCCGGGTTCTCTATAATCCGAATGCCTTTCCTCGGCGCCAGATAGTAGCGATGCTCGGTCTTGTGCATCCTGTGAATCCGATACATGCTCCGGAAGATTGTCAGGTCCGGCTCGACCTTGGCGTTCTGGCACTGTAGCAAGAAGGCGTTAACATGGCGCTAGGTGTTCGGCATGAACTGAGTCGGCGCGAGGCAGTACCACCCGAGGACCTGAAGAACGAAGGGGTGCAGAGGAAAGCGCAATCCTGCGTTCAGTGAGTCGTAGTCGAACATGCGCATATCCGACGACGAGAGTTTGGAGTTCGCTCGCATCCCAGGGCCGGGGAGAATCAGCTTGTACTCCGGAGGGATGGCGAACCCTTTTCTGATCCGGAGCAGGTCCTTCTCGGACAACACCGATGTGATCTCGTCTACCTCGGTGGTCAGAACCGGGTTGTTCTCCTCGTAAACTTCCGACTGACCTATGATCGCCTTCTTCATAAGGCTGCCCTCGTATTGCCTGACCCCAGCATGCCCGGACAGTACACAAGGGTACCGGCCCGACTCAGGGGCCTGCCTCGGGGTCTCCACAATCTCCTCGACTACAGGAGATTGGGCCACTACCCTCTTCTTCTTCTTCTTCGCCTCGGCCACGGATGGCTCGGCCACCTGCTTCCCCTTCCTTCGAATCTCCATTTTCCTCCTCTCCTCGGCGCCACTATCGCCCGAGGACGAGGTCTCACTCCCCGAATCCACCCTTGACATCTCTAGAAAAAAAGGCTAAGGCAAGTAAACTGACCTTGAAGTGACGTCCACGGTCGGAATAAGTTCGCCGGAAATCGCCTGGCCCACGCGACAGCTAACACAACCGCCTTGGAGCAAAAATCGCCGCTAGTAGAGAACGCAGAGAGTAAAAGTGAAAGCTTGGAGTAAAAAGTGAGAAATGAGCTTGGGGGTGGGGGAGTGAGAGCTTATAACCCCAGTGTGACGTTGGGCTTCCTTGGGAATCTAAAAAGCCCACTAAGAAGCCAAAGCGCCAAAGCGGAGAGTTGCGACGTTTCGAAACAAAGACTCCTCAAATCACTTAAGTCTACGACTCGGCCACCGGTGTGCCTAGCCGAGCTATCGAACAGCTCGGCTGAGCAACCGAGCTACTGAGTCCTTTCAAAACGTCCAACTCCATACCTCGACAAACAGCACCGAGCCTCCGAACCGAGGGGACGAGGAACCGACCCTCATATATGGAGAAAAATTCTACCGAGGATGAATCACCGTCGGATCTCTCCAAAATTCGTGTCAAAACTCGATGGACGGTTCAGATTGTGCCACACCCACAAAACGACAAAATAACGTTTTCTCGTGATTTGAATCCAGTCCTCGTGATTCACGCAACGATGGACGCTCCAGATCTGACCACGTGTACCTTCCGAGCTTCCGACCAAAGGTCTGCCTAGCCGAGCTACTGAACAGCTTGGCTA
This sequence comes from Hemerocallis citrina, assembly GCA_017893485.1. Lineage (NCBI taxonomy): Eukaryota > Viridiplantae > Streptophyta > Magnoliopsida > Asparagales > Asphodelaceae > Hemerocallis > Hemerocallis citrina. Next base: position 36,772,585 of record CM030360.1, read on the forward strand.
AGCAACCGAGCTACTGAGTCGGAGGGTGGCGACGCTCCAGAGCAAGGACTCTTCAAAACGTCCAACTCCATACCTCGGCTAACAGCACTGAGCCTCCGAACCGAGGGGACGAGGAACCGACCCTCATATATGGAGAAAAATCCTTCCGAGGCTGAATCACCGTCGGATCTCTCCAAAATTCATGTTAAAACTCGATGGACGGTTCAGATTGCGCCACACCCACAAAACGACAAAATAACGTTTTCTCGTGATCTGAACCTAGTCCTCGTGATTCACGCAATGATGGACGCTCCAGATCTGACCACATGTACCTTCCGAGCTTCTGGCCACCAGTCTGCCTAGCCGAGCTACTGAACAGCTTGGCTAAGCAGCCGAGCTACTGAGTCGGAGGGTGGCGACGGTCCAGAGCCAAGACTCTTCAAAATGTCCAACTCCATACCTCGGCTAACAGCACTGAGCCTCCGAACCGAGGGGGCGAGGAACCGACCCTCATATATGGAGAAAAACTCTACCGAGGATGAATCACCGCCGGATCGCTCCAAAATTCGTGTCAAGACTCGATGGACAGTTCAGATTGCGCCACGCTCACAAAATGACAAAATCACGTTTTCTCGTGATCTGAACCCCGTCCTCGTGATTCACGCAATGATGGACGTTCCAGATCTGGCCACGTGTACCTTCCGAACTGCTGGCCACCAGTTCGCCTAGCCGAGCTATCGAACAGCTTGGCAAAGCCACCGAGCTACTGAGTGGGAGGGTGACGGCGCTTCAAAGCCGGAACGCTTCAAAAACGTCCAACTCCATACCTCGGCTAACAGCACCGAGCTTCCGAACCGAGGGGACGAGGAACCGACCCTCACATATGGAGAAAAATCCTTCCGAGGCTAAATCACCGTCGGATCTCTCCAAAATTCGTGTCAAAACTCGATGGACGATTCAGATTGTGCCACGCCCACAAAACGACAAAATAACGTTTTCTCGTGATCTGAACCCAGTCCTCGTGATTCACGCAATGATGGACGCTCCAGATCTGACCACGTGTACCTTCCGAGCTTCCGGCCACCGGTCTGCCTAGCCGAGCCACTGAACAGCTTGGCTAAGCAGCCGAGCTACTGAGTCGGAGGGTGGTGACGCTCCAGAGCCAGGACTCTTCAAAACGTCCAACTCCATACCTCAGCTAACAGCACCGAGCCTCCGAACCGAGGGGACGAGGAACCGACCCTTATATATGGAGAAAAATTCTACCGAGGATGAATCACCGTCGGATCGCTCCAAAATTCGTGTCAAGACTCGATGGACAGTTCAGATTGCGCCACGCTCACAAAACGAAAAAATCACATTTTCTCGTGATTTGAACCCCGTCCTCGTGATTCACGCAATGATGGACGTTCCAAATCTGGCCACGTGTACCTTCCGAGCTGCTGGCCACCGGTTCTCCTAGCCGAGCTACCGAACAGCTTGGCAAAGCCACCGAGCTACTGAGTGGGAGGGTGACGGCGCTTCAAAGCCGGAAAGCTTCAAAACGTCTAACTCCATACCTCGGCTAACAGCACCGAGCCTCCGAACTGAGGGGACGAGGAACCGACCCTCATATATGGAGAAAAAATCCTTCGACCCTTCTCAGCCGTTGGATCTTGTCAAAAAACGTGCTCATCGTGATGGACGGACCAGATCTTGCCACGTTCGCTAAACGACAAGATGGCGCTTTTTGGGGATCTGCACTGATATGGACGCTCAGGATCATGCCACGTAGTTCAGCTAATTCCGAGCTAGGTGCCGAGCCGCCGAGCCGAGGGGACGAGGAACCAACCCTCATATATGGAGAAAATATCCGCTGACCCTCCTCGGCCATTGGATCTTGTCAAAAAATGCGCTCGTCGTGATAGACGGCCTAGATCTTGCCGTGTTCGCTAAACGACAAGATAGCGCTTTTTGGGGATCCGCGCAGAGATGGACGCTCAGGATCACGCCACGTAGTTCGGCTGATTCCGAGCTAGGTGCCGAGCTGCCGAGCCGAGGGGACGAGGGACCGACTCTCGTATACGAAGAAACTATCTGCCGAGGAACGCGGATCGTCCGATCGCCCAGAAAATCGCACTCGACGCTGATAGAGGGCCCAGATCGCGCCACGCCATAAATAGCTATTAAAAATTAGTTTTTATTTATTTTAATCATTTTATTTGTTTAAAAATTGCGAGAAAATTACTAAAAATTTGGGGAAATTAACTAGAAATTCTAGAAAATAATTATAAATTCGGGGGAATATTTTTGAGCCCCTGAACGAACAATTATTGCCTAGAATGTGTTGTTAAGACCCCCGAACGACTGGTTAACACATCTCAAAATTAAATAAATAATCCGAAAAACTAGATAAAAACCACCGGATATCCAGAAAAACTCAAAAAAAAGCCTAGAGTGCGAACAACTTGAAAAGTCACCTCACTACCTCCTTCAGAGATTCAAAACCCTCCATTTGGACTCCGATACAACTCCACTAGCCATTAAAACAGTTAAACTACTCCTCAAAGGCTGATCAAACTCAGTCTTTAGGAGTGGGGGGCTCGTGATATGTCTAAAAATGGGGTTAAATCGGAACCGTCCAAATCGGGCACGAATCTCGAAGCCTAGGGGTAAAACGGTAATTTCACCTACCGATGGGTCTGAAGCGGGTACTGGTTCTCCTCCTCGAAGACCCACTAACCCGCGAACGGATCCACCTCAACTGGGCACGGATTTCAACCCGCAGCAAACCCGGTCCAGAAAGGATAGAATTAGGGTTTGTGATTAAATCTTAATCAATGGCCCTGATTCATATCTATCCTTTCACTGGGGATTAGGGATTACATTCCTTATCTAACCACAGGGGGATTACATTCCTAATCTGATCCCAGCGGCGCCTATAAATACCCCCCATCCATCTCCATTAAGAGGTAATCAATCTTTTGCCAGTTTTTGCGCTCTTTCATAATCATTCCTGATTACTGACTTGAGAGTCGGAGGGTGCGTCGCCGGGAACAACCCCGGTGTCTCGCACTTTTTGCAGGTGTACGGCTGGAGACTCGTCAAACTCCGGCGGAACAGGTAACAGGTTTGCTATTCAGTTTTCCTAAGAATCCACAAATACTATCTGTTTGCCCCCACACCAGATTTAGCGGCAACACCACTGAATTTGCAATCCTGCAAAACTGTGAAAACTGTGGGTACATCAGTTGAATGCAACTGACGCAATGCTGATAAAAGCAGTGACTCTCCAAAGTCTCACAACCACACACTTGCACAAATAAAACCATAGTAAAAGAGTCATAAATCAACAATTAGTACTGAAATTTGCAAGGATAAAATATGCGACAAGAAAACATCGAAATGCACATGACAAGGTTCAAGGAAAACACAAGTGCCTACGATGCTTGCTAATGCATGCTTGTTCGGATTCTATGCAGCTCATACAACATAGGTCCGAGGGCAAGCCCTTAACATTCACCACATTTTAGGGTTCGATTCCACACTATGCAATCTACCACCGTGACTATTATGAGATTTAGAAGTCCTGCACGTCTTGGTTCTCACCCCAGAATACTGGAGGTCAGACTCTATCCACAAAATATCCTAGAGACCCTCTCCTCTCATCTAGGAACTCTTTTAGAGAAACCTCACTCCGCAGGTCATCCTGAAACCCTCCTTGCACGAATATCCCATGAGCATCGCCCTTGTCACGAAATACTGGAGATCAATCCTGCTCCGTAGTTCATTTGGGGGTCTCTTTCATCCCTTGTCCCGGAATACTGGGGAATATCTCACTCTGCGGATCATCGAGAGAGAGAGAGAGAGATGGAGAGAGAGAGAGAGTATTAGGGTTAAGGTTTAAAATAAAATTGGGGATATGGGATTATAGTTAGAGTTTCTCACAAACCCTAATACTGTTTTAGCATTTCTCACAAACCCTAATGTTCTTATATGGTCTCACACACACAAGAGAAGAATGAAGAACAAAACTCAATCACAATAATGTTTTTAATCGATAATAGCATACATTCTCATTATTCTTACGGTCTATATACATGCTCAAAACAAAATCTTAACACAAATCTCGAAAATATTCTAATGCATAAAATAAAAGGTGCATATTGTAAAACTACTATAAATGGCTAAAATGCCCAAAACAAATAAAAATTTCTAAAATAAAGATAACTATGCTACTGGACGGGGTGGACGGGGTGGGTTCACGTTGGTCGGGCACTCATTCTGACACTATTTCATCCTGAAGTTTGATAAAAATTGGTTCTTCAAATGAAGTAGACTTTTCATGGTTTCTGATACTATTCAACCCATTACTTATTTATGAATTCTACTCATTCGAAGACTTTTGCTCATTCTGATATTATTACTCCCTGAGTTGTTGGTTTCCATGATAAATTGCTTTTGCTTAATGGTACTCGCTTTCCATTTTACTTATTCTCATCAGCTCATAGTAGCTCTGGCCGTTTGTGAAATTTTTTCCTTGTCCAGATTCAAGGTCCTTTTTGCCGCTCCTATTGCTTAAACTCCCTCATATATGGAGAAAAATCCTTCCGAGGCTGAATCACCGTCGGATCTCTCCAAAATTCGTATCAAAACTCGATGGACGGTTCAGATTGCGCCACACCCACAAAACGACAAAATAACGTTTTCTCGTGATCTGAACACAGTCCTCGTGATTCACGCAATGATGGACGCTCCAGATCTGACCATGTGTACCTTCCGAGCTTCCGGCCACCGGTCTGCCTAGCCGAGCTACTGAACAGCTTGGCTAAGCAGCCGAGCTACTGAGTCGGAGGGTGGCGACGCTCCAGAGCCAAGACTCTTCAAAACGTCCAACTCCATACCTCGGCTAACAGCACCGAGCCTCCGAACTGAGGGGGCGAGGAACCGAACTGAATATATGGAGAAAAATTCTACCGAGGATGAATCACCGTCGGATCGCTCCAAAATTCGTGTCAAGACTCGATGGACAGTTCAGATTGCGCCACGCTCACAAAACGACAAAATTACGTTTTTTCGTGATCTGAACCCCGTCCTCGTGATTCACGCAATGATGGACGTTCCAGATCTGGCCACGTGTACCTTCCGAGCTGCTGGCCACCGGTTCGCCTAGCCGAGCTACCGAACTGCTTGGCAAAGCCACCGAGCTACTGAGTGGGAGGGTGACGGCGCTTCAAAGCCGGAACGCTTCAAAAATGTCCAACTCCATACCTCAGCTAACAACACCGAGCTTTCGAACCGAGGGGATGAGGAACCGACCCTCACATATGGAGAAAAATCCTTTCGAGGCTCAATCACCGTCGGATCTCTCCAAAATTCGTGTCAAAACTCGATGGACAGTTCAGATTGCACCAGGCCCACAGAACGACAAAATAACGTTTTCTCGTGATCTGAACTCAGTCCTCGTGATTCATACAATGATGGACGCTCCAGATCTGACCACGTGTACCTTCCGAGCTTCCGGCCACCGGTCTACCTAGCCGAGCCACTGAACAGCTTGGCTAAGCAGCCGAGCTACTGAGTCGGAGGGTGGCGACGCTCCAGAGCCAGGACTCTTCAAAACGTCCAACTCCATACCTCGGCTAACAGCACCGAGCCTTCGAACCAAGGGGACGAGGAACCGACCCTCATATATGGAGAAAAATTCTACCGAGGATGAATCACCATTGGATCGCTCCAAAATTCGTGTCAACTCGATGGACAGTTCAGATTGCCCCACGCTCACAAAACGACAAAATCACGTTTTCTTGTGATCTGAACCCCGTCCTCGTGATTCACGCAATGATGGACGTCCCAGATCTAGTCATGTGTACCCTCCGAGCTGCTGGCCACCGGTTCGCATGGCCGAGCTACCGAACAGCTTGGCAAAGCCACCGAGCTACTGAGTGGGAGGGTGACGGCACTTCAAAGCCGGAACGCTTCAAAACGTCTAACTCCATACCTCGGCTAACAGCACCGAGCCTCCGAACCGAAGGGACGAGGAACCGACCCTCATATATAGAGAAAAAATCCTTCGACCCTTCTCAGCCGTTGGATCTTGTCAAAAAACGCGCTCGTCGTGATGGACGGCCCAGATCTTGCCACATTCGCTAAACGACAAGATAGCGCTTTTTGGGGATCCGCGTTGATATGGACGCTCAGGATCAGGCCACGTAGTTCAGCTGATTCCGAGCTAGGTGCCGAGCCGCCGAGCCGAGGGGACGAGGAACCGACCCTCATATAGGGAGAAAAAATCTGCCAACCCTCCTCAGCCGTTGGATCTTGTCAAAAAACGCGCTCGTCGTGATGGACGGCACAGATCTTGCCGCGTTTGCTAAACGACAAGATAGCGCTTTTTGGGGATCCGCACTGAGATGGACACTCAGGATCACGCCACGTAGTTCGGCTGATTCCGAGCTAGGTGCCGAGCTGCCGAGCCGAGGGGACGAGGAACCGACCCTCGTATACGAAGAAACTATCTGCCGAGGAATGCGGATCGTCCGATCGCCCAGAAAATCATGCTCGACGCTGATGGAGGGCCCAGATTGCGCCACGCCATAAATAGGTATTAAAAATTAGTTTTTATTTATTTTAATCGTTTTATTTATTTAAAAATTGCGAAAAAATTACTAAAAATTCGGAAAAATTAACTAGAAATTCTAGAAAATAATTATAAATTCGGGGGAATATTTTTGAGCCCTTGAACGAACAATTATTGCCTAGAATGTGTTGTTAAGACCCCCGAACGACTGGTTAACACATCACAAAATTAAATAAATAATCCGAAAAAATAGATAAAAAGCGCCGGATATCCAGAAAAACTCAAAAAAAGCCTAGAGTGCGAACAACTTTCAAAGTCACCTCACTACCTCCTTCAGAGATTCAAAACCCTCCATTTGGACTCCGATACAACTCCACTAGCCATTAAAACAGTTAAACTACTCCTCAAAGGCTGATCAAACTCAGTCTTTAGGAGTGGGGGGCTCGTGATATGTCTAAAAATGGGGTTAAATCGGAACCGTCCAAATCGGGCACGAATCTCGAAGCCTAGGGGTAAAACGGTAATTTCACCTACCGATGGGTCTGAAGCGGGTACTGGTTCTCCTCCTCGAAGACCCACTAACCCACGAACGGATCCACCTCAACTGGGCACGGATTTCAACCCGCAGCAAACCCGGTCCAGAAAGGATAGAATTAGGGTTTGTGATTAAATCTTAATCAATGGCCCTGATTCATATCTATCCTTTCACTGGGGATTAGGGATTACATTCCTTATCTAACCACAGGGGGATTACATTCCTAATCTGATCCCAGCGGCGCCTATAAATATCCCCCATCCATCTCCATTAAGAGGTAATCAATCTTTTGCCAGTTTTTGCGCTCTTTCATAATCATTCCTGATTACTGACTTGAGAGTCGGAGGGTGCGTCGCCGGGAACAACCCCGGTGTCTCGCACTTTTTGCAGGTGTACGGCGGGAGACTCGTCAAACTCCGGCGGAACAGGTAACAGGTTTGCTATTCAGTTTTCCTAAGAATCCACAAATACTATCTGTTTGCCCCCACACCAGATTTAGCGGCAACACCACTGAATTTGCAATCCTGCAAAACTGTGAAAACTGTGGGTACGTCAGTTGAATGCAACTGACGCAATGCTGATAAAAGTAGTGACTCTCCAAGTTCTCACAACCACACACTTGCACAAATAAAACCATAGTAAAAGAGTCATAAATCAACAATTAGTACTGAAATTTGCAAGGATAAAATATGCGACAAGAAAACATCGAAATGCACATGACAAGGTTCAAGGAAAACACAAGTGCCTACGATGCTTGCTAATGCATGCTTGTTCGGATTCTATGCAGCTCATACAACATAGGTCCGAGGGCAAGCCCTTAACATTCACCACATTTTAGGGTTCGATTCCACACTATGCAATCTACCACCGTGACTATTACGAGATTTAGACATTCTGCACGTATTGGTTCTCACCCCAGAATACTGGAGGTCAGACTCTATCCACAGAATATCCTAGAGACCCTCTCCTCTCGTCTAGGAACTCTTTTAGAGAAACCTCACTCCGCAGGTCATCTTGAAACCCTCATTGCACGAATATCCCATGAGCATCGCTCTTGTCGCGGAATACTGGAGATCAATCCTGCTCCGCAGTTCATTTGGGGGTCTCTTTCATCCCTTGTCCCGGAATACTGGGAAATATCTCACTCTGCGGATCATCGAGAGAGAGAGAGATAGAGAGAGGGAAGAGAAAGAGAGAGAGAGAGAGAGTATTAGGGTTAAGGTTTTAAATAAAATTGGGGATTTGGGGTTATAGTTAGAGTTTCTCACAAACCCTAATACTGTTTTAGCATTTCTCACAAACCCTAATGTTCTCTTATGGTCTCACACACACAAGAGAAGAATGAAGAGACAAAACTCAATCACAATAATATTTTTAATCGATAATAGCATACATTCTCATTATTCTTACGGTCTATATACATGCTCAAAACAAAATCTTAATACAAATCTCTAAAATATTCTAATGCATAAAATAAAAGGTGCATATTGTAAAATTACTATAAATGGCTAAAATGCCCAAAACAAATAAAAATTACTAAAATAAGGATAACTATGCTACTGGACGGGGTGGACACGTTGGTTGGGCACTCATTCTGACACTATTTCATCCTGAAGTTTGATAATTATTGGTTCTTCAAATGAAGTAGACTTTTCATGGTTTCTGATACTATTCAACCCATTACTTATTTATGAATTCTACTCATTCGAATACTTTTGCTCATTCTGATATTATTACTCCCTGAGTTGTTGGTTTCCATGATAAATTGCTTTTGCTTAATTGTACTCGCTTTCCATTTTACTTATTCTCATCAGCTCATAGTAGCTCTGGCTGTCTGTGAAATTTTTTCCTTGTCCAGATTCAAGGTCCTTTTTGCCGCTCCTATTGCTTAAACTCTGTTACCTATCACATTCTGACAAGAAAAATTAGAGCGAAAAACTCTGCATTTTTTCTGAAATTGACCGATGAATAAGTATGTATGAATAGTCAACATGTTGTAAAAAAACAAAAAGGAGAAGGAAAAAAAAATGCTTGTCATATTTAGTTAGACCTAAAATTGAAGATCAAATGAAAATTGGAATGAGACCCAATACAATTAACAGTAACAAAAGAATGACAAACTACATATTGGAATTTGTCGTGCAAAAATACTAAACTGTGATAAGGGGAGAGTGAGATATAGGATTAGGAGATCTGGAGAGAGAGATTAGAATGCATAAACTTGGTAATTAACAAAATGGACAGAAATTAGGAGATATGGAATAGGAGAGAGAAAGATTTGGATAGAAAATTAGGTAACTAATTATAAAGAGAATCAAGTAATTATTTAGCCTTGCCACATAGGCGGCCCATAAGCATTAGTCTATTATCTCAAATGGGCTTTGCTACAACACATCGGCTATGCTGGCATTCTCTTTTTTTAATATCCGGGATAGACTATAGCAGCATTTTGGTGTTTCTGGAAACACCACTATAGCCTGCAATGGGACAGATAGGGAGTCTATCGCGGAGTTGTTGGAAACGTCAATATTGCTTCCCTAGCTATTTTGACATTTCAAAGCACCGTGGTAGGTCTTTTTTTATTTTATTTTATATTTTTCATACTATTAGCTATCCCGGTGTTTTCGAACGAAATGCCAGGATAGCTCTTTTGTGATTTTTTTAAAAAATTAATTAGCTATTCCCGACGTTTTTGGAAAGAAACGTGGATAGCCCTCCTCCCTCTTTCCTTTTTTTTAACAACAGGACAACAATAACAATAACGACAACAACAACAAGAGATAATACGACAAAAGAAGAAACTAAACCGAAAACAAAAAGGAAAACAGTGAATCTATTGATGGAGAGGTTTATGACAGAGTAGGAATTTACATACACAGAGAAATACTATTGCAAATGTTCTATACACAAAACACTATATTGTGATAATGTTTATATTCACACATTCAAACTCTGACTAATTTAAATTCCAACTAGAGAGGGCGATGCCGACAACAACAGCCACAGCGACAGGGACAACTACGGCAAAATAGTGTTTCGATTTGGCAACAGCTTTTGTCCATCTCTATCTTTAACTTATAATATTCAAGGTATTTTTCTTCTTATTTAGAAAAGGGAATCTAAACATTAACGAATATAACAATTTGGATGTTGGGATTGGAGCGTCAACCAACGCTCGTTGTCACAGCGAAACTAAATAGAACAATGAGGAAGTCGAAGTAGATGAGACGAATCAACTAAGCAAGCAAGTTGATATGGCTAAAAATAGGATTAATTCGGGATCGTTCAAATCGGGCACGAATCTTAAAGCTCTCAGGGGTAAAATGGTAATTTTACCTACGAACGGGTCTGAAATGGGAACTGGGTCTTTCTTCAAAGCCCAATAACCCATGAAGGGATCTGTTCTACTGGGTACGGGTCCCAACCCGTTACAAACCAGTTCAGAAGGATAAAGCAGAATTCAGATTCATAATTATCCCTAAGAGGTGGTTTTAACCACTTCTATCCATCCACACTAGGAAGTAGAGATTTTTTCTTGTCTCGAAACGGATCCCTAAGGTGACTATAAATACCCTTCTCTTCCCACCGTAACGAGGTGATCAATATTTTTCTACATAAAGCTCTTTCTTAATCATCCTGATTACTGACAAGAGCGTCAGAGGGTGCGTCGCCGGGATCCATCTCGGTGTATCGCACTTTTTGCAGGTTCGCGGCAACGGCAAGAAACAAGTCAACACGTTGGTGAAGGTTAACAGGTTTGCCTTATTCGTTTTTTCAAGAATCCACAAATTCATATGTTTTCTCCCACACCAAAATTAGCAGCAATAGATTGGCGCCTTCTGTGGGAAACGAAAAAGCAATCCAACCTAACTTCATCAGCAAAAGTAGTTTCAATGCATGCATCCAAAAGAGAAGAGGAAGGCAGTGGTCTCCAGCAGAAGAACCACTCCTCTTCCTCCTCCTCCTCCTCCTCCTCCGCCAGTTGAAAATGTTCTTCTTCAATAGCCCCCTCCTCAACAGATCCCTGCAGGGTCTCGGGGGGCTCCTATCGGAGTCATCCAAAGCAACATCCTCCTCATGACCATGTCGTGGTTCCCAATCCTTCAGTTGACACTTTGGCTTCTCAAAGCCCTCCCGAGCGGGATCTTTGTCAAGTGATTACAACCGCCAAATGGGGGTCAACCTACGAACTCGCGTGAATGGATGGCGAGCCCTTGGGGGGGTCCATCAACCTGAGCACCCAGGGGTCTCAAGAGTCCGGACCCCGTGCAGACCAAGGACCAGAAAATCCCCTCCCCCGAGGAGGTGAAGAAAGTCTCCTCAACGCCATCGGTGGAGAAGTCATACTCCAGTAAATCGAGCCACACATAGAGACCGCCAAGCTGGAGAGGAACCAGTCACAAGGGCTGAGTTCCAAGATTTTTAAGAGGCCATTCTGCGGGCCCTCAACGTGGCTCCCAGCCAGGAGCAATGGGCCCCTAGTCCTAAACCTGCCCCAAGCCATCACCACCGCACTCCTAGTCTCCTTTCGCATGAGAAAGAGTTTAGGGGCTCTGCAGGATATGACCGAAGGGAAGACTCGGTACCACCGTCTCCACGAGATGGAGAGGCGCCTTGGCCGACTTGACAGAGAAGAGGAACAACGGGCGAGGAATTTCCACCCGAGCAGGCCCCCATTTTCCCGAGCCATCATGGCAGTTCCGGTGCCGCAAAACTTCAAGCTCTTAACTTTGAGTCATACAACAGGGAGTCAGACCTCGCCGACCACATCGAGAGTTTTAAAACTCTCATGATGATCTACCAGGCTTCGGATGCGCTCCTTTGCAAGACCTTCCCTGCCACGCTGAAGGGATCCTGCGAGAGAATGATACTCTCGACTCGCACCGGCCTCTATCTTCTCATTCGATCAGTTCGAAGGGCTCTTCCTTACTCATTTCGTGAGTAGCCACCGGGCCAAGAAAACAAATGTATCTTTGGTGACCTTCAACCAAAGAAAGGGTGAAGGCCTAAGAGATTACGTTCGGCGCTTCACCACCAAATCCCGGTCTATTGCCTCCCTCCACCAATCGGTAGCCTCGGTGGCATTCGGGCACAACGTCACTAACGTCGACCTCAAGGCATCCCTTGCCAAGAAGCCTCCTCGGGACTTCTCAGAACTCCTGCTTAAGAGGGATAAATCATATCTAAGTCACTCACATCCCTCCGCATGATTTGTAGTATATCTAATTGTCGATTTTATAATCATCTTATTACAGGCAACATTTGACGACATTAAAATATATAGCTTATCATGTAGGAAACCGTAGTGACTTCAAGTCAAAGGACTACTACACCATGGTCACTGTGAGAACCGCTTATGACACTTACGTAACGATCCATGCAGCATGCTCCTGGTGGGTCAGTCCAGTACATTATTACTCTAATATGTACCAATGTGAAGACTTGATATCTCATATCCATGAATGTTGAGATATTGTAACATCCTGAATTTTCAATTATAATTAAATAAGAGTTTGTTTGATTTTACATATTTTACACGTGCAAATTTATGTACATTTTTTCCTAAAAATTATTTATTTTCATATCATGAACAAGTATTTTAATTCTTCTCTTTTTAATTTAAAAGCCTATTTTATATCCTAGGCCTAATTGTTTAAATCTATGCCACACTAATTAATTTAATTATTTTAATTAGAAGCCCATGGATTCTAAAACCCACTATGTTGAGCCCACTAGTTTAATTCTCATTTAAATGAGATAACTTGTAGGGTAGACTTGTTTTTGTAACAATTAATTAAACTAACATGTACAACTAGTAACTATTTGTGCTTGATGTGACACGTGCATTGCACTAGCACATGTCTTGAGTGTGCATAGGCTTGGCCGGATGGAGCATGGAGGAGGCGGGAGAGATGGAGTAGTGGAGAGGTAGTTTTGTGTTCATGGGTAGTTGCTCTAACTCCCTAATACATCCTAGCCCCTAATCTACATCCATCTAGATCAATATTAGCCCACCATTTTACTTTGAAAAAAGTATAAATACCCCCTCATTCTCTTCATGAAAAGCACTAGAAAATTTTGCAAGAAAAAGAAAGAAAGAAACTAGTTGTGAGAAAAAGATTGAGAACATTGTGAGTAAAAGATTGAGTTGTGTACTGTTGTGTGTTCTTGCACCCATTGGAGGCCGGCCTACATCTAGAGGACAAGGGGAGTGCTCGGTTCCATCAAGCAAGGAGGAGAAGGCACTTTTGGTGGCACAATCGAGGAGGAGAATGAACCGTTCGTGTGTTCAAGGAGATTTCTAGGAGTTTTTCAATTATTTTTTCTTCAAAAAAGTGGGTGATTTCTCTACTTCTAATGTAGATATCCTGCTAGGGATTGAATTGATGAAATTGCTAAGAAAAACTAGTTACATTGACCATGTGTTTGTCTAAAAAGAGACTACTTAGAAATGAAGTGAATGCTTGATGAATTGATTGATAGTTGCTATAAATTGTGATTATTACATTAGAATTATCATGTTGCTATGAAAATGTGAATTTTGAACCATGCTAGATGTAGAATATGCTTGTAAATGGCTAGTTGGTAAATTGAAATATTTGATTTGTGCTATATTAATTATTGTGAAACTAGTATGATAAATGAGATTATGTTCTAGAAATTGTTGTAGAAATAAAGGAAAGCAAGAAAACAAACTTATGTGGTAATTGTGGTGCTAAAATTGGTGGAAATCATGGTTGTTTTTAAATATCGAAATTGTAAACATAGAATACAAACTAGAGAGAAAAATTCATGTTTTTATGTCAAAATAATAATTTTAAAATACTGTTTTATTGCAAATCTATAAGATTAGTAATCTAGAAATTTTCATGAAATAAATTAGAAGAGAAAAAAGTTTAAGAGTTTTTGAATTATGAAACATTAATAACAAACAGAGAGTCGAGTTAAAAATAACTCAACCCATTTCACATCAGTTGTTCACTGTGGCCTTACTGGTCTATGGGTGCACCCTTACAGTGTTACTGTAGCATGGTGGGGCACTGTGTGCTTGTGCTCGAGTCTCTCCAGAGACATATTTTTTCTGAACATTAATTTTTAATCAAATACCGAAGTCCAGAACATAACTATAATTTGAGTTCTACACTTAACAGTTGGCCACTATGGCCATATTGGTTTTCGGTTGCACCTTAGTGCGGTTACTGTAGCAGGGCAGGTCTGTTGTGCGTGGGTTCGAATCCGGCTTCGGCCACTTTTAGAAATTTTTTTTTTTTTTTGGTATATTATTATATTTTAGCTAGTTTTAAGTGTTTTAAAAATTGAGAAAAATATTAGAAAATTTTCTAAATATACCTAGATTTCATACAAATTATCTCCTGAATATTGGAACTATTATAATGGAAATTGGAAGTAAAATTTTGAGAATAAGAATTAATAAAAATTTTTGGATATGATTCTTTTGTAATTAAAGATGAAAATAATTTGTTGAACATAGAGAAAATTGTGAAGAGTTCAAAATGAGTTTTTGACATATAAATTAGTGAGTAATAATTTAATGCAAGATTGTTTAAGATTATGCAAGTTGTGCATGGAATATAAATTGTAAAGAAACATGATGAAATGTGAAATTTGTGAATATGTATACTCTCATTTTGATGAGCATGAAAAGAGAATTGAGTCTAGAACTTTAGCTAAGTCCTCACGTCAGCAAGAATGAAGGTTTTGAAAAGAGAAATGTGATAAATAAGGACCAAGTTTGGGTCATGGTTAATGATTGATATTTAAGACCGATGTAGAGGTAACGCTAATTCTAGAGTATTGATTTTTATTCACGATTCTATTATCTAAGGATTAAACATATAGTGGAGATGTGATGAAAGTAAGAGAAAAACATAAGTATGAGGGCCATTGGATCTGCAGTGTGAGAGTGTTCACAGGATGTCCTCATGATGCGTCATGTCAGGGCGTGGATACTAATCCAGGATATCATACCGGTGGCGACGCTTGTGGTGTGTTTGGTGACTACGGGTGGTGCCATTGTCCATGGCAGAGGTGAATTGTCCACAGGATGCCTGCATGATGCGTCATGTGTCAGTGCGGGGGATTCTCTCCAGGGGACATGGGCTCGTAACTCATTAAACACTTAGGTACTTACCGTAGTTACCGTAGTAGTTTAAATCATGACGAGGAAATCAACCCTACAAGATGAAGAATGATTAAGGGCTTGCCCTCGGACCTATGTAGTATGGGATGCATAGAATCCGAACCAGTGCGCATTAGTATCATGTAATATAAATAACTGCATTAAGGACTAAGTGCACATTCACACACGACATCAATAGGATAGTCCCCCTTAGCTTTGTTTGTGATAAGTGTGTGCTTTTTAAGTAAGAGAAATTGATGTATTATATCCTAGCGTCAGTTGTATGCAACTGACGTACCCATAATTTCTATGCAGGATAAAGTGATTGACAAGACTAAAGATTGATCGTTGCTTAAAGAATTATTCATGTTATTGTTTAATTCATGTAACATGTTGTAACTTATATTTCCGCTGCATTGCTATAAACTCTGTTCTAAAAAAAGTTTTAAATTCCTTGTAAAATTTTACGAAAAGAAGTGTACAGATCCTGTGGAACTTTGAATTCAGTCTTATTTGGAATTCGGGGTGTTACAGATATGGTCATCAGTCTACGCACATACTAGTCTCTATGCATTATTGTTGTCTTAATTCACAATAATACTTGACTAGGGACATTTAAGAATAGTGTTCTGATTACAACCAATAGGATCTTACAATCAAGTTATGCACTTGATATCCCATGGTATTGAACATACTATTCTAAGGACTTTATTATGCTCATTTAATCATAATAAACAATATAATAAATGAAATGCCTCATATATGAAATAAATGTCATAATACAATGTAAACTAGTAGTGTCAAAACACAATTGGCCTCTAGAGCATACACCAACAGCAACAACATCGGCTGGCCGAATATGACTTAGAAGAACTTGGCCAGGATCGGACTGATCCCCATTGATCCTTGTATGTTATTCGTTTCTTTTTTGTCAAACTTTTAGGGTTATAGACGCTCTGAGGGGTGCCGAGCTCGAGTGGCCTTAGGGTTATAGACGCTCTGAGGGGCGGCATTCTGCCCATCCACCTCGCGGTCCAGGAGATCATATGAGAAGAGGGGCTCCAACCATGGGGGCCCAACTTGGCAGTGAAGACAGCCGATACCCTAACCGAAGGGCCGTTGGCGATGGAGGCAATGGGACACCTGGCCCCGCCTCGCGATAGGGAGTTACTGGCGACTGAGACCGTCGAGTCATGTTACATGCAGTGGGTGCAGGCCAATGATAATGTTTCTTCTGACCCCTTGCTCTTTTAGTGGATACTTTTTCTAGTTGATTCTTTTCAGTCTTGGCCCATCCTTCGCAGAAATCCATGGCCGGAGCCCAGGTGAAGAGGCTATACACTCGTGAGCTCCAGCGCGAAGTCAAGAATGCTCAATGGTGTGAGCGTGAGATGAAAGATCTGAAGCTGAGGCTCGATGCATTTGAGTCACGTGAGCAGGCTCTCAAGGCCAATCTGGCCTCCCTTACTGACGACCGGGTTCGGGTGGAAGGAGAAATAAAGAAGGTGACCGCACGAAAGATCAAGAAGATAAAGAACGCGAATATGGACATGGTGATCGGGGCCCAGAACAAGGCCTACGACCGAGCCCTTGAGCACATCTTGTACTATTACCACGAGTGTTAGCTCGAGGGGTCTGATTATGAAATGAAGCTTCGCGAGCACCCGAAGATGCCCAGGGGAGATGGCGAGGATGATGGGGTGAAGTGTCGCTAGGTGAGGAGAACCCAGCGAGGGTGGACGACCCTGATGCCGACGAGGTGGCTAACGAAAAGGTGCCCCTCTCTACCAGGCAGTAGTTTTACCCTTATAGTTATTTTTTTTTATTTGCCGAATGCAGATTGGCCACCGCCCTTTTGTAAGAATTTTTGTAAATGAAATAATTTTTTTCGGCCGAGCACTTTACTTGTTATTTGTAATATATACTTGTGATTTGTCCAAATCCCTGAGGCTCGGAATGATATGCCCTTTCCCTCTTTGTGTCATATGGACAAGGCCTTCATGGCCGACCCATGTGATGCCGAGGTGGAACTCCTTAGGGGCAAGCTGAAGTCCATGGAGTCCATCTGGGTGCGGTATCGCAACCAGGCTCGGGACCGGGAAGCTGCAATCTCTTATTTGATGGATAAGTCAAAGGAGCTTAGCTTGGAGTTGGATCATCTAAAGATAACGATTGCCGACCGTGACTTGGGGAGCGCAGGGACTAGATGGTCGGTGTCGGGTACTTCTGGTCGACGACCGACGTCTGAATCTTTCTTCCGCGAGGTTATAGTGGAGAAAGAATTAAAGATACAAAGGTTCAAGGTCATGCTTGGAATGAGTGGATTCCGATCCCGTTCTTTTGGGGGTGGTTAGCACTCCATTGGAAGCCCGTCTCCGACCCTGAGGCTTGAGCCGGTGAGGCCGGGGGATGCCCAGAGTTCCGTTGTGGGGGTTTCCACCTTAGCAGTCCCGAGGGATCTCGGTAGGCTCGTCGGCGAGCAAACGCGCTTGATCGGGCTTGATATGGTTCGTGTCAGTTTTAAGGCCCCTTAGGTTGAGGGTTAGGCCGAGACTGTGACAATTGTAATCATTTGTTCGACAAATTGATAGTTGTAATATGGCCGTGCTGATTGTATCAACAAAACTTTTATGTGTTATAATAAAGATGTTGCCTCTGCTTATTGTGAAGTCTTTTGTTATGGGCCGAATAGTGAGCCAAGCTGTGAGGACATGAAATACTTTTCTACAAAGTCAGTAGCTAGCTCGAAGTTCAGGTCGAGCGACGAGCGTGATAGGCTTGTAAGAAAGCTAGAAGCAGACTCGAAGTTCAGACCGAGCGTCGAGCGTGATAAGCTTGTAACAAAGCCAGTTGCTGGCTCAAAGTTCCTGTTGAGCGTCAAGGACGAGAGAGGATGAGAAACCTTTTATTTGGGGTCGAAGTAGATGCGAGAGATTGAGAAATCTCTCATTATGGCCTGATGTCCAAGCCGAGCGGCGAGGACGTAAGAGATTGAGAAATCTCTCAGTTTGGGGTCGAAGTCCATGTGAGAAATTGAAAATTCTCTCGTTATAGCTCGAAGTCCAAGCCTGAGAGATTGAGAAATCTATCAATTGGGGTCGAAGTCCATGTTAGAGATTAAGAAATATCTCGTTATGGCCCAAACTCCAAGCCAAGCGGCAAGGACGTGAGAGAATTGCGAAATATCTCCTTTGGGGTTGAAGTCCATGTGAGAGATTGAAAAATCTCTCATTACGAACTGAAGTCCAAGCCAGGCGGCGAGGACGTGAGTGATTGAGAAATATCTCGTTCGGGGCCAAATTCCGTGTGAGAGGTTTAGAAATCTCTCGTTATGTCCCAAAGTAAGCCGAGCGGCGAGGATGTGAGAGATTGAGAAATCTCTCATTAGGGCCCGAAGTCAAGCCGAGTGGCGAGGATGTGAGAGATTGAGAAATCTCTCATTTGGGGTCGAAGTAAATGCGAGACATTCTGACTCGGAAAATAAAGAAAACTTTATTGTATTTGCTTGCATGATTACACAAAAGGAATAACGCCAATTACAACCGGGGATGCCCCTATGTTCCAAAATAGAACTTAATAAGGTGCTGAGCGTTCCAAGGTCTCTTGACTATCCTGCCACCTAGGTCTTCGTGTTGGTACGTGCCCATGTGTACCGCTTGGGAGACCTTGTACGGCCCCTCCCAGTTTGGGGCCAGTTTGCCTTTTGCGGTCGGGTAGGAAATAGCGATCTTTCTGAGTTCAAGGTCACCCTCCTTAATATCGGCCGGGCGGACCTTCTTGTTGTAGAACCTTTCAATCCGCTGTTGATAGATGGCTCTTCTGAAGGTGGATCTTTCACGGATTTCGTCGACCAGGTCCAAATTGGCCCTAAGGTCATTCGAATTGGATCCTTCATTAAAGCCCATGATCCTAGGTAAAGGGAGCCCGATTTCCAGCCAGATGACAGCCTCTGTCCCATATATCAGATTGAATGGGGACTCGCCCATGGGGATTTTCTTCTTTGTTCGATATGACCAAAGGACGCTTGGTAATTCGTCGACCCATCGTCCCTTGGGAGAGTTGTCCAACCATTTTTTGAGACCTTCAAGAATTTGGCAGTTGGTATTTTCGACCAGGCCATTCAACTGGGGATGTGAAATAGCAGAGAATCGCTGCCTTCGCAGAATTTTCTAAAATTTATGCCGAAGAATTGAGTCTCACTATCAATGACGAGTATGTGTAGGATCCTGAATCGATAGATGATGTGCTTCCAAAAGAATTATTGAGCTTGGTGCTCGATTATTATGGCCAAGGGTTCTGCCTCGACCCACTTGGAGAAATAGTCGATGGCAATAATGAGGAAATGCCTTTGGGCTGTGGCCTTGGGAAAATGGCCGACAAGATCCATCCCCCACATGGCAAAGGGGGCCAGACTGGAGAGGGTTCTGAGTTCGGCTTGTGGTGTGCACCTGATCAGAGAAAATCTCTAGCAGGGGCCGCATTATTTCATGAGATCACGAGCGTCTTGCAGTATGGTTGGCCAGTAGAACCCATGGTTGAGCAGCTTTTCTTGGGAGCGACTTGCTGCCCATATGGCACCCCCCAATTCTCTACTATAACTCTTCCAGTGCATACCTCGCCTTATCGGGACTCATGCATCGGAGGTATGGTGTCCCATCCACTGTGTTGTATGAACGCTAGAAGACGATATTCCCAATTAGGGTGAACCTTTGCGACCGGACCCTTATCTTTCTAGCATCGACGGGGTCTTGTGGTAGTTCGCCTTCTGCCAAAAATTTGCGGATGTGATCCATCCAATTATGCAAATGCTTGCCCGTATTGAGGTAGAGGACCTCCGTCTCCTCGATGCTTGGCTCGTGGAGGATCTCGATGAGGACAGTGAGGTTGAGGCCCTCGAATGATGATGAGGTGAACTTGGACAAGGCATCTGCCTGACCATTTTGTTCTCTGGGTATCCGCTCTACATCGGCGTGCTCGAAGGCTTCTAGGAGAAGTTTGACACATGCCAAGTATTAGACCATCTGAGCACCACGAGCTTCGTAATCCCTGAAAATTTGGTTAACCACGAGCTCAGAGTCGCTGAAGGCTCTTACTTTTCTTGCTCCCGCATTGTGGGATAGCGTGGGGTCAGCGATCATTGCTTCGTATTCCACCTCGTTATTGGAGGTCTAGAAGTTGAGGCATAGGAAATACTGTAAGACGAAATCGTCGGGGCGACGAAGTATGACGCCAGCTCTGCTTCCACCGTCGCAGGACGATAAATTTCCCTAAGTGGGTTCATCCTCTGGGATCTTAGGTGCCTCGGAAATGGTACACTCTGTGATGAATTCTGCGAGGGCTTGCCCCTTGATGACTATCCGTGGTTGGTAGTAGATTCCGTGTTGACTCAGCTCAATCAACCACTTGATTAGTCACCCGGAATTTTCTGGTTTGTTGAGGACGAGCTTGAGTGGCTGATCTATTAGGACTTTAATGGAGTGAGCTTGGAAGTACGATTGAAGTTTCTGAGTGGCCATTACCAATGCATAGGCATCCTTTTCCATTCAAGCATATCAGAGTTCTGTGTCGTGCAAGACTTTACTGACGTAATAGATAGGCTTCTGGATTTCCGCTTTCACTGAGCACATGTTCAGATGCAGCTAGTTAAAGGTAGACAGCCTCGCTCGGTTTTGGTTTGCTGAAGAGCGAAGGGTTGGTCAGGTAGGACTTTAGCTGGTCAAAGGCCTGCTATTGCGGTTCTCCCCATTCAACGCTTTTTGCCATCCTTAGGGCTTTAAAGAATGTGAGCGACTTTTCACTGGACTTGGAGAGGAAACGGCCAATGGCCGCCAACTGACTCGTGAGCCTCTGGACTTCTTTGATATTTCTTGGAGGGGTCCTATTCAGTATGGCATGAATCTTCTCGAGGTTTGCCTCAATGCCTCGCTGGCCGACCACGAATTTGAGAAACTTTACCAAGGTTACGCCGAAGGCGCATTTGGAGGGGTTGAGTTTCGTGTTGTGAGACCTTAGGACCCCGAAGGCTTCCTTAAGATCGGTGACATGGTCTTACCCTCTGCAACTTTTGATGAGCATATCGTCGACATAGACTTCCATATTCCGACCTATTTGCTCCTTCAAATCCCGATTGACGAGCCTTTGGTATGTAGCACCGGCGTTCTTCAGCCCAAAGGACATGAACCAGTAACAATACAGGCCTTGGTCAGTCATAAAGGAAATTTTGGGGATGTCAGGGAGGAACATTCTGGTTTGGTTATAGCCAGAAAAGGCATCCATGAAGCTCAGCAGCTCGTGACCAGAGGTCGCACCTATCAAGGTGTTCATGCTTGGGAGCGGACAATGGATCTTTGGGGCATGTTTATTGAGGTCTGTGAAGTCTATGCAGATTCTCCAATTCTCACTTAGTTTCTTAACCATCACTACGATGGCCAACCATTCCGGATAACTGACCTTCTAGATAAATAGAGCTGAAAGGAGCTTGTTAACTTCTTCTTGGTCGCCTGTTGCCATTCGGGAGAGAACATGTCGCGCTTCTTCTGGACAGGCTTTGAATCCGGGTGGACGCTCAGCTTGTGCATGATAAGGTCCTCTGAGATTCCTGGCATATCATGTAACCCCCGTTCCCGTAAATATATATTTTCTGAATATCTTCTATATTTTGATTATTTATAAATTCTTTTGGTGTTAAATTTGGTTTGAATTTTATATTAAAGTATTTTCTAATCGAAAATTTATATTTATTTCGAATAATAGTGTATTCTAACTTCATTTCTATTTCATAATTGATCGACTATTTATATTTGAGGCCAAATCAAATGTATTAATAATATCGGAATTATTTTAATAAATTTGTTAATCAAATCCTATGTTGATATTTATATTATTATCATTATTGCCTTTGGTTGTTTATATATTAAAGATTTATTATTTTGTTTTCAACTCAATTTTCGTCTTCCAATCTATTTAATATAATTCTTCTACTACAGATTTTGTTGTTCTCCCTATTCAAAATTTTGCTTATTGATGTTCCCAAAATATATCTAAGTTTTTATCATATTCTTATTGGTTATTTTAATTTTCCTAATGGAATTTAAGCCAAAAACCCAAACCCTTTTGCTTATTGGATCCTACCCTATTACCCAATAACCCTATTACTCAATAACCCTATTACCCAATAACCCCATATATAAACCCCCTAACCCTAACCTACCTACTGTATAACCCTAGCTGCCTACTACCCTCTTCTCCTTCCCCCCGCTTATTCCCTGCAGCCAAACCCACCTCCGAGCCCCTCGTTTCCTGTCGACCTTATCCCCGTGTGCCCTTCATCTCCCTGTTCCTCATCTCCATCTCCTCATCCTCATCGTCCAGCACTCGAACTCGTCAGCTGCTATTTCTGTCGGCATCCACCCCGCCATTGCCATCCAGTCGACCAGGCCACGATCCCCGTGCAGTCACTGCCGCTACATTGCTGCCTTTGCTGCCGTCGAGCCACCACGCCGATCATTGACAGCCGTGATAGCCATCACCACCAACCTGAGCACTATTCTTGGACGGATCACCATCAGAGTGATCTTGTTCGTTCGATCACGATCATCATCATCTTCATCACCAGCCCCAGATCAAATCCTGGCCGTCCGATTAATTTTGATCATCATCAGGATCTTGATCATCACCTCCATCACCATCTGATCAGATCAGAGCCTTCTGTCGTCCATCTCCTATCCCGCAAGCTCTTTTTGTTCGTGATCGTTGTGTTCATGTGCTGGGATCCATTCCCGTTATTCTTTTCTCGTCGGATTCATCGTCATCTAAAGACAAGTAGCTTGTATGTTATTTGTTCTTCATACAAGTTAAATACCCTAAGTAGTCTTGCATGTTCTTTGTGTTGTACTCTCATGATAATCCCCAAAAATTCTATCATGTTCATTGATCCGTTTCCTCCATCTCATGATCATGATTAGTTCACAGTGGTTGTCACACATTACACGAAAACAGATTGGATTTAGATGAACATCTTGATGTGTATATGCTGGATTGTGACTTACCGTATGTTGTACATAATTGTTACCTAAATGCTTTGTTTGATGTACTATCTCGTTGTGGAATTGTTAATACACATGCTATACTTATTTGAGTAATCAATATACCATGTTTTGCATTACATCTTTAATTGGATCTATTGTAAATAAGTTGTTTGATAAAATGCATAAAAGAAGTTTCTTTTTACTGCTGCCTTGTTTTAGTACATCAATTTAGACCCTGTTTAATTCAGTAAAATAAATTAATTTGTGAACATGATTCATAGGCCTTGTTTCCTAGTTTTCAGAACTTTTGACGGATCTCAATTCAGATTTTTAATGTGTGAGTTATCGCTGTTTTACTGCAGTTGTATCGAAATTTTATGTTTCTGAATTTTAAGATTTCTGTACGAGTTATTATTTTATAATTGATGTTAAAAGTAAAATTTGGACTTGATATTTTTCTAAGTATATTTATACATGACTGGGATCAATTCCTAATTTTTGTAGAATTATTTAATGGCTTTTGTAACTTATTTTATGCTTATGAAACCAATCAATATATTTCCAAACTACATGTTGTTCAGTAAAGAATTCTGTTTTCAACCTGATTCTTGTCATTTTCGATGGAAACTTTGTGAATATGTAATATATCCTGATTTGTCTATTTTACAACCCTTTTGACGGATTGGGATTTTGAATTATATTTTGTGAATTATCACTATTTTGGTACTGCTGTGTCTCAACTTTCAGAACTTAAATTTTGCTGCATCACTCTGTTTTCCAAATTAAATAGACTATACTATATGTAATGGAATTTCAAGAATGTTGAGACTAGACATGCTAGGGAACCTTCCAAATTTTCCTCAGATTTAATTATGATGTTTTTAGACCCCTTTCATTCTTATAGATAAGACTTTGCATATTCTGGCTGAATATAAATTCTGCGTAAAACACTATTTTAAACCCTGTTACTGTTGCTGATGTATGACTTGTGTATATGAAATGGACTTGGTAGGGAGTCTAGTTTCTAGATTTTCTAACGGATCCAGATTTGCATTCCTTTTGCAACGGGAAGCTCAGTTTCGGTGTAGTAACGCCTTGCTGTCCAGAACTAAAAGTTTCGTTGTTCTAACTGTTATAGATTGTTTTGTCACCCATTTATGGTTCCTATTCGACTTAAACTTGTCCCTTTTCCTTGCCATGTCTTTTTCCCCTATTTGTGTTCGTTCACAACTGTTTTAATAATAATGACAACTAATCAAACCGAAGTTTAAGGGAAAGATCTAGTAGTGGACAATATAGAAATGTGTACTCAAAAGGGAACTCATTTTCCCAACTGTTTACCATGGTACTGTGTTTCACCAACTGTTTTTCTCTGGAAACATGACTACATGATCCATGACACCATTACTGTTTATTATTACTGTTACAGTTTGCCTGAGTACACGGCCCTATAGATTCCACTACGAAATCTAAACGTAACTGTTTGAATATAGCAACCATATGGTAAAAATTTGGGACGCATGAAGTGCTACCTAGATAGTAATGAACAATAGTCTAAGAATAATTGTTTCACTGACACACCCTGCTACCGTTACTGTCATCTTCACTATTACTGTTACTATTATCCTCTACTGTTACTGTTACTGTTATCCTTTACTGTTACTGTTACTGTTATTCTAGACTATTTACCTGTTACTGTTTTCTGTTATTTGTAGACTGTCATCTACTATTGTTTTCCTTCCTTCTAGTACTTCCTGTTTTTGTTTCATATTTTCCGTTTTCATCTTTCACTGCTTGTACTACTTGCAGCCCGGAATTTGCAACTAACGGGCATACTGTTTTTCTGTTTTTCTATTTTCTTGTAATTGCTATATGAGTAGGTTTTGGTGATCAACTACCCGAGGGAGTTGGTGAGCAAAGGTTTTAGGCCTCGCATTGGAAATTCCTGCTTAGTGATATGTTCTTGAATTATTTCATTCATGTTGCAACATTGAACTTGTAACGGGCTTGTAGTCCCGAAGTTGTTTTGATTCAGATCTTGTATTTGTTTTAGAATTTTATATTGTTGCTAATAAATGATGTTGGTTAATAATTGTTCAAGCATGCATGGTTGAGTATATCGCTATATTTATTGTTATGCTGAGTTGAGCAGATCTTTACAGCTTATGGATGGTGAAAATCATTCGTTGGAATTTGTCGCGTATCGTATTTCGTATTCCTTTTGGGGGTGCCTCGGATGGCCTGGAGGACCTCATTTCTGAACTCCTGGAACTTGGTTTTCTTGGACCATCAGAGGTCATCGATCTCTGGGGAAGCAACTGCGCCATTGCTCCCGACCCTAGGTTGGGAGTATGCTACGGGTCGGAGCCAGGTTGGAGGGGGCAACTCCAGTCCTGGAGCGGTCAAGCTATTTTCGGAGGTCGTCCTCAGATTTTCGATGATTGATGACGTTCCAAAGGTCATTGGCTTCCTGGCATTCGGATTGCCTAGCGGCTGAGTGTGAGGCGCTTGGACCCGGACCAGATGGATCCTCGGGTCGGTACCTTCGGGAACCCTGGGTGTTAGCATGACTGGGATGATGAGGGTCGACATACTGTCCTGTCGTGACTGCTCTCCTGAGTTTGGGCGCCATGGAAGGAAGGAGCAGCATAAGCATACCGGAAGCTGGTGTTGGATCTGTCTCGTTTTTTCATAGATGGTGCCAACCTGGTGCTGCTTGTTTTAGCAGTGGGACCAACATGTTTGAGTTCTTGTAATTGTTTAGGAAGAGACAGATCTCAGTTGCAGATCCAAATTTGAGAGAGGGGGATCACCTGGGGAGTTGGAAAGGAGCTTTAGCTGGAGGCTGACCGACCGAAACTCCTACAAGGGTTCTGAAAACACCGAGAGAGATCCCGGGATAGGTCCTCCGACGATTTAGTCAGTCACTGTAAGAAAGGAAAACTAGGATTTAGGTGGAGAAAGAG
This sequence comes from Hemerocallis citrina, assembly GCA_017893485.1. Lineage (NCBI taxonomy): Eukaryota > Viridiplantae > Streptophyta > Magnoliopsida > Asparagales > Asphodelaceae > Hemerocallis > Hemerocallis citrina. The sequence continues at coordinate 36,798,791 of CM030360.1, forward strand.
ACATTACCTTCAGAATGGCGGATGGGTCTGGTATTTATAGGTAGAGAGGGTGTGGGAGCCCTAACCCTAGTGGACTGGGTTGAACCGTTTCTTTATGGGCCTGAACTGGCAGAAGGCCCACTGGATCCTCAAGCCAGAAGATCAGACATGAGAGAATTTTGAGGAAATCAGACGGCTCTGATCACGCTAGGTTTATTTACCCACATCAATGAGCATGTGAAACAAAATCCTTTTGCTCCAGCTAAAGCGAGAGCACTTGGGTTTCAGAATCGATTTCATCTCACTAATACTTTTAAGAATCTTGTGGATAGTTTACTTGATAAAGGAATGTCACCATCTACTATTTCCATTTTTTTTAATGTAACTAGTGACATAGATGAGGTTGTAACTCCATAACAATGCTCTAACCATTTGCCATATAGGAGAAAAAATAACATTGGTCAAGAATGTGTGGCAATAATTAGATAGTTTCAAGTGAGAAGGGAATCAAACCCCGATTTATATTTTGTAGTGCAAGTGGAGAAAAATCAAACATTTAGATGTGTATTCTGGACTGATGGGAGGTCAAGAACCTCCTACCTACAGTTTAGTGATGTTCGTGTTTTTTTATGTCACCTACAGAACCAATAAATTTGAGTTGACATTTGCATCTTTTTCTGGCGTCAACCATCATCGAAAATCTACACTTTTCAGTTGTGCATTACTTGCATATATGAGACAGAGGAATAATTTACCTGACTTGTAACGCCCCGCCCCAATACTCAGACGATTTTAATATTTTTAGAAGACAAATTAGATACTATGTAGTACAACTGCCCACCACATGTTGCCTCTCAAAAGGTGGTTAACCAATTAGGTGACTCTTGATCATAGGCAATTATATTTATACTCAAACTATTTTTGTATATTTCCCATGTGAGACTATATTTCTCAATCTTCCCTTTCAAATCCCGAATCAATACAATTTATACCTTTCCGAAATTATCCAAACCAACCAATATACTCAAATCAAATCCCTTCAACAGATTTCATCTGTTTTCTTTCTCAACCAACCGGGTCCCACATGAAGGATGGACACGTCATCCTTCAACACAGCACCATTCTGTGCTTTCAATCCATTACCGTGGGCCCCCTTTTCCTTAATAAACGGATCTTATAAATCCTCCTATAGAACATTTCTATAGGACAATCCAAATCCAATATATATTTTCAAATCATATATATATATATATTTCAGAAATACGGGGTATTACATGACTATTCCAAGAGTGGCTAAAATGTAAATGGAAAAATGCGCCAATTTCAATTGTTACAGATCAAGATAAGGCAAAGGGGAAAGCAATTAGGAAATTTTTCCTGCACTCTTGCCACAGATTTTGCTTATGGCATATTAAGAAGCATGTTATTGATCATGTCTAACCATGAAAATTTTGCCGTACTGCCCCACTTTTGGAAAATATTTGGCGCTCTGACCCACTTTCGAAAACAATTAGCGATCTGCCCCTGTTTAGGACACGTCAGCATAAATCGTTATTGGAAATAACGACATAGATTATTTACGTGCCGTTATTTCTAATAACGGCATCTATTTTACATTTTTTTTCCATGCCGTTATTTGGAATAACGACATCAGTATATTTCACTTACAAGTGTGAATCTTCTAACTTTAAAAAATTCTAAGTGTGAAAAAAACTTATAAATAATGCTGTTATCCTGAATAACGGCATTCGAATGACTGATGTCGTTATTGGAGATAACGGCATCCGTTATATATAAATGAACTCTTGCCGTTGTTTGGAAACGGAGAATGAATAATAAGTTAATTTTTTTTTTTAAAAAATTATAACTGATGCTGTTATTTGGAATAACGACATCAGTTATAATTTTTTTTTAATTAACTTATTCGTCAGAGGGATGAATAATAAGTTACTTTTTTATAAATAAAAAATTATAACTGATGCCGTTATTCCAAATAACGGCATCAGTATTGAGAATGCCGTTATTTGAAATAACGACATCTGTTATAAGGTTTTCACACTTACAATTTTTTCTATAAATGGAGACTACAAGGTGTCGAAAAACAAAATAACCTATGCCGTTACTCCAAATAATGGCATGACACTTTTTTTAAATATAGATGCCGTTATTGAAAATAACGTCACGTAAATAACCTATGCCGTTATTCCAATAACGGTTTATGCTGACGTGTCCTAAACAGAGGCAGATCACTAATTGTTTTCGGAAGTGGGTCAAAGCGCCAAATATTATCAAAAAGTGGGGCAGTACGACAAAATTTTCTCTAACCGAACATAGGCTTCATAGAGAAGTGTTATTTGAGGAATATGAATAGCAATGGTGTTTCTAATTTTGAAGAACAGTGGGGGATATACATTGAACTCCTGTTTTCCCAAAAATATATTTTTATGTATTTCCTGTATTTTAAAAAAATTTCGCAAATTATTTTTCCAGTTTTCAAAATTCTTTTGTTAAAATATATTATTGAATTTTCCATTAAAATCTATTTTGATCCATAAATTTTGTTGTAACTATTTTCTACGAATTTTACATTTTAATACAAATCCTGTTATTTTTTGTCAGTATTATTATTTTCTTATTATTAATAATATTATGTTGAATTACAAAATGTATTTTTGATAAACCTACTTTTTATTTGGTTATTTTCAATTTTTTTTCTATTTGAATTAAATACCATAATACCCAAAATCCCTTTATATGATATCCAAATACCCATTTTATTTACCCTATTAAAAAAAAATCCCGATACCCAACCCATTACCGGATTGCTATACCTATATGAATCTTCTACTAATCCTACACCTTTATTGTCATCAGATTACTTACCTAACAAAACCAACCTATTACCTTATAACTACACCTATTATTAATCCTATTTCCTATTACTACCAATTTTTCCCACTTAACTGCCTCCTACCGATTGCTACCCACACCCGGATCCACCGTGGCACCCGACCCACCTTTTCTTTTTTTTCTTTTTCCTCCCGTAGCCGCCTGGGTGTGCACCCTCTCCTTTTCTTCTAACCCTAATTCATTATATCCTATCTTATATATACTTACAAATCCGCTTGCTACATGATTTTATTTTTCCTAAGCTTTGCACCCTATTTCCGTGCTTCATCTTTCCCGTTTTTCTTCATCCGCTGTCTCGCGCTCTCTTGCTCTTGGAGTTTTATTGCGCGTGCTCGAGTGCGCGTATGGATCGTTCGTGAGTTCGTGAATTTTTGTTCGTGGGTTTTGCACCTACTTTTGAGTTCATCGTTCTTTATCCCGATAGAAGGCAAACTTGTACTCCAATTCATATGTTTGATACAAGTCAAAAAGTTCACATATAGTGTAGTTGGGTCTAGAGACAACCAAAGATTGTGTTTTCCTTGATGGATTTTGTCTCTATTGTGATAATTTGGCCGTAGATGATTCATGATACAAATCTTGATATGTGATAACCTAGGAATTGCCCAATTCTTGATTTTAATCATGTATGTGAATATTTGTGTGAATTTGTGTTTGGATTAAGATCCATGTGAAATAATAGGTGTGGACATGTTAATAACCTTAAAACATGATGTTTAGATACTTGGTAGGTTGTATTTCAAGTTTGCATGTATTTGGATCAATATTCTTGAAGTTATGATGTTCTTGTTTGGAAGTGTGAAATCTGTAAATTCTGGATGTTCTGTTTTGTTTGCTGTTTTCGTCTATGCTACAGCCAGTATCTTGATTTCAGTATAAAATATGAATTTTAGAAAATTTTGTCTATTTTCAAACCCCACTGGTTTTTCTTGATTTGGATTTCGTATGACTGAGTTATGGCTGTTTTCGTACAGAGGTATCGATCTATTTCAGATTCTGTTTTGGATTAATTTTATTAACAAACTATTTTCAAGAACTATTCTATAAATATTATCTTGATCCAATGTTTTGGTCAGTGTTTCTTTATGAAGTTAGGGATTACCCAGAATTTTGATGAATTTTATTGATAAGTTTTATGTGACGTTCCATGCTATTTTCTAAAATCTACTCGTGCTGTATTTTGCTTGCTGTTATATAAAGAATCATATTTTCACCATGATTCCTTATACTGTATGAAAATTATTTGTGACATATGAAAGTTAGTAAATTCTATCTATTTTCATATCCCTTTGGCGGAATTGGATTTCGATTCACTGATTGCAAGATATCTTAGTTTTCGTACAGCAGTGTTGAGATTTCCAGATTTGCTAAACTATGTTTTCTTGATGCTTTTGTATTTTTGATGACTGATATATTTTTATTGGAATATTATGAAACTTTATATTTTGATTCTAAACATATAGGGGAATACTATAGATTTTTCCTGAATTTAATTGATGAGTTTAGATGCTGTTTTTCTGATTAAGAATTCGTTTTTCTGATTTCTGACTGAACATATTTTCTGTTTTCAAATCTGTTTTGAGTTATGATGTTGTGAAATACTATATGACTTAATTATACTCGTTGGATTCGTGTGGATGTATAGTTTCCAGATCTTTCGACAGATCTGGAAACTATATGACTTAATTAAACTTGAGAAATTTCCCCAAGTTCCAATGAGGTAACGTTCAAATTAGTTAATGAAATTGAATGTTGATAATGTAGTTATGACCGTGGGTGGTTGTTCTGAAGCCATTAATGGTGTTTTTGGTGGTCGATTTTGAGAATGAGAATGGTGGTGTGGGTGTATGGGGTTTTAATGAGTTTGGGAATGGTGGGTTTGCTTGGCAATGGAGGAATTTTTTTTTTGTTATGGGTTAAAGTAATGAATCTAGTTCTTGGTTGAGTTGAGGAGAGCTGTGTGACTCTGAAGTTATTTGAATGGCAAGATTTGGAGAAAGTTTTGAGCCTTTTTTGGCGATATTCCAATGCAGGTGTGTGTGGTTGGGTGTTTGAGTTTTAATGAGTTTTGGAATGGTGGGTTTGCTTGGTAATGGAGGATTTTTTGTTGTTGTTGTTGTTGTGGGTTAAAGCAATGAATATAGTTCTTGGTTGAGGGGAGCTGTGTGACTGTGAAGTTCTTTGAACGGCAAAGATTTGGAGAAAGTTTTGAGCGTTTTTGGGTTATTCCAATGGAGGTGTGTGGTTGGTTTCTAGGAAGAAGTTGTCCATGTTGTGTTCGATGAAATGCCAAAGAGTAATGCCCTGATTTTGAAATTCCATGGTTGTTGTGTTATTTTATTAGAGTGGTTGGTTTTGGTTGTTGTGGTGACAGATTTGTTTGCTTGAACGCATATATGGGTATGCGGATGTTGGAGATTTCGCGGTGTTGACTGAGCTAAGAGAGTGTATACGTTCCGGTGCGATCTTGCATGATACTTTTTTACATGTTGATGTATATGTTTTTGTGGTATTTTATAATCAAATTTAGTACACACTATATTAATTGGAAATTGATTGCTTGTCAGCAAGTCTATTGTCCTTCCTTCTTCGATACAACTTACCTGTAGTCCAGAGGAGAATCCGAGTCCTTGTAGTTTATTTACTGCTGTCTAAGATGGTATGGAGGCAGGGCCGGCCCTACCCTAGAGGCGGGTAAGGCGGCCGCCTTAGGCACCTGGAGATTTTGCGATTTTAGGGGTCCCAAATTTAAACTTCCCTGATAAATATAGGCACGTATTTTGCGCGTAAAAAAATATATGCTATTAGGGGCCCCCATTTCGGAAGTTTGCCTAGGGCCCTCGGGAACTCAGGGCCGGCCCTGTCTGAAATTGACCGATGAATAAGTATGTATGAATAGTCAACATGTTGCAAAAAGACAAAAAAGAGATGGAAAAAAAAATGCTTGTCATATTTAGTTCGACCTAAAATTAAAGATCAAATGAAAATTGGAATGAGACCCAATACAATTAACCGTAACAAAAGAATGACAAACTACATATTAGTCTTTATCGTGCAAAAATACTAAACTGTGATAAGGGGAGAGTGAGATACAGGATTAGGAGATCGAGATCTGGAGAGAGAGATCAGAATGCATAAACTTGGTAATTAACATAATGGACAGAAATTAGGAGATATGGAATAGGAGAGAGAAAGATTTGGATAGAAAATTAGATAACTAATTATAAAGAGAATCAAGTAATTATTTAGCCTTGCCACATAGGCGGCACATAAGCATTAGTCTATTATCTCAAATGGGCTTTGCTACAACACATCGGCTATGCTGGCATTCTCTTTTTTTAATATCCGGGATAGACTGTAGCAGCATTTTGGTGTTTCTGGAAACACCACTATAGCCCGCAATGGGACAGATAGGGGGTCTATCGCGGAGTTGTTTGAAACGTCAATATTGCTTCCCTAGCTATTCCGACATTTCAAAGCACCGTGGTAGGTCTTTTTTTATTTTATTTTATATTTTTCATACTATTAGCTATCCCGGTGTTTTTGAACGAAATGCTAGGATAGCTCTTTTGTGATTTTTTAAAAAATTAATTAGCTATTCCCGATGTTTTTGGAAAGAAACGTGGATAGCCCTCCCCGCCTTTCCTTTTTTTTAACAACAGAACAACAATAACGACAACGACAACAACAACAAGAGATAATATGACAAAAGAAGAAACTAAACCGAAAACAAAAAGGAAAACAATGAATCTATTGATGGAGAGGTTTATGACAGAGTAGGAATTTACATACACAGAGAAATACTATTGCAAATGTTCTATACACAAAACACTATATTGTTATAATGTTTATATTCACACATTCAAACTCTCACTAATTTAAATTCCAACTGGAGAGGGTGATGCCGACAACAACAGCCACAGCGACAGGGACAACTACGGCAAAATAGTGTTTCGATTTGGCAACAGCTCTGTCCATCTCTATCTTTAACTTATAATATTCAAGGTATTTTTCTTCTTATTTAGAAAAGGGAATCTAAACATGAATGAATATAACAATTTGGATGTTGGG